>JASAUF010000198.1:1337500-2675000 GCA_030180095.1 Magnolia changhungtana | reverse complement strand
TTTGGAAATAAAAGTTTTAGTATTTACTTTAATTCGATTAAAGTTAAAACTGGCTCTATAGTAAACAACTTATACTAGTTAGACTTAATTGCCTCTCAAGTCTATAATATTAATTCATCGTATGGAAATGTAGTGGGATCCAAGCGAAGATTAGACTATGAGAATTCCTTCATGTTGTGGCATAGGTGGCTATGCCACATATCTCGTGAGAGATTAAAAAGGCTTATGCGAGAAGGAATTTTGCATTCTCTAGACTTCTCTGATTACAAAGTATGCATTGATTGCATAAAAGGGAAACAGACTAGAACAAGAAATAAAGGTGCAACCAGGAGTGTAGATCTATTAGAGGTTATACATACAGATATTTGTGGATCATTCCCTACAGCCTCATGGAGTGGCCACAAATATTTCATTACCTTTATAGATGACTACTCTCGCTTTAGATACCTATACCTTATCAATGAAAAATCAGATGCCCTGGATACTTTTAATATCTATAAGGCCGAGGTTGAAAATCAACTCGATAAGAGAATTAAAGTTGTCAGATCTGACCGTGGTGGTGAATACTATGGCAAATATGACGAATCAGGACGTAATCCAGGGCCATTCGCTAAATACTTATAGCATTGTGGCATTATCGCTTAATACACTATGCCTGATATTCCAGAGCAGAATGGAGTGGCTGAGAGATGCAATCGCACCCTTATGAATATGGTGCGAAGCATGGTTAACAATTCGACATTGTCAGAATCTCTGTGGGGTGATGCGATCAAAACCGCAGTTCATATACTAAACAGGGTTCCCAACAAAGCAGTAAATAAAACTCCTTTTGAGTTGTAGAATGGGAGAAAACCAAGTCTCCGATATCTACATGTTTGGGGTTGTCCCGTTGAGGTTAAAATTTATAACCTGCATGAAAAGAAACTTGATCCTAGAACCGTAACTTGTTTCTTCATTGGATACCTAGAAAGATTAAAAGGCTATTGATTCTACTGTCCTTCCCACTCCATTAGGATTGTTGAGACTGAGAATGTTAGATTCATTGAGGGCACTAAAAACAGTGGGAGCACGAACATAAGAAATTTTGTATTTGAGGAACAAAGGACTGTGACTCCTGTCATAGTCAATCCAGATCACGTGGACACTAATGATGCGGTCGATTCTGCAGTCACTGCAGAGCACCATGTAGCACCTCATAGACAAACCACTGATGAGGAAAATCAAGATCAGACCCAACAAGTTGAATCATTGAGAAGATCTGAAAGAGAGAGAAGGCTTGTAAATCGAGACGATTACATCGTATATTTATAGGAGGATGACTTTGACATAGGAGTAGAAAAGGATCCTAAATCCTTTACACAAGTCAAACAAAGTGTTAATCTTTCTCGTTGGTTTGATGCCATGGAAGATGAGTTGAAATCCATGCAGGACAATAAAGTATGGGATCTTGTAGAGTTACCTACTGGAATTAAGTCGATTGGTTCTAAATGAATATTTAAAACCAAAAGAGACTCCAAAGGTAATGACGAACGATATAAAGCTAAACTTGTTGCCAAGGGTTTTAAATATCGTGAGGGCATTGATTTTAAGGAGACTTTCTCACTAGTATCTAAGAAAGATTCATTAAGGATCATAATGGCTCTTGTAGCTCATATGGATTTAGAGTTACATCAGATGAATGTAAAAACTATATTTCTCAATGGGGATCTAAATGAGAATGTATACATGTTGCAACCCGAAGGTTTTGTAGCTACTGGTTCAGAACATTTGGTTTGCAAATTTAAGAAGTCCATCTATGGGTTGAAACAAGCATCGCGACAGTGGTACCTTAAGTTTCATGAAGTAATTTCCTCATATGGCTTTGCAGAGAATACTGTAGATGAATGCATCTACATTAAAACCAGTGGGAGTAAGTTCGTTATAATGATTTTGTATATTGATGACATTCTATTGGCTAGTAGTGATATTAGGATGTCGAGTGACAGCAAGAAATTCTTATCTCAAAGGTTTGAAATGAAAGACCTTGGTGAAGCTTCTTACGTCATTGACATTGAGATTCGTCGTGACAGAATACTTGGACTGCTCAGCCTGTCACAGAGGGCCTATATTACTAGGGTACTTGAAAGGTATGACATGCAAAATTGTGCTTCAGAAAAGTCACCCATTGTGAAGGGCGACAAATTTGGTCTATTTCCGTGTCCAAAGAATGATTTAAAAAAGAATCGAATGAAAGAATTTCTGTACGCATTTGTAGTAGGGAGCATCATATATGCTCAAGTCTGTACGCGACCGGACATTGCCTTTGTCATTGGAATGTTGGGAAGATATCTATCTAATCCAGGAATGCAACATTGAATAGCTGCAAAGAAAGTGTTACGATATCTTCAAAGAATGAAAAACTTCGGACTCACATACAGAAGATCTAATCAATTGGAGTTGATCGGATATTCGAATGCAGACTTCGCAGGCTGCATTGATACTAAGAAGTCTATTTCAGGATACATCTTCATGATGGCGGGAGGAGCTGTGTCATGAAAAAGCGTAAAACAGTATACCATAGCCTCATCTACTATGAAAGCTGAATTTATTGCCTGTCATAAGACATCTAATCAGGCACTATGGTTATAGAGTTTCTTCTCGGGTTTGCGGGTACCGGAGCATATCTCGAAACCATTGAGAATATTTTGTGATAATTCGGCTGCTATTTCCTTCTCTAGTAACAACAAGCATTCATCAAGGTCGAGCCATATCGACATCAAGTATCTTGTTGTAAAGGAAAGTGTTCAAAATCATCAAGTGTCCGTGAAATTCATCGGCACTAAGCAGATGATTGCAGATCCACTCACTAAAGGGCTCCCTATCATGCCATTTTAGGAGCATGTAACATTCATGGGAGTCATTGATCCCACATATGTTTTCAGTTAGTGGGAGTTGAGCGCATTTTAATTTTCACAGACACTTAGAGATCTCGTTTTATATAGTTTGTTTGGATGATTTTGATATAAAGATTTATTTTTGCTTCTCTATATATATGCGCAAATTTTGAGTAAGTAGAATTACAGTCGTGTCTCATTGGAGACATCTAAAAGTTTCAGGACCTCTTAAGGATAGACACATATCATCACACTAAAGTGTGTAATCCTTATACCATATTTTCTAGTTCGTGATCTATGTCGTTAAGATTGAAAGTACTTGTGATCGCGCTTAGTCTCACTTCGCCTAAATTAAATGTTGTGATGACTACCGCGTTTCGATACTGACAGTCTTAATGGATCAAATTGAATAGCATTACTCATATTGTCTAACTATTTCATCGGTTAACCATTTAAATATTTTCTTAAAAGATCAAAACTTGTTTTCAAAATTATTATATATGACTATCATTAAAGTTACTCAATGAGGCCCAAGTGGGAGAATGTAAGAACTTTATTTAGTGGGCCTTACTGATCAACGATCTGGATTGTCATTCAGTTGGACTGGATAATTGAGTAGACCAGTGGGCCCCACTTCATGTGATTCACTGCGCAATTTTAATTGTGTGGCAGTGCGTATTAGGGCTGGAATGCTATGACTGTTTACGCAGACAACAGTTTGAGTCGAACTAGGACACAACAATGTGGAGCGTGGGAGATGGAGTTTCGATGGGTTTCAAACTCCCCCTCCACAGTCTCTATAAAAGAGAGCTGGGTCCTCGATCCTACACCACGGTAGAAATTCGAGTTCCATCTTGTGAATTGAAGAAAGGGTGTGAAGAAGAGGAAGATTCTAAGCTTTACAGGAATTCTGATATTCTTATCCGGCTTCCATAGCGGCGTCTCAACTAGGTACGCTATCTAAACCCCTGATCGTCATGTCCCATGCACAGACAGATCTATGAGCCTATTCTGCATATAGATTAAGTCCCACAACTGGGACTTGGGATTCCAACATCGCCATGGATCTCATATGCTAGATGTGTCACAAGCATGCACTGAGCAACATATGAGGTAGGAGCATGACTTTTGTCAAAGGGAACATGGTCTAGCTTAAGGGGTGCACGAGACCACTGTGTTACATGACATGTAGTGCAATGCTTCAATGCTCAGCATCTAAGGATACAATCTAATGAGGACAATATATAGGATATTTATAGCCTTAGGGACTTAGATTTCCTCCAAAAGGTTGTTACATAGTTATTTTCGAAAGTTGTTGGGTGGTTAGTTTCCTCTCAAATAGAGATTTTCCACCCTTGGAATTCACCTCAATCCGTTCTGAAAAGATGTTGAAGTTACATTTTGGGTGAGAACTAAGTGGAGTGAGCGACGAGAGTCGGAGGGTGGAGCGTGAGCTATAGAAGCAGGAGTATGAGAAGAACTTAGCATCATGTAAGGAGAGGACTACACTACAAAAACCCTAACTAAATGGGTGTTATAATAGCTATGATCTCCTAGATCAGTAGGTCCTAGAGATCAATATTAGGACATTTCTTAGCTCAATGTGGACTTCTGGTCGCGCGTTTCTCTTCTTATCTGTCTATCTTCCCATCAACAAGATTTTTGAGACAGTTCATCTGTCCATTGGAACATTAAACCTATGATCTAGATTAATTAATATTTCCCAAACATGTGGGCCACATTTCATATAATCTAATGGGGCATGACCCAGATGGAACCTTGGTTTTGGCCTGGCAATGCCCTGGATATTACTTAATAAAAGCACGGATATATATAGGAGCTCTCACCTCCTCACAAGTTAGAAAATTTCAAAATATTATGTGGCCCGTAATGCATGAGGAGAGTAAAGAAATTACTTGCAAACATCGGGAGAGGGATGGAAAACTGGAATAATTGTGAAAAATGAATTTTTTTTTCCTACGGAGAGAGGACTTTGAATTGGTTACAACAGTACTAATCGGATTGTGTGTGGTGTGGACCTTTGGGGTGTGTTGACATAACAAAGTTTCATAGGTGTATGTATTATATCCACTCCATCCATTCATTTTTTGAGATCATTTCAGGGAATGAGACTAAAAATAAGGCAGATTCGAAGCTCAAGTGGACTACACCACTGAAAGCAGTGGGGATTGAACACCTACCATTGAAAACTTCTTGGCTGATATTTGCGTTTTCCTTTAGTCCAGGTCTGTGTGGCCATATGAACAGGTTGGATGGCAAATAAACATCAAGGAGGGTCCTAGTAAGGTTTCAACAGTGGGAAAAATGGTGTGGTCCACTTGAGTTGTGGATCTGCCTCATTTTTTAGGCTCATGCCTTAAAATGATATGGAAAAATGGATAGACGGTGTGGATGTAACACACACATCATGGGGACCTACATAACTTTGCCACATCAACACACCATCGAGGTGGGACAGCAAGCAATCTGGGTCCCTTACAACACAATTTCATATTAAATTACCCAAATGTCATTCCACCCCTTTAAATACTCAAGAAAAATCACATCAAAGGGTGACAATTGTACACCTAAATGCATTGTATATATATCCCATAATAAATCTCATTTTTCTACTATTTTCTAGAAATCCAATGACATATCATAGCTATTGTTTTGACACCAAAGAAGCATTTATTTCCATCCTAATTGATTTTAAATCAACATTCAAAGTGAATTGATTAAAAAAAATGGTCCATATATAAATCATTTCAAGAAATTGAGAGATTAGATGAAAGATGTGTGTTAGCTTCAAGTCAAATTCAATAATTCTTCAAATGATATTTAGTAATTATATTCATTTGATTCGAACAATATAATATAAAGACATCCTATTGATTGAGATTGGTCGGCCACTCTTTTATTTGTGTTAGTTGAGGTTGGACCCACGACTGCGATTGTTGTCTACACTTCATTTTTGGGACCAGGACACGTGTCTTGACTCAGAGTAATGAAATTTTGTGAATGTAAGAAAAAAATTCATTAAACAAATTGAGGTTGAATTTAAGGGAGAAATTAGAATTTTGGGTACTTCTTTAGATTGTATTTGGCTTCTTATTATTGGATTGGATGTTTGAATTTCATAATACATTTGAGTTTTTCGTGTTAACATAGCTTTGGAAGGATGTAATGGTACCATTTGGGTGTTTAGTCAAGAAGAGCTCATAGTTCACTGATCTGAACCATTGATGTTATGGGACCCAGTATTGATGACCAATTCACCAGAAATCTCCTAGATTGGGAAATTCTTAACCCTTCATTAGTTGATCAACATTTCTACGGTCAAGAGTGAAAAAGACGAAGCAGATCGTATTAAACAAAGATAAAGACTAAGTATGTACGGCGTGGGGACTTTTTTGTGCGTCGTCCATCTACGACGAAGCAAATCATATGGGTGGCTTGGATTATTGACCATTAGTCCTACTTTGTAAATTCTCTTTTATTTTTTTTCTGAAGATACAGGGTGTCCCGCCTCTTTTTTGAAGTGAGACTAATATCCGCGGATACACACAATCACTCATCATCATGTGTATGTGTATCGGGTAAAGTCAAGGAGGAGAATCGAACCCTCGCCTCTATGGATCAAACTTACGGTGAAGACCATTCGCCAGGTCCAACCGATTGTACCACAAGTTATAGTCCACTTGACAGGTAACTTCCAACATCCAGTCCGTCCAATAGGTTCTCTCCGTAATGAGGACATTCTTGTGCAAAAATCAGCCACATATATGTTAATTAAACGTATGTACTTTTATTTTTCTATATATCAATGGCTAGATATTGTTTCTGGGTGCGACCCACCTGATGAGTAGATAGGGCTGATTTTTGCAATAGTTGACCCTCATGGTTGGCCAACCTATTGGAAGGATTGAATTTCATTCAATAAACTGATTGTATCTGATTGGTGGAACCCGTTGGACTTGAAACCTTCTCGCTCGCGTTTAAAATATTAAATTTTTTTTTATTATTATAGAAAGCCCACACGTGTGTTAGAGCTGTACCCATCCACATGTGGGTACATTTACCGCTATGGAACACGTGTAACTGATCAGAGCTTTCCGTCAGATGGGCTAGAATGTTCATATCTTCTGTCTTAAAAATCAGGCCATTTTACTACTTGAATGTGCCACATCATGAAAGACAAATAGACGGCCTAAAAAATGTTGATTCAACCGTTAATTTATTTTGTATGTTGTGGCTTACTTAAGAAGTGAAAGAATCTCAACCTTGAAACAGAATATCTAATTATTTTGCCCAACCAGATGGAAAGCTTGAATCACACATGTGGATGACACGTTGGCCTATATGCCTGCGTAAATCATTAGTATTCCACACAATAAGAGAGAGGTTTTCTAATTCCACACGCGTGGGCGCATGGATGCTAGATCTAATCTTTCCATCAGGAACTACAATGTTTAGATCTTCGGCCCTAAAAAAAGCAGGTCATTTCACACATTAGGTGGGCCACATCATGTCAAAAAAAAAAAACCAAAACAAATGGCTGTAAAAGAAATAACGGTCAATTTACTTTGTATGCTGTGACCCACTTGAGTTTTATATTTTCACACGTGCCAGCATGTGGATGTGTACGGGTCTACCGACCTGTGGAATTAGCAAACATCTCATGGACAGTTATTTTCAATAGGAACTGAGAATTGATCTAGAAGGTTTTTAGTGCGTGGAAACCGTCCCATGCATTCATGTAGTTGTATTTGGACTAGTTTGCATCCCCGATGCATATCTGGACCGTTCATTAGGTCCACTCCGCAATTGGATGGTCCAAAAGATCTGTGATTGGAGGTATCTTGTATCCACGCACTTGTCCACTTATTTCTGCGTTCCATGGACTGAACATTTTGGATCATCTAATCAATATGATTTTTGCAAGGCAACCTACGAAGATTGGAATAGACCTAACGGGCCGTCTAGATAGGCTATGTAGATAATGAAGGGTACAGATGCAACTTGGTGCATGGGAATCATTTCTCTTTCACGCATTCTTTCACTGATTGACATTAGTTTGATGTTGACTGCGATCTTGTCTAGAGTTGGGCATATCTTACCCTATCTGGTAGATCCGACCTGCTCCGAACCAAACCAACGGTCTAGATCGGTGTAGATTGGGTAAAGCCATTTAGATCCGATATTTTTTCGGATCCAGATCGGGTCGTGGTCAATCCGGACCAATCCGATCCGAAAACTCGATCCGAATGGATCCGGCCCGATTCGAAGTGGTTCTTATAATGATTATACTTTTTCCTGTGGTATGGTCCACTTGAGCTTTGAATATGCATCAATTTTGGGTTCAACGGCTAAAACAATCTGGAAAAACGAATGGACGGCATGGATAAACCACATGCATTCACAGTGGGCCTCAATAGAGTTTAGAGTGTATAATAAAAAAAGGATTCGCTGGTGTACCATACACAACTATATAGTTGTTGTAGATTGTCCTGGTTGTAGGAACGTGTCATGCGTAGACGAGCACTGATGCTCCTCGAGCTCCGAGTTGTACGAACGGTTCAAAGAATATCAAAGTAATATGGCCCACAGTGATGCATTTATTATATCTATACCGTTCATATATTTTTACAGATCATTGTAGAGCATTGTCCAAAAAATGAATCATATCCAAAGATCATCTGGACCACACCATAAATAACAACAGAGAATGATTTTCACTATTAAACAATTCTTAAGGCTCACCATAACGTTTATCTTCCATCCGATCTGTTCATTAAGGTCACAAAGACCTAAATTAAGACGCAAAACAAATTTCAAATTGATTCCAAAATTCTGTGGGACTATGACCCCAAAAAGGGTTTGAATGATAGACATTCAATCCCCACTACTTTTTTCAGTGTGGTGCACTTGATAGTTAGATCTATCTTATTTTTCGTCTCAAGCCTTAAAACAAGCTCGCCAAATGGATGGACGGTTTGGATATAACACATACCCCATGATTAGACCCACGAAACTTGCCAACGTCAATAGCAGCTCTTTCGTGCAGTGCACGTTACAGCTGCAGCACGTGAATACAGCTAGTGCCTCAAGCTCTGAGTTGTACGAACGGCTCAAATAAGATCAACGTTACATGGGGCCCACAATGATGTATTTATTATATCCACACCGTTTATCCATTTTTAGTGATTATTTTAGAGTATTAGGAAAAAAATTGAATCATATCTAAAGCTCAAATGGACCACACCGAAAATAACAGCAAGGATAATGATTTTCACTGTTAAAAAGATCCGAATAATACTCAACTCGATCCGACTCGGTTTCCCTGACCGAGTCGGACTCGGTTCGGGTCAGGCCAACCTTGCGTCAGATCGGTTCGAGTCAGGTGTTCCGGACTCAGTCTTGGATCGGATTGGGTTCAGATCAAACTGTCTAGATTTCTGACCGAACCGAGTTGGACCCAATCCGATCCGACTCGGTCCGATGCCCAGCTCTAATATCGTCTGAACTTGCTCTTTTCTTTGGGTTGGGATGGTAAATGAAAATTAAAAAAATAAGCCAATTTTAAAATTTCAGGAACAAATTTACCTGGGATCATCTTCTTCATTGTATAAAAGTGTTGGGGTTTGTGCTACGGAATCACACAGATTTGGATCTACGATAGCAATCTAATAGCGCCAAGCAATTACAAGAGAACATGAAGATTTAATGTGGAAAACCCTTTCGGGAAAAAATCACGGCATAAAGCGACAAAATTTCACTATGAAAATAGAAATTACAAAGAAAAATGACTTACCTGATTCGAACAACCTTGAATCTCACCCTTGTTACACTCTTTAAAAACCCTAAAACCCTTTTAGGAACCCTTGGAACCCCTTTAGAAAACCTTAGCATTACTTAAAAAGACTCTAGGGACCCCTATTTATACTCTAAGAAACTCCACTTATGCATCTCTTTGAAATCGTCTCAAATTTACGCAGTTCCCGCGGAATCCGCGCACCGTCTACATAACCCTCGACTAGTCGAGCCTGTCCCTCGACTGGTCGAGCATCCTAGAATTCCTAAATACATCGATGCTGGACTTCGAGTCGAGCTGGCTTCGACCAGTCGAAGGGACCTTCGACTAGTCGAGCCAGTCCCTCGACTGGTCAAGCAGCGCGGTGAACCAAGATTTAAGACATCTATTTTACAACAATCTCCACCATGTCTTCAATCTTTAACTGCGTAGCTTCTTAACTTCTTTTCTTATCTTTGCATCGCATCATAGCTTCAATCAATGTTACTCATGCATAATCCGTCCTCCTTTTACACCATCACCAAGCTTAGAAAAGTTGCATAGAACTTGAACTTTTCTGCAGGAACGACCTTGGTGATTATGTTTGCTAGATCTAAATCCACATGACCAACCACCTTTGCTCCTGTCTTTCCAAAAGTAAAGACATAGTCTTCTTACCATCTCACCGCTACCCAATATTGCTTGCCAGGGTATTTGCTCACAACACCGATAGCCCGTGAAATAACCGGTCTAATACAGACCGTGGCATACATTGTCAACCACATTCGAATAAGACTCATGAGACATATCCCGCGTTTCCTCATCTGTTTTAGGACATGTCCTGAAGGAAACTTGAGGAGAGACACGTAGGGAACGCTCTCCGACTTTGCCTGGTCCATCACATACTTGATCAATACCTACCTTAGGTATTCTACGTGTGATTACCAAAACCTGCTCGTCTCAATACAGAGAACCATCTTTGCAGCCCCCCGATCCTTCATCCTGAATGTCCCACTTAGCCGAGTTTTTAGTACGTTGATTTTAGACATGTCATGATTAGTGATCTACATGTCATCAACATAAAATACCTCACTCACCATGAAGGAATCAAATTTTATACCACTGCCTAAGCGACAGGTTGTACCACGACCTCCTGCAAACTCTTTTTCTTAGTCCCTTTAACTTTGAATTGCTCTGGTTGCTTCATGTACATTTGCTCTTCCAATTTACCGTAAAGAAGTGTAGACTCCACATCTATCCTTTCCAGCTCAAGATCGCATTGGCCAACCAGCACCAATCATGAATCTAATAGACACATGCTATACCGTCGACACGAATATCTCTAAGAAGTCGATCCCTTCTCTCTGAGCATAACCCTTCGCTATTAACCTCGCTCTGTATCTATGTTGTATCCACTTAAAGATCCACCTGCATCCAACCGCTTGCCGGCCTACTGGAAGCTCCACCAACTCCCATGTGTCGATCTGGTACAACGAGTCCATCACATCGCCCATAGTCACCTTCCACTTCTCAGCATTAGGCTCACCTAGAGCCATCTAAATAGAAGACAGATCCCCTACGATATTGGAGTCGTCCATGTACCTCGTCAATATCCTGTGATTATGCCGTGTGATTCTTCTCACAGGTATCTGCTCCACCTGCGCTGTATCTCTGTCCACGCGTCTCAGCCTTCATGCCTTATCCGCTCATGTGGCCATGCCCAACATGCCACACACATGCAGAGGTGGAATCCGCTATAGCCATTGCAGCTCCACCTTTTAAAGTGCTCCCGATCAACCTGTAAACATTATCGAGTCATTACGCTCTCATGATTACCCGTGCCCTCTTAGATACTTTAAGGACACTATCAATACTTGTGAACCTGCACCTTATAGCCTCGAGTGCACCAAGAGAAATTAGGCTCTTCTTCATGTCAGGAACGTGCCTCACCCCAGTTAGGGTACGCTCTGTCCCATCAAACATTTTGACATGCACTGTACCAACAACCACAACATTACAAGCACTGTCATTGCCCATAAATACTTATTCACCATCGCACTCCCTGTAGCTAATGAACCAACTTTGATGAGGAGTCATGTGAAAGGATGCTCCTGTATCTAGAATTCACTCATCCTTACTATCATCATAAAAGTGTCTGATCGTAGACATAAACAAAACATCACCATCACATCCACTCGATCTATCTGACAAGGCAGCGTTGGCCTCCCAGTATGAAGCCTCAAATTCTTCTCTCTTAAATTTAGAATTTGTACAATCCTTCTTCACATGTCCTCTCATCCCACAGTTCCAGCACTTTACCTTTCTTTTGCCCTTGCCCTTGGATTTGGATCTACAACCTGAAGAACCTATACCTTATTCAGAATTCCTACCCCTTGTAAACAGTGCATCAAAAGATATCCTCATGTCGACATTAAGCTTTCTCATAGCCTTCCCTTGAAGGGCTGAGATAACGGTGTCGACACTTAGGGTTTCATTCGTGGTGCACATTGTGTCTTTGAACGACTCATACGACGTTGGAAGAGAATTCAACAACATATATGTTTGTTCTTCATCTTTCATCACTTCCTCCATATCTAGCAATTTGTAAACCAATTTATTAAAGTTGCTGATGTGAGCCTCCGGATCTCCACCCTCTGCCATCTTGAAGTTATACCACTACCGCTTCGAGTGTAGGCGATTTTCAGAGGATTTTTTCGCATAGACATCCTCTAACTTTATCCACAATTTAGTTACAGTTTTCTCCCTCATGACATTGTAGAGAACCTCATCCGTGAGACATAAACGGATCGATGATAAGGCCTTCTTATCAAGAGTATTCCCATCATCATCAGTCATAGTAGACTTTCGCTCCTCAAGAGCACCATCTTCACCTTGCTTGATTAAGGAACTGATCATCTTGATCTTCCATAACTCAAAATTATTTTTCCCTGAGTACTTCTCAATATCATACCTAGTGCTTATTATTATTGCTTATCCCTCATATTTAGATCTGTGCTCGAACGATTGCTCTGATACTACTTGTTGGGGTTTGTGCTATGGAATCACATAGATTTGGATCTAAAATAACAATCCAATAACGCCAAGCAATCACAAGAGAACGCAAAGATTTAATACGGAAAACCATTTTGTAAAAAAACCACGGCACAAAGCGACAGAATTCCACTATGAAAATAGAAATTACAAAGAGAAAGGACTTATCCGATTCGAACAACCTCGAATCTCACCCTTGCTACACCCTTTAAAAATCTTAAAACCCTTTTAGGAACCCTTGGAACCCCTTTAGAAAACCTTAGCATTACTTAGAAAGACCCCAGGGAACGCTATTTATAGTTTAGGAAACTCCAGTTACGCACCTCTCTGAAACTGCCTCAAATTTACACAATCCACGCGAAATCTGCGCACCGTCTGCATAACCCTCGACTAGTCGAGCCTGGGCTTCGACTGGTCGAAGGACCCCTTCGACTAGTCGAGCCTGTCCCTTGACTGGTCAAGCGTCCTGAAATTCCTAAATACACTGTTGCTGGACTTTGAGTCGAGCGGGCTTCGACCAGTTGAAAGGACCTTCGAGTAGTCGAGCAGTGCAGTGAACCAAGATTTAAGACATCTGTTTTACAACAAAAAAGTACACATCTAGATGCCCCATTGAAACTTGTTGTTGCTCAACCAGTTTTGCTTAAAATCAGTTGAGCCTCAACTAATTTTGCTCAAAACTAGTTGTGGCTCAGGCGATTTCGATCAAAATCAGCTGACACTAGTTGCAGGTTTAGACTCTATTTCGGACTTGGTTTACATAAGCCTCACTTTTGGAAGAACTTATGATTTGGGGGAACCAAACCTAGTCATGTATCCCTCCCCAAACGCCTATAAAAGGAGATGAGTCTGGCAACAAAAATGGGAGAGTCTGACAAGAGAGTTTACGAGAGAGTTGCAGTTGAGAAAAAAAAATAAAGTGAGAGCTAGGGAAAGAGAACACCAAGGCTCTGCCTCTGCCCCTGACCTCTACCATCTGAAAGTTAGGAAGCTCGACTTCCATTTTATTCTCTTAATTTCTTCCATTCTTTCAATCTCTTCTAGTCTATTTCAACTTCAAAGCAAACGATGTATTCTCGATTTATCATTTTTCCAGTATGTATCTTCCAACTTTACTGCTTTGACACATGAGGTAATAGGTTCTACTCTGATATCACGTAAAATATTCTTTACAGTTGCCTCTCTTGGATATCTTTTATTTTAAAATATGTAACAAGGAATAACCAAAAACCGTGTTCTTTTCCTTTTCCTTCTATCGGAAAATCAATTTTCTATCGTTCTCATTCCATTTTTATATTATCTTTTGTAGTTTAGATATCTAAATCTTAGTATTTTTTTTTTTAAAGTTCCTTAAATCCTTACAATCAGAAAAAGTAGAGATTGTATTTTATACGGGTGGTAAAATTGTGCCTAACCTCTTCCTTTTCTGTAACAGAGACCCTTATCTAGAATCCATGGCACAGAGCAAACCAGGAGTAACTTGAATCGAAAATTATTTAGTTTTTCCAATCTCAAAGCAATTCCACATATTTTAGCCTACCGTAGATTTTGGAGCCTTTTTTTTGGCTAGTGATGACTCCAAAATAGTGTTCAATCAAGGCTTTTTAACAATCTTGTTAAAGGTAGTGTACAACCCAAAACCATATCGGGTTATTGCAAGCCAAGTGCACACCCACTGGGGCTCAGTGTCCAGGATACGAGCATATTGCATGAGGTGTTACGAATGATAGAATTATAATTATTAGCTTCTCTTCTCAAACCCTCCGTGAGATTCGGGTATGAAAATCTTAGTTATGGGTTCTATTGGATCTTGATAGACTTGGATCTGAGCCTTCATATGCAACTGCTCGTATCAATCAAGAACCTAAAATCATAACCTCTCTTCTCAACCCCTTCGCGAGGTTCAAACATGGAGGTCGTAGCTATGAGTTTCACTGAATTTAGATAAACTTTGGATATGGACCTTCACATGCTATCACCCATATCAATTGAGTATACAATATTCTAGGTTTATAAAAGACACATGCTTTATAACTTACCAGGTATCCAGATCCTGTCACATAAAAAATCTGAGTAAATTCTAGTTCTAAATCTATCACCACATACACACACACACATAATCTCTTTCCTCTTCTTTCCTTTTTTATAACTAATCCACACCAAAGCTATTCCCTGACTTTGTTATATTTTCAATCTCTTTCACCGAAAAAGAATAGAAGAGAGAGATAGAGTGTCACGCCCCAAACTCGGAAAACGGGCTCACAAAATTTTCGATTGCCGAATCAGGTGCCGACAGCCTCCGTAGTACCCCATTCTCGACTTCCAGCGCCCATACGCCAGATTCCGATCCTGGGATCCTACAAAGAGGATTTTCAGTATGATTTTTTTTTGTAATGGAGCATAACCACAAGCATAACCAAGTCACAAAACAACAACACCACATATCCACTATAATAAAACTTTAAGTACAATGCGGAAAGGGAAATACAATATAATGAGAGTAACAGGAACTCTAGAAGCTCGGTTGCACGCTCCAAGCTCAACGCTGCTGCAACCTAACGCCACCTGCACGCATCTATCATGCATAAGCTTATAGAAAGCTTAGAGGGTGATGAAAGTGTGTGTAAGGTAAGTGCCAAGTATACCATAAAGCCCATAAATCATACATCATCAGAATAAGCGGAAATACTAACAAGATCATGAATCATACGATATCAGAGTAAGCGGAAATATACTGGTAAGTCCATGAGTGCTATCAGCCGTACCAAGGCTATGCGATGCAAAACATAATAAGACAATAACAAATGCTGAGGATGCAATGCAATATGCAAATCCTGATGAGCCACGAATACCATCAACCTCATCTAGGCCATATAAGTGCAAAAATATAGTAACCCAAAATGCTAAGTACTGCAGATGCAATGTGATATGCGGTGCGAATGAAATGACCATGTTGGAATGTGAAGTCGTGATGATAGTACGAAGTATTATAGGCTATGAGGTCCATCACAAGGGACTTCTATCCAAACCAGTCCCATACCTAAATTTGGATAGTCAGACACAATGTGGTAAACTCCTGATATCAGGCTAGTCGCGCGCCCAACCGAAATCCTGGCCATGCAAAGGTACACGTAACAAATAGTTACTCACCACCAACCCGAGTGGATAGTGAATGAATGAATGAATGGATATGCAATTCCTGCTCAATAAGTCCACATATCGGTACGATTGCTCTCTGGGAAAATTATCGGGGTCTATTACACTTCACACTGACTGCCTCCTCCCTAGCTGCACAGCCCTGCGAGTGGAAGAGACCTCACTATCTGCCTAGCCGGTAGTCTGTCAATACCTACTCGGCTCGTCGATAGCGGACCCATTTACGAGCTGGTCATACTCAGCCTAGCTTATAGCCCCCTCACTCGGGCGGATAAGGCCACACCCCCTCCCAACCGACCACGACACAGTGAGAGATGCGGCCTACTGGTATTCGGCACTCGGGCGCTCATGTTCCACTCGGTCTAGACGTTGGGGCTACTCCTGGCCTCAGAGGTTCTGGGATTTTCACCCAAGGACATCCTAAGTGCCCATAGTGCTAGAACCAAATATTTTCGGTGTCCCATCTAGCCATCCACGATGTGCCTATGGAGGCCACGACCCTGATGTCGCTAGGGCGTACAATGATCAGGTCACATATATGCGAGATGCATGAGTCACGCTATCTAGTCATGCAGCAATCCTGCGCGTACGGCGCGATAATATGGGCACTCCATCTCATAAGGAGTCCCGTAAATAGTCTGCCCAATGGCGTATGCAATGATCAGTCACTACTCATATCAAGCATACATATGATGCGTATGGCATGAGTCATGAAATTATACTAAGCAGGTTATAAAGTAATGAACTATCCTTACAATGCAGATGTGCTTAGACGGCGGCCTACACACAACAAGTATGGGCCTATCAATGGGCCCTAGAGAGAGTCATAATGCGGATATTTAACCAACATTATTCTTACAATGTGGACGTCAAACCAACATTGCTCCCAAGGCATGGCCCGCACTAAATGTGATTACATAGACCATGGTGGAATCATATTCAATGGGCCTTATGTACATCCCATTGGGCCTCGACTCATTAGCCTCCATTACATCAAATGGGCCTCAAAACATGGGCCTCATGTTTATCAAGGTGGGCCTAAATGGATGGGCCTTAACTACATTAAGATGGGCCTCCTTAAATGGGCCTTATATATATCAAGGTGGGCCTTAACGGACGGCCACAAGTACATCAATGTGGGCCTCACCACATGGCCATATGCATATCAAGTGGGCCACACCAATGGGCTTATGTACATTGCAGTGGGCCATATCCCATGGGCCTTGAATACATCACAGTGGGCCTTAACCCATGGGCCCCAAATACATTACAATGGGCCTCATAACATGGGCCTTACATTCACATCAAGGTGGGCCTCAACAACGGCCTCATACACATCAAGGTGGGCCTCAACAACAGGCCATAAACATGACAAGATGGGCCTAATCATTTGGGCCTTATATATATACCAAGGTGGGCCTCAATGGACGACCACAAATAAATCAAAATGGGCCTCATACATATACAAGGTGGGGTCCACTTGAACTATAGATCTATCTTATTTTTAGTCTCAAACCCATTAAGAAAAGCTTGCCAAACGGTTGGACCGTTTAGATGCAACACATGCATCAAGGGTGGGTCCCATCGAACTATGGATCAGGCTCATTCTTTAGCTCATGCCACAAAATGAGCTTTTAATATGGATGGACAGATTGGATGTAACACATGCATCATGGTAGGTCCCACTGTCGTAGGACAGTGTGAATAAAGCACATGCATCACAGTGGGCTCCACCGTCCGCTGGACGGTGTGAATACAATACACATATCATGGTTGGTTCCACCGTCCACCTGGACGGTGGGAACACAACACATACATCAATGGTGGTTCCCACGTGGGGCCCACCATAACGTTTGTTTCCCATCCAACCTGATGATAAGGTCCGTAGACCTGGATGAAGAGGCAAAACAAATTTCATTTTGATCCAAAACTTCTGTGGCCCAAAAAAAGGTGTCAATGGTATACATTCAATCCCACTGTTTCCCATGATGTGGGCCACCCGAGCGTTGGATGAGGCTGGAATTTAAAGGGGGCCCACTTCAGGAAGTGGCTCACCTCATGAGTGGATTGGATGGCATAAATACATCATGGTGGGGCCCACGGCAAGGGCCGTGGGTCCCTGCCTTCCGCCCGCCCGTAATGACGCTGGACGCCTGGGCGTCCTCTCCTGTCAGTAGCATCAGCACTACTGTTGTTGTTGTTTCTTTTTTTTTTTTTAAATCACGAAATCTCGTGGTTTTTCATGCATGGGACCTGCATCCGATAAATCCACCCCACCCATTAGTTCCTACAGCCTATAACAATCGCAACAAGACCAATATTGGGCATATATCGGGGTACGGAAACAATAGGGGGTTTCAATGGTAAAGAAACTGTTTTCCACGCCACGGCCCACCAGAAGTTCGGATCGGCATCATCTTTCGGCTCAATGCCTAAAATGATCTGTAGAATGGGATGGACGGTGTGGATTGACTACATACATCAAGGTGGAGCCTATACAAGTGGCTCACCCCAAAATGCCTTAAACCAAGCTCATATTTGTGTTTTCCATGCAACGTCCAGCGTCCTTTGACACTGGACAGTCCAGACATACAACATACATTGAGGTGGGCCCAACCTATGGATGTGGGCCACCAAAGAAGGGATTGGAGGGCATGGAAAATACATACATCAAAGTGGGGTCCATCCAAGTGGGCCACACCACCATATCAACACAAAAGGGAGAGAGAGAGAGAGAGAGAGAGAGAAATAGAGTGGGACGCGTGTAATGGAGGGACCCCGACACTATAGGCCCTCCATTTCATGATCTACAACATACATCAAGTGGGTCCCATTACATGTGGGCCCACCAAATTAAAGATCAACAGTGGAGATCCTTCTCCACCTAAAATGGACGGTCTAGATGACCCTTCCTAATGTAAGGAAAATAAACATCATGATGGGGTCCATGGAGAATGGCCCCATCATGGGATGATCATGAGGATCAAGGTGGTCCACCGGCCACATCTTAGGGTCCCAAGTGAGATCCATACCATTGATCGGTAAGCTTCACTTGGTCCATCATAAAAAATCTAAAAATCTAGCCTATAGAAGCACCCACTGTTCGATCTTCTTGGTCCGTTGGAAAGCCGATCTCCTTGTGCTCCACTTTGATGAAGGGTGATGAGAGATGAATGGCTAGGATGAAGGTTCTTTGGGATGGGAAGGTGGGCCACCAAAATCACTTTTTCTCTCACTTGGGATGGCTTGGATGTCCATTTTTTTTTTTGCTCTTTGGTGTTGCTTGGAAAATGTGGAGGGAAAGAGAGAGGTTGTAAGGAGAGGTGATGGGAGATGGGTGATGGATGTGAGTGATGGGTGAGGTGATGGATTGGTTGACTTTTGGTGGTTGCTTTACTTGTGGAGAAAGGAAGCATGGGGGGTAGTTTGTACTTGACATGAGGGGTGATTGATGGGATTGATTTGATATGTTGTAGAGATTCCCTTCGGATTGCAAATGTGCGGCGTTTCTTTGAAATAAACGCCAGCCCACATCTTCCAGCTTGGGTATCGGATCGGTGCACTAGTCGCGGCGTCGGAACCGCGGCGACGGTGCGGTCGCAATGATATAAGTCTCGGATTAAGCTGACTCAATTCTACAGGATACAACTTAGGGTCAATCGCAAACGTCGGTTATCGGTCACGGATTACCGGACTTCGACGGAAAGGATCGCGAGATTAGTTGGAACAGTACGAACTAGGATACGGGTCTTACATAGAGAGAGAGAGAGGAGAGATTTTAAGCCTATTCATTTAAAAAATCTAGATCACTTCACCATCATTGAGCCCAAAAGGCAGTTAGAGATCCGACACCTTGCAAAGCCATCTTATCGTAGTATCATCTGAACCCGTGCACAGGCCAACATATTGATTTAGGAGATTTGCTAGATCCCAATCCTGATTCACCTGTACAACAAACCTTCCAACCCCAACAAATTCAGGGATAGTCAGTCTATCTTCTAACATGAACACAATAGAAAACCTAATGACTAGTTTCCTCTAGGTAGGAGCTTCATAGTACATCCATAACACACAACAACCTCCTACTCATGTGGATCTTTCAGGTCCTACCATTAACCAATTCTAGCATATCCATTCCGAGGGAAACCGGGTCCATTTTTAATATCCTGTAGCAGCTCAAAGTCCCACCCATCAGCAGCCAAATGTTGGACAATCAGTACTTTGCCAAGCACACTTTGTCCAATCTCAATCCGACTAGTTCCAGCCACCTCCCCCTAGTGAGAGTATTGCCCAATTCTAATTTGGACAATCACATGCATAATCTAGTTTGGTATAACCTTCAATCCCTGCGCCAGTACATGATTGCTTTTTTAATCCTCCTACTCGCACAAATGGACCCACTTAAGTATCTGTTCAAGAAGCCGGCTCTTACAAGAAGAATCACAAAATGGTAGATGATGCTTTACGAGTTTGATATCACCTATGTCACTTAGAAGGCAATCAAGGGGTAAGCACCGGCAGACCATCTCATTGCACACTCTTTGCCCAACTATCGGCCATTATAGATATTCTTTCCCAACAAGGATATCTTATTCTTTGAAGGAGGACCAGAAGAAGATAAGTGAACTTTGTACCTTGACAGGGCCGCTAATGCAAGAGGAAGCAAAATAGGGGCAATCATGTATTCCTCAAATGACATTCCAGTCCCTATCTAAAAAAAGGTTAACCTTCGAATGCACAAATAACATTGTTGAATATGAAGTTTACATCGCTGGTTTAAAAGAAGTTTCCTTGGTGTAAAGAAGTTAAGAGTTTTCGGTGACTCTCAACTCATCATCAATCATACCACGAGTGAATGAAGAACCAAATATGTGAAACTAATTTCGTATCACGTTTACATTGAAAATCTTGTCGACAAGTTCCACCAGGTCACTTTTACACACAAGCCACACACCAAGAACCAATTTGTTAATACTTTGGCCACGCTGTCATCCATGCTAAAAATTCTACAAGGGGCACCCTGGTGGGATTTGATAGTCAAGTTAGAAGAAGAACTTGCGTTCTGCCAATTGATCGAAGAAGCCTAAACACCATTTGAAAAGTTTTCCTAGTACACCGACATCAATGAATAAATAAGGAATCGAGTATACCCTAAATGTGTGACGCTACTGGACCACCGCACGATATAACATCTGTATGCTCAATACATTATACATGGTGATATTGTCTATAAGCGATCTTTCAATTAAGTTCTACTATGATGTGTGGATGAAGCTATGGAATTAAAAATCATGATAAAAATCCATGATGGAATCTGCGGGCCACACATGAACGGGCACATGACGGCTAAGAAAATCCTACGATTAGGATATTTTCGGCTCATTATGGAATCCGACTGTTGCCAATACGTCAGAACATGCTCCAAATGTTAGGAGCATGCAAATAAGATCCACACTCTAGCTTCAGAATTATACAGCCTGATGACATCGTGGCCTTTCTCAAGATGTGGAATCGACGTCATCAGTAAGATCAACCCTAAAGCATCTAACGACCACGAATACATTCAGTTGACAGTTGATTACTTCACCAAATGAGTAGAAGCAACATCAAATACCACAGTTAAAGCCTCAAATGTGGTATGATTTTTTTATGAATAACATCATCAACAGGCACGGAATCCTCAAACCATCATCACCGACAATGGTACGCCCTTCGTAAATCAAAAGCTGGAGAAATTCCTCAATCAAATCAAAGTCAAGCACCACCAATCAAGCCCCTATCGACGACAGATGTATAGAGGTGTTGAAGTTGCCAAAAAACACTTGTGAACATCCTCGAAAAAATGGTCAAGACCTATC
This sequence comes from Magnolia changhungtana, assembly GCA_030180095.1. Classification (NCBI taxonomy): domain Eukaryota; kingdom Viridiplantae; phylum Streptophyta; class Magnoliopsida; order Magnoliales; family Magnoliaceae; genus Magnolia; species Magnolia changhungtana. The sequence goes on along the minus strand of JASAUF010000198.1, from coordinate 2,653,269 downwards.
ACGATTAGTCAAAAATGCTTCCATATGTACTATGGGCATATCGAATGTCCGTATGTACTACAACAGGTGCTACTCCATATGAACTCACATACAGAATGAAGGATGTTCTACTAATTGATGTAAAGATTCATTCGTTACGCATTTTGTTGGAAAGCGAAGTTGATGATGGAGAATGGTTACAGGCTCACTACAATCAGCTATATCTCAAAGACGAAAAACACATACGAGTGTTATATCATTCCAAACCTATCAAAAAATGATTGTAAGGGCATACAATAAGAGGGTCCAAACCAGAACATTCCAAGTATGAAACATAGTCATGAGAAGAATTTTACCTCCTTACCTCCCTGATTCAAAGGGAAAATTCAAGCCGACATGAAAAGGTCCTTCAGTCATTTGAGAAGTGCTCTCCAACAGCGCACTTTGCCTCACAAACATGGAAGACGAAGATCTTCCTGAGCCTATCAATGCCAATCATGTTAAGCTTCATTATGGGTAACATGTTAGTATAAAAGGAAAAGTTATCTAAGGTTGAATCCCACATTTCCCCATCTATTTGCCCTAAACCTAAAAGAATCCACGAAAAAAAAAGATGATGTAAGAAAAAGGAAAGAATAAAACAACCTAGATTTCAGAAAACAATAAGGGCATATATGTGTAAAAGAAAAAGAGGAGAAAAATAAGAAAACAAGAAAAAAGAAAAGAAAAGAAAGGAAGAAAAATCAAGGGCAAAATCTTCATTTTCATCCCACCCGTTCTATCCATCTCGGGCCACTCATTTCACAAAAACTCTCGATTACTCTACGAAGATATCTCCGAAAGGAAATGACAAAAGTCTAAGTCAAAAGATAAAAAAAAGGGAAAAAAAGAGAAAAAAAGAAAAAGTAAGGGCATATGAAGCGCAAAGGGTGAGGTAAAAATCCGCAAGGATGCCACGAGTAAAAATAACGGATGCACTATGGACTTGGTGAAAATCCAAAAGGACGGTAGGAGAAAAATGCACAGTTTTCAAGTGGCAGGCAAGATACAAAAACCCAAGACGTAGTGAAAATTTGAAAGGGCGTTACAGGTAAAAATGATGGGGAGGTTAAATGCAGTGAAAACCTTAAAGGCACTACGGGCAAAAATGACAACAAAGAAAAAAAATAAAAAGAAATAAAAAGAAAGAAGGGAAAAGAAAAGGCAGGTGTGTAGTCACATAATTATAGATTCCTGGCTATGTTCGTATCTCGAAGGAAATGTGGGATAACCTTGATGTTTAAGAACGATCATTTTATCTAAGAGATGCTTTCAAGCACCTACTTCTAAGGGCTTTTCAAAGCATTCAAGAATCATCTTAGATTTTGTCAATGATGAATGTTGAAACAATCACATGTTTGATCTCTATATCTAAAACACCATATTACAAACCATTGGAAAAAAATGAATATAATGGCTTTATACACCTACATATACAAAAACCAAAAAAAGATTTTCTTTCATTTTATTTTATCATTTTTATATCCATGTACATCATCATCAACCACATACAAGTAGGTATACCACTAACCCATACCTAGGCCAAAATGTATATACATCCCATCTCTGCACCTATGTCACCAACTTTTTTAATTTGTAGGACGCTTTCCCAAAGGGTTCGATGGATCAAATACTCTCAACCAAGGCATGCTAGCCTATTGAGAGAAATCTCGAGGTTGCAGTCTCTCTCTCTCTCTCTCTCTCTCCCTTCTCTCTCTCTCTCTCTCTCTCTCTCTCTCTCTCTCTCTCTCTCTCTGTATAGAAAATCCACCTCGATCTGGAGGCGATTGTGTCTCTTACCAAAGCATCCCTCCCAGACTGTACCACATGCCCTTCAAAGCCAAGGTGGGCCCACATCCAGAACACACAATCCCGCAAGTAGCCAAATGGGCCCCACATTAATGACACCCATTAAGCTACCACAAGCCCATTACATCAAGCATCAAATCAAATGTAAGAACCATCCATTGCGGCCTAAGTAAGCATCTAACCATATATCCATTCCATTTTTATTCACATGCATGAAATAAAGCACAATATCCAATCTTGACTGTCCAACGCTCTTATCAATGCATTTGGATGATGTATGACAAATCAAATATGCACATTGACCACACATTATCCGATCTTAACTGTCCGATGTTTAGATTGAGGCATTTAGACGTCGTATGATGGATCAAATTTGTAAAATACAACTTTCGATCTTAACCATCAATTGCTCTGATTGAGGCATTTTGACATTGTATGAAAAATTAGATTTGCATATCGATCAGATATCATGCATTCACACACGTTATACATTCACACACATCATGCATTCACATACATCATGCATTTTTTCATTCCCTAGTGGATCCTGGTCTTGACTGTCTTGCATCCACTTGGTGCCTTTTGGATGTCGAATGACGGATTGGATCCATTCCATTTCATTTCATACAATTTTTTTTTTTAAATTTCTTTAGTGGATACCAGATCTTGACCATCCCACATTCACTTAGAGCTCTTTGGACGTCGGATGATGAATCAAATCCATTCCATTTTATCACTTCATATATCACATTTAATCATATCGTGCATTTGCATCACATCATGACCATTATTTTATCATATCACAAATTTGCATCCATCTCATTTTCATGTAACATTCCATAAGGAAATCTTGATTCTAACCATCCAAATTTCTAAAAGACCTTTTGGATGTCAAATGGAAAATCAAATCCATTCCACATCATCCACATTGATCAAACAATGATTCTGACTGTCTAAAAAGACCTTTTGGATATTGGCCGGTTAATCAGGTCTGCTCCATTTCATCCAACATCATTGAACTTGACTGTCTAATGCTCTGATTGAGACCATTAGGCACAGTATGACATATTGGATCGACACGTATCAATCATCCCAGATCTTAACTGCCTAAAGTTCAAATCGGAGCTTATTGGACGTCGTATGATGGATCAAATGTACCTCGAGCTATACCACAAGACCAAACTCTACAAGAGAAAATCTATAGGAATGTTAAATGGCATGTATGTTTTCTCAATACAAAAAGCCAAAGAATAAGATATTATATATATATATATATATATATATATATATATATATATATATATATATATATATATATATATATATATATATATATATAAGATGGTTGACCTGGCCTCACAGCTTCAAGCTGGTCATCCTAGAAAAAAGATAGATCCAGAATGCTTTCTTTTGATACTTGGATTAGTATAACCGCAGTCTAATAACACCTAAATATTAAATATTTATTTTCTCAATTATATTAGCTTTCCTATTATTTAAGTATTAATTTGATTTAATTATATATACTTTTTACATGCGAGGTGATTCAGAAGCCTAAGATAATACACGCTTAAAATGATAGATTAAAGCTTAAAAAAATATCAAGCCGAAGATGATGAAAAATTTGAGATTTAAAATTCATAAATGAATATTTCACATGCCAAAGATTAAAAAAAAAAAAAAACCAAGGACAGGATAGGGAAAAGACTGAAAAATCATAAAGTACATTAATAGAAATAATGAACTATTCGATCCCACTTGAGGTTGGTTCAGTCTGAAAGAATGTGCATGGAACCGTTCAACAAGAAACTGTGATTTTCATAGATAACTTGGCTCGACACTTAGGTCTGACCGAAGCCATGTTTAATGCCACTAAAGTGAGGTTCGGTGTGACTTAAGGGAGATAAAGACTTGAGAAGAAATTTGAGAAAATTAGGCTACAACCGAAAAACTAATTTGGTGCGACCGAAGGCTATCATTGGTGCGAGCAAAGCGTAATAAAGTGTATAAATTTAAATTTGGTTGTAAGTCAGTGTAGATTTTTTCTATTTAAATGAATTTTTAAGGCTTTCCTAGTTACGAATTAGGGCTTGTGTTGAGGGTCAAATATTGCATATTAGACTCCGGTTTTTGCCTAGAATTACAAGCATAATACTAGTTAACGCCCTGATTTAACCGTAATTGTGATGCAGGTTACATTTGTGAGCGTGGATCGAAATAAAATACCAAGAGCGTGGATTAAACACTCAAAATGTACCAAGGCAAGGGACAGACTCCAGAGGACCAATATTGAAGAATCTACATGCTAAGGATCCGAGGAAATTAAGCCGTTCACGTTAAAGAGGTTCGAAACTAGTGCAGAATGCAAGATCATGAGGTTCTCACCGTTCGCTTGACACGAGACTCCATACATGGGGTGTGAACCATAAATTAGCCGTACATATTAAATTTCATCCATTGAAGATCTTGGGAAATGGGCCAACGGATAAATCATCCCTTAAACGGTCAATTCTGGGCCCACCTGATATCTGAATATACTTCAAACTTGGTCCCAACGGTTTAAATGCGATGAGAATACAGATGGACGGATCAGATTTCTCATAAACATCTCTGTGAGACTCAAGCATGCAATGCATGAGCACGGTGCATTAGTGTACCGGGCGTGCACCAAAAATCCAGAAATTGGTCAGCAAACGCTGACCGACTCTTCTTCTCAATTCAAGAAAAACACGCAATAGCGTTTCTCTGTTTGATTGGGTTTTGCTTATGGCCCACCATCGTGATCCGAAAGTCTGATCCGGACCGTCCGTGTGACTTGCATGGTACATATATCCCTTACCTAGGTGACGAAAATTCAAGATACATTGGAGATTGATTTTTAACTGTCCAAACAGAGGATGTACGGCGAAATGAAGATTCTCGTGGGCCACACTGCAACTGCTCCAAAAACACTCCTTCCCGGACGGTTTTTTGTCCTGAAGCCAATGGACGGAGTGGATTTCACAGATGACATCAATCAATGGTCCTCTGATGTCACAGTGCACGGGTGCGCGATCTCTATTTCGCAACAGGGAGTTGCGGACGAAGCTCAGTGGGCTATCATCATCACACATAGTGATGATCCAAGCCGTTCATTGTAATTAGAAGGTCAAACCGACCACACTCCAACGTGGTTCCGGATTTTCGTGAATGTTGCAGGAAGATGAAGGCTTCGACGCAGGTTGGATGGTCACAAGAAAAACGCCGTGAGTCTCAACGAAGCTGACCCAAAACTGATCATGTTCGACCGATTTTCCATGGGAAATCGAATGGACGGAGTGGATTTTTCAGAAAACACCAAGAGTGGATCCCACCAGCACCACAGCTCAGTCCGCAAGCGCTGGTTACGCACGCACGTACCTTACGGACGTTCGCTGATCATGGGGATGATCGGTTCCTTCATCTGGACGGTCCAAACACCTCCTAATGTGCTACCGACTGATGCTAAGACACCTGAACGGATTAGATGGCCGAAACAAATCCGCCAACCGCACATACACAGGTCGAGTGCGGTTTCATTCAACGCACGTAGCCTTTCTTTGCGAAAATCTTTCATAAGTTCATGACCACCGACTACTTCCGGAGCTATAAAGTAAAGAGAGAGAGGAATTAGAGGGGGAGATCGGGGCTTGGGCTGGACGTGGAGCGGGGGAGAGCAAAAATAGTAGAGTTTATTTTTTCTTTTTTTTTCTTTTTATTTTATTTTATTTTATTTTATTTAAGGGATCCAACCCATTCATGTTGGGCTGAACCTCTTAGCTAGGGCTAAGATGTGAAGCTTGTGGCGTGATGGGGATGATCCTACGGCTTGGATGCATGTGATGAACTGACGTTGATTTTAGTTTGATTAAGGGAATGTTTTTAGTTTTTAATGGTCTGTTGTGACTAAAATTACAATGGGTCTGCGATAGCTTTGAGCATGTTCTTTCCTTTTTATGTTTATGACGTCAGGAAGCCCTATTGTTCACCATCGTCTCCTGGGCATGGTCGGATGACGGTACCCTTCCTAACCTTCATGACATGTTGATTGGTTGGTAATTAGTTTAATTCTATTGTTTACTTTGTCTCCTAGGCATGGTTTGGTGATGGAATCCATTCTAATTCATATACCTTTCATCTCTTAAAAACTATATCAAAGGAAGTTCGGTTTGATTTCCATGGTTACACCTTCAACTGGATGAAGTGGATTCTAAGTCTAGCTGAGTTTCTGATACAGGCATAAGATCTCCCTGATCTCTACAAGTGGATCCTCTGAATCCCTAGTTTCTTTCCTCTGAATTCTCTTAAAGTTTTAGTTAATTATTTCACCAAATATCCTTCAATTTACACTTGATTTAAAATTCATCTCATTCTAGTTCTAGTTCTGGTTACCTTCAGATTACGTGCAGGTTTCAGTCCCTGTGGATTCGACCTCGGTCTTACCGAGTTTATTACTACATCACAACCCTGCACTTGGGGAGTGAACAGCTTGAGAGAAAGACATAGGGGTGATGGATCTGTCCTTCTTCTTCACCTCAATTCTAACTTGTCGTTTTAGTTTTTCATTGCTAAGATGATAGTCATATTAGGCTAATCTCTTAAGTAAGGCTAAGGGATGAAGCTTGTAGTTCAATTACAGTATTTAGTTTATTTGATTAACTAACAATGGATTAATTGATGATAGTAGATTGAAATAGATTTGGATTTTACTTTAAAGCTTTTGTGTTATTTCGTCTTTGATCCATTATCGACTCTGGACACATTGGATGCTTGAAAGTACAATTATAATGCTTATTTAAAGAAGGAATCGATCTTTAAAATTCATTGATCTATTGTAAACTCCGAACATAATAAATACTTTAAGTTCCCTGTGATTGATGTCTGAGTACTTCATAAGAGAATCATTTAATTGAAATCATATTATTATTGGTATTAATGAATGATTTAACAGAATTATCTTTTGATTGGATATGATAGAACTTCGATTCTAATTGAGATATACATTAAATCAGTAAATTAAATATTGTGATTGCTATGAGTGGATTTCTAAATCTTTAGTCTTTTATTTTTATTATTTTAAAATATTTTCCTTAATCGCTAAATTGAAAACCCAGACAAACCTTTATTGTTAGATTAGTTCTAGTTTGTGTTCCTCATTCCCTGTGGATTCAACCTCGGTCTTACCGAGTTATTACTACATCGTATGCCTACACTTGGGGTTGTCAACCCTTTGGTTTGATCACATTCTCACTTACGAATAAAACTTTTACAAACGATAGTGACAAAATCTAGAACTTGGATGGTTAACGAATAATCTAGATAACTCTAGTCGTGGACACTTGTAAAATTATTGCATTGTAATGCAAGAGATCTATAACTGCCCATTACAAATAATAGTCTTGCAAGTGATCCTAGGGGATTGTACGTCATTGAAAAAACTACTCTTATCCAATGTGTGTTTCCATGTAAGGCCACATGTGGGTAGGGGCTTTAACCACTCAAACATTTAACCCATAGTCGGCTACCGCTCAACTGGTTTTCTCGAAACCAGTGGTGGCTCAACTGGTTTCGGTTAAAACCGATGGTGGGTTTAGACTCTAGTTTGGGCTCGGTTTGTATGAGCCTCACTTCCAAACAAAGCTACGGCTCAGGAGAACAAAATTTGACCATGTATCCCTCCCTAAATGCCTATAAAAGGGGAGGAGTCCAGTGAGAGAAATGGGAGAGTCTGATAAGAGATTCTAGGAGAGAGTTGTGATAGAGAAAGAAAGAAAGTGAGAGAAAGGGAAAGAGAACATTGAGGCTTTGCATCTACCCTTGACCTCTACCATCCCAAAGCCAGGATGCTCGGTTTCCCTTATATTCTCTCAATCTCTTCCATTCTTTTAATCTCTTATATTTTATTTCAACTTCAAAGCCAATGTTGTATTCTTGATTTATCCTTTTCCAATATGTATATTATAACCCCACTGTTTTAAATACCTGAGGCAGTAGGATTTGCTCTGACATCACATAAAGTATACTCTATAGTTGCATTTCTTGATGATCTTCTATATCAGAATACGTGACTTAAAGGAGAAACCAAAGACTTCGTGCTCTTTTTCTTTTTCTTTCTTCTATCGAAAAACCATTTTTCTGTCATTCCCATTTTATTTTCAGTTTACCTTTTGTAGTTTGGACATTTAAATCTTAGTATTTTACTGAATATTCCTTGAATCCCCTTTGAAAGTGTACAATTGACAAAGTAGAGACAATGTTTTCACACGGGCAATAAAAGGGTGCCTAACCTCTTCATTTTCCGTAACCAATGTCATACCTAGAATCCATGGTGCAGATCAAACTGGGAGTTACTCAAATAAAAAATTCTTCATTTTTTCTGACTTCAAGGCAATTCTATGAATTTTAGCCTACCATGGATTTTGGAGCCTTTATTTTGGCTAATGGCGACTCCAAAATAGTGCTTAATTAAGTCATTTTATCAATCTTATAAAAGGTAGTGTACAATATAAAACCATACTGGGTTATTACAAAATAAGTGCACACCCCTATGGCTCAATGTCCAGGATACGAGCATGTTGCATGAGGTGTTACAAATAATATAAGTATAATTATTAGCTTCTCTTCTCAACCCCTCCCAAGGTTCGGGTATGGAGGTCTTAGCTATAGGTTGTATTGGATCTGGATAGACTTCAGATTTGGGCCTTCATACACTACCATCTGATCAACCAAGCACCTAAAATCATAACCTCTTTTTGAAACCCTTAGCGAGGTTCGGGTATAGAGGTCTTAGCTATGGGTTTCATTGGATCTAAATAGACTTCGGATTTGGGCCTTCACATTCTATTGCCCGTATTAACTAAGCATACAATATTCTAGGTTTACGAAAGACATATGATACGTAGTTGCAGGGTATCCGAATCCTGTCACATCAGAAATCTGAGTAAATTGTAGTTCTATATCTATCATCGCACACACACACGTGCATGCGCAGACACACATATCCATTGTTCGACTCATGCAACCAACAGATGATCTGACTCGGATGCCTAGTAGGCAATCAGGGAAAAAATTTCTCTAAGTGTTCACAATACACAAAAATGAAGAAAAGTTCACCAAATATATAAATTTCCAATCATGGGGGAAGAGAACATGATGCAAACTATGAGATTTCTAAATTTGGTGGACTGTGATATCTATAAGGGAAGTGATTTTTTTAGGGCTAAACTAGAGAGAGGAGAAAAGTGTCTCAAACCAAAACCTACTCTAATCTTTATAGATCTTCATCTTAGAGAAATCTCTATTAGAGACTAACCCAAGCATGTCTTAAGGTATGGCAGTAAAAAGGTGTGCCTAATTAGTACACTCCCTCAGATAAGAAAATTAATCTATACTCTCAAATCATATAAATCTAATATGAGACCTTTAAGAATAATCTTCCCCAAGGGATGACATTGTACTAAATCCACAAGTGGCCTAGTAAGAGTTCGTCCTTATCTCCAACCACTTATCCTAACTATTGATTTGATCATACTCAATTGGGCACAATTGCACACAAATTCCAATGCCCCAACCATAATGCACAATTATCAATCTTTAAGATTGAATAAAATTTTATCTTAGTGAACTTATCAATCAAAATTCATTAAAAATACTAATATAATAATGTATAAATAATTTTTCAAAATCAGTTTGCAATAAAATATTCATACATTTGATTTTGCGACATAGATAAGTCATCTATGCATCATCACCATCGTGTGATAATGTACGATCTTTCTCTAACCCAACTCTATGACCTGATCTTGATTTAGTTGCTTTCTTAACGTGCTTCTGATTCACTCAAAGTTGTGTGCACGACCTTGAGAATACACACCAAAATAGTGTTACTTCATTGCAATCTTACCACATAGTGTAGAGTAATAATGGCGTACAATAGTTCTTATAGGACTAGTATAATTGCACAACAGCATGATTGAAACCAATTCACCACTTGCAGGTAATTATTTTAGCAACAGTATATGAATCTATTTATACATTGTGAATGATCAAATGTTCATCCTCTACATGATCATCAAGCAGGATTCATCCCATCAACAAATGGTCTATCCTACTGCAATACATAGGCTTATACAATTTGATTGGGTATGAAGTTGATTGTGTCCATCTTTGTCGGATCTTATCCTAATCATCTCATAAATTAAGGTAGAGGAACATCTCATGTTTATATTAATCTCAATATACACCATTCCCTTTGTGTGTACCTACACAAAAGTCTTTGTCCCGTGAGAAGTAGACTAACCCTTTAATCGATGAATATTGTCAATGACCAATCTAATTATTTATATGCAAACATCATCATGAAATAATCACATCCATATATATAAACTCAAATATTGAAAAATATCAGTATAATCCAATAAGAAATATATACATGCATTGCTAATAATCTAATGGACAACACACAGTCTAACAAGAACCAGCAATGAGAGTATAAAACCCTCCCTGACACAATGTAATATACTGTTACATAGGTTGATTACAATAAGTATTTTTAACAGTTTACAATCAGTAAGTTGTTATTGACATTGGGTCCTTACTCTCGTTCCGGTGGTGGAGTCCAAGGAGTTTCAACACCTGGTAAAGGGTTCGGAGTACAGATAGGTAGTGAAATTTCACTATGGTGTGAGTGTGTGGGGGTATGTGTGCGTGTGTTTAAAAAAAAAAAAAAAAAAAAGTTGCTATTGACGTTCCAAAATGAACGGATTAAAATTTTCTAAATGATTGTTCTTTTTGTTAACTTCAAATAGGTTGTTCAAGTAGTATGTTTTTGGGGCTATCTTCCATCCACAACGAAGGCCGGATCCTTTGCAACGTTTGTAGAGAGAGCTCTCTAGAACTCTGCTTGTGGGGGCCAATGTAGTTTGTGTGCGGGTCTAAAAGGGTTACTCCATGATGAAAAGGATATCCAATCTGACCATCAGGGAACCACCGCCATGTGAATGGGGATTTTTTTTGGGTGGATGTTTATTGGTTTCTATGGTGTGGCCCACCTAATAATATATATAGCCTGATTTTTTAGGCTTCTCATCATCACGGCAAAGACTCACTTCATCAGTGGGTTGGATAGCAAATACATGACATGGTGGACTCACGGACAGTTACAGGTAGGTGAATGAGCTCCACTCATGTTAAAATATTTTACACGCCTATGGATAATAAACAAGAGTTGTGGAGAACTCTCACTCTCTCTCTCCAACCCTCGCATTTGTTGGTCAGCACCGCTTTATTAGTCTGGTTGGAGAGGGAAGTGGCTTGCGTGGTGTACACGTGCTTTGTTGACGTCATCAGGTTCTGTGGCCCCGACTATGATGTATATGTTAATATCTAAACGGTCCATCCATTTTTTTAATATCATTACAACGACTTAAAAACGAGGCAGATCCAAAGCTCAAGTGGACCACACCACAGAAAGGGGTGGGATAATGATGTCCACCAGTGAAACCTTCCTAGGGCCACCGTAATTTTTTTATTTATTTTATAAACCATCCAACCCGTTCAAAAGTTCAAAAGTTCACACAGGATGAAGAGAAAACACAAATATCAGCTTGATCCAATACTTCTGTAGAGTTTTCAATGATAAGCATTCAATACCGACTGCTTTATGTAGTGTGATTCATTTGAGCTTCGGATCCGTCTTATTTTTGGGCCATGGTTTAAAATGATCTTACAAAATAGATGAACGGTGTGGATATAACACATACATCATGATGAGGCCCATAGAACTTGATGACGTCAACACACGATCGAGGTTGGTGGTGCGTGGCCCACCAAGCAATCCGCTTCCCTTTTAGAGATATGCTCTGCATCCACGGCTGGGCCCACACTTTGGACGGTTCACCATTTATATATATATATATATATATATATATATATATATATATATATATATATATTTAATTGTGAAAAACTAAAAGAGGACTATGCTGTTTGTCTGAAACGTCCATTCCAGATTCTCTTCATGGTTAGTGGCTCCAAGCATTTAGCAAGAGCCGCACAAAACCGCCCCATAGCACAACAGATAAATGCGCCATTTAAGAAAAACCCCAAAATATCCTTTTTCTATGAGACACGTGTCATAATCTGAGCGGCAAGATGCGTTCTCAGCCACAAGTTTCAGCTCGCTTGTAAGCAACGAAAACATTATCATAAGCCGAATAAAAAAGTAGTAGCCTTCCAGAACTACCTTTCCGCCCGTGACGTCGGCTCTTGGCAGCTGACCAGGGGCATTTTGGTCAGAAAAGTTATATGATCCGGAACCGAGGACGTGATATTATACTCGGCCTGTGTGTTTATGCGCGCGAGGACGCGGATCGCCCGCGACAGACTGTCTGACAGGAACTTCCTGCGATAGTAAACTAGGTGGGCCCACGGTGATGTTGGTGAGAAATTCACCCGTTCATCTGTTTTTTCCTGGATGATGTAAGAACATAAACTAAGGGCGTGTTTGGGCGGTGGGATTAGAAGGGGTGGGATGGGATTCAAAAAACATAATTATTACCCATGGCACGGATTGTCGCTGTTGCCATGGGATAAGATTAATGCCATGATTTGTTGGTAATACGGTGGTACATTGGATACATATACCCACTATCATTTGAAATTATTGAGAATAACATACATGTATTATATCTAAACTATTCATTTGTTTTGTAACCTCATTTTATGACATGGGCCCAAAACTGGGTGGATCCAAGACTTATGTGGCCCCAAAGAAGTTTTCAACGATAAATATTCAATCCCCATTGCTTTCTATAGTGGGGTTCACTTGAGCTTTAGATTTACCTGATTTTTTGGCCCATGCTCTAAGATAATCTCAAAAAATGGATGGACGGTGTGGATATAGCCCACACATCACGGTGGGACCTACACAACTTACTAACATTGAGTGAAATTGGCATCTACCCAATGCAATTCCATCTAATCTAATTCCAAGCTTTTCCAAACATGGAGTGGAATTGGCACACGACCAGATGAATTCCATCCCACCCAATCCGTTCTAATCCCACTGCCCAAACACGCCCTAAAAACATGAGAACGACCCAAAATTCGAGTGGGTAATACGAAAGGAAAAAACGAGTTGGGAAATGTTTACCGTTGAAACATCACCGTAGTTTACCGTTTATGCCATCCATGCCGTTCATAAGGCTATTCCTAATGGGATGAACTGAAAACAAGGTCATTCTTACAGATGATGGATTTTGTAAACATCACGGAGGACTCCACCTAGCTTCCCGTTACTGAAGTGACTACACCAATTTTTGTAGGACCGACCAGGATGTATTTGATGTATCCACACTGTCCATCCATATAAAGAGATTATGAGCCAAAAAATAGGTAGATCCAAAGCTTAAGTGAACCCCACCATTAAAAAAAAATAATAATGGAGACAACTCAATTCCATTCCAAGGCCCACCATGATGTTTATTTGAGGTTTAACCAGCATATAAGCATATACCAATTTCGACAATGGGAAAACACAAATATTAGCTTGATTGAAAACTTTGGCAGCTTTCAAAAGTTTTTTAATAGGTGTTCAATCCCCACTGTTTTCTATGGTAGGGTTTATTTGTGCTATGGATGTTATGAAAAATATTGATTATATATATATATATATATATATATATATATATATATATATATATATATATATATATATATATAGAGAGAGAGAGAGAGAGAGAGAGAGAGAGGCATGCTCACCTATGCACCTACGCACATGCGCACCTGTGCACACGTGTCATGGGTGTCGAATTCGGACGGTCTATAAGATGCGGAATCCTATGAAACCTCAGGGGGTGAATTTTTACCCTGATCTAAGATTCTGGTGGGCCATAGCAAAGAGAAATTCAAATCAAGGGAAAAAACTGTTTGCATTTTTCATGGCCCACTGAAGTTTTGGTTCAAAGTAAAAATTGGTATCAGGGGATTTCATGAGGTTCTGCTTCATGTAAACCATTTAGATTTTCAAGACTCATTAGATATGATGAGTTCTCAAAAAAGTTCGTATGTAGTCGCAAGTGAGTGTTCCTCTATATATATATATATATATATATATATATATATATATATATATATATTAAAATTTTTAATTTTTTGGTGTTTTGGGAATAATCTCATATCGAAAAGGAGAGAAGAAACTATTGAGTTTATATAAAGAGTGTGGAGTACATTATTATTTGCTTGGTAGATCTATAGAGTACCAAGGCGTTAGTGGCGCACTTTGCACTAACGAATCGGTGCAAGATGAGTGCATGTCGTTGTGCGATAGAGGTTATGGGTCAAGTGGCTGGAGTGAAGTTGGCGAATGGTTTGAATGAGACCAATCAGCCTTTTATAGAAGTTGAAAACTAGTCATTTGAAAGAAGTGTAACTACACATGCAACATTAATCCAGACCTTATAGAAACTGTTACATGTGGCTAGTCCAATGGTCATAAAATGGCTAGCCAATAAGTTTAAATGGCTAATATGCAGCAACTAGTTGTCCCACATACATAACAGTCCGAAACAGCCAAATAAAGACTAATCTCTTACTAACATCCATAAAACGGCAATATGGAATTATGATACTGAACCAAAACGGCTAGCAATCCTATCTTATATAAACAGTGCTTAGATGGTTTATAGGACCATGACTAACAACTTGAATAGTTGTCACATACTACCCAACAAGAAGATCAACAATGACTTCTAATCAAGTCAGCAAGGTTCATATGAACCTTTCAAATCCTCAAGAAATGGACCAAAGAAGTTGTCTGCTATAATTTTTAATCTTTTATCTGATCTGTGATTTTATTTTGTTTATATGCTAGACAAAATTATGTACACAGAATTCTATTTATAATTCTCTGTGTTTGCTGAACACAAAACCACATAGAAGATCGTCATATCTTAGAAGTTATTTGCTCGTAACTTGCCAGCATTCTCAATCACTTTAAAAAGAGGCAAATGACGCTTTAAGAACGATGTAATTACACGTGATTTAGTCTATCCTTAATCTTTTGATTTATTTATTATTTTATAGAAATTATAAATTTATAATTTTTGTTAACATTGAATCTATCTCATTTTTTAGATCATGCACTAAAATGTCCTCTCCAGATGGATGATCGATGTGGATACAACACATACATCACGGTGAGGCGAAAATAACCTGGTGACGTCACTTCAGTAGCCAGATTTTCACTTCACTAGCCAGATTGCTACTCACTCGTCGTAAGCTAACCGCGTTGGAAGTTACTAGGACAGGTTGTCACAGTCAATCCCGTAGAAATATCCTCGACATCGATCCTGGAGGCCTCGGCTCACGATCCATCCACCACGGGCTCAACAGACCGATGGTCTGGATCAGTCAACAAAGTATGGATATCCTAGGGCGAGGATCTTATCACATGTATACAACTGGTTCGACAGTTTCATGATCCGGACCGTTAATTCAATAATCCACATTACATCCAATTAAAGCAACGGCTTAGATTACTGAAGCATGGGTCCCACTTGAAAAAATAAAAAATCATAGGACACTATCCATATCCAGAGTATCCAGAGTTCGAGGATCATATAACTCCTCCTGTTATAAATATCAGGCCTTCCTTGAGTTGAGACTTGTCGCGAACGAGTTCCTCCACCCTGACACGTAACGAAAGGAAACGGCGGTTTTCTTATCGCCGGTAAACCATTCTAGGTATGCCGAAGGTCCACCCAAATACGGTGTCAGAAGCGCAGCAGAGGCAAGATTCCGATCGCCACGTGGCGGAGGCCCTGACTGTGTGGAAGAAATCGCTTCTCTTCAACTGTAACGGTTTCACGGTTTTCGACGCGAAGGGGAACCTTGCTTTCCGTGTAGATAACTACGTGGCGGACAATAACGGCCAGATCTTGCTGATGGACGGTGGAGGGAAGCCGCTTCTGACGATCCGACGCAAGGTGACTTTCAGATTTGATTTTTTAATTTCTATTGATACTTAAAACAAAGAGCCTTGATCAGATCCGTACACGTGGGGCAATTTCTGTGATGAAGGCCGTTGATCTGATGTCCACCCGTACTGGAAGATCCTAGCGTTGGCCTATTGGACCGCTGTTGTGATTTTCCTGACCATCTATTAGTAGGGTACTTACTAAACGGTGTCAGGATCTTCCAGTGTCGGAGAATTTACTGGAATCATCCATCTAAGGCGGATCAAACATATTGAACGGTCTAGATCGTCAAAATATGGACCCCACATGTACAAGATCCAACGTGCTATAGCCGATCGGGTCCCATTTTTTCTCAGATCGGGTCTCACGAACAAGAAAATGCGAAAAAGGAAAAATCCAATCTTTCTTAATCATGAAATCCACGTCATCAAAATACCCTTTCAATTAGTACTGAAGAATCCGCAATGAATTATGAGCCATTTTTAAGGCCTGTTTGATGGACGCTTGAAAATGATTTCATTTCGTTTAAAGTTAATTGTAATTATGTATTAGAAATCATATTGAGTAAGAATGAGAAACAAATATTTCCTATCCTTACTAAAATAAGGAGAGATGATTTCTAATGTTCAAAAATGCATTTGGTTTTTTTTTTTTTTTTTTTTTTTAATTAGTAAAATCATAAATGGAAAATTCGTTTGTGTTTCTATCACTATATATTGGCATATAAACATAGAGGGAATGGCTTTAAATTGAAAAAAATATATATATAAAAATTTAAATTCAAACTAATACATTTCCTAATATATAAGAAAGGATATTATCTTTGATTAAAGCTTTCTTAATGATAATTTTTTAATTTTTAATTTTTAATTTTGTTAACAGAAATTGAGTCTCGAAGACCACTGGCAAATATTCAACGGGGAAGAAGACATCAATCCTCGACTCTCCGTGAAGAAGAAATCTAATTTCCTAAACTCCAAGCACTTAGCTCTCGTAACCCCTGCTCGTGGCCCTAGACAAGTGATCTACACGATCGACGGCTCATATGCACAAAGATGTTGTGTCATCTACAACGAAAAGAGGCAGCCGGTGGCTGAGATCAAGTGCAAGGAGACCGTCGGTGGAGCCTCCTTCGGGCTCGACGTCTTCCGTCTCATCATACAGCCAGAATGCGACATGCCAATCGCCATGTCACTAGTTATTATATTGGAGCAAATGTTCAGGTCCCGGCGGTTTATTTATTAGTCTTACAATCTAAGATTTCTCATTACCGTCCGTGCAAAGGATTATTGCCGACGGATGAAGATGAAAGCGGTTGTAAAGGCCGAGCTCCTCCTTCGGCAATATCAATATGTAAAATGCCATGGAGGGTTTTTTATAGAAGTATCTTTTGAAATTTTGTAGGAGGAAAATTGTTTTATTTTTATTTTAAAAAAAAAATGTGTGTTGGGCTTTGGTTTTATTTTTTTCCTATGAAAACCAAGCTAGTATAGAGTGTAAATATTTTTATTTTTTTTGTTTCGAAAAAGGTAAAAATTTTGTAATTGTTATCGACTATAAATGATAGCTACATGACTCGAAAATTTGTTCTAATTCAATTTTCTTTTTATTGTCTTACATTATTTCATTTTCTAATAAAGCAAAATATATGCATGGATCGCAACTTCTTTTTTCCATGTGATAGAGAGGACCAATCACCTACCACCATTGCATTAAAACAGCTCGACTAAATCAATTATTCTCGACCAGATTTCGACCCAACAAGATTCATTGAGTTGGCATATCATTTTATGTAGAATATTGATCATCTACCATTGGTTGTAGGACTACAATTTTATTTTTAATTTCGCCCTTCAAAATATCTTATACTTCTTTGGGCTAATTTGTGGCATAGTTCTTAAAACTTGGTGATTGGACTCGAAACTCGGTTGAGTCTACTCAACCACGGAGTTTCGCTTCTTGCTACTGCTGGCTCACAAGCTAAATTAAAAGGTTAGGATTGGAATTGGTTGTAACTTGTAGTCAATTCATACCTCCTTGTAGGGTAAGTAGATTTAATTACAATCTGTTTTGATCCAAATGTAGTATGTTGCATGCTAATTAATTTAGCATCAAGGCCCATCTTCCACGCAAAAATCATCTCTTGTGTGACATTCGGCCTTTTAGATGGTGGGCCACATCACCATCAAATCATGTCCGAAAAAAATTAGGCCGATCCACTCATCAGATGGGCTACATCTTTATATACTAGGAATGTTGGTAAATTTTTGGAAGAAACGAGGCATAAACTTTACAAAAATTCCAAATGTTAGTAACCCTAGGACCATTGTCTAGTCAATTTTGAAAATTAACTCAAAAAATGTTGATATTGTAATGTAGGAATTCCCTCCCTGGTATATTCTAGAAATGATGAGAGTAGAAAGATCTACGCATGCTTAGAGAAGCGTTGAACTGTCACACCTAAGAGCTGTCCATGAGGTGTATCCCATGTGTATGACATGTGATGGAGTGTAGGAGAGAGAATGTTTCTCTCTTCTTTTACTTCATTTTTTTTTTTTAACCTTTGCACACCTGATAGATATATGCACTCAAATTAACCCAATCCCTTAACTTTCAGTGCCATCCATCTCTGACTAAAGCCCCAAGCCAGTCTATAAGGTGGACCATAAATCTTAACTATCATATATCCATCATGCACAATAAAACTCTTTTAACAGTTAAAAACATTTAAACCTTTTAAGCATCAGGCGCAGCTAAAAAATCATTTGATGGATAATTTGATCATAAAGTGCCAGGCCACAAGAGTTCCTTGAAGTAGCTAGTAGATCCCTTATTGGAACATATGGACCATGATTGCATCCTTAACGCATTTAACCAACATATTCATATGTTAACCACTAATATACCCTTGCTCATGACTCGGTCATCGTACATAACATCAAGAGCTTGTTTCTGCATGTCTTCAAATCTAAGGATTAATAAAAGCTAGTGCATAACCAAGTTGAATCAATTTAGATATGATGGGCCTCCCAAACCAAAGACGTTGTAATTTTTATAGAAAAGAAACTAAACACAAGAACCAGCATAGGAGGGTACTCCTAATAGTGGGTACCTCGTAGGACCTCGACCAGCCTACTCGGGTCTTGTATGGATATGTAGGAAGGGCTGCTCCCATGATCCTTAAAGAAAAGTGCTAACTCAAAACTAAACATAAGAACCAGCATCCCATGTGCACTCACACTCATATGTGTGGTAGGGCTTTGACACAATTATCTCGTTGATAGAGACCTTCCATCCTAACTTATTGTTGGTTCTCTTACCATACAATATTAACAACTCTCCCTCATAGGAACTCACCTTTGCTTGGGATAATCTATAGTTGAGATTGACACATGTGGTCATTTATGCATATGATCATAGCAATGGTCTGGCTTACTTTATGAGTGCACATTCTTCGTCCTCATCCAACATTCGTGACTAGTTTTTAGCTGAGCTGAGTCTCTTGTTTCAGTCATTTTAATGGAAGGTTTATGGCGACATGAGTTTTCAGTTGCTAACTTTGGATGCCTTTACTTTTTAGAGAATTTTGCAAAAAAAAAAAAAAAAAAAAAAAAAAACCCTACCTAAGTAATATGAAATTTACATCTCAGTACCTTTTATTCGAAAAGGTTTAAAGAAAATATATCATTAATGAATATAATTACAATTCCGCCGCCTTCTCATTACATTTCTTTAATGGGTGGGTGTGTGAGCAAATGAGTTGGCAGTTTGGGTGGGCCTTATATTGATGTTTATGCAAAATGCACCCTGACCATGACATTATATTAAGCCAATGCCCCAAAATTAACCCCCCCTATGATTTAGGTATACCGTATGAATGGGCATATTGTGGACGGGCTAATGATTTCCTCCAAATCATTTCCCTTTGCATGGCCCACTTGAATTAAAAAAAAAAAATGGACCTGATTGTTAGGCTCTGGGCGTAAGTTTTGGTGTGACATCTAAGGTTGGAATGGTCTTCATATGATCATCACGATGGGCCCCGTCTTTCTCTCAACTATTTTCTTTGTCGTGGCACATTTGAATCACAATTCAACCAGATTTTGTAGATCTGGGCTTAAACTAGGATTACACATCTAATGGCCTAAGTAGATTTCCCATATATATCATGGTGGGGCCCACCAAAAATTAAGTCCTAAACTCTCTCTCCAAGTACAGAGGAAGTGTATGGCACGCCACTCTTGATTTTAACTGAGCCCACCATGATGTTTACGTAAGATCCACTCGGACCATTAGATATTCAATCCAATATTACACCCAGAGACAAAACATCAGGTTGATGATTTAGAGCGGGTCGCGGACAGTTTCATGGCCAAGATGGATCAGAAAAGGCCCGGTCGGCGGCAGAAGTGATCCAGACCATCGGACCTTAAATCGGGCGTATCTCACAATCCGGAATGAGTTAGCTGACGTAAAATATATGATTTTGGGGGTAGAATGAGCTACTTTAGCCAACCAACCCAGCTATTCTGGGTTGCGATGCTCGGAATTGCGAAAAACCCCTGGATCGATAGTCGTTTCCCTGTTTTAATTTCGTTTTTACTATAAATAGTAAGTTTTAGTTTGATTATAACTCTTCATCCGTCGGGCTTTAGGAGTTGCGCCCAACATGAAAAGAGCTTAGAATTATTAGGAGAACGGTTTGGTGAAGCCAAATAGGACACTTACTGTTTTTGGCCGAAAACCTTGTGCTCTAGTAGACATCACGACCGTCTATAAATAGTAAGTTTACTATTTATAGTAAGTCGCAATTTCTAGGAGTTTTAGTTGTAGTTTGATTCTGATTTCTTTCCTATTGCTTGGTATCCCTATTTAAAGGGTTGTGAACTCATTTTTATGGATCAATTAATTAGTTTCGAATTTATTAGAATTTATTTCTATTTTCTGCTTTCTTTCCTCATGGATTCGAGAAGTCTTTGTGAGGAGTCTAGAGAAGCTCCGTTGATTCAGAGTATTTATCCTCATCACGTTTATCTCTACGTCAGTTGACGTGGGCTACACCAAAGATGTGATCAACTCGATCCAACAACAAACCTGGATCAAATTTTAGGTGTTAGAATTCATATCTAACACCACTGCCAATCCATGCGCTTTGGGGAAGCATGACTTAAAATATAATAATAATAAAAAAAAAAAAAAAAATAGATCAATATAATAATGTAGAATAACTAAACTAAAAGCAAACAATTTACAGACACATAATATTTTACGTGGAAAACCCTTGCGCGGAAAAAAAAAAACCACGGCACAAAGTGACAAAGATCAACTAGAATTAAAATCTTAGAGTTGTACGGACTTACATTCTTCTATTACATATGTACTCGATTTTCCCTTGCGATGCACACCTCTAGGAAACCCCTAAATCCCTTGAGAAATCCTTCCCAAGCCCTTTACAAGTGTAGTAAACCCTCTCCATTGGCAAACCCTAGCCCCTTGAGAGAAAACACTTGTATTAGATATATACCTAATGAAAAATTGGTATCCTAATGAAAAATTGGACTTAAATACCCTGTTTTGCACAAATTTGCGAAATCTAATGGTCACACCACGGTCGACCGTAAACATTACGATGAGTCATGGTCGACCGTGAACATCACGATGAGCCACGGTCAACCTTGGATTCTCACGGTCGACCATGCCTTGTAGAATGCAAGGCACCTACATAACAATCTTCGCATTGACTTGCATTTTTCCAAGTCACCCTGAAAACCTCTCATGTAACCTGCACCTTGAACGTAGACCGCTCCCCGCATCCCTTCACCTGGAATGCAGCTCCATGTGTAAGGGTGCCCAATCTCATTAATGTCTAGTGAGATTGATCAAGCACAAGTAACCCTTGAACTTCTCTATGGTTCTCGACTTTGTCAACATATATGTAGCACTCTCATCCTTATGAATCTTTTGTAACAGAATCTGCCCTAAAGCAATAAGCTCCTGTATCTTGTGGAAACTCACATCGATGTACTTGGTTACCTGATTCATCACCAGATGGACAACACACCGACTATCACAATGCAACCGAATCGTCTCCTGGTTCAACCTGAGTTCACCTATCAAACTTTACAACCATAATACCTCATTTGATGCCTCTGTCGTAGCCATGTATTCCGCTTTGGTTGTAGACAACGCTATTGTAGACTGTAGTGTAGATCTCAACATACTAGTCCGCTTACCGATGTGAAAACGTATCCCATAGTGGACCTCTGATTGTCCAGATCACTTACATAGTCCAAAACTATGTAGCCTGCAACTCCACTTGAAGCTCTGTGTCCACCAAATATGATTCTAGTATTAACTGTGAGATACCTGAGAGTCCACTTAACAGCATTCCAATGCACCTTCCCTGGATTTTCCATGTCCCTGCTAACCATATTGACTGCCTGTGAGATATCTAGCCTTGTGTAAACCATTGCATACATCAAACTCCTCATTGCACTAGTGTACGATACCTTTGACATTTATGAAATCTCTTATTCTGTACTTGGATACAACATGGCTAACAACTTAAGTGACTTGCTAGAGGTGTGCTAACTAGCTTAGCACTTTTCACATGGAACCTCAATAGAGCCTTTTGCACATAACCCTTCTGGGAAAGCCATAGGTTTCTAGACTCTTTGTATCTACTGATCTCTATTCTTAAGATCTTCTTTGTAGTGCGCGGATCCTTCACGTCAAACTCTTTACTTAACGAAGACTTAAACAAGTGTATCTCCATCTTTTCCTTTGCAACAATCAACATATCATCTACATAAAGCACAAGTAGAATGTAGGACCCATCCTCAAATACCCTATAGTATACGCATCAATCATACTCATACATGTTATACCCAATCTTGACTATGTAGGAATCGAACTGCTTATACCACTACCTTGGAGACTGCTTAAGCCCACACAACGACTTCTTTAACCGACACATGTAGTTTTTCTTATCAAGCTCCTTGAAACCTTTAGGTTGTCTCATATAAAATGACTTCCTCCAAATTCTCATGAAGGAATGCCTTCTTCACATCGAGCTGCTCTTCTATAGGGAAAAATGGACTGACTAATAAAATGAGGTTAGGTCGGACACCCGCGCACTCCATGAGGCCAGATAACAACCAACACGACAAAAGGCTCAACCTCGACCTCAATCAAAGTAAGAACAAAAATCGACCTCAATCTCCTAACAGTCTCTGAAGGCAGGTCGACTGACCTTTAAATCTTCCCGATGCCAAAGGGAGCTCGACAACGGCTCGACAGAAGAACCCAGGTCGGCCAGGTCCCTCCTGAGGATAACTTCACCTCGGCCTCCTACTGAGTACTTCTATTAGGTTTGACCTGGAACCAGTTGTCCGAGTCTTACCAAAATTACCCGTCCGGGATCCTAATCCTATCTGAAAATCTAGGGAGATGACTGCGGCACGGATCTGTCCAAGATCTCCTCCGAAGATCTCGGAAGATTAGCACGATACACTGGGGATCCGAATCCCACTACACTACACTCCTATCAAATAAGGAATGTCCCTCTACGCCACCGCCTCTCCTCGCCTATAAATAAGAGCGCCCCCTAATGGTGAAAGGTATGCATAATTCTACACTAAAAAGCCCTACGTTTGACTAGACCTAGCTTGCCTACTTGACTTTGGCATCGGAGGGTCCCCTGGGGCAACCAGGGTCTCCAATATTGTCCCTTTTTGCAGGTCTCAGGTGGTTTAGGAAGGACGTCCAAATTTCTATATCAACAGTTTGGTGTCGTCTGTGGGAACGACCGTGAAAGTCATTCTCCTTTGCAGTACTCCAACGATGGCAAAAGGAAGAAAGAAAGTCCAAACCTCCATCGATGCACCTGACCTTGCGCCACCAAAGCAGTCTACAGATAATCGGGACTCGTCTTCCCAACTTCAGGCTGACTCTGTGCTCGCAGGACCGATGAAGTGATCCCAGAACTAGGGAGGTTGGCTTGTCTCTCTAGAATAACAAGTTGAAGCATTGACTAGCAACATCAACCTAATAAAGCAAATGATAGAGCAACAGAATCCTTCCCCCATCCTGGGGGCTAAGGAAGTGGTAGCTCAGGCAGCCACAAAAGTTTTTGCACCATCTGAAGCACCCGCCGGCTCCTGGAGGAGTAGATAGGTCAGTGAACTACCGAGACTAGCACCCTCCTATGTTTTAGGCACTGTCGCGCTAGTTGCCTCTGACTTACGTCATGAGTTGGAGAAGAAGAGACATGGAAAAGCTTCAGAAATCTCGGTTAAGGCAGTGGCCGAGAGCGAAGATCCCTGAGAAGCCAAACCCAATGAACTGTGAGGCCAAATCGACGGCATAAGAGAGGCATACCGCACACATGCTCTGACCTCGATCAAAGCGATGCTGGAAGAAATCGAGCCATCGTTCACTCCCAACATCATGCACGCTCAGCTCCCGCCCAGATTCCAAATGCCACGGATCACAGCTTATTCCGGGGCCACCGACCTGAATAAGCATCTGGAATCCTTCAAGGCGTGGATGGAGCTTCATGGTGCATTGACAGGAGTAATGTACTGAGCATTCTCCTTGA
This sequence comes from Magnolia changhungtana, assembly GCA_030180095.1. Lineage (NCBI taxonomy): Eukaryota > Viridiplantae > Streptophyta > Magnoliopsida > Magnoliales > Magnoliaceae > Magnolia > Magnolia changhungtana. The sequence goes on along the minus strand of JASAUF010000198.1, from coordinate 2,628,849 downwards.
CCCTGACAGGAGTAGCTCGAAAGTGGTTTCGGCAATTGAAACCACAATCCATCAGTTTATTTACATAGCTCAACAAAGCCTTCATCACCAACTTCATAGGAGGAAAAGAAAGATTAAAACCAACGACTCACCTCCTCACTATCATCTAAGTGGACGATTTGTTAAAAGATTATATCAATCGCTTCAACCTAAAAGCAATGCAAGTGTAGGGATATTTGGACCAAATTGTCCTGGCCGCCATGATGGCCAGCCTAAGGGAGGGGAGATTCCTCTTCTCACTTGGAAAGAACCCTCTTACGACGCTAGCCGATCTCCTTAGCCGAACCCAAAAATACTCCAACGTCAAGGAGCTTTTCAGCTCTCGAAAAGCCACTCGGAATAGAGGAAGCTCGACCAAGGAGAAGCGACCCAAGGAAGAACAAATGTTGGCTCCCAACAGCAAGCGAAGAAAGGATGATGACTCAACTAGAGGGCAACGTCTGAGCAGACGACCCGAGAGCAGATTTAGCTCTTACACTCCCCTTAACGCAACGCCCGAACAGGTTCTCATAAAAGTTTGGGACAAAACAGATCCACAAATGGTCGAACTGGATGAAGACCGATGCCGACAAGCGAGATAAATGAAAGTACTGCTACTTCCATCACGACCATGGCCACTTCACTAACAATTGTTTCGACCTCAAAGAAGAAATTGAGGCCCTCATCCACGATGGGCATTTACGAGAATATGTCAATAGGAGGCAAGAGCGGTCAGATTGAAAGGACCAGCATCCCATCAATAATAATGAGGCTATCGAAGAAATATGCACCATCTTCGGTGGACCTGCTGGAGGAGGAGATTCAAACTTAGCACGTAGAGCCAATGCTTGGACTATCAGCCACAGCAGCTCGGAACATCAAATCCACATCACTAGCAGGCCATCGAAGGAGAAGAAAGTAACCTCCTGTGAGCTGACCTTCACCGAAGAGGATGCTCGATGTGTCCATCACCCTCATGATGATGCACTAGTAATATATGACTATAGCTAACCGCAAAGTATTTCAAATTTTGGTAGACATCAGCAGCTTGGCCGATATCCTCTTTGTCGATGTCTTCGACAAAATGGGGGTCGGAAGGTCTCGACTCCCACCCATCAGCGAGTTCGACATGAGATACCATCCACGAACTGCCATTAAAGGCCAAGTAGTGGCGGATTTCATTGTTGAGCTCGCTGTTAAGCAGAACCTGGAAGTTGATCTGAGCAACGAAGCCAACCAACCAACCGAGGACAGATAAGTGGTCGGACTCGATCCACCAACCTGGATTCTATACATCGATGACTCATCCAATTCTAAAGGTAGCGAGGTCGAGGTAGTCCTCGAGGCTCCCGATCAGACCTGCATGCCATATGCCTTAAGATTTATATTTCAAACATTGAACAACGCGGCAGAGTACAAAGCATTGCTCACTAAACTTAGGTTGGCAGCGGCAATGAGAGCTCAAAACCTAAAAATCCACAGTGACTCATAGCTCGTTGTTAACCAGTTCACCAACAAATACTAGGCCAAGGAGGAAAGAATGATCACTTACTTACAGAAGGCCCGAGAACTCATCAGCAAATTTTCCAAGAGCAACATCAGCTTGATTCCCAGGTCAGAAAACTCTAAAACAGGTATGTTAGCAAAACTAGCCACAGTGGCCAAAGACAACATCCCAAGGTCAAGCCCAATTGAGTACCTGGCAAAGCTGATCATTAACGATTCCAACTCAGAACAGTCCCGACGGTGAATTCGACGTTGAGCTAGATGGACCCGATAATCAATTATCTCTAGGAAGGGAAGTCGCCTGAAGATCAACTCAAAGCACACAGACTCCAATCCAGGTCGGCCAGATATATCATGATCGAAGACACTCTGTAACGACCTGAAAAATTCCATACATTGGGTCGAGTACCACCTCGACCAGAAATCACATAGGATTAAATCCTTTAGAAATTTAACAAAGTTAACTAAGTACTAAACTCAATTAAATATGAAATCTAGTTAGATCGCTTTAAATACGATCCGCAAGACCCAAACCTTGCGAATCATTGACGCTAGGTTACCCTAAAGTTTAGAACCAAACTCATTCCCCGTCCGCTTCTGAGTGAAACGAAACTTCGTATTAGGTCTAGATCGCACCTCGGGATTCCGATTAACCCGAAGTTAAGGAACTAGGACCGCCCCACCGGGCTTAACAATCATCTCAAAAATCACCTTATCCGATATTCCACGGCCATTCGTTTCGAATCGAGCGTGGTAGTGTGAAAAACACTATTCACAAGCCGAAATAAATATCCGGAATAGTGATCTCGCATCGTTCGTTGACGCGTCAAGATAAGCAACCCGACCGTCGAATCGACCAAATTACACCCTCGGATTAAGAAAATTTCAAGAACATTTACATGTACTCGAATTTCGATCGTGGCCCACCGACCGTCGAACCGAAAGTGGTCCGCCACGTGCGATCTACGTATCCGAATGAGTCAAAACGTAATCCCACGTAGATCCGTTGGTGGTGAGCTTAAGTCCGACGTTTGGTTCAAAGAGGCCTACCGTAACTCCCTTTTGAGTGGAAAAAGCGCCGAATATCCTATATAAGCAAGACTCCCATGAACCTAAGTCTATTCTCGTAATGTTTGAGGCTATAAAAGGGGCTTAGAGCAGCCCCTCTCACAGCCATACGAATTTAGGGAGAAACCCTAGAAGGAGAGAGAGAAAAGAGAGGGAAGAACTTGGAGATCGTTGCCGATCTTCCTCCACTTGCACCGGATTGCTACACGGCCTACACCGCCTTATTCTCGGCGTTCTCCCGGTGTTTTCCGCCTCATTTGAAGGTAAGAAAACCTAACCCTAGGTCTGATTTGTGGTGGAATCGAAGTGGGGTGTATACCGACTAACCGATTCCGCTCTTTAGGCTAGAAATCGGCCGTAGACTAAGATCCATCACCCTTGCTGATTTATTCCGTTTCCAAAGGCAAAGGTGAGGACTTTAAGCTTATAAGTTACGGTTTTCAACGCTTTCAATGTCAGATAATGGTAGATTCATGATCTGCTTGCAATTGCACATGTACAAAGTGCCTTCCGTTTCCTGTTTTGATTAACGGTGTGAAATATGGAATTTCACATATTCTAGGTATACGTATAAATACCGTATATGTATTTTTCTTGGATAAATGTTTGACATGTTTATTTAATGTATGATTATATGCTATATGAATAAAATGCTAGTTTGGCGAAAGGAATCGCTAAAATATATGTTCCTTTGTAGAATGTGCCGTATGTTGAAAATACGTATTGAAGAAATACCGTATACGTATTTCTTTTGGAATAATGTTTGTCATATGTATTTAATGTATGATTATACAATACATGATTAAAATACTAGCTTGGCGAAAAGAATCGCCAAATCTATCTTCCTTTGTAAACACTATGTATGTCGAATTGGGTATACGTAGAAGTACCCTATACGTATAAAATTCGCCGATGTGTTTGCTATGTTTATTTGCTGTATGAATATGTTGTATATGTATAAAATACTAGCTCGGTAACGGGGCAACCCTAGTACACCCTCCTCTAGCATACGTCATGTATGTTGAAGTAGTGTATTCCAAGTGTTGGCGAAATCACTTGCGAGTGTAAGTGTTTAAGTGTTAGAACCTTAGTTAGGTGCTGAGATGGGATTCTCCGCTACCTTAGAGTCATATATGACACTCTCCATGTGGTTGTTCACTCTAACCACTCACCTGTGAACTCTAGGCATTTGTGTCCCTATGTGTATAGTGCTTTATAACATGCTTCGTAACATGCTTGATAACATGCTTTACAACATGCCTTATAAAATGCTTTACTTCATGTTTTATAATACATGCTTTGCCCTATGCTTTACTTCATGTTTCACAACTGACTGAGCTTGGGACTATGTTCGTAGTCCGCATCCCAGACGTACTTGAAGATGTGGTTGGGGTTTCATTCCGCCACGCACGATGTGTTGGTGAACCCGTGTCGTACTTCGGCTGGCGATAGTGGTTGGCCACACGAGGTGCTTCTCGCGCCTCATATCGCCCAACTTGTTGTGCGCCGAGCTAGCCGAACATGTCGAACCGTATGCCTTATGTATGTTCACCATGTTTGGTCGCTAATGCTTGAACCTAGGGTACCAAACTTACCAAAGGAAAATCCCGTTAACCATGGTACCTCGATCCGTTAAGACTCATGAGCCGGCATGGTGGTATGGGACACCGTGGTCGAGCCGTCGGCCTACGCCGGGCTACGTGCCTCCCCGTAGTGACCAAAGGAGCAATTCAACTCGTGAGCCGATTATGGTGGTATGGGACACTATATTCGCGCCGTCGCCTACACCGATAAGGTGATGGGGAGTGGTGCGGTCTTTGTGTGCACAAAGCCCACTGGCAGCCCTTTGAGTGACCGCGAGCATACTCGAAGTTGCAGCGTGCCTTAGGGTTCGCCGCGATATATAGAGTATGAACTAGGCCTGTTTCGTATAGTTGTATCGTGATGAATCGTTTAAGGGGTGATGGGGAGTGGTGCAACCTTTGTGCGTAATGTTCTCGGGCAGCCTCTCGCAAAGGACCTAGAAAACACACCATCGTCTGATATTAACTAGGACTGACGACCCTAGATTGGATCATGTTTGGATATGATACAAGGGAGGTACCTTAGTTTCCCAACCCTGCTGTTTGAAATGAATTAATTAAAAACTCGGTAATCATACTCATCATGCATCGCATGTGCCTGGAAGATGTGGAGCACTGTGGGATGTAAGCATGCGCGAACGTGAGATGGTGTCGCATGAGGGAGGGTGTGGTGAGGGCATCCATCATACCTGCATTCATACTTGCATTAATCAGAGTAACTAGGAGTGTTTGATTTACTGCTTTATCATTACTTTGACCGTATTGGTAACATGATAACTTATATCTTACGTTCCACCGAGTTAGCTACTCACTCCCACGTTACGGATGTTGCGCACACCAACCGTACTGCCTCGTGTTTAGGCGATCCGGCTATTCTCGGGAGGCGGAGCCCGACACGACGAGGACCAGGAGGAGTTCTCGTATATGCAGCCACGCCGGCGGCTTCGACTAGGTCACGGACCGATGGGATTTACAGAGATTGTATTTAGTTATTTTGACATTTTGTTTATTACACGTACATGTATATTGTGACTCGAAGGATTCATACTCTGATGATGAATCATTTATTTTGTTTCTCTACATATATATATATACAAATGGTCTTTTCCGCTTGCTTTTTATACAACGGATCCGGAGTATGAATTACCGCTTTGGTATAATCTCATTCATGTTTATTGCGCTAACTCGCACAACATTTAACCATCATCGTGTATGTTGCATAAGTGATGCGTTGAACTCTGGAGTCGAGTTCATACTCGACCCCGATTTTCGTGCGTTACAAGTTGGTATCGAGCATGATTTTGATTAAACCGACCCGAGTTATGTCCCCACTACGTACGCCGACGCATTACACTTAGGAGGGTGCGCAAAATATAGCAACAGCCTTAGGGTCTCCCGATTTCGCCGCTCGGCGAAGTTCGCCGCACACGGACGCTTTGATCGAGTGCGTACTCGATCCCACCACACTTATGGACCCCAAGTCACTCCTAGACCATCTATTGACGTGTCCAGTCACAAATTACCAAAAATAAGTCGTTAAAAATCGAAAACCAGATTATGTCAGAACTTTCCTGGAACTGACCGTTTTGGCACAAAACGAGTTCGTGGGCCCCCACGACTAATCCGTTAACATTTTGGACCAAGTCAGGGTGGATTTGGCACCCTGGGTGTCTGGTGAACAAGACCAGACCGCGGCAGCGCGGCTCCGGCCAATCCCGACCGCGGCGCCACCGCGGCACCGGCGGCGGACCGCGCCTCCGTCCGTTTTCCGGCGTGTTTCTAAACATGAGGGTGGTCGGTTTGGTCCCTTATACCCCATGGCACGTGCGGTTTTTGCATTAGATTAGGTTTTAAGGGGCTGGAGCTCCCTTCTCTCCCATTTCCCCTCTTTTTCAAGCACCCCACCTCCATTTTCGATTTTTCTGAAAAACCATCCCTCCAAACCTTCAATCCCTCCATTTTCTTCCATAACTCACACACACCTACCTCCTACAACAGCCCTAGCCTCTCCCTTTCCCCATTTTCACAAGTTGGAGCTCTCATAACCCTCCTTGGAGCTCAAAATCGGGTAATCTCCCAACCCATTCCACTTTCTTTTTGTTCCTTCTTCATTTTCTACCTCTTGAGCTTCTTCCACACCTATTGGGTTGTTGATTGTGGAAGGTAAAAGAGGTCAGCCCTTTGTTTCCCATTTTGGAAAATTTTCATGGCCCTCCTTGGTGTGGTGGCCACCATTTTCTCCATTTCCTCCATCCTATCCTTCATGGGAAAGAGGAAAACCGCGGCCGATGACGCCGGCCCAAGTAGGCCAGCCCGTTCCCGAAGAAAATCTGATGTTGGGGCCGGCACAAGTACCGTGCGGGAGTTTAGGTCAAAGCGAGACCTGGATCCTGACCACCCCGCCAGGAATGCTTATCCAATAGGCATGGAATATGGGCGCTTCGCAGGCCGCAAGGTAGTGTTTGAAGCTCATGTGGATGAGGGGATGTTTGGCCTACACCCGATGATGGACCACTTGGTGGATATCGGGTGGAATCATATTTTTGAAGGCGAGTCTCCCGCATGTGAGCACACGGTTCGTGCCTTCTACGCTCACATTATAGACGCATCAATAGAGCCTCTTCAGTTTACTGTCTCTGTGAGAGGCATAAGGCGCACCATCACTGTGGACGAAGTGGCTCGAATCACGAAGATCCCGCTTGGTCAAGTACATCCTAGTGATGACTTCTCTAGAGTGCGCGGAAAGGGATCGCCGCACGCGATTTCTCTCGTGGTCGCCGGTTACTTGGAAGCGAGGAAGTTGTATTGCGGCGACAAAGATGTCCGAAGACTTCCATTTGCTCCATCACATCTTCACATACAATGTATACCCACGGTGGGGTAACCGCACGGAATGTACTAGGGTGATGGTGGACTTTCTCGTACAAGATGGGACGCCGGGAAAACATATGCCCGCCCACATTCATCCTATCCCGTATAGTTAATGTGGTTCGTTCGCCAGAACGATCTTTCGCTCCCATTTGGCCGACCGATCCGGCAGATGGCTCGTGATGTAGGCTGCGATTGAATATGGAGGATCTTGCACCTGGTCCGAATCATAAATGAAGCGACACTTAGGAATATGAAGATCGGCCCCCACAATGGCAAGCCCGACTCGATGAGTCCGGAGATGAGTCCTGATAGCGCCGGAAGAGAGTGTTGACCTCCAGTGACAAAGGATGAGGAGCGCAGTGATGACATACAGGAGGAAGAACCAGAGGCTCGGACACGAGAGGAGAGTTCACCCCCGCGGCTCGGAGCAGGTGTGGATCGAGATGTATCCGATGCGCGATTTACCCGCTTTGAGGAGAGGCAAGCCGCCCGCAAGAAAGAGGTTGGACAAGTTCTGGGCCGAGATTGGACAGTTCGGGCCGAGCTTGGTCAAGTTCGAACTAAACTTGAAGAGAATGAAGCCTACATGAAGAAGAATTTCAAGAAGATGTCCCGTACGTCAAGGCCATCCCGTGGCCAGTGCGCAGATAAGAATGCTCCTCCTCCACCGCCTACTTCGATGCTTAGTCATCCATATCGTTGTTTGTTGTGTTTGCTTTGGTTACCGCGATAGGCGGTTTGTGTTTTCGTTCGATGATGTATTAGGTAGTAGAATGTTAGTGTTTGATGTGTGGATGTATTGGCTATAATGTAATTTCACCATGATTCATGTAAACTCGTAGTTCATGTATTATGACAATTTTGAGTTAATGAAAAGCATATAGCCTCTTTTGTTTGATGATGTGTGGAATGCTTAAGTGCTTTATGGAGTGTATTATGTCAGTATCTCACAAATGTCAGACCAGTGTTGTATAGGGCATGCCGCGACAAGATACGCGAGCACCGCACATCTCCTTTTGACCGGCTCCATGGACCGACACCTTCTAGTAGTAGTGGTCCCACGGACCGTGGGTTGGGATCCGACGCCCCCCGCCGGTCCCATCGGCGGGTTGCCACCATACACGCCCCGGCCCGTGAGCGCTCCGCCATCATCGTCAAGCGCAGAGACTCCTGTGTCGCTCCGCCGACTGATAGGTTTGAGCAGCTGATGATGATGATGCATCGCAGAAGATGACAAAGAAGAAGAGATGCAAAAGAAGAAAGAAGAAGAGAGGCAAAGAAGAAGCAGCAGACAGATACAGCAGCAAGAGCGCATCGGCCTTATGGCCACTATCGCTGAGGCCTTATCCCGTGGTGGTAGTGCGACTCCACCTACGACTCCTGTTTGTCCTGCCGGGCACCCTGAGCCTCCTGCTCGCGTGAGGATGTGCCCCGCCTCCACCCGTGGTGCCTCCTACTGGAGATGTCGGCACGCGCGGTCTACTCGAGCGGTTTCAGCGCTTGAGGCCTCCTTCGTTCATGGGCACTCATAGGCCCGAGGAGGCAGAGTTTTGGCTTGACCGCATCTCGAAGATGCTTCGGATGCTGCATTGCTCAGAGGCAGAGCAGGTAGAGCTGGCCGCCTTCATGTTTGAGAGAGAGGCGAGTTTATGGTGGGACAGTGTGTTGCGGTCTGTCGCAGCAGACTACGTATGGACCTGGGAGGCGTTTGAGTTCCGGTCCATGAGAAATACTACCCGCCGACTTACCGACATGAGCGGGAGGACGAGTTCCTGCGCCTCAGGCAGGGAGGCATGACCATTACAGAGTACGAGCACCGCTTCACCGAGTTGGGCCGCTTTGTCCCGACTATACTAGTGGACGAGCAGATGCGGATGCGTCGATTTTCATTGGGCTTGCGACCGAGATACGGTCGAAGATATGCTGCCTCACCATACCTACATATGCAAAGACCGGTTCACATGTCTATGACGGCTAGAGCAGATGTGGACCGGCTGGCCCGATCACGTGGCACTATGGTTGCGAGGCCACGACAGAGATACAGAGCAGCCTATCCTGGCAAGAGGCCTCGTGTCGACTCGCCTCCCAGATCGCAGCCGCCGTGGGCTCGGATGAGGCGCCCTATTGTGACCCGCACGCACCGCGGAAACAGGGGTCATCCTATCGGGAGTTGCTTCGCGCGGATGAAGGACGGGGTTTCTCTCCGCCACGATGATGGGCCGTTCTCGCCCACAGCCATATCGCCTCCACCGCTACAGCACGCCTCCCGCACATCCTTCCTTCCGACCTCCCGGCAAAGACTTCAGCCGCCACAACCGACCCTTGGCTCCTCACCGAACCGCCACCAGCAGCTCGCTCGCGTTCATACTCTCGTGGCCGAGGCACCCGAGACGTCGGCCCAGCCCGACGGCTTTCGAGGGTACGGCTTTTATTCACGACACTCCCGTCTCTTTATTGGTGGACACTGGGTCCACTACTTCTATTATTTCTTAGTGGGCGGTGAAGCGCCTATCTTTGCATACGATTCCCACTAAGGGAATGAGACTCACTACGGCTACCGGGACTTGTTCGGATGTCACACGATTGTGCGAGGGTTGCTCGGTAGTCTTGGGTAGCAGCACAGTGCTCGTCGACCTCATTGTTGCTCCGCTGTGGCACTACGACGTTATCCTTGGCATGGATTGGCTCACCAGATGAGGGCGGAGGTAGATTGCGACACTCGGATCGTGACGGCCTGCGGACCCGACTCGTACATGCCTTTCACGTTCCCTGCAGGTGCCGGGCCTGGCCCCGTCGAGTTGATTGTTATGCCGCTTTGCTTGTGCCGACCGATGGTCCGACAAGAGATAGTACGCCGGGGTTCGAGACTTCGCAGCGTGTTTGAGACTATCCCGGTTTACCTCCTCGGCGTGAGAGATTGATTTTACGATAGATCTTACGCCCGGTGCGACGCCCATCTCGTTGCCTACTTATCGTATGCCTCCATGTGAGATGGAGGAGCCGCGGACACGTATTGATGTACTTGTAGAGAGAGGTTTTATCCGACCTAGTGTGTCTCCTTGGGGAGCACCCGTGTTGTTCGTGAAGAAGAAGGACGGGTCGCTACGGTTGTGTATTGATTACCGTAGGTTGAACCAGTCACGGTGAAGAACAAGTATCCTTTGCCCAGATTGACGATCCGTTCGATCGCCGAGAGGGGCGAAGTATTTCTCAAAGATTGATCTCCAAATGTGTTACCACCAAGGTGCGTGTGAGAGAGGAGGACGTGCGTAAGACGGCCCTTCAGACGTGCTTTGGGCACTACGAGTTCTTAGTGATGTCGTTCGGCCCGACGAACGCACCCGCCGTGTTCATGGATCTGATGAACCGGTATTTCGGCCCTTCCTCTACCGATTCGTCATCGTCTTCATCGATGACATCTTGATATACTCCACGAGTCGGGAGGAGCACGAGGAGCACTTGCGAGCGGTATTGGAGACACCGAAGAAGAACCAGCTTGTTTGCGCAATACAAGAAGTGCGACTTCGGCAGAGGAAGTCAAGTTCCCGGGACATGTAGTGTCCAAGGATGGGATAGCAAAGGACCTTGCTAAGGTAGTCATGCGGTTCAGATTGGCAAAGACCGAATCGGTTCGAGGTGAGGAGTTTCCTTGGCCCGGCCGGGTACTACGTACGTTTTATTCGGGATTTCTCGAAGATCGCTGTGCCCTTGTCTCACCGACTCGAAAGGACCCGAAGTTCGCCCGAATGAGAAGGCGGAGGCGCCTTTTAAGGAGCCGAAGGACAAGTTGACGTCCGCCCCGTGCTAGTATTGCCGCAGCAAGGGGTGAGATACACGGTATACCGACGCGTCTCGCGTTGGTTTGGGTTGTGTGTTGATGCGTAAAGATAGGGTGATATCGTATGCCTCGAGACAATTAAGGAAGCACGAGGAGAATTACCCTACACATGACCCGAGTTGGCGGCGGTCATCTTTGCATTGAAGCTCGGGAGACATTACCTCTATGGTGAGGAGTTCGAGCTTTTCTCGCGACCACAAGAGCCTTAAATACATATTCACGCAAATGAGATTTGAATATGAGACAACACGCCGATGGATGGAGACCTCAAGGACTTCAAGTTCGAGGTTTCCTACCATCCCGGCAAGGCGAACTCAGGGCGACGCGTTGAGCCGCAAGAAGGCGATTGCATTTGCGCACCGCCGATGATAGCCGAGTGGGATATGGTAGAGTTTGTGCGGGACTTCGAGCAGAGACTCACCGTCGAGGAGCCATTTGAGTGTGTTGCGCACATTCGGCGCGGCCACTTATCGACGACAGATTGTTGAGGCCCAAGAGGGCGATGCACGGCTGTCCGAGCTTCGAGAGCAATGCTAGCGACGCCGTGGACTCCGAGTGGAGAGTTGGATCCGATGGGGGTTTACGGCCCGTGGCCGCCATGTGTTCCGTATGTGCTCGACTTGAGACGCGAGCTTCTCGAGTCCGCCCATAATTCGAAGTTTGCATATGCATCCCGGTAGCACGAAGATGTACCAGATATGAGACGGACGTACCGGTGGGACAACATGAAGGCCCACATTGCCGAGTTTGTGTCTCGGTGTCCGACGTGCCGCAGTCAAGGCGTAACATCGCCGACCTCCTCGGACCGCTTCACCATGCCTATAGCGGAGTGGAAGTGGGACTTCATCTCCATGGACTTCATATCGTGGTGCCGAAGACGAGGAAGGGGCACGATTCCATTTGGGTGATTGTGGACCGGTTGACCAAATCGGCCCATTTCCTCCCTATCGAGTTACGAACTCGCAGACGAGCCGGCTAGACCGTATATCGTGAGATCGTCCGTCCGCACGGAGTTCCTTTGGAGATTGTGTCTGACAGAGACACGCGGTTCACATCCATCTTCCGGACTCGTATCCGTGGAGGCGATGGGTGTGAAGTTGAAGTTCAAGATAGGCGCTTCATCCTCGACCGATGGGCGTACGAGCGAGTGAATCAGATTCTGGAGGATATGTTGCGAGCGTGTGTGTTGGACTTCAAGGACAGCTGGGATGACTGTCTTTCGTACGCAGAGTTCGCCTACAACAACAGCTTCCAGGCGACTATTGGCATGGCCCCATATGAGGCTCTATATGGTCGACCTTGAGAGCACCGCACTGTTGGGCGGAGGTTGGAGAGCGTAGCCCGATTGGCCCGAGTTGGTACAGCGACTACGAGAGAAGGTAGACATTATCGCGTCGATTACTCACACAGAGCGCACAGTAAGAGTTACGCCGATACGAGGCGGCGACCGCCGGAGTTCGAGGTTGGTGATCATGTGTTCCTTCTGGGTTTCCCCTATGAAGGAGTCCTTCGGTTTGGGAAGAAGGGGAAGCTCACACCGAGGTTCATCGGTCCATTTCGACATCGGATCGAGTGGGTGATGTGGCGATCGTCTCGCCTTGCCTACACCACTTGCTTCGTACATAACGTATTTCATGTATCTATGCCGAAGAAGCACGTTCTCGATCCTTCGCATATCATCGATGGGAGCAGTACAGCTTGAGCGAGGATGCGACGTATGAGTTGCGCGCCCGACGCGCATCCTTGACAGAAGGAGCAGTGCATCGCGTAGCAAGGTCATCCCACTTGTGAAGGTACTTTGGACACATCATTCGAGGAGGAAGCTACCCGGGAGACCGAGGCCGAAGTCGGAAGAACTACCCTCGATTCTCGAGGAGTACGAATGTATAAATTTCGAGGACGAAATTTTTTGTTTAAGGGGGGTAGATTGTAACGACCGAAAAATTCCATACATTGGGTCGAGTACCACCTCGACCGTAAATCACATAGATTAAATCCTTTAGAAATTTAACAAAGTTAACTAAGTACTAAACTCAATTAAATATGAAATCCGTTAGATCGCTTTAAATACGATCCGCAAGACCCAAACCTTGCGTAATCATTGACGCTAGGTTACCCTAAAGTTTAGAACCAAACTCATTCCCCGTCTCGCTTCTGGGAGTGAAACGAAACTTCGTATTAGGTCTAGATCGCACCTCGGATTCCGATTAACCCGAAGTTAAGGAACTAGGACCGCCCACCGGGCTTAACAATCATCTCAAAAATCGGCCTTTATCCGATATTCCACGGCCATTCGTTTCGAATCGAGCGTGGTAGTGTGAAAACACTATTCACAAGCCGAAATAAATATCCGGAATAGTGATCTCGGCATCGTTCGTTGACGCGTCGTATTAAGCAACCTGACCGTCAGAATCGACCAAATTACACCCTCGGATTAAGAAAAATTTCAAGAACATTTACATGTACTCGGAATTTCTGATCGTGGCCCACTGACCGTCGAACTGAAAGTGGTCCGCCACGTGCGATCTACGTATCCGAATGAGTCAAAAACGTAATCCCACGTAGATCCGTTGGTGGTGAGCTTAAGTCTGACGTTTGGTTCAAAGAGGCCTACCAGAACTCCCTTTTTGAGCTGGAAAAGCGCCGAATATCCTATATAAGCAGTACCCCATGAACCTAAGTCTATTCTCGTAATGTTTGAGGCTATAAAAGGGGCTTAGAGCAGCCCCTCTCACAGCCATACGAATTTAGGGAGAAACCCTAGAAGGAGAGAGAGAAAAGAGAGGGAAGAACTTGGAGATCGTTGCCGATCTTCCTCCACTTGCACCGGATTGCTACACGGCCTACACCGCCTTATTCTCGGCGTTCTCCCGGTGTTTTCCGCCTCATTTGAAGGTAAGAAAACCTAACCCTAGGTCCGATTTGTGGTGGAATCGAAGTGGGGTGTATACCGACTAACCGATTCCGCTCTTTAGGCTGAAAATCGGCCGTAGACGGAAGATCCATCACCCTTGCCGATTTATTCCGTTTCCAAAGGCAAAGGTGAGGACTTTAAGCTTATAAGTTACGGTTTTCAACGCTTTCAATGTCGATAATGGTAGATTCATGATCTCGCTTGCAATTGCACATGTACAAAGTGCCTTCCGTTTCCTCGTTTTGATTAACGGTGTGAAATATGGAATTTCACATATTCTAGGTATACGTATAAATACCGTATATGTATTTTTCTTGGATAAATGTTTGACATGTTTATTTAATGTATGATTATATGCTATATGAATAAAATGCTAGTTTGGCGAAAGGAATCGCTAAAATATATGTTCCTTTGTAAATGTGCCGTATGTTGAAAATACGTATTGAAGAAATACCGTATACGTATTTCTTTTGGAATAATGTTTGTCATATGTATTTAATGTATGATTATACAATACATGATTAAAATACTAGCTTGGCGAAAAGAATCGCCGAAATCTATCTTCCTTTGTAAACACTATGTATGTCGAAATTGGGTATACGTAGAAGTACCCTATACGTATAAATTCGCCGATGTGTTTGCTATGTTTATTTGCTGTATGAATATGTTGTATATGTATAAAATACTAGCTCGGTAACGGGCAAACCTAGTACACCCTCCTCTAGCATACGTCATGTATGTTGAAGTAGTGTATTCCAAGTGTTGGCGAAATCACTTGCGAGTGTAAGTGTTTAAGTGTTAGAACCTTAGTTAGGTGCTGAGATGGGATTCTCCGCTACCTTAGAGTCATATATGACACTCTCCATGTGGTTGTTCACTCTAACCACTCACCCATGTGAACTCTAGGCATTTGTGTCCCTATGTGTATAGTGCTTTATAACATGCTTCGTAACATGCTTGATAACATGCTTTACAACATGCCTTATAAAATGCTTTACTTCATGTTTTATAATACATGCTTTGCCCTATGCTTTACTTCATGTTTCACAACTGATCGAGCTTGGGACTATGTTCGTAGTCCGCATCCCAGACGTACTTGAAGATGTGGTTGGGGTTTCATTCCGCCACGCACGATGTGTTGGTGAACCCGTGTCGTACTTCGGTTGGCGATAGTGGTTGGCCACACGAGGTGCTTCGCGCCTCATATCGCCCAACTTGTTGTGCGCTCGAGCTAGCCGAACATGTCGCAAACCGTATGCCTTATGTATGTTCACCATGTTTGGTCGCTAATGCTTGAACCTAGGGTACCAAACTTACCAGAAAAAAAATCCCGTTAACCATGGTACCTCGATCCGTTAAGACTCATGAGCCGGGCATGGTGGTATGGGACACCGTGGTCGAGCTGTCGGCCTACGCTGGGCTACGTGCCTCCCCGTAGTGACCAAAGGAGCAATTCAACTCGTGAGCCGATTATGGTGGTATGGGACACTATATTCGCGCCGTCGGCCTACACCGATAAGGTGATGGGGAGTGGTGCGCCTTTGTGTGCACAAACACCGGCGACCCTTTGTAGTGACCGCGAGCATACTCAAGTTGCAGCGTGCCTTAGGGTTCGCCGCGATATATAGAGTATGAACTAGGCCTCGTTTCTCAGTATAGTTGTATCGTGATGAATCGTTTAAGGGGTGATGGGGAGTGGTGCAACCTTTGTGCGTAATGTTCACGGCAGCCTCTCCGCAAAGGTGACCTAGAAAACACACCATCGTCTCGATATTAACTAGACCGACGACCCTAGATTGGATCATGTTTGGATATGATACAAGGGAGGTACCTTAGTTTCCCAACCCCGTTTGAAATGAATTAATTAAAAACTCCAGAATCATACTCATCATGCATCGCATGTGCCCGGAAGATGTGGAGCACTCGGGATGTAAGCATGCGCGAACGTGAGATGGTGTCGCATGAGGGAGGGTGTGGTGAGGGCATCCATCATACCTGCATTCATACTTGCATTAATCAGAGTAACTAGGAGTGTTTGATTTACTGCTTTATCATTACTGCTTGACTGTATTGGTAACATGATAACTTATATCTTACTGTTCCACTGAGTTAGCTACTCACTCCCACGTTACGGGACGGTGTTGCGCACACCAACCAGACTCTGTCTCAGGTTTAGGCGATCCGGCTATTCTGGAGGCGGAGCCCGATTACGACGAGGACCAGAGGAGTTCTCGTATATGCAGCTTCGGCACGGCGGCTTCGACTAGGTCACGGACGATGGGATTTACAGAGATTGTATTTAGTTATTTTGACATTTTGTTTATTACACAGACATGTATATTGTGACTCGTATGATTCATACTGGATGATGAATCATTTATTTTGTTTCTCACATATATATATATACAAATCAGTCTTCCGCTTGCTTTTTATACAACGGATCTGGAGTATGAATTACTGCTTTGGTATAATCTCATTCATGTTTATTGCGCTAACTCAGACAACATTTAACCATCATCGTGTATGTTGCATAAGTGATGCGTTGGAACTCGGGAGTCGAGTTCATACTCGACCCCCGATTTTCAGGGCGTTACACACTCTATACAAGAAAGGGTTCTCTCTACCTTACCTCAGGTGTCTTCGACCTGATGAGGCCGATTACGTCCTGAAGAAAATACATGAAGGAATCTGCGACAATCACTCTGACAGTCGCACTCTTGCCCATAAGTTTATACGATAATGATACTTTTGTCCAAACATCTAAAACGACGCTAAGAAATATACCCAGAGGTGCGAAAAATATCAGAGATTTGCGATGATACACCATCTGCCACCCGTGCAGCTGACTCCCATGACCAGACCATGGCCCTTCGCACAGTGGGGGATTGACATCATTGGCCCTCTACCAATTGGCAAAGGATAAACCAAGTTCACAATCATTGCAATCGGCTACTTCACTAAGTGGGCAGAGGATGAGCCCCTTGCCAAGATCACCAAGTAGAAAATTACCAACTTCGTCTGGAAAAATATCATATGTTGTACGTAATCCCGCACACGATCTTATCGGATAACAGAAGACAATTCAACAACGACCGATTCTAAGGTATCTGTGAGAACCTCGAAATTTGAAACTTCTACTCGTCACACTAGCACCCCCAAGCTAACGGTCAGGTTGAGGTGGTCAACAAGATCATTAAGAACCACCTCTGAACCAAGATCGAGAAGGCTAAAGGGCAGAAGAGCTTCCCCATGTTCTTTGGGCATACCAGACCATAGCCTGAACGGCCACAGTAGAAACTTATTTCTCCCTAACCTTCAGAGCGAATGTCATTTTCCCAATCAAGATTGGGCTCCCAAATGTTCGGACCCAATCTTACAACGAACATCAAAACGTCGAGCAGATGACACTGAACCTCGATATGATCGAAGAAAAAAGGGAACAAGCCCAACTCAAGGTTGCAACTCGGGAACAACAGGTCACCCAGTTCTACAATTCCAGGGTAAGGACGAGGAGGTTCCAAGCTAGAGATTTGGTCCTCTGTAGGACCTTTCAGAACACCAAGGAGTCTGTCTCAGGAACCCTGGGGCTGAATTGGGAAGGGCCTTACAAGGTGACAGGCACAACCTGACCAAGAGCATATCGACTCGAGGATATGGAGGGAAGACCTCTACCGCACTCATAGAATGCTAAATACCTAAAGATCTACTACCCATGAAGGCCGACCAGCTCTAGGGTCAAAATCTACATGTCTACTGTGTAAAGCCTATACGGAACCACCGACGAAGTTCAATTTTACATGCTTTATTCAGAATTTGCAATAAAATCCCAAGACTGGGAGATTTTATTTTCTACTTACAATGGTTTAACCTACGTAATCTACTGAGGATTTCTATAATACAAGGAAAAATTATCCTCCCGCTAATTGTCTGACCCTTAAAGAAGAAGTCGGACCATTAATCAATTCTATTACATGGCCTACTGTAGACTTCCCTTAATGCAAGGGAGGAACAATCCTCACCAGTCACCTGAACCTTAAAGAAGAGGTCGGACGACTAATTTATAATGCTACTCAGATTGCGTGATCTACAAATAAGGACCCCTTAAGACAAGGAGAAATGATCCTCCTAAGCAAATTGCTCGACTCTCTTTGAAGGGATCATTGCAACTCACCCGACCTACTAACGAACAATAAACCGATTTGATAAGTGTACTCAGAGAATTCATTCGCAATTGTCAATAAGATAAAAGCACTTCCTTTTCATTTATGCCAAAAAGGGGGTACATATGGAAGCAAAAAAGTAGTACAAAAAGAGAAAAATAGATCAGTGCCCCTCCGAGGTTGGCCGCTTAGCTTCTGGAGGAGTGGGCTCTTCAGCAAGACTATCCTTGAGAGAGGTTAGGTCGAGCTTGGGATACAACTCCTTAATATCCTCGAGGACTTGTCATACCTGAGGCTGAAGAGTGCAACGTTATCTTCCTCAAACTCCTTAGAGACCTTAAACTCCTCCACAACCACTGACCTAGCCTCCAAAATAGCTGCCTGGGCTTCCTTCATTTTCACTCTGAAGCTGTACTTTACCTCGCCCAGCTCAAACTTGGCACTGCTCTCTTGAGGCTCCTTAAGAAGTGACTTCGATGCTTCCAGCTTAGTCCTCGCCCCCTCCGCTTGGGCCTTTAGAGTAGTGATCTCTGAACGGAGCTACTTGGACTGGACGGTCTTCCGCACATCTGCCTCTTTGCACTCCATCTCGGCACGTAGTATCTCACGACGAGCGTTCAAGAGGACAGGGCCGAACTGAAAAAAAGAAGATCCACATCAGAAGAGAAAAAGAATAAATATCTAAAAATGACTACCAAGAAGAAAAAGCTCTGCCTTGTAGCAAAGTGTCGTCATCTGGCCCACACCAGCCGACAGAGGCATCTCCATCACTCTGGTGAACTCGGCATCGGGAACGTGTTAAGATATCCAGGGCATAAGGTCCTCTGTCGTGGCCAAGGTAGATCGGAGGGATTCCTGAGCCTCAACCCCTTGGCCACTAGACAAACTATCCACCTGAGCCTTAGAGCCAGAGGTAGCCTGAACCTCGAAAGGTTGGGCCTCAGTAACAGGAGTCACCTCTGCAGCAGCCCCAACTACCCCAGAGACTGCTAATAGGTCTGAAGGAGTGGTGGTGGGAACAGTAGTGGGGTCGACGTCCACGCTTGATCGACCCACAATAGAAGAAGAGGTGGCACCCCCTTCTTCTTTGAGACCAACCTCTACTTCTTCTAGGCCACCTCAGTCATAAAGGGGCTTTGCTCTTAGAACGGTTCTTCTCAGGCATCTCTACACAACAAAAGGAAATGATCAACAAGCAGATGAGAACGAAATAATTTTCAACTGTCTTCTAAGGATATACCTAATATGGATAACACAAGACCTGATTTAAGAAGCAGATCGGGCGTAATCAGCCGCCTCCAAGACCTTGACTCAATGTTCATCGACCTCGCCTTAGTTATTTGAGCACGCTCCGCCTTGCCCACTCTGGCAAGGTACTTGGGCAGAACTGCTAAAGACGATCACAATCAGAAATGAGGAAAGCAAAATAAGTTAAGGAAAATACAGTTCGGACATACCAACCTGGTTTAACAAAGAGGGAACCCGAGGACGCAGCCTGGAAGCTCCTAGAGCCTCCTAATCTCCCGATGCCCAGAGCCACTTACTCTTCCAATTCTAGTTCGAGGTCAGGCCATCTGTGATTATGGCCTTGCCAGTCTTTTGTCAAGCAGAAAAGTAATACCAACCCTCATTGTAGGGGTTGGACTTCACCTGGTATGGGTGGAGAAATTCATTCACGGTCAGCTCGGGTTGGTCGAGCTCGGACCATAGAATGAATGACCTCACCAGCACCCTCCTCGCATTTGGGATTATTTGCCTAGGAGCTAACTCCAGACACAAGAGGACTTTTTTGACTGTACGTTGGAGAGGCTCAAGCCGCACTGAAGAGCAACTAGGAATTTGGCACCTCACCAGCCAGGGGCTCGCTTAGAATCTCCCCAAGTACAAGAGCTCGAAGTACCATCGAGTCTAGAATGTGATACCCCGACCTGATTCATACTAGCTCAGCTTTTGTCGGCGTTGACCCGATTGGCCCATTTTCTTCGGCCTCTGACGAGGATTCACTAGCCTCCTTCGTAGCTGAGACAACACCGTCGGTGTCCTCTGGTCGCTAAGCCAAGGATCGGGCAGCCATCCTCGACTCGTGGGACACTTGGAAGTCCTTGTTACTCATCATCACCAGCGGTGAGGGTGGGTTCGACAAGTTTTTTTTTTTTTTAAACCTCGCGTATTATGGTCGAGGGGATTCCACATATTCCTTGAGTTGCCGGAATGCCTACTCACACTCATTCGTCCAGGTCAACTTTTTGTTTCCCTTTAATTGTTTAAAGAATGGTAGGCATATGTCTATAGCCCTAAAGATGAACTTGTTTAAAGCTATTATCATGCCTGTGAGGCATTCGATCTATTTTATCGTTCTTAGGAAGCTCGTCTCTAAGAGGGACCGAATCTTGTCGGGGTTGGCCTCTATCCATCTCTGGTTGACCACGAAACCTAAGAACTTCCCTGAGAGGCACACTTGTTCGGGTTTAGCTTAATCTATTATTTCTTTAAGATCGCGAACATTTTCTTCAAATTTTCTACATAGTCTTTTACCTCGACACTCTTGATGAGCATGTTGTCAACGCAGACTTCCATCGTGTTGTCGATCTGCTTGGTGAACATTTTGTTGACAATGTGCTGATAGGTTGCTGCGGCATTCTTTAGTCAAAAGGGCATCACTTAGTAGCAATATAGTCTTTTGTTAGTGATAAAAGCCATTTTCTATTTGTCATATTTGTGCATGGCAATTTGGTTATATCCCGAGTACGCATCCATGAAACTAAATAACGCATGCCTGATAGTGTTGTCTACCAACTGGTCGATCCTCAGGTGGGGGAAGCCATCTTTTGGACATGCCTTATTCAGGTTGGTGTAATTTACACAGACCCATCATTTTTCTCTAGCATTTTTCACTAGCACAATGTTGGCCAGCCAATCAGGGTAGTAATCTCCTTGATGAACCTAGCCTCAATGAGTTTGTTGACTTCCTCGCCGATTGTCGTGTAACTTTCAGGATCGAACACCATCTTTTCTACCTCACTGGTTTATAATCGAGGTCCACATTCAGTCGATCGACCATAACCTTTAGGTCTATGCTGGGCATATTCTGGTGGGACCAAGCAAAGACATCAGCATGTTGTCTCAGTAGGTCGTCTATTTCCACCTAAAGTCTTGACGCTAGCAGTGATCCAACCTGGACAGTGCGGGACGAGTCGAACTTAGAGAGTTGTATTGAGATAAGGTCTTCCACTGACGATCTTCTTTCAGTGGTCTGCCCCCGTGGTTCTAAGGAGGTAATGTACATTACCTACTGTCATTGAGCTTTTACTCGAAGAGTCGTTGAGTAGCATTGTCTGGAATTTTATGACGACGTAATAAGTGGATACCACGACCCTCAAAGTGTTTAATAATAGCCTGACCGGAATCATATTATAAACTGAGAGACAGTCTACGACGAGGAAATCAACCATGGTGGTGGTCTGGTTAGAACCCTCACCAGTAGTTAGTGGTAGTAGAATGCTCCCTTCAGAGGTCACCTTCTCCCCTACAAAGCCAAGTAAGGGTGTCTGGACCACTCGTGGTCTGGATCTTCTGACCCCCATTTTGTCGAATACGATGGCGAACAGAATGCTGGCCGAGTCGTCGGTGTCAACTAATATTTTATGTACCTTTTAGTTGGCCATGATCATGGTGACTAGCAGGGTGTCATTGTGTGAGTGGTGGAGTCCTCGGGTATCCTCTTCTGTGAATGTCAGGCTACATGAGTTCAGCCTTGGTTCCTTCATGGATTTTCCAGTAAGGTAAACATGATGCTCTCTTTCACTATTAGTCGAGCATTGAGCATGGGCTTGGGGTGCTTAATTTGAGTCTCGACCCCCGGCTTGTCCGTCAAAGATGGTGCATATCTCACCTATCGCTTCATTGTCATTTTGCTCGTCGCATCGCTCTGATTATGTAACGCCTCGAAAAAATCTATACAAAGACCCGAGTACTACCTCAAGCAGAAATCACTTAGGACCAAATCCTTTAGAAATTAGATGAAACTAATTAAGTGCTAAACTAGATTAGTTGTGAAATTAGTTTGAACCACTTTAAATATGAACTGTAAAACCCAAAACTAGCAAAATCATTAACGCTACATTACCTTAAAATCTAGGATCCATCTCTAAACCCAGTTGCATTCAGGAGCATCATGAAACTCCGTATCGGACCTGGACCGCACGTCGGAAGTCCGATTACCACAAAATTATATGATTATGACCGCCTTACTGGACTTGACAACCATCTTGGAAATCAAGTCTTGATAGTATCCAGAAAGGCACAACTTGAGCCAGGAGCTAAGTGTGTGAGAAACTCGAATATCTTTGAAAATTGAACTCAGATTTGAGTGGTTTGAGTTGTTCACTTGTAAGCCAAATCTAAGGATTCAGACCGTCAGAATCTAACCCAATTTCACCCTCGGATCGGAAAAAAATTCTAACACATGTCAGTGTACTTGTGGCCCTGATCGAGTGACGATGACCGTTGAACTGAAACTGGTCTTTCGCGGTCGATCTGTAAATCCGATCGGACCGAAAACTTAACTCGACCTAGATCCAATGTCAGGGAGCTTAAGGCCGACCGCATGCAGAAAATAGGCCTCCAGATGTGCCCCATTAGACTAAAACAGTCATGATTTGGCTATAACCTAAGTATACCATGGCCCTGGGGCCATTCTCATCAGTTTTGGGCCTATAAAAGGGCCTTAAATCCTCTCTCTCATTCCATACGAATTTGCAACCCTAACAGAGAGAAAGAGAAGGAAAGAGAGAGAAAGCATGAGAGAAAGCGAGAGATCGTTCCTAGGATTCGATCCTAATGCTCCACGTGCTTAACCACCATTCCTATATCACTACACGAGCGATTCTGATTCTGTTTTTAGGTAAGAAAATCTAACCCTAATCTATTTTAGGGTTTCAAATAGTGTAAGTGATGAAATAACTAACCTATTTCATGCTATAGGTGGTCGTCGTGCTGTAGACCAAGGCTTGGCATACAAATTAAGTTCGATACTTATTTATCGGTGAAAGGTGCGGACTATAAATGTTTAGGTTATAGTTTTCAAGGCTTTCAATGTCAGTCAATGATTTATGACTGACGTGAGTGCTATCACATATGCATAGTTAGGATATTTCAGCATATTACACATATATGTAGGTTAGGATATTTTCAATGCATTCTATGTGCTTGTTGAAATGACTGAATGAATGTGGAATTATGGTTTGTGCCTGCCATGTCTATGGAATATAACTACATGATTGTTGTGTATGTGACCACTCCTTGTTGAGAGGATTTGTCTAAATATATGTTAAAATCAACATATGTTATGTATGTTAATATGTGTAGCATAAGTGTTTGATAAAATGTCTGTATGAGAAGTTGTTAGATGAACTGTACTTAATAGGGTTGTTGAGATCGGATTCCCAACTATCTTAGTTATATGCATAAATTCCTTCAAGTGGCTGTAATCTAAATAGTGTGGTTTGTGTAGAATATGTATATGTTAATGGGCATGATATATGTGTTTCATTATACATTTAAATGCTATCCATGTTTGCATTGGTTGTTAAATGCTGTATGATTATCATGTGTACATATTTCTTATAACAGAGTGTGTTTGGGACTATGGTATAGTCTAGGCAATTGGTAACAGGTCCCTGTTTGGTGGCTGAGGTTGTCTCGCCACACAGGACATGTTCGATGAATCCGAGTCGTACTTTGGTTGTTGACAGTGGTTAGGCCACATGGAGTGCTTATGCACTTCATGTCGATCCACTCGATGTACGCTCGTACCAGTCGAGATCGTCAAGTAACCCGATTGACCCGATGTATGTTCACCATAT
Organism: Magnolia changhungtana; assembly: GCA_030180095.1. Lineage (NCBI taxonomy): Eukaryota > Viridiplantae > Streptophyta > Magnoliopsida > Magnoliales > Magnoliaceae > Magnolia > Magnolia changhungtana. The sequence goes on along the minus strand of JASAUF010000198.1, from coordinate 2,605,027 downwards.
ATGGATGCTACTGCTTGAACCTAAGGTACCAAACTCACCAGTGAAAATCCCGTTAACCTTGGTACCTTAATCCGTTAAGACTCATGAACTAGACATGGTGGTATGGGACACCGTGGTTGAGTTGTCGGCCTACATCGGGGTGACGAGCCCACCCGTAGTGACCAGTGAGCAACCTAAGCTTGTGAGCTGAATACGATCGTATGGGACACTATATTCGAACTGTCGGTTACGATTAAGTGACGAGCCATTCGTAGTGACCTCGAGCATACTCTAAGACTGCACTGAGGCGACGAGTCTTTCTGTAGCAACTAGAGTATAAGCTAGGCCTGTATTGAGGTGAGTGCCCTTCGTAGCTACCTGGAATCGCAACATCATATGAGACTAGCTAGGACTAACGACCCTAGAATGGATCATTGCTTGGAAAATGATATAAGGGAGGTACCTTAGCTTCCCAATCCTGCTATATGAAAAGGTCTAATAAGAACTAGGTAATCACACTCATGCATCGCATGGCATGTGCCTTTGGCATTGGTGTTGAGCACAGAGGAAGGGGTGCATGCAGCGACCGTAAGAGGAAGATCGCAGAGGGAGTGCAGGCGAGGGCATACATCGTTAATATATATCATGTTTGCATTAACCAGAGTACTTAGGGATGTTTGATTGTATTGCTTTATCATTACTGCTTGATTGAATTGATAACATGTTAACCTTTGTCTTATAGCTCCACTAAGTTGATCACTCACTCCTACGTTCTGGGACGGTGTTTTAAACACCAACCAGACTCTGTCTTAGCTGCAGGTGATGGCGATGTTCATGAGGCAAAGCCGGACTTTTATGATGATGAGGAGGAATTCTCCTACATGCAGTTATTAGGTTGGTCTATGTAGACCGTGTTCTGATCGACGGGGCTTACAGGGATGCTGACTAGATATCATTGCACTCGTTATGATTGTATTTTGGAGTACACATGTATATTCATTTTGTACATTTTGGGAGTATACATGTATATATTTAACATAGTAACATGATCACACTTCAGAAACTTACTACAATTCATATATCTTATACATCTATTACAGTCTTCCGCTTGCGAAATTCACATGTCTCTGGAGTATGTTATGGTGATTTGGAATAATTCCATTCATGTTTAATGCACTAATATGGACAACATTTAATCATCATTATTTATGTTGCATAAGTGATGTGTTGGAACTCAGGAGTTGGGCCTATGCTCGACCCCCAATTTTCAGGGCATTACAGATTACCTGGTTAGTCGATCTTCCCTTTCTGTATCGACAAACCCACGTAGATGTCCCTTTTGAATAAGGGATTCGATCTCTTCTTTTAGGTTAAACCACTCATCTGTGTTATGACCATGATCTCGATGAAAATGGCAATACTTCCTCTTATCTCTCTTCTCAGAGTTGGCCTTCATCTTGCTTAGCCATCTCAGGATCCTTTTGTTTGGTACTTCCATAAGTACCTACTCTAGTGTGGTGTTCAAGGGAGTGTATATGTGGAAGCAGCTTTCCAGACATTGGTTGGGTCGCTAGTCGCTACTCTGGTCATTTTCCTTTTTCTCTTGAGGTTGGCAACGAGCAACTCCCCTTCTTCCTTTCACTTCATGTCTCTTGCTAAGCTACTCCCTCCACAAGTGCCTTCCATGTGCTAAATAGTTCTTTAGCATTTGAATACTTTTGAGCTCGGTTAAGTAGGTTGGCGAGAGTGGTTAGGGAATTCTTTCCGATGAAGAAAAGGAATTTTCCTTGTTTAAGGCCGGCCATCATGGCAGTAAGAGTTATCTGGTCGGAGTAGTCATCCACTTAGACTACTTCAACGTTGAAGTGCACAATGTGGTCCCTTAAAAGTTCATCCTCTCTTTATCTTATTGTAAGGATGTGAGTTGTGAGTTTTCTCTTGTCCTTTCCACCGATGAACTGAGTAATCAAGGCCTTACTAAGCTGGCGAACAAGCTGATGAACTTGGGCTTCAAGTATAAAGGCCTTACTAAGCTGGCGAACAAGTTGATGGACTTGGGCTTCAAGTGTCTATACCATTTTTGTGTGGCTCCTAACATTGTTAAGGAGAACGCCCTAACATTACAGGTCTGGAAGCACTATGGAGCCATGATCAAAAGGACTCTAGATGCTCAGTCGGATCCCCTGATCCAGAATAGGATTTATCTGGGGTATTCGAAATTGGGATGGTAGCTGGGATTTCATGATGTCGTCTGTAAATGGGGGCTCGGTTTCTTTGAGTGGGGCATCCATGGTGGCAAGGGTCTTAGCCCGACAGGCCTGTTGGATGTCCCCAAGCTAATCTAGGATTTCTTTCAGTTCTGTCTCCCAAAGGACCTCATTCTCTACCGTGACTTCTGGGGTCTTTCCTCGAGCTCACCTTTTCTTCTCCAGTGTATGTCACAAATCTGACTCAACAAGCTTGGTGGTTCCCAAAGTTTGCATGGGAATGCACTTACTTTGCACTAGTCGATCTTTTCCTACATATGATTAGGGAGGTACAAGCGGAGGGCGAGATTGCTCGGTCACTGCCCCCAACTTTACGTTTGGGTCATCGGGGAGAGCGTATTGCCTCTCTAATATTCTCATGATGCAGTCGATATTGCCAGTCAAAGCTTTGACTTGGTTCTCAAAAGAGATGAGCCGACTTTCTATATTCTAGGTTCTCTATGTGATCACCAAGAAAGGGGGGTTCAGGGTAGGGACGTGACCGCGAAGCTTGAGAGTCTATAGGTTGTTCTTCTGATATCAACTCAATTGTAGCGGCTAATACTCTTTTTCTTCCATTAGCCATCTAGATGGGAGAAGTAGAAGGGCGATCAGGCTCATTGATGTTGACGGGAATCGTTAATGGCTTTGCTTTCATTCCCACAGACGGCGCCAAATTGTTATTGCTCGGATTTGTTTGATCCCATAACTCCTCATGTAAGTCGATGAATACATGCGCTTTAATAAAAAATTGATGAACAATAGGGGCACCGGTTGTGGCCGGGAACCCTCCTATGCTTAAGTCAGGTATGTGAACCTAAAGTAGGTGTGGCTGAAGTCAGAACTTTTGTACGTACCTCTCCTCCTAAGTGGAGTGATGAATTTATAGGGTTTCTACATATCTCTGTGGATTTGCTAGACATGTTGGAGGGGCCCATATTGGAGTTAGAATCTCCTCTAGAGAATATCTCCAATTTTGCCTCGGTCGGCATAATTTTCAGCTAGGAGCATGTCGGACCGATCCTATTTTTATACGTTGCGAGATTCTTTCTAGATCTTCCTATTATGAGGTCGGGACCGAGGTTGGTATCCAAGGTCAAGGTCGGTATTTGAGGTCTAGGTCAGTATTTGAGGTCGAGGTTGGTCAATGAATCTTAGTATCGAGCTTGGTTGACTGGTTCGACTTGGCCATCGGTTTCCTTGCTTAACTTAGCTTTTCTGGTAGTAAACACATTGGTATTTTAGGGAGTCTGTTATGATGGTTTTCGATTACGTGTCTCATACATCAGGTCAGTTTGATTTTCACTGTAACAATATATATATATATATATATATATATATATATATATATATATATATATATATATTGTTACAGTGAAAATCAAACTGACCTGATGTATGAGACACGTAATAGTATATATATATAAAGAATATGGCATGATATGAGTATATGTGATACAGTGGAATATTTAAGGAAAGGTAAAGCAATGAATATCTATGGGGCTCACCAATTCCACTCCTACTCATCGTATATCCTAAAAATCAATCAAAAAGTCATGTGGGCCATAATGTGGGAACAAGGTAAAACCATGAATAAATTCTTTTAATTCACATGTTGTGGTTTGTTTTAATTTTAGATTGAAAAGGCCTAGCTATATGTCCTAGAGGGGGGGGGGGGGGGGAATAGGACTATGCCAAATAAATGTTATAACAACGAATTAAAAACAATATGATAGCCAAAATAAATCACAATGCAGAAAGTAAAACAACCTCAAAATATCGATCTTGAGGGATTGATACAAATGTTATTCTAAGGACAACCTTTCACCAAAAACCGAGTTTATGGTAGGACAACCTTATTTCTAGAAAGATCTTTGTATCAAATCTCAAACCAAAGAGGAATACAGAATTAAGCACAAATTGAAACAAAGTGTACTCACAAATGTATTGTTCTAGGGACAGCCATACACCATAAAAATGGCAGGGCAACCTTGCTGGAACAACTTTAAAGAAAATTTAAATTCAAGCAGATAAAGGAATAGCAGAAAGTAAATTCTAAATTATTACAAAATTCCCACAATGCTTGAATTAAATGATTACAACATTCACCACCACACCTACATCCCACAAATGAATATTAAAGATTAGAAATGTAAATCATTCAACCACAACACAAGGGATTATAGTGGTTCGCCTGTGTGTTCACCAACTGTTAAACAACAGCCACACAGAATGCTACTCCACTCTTAATATCCTCACACAAGGGATATTAGCGTTCACTCACAAAATAGGTTTTCAAAGGTTCACCCAAAACCTTTACAATTGTGTCTTTGTCTGTGGGCTTACACAAAAAAAAACCCCTTCTGAGTTTTCCTGGCTCTCCTCAGATAACCAATACAACAAGATTTTTCTGGCAAATCTTGAAAGAAACCAAAATAAACATGAATTTACAATTAAACGTAAAATACCTGATTAACTCCTTCGTTGTAGTAGCCCGGTAGAACCAAATCAGAGTAAATGATTGAATGTTCAAGTTCAATGTCCAGTACTCAATTACAATGGTTCTAGTTCTAATAGATTTTAAATTAGACCAACTAGGGCTTGTCTTAATTGATTTTGATTCCAAAGAAAGGGAATAACAATTCCTCTTATCAAATTAGATTGGAATAACAGAAATAAAATTAATTAAATAAAGCTAAAGAAATAGAGTATAAAATAAGCACACTTAGCTTAGATGGAGCACAAATTATCTCTTAGAAGTTTGACGAAGATAGGCTTGAATGTATTTATTAATTGCTTGAATTCTTCTGAGTTTCGTATCGCATCTTCGACTAGTCTAAGGAGCTCTTCGACTAGTCGAAGAAATAACAGATTTGAAAAAAATCGGGCGCGATAAGCTTTGACCGTTCTACGACTGGTCGAAGGCCTCCTTCGACTGGTCGAAGACCTTGTAAATTATCGCTAGACTTTGAATCGAAGATTTACGACTGGTCGTAGAAGCAGTCGACACTGTTTCTTCGACTGGTCGTAGACCTCCTTCGACTGGTCGAAGCCTAACAGAATTTATACAAATTTTGTAACAAACTTACGACCGATCGAGGAATTTCTTGGACTGGTCAAAGCAAAGGTAGGACTAGTCGAAGAAAGCCTAGGACAAGTCCCCGAACTGCCCAAACATAAGTGTCATATACATATGACTTATGTATCCAAAATGGCCTACTTCTAAGGTCAACCTATGGTCATTCAAACCCCAATCAAGAAGTAAGGACATTGAAAACATTAGGAATAAGTGACCTTGAAGTTTAAGCCTTGAAGTCTTGATGTAGCTCAACCTTGAAAGTGTCTTGAGTTCTATACGAACTGCCTTGTACACTTCTTAAAGTCTTGTATTCTTGAGTCTTGTCATGAGAGCAATACTTGAAGTCAAGGTTGATCTTTGTACTTGTAATCTTTGCTTGTTGTGAGCTTTGCTTGTTTATGAATGTTGATCTTTAGAGAGAGAGCTTCACTTATACAAGTTATATAACAGTGATTTTGTCAACACAAATTTGACAACCGACAAGGATATAAACTATAGCACTTACAATCTCCCCCTTTGTCAAATTAGTGACAAAACACATAACAAGATATAACCAAGATAAAGATAAACACATGATAACCGGTTAGAGCAACATATAAACCAGTTGACATCAACTCTGACTTACCTGCAAATTAAATCAATATCTAACATTCAACCATTCCAAACATACTCCCCCTAAGTAACATAACCATTCTCTCCCTTTTTGTCACAATATGACAAAGAAAATAACAATATAAAGGGATATATGAGAGGAAATAAGATGAGATATGAGATAATAGCAGAAAAACAGAAACAGACAACTCAAAATAAGCATAGTATCACAATAAACAAATATCCAGCATAAAAGAAAATTAGTATCCAATTCCAAATCGGATGACTTAGTGCTAAGAGTTAAAGTTATTACAAACCAGAAAATCCCATATAGACTAGTCAGAATTAGAACTAGAAGACGGAGCAGGAATAGAGGGATCAAGTTGGTGCATGCCCTTATTTAATCGCCGAAGATATTTCCGCATGTACTTGAATTGAGAATCATGAGCAATAGACATGTTTTCTATCTTTTCATTCAAATTTTCAACTTTACCCTCCAATGCACTCAGACGTGCATCAAAATCAGATGGTATAAAATCTGGATCATTTGTTGAATCAGAATCCAGTTCCTCAAAGATATCATCCATATTAATGTCATCCCTCGCGTCTTCATGACCAGCACCACCACCATTACCACCTTGTTCAGGAAGTAATTCCAGCTTCATCTTATTGAGATTAGAGTTGTTGAAAATCAGATGATGGATAGGTGCCTCATTAACTGGCATATCGACCAACATATGTGTAGCTAATACAGTCATTAAATAACTAAAAGGGATGTCACTATGACCAGGATGGAGTCTAAACTGAAGAAGGAAATGACAGATTAAGGAAGGCAGACAAATCTGAGTACCACTGGAAATAGCATGAATAATACGTACCATAAATGAGGTCAAGTCAGTTTTATTACCTGACCGAGGATACAGATTAGACACAAAGATTCTGTGGAGTACTCTGTATTTGGGTAACAAATACTTGCATGGAAAGCGCATCCCCTTTTTTAGTCCAGTGAACATTCATGTTGCACAAGTCTCTAGTGAGCATACGTTTTTCAGATACAGAGGGTTTATCAGTCAAATTATGAATAGGAATACCCTCATCATTCACTGGAATATCCATAAGGGCTGAAATTAAATGACGATCAATTTCAAATGGCCCTTCACTAGTAGATATTTTAAAAGTTAAATTATCCAGTGAGAAGTCACTAATACATGTAAACATGGATTGAGCAATGGACCGGTATGCAGGCCCACCCCAATGCAATAAGTTAACCTAACCTACAGCTTCAAGCAAAGGAAGGATATCAAAAGGTGCAATATGGTTAATATCAACAGGATGTTCAACAATAACATTATGAGCTCTAAGGTCTATAACATAAGAAGAATCATTAGTAGGCTCAAGAAGATGACGTTTGGTCAATCTGGAAGAAGAGGAAGGACCACGGGAAGTAAATTTTCTTCCTCTAGAAGCCATATGCAACAACAATAACATGGAAATAAAGAGTTGCAAAGGATTGAGAAATGGGTTTACTACAATCAGATTTTTCAAAACCCCAAATCTCAATGAAATCCTAAATAGAAAGCTTCAAGTTAGAAAAGAGAGCAATCTAGACACTGATTTGCAAGAAAAACGTAAATGGAACACTAACCTTGAAGAACAAGAATGGTGGGTTCGACAAGTCGACGCTCGGCTCCTTAGAGAGAAAAGATGAAATGAGGAAGAAAGCAAAAATCCCCAAATTTAAGTGATTTTCGAGATCTACGACTGGCCATAGGTATCTACGACCGGTCGTAGGTCGACTGGTCGAGTATACTCACGACAGGTCGAAGGAAGTCCAGAAATACATATTTCTTGCAATTTTTAAAGAAAATGGAATTAATCCTAGCAAATATATATATTATGATACACGTAGGCATAAATAATCATTTTGAAATACACATGCCAAGATCAAATTTCATCTTATTAAACATAATTTTATCAAGAGTTTTGTGAAAATATTAGCTCTTTGATCTTCAGTAGGAATATATTCCAGAGATATAACTTTTTCTTCTACTAATTCCCTAATATAATGAAATCTAATGTCAATGTGCTTAGTACGAGAATGCTGAATTGGATTTTTTGAAATATTTATTGCACTGAAATTATCACAATGCAATAACATAGAATCCTGTTTAATTCCATAATCACTTAGCATTCGTTGCATCCAAACAAGCTGTGTACATGCATTACCACCGATATATACTCGCTTCAGCTGTTGAAAGTGATATAGAATTTTGTTTCTTACTAAACCAAGAAACTAAACAATTTCCAATGTAAAAGCAACCACCACTGGTTGATTTTCTATCATCTAGATTACCAGCCCAATCAGCATCTGAGTACCCAGCAAGTTGGACACTAGTCTCATGAGGATACCAGAGACCAAGATTTATAGTACTTGCAACATATCTAATAATCCGCTTAACAGCAATCAAGTGAGATTCTTTTGGATCAGATTGAAATCTTGCGCAAATACCAACACTTAAAGAAATATCAGGTCTACTAGCAGTTAAATATAACAAACTACCAATCATACTCCGATAAAGTTTTGAATCAATATTTTTACCATTAGAGTCTTTTGAGAGTTTCAGGGTAGTACTCATAGGAGTATCGAAATTCTTGCCATTCTCAAATCCAAATCTCTTAATTAGATTCAAGGCATACTTAGATTGAGAGATGAATATTCCTTCAGGTTGCTGCTTAACTTGAAAACGAAGGAAATAAGTTAATTCCCCAACCATGCTCATTTCAAACTGTGATTTCATCAAGTCTGCAAACTCAGTAGTCAAGTTAGTACAAGTTGATCCATAGATGATATCATCAACATAAATTTGTATTATTAAAATATAATCATTATGTTTTTTTACAAATAGAGTTTTATCAACAGATCCCATTTAAAAATTGTGACTTAAAAGAAATTTTGTTAGTTTCTCATACCATGCCCTAGGAGCTTGTTTTAAACCATAAAGTGCCTTTTTAAGCCGATACACATGATCAGTATTTTTGGGATCTTCAAAACCCATCGGCTGTTCAACATATACTTCTTCATGTAAATCGCCATTTAGAAAAGTACTTTTCACATCAATTTGATATATTTTTATCTTTCTAAAACATGCAATGGATATAAATAATCTGATAGATTCAAGACGTGCTACTGGTGTAAAAGTTTCATCAAAATCAATTCCTTCTATTTGAGTATAACCTTGTACCACTAGTTTAGCCTTGTTTCTAATTATATTTCCACTTTCGTCCGACTTATTTTTGAAAATCCATTTTGTTCCAATGATGTGTTTGTCTTTAGGTCTTGGTACGAGATACCAAACATCATTTCTTACAAATTGATTAAGTTCTTCTTGCATTGCAACAATCCAGTTCTCATCAGCAAGAGCTTCTTTTACATTGGATGGTTCTATTTGGGATGTAAAACATACATAATTACATAAATCCTCAAGTTGTCTATGGGTACAAATACCAGTAAGAGGGTTTCCAAGAATTTGAGTGGTTGGATGATCTTTAACAGTCCTCAATTCAGATTCAGTCTGATTTGATGAAGCATCGGGTTTATCAATGATTAGAACTTCATCATTATCTGAATTAGAGATTGACTTATTTAAGTGATCATCAATGACAACATTGATGGATTCTTGAATCACAGCAGTCCTTTTGTTCAGAACCCTATAAGCATGACTGTTTAAGGAATATCCTAGAAAAATCCCTTCATCACTCTTTGTATCGAATTTTCCCAAATTTTCACGATCACGTAAAATATAGCATTTGCTGCCAAAAATTTGAAAGTATTTGACAGTAGGCTTTTTGTTGAACCATAATTCGTAAGCTGTTTTATTATTATCTTTGCTAGTATAAACTCGGTTAATAATATAGCAAACTGTATTTACAGCTTCAGCCCAAAGATTTTTAGAGAGCTTCATGCTATTCAACATGACATTAGCCATTTCTTAAAGCACCCTATTCTTTCTTTCCACAATTCTATTTTGTTGTGGAGTTTTGGGAGCTGAGAATTCATGTAATATTCCTTGGTCGGTACAGAACTTCTCAAAATTGCTATTCTCAAATTCAGATCCATGATCACTACGAATCTTACTGATTTGAGAAGATTTTTCAGTTTGAATCCTTTTGAGAACTTTTCTTATTTCTTTAAGGGTTTCAGATTTATCCCTTAAGAAGACTACCCAAGTGTATTTGGTAAAGTCATCAACTATTACCAGAATATATTTTTTACCACCACGACTTTTCGTTCTAGTACGTCCAATTAGATCCATGTGAAGAAGTTCGAGTGGTTTTGATGTGGTATTTGAATTCACCTTTTTGTGTGAGTTCCTTGTTTGTTTGCCTATCTGGCATTCACCACATATTTTATCTAATTTCTGAAGTTTGGGTAAACCTCTTATAAGTTCTTGATTGCTCAATCTATATAAATTTCGATAATGAACATGTCCAAGACGTTTGTGCCATAAATCAGTCTCGTCTGTATGAACCATGTAACATGTTTGATTAGATGAGCTGGATTCGCTAATAATATAGCAATTTTCAGACATTCTACGTCCAGTTAATATTACAGAACCCTTATTATTTAGTATCTCACAGCTTTGATTAGAGAACCGAACACTATGGTTATTATCACATATCTGAGATATGCTAAGTAAGTTATGTTTTAGGCCTTCAACATATAAAACATTTTAAATATAGGAAGATTAAAAAGTTGAACTGTACCTTGGCCTATAATCTTGTAGTTGCTACCATCACTAAATGTGACTGAACCATCAGTCATATCTTTTAGATCCGTGAATAAAGCTTTGTCACCTGTCATATGCCTAGAGCATTCACTGTCTAGGTACCACTTTGAATGACTTGTTGCTTTGAAAGCAATGTGAGCAACCAAGCAGGTGACTTTTGGAACCCATTTCATAACTATTTTGGGTTTAGGAACATAGTTGGTCTTCTTTTGTTTATAGTTACAAGAACAACCTGTAGAGTTAGATTTTAGGAGCTCCTTGAGTAAATCTACTATCTTTTCAGCTAGTGAATTTCATTTCTGATTAAAGTTGACATGGTTGCTTCCAAGTTTTTGAAGAGTTTTTGGATTTTTAGAAAAACCTTGATAAGTATTTTTCCCTTTTGAGTTTGAGGACTCTCCTTTCACAAACATAGGAGGAGTATACTTTTGTTTAGGAGATAAATTTTTATCATAGCCCAGCCCGGATAGATCGCCACATTTTCTTGATCCGGATAAGAGTTTTTCTAACTTTGGATCACCTTGGGCATATTTCCATGTGTCCTTTTGACTCAGAAGAGAAGATACTTCCTTTTTGAGATTTTCAATCTCAGATTTCAAATCAACAATTAAAGAATTTTTGAATTCCAAATCGCATTTTGATTTTTCAAAACAATCTGAAATTTGTGATTTTTCTAAGACAAGTGATTCAAAACATTCTTTGAGTTTAGAAAACTTTTCTTTTTGAAGTTTAAGTTTGACAGCAATTTTACAACTTTCTTTGTATAGGGCATTGTAAGCATCTTGAAGATCATCTTCATTTTCATATTCACTACTTAAATTTTCTTCACTTGTTGAGTCATTATCTGAAAATGTGAATTTGGTTAGAGTCATAAGTGCTTTAACTTCATTCCCTAACTCAGTTTCAGAATCTTCTGATTCAGAAGAAGTTTCAGAATCAGATGATTCATCCCACGTAGCCAACATACTCTTCTTCTTAGGTTTGTCCTTTTTGGGACATCTATTTACCAAATGCCCATATTCTTGACAGTTGTAACATTGACTATCTTTCAAAGATTTTCGAGATTTGGATCTAAACTTCTTTTTATCATATGATTTTTGAAAATCAACCCTTTTCTTGCTTTTAAAAATCTTATAAAATTTCTTAGCCAAAAGAGCCATATCATCTTCTGAATCAGAATTTTCTTCTGAATTACATTTAGAGGATTTTAGAGCAATCGATTTACCTTTAGGAGCTTTAAAGTTTAACTCGTAGGTTTGTAAAGAACCAACTAATTCCTCTACCCTCATATTATCCGTATCACGAAGTTCCTGGATCGCGGTTACTTTAGAATTGAACCGTTCAGGAAGTGAGCGTAATATCTTTGCACACACTTTACTTTCTGGGATTTTATCGCCAAGACCCCACATTGAGTTTACAATGTCATTTAGTCTAGTGTAAAAGTCCATAAACATTTCATTTTCATCCATATGAATTTCTTCAAATTTGGTTGTAAGGAGTTGGACTTTAGACTTTTTGACAATTGATGTACCCTCGTGTGTCATTTCTAGTATATCTCAGGCTTGTTTCAGCAGTATCACAGATATGATTCTTTTGAACTCATCCTGGTGATAGTGCTTGTAGTGATTGCATTTAGTGCTTTAGCATTGGCACTATACTCACTTTTCTGAAGAGTGGTCCATAAATAATAAGCAGGTACAGACATAGTTTTTGAACCGTCGGATTCAGTTACTTCAATGGTAGGAGTTTTCCATTCAGTTACTGTGGCTCACCACACACTCTCATCCATTGATTTTAGGAAGATTCTCATTCTGGCTTTCCAATAGGCATAGTTGGAGCCATCAAATGGTGGAGGCCTCGTGACTGGAAGGCTATCAAAATTTGACATCTTTTTAAATAGCTTAAATCATTAGCTCAGGAAATAAATCCAAATAAATAGCAATAAGAACGAGCTATTAGGCTCTGAAACCACTTGAAAAGGCCTAGCTATATGTCCTAGAGGGGAGGGGGGGTGAATAGGACTGTGCCAAATAAATGTTATAACAGCGGAATTAAAAATAATATGATAGCCAAAATAAATCACAATGCAAGAAAGTAAAACAACCTCAAAAATCTGATCTTGAGGGATTGATACAAATGTTATTCTAAGGACAACCTTTCACCAAAAATCAGAGTTTATGGTAGGACAACCTTATTTCTAGAAAGATCTTTATATCAAATCTCAAACCAAAGAGGAATACAGAATTAAGCACAAATTGAAACAAAGTGTAATCACAAATGTATTGTTCTAGGGACAGCCATACACCATAAAAATGGCAGGGCAACCTTGCTGGAACAACTTTAAAGAAAATTTAAATTCAAGCAGATAAAGGAATAGCAGAAAGTAAATTATAAATTATTACAAAATTCCCACAATGCTTGAATTAAATGATTACAACATTCACCACCACACATACATCCCACAAATGAATATTAAAGATTAGAAATGTAAATCATTCAACCACAACACAAGGGATTATAGTGGTTCGCCTGTGTGTTCACCAACTATTATACAACAGCCACACAGAATGCTACTCCACTCCTAATATCCTCACACAGGGGATATTAGCGTTCACTCACAAAATAGGTTTTCATAGGTTCACCCAAAACATTTACAATTGTGTCTTTGTCTGTGGGCTTACACAAAAAAAAACCCCTTCTGAGTTTTCCTGGCTCTCCTCAGATAACCAATACAACAAGATTTTTCTGGCAAATCTTGAAAGAAACCAAAATAGACAGGAATTTACAATTAAACATAAAATACCTGATTAACTCCTTCGTTGTAGCAGCCCGGTAGAACCAAATCAGAGTAAATGATTGAATGTTCAAGTTCAATGTCCAGTACTCAATTACAATGGTTCTAGTTCTAATAGATTTTAAATTAGACCAACTAGGGCTTGTCTTAATTGATTTTGATTCCAAAGAAAGGGAATAACAATTCCTCTTATCAAATTAGATTGGAATAGCAGAAACAAAATCAATTAAATAAAGCTAAAGAAAGAGAGTATAAAATAAGCACACTTAGCTTAGATGGAGCACAAAATTATCTCTCAGAAGTTTGACGAAGATAGGCTTGAATGCATTAATTAATTGCTTGAATTCTTCTGAGTTTCGTGCTCTATTTATAGGTGAGCAGATCGCATCTTCGACTGGTCTAAGGAGCTCTTCGACTAGTCGAAGAAATAACAGATTTGAAAAAAATCGGGCGCGATAAGCTTTGACCGTTCTACGACTGGTCGAAGGCCTCCTTCGACTGGTCGTAGGTCACCTTCGACTGGTCGAAGACCTTGTAAATTATCGCTGGACTTTGAATCGAAGATTTACGACTGGTCGTAGAAGCAGTCGACACTGTTCCTTCGACTGGTCGAAGACCTCCTTCGACTGGTCGAAGCCTAACAGAATTTATACGAATTTTGTAACAAACTTACGACCGATCGAGGAATTTCTTGGACTGGTCGAAGCAAAGCTAGGACTAGTCGAAGAAAGCCTAGGACAAGTCCCCGAACTGCCCAAACACAAGTGTCATATACATATGACTTATATATCCAAAATGGCCTACTTCTAAGGTCAACCTATGGTCATTCAAACCCCAATCAAGAAGTAAGGACATTGAAAACATTAGGAACAAGTGACCTTGAAGTTTAAGCCTTGAAGTCTTGATGTAGCTCAACCTTGAAAGTGTCTTGAGTTCTATACGAACTGCCTTGTACACTTCTTAAAGTCTTGTATTCTTGAGTCTTGTCATGAGAGCAATACTTGAAGTCAAGGTTGATCTTTGTACTTGTAATCTTTGCTTGTTGTGAGCTTTGCTTGTTTATGAATGTTGATCTTTAGAGAGAGAGCTTCACTTATACAAGTTATATAACAGCGATTTTGTCAACACAAATTTGACAACCGACAGGGATATAAACTATAACACTTACATAGATTAGGCTATTTTATTTATTTATTTATTAATTGTATATGCATCTTGATGAGGAGCACCTGATGAATAGATGGATAGAATATGAACATCGTGAGGGTACCATGCCTCTGTCCTTAATTAAGTTATTTTCTTCTTCTTCTTTTTTTCCTTTTTCATTTTTCTCCAATTGTTCCCTCTATCCTCTGGCATACATACCACATGAACCTTCCTAATTTTAGGTATTCCCCTTCCACTAGCCAAGTGCCACATGGTGAAAAAAATCATGATTAATCGGTTTAAAGGTGCATTTGGTGACACCAAAGATCATGAAACCATGATATATATTACATGATTAATGAGTCCCATTTGTGGCAAAATATTACGATATTTGGTACAACCATGCAGACCCTATTTTGGTGCAAATTATCTTGATAATTGAGAAACCAAACGCACCATAAACCATAGTTCATCAGTTAAACTTTTGATGAAAAGATAATATAAATTAAATTTATAACATTTTTTATATTTTACTATACTTAGATAATTCAGCAACTATGGATACAACTGTTAGTTTCCTTAATGAGGAATAGCAAGGACCGAACTGTGCATCAGACATGAAGATCAAGAATATTGAATACATGGCGTACCTGATCAAGACGCCATTGTTGTGGATGAGATCGCTGGAGTCTTCCTCTCCTTACACCCTTTTGAGAAGCTGTGATGGGGCTATAACTTCTGTCGGTGGTGTTGGATTGGAGACTCATCCCTGATTTATAATGCAGGGGGCAGAGGAGTTTGAAACCCATCAAAACTCCTCTCCTTAAAGGCTCCACACGAATTTGCAACCCTAGTTCTATCAAGACACTCTGTACGTAACACAGCAGTAGCACACCACCCCTTACACGTATTCTAGATGTATCACAACTTAGTGGGGCCCACTGGTATACCCGATCATATTATCCAATCCTTAGGATAATCCAGACCATTGATCAATAAAGCCCACCTTATAGAATTCTTACAACAGTGACCTGATGTGATAGCACCCATGGGTGCCACGACTCGATATTGCAGTAGTTTGCAGATGTAATGGCCTTGGAAAATTGTAGTAGCCATGGCTGCTATAGTCGGATGTTGCAACAGTTTGTAAATGCAATTTCCATGAATATATAAAAAATAATCACTTATATTGTCTCGTCTTCTTGTTTTTGATTTTGTTCTTCCTTTTCTTCTAAAAGATGGAAGGAAGAGGGATAGGCAGTAGTAGATGGTCGAGATTAAGAGAGAGGAGTTAGGGTATAGGACCCCAAACATCTAGAACACTTATTTTAGGTAACACAAGCTTTTTGGGTCCTATCATGTTGTACATGTGAGATCCACGCCTACCACTGAAAACTTCCTGGGGCTACAGAAGTTTTGAATCAGGCTGATATTTATGTTTTCCCTTTGTCCATGTTCTTGTGACCTTATGAACAGGTTGTGGTACCTAAAGTTTCATGAAGTTGTTTCTTCATGTGGATTCATTAAAAACACTGCGGTTGAGTGTATATACGTGAAAACCAATGGGAGTAAGTTTATTATTTTAGTTTTGTATGTTGACGACATTTTGTTGGCCAGTAGTGACATTGGACTGTTGCCTGAAACTAAGAAATTTTTATCTCAAAACCTTGAGATGAAAGATCTTAGTGATACATCATTTGTCATCGGCATTCAGATTAGTCGGGACAGATCTCGTGGACTGCTTGGCTTGTCGCAGAGGGCCTATATCGATAAGGTTCTCCTAAAGGTGTAAGGTGCGAAAGATCGAGATTCCTGTCAGCGGAATGTCTTCCCAATCAGGTATGCTTTCAGTTTATGGTTTTGAATCTCCATTGTTGATGCATAGACGAACCGTCAATTCCGCAATAAAGAAATACCATTTGGTATCAGAGCCTCCTATGCATCGATCATGGTAGATTCGAGCGCTTATTCAATCCTAGCATTGTGGGATTTTCCTTGCCGATGATCTTCCCTATGGGTAGTGCATCGCTGCCTGGATTCGTAGTATCAGATTGTGCATATGGCAAAAAAAAAAAAATTGGATCCAGGTTACTGCCATGTAAACTGGCATTTTTAATCCTTCATCGTTCCCTGATTGCAAGTATCAGATCTGTCGTTCAATCAGGGACCCATTCAGGACTGTCTGCCCTGAATCAGATCTGGGCATCACCATATCCGGTGACCTGATTGCAAGTATCAGATCTGTTGTCCACGGCTAATGCTCTCTGTTTTGGCTGTTGCGGTCAACTCGATGGCTACCATAACCATTGATATCGGATTCAATCACCAATTAGATTCTGACAATGGCGGCAGCAACAACCCATTGACGGTGGCGCCTAGCAGTTCTCTAGCAGACATAAGCTTCAGCCCTGTATAACATCCATTCAGACTGGCCATTGATGGTGGCCGATCTTCCTAAATCAGATCTGACAGCGAGCAGGTATCCTTGATGCCTGCCAGTTTTCTGGACTGTGCTGCCATCCTCTCCATTGTCAGTGGCTGCCATTAATGGCAACATTAAGCTTTCAAAGGGTGGCGGCGGCAGATGGTGATGACGGCATCATCTTCTTCGGCTCGGGCAGGAGTTACGTTTTCTATTGTATTCAACATCAATAGCAGTGGTAATAGCCACGACTAAGGTCGATAGCCATGGCAGCCCTTTGCAACCTGATGGGTTTTTTCCGCCATCGTCAACCTAATGAAAGACGTTGAACCCATCTCCGACCGCCATTAATGACTGCTACATCTCCAGACCCACCATCCTCCTCTTCCACGGTAGCGACGAAAACAAGGTGGGCGGATTTCAGCCGTGGAGATGGTGGACAGGGTGGTCGGATTCCGGATCATTGCCGTTGATCGTGGTGCTGACGCCCGGCTCACGGCGACGAAGATGATTTTGGAAGGAGGGGCCGCGGGAGATGATTTTGGAAGGAAGGGCTGTGGCTAGGGATTTTTCCCTGATTTTCAGAAACTGCCGCAGATGGCAACTCCTTAGAAGCTAGGGCATTTTTTTATTTTTTGGGCCTGTTTTAATGAGCCCGTCTTAGGCCTGGTTGGTTGTTAGTGGGCCATGGACATGGGCTCATTTCCAATATTTTAAGTTCATTTTCAGCTAATCCCAAGCCCAATAATGATGTCCAGTTGCTATTTAATCCAAGTTAGCTATTGTGCCTTCTTGAATGGCAATGATTGGACTTGATTTTGGGACCATTTCAGTTTGATCTATGACTACAGTTCCAGCAGTTTTTGGGTCCAATTTTTAAGCTCGTTTAGTCAGTTTCCATGCCCCATTTCAGGGCCCACTAAAGTTTTCTTTGGGCTAGTTGATGGATCTCTTAAATGGCTAAAATATAGGCTGGATTTTGGGCCCTATTTAGCAAATTCATGGCCAACTTTCTGGGCAATTTGTTGGTCAGTTTTCGGCAGTTCATAAGGCTACTATCTGGGCTTGTTTGGATATGCCCCTGGTCCTACTTCAGAGGCCACCTTGAATGGTTGAGAATGGGCCAAGTTTAGGCCTCTTTTAAGGGTATAACAAGCCTATTGATAGCCCGTCTCATGCTTATTTTCAACACTGTTTCATGGCTTAGTTTTAGTTCCTGATTTGAGCTTCTTTCATGCTCAACCATGTAGGAGCTAATAGATTGTTACTCTTTGGATCTTTAGGGGCCTAATTTTGGTACTTGGGCGCATTTACCAAGATGATAATTTTGACTATTTAATTGACTATACTTAGGCCATCTTTTCGAATCAAATAAAACTTAAATTATTTGATGGTTGGTGGATGTATTTGTTAGACGGCCCTAGTAATTCAAGAATATGGTTAAGTGCATCATTTATGTTCTGATTTGACCCAAATAGGGCCATTACCCATATGTTTGAGGCTGATATTAAGTTGTTGACCATCTAGAATTTAATCCAACCATCACTTTAGAATATGTTTAGCCTATTATGAGCGGTCAACATCAGTCATATTTTGGACCAAGTCAGAACTATTATAGAATGGTCCGTTTTGGGCAGGACCATGTAGCAATCCTTGGGTCTGGGAGTAGGGATTTGAGCTGATTGTGTTAGCCACCAAAGTGACCTCAATTGGCAAAATTTTTTGCTTTCAGACTTCAGTTTATGGAATACAGTGACCATCCATATTAGGATTGTATTTGGTTGCGTTCATTTCCATAGCGGGTGGTGGTCAGAACAAAGAGGTATCATCACTTGGCAGGATATGAGCGGGTGAAGTGAATAGTGATGGTTATATAAGTTTAAGAAATTCATTTTGCCCAAAGGTGATGGACGTCTTAAATTTATTTCACTACCACTGGTCAGCTTCATGTTCAGTAGAGCCTCCTGTGTGTCATAATTTCACCCAAAGGAGGAATCGCGATGATACGTCGGGCTCTTGCCAGAATTTGATGACTATGGCCCATCATCATTCTGGGTCATTTGATTAAAGGCCCAAATCAATCGAATGTTTATACATGCATAATGTTTGTGGTTTACATTCATGTATTATTTTGTGGGACTTATTCATTCTATTAATGTGAATGTTATGCTTTATTTGTCCAGCCATGATTGTTTCTAATGTTTCAAACCAGTTCAATTCCATACCATTGCTTACCGGGTCCAACTATCAGAAATGGAAATCGTTTGTTGAAATAGTCCTAGGTTGCATGGACTTGGATCTGGCCCTGGAGGAAGCCGAGCCTCCCGTTCCAACTGACTCGAGTACGGATTCAGAAAAGGCTTACTATAAGGCCTGGACCAAGTCGAACAAAATTTGTCTCAAGATCATAAAGAACTCGATCTCTGAGACTATGCAGGGTGTCATGCCCAACACTGAGAAATCCAAAGAGTTCCTGACTGAAATAGGGAACCGATTCATAAGGTCGGATAAAGTTGAGTTGAGTTCGCTTCTGCATAATCTAACTCAAGCCATCTATAACGGTCAAGGAAATATTAGGGAGTACATCGGTGGGTTGTCTGATATGGTGGCCAAAATCCGCGCATTAGGCCTTGAGATTGTGGATGAACTCCTGGTTTACTTACTTCTGAACTCTTTACCTCCATAGTTCGGTCAATTTCATATAAGCTATAATACACAAAAGGAAAAGTGGACATTGAACGAACTGATATCTCAGTGCATTAAGGAAGAAGAGAGACTCAGAAGGTTGAGTAAGACACAGAGTGCACACCTAGTGACATCTGGTCAAGGACGGAAAAATAATAAGAAAAGGAAGAATAATTCAGGAAATCGTTCTTCGGGTCCGACGGGTGGCAATCAGCCTAACTCTGAGGGAAAATCAAAGAAGAAAAAGAGGGGACCTAACGATGGCTGCTTCTTCTGCAAGAAGCCTGGTCATCAAAAGAAGGATTGCGAAGAGTTTAAAGAATGGCTCGTTTCTAAGGGTAAGAAACGAGTTTAGTCTGTTTTGAATCTAATTTAGCTGATTTGTCTACAGACTCTGATGGATAGACTCTGGTGCAACTATTCACATATATAATTTCATGCAGGATATGCTCCAAAGCCAGACATCAACTAATACAGAAAAATCGGTCTATATGGGAAACGGCATTAAAGCAGACATGAAAGCTAATGAAGTCTGTAGACTTAAGTTATCGTCAGAACTCTTTCTTGATCTAGTAAATACTATTTATGTGCCTTATATAAGGTACAATTTAGTTTCCATTTCTTGTTTAGACAAATTTGATTATGGGTTCACATTTGGAAATGAAAAATTAAGTATTTCCTATGATTCAGTTGTGATTGGTTCTGACATTTTAGTTAATAACCATTATCAGCTAGATTTGGATGTTTCACATGTCTACTGTATTAACTCGTCACATGTAAACACTAAAGGCATCAAGCGAAGGTTAGATTGTGAAAATTTTTCCATGTTGTGGCACAAGCAATTAGGCCATATCTCTCGTGAGAGATTGAAAATGCTTATGCGTGAAAGGATTCTTCACTATCTGGACTTCTTAAACTTTGGGGTCTGCATAGATCGCATTAAAGTAAACAGACTAGAACCAGAAAAGGAGTGCCTTAAAATAGGCATCACAACCGTGGTACCTAATGAGCTCTTAAGATGACAATTCATGGGTTATAAAAAAAAAAATAGGCATCACAATTGTGGTACCTAAAGTTTCATGAATTTGTTTCTTCATGTAGATTCATTGAAAACACTACGGTTGAGTGTATATACGTGAAAACCAGTGGGATTAAGTTTATTATTTTAGTTTTGTATGTTGACGACATTTTGTTGGCCAGTAATGACATTGGACTGTTGCCTGAAACTAAGAAATTTTTATCTCAAAACCTTGAGATGAAAGATCTTGGTGATACATAATTTGTCATCGGCATTCAGATTAGCTAGGACAGATCTCGTGGACTACTTGGCTTGTCGCAGAGGGCCTATATCGACGGGGTTCTCGAAAGGTTTAACATGCAAGGTTGTGCTCCTGGCTAAGCACCTATTATAAAAGGTGACTGGTTTGGTCAATTTCAGTATCCTAAGAATGACCTAATAAAGGACAAGATGAAATATATTCCATACGCGTCAGTGGTACGGAGCATCATGTATGCTCAAGTCTGTACGCATTTGGATATTGCGTTTGTGGTTGGAATGTTGAGCAAGTACTTTAGCAACTCAGAAATGAACCATTGGGTAGCTGTTGAGAAAGTATTATGCTATTTAAGGAACACATAACGTCTATGGGAGTTGTAGATCCCAAAGATGTATTTGAATAGTGGGAGTTTTCAGTATTGATCTGACTATATATAGTCACTTCAGAGATCTCTTTTATATGCATTGATAATTCTGTTCTTCAGTTCATATCTTGCTTCTCCTTCAGTGTGCACTTTTAGTTTTGAGTAAGCAAGACTTTGGTTTGTGTCTTGGTGACACGTTCAGATGGACCACTTGAAGATAAGCACATGTGATCACATTAGATGTGCAATCTTCATACCACACCTCATATCTTTGATCCATGTGTTTGCGGCTATTAGTATTCGTGATCGTGATTCGTCGCACTTCGACATATATAAATGGTGTGTTGACTACCACGATTCAATATTCGTAGTCTTGATGGACCAGATCTGACAAGTGTTGCTCATAAATATCCAATAGTATTGTTTTGAAATTCAGTAGGGCGCCCATTAGGAACTTTCAAAAGAAAATACATTTTTCAAAATTATTTTCACAATTAAAATAAAATGTTTTGTTTTCTTTCAGAGATCAGTGTAGCCCAAGTGGGAGAATGTAAGACTCCTATCAGGTGGGCCACACATGATCATCAAATCTGACAGTTGGATTATTCAGATTGAGCGATTCAGTGGGCCCCTACTACAGTTGTGATCATTGCAAATAGGTTTGGGGCGGAACACTTGAACCGATGTCCCTATACTCGGTTATTAAGACAGATATGAAAACCTACGGTGTGGAGACCCTAGAGGAAGAAGTGTGATGGGTAAGCTTCTAGCCCTCTTTCTTATAAGTAGACATCTTGGTCCCCTCACCAACACAAGCGAGAAACCCTAGTCCCATTGAAGGTTCTCCTAAAGGTGTAAGGTGCGGAAGATCAAGATTCCTGTCGGCAGAATGTCTTCCCAATCAGGTATGCTTCCAGTTTATGGTTTTGAATCTCCATTGTTGATGCATAGACGATCCGTCAATTCCGCAATAAAAAAATAACACAGGTTATATATGTTTATACCCACTCTGACGTCGTTGGATCAAACGGCTAGAAACATGACACGTGGCAGTACTGTGCTATGAAAGATTTGGGTGAGATCCTTGCAGCTGATACGATCTACATGAAGAAGATCATGGGAAGTCTAGATAGCCACGATAAGAAGAATTAGAGCAACCAACTATCATTCAAACACGTGGCAGAATATGAAAGATTATAGTTTACATAATGGCTTGGAAGAGGTGCTCATGATTACTTAGCTAGATGGTATTGATTCTTTTCATTACACATGGGTGGATGTGATTGGTCATGCTTGCTTAAATGGCCAGCTAGTTACGTGAATATCGTAAAGAATAATCCGGAAGATAGAATTTAATCGGCCACATTTGCTAATTAGCCGATTGATTAAGACGAAAATGATCATGGGAAACAATTCCTAAGCTTATACACCTGCAACCCTCTCGCAAAAATAAATCTAGGCGCAAGATCTATGGGCCCACGCCAACCCAATACAACTTACGCTTTCAATTTAAATTTGGTGCAACTCCACTACTAGCTAGCGCAATGTCGCAGAAAACATGAACTGGTTAGATTGCATATCCCTCCACCCTATGTCCATAAACACAATTCTTAAGCTTATACACCAGCAACCCTCTCACAAAAATAAAGCTATGAGCAAGAACTATGGGCCCACGCCAACCCAATACAACTTACCCTTTCAATTTAAATTTGGTGCGACTCCTCCACTACTAGCTAGCGCAATGTCGCAGAAAACATGAACCGGTTAGATTGCGTATCCCTCCACGCTATGTCCATAAACACACATTGTATCATTGGGAACATCACAGTCTTGAATGAAAAGCCACGGGGCTTTCTTACTACGTGTTATGTAATTTTATCGACCATCTCATCATGAAGCCATGGTTTTTCAACCGAAGTGACAAACAAACAATTGAACCGCCAAATATCATGTCATGTGCTTGGTTTCCACCACGTCCTCCAACAGATAGTCAACCGACTTTCTCACTATATACCTAGTCTCACGACCAGGTCCTCGAACTAATCATCAAAGATCTGCTCATGATTGGCCGTCTCACTACTACGTTTGATTTCCAACCGAGTTTTTTAAAAATGAATATCCTGCATCTAACGACCATCTAGCAACGAAGCTTAATTTCTCATTGAGTGACGGAGAAACTACCGCTCTGAATCATGACTATCTCGCAATTAACCTCATTTATCCATCGAGCGCCAAATAGATATTCATGTCTATAGAAGTTAATTGTGAGAGCTTATTGTAAATATCAATCAAATACTTTCAACTTCAATCTTTTAGTATTCTTTCTATTTGTATTTTTATTGTTGAACTGTGATTGCTATCATATACTAATTAGAAGTTCTTTAATGTAAAAGGCAAAAATAACTCATCAAAAGGACAAACTCTTCCCTTAGTAAATCATTTACTCTCCTACGATCGGTGCCTGATTAGACAGCGGAATTGTACGGACTTCAGTCTCTAGATCTATTTCAGCACCTAGGGTCATAAGCATTCGGTTCAATTTGGGACGCATGCAGCTCTATTATCCCCCATTGCTTCATATGGTGTGGTACACTTGAGCTTTGAATTTGCGTCTTTTTGAGCTTCAAGGAAAGGATTGCTGCCGTCTTCCATCCATAATTTTAAATGACTAAAGTGCCCCCTCTTCAGTGGGTAAGATGCACACAGTTGGATTTCAATCCTACCATAGATAAGGGCTTTGTATGCTTTCTTATATCATTATATGTGCATAACTTTGTATTGGATCTGAACTCTTATTTAGCTTGTCATATCGATCATCATGCTCCAGCATCAATTAACTCATTGATAAAATGAAATAGGCTTTGAATTTTCAACAATTTGTAGCCTACTTATAGATGGCCACAAAAGAAAGAAGAACACTAGGAGTTATTGGATACTCCAACAAAATATTACACTTGATATGCGGGCACTCAAAGTTCCAAAATCACATTGATTGAACAATCCTAAACGCTGATTGTAGATAATTATTTGATGAAATAAGAACTTTGGACATCTTTCATATTAACCGTCAATAAAATATCAAACAATCCATTATTTCAATGTTTTTTATTTTTTGGACAGCTTCGGACAGGCCTGATGGAGTAGACCTACTCAAAAGAAATTTATCTTGCATAGAAGGATCCAGCCATTGACAGCCCTATGTACTGAGTATCATTCATCACACGAGTTTTTGTTTTTGTTTTTTTTTTTTTTTTTTTTCCTTAAATAATTAAAAATTAAAAATGAGATTAAAAGTTTATATGAAAATGGTGAGATTAAAAAATTAAAAATTTTATATGAAAATGGAGATGCGGGGTATCGATCCCCGTACCTCTCGCATGCTAAGCGAGCGCTCTACCATCTGAGCTACATCCCCTATTGGTTATGTATTCTATTTTGAAAATATATCTAGCTAGTCTAAAGTTCCCACATGCTCAATCCAATCCACACTAACCGAATCATTCTTTCAATTTTTGATTCATCATAAGTCTAATATAATATTAATTTAGATAATCCTAATTTCCATTTGATGGTTATCAAATGGACGATTAAAATGAAAAGATCGACGCTCCGAATTCAACAACTGATGTTAGGTCTTTCGATCCATGGCTGACATCTTTATTTTAGTTTTTGCCCCACCATAGGTGGGTCTAGCGATTTTTAAAAGCCAGAAATTGATATACATGTGTGCCAAGTGTATTTTGGCCCATGTCTACCTGCAGATGGATGGCCACACTCTGCCAGAGTATCTTTCCGGCATCAGGACATGCCATATGATTTCCCTTGCATTTTGACCATGGGGATTAGACAGTTATATTTCATAATTAAGCATACGAGCATTTCACATGTTGTATAAATAACTGAAATCGAATGGTCAAAATTGAAGGACTGACGGTAACTGGATCAAAATCTAACCTCTGATTAGTGGGCACTTGCTAGATTGTCACCGCCGGTTGTTTTTGTCAAATTATAGAGACTAAGTTCTACAACACTGTAACTCATATTATTTCTCTAATAACAACTGAATATATATAGGAAATATGAAATTTGTAAAAGGTCATTCAGCAGTACAGATTTACAGCCGATTTCAAATGCCCTCATATATTTAACACATAAAGTTAGTGGAGGTTTCAAATCCCCTAAAAGATAGGGTTTGAAATCTAAGGTGAAAGCTTGGATTACATCTAAAATACTTCCAAAAGTTGCATGTGTAACATGTGTATCACTAGGCTATTAATCTATTGGACATATGACCTAGTGATGATATCTAACGCAGGGAAAGACATACAGAGGTTGAGCATTATCTTCCTCGGAGGGATAACTATTCCGAATCCACAAAACTTCTCTTGACTTCTCATAGAGATACCTCGAATCCACGAGGAAAAGAAAATCAAAATAATTCTAAAAAATCAAAATAATTTGATTGATGATGAAAAACGAGTTTACAACTCTTTAAATAAGGCTACAAACCCTAGAGAGAAGTTTCAGAATCATACTACAACTAAAACTCCTATAAATCGCGACTTACTATAAATAGTAAACTTACTATTTATAGACGGTCGTGATTTCCACTAGACCTCATGGTTTTTTGCCAAAAATAGTAAGTGTCCTATTTGGCTCAACCATTCTATTCTCCTAATTATTCTAAGCACTTTTCATGTTCTACACGACTCTTAAAGCCCAACGGATGAAGAGTTATAATCAAACTAAAACTTACTATAAATAGTAAAAATGAAAATAAACAGGGATTTCAACCGTCGATCTGATGGAATCTTGCAAATTTGGCGTGGGAAACTCGACATAGTGGGTTGGGTGGATAAAGTGGCTCGTCCTACCCCAAAATCATATATGGTACATCCAATATCTCATTCTGATTTGCGAGATACATCTGTTTTAAGTTCTGATGGTCCGGATCACTTCTGTCGTTGACTGAGCCTTTTCTAATCCATGTTGGCCATGAAAGTGTCCGCGACCCACTCTACATTAATCCCCTCCACTTCAAAAGAATTCGCCCCTGAGTTCTCGCCCTGCTTTAGTTCGTGATACTCGTTTAGGTCTACGGCATTAAAAGTCCGTGAGATCTCCATGTCGTCTGGAAGATCAACGACGTAAGTGTTGTCGTTGATCTTTCGGAGGATTGGCACCGGTCCAATCTTCTTACTCTTCAAATTGTTGTATGTCCCGGTCGAAAATCTCTCCTTGTGTAGATGGATCATAACTTGGTCGCTCACCTTGAACACCTTTTGTCCCTAATGCTTGTTAGTTTGCTCCTTATACTTGTCGTTCGAGGCATGTAACTTGTCTTGCACCTCAGCATGAATGCCCATGATCCTGTCTGTCATATGTTTTGCTACAAAGCTCATACCTGAGAACTTGGGAAAAGGGACCAAGTCAAGTGTGTGGCAAGACACTCGATCATAAATAACCTGGAATGGGGACTTCCCTGTCAAGCGGTTCACCGTATTGTTGAATGCAAACTCCGCTTGAGACAAGGCTAAATCCCACTACTTCGGCTTTTCTCCTAAAATACATCGAAAGAGTTTCCTCAACGTGCAATTCACAACTTCAGTTTGTCCATCGGTTTGTAGGTGGTAGGCATTGTTGAACTAAAGTCATGTACCGAACCGGTTCCACAAAGTCTGCCAGAAGTGGCTAATGAACTTCGTATCACGGTTAGAAGTGATAGTTTTAGGGACCCCGTGTAGCCGCACGACCTCTTTAAAGAATAAATTCTCCACGTGCGTCGCGTCGAGGGTCTTCTTGCGTGGGATGAAGTGTGCCATTGTCGAGAAACGATCTACCACCACGATCACCGAATCCATGCCACACTGTGTTTGTGGGAGACCCAACACGAAATCCGTTGATAGGTCCTCCCAAGGGCCGTCAAGAACAAGTAACGGTGTGTAAAGGCCTATATTCTGAGAATGTCCCTTGGAGACCTGGCAAACATAACAGCACTACACCGGTCTACCCACATCACGTACTAATTGTGGCTAGTAGTACCGTTCTTCAACAAAAGTTCGCGTCTTGTCCCATCCAAGGTGCCCACTAAGGCCACCTCAATGTAGCTCTTGGATGATCTGCTCCCTCAGCGAGCTTTTAGGGATGCACAGTCGATTCCCTTTGAAAAGGAACTCATCTTGCATATGTAGGTCACTGGGGTGACCTTCATGGCATCTAACCCATGTGTCCTTAAAGTTGTAATCGTCGGCATATATATCCTTGAGGCGCTCGAACTTGACAAGCTCATTGCTCATAGTGACTAACAAACTTGCACAGTGGCTCAGTGCATTAGACACTTTATTCTTGTCACTCCCCAAATCCGGAGATCGGACTCATAGGAATCTCGATCGCCAAATTCGGTGCTAACAGCCTTCATAGTACCCCATTCTCGGCTCCTAGTGCACATACACCAGATTCTGGTCCTAGGATCCTACAAGGAGGATTTTCCAACGTACGTTTATTTCGTAAGAAGCATAACTACAAGTTTACCCAAATCACAAAGGCAACATCATCATCACATATCTACTAATATAATCATTTGAATACAATGCTGAAAGGAAAATACATATATATTGAAAATCAAAGCTCCAGAAGACCGCTGCACGCTCCAAGCTCAATGTTGCTACAACCTAACATCAGCTGCATGCATCTATCGTGCATAAGCTTATAGAAAGTTTAGAGGGTGGTGTAGGTGTGTGCACAAGATAAGTGTCAAGTATTCAATACAATGTCATAATCATACACTATCAGAAATACTGGCAAGAACATGAATCATACGATATCAAAGTAGACGATACAGATCAGCTATGCAGATGAGGAGCCATATATCAGATACAAAGGATTCAATGCAACATGCAATTTTCAATGAGTTCACGATTATCGTCAGCCGTATCAAGGCCATGCAGAAACATAGTAACCCAAAATGCCATATGCCACAGATGTAATGCAATATGTGGTGCGAATGGAATGCCCATGTTGGAGAGTGAAGTCGGGATGATAGTACGTAGTATCGCAGGCTACGGGATTTACCACAAGGGACTTCTATCCAAACCAATCCCATAACTAAATTTGGATAGTTAGACTTAATGTGGTAAACTCCTGATCTCAGGTTAGTCGTGCACCCCAACCAAAATCCTAATCATTGCGAAAGTACACGTGATAAATAGTTGCGCACCACTAGCCCGAGTGGATAGTGAATAGATGAATGAATGAGTATGCAACTCCTGGTCAATAAGTCCACGTATCAATACTGTACATCTCTGGGATCATCACCGAGGTCTAGTACACTCCAAGCTGGCTACCGCCCTAGCCGGCTGCGTAGCCCAGCGAGTAGAAAAGACCTCACTACCCGCTTGCCAGTAGTATACAATGCCTACCTGGCTCATCGATAGCGGACTCATTTGGGAGCTGGTCAAACTCAGCCTAGCTTACAGCCCCCTCTCTTGGGTGGATAAGGCTACATCTCTTCCCAACCAACTACGACATAGTGGGAGACGCAGCCTATTAGTATTCGGCACTCGGACACTCATGTATCCACTCGGTCTAGACGTTAGGGCGTCTCTTGGCCTCGGAGGTCTAGGGACTTTTACCCACGGACATCCAAAGTGTCCAGATTCTCAAACTCAAACATTTTCAGTGTCTCATCTGGTCATCCACGATATACCTGTGGAGGTCACAACCCTGATGTCGCTATGGCGTATAATAATCACAATCACACAATGCAAGATGCATGAGTCATGTAGTCCAATCATGCATCAATCCTGCACATACCGTGAGCTCATGTGGGATAACTCCACCTATCAGGGAGTCCCATAAACCATCTGTATTATGGCATATGCAATGGTCAATCACATCTCATAATAAACATGCAGATGATGCGTATGGGCATGTATCATGATGCTATGCTGTCACATACTCATAATCGGTATCAATAACTAGCATCAATAATCGGCCTCGACAATGTGGACATTTAACCAGCATTGCCCCCAAGGAATGGCCCAGATAGAGCCTAACATATAGTGGACCCATGGCCTCACATAAGGGCCTAATATACAACACCATGGACCTCACTCGAGAGCTCAATACATATCATGATGGGCCTCTCATATGGGCCTAATATATATCACGATGGGCTCCATCGCCTGGCCCTCAAATGCACCACAATAGACCTCATCACATAAGCCTTATATACATCACATTGGGCCTTAAACATGGGCTGAATACACATCACAACGGGCCTCAAATACAGGCCCCATATAATCACATTAGGCCTCAAACACGGGCCGAATGTACATCACAATGGGCCTCGAATACAGGCCGCATATACATCACATTGGGCCTCAAACACGGGTCGAATGCATATCATAATGGGCCTCAAATACGGGCCGCATATACATCACATTGGGCCTCGACAATCGAAATCAACCTCAACAATTGAAATCAGAATCGGCCTCAACAATCAAAATTAGAATTGGCCTCAACAATCAGCCTCAACAATCGAAATCGGCATAATCGACCTTGACAATCGGAATCGGCCTCAACAATCGGAATCAGAATCAACCTCGACAATCGGAATAGGCCTCGACGATTGGAATCGACCTCAACAATCGGAATCGAAATCGGCCTCAACAATCGGAATCGGCCTCAATAATCGGAATCGGCCTCGACAATCAGAATCGGCCTCGACGATCGGAATCGGCCTCGTCAATCAGAATCGGCCTCGACAATCGGAATCGACCTCGACAATCAGAATCGGAATCGGCCTTAACAATCAGAATCAATCTCGATAATCGGCCTCGACATTCGGAATCGGCCTTGATAATCAGCCTCGACAATCAGAATCAGAATCGGCCTCAACAATTAGCTTCGACAATTGGAATTGACCTCACTCATGGGCTATATACACATCGTTTTAGGCTTTATTAAATGGGCCAGAAATGCATCATAATGGGCCGCAACCCATGGGCCTCAAATACAACAAGTGGGCCGCATCAATGGGCCGCAAGAGAGAGCTTGGTTTACACCAAAAATCATTTCAATAGTTGCAGGTGCAACATGTGTATCACTGTACACTATCATTCTATGGGCACATGGCACTTTAATGATGATCGGCACCTCCCAAACATTGACCAGGTAAATTAGCACCATCCAACCATTTCCCATGTAAATCAACACCATCCAAACATTGTTTATGTAAATCAACACCATCCAACCATTATCCAGCATCGTCCAGCACAATCTGGACGGTGTGGATGAAATAGATACATCATAGCGGTCCCATGCTGGCAAAACAGATGGGCGGCTTGATAAAACACAAACATCATGGTGGAGTCCATGATCTAGACGGTCCATCAGGGTAGGCCCCACGTGCATAGGACGACTAGGATATAAAACATATACACCAAGGGGACCCACAGAAATTGTTGACGTTAATACGACAACTATTAGCTGTTGGTGATTCTCCAACCAATCCACTTTCAGGTACGTCCCACCATTGGACGGCTGGATATGAATTCATACATCAGCAAGGTGGGCCCCACCCCACACGTGTGGGGTGGGTCCCACATCCTAGAAAAAGGGACGAACGGCGTGTATAGAATACATGTATCATGGTAGCCCAGCACCATCCAAATGTCTGGACGGTGCAAACATAATACAAATAAGGTGGGCCCTACCCGTCAGGCATATGGATGGCGTGGATAACACATATATATTATATTATATTATATTATTTATTTTATATAATGTTATATTTTTATTTTTATTTGCAATCCAACATCCAGCGTCCAGGCCTGGATGGACGCTGGATGTACACATACATCATGGTGGGGCTGCACATGGCACCATCTAGATGGACAGTGTAGGATATAGAATACGTCCATCAAGATGGGTCCCATCCCACACGTGTAGCACGTGTGGGGTGGGCCCCACACACCCAAAAATGGACGGACAGATTGGAATAACACATATCTCATGGTCAGACTCCAGGACCTGTTGACGTCCTAGTTGCTGTGGACAGCTTGGATATTCAACACATTCATAAGGTGGGTCCCATGGATCTTACCGACGTTGGTTACACCAGCTGTTTGCTGGTGTGATGTACACCAACCAATCCGTTGCCATAAATCAAGGTGGGTCCCTTGTCGAGTCCCAGGGACGATGCGGACACCACACATCAAGGTGGGGTCCACATGTGGGCTACCCCACACATCGTGGATAAAATACATGAATCATGGTGGGCCACATATCAAAAGGGGGAGAGAGAGAGAGAGAGAGAGAGAGAGAGAGAGAAAGAGACAGTGAGGAGGGGAGGGACCCCGCCACTATGGGCCCTCCCTATATAATACATACATCAAGATAGGTCCCACATATGTGGGCCCTCAAATCACAAATCAAATAATAAAATCACCCACCTTTGATCTACTCTTCCTTCTTCCGCCAATGCGATCTAGAGCTCCAAGGGGTGCGATTTAACGGTCGAGATGGACTTTGGATGGTGGAGATGGGAGGTAGGAAGGTGGGCCACACTAGCTTCTTCATGGAAGCCATGGATGTCCACTCTCCCTTGGTTGCTTGAGAGATGGAGTTTGAAATGAGAGAGAGAGAGAGAGAAGTGATGGGTGGATGGAGTGGGTGTTATAAGAAATGGGAATGAGAAGTATGGGTTGGTTTGAATTTGGTGTAAAGGTGGAATGGGTGGGGAGAGAGAGTGTTGACTTGGGGAAAAGAGGGAATGGGTGCATGTACTTGAGATAGGGTGAGGTGGTATTAGGGTATGGAGGGTGTACTTGATTTGATTGATGTGATGGGTCATAGAGATTCTCTCAAAATTTGCAACGCGCAACGTTTCTTCAGAATGAATGCGTGCCCATATCTCCTGGCCTGGGTATCACCTCAACGCGTGAGATGCGGCGTTGGAACTGCGGCAACGATGCGGTCGCTAGGGTACAAGTTTCGAGTCGAGTTGAATCAGAATCACTGGATGAGATATAGGATTGTGTGCAAATACCGATTTCAGGTCGAGAGTTACCGGAATTTGACCGTGAGAACCGCGGAAGCCTACAGAATGGTACGGTCTAAGATACTGGTCTTACAGTTCTGCTGCTCAGACTTATGTTTCAGCACAAATGTAAATTCCTACAAAAATGAAATTCACCTAACATGCACACGATTCACCTTAGCTTAGGTATTAATGAATTTGAGAGCTTGATGGTCTGTGTAAAGAATGAACTCCCTTTAAATCAGGTTATGTCACCAACGTCACAGTGCCTAGACCACTGCGTATAATTCAAGCTCATATGTCAATCACTTCTTGCATGCATTACTAAGCTTTTCATTGTAGAAGGCTACCGAACGACCCTCTTGAGACAAGACTCCCCCAATCCCAACATATGAAGCATTACGTTTAACTTCAAATAGTTTGTCGAAGTTGGGAAGTACAAGAATCAAGGTTGTAGACAACTTATGTTTAATTTCGGCAAAGCTCCTATTGGTTTCGTCGGTCCACTGAAATTGTCCATTCTTCATGCAATTTGTAATTGGAAATACAATGGTGCTAAAATTCTTCATGAACCAATGATAAAATGTCACCAATCCGTGAAAAGTTCGTACCTCATAGATGTTTGTTAGGACCAGCCATTCCATGATGGCTTTCACCTTTTTCTCATCCACTCGAATGCTTATGGATGTCATGACAAATCCCAAAAACAACAGGCTGTCGATCAAGAAACTGTACATTTTTAAATTAAGATATAACTTATTTTCAGTGAGAACTTGAAGGACCTTTTTGAGGTGTTCCATATGGCTTGCTTCGTCATGACTGTATATCAAAATATCATTGAAATAAACTACAACGAACCGCCCAATGAATAGTTTCAGAACTTGGTTCATTAACCTCATGAATGTACTAGGTGTGTTTGAAACACCGAAGGGCATGACCATCCATTCATAGAATCCTTCCTTGGTCTTAAAAGTCATATTCCACTCATCACCCAACCATATTTGAATATGATAGTAGCCGCTCCTTAGATCCAATTTAGAGAATAATTTTGCTCCTTTAAGCATGTCCAACATATCGTCTAATCGCGATATGAAAAACCTGTATTTTATGGTGATTTTGTTAATAGCCCGACTATCGACACACATGTCTCAACTCTCATCTTTCTTAGGTGTTAACAGAGCCGATAAGATGCATGGGCTCATGCTTTCTCAAATAAGACCCTTACGGATCAGTTCCTCCACTTTTTCCTGCAGAATATCACACTTTTTGTATTCATCTAATAGTGATGGCGATTAGATAAGCTAGACCTAGGGACAAGGTTGATATGGTGTTGAATATTCACATGGGAGGCAATCCATTGGGAAGTTTATCGGGCCAAATTTCTTTAAACTTATGCAGCAAGGGTTTTAATTTCTCAGGGATATTGGTGGGATCGAGTTCCTTCCCTTTTACAATTAATGTATAAGTTTATCCTGTTTCTTTAGATTCCTACATAAAGTCCCATATGGTTAAGAGAAAATGACCCTCCACTTTAGAAGTTTCAAGTGATTCTTTAGAGTCATAGGGGCTAATATGGTTTTCCGGCCATCCTTGACGAAAATATACACATTATCTCATCCTTTATGAGTGGCGTCATGGTTGGATTGTCATGTCCGACTGAGTAGTATGTGACATGCCTCTATGTTAACTACATCGCATACTACTTTGTCTTTATAATGTTTGCCAATTGAAAAGGATATGGTGTATTATTCAATTACCTTTATCTCGATGACTTTCTTGATCCAACCGATTGTATATGGGGAGGGATGATGTTCCGTTTTTAATTGCAACTTCTCCACCATGATTTTGGAGATAATGTTCTCACCGCTCCCATTGTCGATGATCACATCACAAACTTTTCGATTCACCATACATCTAGTTCGAAAGATGTTATGTTGTTGTGGGTGTATCTCTTTCCTCGATGTATACAGTAGTCATCACACGACGAGCGACTCGTCATGATCCTGCTAAACCCAACCTGTCTCATCTGCCTCATCCTCTATGGCATACTCTAACTCCTCAACATCTGAGTTTTCCCTATTGTTTTCAGCACTACCATCATTGATGGCGAGGTTTGTCACTTATTGTTGGGGACAAGTATTTGATAGGTGACCCAGTTGGCCACAACGATAGCAATTATCATGTCTTGACCGAGCATAGGGGTTCGAGATCTTGCTCGGACTAGTAGCAGTTATTACACCCCTTTGGGGCCTGGCCTGGCCTGCCCACTTCCCTGATCTCGGTTTGCAGGTGCAAGAGGTTGAATGTATGCTCCCACAGGCTCTTTCCCTCTAGGCTATGAAGCTTCCTGGGATGGTCCTGTCGCGTCGACCCTGGCGGTAGGATAGGTCTGTGTGTTGGGACTTTCAACCTGTGCTTCCACTTGATTTACTAATTTGATTGCATCATTCATCATCCAAACAGGCTACATTTGGATCCGATCCTAGATGGCCATACGTAATCCACCTTTGAATCAAGCGACTTTTTGCAATTCAGTCTTGACCAAATCGTTATGCGCCGCTAAGCCCTAGAATTCTTCTACGTAATCCCTCACCAACCGACTATGTTGCTGATAATTTTAGTGTTGTTGGAATAGTACCTGATTGTAGTCGCTAGGGAGAAATCGTGCATGTAGCAGCTGCTTCATCCGCTGCCATGTGTGGATTGGTGTTTTCGTCTATCTCATCCTTGTGAGCTGTAGTTACTCCCACCAAGTTGAAGCTCCGCCCTTCAACTTGTAGGCCACAAGTTTAACCTTCTTCATTTCAGGGATCTCCATAAATTTGAAGAATCGCTTAACTTCAGAAAGCCAATTGAGGAAATCCTCAATGTGAAGTTGTTTGTTGAATCTAGGGATATCGACCTTCATCCTAAACTCTCGATCTGCTCAATCACCACCTTGCCTGGGATGTTGGAGGATCATGTCATTGACCTCCTCGTCGTTGGATTCCCCTTCTTAGGAATGATCCTTTGGTTCACCAGTGGCATCATCCTGCGATCAGGGTGATTACGAGTTCTAGCAATTGTCGATGGCGGATTACTGTCAGGAACACGGAGTTGTCTTATGGCCTTCTTCATGTGATCGATGGAAGCCTGCAGCCCTTGCATGGCTTGCCAATTCTCTCGTTGAGCTGCTTCAAAAGTCGTTAAAAGATGATTCCATGGAGCACCGTTCATTGAATTGTTGCCCGACCTGTCATTAAAAGCCATCGATCCGAGGAGAAAGCCTCGCTCTAATACCAAACTGATGCAGGGAAGGATGTGTAGAGGTTGAGCACAATCTTCCTCAGAGGGATAACTATTCCGAATCCACAAAACTTCTCTGGACTCCTCAAACAGATACCTCGAATCCACGAGGAAAAGAAAATATAAATAATTCAAAAAAATTGAAATAATTTGATTGATGATGAAAATTGAGTTTACAACTCTTTAAATAAGGCTACGAACCCTAGGGGGATGTTTCAAAATCATACTATGACTAAAACTCCTAAAAATAGCGACTTACTATAGACGGTCGTTATTGCCACTAAACCTCATGGTTTTCAGCCAAAAATATTAAGTGTCCTATTTGTCTCAACCATGCTATTCTCCTAATTATTCTAAGCACTTTTCATGTTGGATGCAACTCCTAAAGCCCAACGGATGAAGAGTTATAACCAAACTAAAACTTACTATAAATAGTAAAAACGAAAATAAACAGGGATGTCAACCGTCGATCTAATGGAATCTTATAAATTCAGCGTGGGGAACCCATCATAGAAAGGTTGGGTGGCTAAAGTAGCTCATCCTACCCCAAAATCATATATGGTACGTCCGATAGCTCATTCCTGTTTGCGAGATACATCTTTTTTAAGTTCTG
Source organism: Magnolia changhungtana (assembly GCA_030180095.1). Lineage (NCBI taxonomy): Eukaryota > Viridiplantae > Streptophyta > Magnoliopsida > Magnoliales > Magnoliaceae > Magnolia > Magnolia changhungtana. The sequence continues at coordinate 2,568,718 of JASAUF010000198.1, read as the reverse complement.
GCAGTCCGGATCACTTCTGTTGTCAACCGGGCCTTTTCTGACCCATCTTGGCCATGAAAGTGTCCGCGACCCGCTCTACATCAATATCCCAAAACAATCAGATTATCAATTGCATCACTATAATTACTTTAATACAATGATACTCATCGTCCAAACATTGTTCATGTAAATTAATGGTTAAAAATCATTGGTTAGTCAGTCAGATGTGATCTTGTTCTTGTGGCCCATCCGAGACTTAAAATTTCATCATTTTTTGGTAAAGTATATATTTCAACGGGCTTATTACAACCATAATGTCAAACATTACATACTCTAATTAGATATATTAAAGTTGATTTAGTAATTAAATTCAAACCCTTGTAAATACACTATACATAGCTACTTTTGGATTGCAGGGGATTTTGAATCTAGGGTGCCAAACACAACAAGAGGATTTCAAATCTAGTGGGTTCCAAATCCATGCTTCCAAACAAGCCCTAAGGGATTTCAAAAGATCCTCATAAATACTCATCTAAATCAATATGAAAATGCCTCTAATCTAATTAGATTTCCTAATATAATCTATTATACTTTAACATCCCCCTACAAGATCAAGGTGCTTTGAAAGGAGGAAAATGAGTTTGAAAGGTACAATGAATATTTTTTTAATCACAAAAGAGAGCTGAATTGCAGTATGGGGTAACGAAATGACAAATAGCTTCAAGCAAGCAAGCACTTCTAACAATTTCTAAGATGTGATCCAATTGCACTTCGAATGGCTGAAGAATGAGCTAGCATCAATTTCAGTGACCCAAAATCTCACCCATTTTCTCTTTTGATATATACACACTTCAGGTGGCTACAAATTCAAATGTTGCTTTTCTAGTAGTTATAGATGTTCTGACAGTAAAACAAAAACAAGACTCGTCATAACGATGATGGATAACAGGATTTGGTCTATATGCCTGAACAAACATAAATTCGATCCAACATTCTAGCCATGAAAAGAAAAAGAAAAGAAAACACATCTTATCAGTATGTATTATTTTTACGACTAGGCTCCTAACCGTTCTTATTATTTTACTCGTATCTCCTCATATAACAGTACATCACACTCGTATTCACCAACTAGGCCACCCAATTACCAAAATAAATCATTCATTAAGAAGCCCTTGAGATACACCTTAAATTTATTGGTTTAGTTTTTACATAGAACTCACACACACGTTAATTGGAACCACGGATGAGTGGAAGGTATTAAAATGCATCATGGCCACTGTCGAGAGATCGTATTCCATTATTGGGTTCGTTCGATAGAGCATTTTAAATGGTCACTAGGCATCAAATTTCATCCCAAATGGACAGCCCAGATTAATGCTATGTGCAATTTAAAATTCAAGTGTGAAAAAGGGAGAAAAAAAAATGACATCCTTATGCCAAAGAATTTATCTTCTTTAATATATATGTATATATAATATATATGGTTGAGCCCATAGTATATGTTATGGGGAAATCTGAACAAGGTCAACCAAGGTCGGCCCAAGCCATTCAAAACAATTAATAGGGCCTCAGAAGGAGAACATCACATCAGGCATGAACGGACCTCTGAACTACGACTCTAGGCCGGCGAAGATAAGCTCTCGTCCTCGTCTTCATCCTCATCCGAAGAAGGTTGGCCAAGTCGAGCTCTCGTCCTCATCTTCATTCAGCAGACTCCAACCCCAATAACTCGGTTATGAATACCGACTACTAGTGCTTAACCGTGAACTCAGATAGGATGAAGTCTGAGCCTGGATTAAGATACTCTGAGCATTAAGCTGGGAAACCAGTTCGAATGTGGACGTGGCCGAAGATCACGCCTAAAGGTATACTCTATTAAGACATGATGTACTACACGTTCCAAAGATTGTGGAGTATCTCCACAATTACAATATCCACTTGATTGAGTAGATCATGCCGAGATTGACGAACACAATCCACTCGACCCACAGGTATAAGTACCAGGGGATCCCATTGCAACAGGTATGCAATATCTCGCACCCTCTCTCTACATTATGCGACTTAGACCCAGATTCCCTAGCCTGACTTAGGCATCGGAGGGTCCCCTGTTTATGTCAGGGTCTTCTTTGCTCACCTTTCTGTGAAGGACTAGGGTCCGTTTGAGGTTCGCAGCATTGAGTGGAGGTTGGTCCAAATTTTGACCTCAACATCTTTTGGTGTCGTCTGTGGGAATTTCAAATAAAAAGTTAGACTTCTTTAACAAAAAAATTGCGAAAGGGAAGAAGAAGGTGACAGTAGTGGAGCCCGAACCTAGCGGACAACATCAGTCTTCTTCGCTGTTAAATACCGAATCGGCCCCGATAGGGCCATCCCAGCAGACTCGGAGCCGAGGAGGAAAGTACAGGGCGTTACAAAATGAAGTCCAGATGTTGAGGGATGAAATCAGCTACATGAAAGTGCAACAAAACCAGCAGCTACCTCTTAACATGGTGGAAGCCACCCCAGCACCCGAGGAACGATCGCAGCAAGTCAGTTCTTGGTCAGGGGATCTCAGGCACAGTCCGCACTAGCTCCTAACCCTATGCAGAATGCAGTGTCCCGGAATCAGTCCGCCCGAGTCCTGAAACCTGCTCGGGATGCAGAGCCATCCTATGTGTCCGCAACTTCAGCTCTAGCCCCTACTGACCTCCGCCATCGACTGGAGAGGAGAAGACAGGGCAGAGCGCCCGAGGTGGTGAAGGCCCCCCAAGAGGCAGTATCTAAGAATCAGAATCCTTGAGAGGCTTAGCTTAAGGAACTCCACGACCAGATCAAGACATTGCAGAAGAACTAGTAACCCGCATCAATCCCGACTGCAGTCCAGGTGATGATGTAAGAGACCGAGCCTCCCTTCACCTCAGAAATCATAGATGAGGTGATGCCACAGAGGTTCAGGATGCCTCCAGTCATCTAATACTATAGGACTGGAGACCCGTCAGAACATGTGGAGTCCTACCGTTTGTGGATACAGATCCAGTTAGCCATGGACACAATGATGTGCAGGGCTTTCTCGATAACTCTCTCCGGGTCTGCTCGGAGTTGGTATCGGCAGCTTAAGCCAAAGTCGATTAGCTCCTTTGCGGAGCTCAGCAAATTATTCCTTACCCAGTTCATCTCTGGTAAGAAGAGTCGGAAGTTGACTATTCATCTGTCACCCTTAGTCAGGGGAACAAGGAGTCATTGAAGGACTTCATCGCCCACTTCAATGAAGAGGCACTGTTAGTGGACGACTATGACAACAAGACGGCACTTTCTGCCATATTCAATGGACTTAGGGAGGGAAAGTTCATCTTCTTAATTGGGAAGAATCCACCGACTACTTTGGCTGAACTCATCAGCCGAGCTCAGAAATACACCAATGCCGAGGAGTTCTTCAACTCCCGCAAGAATGTCTAAGTTGCCAAGCAATCGTCCAAGGAGAAGAGACCGAGGAACGAAGAGCCTCAGTCATCCAGCAAGAAGCCAAATGATCGAGCCTCTCGCGACTGCCAACTGAGTAGGAGGCCTAAGAGCAAGTTCCGCTCCTACACCCCCCTCAACACATCTCTGGAACAGATCCGGTTAGACATCAGGGATCAGAAACTCCTGCAGTGGCCAGTTTGCATGAAGGTCAACGCAGGACGGCGAGACAAGCGCAAGTACTGCCGTTTTCATCGTGACCACGGTCATAATACGAGCAACTATATGGATCTCAAGGACGAGATCGAAACCCTTATCCGTAAGGGTCATCTGCGATGGTACACCAAAGAGGAGAAGTCGTCTCGGAGAGAAGAGCAGCCAAGCAAGACTGTGGAAGAGCCTGCCGAGATCCACACCATCTATGGCGGTTCATCTAGTTGAGGTGACTCAAATAAGGCTCGCAAAGCCTACTCTCGGAGCTTAGACCCCGAGAATTATGTTCACCTGACCGACAGGCTGAGGAAAGAACTCTGAGTGAGCCCCTGCAATCTGACCTTCACAGAAGACGATGCGCGCGGAATTCAGTATCCACATAACGATGCCCTGGTAGTGGCTATAACTATAGCGAACCACAAGGTTTACCGCATCCTGGTCGACACCGAAAGCTCGGCTGACATCATCTACTCCTAGGCGTTTGAGAGAATGGGGATCGAAAGTTCACGCCTCTGACCTGTGAAGACCCCCTTGCACGGCTTTGCCGGATATAAGGTGATCTCCGACAGTAGGGGAAGGGCAGCATTAAGTCACACTTCTGGTCGACTACCTCGTTGTAAACGTGTCGTCGGTGCACAATGTTATATTGGGTCGACCTTTCCTTAATGCAATGAGGGCGGTTGTGTCCATTTATCACCTCATGATGAAGTTCCCCACCGAGGGAGGAGTCGGATACGTCCGAGGAGATCAGTGAGAAGCCTGGAGATGTTACTCTGTGGTGGTGAGAAAGGATTTGGTAAAGCATGCCCTTACCGTTAACGTCCTCGACTCCAGAGCTCCTACAGAAGATTTCTCCATGGAGGACTTAGTGGCTGTCCCACTCGAAGAAGCCGACCCAAGCAGAACTGTTTTGCTCGAATCGTCGTTGAATTCTGAGTAGCGGTCTCATATGCTACCTTTCTTACAATAGTACAAGGACGTCTTCGCCTGGTTGCACGAAGACATGTCGGGCATCTCTCCCAAGGTTATGGTCCACAGGCTGAATGTGAACCCAGATCATAGACCGGTGAAGCAAAAGAGGGGGGTGTTTGACCCCGAAAGATACTCGGCCCTATTAGATGAAGTGTCGAAGCTCCTCAGCGTCAGATTGATCGAAGAAGTACAATATCCAGACTGGATCGCAAACATGGTCCTTGTGAATAAAGCCAACAGGAAGTGGCGGGTCTGTGCAGACTACTCAAACCTGAACAAGGACTGCCCCAAGGACAGCTTCCCCCTACTTCGAATCGATCAGCTGGTGGACAGTACATCCGGACACGAACTGCTATCCTTCTTGAATGCTTACTCCGGGTACAATCATATCGCAATGCATCCTCCAAACAGGCAGAAGATGACCTTCATCACAGATAAAGGTCTCTACTATTACCGAGCCATGCCCTTTGGCGTGAAGAACGCTGGGGCAACATATCAGACGCTTGTGAACCAGATGTTTTTCAAGCAAATCGGTTGGACCATGGAGGTTTATGTTGACGACATGCTGGTGAAGAGCATCAAGGTGTCCGACCACATTGCGGACCTCAGCGAAACTTTCTCGATTCTTCAAGAGTACCATATGAAGTTGAACCCCGCTAAGTGTGCCTTTGGAGTTGGCTCCGGCAAATTCCTCGGGTTTCAAGTCAACCAGAGGGGCATCGAGGCAAATCCCGTGAAGATCAAGGCGCTGCTTGACATAAGCTCACCTCGGACCACAAAGGAAATCCAATGCCTCACCGGTCGAGTGGCGACACTGATCGATTCATATCCAGAGCCACAAATAAGTGCCTCCCCTTCTTCCAATAGTTAAAGGATCATAAGAAGGCCAAGTGGACCCTGAAGTACGAACAGGCGTTCCAACAGCTAAAACAGTACCTAGGCTCACCACCCCTACTATCCAAGCTGGAAGAGGGAGAGCCCCTATTCCTATACCTGGCAGTCTCTGCCTCGGCCGTCAGCTCTATACTTATTAGGGACGTGGGGGGTAGGCAACACCCCATCTACTATGTGAGCAAAGCAATGGTACCCGCTGAGACAGGTACCCGAGTATGGAGAAACTAGTACTCAGCTTAATCTTCTTGGTGCGAAGGCTGCGTCCGTACTTCCAGGCGCATACTATTATTGTCCTGACTGACTCCTCCCTCAGGCAAGTCCTTCAAAAGTGCAAGGTGTCAGGTTAACTCACCAAGTGGGCGATAGAACTCGAGGAGTTCAACATCTAATATCATCCGAGAACTGCAATCAAGGGCCAAGCTGTGGCCCATTTCATAGATGAATTCACTACTTTGAATGTAGAGATGATAGACGTGGGCGCGAAGGCAGTTCTCACGACCCTGCCAGCTCTCCCACGTATCCAGGACACGGAGTCAGACGAAGAGCACAAATGGATTCTTTTTTGTGGATGGATCGTCCAATTCCAAACGTGCTGGGGCAGGGATTGTCCTGGTCGCTCCCGATTCAACCTCCATCTAATATGCTATCAGGCTCAGCTTTAAAGCCTCTAACAACGAAGTAAAGTACGAGGCCTTGCTAGCCAGACTCAGATTGGCAGCTAGTCTAGGGGTTCAGTCTCTCGAGGTACGATGTGATTCTCAACTCATTGTGAACCACATCTCCACCAAGTACGAAGCCAAGGAGACTAGAATGATTGCTTATCTTGCCGAGGCCCGAAATCTAACAGAGAAGTTCTGGAGCTGCATCATCAATCAGATTTCGAGGATGGAGAACTCTTGGGCCGACGCCCTCACAAAGCTAGCCTCAGTCGTGGAAGGAAAGATTCCCAGGATCGTTCCTTTAGAATTTTTGGATAGTCCGAGCATCGACTGGGCTAATCAAGAAATGGTCAATCCAGTGGAGACCACTCTGAGTTAGATGAACCCGATCTTCAACTATCTCGCATTTGGTGAAGTCCCCCAAGATAGCCTAGAGGCCCGACGTCTGAAGGTCAGAGCTGCACGATACATAGTCTTGGACAGGATCCTATACAAAAAGGGGCATTCATAGCCCTACCTCAGATGTCTCTGACCTGACGATGTAGACTACGTGATACGAGAGATTCATGAGGGAATCTGCAGAAATCACTCTGGTGGTCATGCCTTAACTCTGAAGATACTCCATCACGAGTACTTCTGGCCGACCCTTTGAGAAGACTCTAAGAATTATGTCCGGAGGTGCGATAAATGTCAGAGGTTCGCTGTCGTGCCGAGGCAGCTTGCGGAGGAGATGACCCCTATGAGCGGGCCATGGCCATTTTCTCAATGGGGAATCGACATCATCGGACCTCTGCCCACTAGGAAAGGACCAGTCAAGTTCGCTATTGTATCAGTCGACTACTTCATCAAGTGGACCGAGGCCGAACCCATAGCAAAGATTACAGAGCAAAAGGTGACAGACTTCGTCTAAAAAAATATCATCTGTCGATTTGAAATCCCGTACACCATTTTCTCTGACAATGAGAAGTAGCTCGATAATGATAGATTCCAAGGCATGTGTAGGGGGCTTGGCATTTCAAATGCATATTCCTCACATTGTCACCCGCAGTCCAATGGGTAGGTAGAAGCCATGAATAAGGTCATCAAGCACCACCTCAAGACGAAGTTAGAAAAACCCAAAGGTAACTGGGTCGAGGAGCTCCCGTTTGTCCTTTAGGCCTACAGGACTATAGCTCAGTAGTCTACAGGGAAGATCCCATTTTCACTATCTTACGACTCGGAAGCAATCATCCCAGTCGAGATCAGTCTCCCCACAGCTCAGCTCAGAAACTACCAGCAGGGCCAGAATGCCGAGCAAATTGCAGCAAGCCTTGACTTGCTCGAAGAGGCCAGAGACGTCGTCAAACTCTAAGTCGCAGCTTGACATCAACAAGTGGCGTGATTCTACAATTTCAAGGTCAAGACGAGGTGATTTCAGCCAGGGGACCTGGTTCTCCTCCTCGTCTTCCAGAATACAGCAGAATCGGGGGCTAGGACGCGAGGACCGAACTGGGAAGGGCGTTATCGCGTGATCAAATCAATGAAGTTAGGCTCCTACCACGTGGAAGATCTCGAAGGGCATCAACTCCCCCACCCCTGGAATGCCGAGCACTTGAAGATCTACTATCTATGAATAACTACTGGTCATTCAAGGCCCTCAATGAATGTACGGCTCGGAGCTACTAGCCTATTAAGGCTCTAAATAAAAGCATCTTTCCTTCTACATGGTCTACCCGTTTAGTTTATCTACAACAAAAGAGTCACCTCTCGTAAGCAGAGGTGAGCTCAACGGATCGATCCCTTAAAGAAGGGGTCAGCTCGTTAATTCACAAAAAACTACAAAAAGGTCACATCTCATATGCAGAGACAAAACCCGTAGGTGAACCGATCCCTTAAAGGAGGGGTTGGGTCATCATAAGTTAAAAATCTACAAAACAACTAAGTGTCGCACGCCATTCGTGGAGAGTTGACCCCTCAAGGTGTCGGCTCTCAACATCAATAAATCATCATGCTGCAATCAACACATAAAATTATGCCCTCGACCCAGGGTTAAAAGATCATCATCCATAAAATCATCATTCACCTAAAAAATTATCATCCATAAACATCTCAAGTAAGATAATATATATATATATATAAAGTATCTCACACCCTCTGAGCACGAGGACCAGCAACCGAGCTGGGGGGCTGAGCGTCAGGGGTGGCTTCGATGACAGGGGGCATTCTCGAGCTCCTCAACTATGGTTGGTTCAGTGTCCTTGGCCTCGTCCACAGCAAGAGCGTTGAGGTCAATGCTCGGGTGGAGCTTTCAGACCTCAACAAGGCAGGTGTCGAAGCCAGTGTTGTAGCAGAAGAGATACAGTTTGTCTAACTCTCCAGCCCTCTCCGACGACTCCTTGTAAGCTACCACTGCCGTGACATCTTTTTTTTTATTAGCTTGTTAGTTCACCCACTATTAGATCACACTTCACTATTAGCCACCCCCACTAGGGAATCGATGCCAAGACCTCAATGTTGAAATGAGGCATCTTTCACTCAATCTACCACTTGAGCTATGGATCTGGTTGTTGCCGCGGTAGCTTGTGAGGCCGCTTGAGTCACAAGTGCCCCTCGCTGCTTCTCAAGCTCTGCAGCAACCCAAGCCTCAAGGATTATCCTCTGCTGAATCAGCCCATTGACGGCTTTATGCTCCTCCCTCCTGAGGTCTTCCATGAGCTGCACACTCTCCCCCTCCATGGGTTCAACGGAGGCCTCCAGGCACTCAACGACCTCCCGCAGGTGCACGACTTCGAGGTCGGCCACATCCAAGCGAGCTCAGAGTTAATTGACCTCACCCTAGAGCACCAGATCCATCGCTCGGCCCTCATCCATAGCCCTCTTCAGATCCTCCCGTTTGGTAGCTGAAGCCTCCAGAAGCCTTCCGAGCTCAGCCTTCTCTACCTTGAGCTCGGCCTTCTCCACCTCGAGTCGATCCATCTCCTTCAACCTTTCCTTAACCTCCACTATCATCAGTAGCGACTAGTAGCAGATTGCTACGTAGTCATTCATGAACTTGGTGTAGTTGTAGGAGAGGGTGCTAGTTATGCTTGACTCTGGTACATGATTAGCCGCCCAATCATTCAACAAAGCCATGTGGTAACCAAGAGGGAAGATCTATAGAGGAGTGGGCTCGGCAGCTCATCCAACTCCGCTGGCCTTGGAGGCTTGAGCCACAGCCTCGGGTGTTGTAGTGAATCCAACCAGGGCGTCAGCTTTGCCAGTCAGGAATTTGACCTCGGCAATAGTGAGGCAGGCTACGGAACAGGTGAGGTCATCAGCTCGGGAGTCTCCCCGATAACTTCTCCCCCTATCCCAAGGGGGGCAGTAGGAAATGGGGGTGGAACCTCGGAGGCTTGTCCCTCTGGAGTTAGAGTTGAGATGGTGATAGGCTCGGCTCCGACGGGGGCCTCCGAGGTAGGGGTCAGGGCTAGGATGGGTACGGCTTCAGTTGGGGTAGGCGCAGCTTCAACCGGGTCACGGTCGGCTTCGGAAGTCTTCCTCTTCTTCATGTCACCTTTGTCCTCAGCTCATTAGCGAGGACCACGCTCATCGAAGGGTAGAGCACCACATGACTCCTCCTTTTTGAGCTGCCTGCTTCCATTCCTACCTGAAAAGAAATAAAATCAACATAAGTGAAATCTACAAAAGAACAATGGACAATCTCCGAGGACCCTTACCCCACTTACCCAGAGCAAAGGGAGTAGGCTAGAGTCTACAGAAATCAGACGACACTAGGTTCTCCCCATTGATGAGTTCGAACCAAATGTGTTGTTCTTCGGCGAGCACTCTGGCTCTGGTTACTTGGTTCTACTGGAGAGGATTGAGATCAGGAGCCCCGTTCAGTTGGACTACAAGCAGAAGCAAAGCGCAAGTTAGAACACAAAAAGACAAGTCAAACATATAGAGTGCGACAAAATGAAAAGTACCTGACCTGGGTTGGCAAACTTTGTAGGGACTCGGGCCCGCAATCTGCTCAGCTTAGAGGTTGGGGCCTCCCACTCTCCCGAGGCCCAAAACCACTTCCCCTTCCAATCTTTATTGGAAGTAGGGAGTCGGGTTACCAAACTCGGGGTACATGGGGGTCTGGCAAAGAAGTAATGCCATGACGGCTTGTTCTTATCGTTCTTAGCCATGTACAAATACAAGAACTCGTCAAGCGTCAGCCTCTGATTCTTCATCTGGTGCTAGATGATAAATGTGGAGACTAAGATTCGCCAGGCATTCGGGGCCAGCTGACTCGGGGCCACTTTTAGTTGTGCAGTAAGCTCACACACAAACGGATTGATGGGAAGTTGGAGCCCGCACTGAAGGGCTCCAGTGAATATAGCAATCTCCCCCTCAGCAAGAAGACCCACTTGATCAGTGGGAGAAGGAGCTCAGATGTGCACCGAGTCCGGGATCTAGTAGTCTTCGCGAATCTAGGCCATCTCAGACTCAACCAGAACTGAGCCCCCGGGAACCAATGCCTTTGGTCTGCCCCCTAATGGGCCAGCCTTCGACCGTCCCGTGGGATCTCTAAGTACCCTCTTCAGTTTCTTACTTCAGCGTTCGGTCCTTGGACCCGCAGTTCTCTTGGCCGAGGGGTGTAGCGTAATGGCGAGTCCCCTGACCCTGAGTCAGTGGTCTCCGGTTCGAAGTTGGTCCCCGCTCCTCGGACCTCAACTTCATCGGAGTTGCTCGACATAATGAAAGAAAAGTTTAAACGCTGGAAGACTCACTGTGGTAAAGGCGATTCACTCCGGCAGGAATTCTCTCTACTTCGGTGGCCTCCTCCAAGTAAAATCCCTTCTCTGATTGACGGAAACCCTTTATCCAGTAGCAAAAATCCCTTTTTCAGGAAAAGGTGATTCGAGAAGAGCGAGGGGAATAAAAAGAGAGAAAGCTAGAATGCAGAAGGAGAATATGAATGAGAGCAAGAAGGGTTTATATAACCCTCCCATCACTCAGCGTCATCATTGCGGACAACTGTCCCCAAAGCCGAGGTGGCTCGGTACTGACACCAAGGTACACATGGAAGGAGTCGATAAGCTTGAGTTCGCATTCTCGGGTACGAGTCCCCTCGACATTAAATGTTATTTATGGCACAGGTGGCCTCTCACCTCTCTATGAGCATGTGGCATCGTTTCCTCTGCTCCGCCGATTACGAATCGTAACCATCGCCGCATGTCTTTCGTTCAGAGGCACAATCGCCACAGTGATTGTACTCCAATTATCCCAACCATCATCATGAGCAGAGACATAGAGGCATCGCCCCGTTTCCCCGGGCATTTACTCTCTAAGTCTGAGCTTGGACTACGAGAGTAGGGGGCTTCTGTTATGGGGAAATCTGAACAGGGTCAACCAAGGTCGGCCTAAGCCATTCAAACTAATTAATAGGGCCTCGGAAGGAGAACATCACGTTGGGCATGAATGGACCTCTGAATTACGACTCTAGGCCAGCCAAGATGAGCTCTCGTCCTCATCTTCATCCTCATCCGAAGAAGGTTAGCCAAGTCTAGCTCTCGTCCTCATCCTCTTCTGAAAAAGGTTGGCCGAGTCGAGCTCTCGTCCTCGTCCTCGTCTTCATTCAACAAACTCCAACCCCAATGACTTGGCTATGAATCTCGACTACTAGTGCTCAGCCGTGGACTCAGATAGGACGAAGTCTGAGCTTGGATGAAGATACTCTGAGTACTGAGCTAGGAAACCAGTCCAAATGTGGACATGGCCGAAGATCATACCTGGAGGTACGTTCCATTAAGACACGATGCGCTACACAATCCAAAGATTTTGGAGTATCTCCATGATTACAATATCTGCTTGATTGAGTAGATCATGCCAAGATTGACAGACACAATCTGCCCGACCCACAGGTATAAGTACCAAGGGACCCCATTGTAATAGGTACACAATATCTCGCACCCTCTCTCTATATTACACGACTTAGACCCAGATTCCCTAGCCTGACTTAGGCATCAGAGGGTCCCCTATTTAAGTTAGAGTCTCCTTTGCTCACCTTTCTGTGCCGGACCAGGGTCCGTTTGAGGTTCGCAGCATTGAGTGGAGTTGGTCCAGATTTTGACCTCAACAGTATATTAGCGTAAGGTCGAGATATTTTTTCTCATCATTCGTTGGATGATAAATTAGGAAAAATGCAGTAGGTGAAATAAAGAAGGAAACTGGAAGCCGATGAAATAGGCATTAGGCAATTGATGTGGGGAAGAAATACTTAGCGTGCAATATGACTTGGAGAATGATTTTTTGCTAAAACCTTTTGAGGAAGTTTTTGCATGGAAAGAGAGGTGGGGCCCACCATGATGTTTGTTAGAAATTCACCCTGTCCATTAGTTTTGTGAGCTCAATTTATGACATTCGACTAAAAATGAGACAGATCCAAAACTCAAGTGGGCCACATGAGAGGAAACTATGGGGATTGAATGATTGTCATTAAAACATAGGTATGGCCATAAATGTTTTATATCAGGTTAAGTTTTTATCTTTTTAGTTCATCCCCATGGGAATGACCTTAGAAACCATTTGGATGGCATATAAATGTCAAGGTAGAGCCTAAGAAGGTATCAATGGCATGCATTTATTTTCCCAATTTTTCCTCTCGTGTGGCCTACTTAAGTTTTGAATCTACCTCATTTGTTTTCATAGGTCCTAAAATGAGATCAAAAAATTGATGGACAGGGTGGATTTCTCATAAACATCATGGCGTGCCCCACCTCGCTTGCCAACATAAGAACCTTACGACTTCTATATGAATGGAACTGGATTGCGTGTTGTCCACATGGTGTGTTGTCATCACCAAGTTCTGTGGACCTCACCATGATGTATGTATTATATCCACACTGCCTATCCATTTCAAGAGATCATTACAAAGCATCAGACTAAAAATGAGGTAGATCTAAAGTTCAAATTAATCATCCCTCAAAGAGTAATGGGTACAATGATGCCCATCAATGAAACTTTCCTAGGGTCCATCATGATGTTTATTTGTCATCCAACTTGTGCATATGGTCACGTAAACCTGGATAAAGGTAAAACACAACACAGATTCACCTATCTCATTCCATCTCTCCTCGTATCTCTCACTATCACAACTCTCCCTCGTATCTCTTAGTCACCTAACAAACCTTCTCTCTTAAAGAGGGAGCATGTGAGAGCGAGAGTCCTACTAAGACTCAAAGAACCAAAGAAAGAAAATCATAGAAAAAAATAAGAGAGAAAGTGAGAGAGAGGTTTTTGGAATTCACCTATTCAGGTTAGTATAATGATCTTTTCCTTATTTTCTTTTTACAGTAATTTTATTCGGTATTTATCTAAACATTGGACGGATTGGATTAATCAAGCATCCATTGTGTACGTCTAACTCATTTATGTGGAAAGGTACACTGATGCACATGACTTTAGGGTTGATGTGCAGAAGGTTGGATTTTTCATGATGGACAACGATCGATATGATCTGTACAATTCAGTTTTTATAAGACTCAATTATGTAATTATTTTAAGAATTAGACCTATTCGACACCTCGATAGACCATACCGATCAAAAATTTACCAATGTTCTTCCTTAATTTAAAGAAATTGAATTAATATCAAAAAAGTAATTCTCTGCGCAAGCTACAACTTGGAACAGAGAATTATATGACCTAATCTGAAACATGTGATTAAATCCTCGCCATTTATCATATTCTTAAGAACAAAATTAATTAAAATCCTAAATTCCAGACTGATCAGACTATTGGATGGGCTGCATCGATTTAATAAAATGGTAGACGTATGTTGATTTATTATGTGGAACCATTAAATGGTTAAGATCTAACTCAATCTAGACCGACTATCAAAATTCAAACACCAGATGATGATAACATCTAGATTTGATGATCGATCTAACCATCTAGTGGGCCACGTTGACCAATCAATATGATCATTAGGAACTATAATAAGTTAATGTATGGATGGTCAGATCAAGATGATCATCGGTTCTCCCTTAAAATTGATCAAGTGACGATTAATGGTTAGCCTCGATCTACATACCAAAGGTGATTCGAACCTTAATTTATTAAAGTAGATGAATCCCTAAAATTTCATGTAAATCATCACAAACTACATAAAAATTCAAAATTTCAGGGCAAAAATAGATTTTTTTGCGAAGTCAGGGAGTTTGGCATAAAATTTCAGAATATTACAGAATGCCACCCATACTTTTAGAAAAATCTACTTTCATGACAGTTACTGAAAAACAACCTAAATCTGCAAACATTCCAAGGGAATTCTAACAACACCTTAATTTTGTAATATTGGTTCCTAATTTATGAATTCATTTAAATGAGATATCTCATTATTTAAATGGATTTAGATCGATCAAAGGTGGGCCGCACTATATGAACTAGTTAGATTAGAAAATAATTTTCATTTATGTGATTTTAGAAAATTCTAATTCAAATCAAACTATTGGTTTACGGAATCATCTCTACTACATCAAGGTGAGTGATCCTGATGTGTTTCCCTCCATTAAGTTAAAATAAATTCAATTAATGATGTATTGTATGTATGTTTTAACATTGTTATTATGATCTCTTATTGGATTTAATTGAACATATAATTTTTATTATTGTATTATTAATAATGTGATTTGTAACCAATGATCTGCTTTTCTGTATAATTGTAACTAGTAATCTGATTTGCTAAATATATATAACTATAAATTGATGGTTGTGATTATGCTATCAGCTAGAATGAAAACTATAATGATTCATATGATATATTATTCATGACTACTTGATATGCTTGTGCATCCTTCATTTGCATGCATAACATGTGTTGAATTTGTGGGAGACCTCCCTAGATGGTAAACCTAGTAGAATCATTACCAAAAGCCCACTATACTAGTGGAAGCCTACTCAAGAAGTAGATGCGAGCCTTGCCTATGCCTACCAAAAAATAGAAGTCTGTCAAGGGTCAGATATGGGTTAACAGGTTTTCAACTGAAGCAAGTGAATGGATTCCCACTTAATGCATTCATGTATTCACACAGTGCATAACATTTGTATTTTCTTTCTAAACTTATATTATATATGATTATTGTTGTTCTATTCTAATTTGATGTGAAGAACCATGTCAAGGTTTCTCACTAGGCTTGGCTAGCTTACCCGGTATTGATGTAAAACTATTCAAATATGATTGAGGGTGAGCCAGTGGCTTACAAGCAAGAGTCAGAAAATAACTCAAGGAACACGTGACCTTACTTGACAGAGGAAGAAGTTGTTGCCCTAAACTGATCATGATTATCATTTCAATTCCATTTGATGTTTTTGGATTATTAATTATTTCTTTCAAGTATGTTGGACAAAATTTATTTTATTGCATAAGACTCTGAATGGGAGGGTCCTTAGCTATATTAATAACTGATTATTGGAATTGATGGTCGATTTCTTATTCATGAGATATGGCTGAGTATGAATGAAACTTAGAACTAAGGTAGTACTACTAGCTAGGCGAGTTTATGTAAGCATATCAAATAATTTAAGTATACTTAGTGTATAAGTCATGATGTGGATCTTAAGTCCGAAGTATACACCTAGTACCTGAAATACGAGTTGTGACATTCACAAAACTTGGTGACAGCAACACAAGACCAAGGTCGATGGCGTGTGCTAGTCCGGCCATGGTATAACGACCCTACATTTTGGTACACTAAAGAACCTTAGATAATAGGTTATAAATTTGATTTTTTAAATTATGAACAAAATAAAACACTTAACTTATTGGGAGAGACACTCTTAGTTGAGAAAGTGGTTGAGGATTAACTCATGTTGCCATAACTCTCGGTTATGGGTGAAGTCAGAAGATCGATTTCTGCAAAGGAAATAATAACTTTTTATAAATTTTAAGAGAGATGTCTCTTTTTATTTATTGTCTTTGTGCATTCAATACCTTTTTAAGAGATTTATGTAATGAACAGTGTGGATCGGCTACACATCCATTATATTGATCTGTGGAAGACATGACATTAAATGATACGAAGGCTTAGATCTGAGAAAAAACCTTGTTGTAGTGATCGATTTGGTACACCTGATGGTTCTAGATCGGACCTGGACGGATCATATGATCCCTAAGGTCAAAGTATACGAGGGTCCTAACATCCAGATTGATCTAATCATAGGATGGGCCACATCAATAAGATCTAACTGTAGACATGGATTTGCATATTTAATTCTAAAATGGTGATCGGATAGATTGGATCTTATCACTACCATTTATGTATATTCTAAGATCCAGAAAGATGGGTAGACCTAATCACCCGGTGGGCCATGAGGATTAAAGGGAAAACTTGTATAAAGTATACATTGATTTAACCTTAGATCTTGAGCAGTCCGAATCTAAGCGAACTATTGATCCACCCTAAATTAGGAATGTGAAAATTGATGGATGACTCAAATCTAACCACATGATCAATAAATCATTAAAAGTAGGAAAAATAAAGAATAAACACTCAAAGTAATAAATCGGATCAGACAAAATTGAGTTTTTATAGCATCTATCGATTGATCGACAGGGTGGTTTAATCGATCGATCGAAGACAGTGAATTATGTCTAGCAACCAAATTTCAAAATACGAAACGAGTTCGACTGATCAACAGGTCAGTTCAATTGATTGATGATACGGTTCAATCGATCGACAAGGTAATCTCGATCGATCGAAGGAGGCAAAAAGAATCTAGAGAGTTAAGATGGAAATTCAAATTCATTTTGATCGATCAAAGTAAGCTTTGATCAAACCTCGATCGATCAATGAGATATTTTGATATTTAGTTGTGTAATGTAAAGTAATAATAACCCATGATCATCTTAAGACATTAGGATGGTCAGATCACTTTGATTAATCAACTAAACCCCACTTTGAAAAGTAACCATCCTAAAATTTTTAAGTGGAAGACAAAATAAAAAGAAATTCAAGTTTAATGGTTAGATTCTCTATATGGACTTCAGATTGGGGACTTGATCAACCAAAGGTGGGATGATTAAATATGTTTACTTAGGTAGAAGTATAATTTGATTTTAATATGTATTTAGGTGGTTGTCAATTATTTGAACTTAGGGTAATATATCAAAATTCACAACAACAGAATATAAGTGAGTGATCCCAACATGTTTCCTCTCTATTATGATTAAAGTAGTTGTTTGATTGTTATATTGAGTGTATTCATTGTATTGATTGCCTTACTAGAATTTGTTTTAGTTGAAATGCTATTACTAAAATATGATGACGTATGTGACAAATTGTGAATATGATATATTAATCATTCTCGTATCATCATATCATGCTTAGCGCTCCTGCGCTAACTCCTAAGGGCACGCCCTGGAAGACCTGTAGCTTCCTACGGTACCAGGTGACCTATGGGACCATCCCTTGATGCCCATAATGTGTGGAAGCCTACCAAGATAGTGGACGCCTACCCCAAGAGGGGGGATGAGGGTTGATGGAATCCAACTTAAGAAAGTGGACGGATCAACCCACTTAATGCATTCACATTGCATTGCATAACATCCATTCTTTTCCTATTTTAATTATGACGTACATGAAGTATGATAGGTTTACTCACTGGGTCTGGCCAGTTAACGATGAATTGATGGAAAAACCATACAGATGTTATTAAAGCTAAAAGAACTACTCAAGTACCAAGACAGGAAAGTAAACTAGTGGATGATCCACAAGGGTAGTGGCCTTATATAAAGGAAGATGAGTCGAATGCACTGGATTAGTAGCATGTTGGACTAAAACTCATGTTATTTGCTTTATTTATGCTTTAAAGTTAATTTATTATTGTTTAAAAACATAGAATTGTGGGTGTTTTAAAGTATTTAGTTGGCTAACAATTTAATAAAGCCTCAAATGGGTGGGCTATTGTATAATCATTAGTACTTTATGAAGAATAAAGACACATGGGTTGAATGTAAATGAATTATTTTGATGGTTGATATATGTGAATTGTGGATTAATGAAAACTTAGAATACATATAATTCCATGCCTCTAATGAAATGAAGTGACTCATTGTTTTAAGTACACTCAGTGTACAAGTCATGGACCATAATTAGGGTCAGAGTGTAACACCCCGTACCTCTGATACACGGGTGTTACCCCTTAAAACTATGTCTATGAAAACCAAGATCGATTAACTAGACAACTTGAACTTGATATGCAGGATGGGACTTTCAGTCACCATTAAAGACCATCTATCAGAGGCTCTAGGAGTTGGAATGCACCCCATATTAGTCTAGAAGGTAACTTTGATTAGACACCTTAAATCAAGATAGTTCTAAATCAACTAACTATAGCAAATACTCGAAAGATCAATCTTCAAAGGCTAGTGAATAGCCAGCTGAAGCACCCATTACGCTCTAAATCCACAATAAGCCATTGAAATTTAATATCAAACCGATCCAGCCATCGGATCAGCGGTCATGAGGCTAAATAGAGCCTGGGACGTGTGATATGGCCCGCCTGGGCCTCGGCCCTGCCCGAAACTAGGCCAGGACCTCTACACGGGCCCCCAAGATGCCTAGACAGTGTAGATTCATCACAAACATCATAGTGGGCCCCCCGTCGGAGTGCACGTGTACCCTTATGCTAGTACATGAAATGTATTAGACGCCTATAACTGGTCAAACCAACTTTGACCGTGCCAAAAACACCAAAAAAAAACTACATTTTTCTCCCGCCAACAGTCATTTGAATCTGACGATCTTCGACCTCCAAAGTGGCCCACCCTGGGCACCTTCCAAATGATCAAAACTGTTCATTAGACTCGTGGGACTCGTCTTATCATAACGGTATAGGCTTTCGAGCCCGTGCAAAGGAATGAAGAATTTAGAATAAAACTGTCCAAAGACCTACACGTGGCTAGGATCAGTGATGTGGGCCCAACTGTGGCTGCATGGGTGGCTCACGATCGGCATGATCGTGCCATCCCAGCCATCTATCACCCAGGGAGAGCCATGCTCCTCCATTTAAAATAGTTTGGGCAAGGCACACTTAAAAAAAAAAAAAAAAAAAAAAAAAAAAAAAAAAAAACAGAGAGATTTTCCTCTTTGGGAAGGAGATGCTGGCAAGCTCCTGGCCGTTCCTTGGGCCACGTGGAGCGATCCCAGCCTTTCCCTAAGGGCGGTATGAGATTAAGGAGAGAAATACTCTATCTCATGAGAAAATGACGAGAATCGGGAATTCTCGTGAGATGATTTGAAACTGACTTTTGAAGTCCAAAAAGTGGGCCCCACGCTGATCAAAGGTCCCATTTGGTTGACTCAAATGGACCAGATCATGTTGAAATACATAGGGTAGTGATCTGTTATTAAAAGGCAGATCATCTTCCCCGATAACCCACCAGAATCTGATCACGAAATGTGCCACACCAAACCTGAAAACTTACTTTTCTGATAGATCAAAACGTCAGCAATTCATCCTAGCGTTTGGATTCACCCCATGCATCACCATCTTTAATCACAACCACTGCAATGTGGGCCATTTTTCCAACCGTTGGAACTCTCCCTCCCATCACTATAAATAGAGGCCCTGTAGACCTCGGGATTCGCACCAAGGAGAGAAAAAGGGAAAGGGGAGAGAGAAAGGAAAGAAAGAGAGAGAAAAGAGAGGGAGAACTGAGTCCGTAGGGTCGACTCGGCCTGTCTATGGGCCGACTCGGTTGAGGGAGAGAAGGTGAGAACTATGTCCTTTTCCAGAGCCCGAACCCACCAAGTAATAAGCTACTTTCTCATTTTTATTTTTATTTTTTCCTATTGACACACCAGCATGGTAAGCAGGATATTAGCTGAAAACAAGCCAAGCAATGATTGTATTTCATGATGAAAACAGGCCAACCAATGATTGTATTTCAGGCTAAAAGCAGGCTAACCAATGGTTGTATATTCAAGCTGTAAATAGGCCAACCAACGGCAGTATTTCTGGCTGAAAACAAGTATATTCAAGCTGAAAATAGGTCAACCAATGGCTGTATAATTGGGCTAAAAACAAGCAAAACAATAGCCATATGTTAAGCTGAAAATAAGTCCTAACAGTAGCTCTATTTTGGGCCAAAAACCAGGTCGAATAATGGCCAATTTTTTGACCGAAACAGGGCCTTTAATCTGGCCATACTCTAGGTGATTATAGGACCTCAACTGGGCCAAGGAACAGGCTTTCATCAGGCCCATTCTTGGCTGCAGATGTCACAACAAATGGGTCTTGATTCCAACTGAAATCAGGCCCTTAGAGGGCCATGGGTGGGAGATGGAGATAAACTCCTAGCTGGGCCTTGATCTAGGCCGAAATCGGCTTTCAATCTACCTGCGTTCTGGGCCAAGTTTGGCCTCATATCTGGACAAGAAAGGAGATAGAGTATAGGCCATGTAAACGAACCACATGAGGCCTAAGAGTGAGTCATGATTAGAACTGGGATCAGACCTCAAACAAGCCTGATCGAGTTGGAATTTTAGAGTTCAGATGGGCCGTGAAAATGATTCCAACTGCTGCAATTGCGGGCCCAAAGTCAACCCACATTCTGGGGTGAAACAATTCAGTAAGTTGGGCTGAAACCACCTTCAACATGAGGCTGTAACAGGCTTCCATTTGGGTCGTGGAGTGACCCAAACGCAGCTGCAAGCCTGGGTCAAAAGATAGCCCAGACCTCCAGCAACACAAGTGGGCCGCAGCTGAGCCAAGCGAATCAAATGGCTGCATTGTGAACCAACGTCTAAGGCCTTCACACCGAGCCAAGGTGAACTTCAGTTGGACTGAAACTGAACAGAATTCAGTCCTCCAACGAGCAATAATCTGGGCTAAGAATGACCCTCAGATGGGTTTGAGTTGGGCTCTCATCTAGGCCTCAAACCCAATTATGATCAGGCCCAAAAGTTATGGTGAAAGCTATAAGTGCTATGTTTTCTAGCTCCTATAATTGTCAAATTTTGTAGTGCCAAAACCTCTTGGAATCTGTGTCTTGTGTAGCTCATCTACATATTCGAGACTGTGCATCTCATGTACAAGAACAAAGGTCTTTTAGAACTTCAAATGCAAGATTAAGAGATATACATAGTTCACTCCTTCAAGCTTCCAAGTTCAAGGTTTCAAAGCTTCATCTATGGCAAGACAATAGTCTTTACTTTGGTACTCAAAGCTCAAGGTGAAGTACAACTCAAGTACCTCAAGCTCAAGCTTCAATGTATTTCAAATTCAAGCTTCAAAATGTCTCAAGTTCAAGCTTTATCATATGTCAAGATATCAAGCTTCGTAAACTTCAAAAAACAACTATCAACTGAAGCAAAAGAAGATTCAATGTTCATATATCGCTTATAAGGTATGAATGATCTTAGATTGACCATAGGATAGGTCATTTTGAATACATAATTTAATTGGGTTACTTTATAAGTGCATAGTCTATTTTTTGACTACTCTTAGACTATGTTCGACTAATCCTAGTACTGGCTCAACCAGTCCAAGAAATTTCTCGACTAGTCATAAGTTTGTTACTAATTTTTGGAATTTTTTGTTATTGCCTTGACTAGTCCTGGAGACTGCTCGACCGATCAAGTGAACAGTCCTCAACCAGTCCAACAAGCTCGACTCAAAGTCCAACAACTAAAATGAGTCCCACACGACCAGTCGTGGACAAGACTTGACCGATCGTGGAGGCCACTCGACCAGTCGAGCAGGTCCTTAGACCAGTTGTGGAACGGCTTCATCTTATTGCGCCCAAATTTTCAAAAGTTTGTTGGTCCTTCGACCATCGAGCTGTCCTCTGAGCCAGTCGAAGGAACGATTTCTGCACTTATAAATAGAGCATGATTTTTAGAGTTTTGTATCTAATTCAAGCAAAATCAAGACACCACTCTGAGAGATAAGTAAGTGATATTCTTAAGCTATTTAGTGCTCATTTTATATTCTCTTTAATCAGCTTTTTTGCATTTGATTTTTTATTCTACATTCCAATCTTATTTGAAAAAGGGATTAAAGTTTTCCCATTTCTTGGAATCAAAATCACATCAAGCTAGCCCAAGGTGATTTAATCTAAAATCCATTTAGAACTTAGAACAATTTCATAAGTGAGTGTGAACATTGAACATCTACGTTGAACTTCTACTCCGAGTTGATTCTACCGAGCTGTAACAAAGGAAAATATCTAGATAAGTATTTTACTGTTGTGTAAATCAATTATTCTTTTGGTTTCTTTGAGGTTGTGCTAGAAAAATCTCTTTCTTTTGTTTGTCTGAGGTGATCCAGAAAACTCAGAGTCTGGAGTTTTTAAATTGTGTAAGCCCACTTGAAAGACACAATTGTGAGAGTTTTAGGTGAACCTTAAAAAACCTATTGCATAGTGAACGTTAATATCCACTATGTGAGGATATTAAGAGTGGAGTAGTTGTGTGGCTATTTTTCTAAACAGTTGGTGTACACACAAGCAAACCACTATAACTTTTGGTCTTGTGGTGATTATTTAATTGTGGCATTGTGTGGATGTTGTAATTTCCCTTTACGCATTTGTGGAGAATGTTGTAATCTTTTTATGTATGTGTGGGAATGCTGTAATAGCTTAATTACTTTCTTTGTTATTTTAATTTTTATTTCTCTGTATCAGTTTAGAATTTTAATACACAGACCGTTCTAAGAATCAGGTTGTCCTACCATAAGCCAATGGTTTTTGGTGTAAGGTTGCCCTTAGAACAACATCTATATCAACCTCTCAATACTTGTACAATTGAGGTTGTTATTCATTTCTACATTATGGGATTGTTTAATTGCTATCTTTATTTATATTTGTTCAAATTCCACATTTAATTTTTAATTTGCATAGTCCTATTCACCCCTCCCCCCCCCCCCCCCCCCCTTCTCTAGGACTCTTAGCTCGGCCTTTTCAAGTGGTATCAGAGCCTAGTAGCTCGCTTTATTTTTTAGACTTATTTCCTGAGCTAATCGATCTGAGCTTTTTAAGATGTTAAATTTTGATAGCCTTTCAGTCACTAGGCCTCCACCATTTGATGGCTCCAATTATGCCTATTGGAAAGCCAGAATAAGGATTTTCCTAAAATCCATGGATGAGAGTGTGTGGCAAGCCACAGTGACCAATTGGACCCCTCCTACCATTAAATTGACTGGTACCGATGGATCTGTAACTATAAAAGTAACACCTTATTTTACTTGGACCAGTCTTCAAAAAAGTGAAAGTAGTACCAATGCAAAGGCTCTAAATGCTGTTACTTGCACACTATCACTGGATGAATTCAAGAGACTTATATCATGTGATACTGCAAAGCAAGCCTAGGATGTTTTGGAAATGACACACGAGGGAACAACAATTGTCAAGAAATCTAAAGTCCAAATCCTCACAACCAAATTTGAGGAAATACGTATGGAAGAAAGTGAAACTTTTATGGACTTCTATATAAGATTGAATGACATTGTCAACTCTATGTGAAGTCTCGGTAATAGAATCCCAGAAAGTAAAGTCTGTGCAAAGATACTACGCTCACTGCCTGAACAATTCAATTCAAAAGTGACTGGGATCTAGGAACTTCATGATACGGATAATATGAGGGTAGAAGAATTATTTGGCTCATTACAGACCTATGAGTTAAACTTTAAAGCTCCTAAAGGTAAATCCATGGCCCTTAAATCCTCTAAGAGTATTTCTCAAGAAAATAGCAATAATTCTGATTTAGAAAATTCTAAAGATGATATAGCCCTTTTAGCTAAAAAGTTTTATAAGATTTTCAAAAGTAAAAAGACGGTTGATTTTTAAAAACCTAATAAAAAAAAAAGCTAAATCTAAAATGTGGAAATCTTTAAAAGATATTCAATGTTACAACTACTATGAATATGGGTATCTAGAAAACAAGTGTCCTAAAAAGGACAAACCTAAAAAGAAATGTATATTGGCTACTTGGGATGAATCTTCCGGCACTGAAGCCTCTTCTAAGTCAAAAGATTCTGAAATTGAGTCGGGTAATGAAGTTAAAGCCCTTATGAGTTTAGCCAAGTTCACTTTTTCAGATAATGATGATTCAACTAGTGAAGAAAATCTGAATAGTGATCATGAAAATGAAGAAGATCTTCAAGATGCTTATAATGCCCTATATAAGGAAAGTTGCAAAATTGCTATAAAACTAAAACTTCACAAAGAAAAGTTTTCAAAACTTAAAGAAAATTTTGATAATCTTGTTTTAGAAAAATCTCACATTTCAGATTGTTTTAAAAAAACTAAGTGCGACTTAGATTTCAAAACCTCCCAAGTTGAAAACTTAAAATCTGAAAATGAAAAGCTAAAACTTGAAGTCTCTTCACTTTTGAGTTTAAAAGACTCTTGGAAGTATGCCCAAGGTGATCCTAAGTTAGAAAAACTCTTATCCAGATCCAGAAAAAGTGGCGATCGATCTGGATTGGGCTACGACAAAAGTATTCGTCCCAAACATAAGAATACTCCACTCAAATTTGTAAAAGGGGAGTCTTCAAACTCAGAAAGGAAAAGTCTAAATCAAAATTATTCTGCTAAGACTTTTCAAACCTTAAAACCTAAAAGCAACCATATCAATTATAAAAATCAGAATCATAATCCTATAACTGAAAAAATTGTTGACTTACTTAAGGAGCTCTTAAAATCTAACTCCGTGGGTCGGTCTTATAACAACTACAAACATAAGAAGACCAACTATACTCCTAAACCCAAGACTATAATGAAATGGGTCCCTAAGGTTACTTGTTTGGTTGCCCACACCGCTTTCAAAGCTTTGAGCCATTCAAAGTGGTGCCTAGACAGTGGTTGCTCCAGACATATGACAGGCGACAAGGGTCTGTTCACCAATCTTAAAGACATGACTAATGGTTCAGTCACATTCAGTGATAGTAGCAACTGCAGAATTGTTGGCCAAGGTACGATTCAACTCTTTAACCTCCCTCTATTTGAGAATGTTTTATATGTAGAAGGGTTAAAACACAATTTATTAAGCATCTCTCAAATATGCGATAATAATCATAGTGTAAAATTTACTAACCAAGGTTGTGAAATCCTAAATAAAAATAGTTCTGTAATATTAACTAGTCGCAGAACTTCTGAAAACTGGTACATTGTAAGTGATTCAAGCTCATCTAATCTATCATATTACATGGTCCATACCGATGAGACTGAATTATGGCATAAGCGCCTTGGACATGTACACTGCCGTAACTTGTATAGATTGAGCAAAAGAGAGTTGGTAAGAGGTCTACCTAAATTACAGAAAGTAGATAAAATATGTGGCGAATGCCAGATTGATAAATAAACCAGGAGTACTCACAAAAAGGTGAACTTCAATGCCACATCTAAACCACTCGAACTTCTCTACATGGATCTCATTGGACCAACTAGAACGGAGAGTCGAGGTGGTAAGAAGTACATTCTGGTAATCGTTGATGACTTTACTAGATATACATGGGTAGTCTTCTTAAGGGACAAATCAGAAACTCTAGATGAAGTAAATAGGGTACTTAAACATATCCAAACAGAAAAAGGATCTCAAGTCTTTAAGATCCGTAGTGATCATGGATCAGAATTTGAGAATAGCAATTTTGAAAATTTTTGCAATGATCAGGGAGTATCACATGAATTCTCTGCGTCTAAAACACCATAATAAAATAGTATAGTAGAAAGAAAAAATAGAGTGCTTCAAGAAATGGCAAATGTAATGCTAAATAGTATGAAGCTCCCTAAAAATCTTTAGCCAAAGCCGTAAATACTGCTTATTTTATAATTAACCGTGTTTATATTAGAAAATCAAATGGTAAAATGGCTTATGAAATGTGGTTTGATAAGAAGCCTACTGTCAAATACTTTCATGTTTTTGGCAGCAAGTGCTACATTTTTCGTGACCGAGAAAATCTGGGTAAGTTTGACACCAAAAGTGATGAAGGAATATTTTTAGGGTATGCTCTGAATAGTCGAGCATATCGGGTTCTTAATAAGAGGACTAGTGTAATCCAAGAGTCCATTAATGTGATTATTGACGATCACTTGAATACACCTGTCTCAAGTTCAGAAAATGATGAAGTTCTTCTAATTGATAAACCAGATACTTCACCAAGTCAAAATAACTCTGAACTAAGGACGGTTAAAGACCATCCAACTAATTCAAATTTTAGAAACCTTCTCACTGGTGTGCACACTCGTAAATAACTAGAAGATATGTGTAATTACGTGCACTTTACATCTCAGATAGAACTGGCTAACATAAAAGAAGCTCTTACTGATGAAAACTGGATAGTTGCAATGCAAGAAGAGCTCAATCAATTTGTTAGAAATGATGTTTGGTACTTAGTTCCAAGACGAAAATATAAACATATTATCAGAATAAAATAGATTTTCAAAAATAAGTCTGATGAATTTGGTAATATTATTAGAAACAAGGCAAGGCTGGTTATACAAGGGTACACTCAAATTGAAGTCATCGATTATGATGAAACCTTTGCCCCAGTAGCTCGTCTTGAATCAATCAAACTATTTATATCCATTGCATGTTTTAAAAAGTTCAAAATATACTAAATGGATGTAAAGAGTGTATTTTTAAATGGCAATTTACATGAAGAAGTGTATGTTGAACAACCAATAGGTCTTGAAGACCCTAAGAATGTTAATCATGTCTACCGCCTGAAAAGATACTCTACGGTTTGAAACAAGCTCCTAGGGCATGATATGAAAAGTTGACTAAGTTTATAATAAGTCATAACTTTATAATGGGAAGTGTTGATAAGACATTGTTTGTAAATAAACATAATGATCACATTTTAATAGTGCAAATTTATGTTGATGATATTATCTATGGATCTACCTGTGCTAACATGACTGTTGAGTTTGCAAATCTTATGAAGTCTAAGTTCGAAATGAGCATGGTTGGAGATTGAATTATTTCCTACGGTTGCAAATAAAACAGCTACCTGATGGTTTCTATATCTCTCAAACTAAATATGCTCTGAACTTAGTTTAAAAGTTCAGATTTGAGAGTGGAAAAATTTTTTATATTCCAATGAGTACTACATTAAAACTCTTAAAAGACTCTACAAGTAAGAGTGTGGATCCTAAGCTATATTGCAGTATGATAGAAAGTTTGCTTTATTTAACTGCGAGCCGACCTGATATTGCATTTAGCGTAGGAATTTGCGCTAGATATCAATCTGACCCTAAAGAGTCACATTTAATTGTTGTTAAGTGGATTATGAGATATGTCGCTAGTTCAGCAAATCTTGGTCTCTGGAATCTACATGATACTAGTGTGCAATTAGCTGGTTACACGGATGCTGATAGGGCTGGTAACATTAATGATCGAAAATCAACCAGTGGTGGTTATTTCTATGTTGGGAACTGTTTAGTTTCTTGGCAAAGTAAGAAACAAAGTTCCGTATCGCTCTTAACTACTGAGGCTGAATACATTGCGGCAAGTAATGCATGTACTCAGCTTGTATGGATGAAAAGAATGCTAAGTGATTACGGAATTGCGCAAGATTCTATGGTTTTATATTGTGATAATTCCAGTGTAATTAATATATCTAAAAATCCAATCTAGCATTCACGAACCAAGCACATTGACATTAGATATCACTACATTCGAGAATTAGTGAAAAAAAAAAGACAATTTTTTTGGAATATATTCCGACCGAGACTCAACTTGTAGGCATATTCACAAAATTGCTCGACAAAAGCAGGTTTGATAAATTGAAATTTGATCTTAGTATGTGTAATATGAATTGTTGATTCATGTATTTCTGTATCATAATGTATATATTTGTTATTTTAAATTTTTAGATTTTAAATTTTATGAAAATGATATATTTTTGGGTTATGGACGACCAGTCGATTACATACTCGACCAGTTGTGGCACGACCGATCAAGCATATACTCGACCAACAGTGAACTGCGAATTTGGTGCTTTATTTGGAGGAAAAATCACTTTTTCCTCATTTGGGTTATCTTCTCCAACGAGCCCATCGTCGACCGGTCGAACCCATCCTCAATTCCTCTGTGGTTAGTGCATTGTTTTTTATTTTCTTATAGATTCTAGTCCTTTGCACTTCCTTTTCATCATTTATGTGATTTATTTCATGTTTTATGTTGATTTTTGGGGTTTTCTACTCAAAAATCTAATATACTAGAAACCCACTTTACCTCTTTTGCAATCTCCATTTTTCTCGATATCTTTGTTGCAAACGGAAGGTAGAACCAAGAAGAAAGGATCCCGTGGTCCCTCTTCATCTCGGTCGACTCCTATCACAGTGCGCCACATTCAGTCTCCCAAAGATAATCCTACTTATGTGCGGGATATTCAGTTGCGTAATGTTATAGTAGAATGGCCCGTTAATGTTAATCATTTGGCTCCGTTTGATATCCTTCCTCTCATTCAGTCTGTAGGATGGGATAATATATTACATTATGGTGAGCCAGCATACCACTCCATTGCGCAGGCTATGTATGCTTGCATTACTAATTTTTCTGTTAAAAATCTGACTTTTACTATTGCGACTAGAGAAGGTCCAATTAATGTGGACCGTCATCTTATCTCTGAATTAATGGATATACCTGTCAATGATGAAGGTATTCCCATTAGCACTATAGTAGCAAAATCCTCTAAAACTAAGAAGCGAATACTCACTAGAGATTTATGCAATATAGAAGTGGAATGGAATACTGCTGGAAATGCGCTTGCCTCAAAGTTTTTATTACCCAGATACAGAATCCTTCACAGGATTTTCATTTCTAATGTTTGTCCTCGATCTGGTAACAAAACCGAACTTACTACGTTCATGGTTCGTATTCTTCATTCCATCATTTCTGGAACCTCTGTATGTCTTCCTTCTCTAATTTGTCATTGCATCACTCAATTCCGTCTCCATCCTTCACACATTAACATTCCCTTCGCTTATCTTATAACTATGTTGGTCATCCATAGTTTAGTGGCCATGCCTGTTGGAGAAGATCCCATTTACCACTTAACCTTCAAGAACTCAAATATTAACAAGATGAATTTGAAGTTGGCCCCCGGCCAAGTTAATGTGGGTGCTGGTGGAGCTGATGCGGCAAATAAAAAAGGAGGGTGATTTACCTCCAGATGATATCAATATGGATGATATTTTTGATGAAATTGAATCTGATTCTGCCAATGATCTGATTATCAGCCATCTGACTTTAATGCGCATTTACGCTCACTTATGGAGAAGGTTGAAAGTATGAATGTGTCCCATGACTTGCAATTTAAATATATGCGCAAGTATCTGAAGCGCATTAATAAGGGACTTCATCAAATTGATCCTACCATACCTGCTCCTTCATCGGGTTCAGATTAGTATTTGCATATGTGGTTTGTAATAACTTTTAAGATACTTGAATTTTTTTTTTGTTTTATGGGCTTGGACATGCTTGAACATGCTTTCTTATGGTTTTAGTTACTCGGTAATCTTGATTTTATATACACTTTTTTTTCATTACTCTTCTATTTACTTTCTTATTTATCCACTTTCATTATCGTTTATTAATTCTTTCCTTTGCTATGTTATGACAAAAAGGGGGAGATTTTTATCATGCTTGTGAAATGTGGAATTGGAATTGTGGATAGGTAACCATTTTTTTTTGTAAGGGGGAGTAAGGGGGAGAGTATTGATGCTGATGCGTAATCTGGTTGTTTGTTGTAACCGGTACATAATTCTTTATTCTGCATATATGGTGCATGATTCTTTATTGTGCGTGTTATGCTTACTTTTTTTAATGAAGTATGTTTTGTCACAAATTTGACAAAGGAGGAGATTGTAAGTGCTAAGTTTTCTAGCTCCTATAATTGTCAAATTTTGTAGTACCAAAACATCTTGGAATCTGTGTCTTGTGTAGCTCATCTACATATTCAAGACTGTGCATCTCATGTATAAGAACAAAGGTCTTTTAGAACTTCAAATGCAAGATTAAGAGATATACATAGTTCACTCCTTCAAGCTTCCAAGTTCAAGGTTTCAAAGCTTCATCTAAGGCAAGACAATAGTCTTTACTTTAGTACTTAAAGCTCAAGGTGAAGTACAACTCAAGTACCTCAAGCTCAAGCTTCAATGTATTTCAAATTCAAGCTTCAAAATGTCTCAAGTTCAAGCTTCATCATATGTCAAGATATCAAGCTTCGTGAACTTCAAAAAATAACTATCAACTAAAGCAAAAGAAGATTCAATGTTCATATATCGCTTATAAGGTACGAATGACCCTAGATTGGCCATAGGATAAATCATTTTGAATACATAATTTAATTGGGTCTCTTTATAAGTGAATGGTATGTTTTTCGACTAGTATTAGACTACGTTCGACTAGTCCT
This sequence comes from Magnolia changhungtana, assembly GCA_030180095.1. Taxonomy (NCBI): domain Eukaryota; kingdom Viridiplantae; phylum Streptophyta; class Magnoliopsida; order Magnoliales; family Magnoliaceae; genus Magnolia; species Magnolia changhungtana. The sequence goes on along the minus strand of JASAUF010000198.1, from coordinate 2,538,195 downwards.
AGTACTAGCTTGACCAGTTCAAGAAATTTCTCGACCAGTCCTAAGTTTGTTACTAATTTTTAGAATTTTGTGTTATTGCCTCGACCAGTCCTGGAGACTGCTCGACTGGTCAAGTGAACACTGCTCGACCAGTCCAGAAGGCTCGACTCAAAGTCCAGCAACTAAAATGAGTCCCACATGACCAGTCGTGGACAGGACTCGACCGGTCGTGGAGGCCACTCGACCGGTCGAGCAAGTCCTTCGACCAATCGTGGAACGACCTGATCTTATCGCGCCCAAACTTTCAAAAGTTTGTTGGTTCTTCGACCAGTCGAGCTATCCTCTGGGCCAGTCGAAGGAATGATTTTTGCACTTATAAATAAAACACAATTTTTAGAGTTTTGTATCTAATTCAAGCAAAATAAAGGCACCACTCTGAGAGATAAGTTAGTGATATTCTTAAGCTATTTAGTGCTCATTTTATATTCTCTTTAATTAATTTTTTTGCATTTAATTTTGTATTTTACATTCCAATCTTATTTGAAAAAAGATTGAAGTTTTCCCATTTCTTGGAATCAAAATCAAAGCAAGCTAGCCCAAGGTGATTTAATCTAAAATCCATTGAGAACTTAGAACCATTTCGTAAGTGAGTGTGAACATTAAACATCTACGTTGAATTTCTACTCTGAATTGGTTCTATCGAGCTACAACAAAGCAGAATATCCAGATAACTATTTTACTGTTGTGTAAATCAATTATTCTTTTGGTTTCTTTGAGATTGTGCCAGAAAAATATCTTTCTTTTGGTTTGTCTGAGGTGATCCAGAAAACTCAGAGTGTGGGGTTTTTAAATTGCGTAAGCCCACTTGAAAGACACAATTGTGAGGGTTTTAGGTGAACCTTGAAAAACCTATTTCATAGTGAATGCTAATAACCACTGTGTAAGGATATTAGGAGTGGAGTAGTTATGTGGCTATTTTTCTAAATAGTTGGTGTACACACAAGCGAACCACTATAACTTCTGGTCTTGTGGTAATTATTTAATTGTGGCATTGTGTAGATGTTGTAATCTCCCTTTACACATTTGTGGAGAATGTTGTAATCTTTTTATGTATGTGTGGGAATGCTGTAATAACTTAGTTACTTTCTTTGTTATTTTAATTTTTATTTCTCTGTATCAGTTTGGGATTTTGATACACAGACCGTTCTAGGAATCAAGTTGCCCTACCATAAGCCATTGGTTTTTGGTGTAAGGTTGTCCTTATAACAACATCTGTTTCAACCTCTTAATACTTGTACAATTGAGGTTGTTATTCATTTATACATTGTGGGATTGTTTAATTGCTATCTTTATTTATATTTGTTTAAATTTTACATGTAATTTTTAATTTGGCATAGTCCTATTCACCCCCCCCCCTCTCTAAGACTCTTAACTCGGCCTTTTCAAAAGCCAGCCCCAACTGGACCCTGTTGGGTGCGGAAATCACCATCATGTTGGGCCGTTAGTGGGGCTGCGACTGGTCCATCTTTGGACCATCAATCAAACGCTGATATCAATCATGTTTCAGCTGAGAAAAACCCTCCATGGGTTCCCCAAATGGGCCTAGAAACGGCCTGCAACTGGGCTGTGTGAGATATTGGAAACGGCCCAGTACTAGGCATCAGCAGAGGTGGGCCTCACTACAAGCCCCAATGGGCTTAAGAAAGTTCCAGGTGGGCCATGCCCCACACTCTGGTGAGCCGCACCTAACGTTGGATCTCAGTGGGCCACTCCACATACAAACCTGTGGGCCGCACCTAGTATAAACAGGTGGGCCGCACGATATCACCAGGTGGGCCACATCCTATTCCAGTGGGCCACACCTAAGATTCAAATCTCAGAGGATCATACTGTCTTCAGCCATGATGGGTTGTGAGGAAGGGCCCTGTTACAAATCACAGTGGGCCGCACCACATTTACAATGCAATGGGCCTCACCATAAAATGTAGTGGCCTCACCATAAGGTGTGGTGGGCCAGTCCCACTTGGGCTTAGATTGGACCCACTAATTGGGCTAAAACAGGCCCAGCTCGGCCCATAGTTGATGATGAGCTTGGGCCCAAAAAATGGGCCACCTGTTATGGCAAAAGTTTGGTGGGCCTAGTCACTTTAAAACAAGCCTAAATAACTTAACCTTAGGAACTCTTGTCTAATGCAAACCGGTCTCTCTAGGAAACTGCTAGCGTAACTTAGGCCCACTATCTATGCATGAGAATCGAATCAAGGGCCATACTATGACCTCTCTGGTGATGATTTTCTTCCCCTTGAGCTTTTCATCTCTAAACTAGATTAGGGGTAGTCTTTTATAACGGTTGCAAATGATATCCTAGGAGTAGATGATCATTCAACTTGTTGTTTGAGTATATGTTCTTTTGCTTTGTTTAACCATTGATTAGCTATTGTTTATATATTTTAGAAGTAATCAAATCCTTGATTTATTTCCCTATAGGCCATAGGACCGACCATTGGAATCGCTTACTCTGCCACATGTTCTTAGAATTTGTTAAATTGTTAATTAGTTTAACTTGAAAGCATGATTTGGATTTACTAAAATACTCAGTTGTTTACTTGAGACGTATGCCTCATAATTTGATAAGTTAGGATTATATGATTCTTGAACTAGTTGTATACAAGAGTTTTACTTTACATATCAAAGCATGCCTAAATCCTTATAAGATTGTATTGATTGTAAGTTATACATTATTTGAAACCTCTCTATGGAACTCCTATTTTAAGAGAGTCTGAGCTTAGGGTGTAACGGAATGGATTGTGATAAAAATAGACCCTTAACATGAAGGTTATGATTAGTGGCAATTGAGTTATGAGTCTACCATTTGTGGAGTGATTCCACTTACCTGACTATGGAATGAACAACACAACATTTATTCTCTTCGTTGTTTACTCGTATTGATCCATACATACCATCTCGTTTTAGTCGCTGCATTTAATGATTTTGATACTCCATCCTTAGTCAACATACGGTGGTAGGTCTCTTGTATTGAGAATTGTTTGGTCACGTGTTGATGGGCTCTATACACACCCTAAGGTGATAGCCTCATGAGCCGGGGATGGTGGTACGAGACCTATGTCCGAGTTGTCGGCCTACGTTGGTAGCAAGCCCCCGTAGTGACCTTAAGCTTATTTAAATTAGCTGATTATAAATGGATTAATAATGGCTTGGCTAATCATGCAAACATGGCACAGACCAGCGTCTATCGTTATTGTACGTGATGTACATATTCTATCTGACTAGATGAGTTTTCCCAGGTAGATTACTGCATGGGTGACAAGCCCAATGTCCACACGGATGAGCATCCTGAGGTGATGATTGCATTCACGCATCCATGTACATAATAAGACTATATTTACTATGTTTTGGGTTGCTTGGATGTTTTATGTTATTTCTTGTCGAGGGCGGCGATGTGTAATCTTGAAGGGAGATCACACTAAGCTGGCCATTCATTCATCACTGTTCAACCATATAGAGGATACAGGGGCTGATGGACTCACGGCGGATCCAGAGGCGACTGCAGTCGAGGAGGAGCCCTACGATGAGGAGCCGTACCAGGAAGTAGCTGCATATTATGGCCTCAACCAGTAAATTTCATTTATGATAGTTTATTTTGAATTATTACATTTGAGAATTTTGTATTTGGCCCCCAGCTGAGTGGGTCAGGATATTATTTCCCGTTTTGATCATATCTATGTTATGGTTGTTTTCCACTACTTGCACTTTGATTTCCATTGATTACCATTATTATTCAGTTAACTCCTGGGTTTTTGGGATACGAGTCGTGTACTCGGGTTCTGAAAATCGGGGCGTTACACAGAGGTTGCACACTCTATATCCAAATTGCGAGGCATGACAAAATGCTATCAGAACGAGGATTTTTCTAAAACCAAGGGTGACCTGTAGATTTTGTTTCCCACTTATTTACATAATTGGTAGAACCCTTAGAATTAGAAACATGACAGTTAGGATTTACTATTTTATTAATTGTGTGAAATGAAGAACATAGAGATTAAAACTTTTAGGGTTCCCTATTCATTGATGTATCACAAAAGATGCAGAAAACCACGTTAGGATGTTTTTTTGTACTCTGATTTAATAATAGTTGAAGCATGAAGCTATGTTAAAACATTAAATCCCCCAAAATCCTATTGGACAAAAATGGACAGCAGCAGTCACGTAACTTGTAAAATTCATAATTATAAAAATATAATTCCAATTGAGGTGATTCAAACGCCGAATCATAGGTAGATAAGTCTAAATTGGAGAAAAATATTTTAAAAAAAATTAATCTGATAGTAACTATACTGATTTAGGGAGTTTGTGCAGTTTAGTCAAAATTTCCAATTTTTGGATAGATTTAATTACAAGAATTTTAGAAATTTATGTGGTTATTAGATCGAATTAAAATCTTTCAGAGATAATATACACTCATATAAGAATTTTCAGAAAAAAATTGGGTGAAAACTAGAATTCCTAAGTATGTAAGATGATAACTAGAACAGTAACCAGCGATAATTATATAGTCTATCCATTTTTGTATTTTGTCGATATGATTGACAGAATTCCTTTTTCCAGATATTTTGTTTAGAGCTAAAAATTATAATCATACTTTATGACATTTACTAAGACATTATTAAAACTCTTTTATATGAAAATCATGGCCCCAAAGAAGACGCGTAGCATTCACAATCTAGTCCCATCCACTAACACTACCATTCCTCGCAAACCAGTAGTAGACATTACTATTCTAGTTGAAGAGAATGTAGTCGAAGAAGACAATATTGAAGAGGGTCCATAGAATCCTATACCTCCTATAGCATATCAAGGTGGGGTTAGACTAAGCACTCAATTTCCTTTGTCCCCCTCTACGATATGTGCCCAATTTGTCAGACCTACCACACAGCCTTGAAAGAAAACCAATTGTACAGTAAGTTCTCAAAGTGAAAATTTTAGAAGGAGAGTGTGAAGTTCCTCAGGCATATAATCACCAAATATGGAGTAGCAGTGGATCCAAAAAAGGTTAAAGTTGTGGTTCAATGGGAGTAGCCCATGACTGTCTCAGATATCAAAAGTTTCCTTTGGCTTGTCGAATACTATAGAAGGTTCATTAAGGATTTTAAAAAAATTTATGGCCCATTAATAAATTTGACATGAAAAGATGTACCATTCAAGTGGACAAAGAAGTATGAAAAGGCATTCACTAAGATGTAGCGACAATTAACTTTGACGCCTATTCTTATTGTTCCTCGTGAGGGAGTAACGTTTGTTATTTATAGTGATGCGTCAATTTTAGAATTTGGTTAAATTTGAAATGGGTAAATATAGTAGTAGCTTACACGTCCCTGAAATTGAAGAATCACGAGTGTAATTATCCAACTCATGACTTGGAGTTAGCAGCCATAGTTTTTACTCTTAAGATGTAGCGACGCTATTTATATGGCGAGCGATTTAATCTGTCTACCAATCACGATAGCATCCGATATTTGTTTTCATAAAAGGATTTGAACATGAGGTAGAGAAGATGGGCGGAATTCCTAATGGATTATGATTTTGAGCTATCCTATTATCCTAATAAGACGAATTTGGTAGCAAATGCTTTAAACCGGAAGCAATATGAGCAACAAAGTATATGTAACGCGCCGGGTTTTCGGAACCTGAGTATATGACTCGTTCTCCAAAAACCTGAGTGTTAACCTTTAAAGATAGTCAAATTTAGGTACTTTTTTCTTTTCTTTTTCTTTCAGAGTTAGCAGTTTAGCGAAAGATGGACAAATCAAACATAAAGGAAATTTTGCATTTACATTCAGAATATACGAGCAGTTGCCCAAATGACTTATACAAACCAATGTCTCTATACTAACAAATAAAAGGATTACATAATTTAACATATGATAAATAATAAAATGTATATAAACTTGAGCCGTAAAATCGCGTATCTTCTCTTGGCAAATAAAGCCTTGCATCCTTGACAATTGTACCCTACTCCTCATCGATCTGAACATGAATATCATTTAAGCCACCTGTACTACCTATATGGTTATATATTTGATGAATAAGTGGCCAACTCAGTGTGAAATCCCCTCAAGATTACACACCACTGCCATAACTAAGCATAGTTAAAAATAACAAGGCATTCAAAATGATACATGATGCAGTCTTGTTTAAATGCATGGATGCGTGAATGCACATCGACCTGGGGATGCTCATCTAGTCAGACTTGGGCTAATCACCCATGCATATGGTTGGTCACCAACGTAGCACATCATATGTGTACATTACGTATAACATAATGACCAAGCCATCGTACATCACTTACGTGGGTCAATAGTCGATGGTCTGGGAGCTAACGAAACGATACCACGCTAAGGCCTAAGGGAACGTGATATAACATCCAGAATTAGCCACCCGTCATCGCCCATATGCCATGAATGCATGATTAGCTAAACTGTTATTTGTAACGACTTAGAAAATTCCATACAATGGCCCGAGTATCACCTCAGGCAGAAATCACTTAGGATCAAATCCTTTAGAAATTAGACAAAGTTAACTAAGTGCTAAACTAGATTAGCCATGAATCCACTTGAATTACTTTAAATACGATCTGCAAGACCCAAAACTTGTAGAATCATTGACGCTAGGTTACCCTAAAATCTAGGATCAAACTCATTACCCGACTACTCTCGGGAGCACATTGAACTCCGTATCAGATCTGGACCGCACATTGAAAGTCCGAATGATACGAGGTTATAGAATTAGCACCGTCTTGCTGGGCTTGACAACCATCTTGGACGTCGAAACCAGATCGTATTTCGGGGCTATTCGCTTTAGCCCGGAGCGAGGAGTGTGAGAAAACCTAGTTTTCTTTAGAAATTAAATGAGATTTAAGTAATCTGAGACTTGATGTTTGCGGGCCAAATATAAGCAATCAGACCGTCGCAATCTGACCTAAATACACCCTCGGATTAGGAGAAATTTCATATACATGGCAGTGTACTTAAAATCCATGATCGAGTTTCAAAGACCGTTGAACTGAAATTGGTCCGCCACATGTGATCTGAGAATCCGACTGGAACAAAAACCTAACTCCACCTAGATCCAAGGTTGGTGAGCTTAAGTCTGATCGCACATAGAAAAGGGGCCGCCAGAAGTCCTCTGTTGAGCTGAAACAGACCCACTTTGGTTATAACCTAAGTATACCTTGACCTTGGGTCTATTTCGGTGAGATTTTAGGCTATATAAGGACCTTTAACCCTCTCTCATTCAGCCCACATGAATTTGAGAAAAACCCTAGGAGAGAGAAGAGAGAAAAGAGAGAGAAAGTGTGAGAGTTGTGGGAGCATATCCCTGCCACTCTACCCTGCTGCTATCTGTGCTTAACCACACCATTCTAATCGCTTTCCCGGTGATTCCGACTTCATTTCTAGGTAAAAAACCATAACCCTAATCTGTTTTGGGGTTTTGATAGTTGTAAGTTATGAAATAACTAACTTAAAGCATGTTATAGGTTGCCACATCGCCATATACTAAAGCTTAGCAAATCTATCGAGTTCATTACGCTTCTACAGCGTAAGGTGCGTACTTTAGACGTATAGGTTATAGTTTTCAATGCTTTCAATGTCAGATAATGATAGATTCATGATCTGTATGTTATTACACATGTACAAAGTGCTGTCCGTTTTGTTTTTCGGTTATACGTTAACTATGTTGAATATATTGTATTCTTCGTATTTGTAGAAAGTACCGTATATGTCTAAATTTTAAAAGTGTGTTTGCCATGATTAATTACTGTATGAACATGCTATATATGTATATAATACTTACTTGGCAAAAGGGTTCGCCCTAATACATGTTTTTGCTAGTATACACTATGTATGTTGAAAGAGTGTATCCTAAGTGTCTGTGAAAATGCTTGTAAGAGTAAGTACTTAGAGGATTGTGCTTTAGGTAGGTGTTGAGATAGGATTCTCAGCTACCTTAGAGATGTATATGATTTCCTCCATGTTGGCTGTTTAATTTAACCGCTTACTTATGAAATATATGTGTTTGTATTTCCTGTTTATATTGTGCTTTATAACATGCTTTATGGCATGTTATTAACATGCTTAAATTACTTTGTTTATTCTACTTTACTCTACATGCTTCTGAATAAGGATTGATTGTGTTTAGGGCTAAGATTATAGTCCAGGCAATCGGAAATGAAAATGAATGCGTGGCTGAGATTCATTCGCCATGCGAGATGTGTTTGACGAACCCGAGTTGTACTTCAGTTGATGATAGTGGCTGGCCACATGAAGTGCATATGCACTTCATATCGTTCAACTTGTTGTACACTCGAGCTAGCCGAGCTTGTCAAGTAATCCGATTTGTCTAATATATGTTCACCATGTTTAGACATTATTGCTTGAACCTCAGGTACTAACCTTACCAGTGGAATCCCGTTAACCGTGGTACCTCGATCCGCCAAGACTCATGAGTCAGGCATGGTGGTATGGGACACCGTGGTCGAACTGTTGGCCTACGCTGGGGCCACGAGCCTCCCTGTAGTGACCATTGAACAACCAGATTCGTGAGCTGATTATGGTGGTATGGGACACTATATTCGAGCTGTCGGCCTACATTGCTTTGATGGGTGATGGGGGAGTGGTGCAACGATTGCATGTAATAGCCCCGGCAGCCCTGACCGTACCCGGTGTAATGACCTCGAGCATACTCTAAATCTGCGGTGAGGCGACGAGCCTTTCCATAGTAACAGAGTATAAACTAGGCCTGTATTGATAAGGTGATGGGGGAGTGGTGTAACGCCCTAGCAGCCCTTGCAGTGACCTAGAAACACACCATCGTATGAGATTGTCTAGGACTGACGACCCTAGAATGGATCATTGTTTGGGAATGATATAAGGAAGGTACCTTAGTTTTCCAATACTGCTGTTTGAAATGGACTAATAACAACTCGGTAATCATGTTCATCCTCGCATTGCATGTGCCTGGAAGATGTGGAGCATTGAGGGTGATAGCATGCCGCGGACGTAAGATGGTGCCACACGAGGGAGTATGTTGGCGAGGGCACGCATCATAATCGCATCTCATCCTTGCATTAATTATAGTACTTAGGAATGTTGATTGTACTGCTTTATCATTACTGCTTGACTGAATTGATAACATGTTAACCTATAATTTATTGTTCCACTGAGTTAGCTACTCACTCCCACATTACGGGAGGGTGTTTTGGACACCCACCAGACTCTGTCTTAGATGCAGGTACCGACGATTCACAGGAGGCTGAGCCTAATTATTATGAAGATCAGGATGAGTTTTCCTTCATGCAGTTCTCCAGTGGCTTTGCTTAGGCAATCCAGATTTACGGGACTACTGGGCTATCACGACAGTTGGACTACTTTTGATATTTTATTTTTGATTTAGTACATGTATATGATGACTCAGCAAAGTAATTATACTCTGGAGATAAATCGAGATCGTTTTGTTTTTTATACACATCTATATATATTTTTTAGTCTTCCGCTTGCATTTTATACATTGATCTGGAGTATGGATTACTGTTTGGTATAATCTCACTCATGTTTATTGCACTAACATAGACAACATTCAATCATAAGCATTTGTGTTGTATAAGTGATGTTTTGGAACTCGAGTGTTGAGTTGCTACTCGACCCCAATTTTCAGGGCGTTACATTTTATTCTGATTATAATCAGCCAATTTAAGAAAGCTTAAAGATCACTACAAGGGGCTCGTCACCCAGCGTAGGCCGACAGCTCAGGCATGGTATCCCATTCCACCATCCCCAGCTCATGAGACTTCCACCTTAAGATGTTTAATGGAAGTCTGGATATTGCATCAGTGCGCAAGACGTGGCATTGGAACTGCGGCGACGACACGGTCACTAGGGAACAAGTTTCAAGTCAAACCTACTTAGAATCAGAGGATGCGACTTAGGGTCACCCGCAAACGCCGATTACAGGTCGAGGGTTGCCAGAATTCAACAGGAATGATCGCAGAAGTCTACAAAATAGTATGGACTAGGGTACGGGTCTTACAGCTCTCCCTTTTTAATAAAAATTTTACTCTTGAAATTTACACTAATAACACAATTAAACAAGACTCATAAGGAAAAATGGAAACATAGCATCATCATATAATTGGAGACAGCATACAAGATATAACATATAATCAATCATCAAAGAGATGGGAATAGTGCTCTCAAATCTCGGCCTCGCACTCCAAGACGCCTCATTAATAGAATGGTGACCCCACTGTACCTTCACCAAGTGAATGACCTTGGTCCGGAGGACCTACTCCTTCCAATCAAGGATACAAACTGGCTATTCAATATAAGAAGCGTCCTCACGAACCTCCAGCGGCTGCCAATCAATAACAAGAACTACGTCTGACCCACACTTCTGTAACATAGATACATGGAAAATATTGTGGACACCAGATAACTGAGATGGCAAGGCAAGCCGATAGGCCACGGCACCAACGCGCCTAGTGATCTCGAAAGGTCCTATAAATCTTGGGGCAAGCTTACCCTTCACTCCAAATTAAACTATGCCCTTCATGGGCGAGACCTTGAGATACACTCTATCCCCAATAGCAAACTCCAAGGGACGACGCCGGCAATTAGCAAAACTCTTCTGCCAGCTCTGAGCTATGCGCATCCTCTGTCTGATGATATCGATAGCCTCTGACGTCTATCGCACAAGCTCGGGACCTAGGAGACGCTGTTCTCTAACCTCAGTCCAACAACTCGGAGATCTGCACAGTCTGCCACATAGTACCTCAAAAGGATTCAACTCAATGGTCGCCCGATAGATGTTGTTATATGTGAACTCAGCCAATCGCAGATGCTCATCTCAGCTACCCCCGAAGTCAATCATGCAAGCCCGAAGCATAACCTTAAGGATCTGGTTGACCCTCTCTGTCTACCCATTAGTCTGCGGATGATATGCAGTGCTGAGCTGTAAAACAGACCCCATCACTCTCTGAAAGCTCTTCCAAAACTGAGACGTGAACCTCAGGTCTCGGTAAAAAATGATCGAAACTGAAATGTCGTGCAGTCTCACAGTTTCCTCGATGAATAATCTGGCAAGCCGGTCCAAAGACCAAGTCGCACGAATCATGAGAAAATATGCTGACTACATCAGACGATCCACAATAACCCAGATGACGTCATGACTGCGCTGAGTCTACCCATAATAAAATTTGCTAACACGTCTCCCACTTCCACGTCGGGGACGCTCAACAGCTGCAGTGGACCAGGGGATCTCTGATGATCGACCTTGACACGCTGGCATGTGTCACACTAGGCCATAAAACTGGTGATCCAGTGCTTCATCCCCGCCCAAAAATATTGTCGCCTCATATCACAGTACATCTTTGTTGAGCCAGGGTGAATAGAAAACCACGATCGATGTGCCTCAGTCATAAGATCTCTGCGCAACTCTGGAATATCTAAGACACATAATCAGCCTCTGAAGAGAAGTCCACCATCAGAACCAATCTGCCAATCTGACTGACTCTCAGATGCTACCTTAGCCGATAACTCTACAATGACTCATCTGCCTGCTGAGCCTCGATCACCCTTGTGACGAGAGAGGTTGAATTGACAGGCTCGATAGCTGAACAATAGAAGACTGCAAACCGATCTCGACGTCATATGCTGCGACATCCTCAAGCATCTTCCACTCTTGAATCATTATGTGTGCCACTATGCCTCGTGGCTGACGGCTGATGGCATCTGCCACCACGTTTGCCTTACCTAGGTAGTACTGGATATTAAAATCATAATCCTTCAGGAGCTCCATCCAACACCTCTGCCTCATGTTCAGTTCAGACTGAGAGAATAAGTACTTTAAGTTCTTGTGGTTGGAAAAGAGCTCGAACCTAACCCCATCAAGATAGTGTCTCCACATCTTCAGTGCGAAGACGACTGCTGGCAGCTCTAAATCATGTGTGGGGTAGTTCAGCTCATGGACCTTGAGCTGACGAGATGCATAAGATACCGGTTTCCAGTGCTGCATCAGAACAGCACTCAAACCAATACGCGAAACATCGATAAATACAACGAATCCATCACTCCCAGAGGGAAGAGTGAAGATAGGAGAGGACATGAGGCAATCCTTCAGCTTCATAAATGCTCATTCACATGCATCACTCTACACAAACTCTGTGCCCTTCCGGGTTAACCTGGTCAGTGGTGCTGCAATACGGGAGAATCCCTGGATAAATCGTCGATAATATCCCGCAAAGCCAATAAAACTGCGGATCTCAGTCGCGCTCGTGGGCTGGCTCCACTAACGCACTGCATCAACCTTCGAGGGTTCCACTGTGACACTCTCCCTCGTCATCATGTGACCGAGGAACTTCACCTCCTCCTGCCAAAATCATACTTCTCCAGTTTCGCATACAGCTGATAGGCATAGAGGGTCTGCAATGCAATCTCCAAATGCTGCACATACTCCTCATGAGTCCTCGAATATATCAGAACGTCGTCAATAAAGACCACAACAAACTGATCGAGATAAGGATGGAAGACCTCATTCATTAACTGCATGAAGATCGATGACGCATTGGTCAGTTCGAAGGACATGACCTGAAACTCAAATGACCATAGCGCGTCTTCAAAGCTGTTTTTGGGATGTCCTTATCTTGGACCCGAATCTGATGATAACCGAAATGTGGGTCAATCTTTGAAAAGAACTATGCACCCTGCAACTGATCAAATAAATCATCAATCCTTGGAAGCAAATACTTGTTCTTAATCGTGACTCGGTTGAGCTCACGGTAATCCATGTGGAGACTCAAAGAGCCATCCTTCTTCCTGACGAATAATACCGGCGCTTCCTAAGGTGAGCTACTCGGACGAATGAATCCCAACTCATGCAACTCGTCCAACTACTGCTGCAGCTCTTGCAACTTCATCGGTGTCATACAATACGGGGCCTTCAAGATAGACGCGGTACCAGGCACAAGATTAATCTGGAACACAATATGCCGGTGTGGCGACAATCACAGAATCTCTTGGAACACATCGGAAAAACCACAAACGACCGGCAGCTGGTCGATACACAAGGCAACAGGCTCCTCAACTACGCAAGATGTCAAACAAGATAAAGCTCTCCTCTAGGCTCGGCAATGAACTGGAACTGTAGCAAGCCTGGTATACAGAATGTGACTGTCCTCGCAAGATGGTGTGGTACTCAGCAAGTCAATCCATACCCAAGATGACATTGAAATTTGACATCAGTAGCACAAACAAGTAGGTGGGTAAGAAAACCTCTCTCACCGATACGGGGCAAGACGAACAGAAGCGGCCTAACACTGTAGTCTTCCCCAAGGGCTTTAATACAGTCAACCCCTCACTAGCAGACTCTATACGTAATCTAGATGATTGGCAAAAATTCTCAGATATGAATGAGTGCGAAGCACCGGATAAAATAAAACTCGGGCGATGTATGAAGAGACTGGGAGTATACCCTCAAGGACTGCGGGTCTTGCTGAGCCGCATAGAACCTAGCCTGAGCTGGCTGGGGAGGTGGTTATCCCCTCTGAGGCTGCTGCTGCTACTGATGCCGTTGAGGTGGCTTATAATGTTGTCTCTACTGCTGTTGGGGCCTCGGCGGCTAAGGTGGCTGCGATCGCTGCTGCTGGGGTCGTAGCTGTTACGGTGGAGGCTAATGTGGCCCTCTCGACTGCTACTACTGCTGAGGGTGGGGGCACTCATACATGAGGTACCCTATCCCACCACATCCAAAACAAGTCCCTGTAAACGGCTGCTAAGGTGGCGCTGGAGGTGCCTCTAGTGCTGCTGGTGCTCTAGCGGATGGGTATCTCATGTGCCTCTGTAGCCACCGATGCTACTGGGAGCTACTGGAGGGGGCCTGCCTCTTCTGGTCTCTCCTCTGATCTCGATCGCTCTGCATGTCGGCCCACTCAGTCTTATAAATCTGAGCCCTCCGTACTACCGCTTAAAAAGTTGGGATCTCATATCCAACAACATGGCCTCGAAGACCGTAACGCAAGCCGTTCTCGAAACGGCAGTCCTTCCGCTCCTCATCAGCAACTAAATACGGCGTGAACCTCGATAGCAACATAAAATGAGTCGTATACTGTGCCATAGACATGTCTCCCTAAACCAAGGTCTCAAACTCTAACGCTCGCTGCCGATGAATGTGGTCAGGGAAGTATTGCTGGTCGAATCGGTCTACGAAATCCTCCCATGTCCAGATGAAATCAGGCCATGCAACACAAGTAACAGAAGTCCACCAGTGCTCAACCTCACCCTGGAGAAGAAATATAGCTAACCAGACCCGCTGCTGGGTCGTATATGTCATCATATCAAAAATCTTTTCTACCTCAGAGCGTCATCTCTCGGTTATTGTCGGGTCTGGCTCGCCCTGAAAACGAGGGGGATCGAGCTGTTGAAACTCTCAAAGAAGGGTGCTCGCGCTCTCCTACTCTGCGTGGGCTGGCGAAATAACGGGGTGTCTACCCTGCCCCTGAAGGGCCACTATCGCAGCCTACAACATCTGCTATAATTGAGAGGCACTCATGGATACAATCGGATCCGTATCGGTCTCAGGTGGAGGAGCGGCATCCTCAGGTCGGGAAGCAGGGATATCTAAAGGAGGAGTGGGAGTCGTAAGTGGTAGAGTAGGAGTCACAGGTGGTGGAGCGGGAGTCGCTTGGGTTGCTCTCCTGGGAGGCAGGTCCTATAGGGAAGAACAAGGATGCCTATCAACCTTGAGAACTCTCGAAGGTACGCACATTAAGGAACCAAATCGGAAGGTTACACATCGAGACCTAATTGTCCTGAACTCATAGTAGATATGTGATGTTGTCCTGAGTTATTCCTAAGTTATGCTCTGATACCAACTTTTATCACGTTCCAAACTTAAAAATCGGGCACACAAAATTTTCGATCGCCGAATCCGGCGTCAACAACCTCTGTAGTACCTCATTCTCGGCTCCCGGCACCCATATACCAAGTTTCAATCCTAGGATCCTATAAAGAGGATTTTTCGTCATGAATTTATTCCGTAATAAGCGTAACCATAAGCATAACCCACGAACAATAACTAAGACACCATCGCACAATCCACTATGATAAAAAACTTTAAGGTACAATGCGCATAAAGAAAAATACAATGATAATAGTAACAGAAACTCTTAAAGCTCGACTGCACGCTCCTCCTCCTACTAAGCTACGGTTGCATCCTGGCTTCACCTGCATGCATCAATCGTGCATAAGCTTATAAAAATCTTAGAGGGTGGTGAGAGTGTATGCGTAATATAAGCGTGATTAGAATGCAATATCAAAGTAATGCAGAATATGCTGGCGAATTAAGGAATATTATCAATCGTACCAAGGCTATGCAATGCAAGGAATGAATGCTACTGGCCATATCAAGACCATGTGATGCAAGGCGTAAATGATATCGGCCATACCAAGGCCATGCGATGTGAGATGTTACTCAAGCATACCAGCCCTCATCTGAATCCACATATCAATGCAACTCATCACTAGAGCATCAAATATCAATATAGTTCTCACTCTGAATAATCACCGGGGTCTAATACACTTTACGCCAGCTTACCGCCCCTATCTGAGTGCACAACTGGGTAAGTGGAAGAGACCTCACTATCCGCCTACTAATATCAGGCTCGGCTCATCGATAGCGGACCCATTCCTCAAGCTGGTTAAACTCAACCTAGATATTGCCCCCTCACTTAAGCGGGTAAGGTCACACCCCTTTTCAACTGACCACAACATAGTGGAAGACGCGGCCTACTGGTATATGGCCCTTGTGCGCTCATGTATCCACTCGGTCTCGACGTTAGAGTCATCCTCTAGTACCATCGGGTTTAGGGATTTTCACCCAGGGATATCTATGGTGCCCTAATGCTAGTAACAGTATTTTCGATATCCAATCCGACTCTCCATGATGTGCCTGTGAAGGCCACAACCCTGATGTCGCTAGGGCGTATAGTAACCATATCACACAATGCAAGATGCATGAGTCATACAATCCAGTCATGCATCAATCCTGCGCATACCATGCGATCATGAGGGACAACACCGCCTATCAGGGAGTCCCATAAACAACTTGTAAGAAAGCATATGCAATGGTCAACCTCATCTCATCACGAGCATGTAGATGATGCGTATAGGCATGTATCATGATGCAATGTTGTCACATACTCATAATCGGTATTAATAATCGGCATCAATAATTGACCATATGTAAAGCGGGGTCCATAGATGAACAGCTGATCTAAACCATGATATAAAGATCGGTCCTCGGCCATGGATATATCAATTCCGGTAGCACGGAGTCTACAACGAGGATGGACTATGCAACATCAATGAGGCCCAATAATTTAGGTTAACTCACTAAGAGAATGATGAGAATGAGCCTAACAAGGCCTAAAGCAAGGTCACAATGTGAACATTTAACCAACATTGCTCCCAAGGAGTGGCCCACATAGAGCCACACGTATAGTGGGCCCATGACCTCACACAAGGGCTTAAAATACATCACCATGGGCCTCATTCAAGGGCCTAATACACATCACGATGGGCCTCACTCATGGGCTACATATGCATCATATTGTGCCTCACTCATGGGCCTCATATACATCACATCGGGCCTCATCATATGAGCCTCACATACATAAAAAAGGGCCGCAACACATGGGCCTCATACACATCAAGTGGGCTGCATCACATTGGGGTGAGCCCTGCACATTCTAAATGGACCCACCAGATGAACAGAATGGGTGTACAACACCTACATCAAGTGGGCCGCATCAATGGGCTTTATATACATCAAGTGGGCCATATCACACGGGCCGCACCATCTACACCATACATTTATTTTAAAGATCATTTTAGAGCATTACTGAAAAAAATGGATCACATCAGAGGATCATCTGGACCATACCATAAATAGCAATGGAGATAATGATTTCCGCCATTAAACAATTCATCGGGCCGGGGCCCGCCATCACGTTTATTTCCATCTAATCTGTTCATACGGTGACAAGGACCTGAATTAAGTGGGAAAAAAAACAAATTTCATACTGATCCAAAACTTCTGGGATACCAAAAGGGTTTTAATGGTAGGCGTTTAATCCTCCACTGTTTTCTACAGTGTGGTCCACCTAATACACGAATCTACCTCATTTTTAGTCCCAGGCA
Source organism: Magnolia changhungtana (assembly GCA_030180095.1). Classification (NCBI taxonomy): domain Eukaryota; kingdom Viridiplantae; phylum Streptophyta; class Magnoliopsida; order Magnoliales; family Magnoliaceae; genus Magnolia; species Magnolia changhungtana. The sequence continues at coordinate 2,520,949 of JASAUF010000198.1, read as the reverse complement.
TTAAGACAAGCTCACCTATTAGATGGACAGTGTGGATGCAAAACAGGTGGACAGCATGGGGGAATAAAAAATACATATATCACGGTGGGTCCCACACACGTGGCCCACCAAATATTTGGATCTGCCTCACGTCTAGATGGATGGTGAGGATATAACACAGGCCTCATGATCAACCCACTTGCTGATGCCAATGTACCAGCTATATAGCTAGTGTGAGGTGATCTAGACAATCACCGTCCAGAGATTGGACGGTGAGGATACAATACATATGGGGTGAGTCCCACCCATCTAGGATGCTGGACAGTGTGGATAAGACCCTTACTCACGGTGGGGTCCACAGAACTTGCTGGTGTCATTGTACCCGCTGATAGGAGGTGGGGTCCACATAGATGGATGATCTGGATGATCAAACCCCACCCCTGATCAGACGTCCATGCTGATGCTAGTACATCAGCTATATAGCTGGTGTGGTGTTAGACCAGCCAATCCACTTCACGTTGGTGGGTCCCATGTGGGGCCCACCACATATATTATTATTATTATTATTATTATTATTATTATTATTATTATTATTATTATTATAACTGTTGTCTAGCGTCCTGGCCTTGGACGGCCTAGATGAATAACATACATCCAGGTACGGCCCACATGGCACCGTCCAAAAATGGACGGTGTGGAGATAAGACACATACATCAAGGCGGGTCCCATCCCACATGCACTGCACGTGCGGGGTGGGTCCCACACACCTGCCAAATGGATGGCAGTATGGATATAGCACATACAGGGGGCCCGCCAGTAGGATGGTCAGGGTTAGGTGGGCCACATTCCATCAAAGAGAGAGAGAGAGAGAGAGAGAGAGAGAGAGAGAGATCGGCGTATTGGAGGGAACTCGCCACTATGGGCCACTCTTTGTTTACAACACATACATTAAAATGGGTCCCATCATAAGTGGGCCCTCAAATGAAAATCAACAATGGAGATCCCTTCTCCACCAAAATGCAAGGTCTAGATGACCCTTTACATACTAGGAAAATAAACATCATGATGGGGTCCATGAACAATGGCCCCATCATGGAATGAACATATGAGTCATGCTAGGCCATCGGCCACACCTAGAGTCCAAAGTGAGATCCATACCATCGATCAGTAGGCCTCACTTGGCCCATCACTAAAAATATAAAACTAATCCTATAAATACCCACTGATTGCTAATCTTCTTAGTTCTATGACTTCCTTAGCTCCTTTAATGGTGAAAAATGAAAATTGAAGGGTTGGATGGTGAGATGAGGGGGTAGGAAGATGAGTCCTCTCTTGGCTATTTTCTCCCCTTAGGATTTTTCTCTCATTGAAGCTTGGGAAATGGTGGAGAGAATGAGAGAGGAGAGGGTGTTATAAGAAAGATGGGATGGGAGGAATGGGTAGTGTAAGAGAGGGATGGGTGTGTGTAAGAGAGAGTTAACTTATGAGGAGTGAGGTGGCATAGGGTATGGGTTGCTTGTCTTTATTGGTAAGAAAGGGATGGGAGAGGCATGGGTTGTGTACTTGCTTGTACTTGATTGATTAATATGATGGGTTGTAGAGATTCTCTCAAAATTCGCAATGCGTGGCGTTTCTTCAAAAAATATGCGGGCCCACAACTCCTAACTTGGGTATCGCATCAATGCGCAAGACGGGGCGTTGAAACCGCGGCACGGCGCAGTTACTAGGGAACAAGTTTCGAATCGAGCCTACTCAGAGTCACAGGATGCGACTTAGGGTCACGCGTAAATGCCAATTACAGGTTGAGGGTGGCCAAAATTCAACGGGGAGGATCGCGGAAGTCTAAGAAATGATATGGACTAGGGTACGGGCCTTACAATACAACTAACATGGAGAAACTGATTCGCATTTTAGATCAAAAGGAGCATGTTCTGCGAACTAAAGACCATGCCACTTGTCAAAGTGTTGTGGACTCATAATGGAACTGATGAAGCATCCTAGGAGTACGAAGTGAAAATTTAAGAAAAATATCCCCAATTGTTTGATGATTATATCAGGTAAATTTTGAGAACGAATTTTTTCCTTGGGGCGTTAGAATGTAACAACCCTAATTTTTAAACCATGCGAGAATCAATTTAACCAAAATTAATAATTTAATTTTATATTCATTAACAAAATCAAGCATTTAGTCTAGTTAGTAGGAGCACTCTCAATGGAAAGATAGTTCAGCAGATCTATTCCTAACACTGCAATATTAATATTTTTGCCAAATTACACTAAACCCTGGCAGAATCTTCTGAATTCAAGGCTCTTTCTCTATTTAAAGGGAGGAACCATAGGAAATTCTATAGAGAAACCCTAAAGCAAGCGAGAGAGAGAGAGAGAGAGAGAGAGAGAGAGAGAGAGAAGCCCTGCAAAAGAGGAGCCTCTGCTAGTAAGTTTTCATTAATTTCTCCTTTAATTTTCTATTTTTCTTGTTCAAAAACCCTATATCTAACTAATGAATGTGGTGGATTAACACTACACCCGTTGTTTTGATTTATGGAGAAGTTTTGATGATAAGAATTAATTTTAAGTGAGATTTTGTATTTTGATAGATCGGCTGTGCAAATTTCAGTCACCTCAGTTTAAGGAAACTCGAACATATGCATCTTAAGGCCAAATCATGTAGAGCCTCAAATCCTAGATTGATCCAATGAATGGATTCCTCACAGCGATCAATGTAAAGTATTGTCAATGATAAATAATGTTATAGAATCACTTTGACTTTAAAAACTAGATATTATGGAACCGAACAACCCATTGTTTACCTAGTTTCCATTGATAAGAAATCAGTAGCTAGTATTGGGTCAAACCCATGTATTGATCGAATTTATAAAAGCATGAGAGATGGAGTAGAAACCCTAAATTTTTTTTTAAATAGATCATGTAATAGACATAACTCGTCTTATTTCAATCGATTGATAGAAGGGTTCAATCGATTGATTGAAGAGGTTGATTTTTGTCCAGTGACCAAAAGTCTAATTCATTACCCGGTTCGACTAATCGAACTCGACGTTAGATTGATCGAGGGGATCCTCGAGCGATCTTGATCGATCTAACTCTTTCGACTGATGATGATCAAATTTTTCCAGCAAGAAAACTAATTTATTCTGACCAAGATCGATTGATCGATGAGCAGGGTTCAATCAATCAAAGGTGGCCAAAAGTGTCCAGAGACTTAAGGAACTAAATTTGAATTTTATCGAGGGCCCTTGAGCTGTCTCGATCAATCGACTACGTTGATCGATAATCCCTGTTGTTTTCCAATTTTAAATTTAAAAATCAATGTTGAGTCATCTTGCTCGAATCAAAGGTGGACTCTATTTATTGGAATAATGTGATTAAATTGTGGTATGCTAAATCATCTTAATAGGAATTTGAAGTATAGTTTTCAAAGGATTCGACCCTACCATAAATAGGTGAGTGAATCCCAATGTGCCTTATACTAGTACGATTAAGACTAATGATGTGATTGATTGTGATTATTATGATTGATATGATTGCCATGTAATTATTGAAGTGTTGTGCTATTATGATCCTTGTTTTATGATATATGCCCTGAAAGATTTGATGAATACTGAATATGCAAACATGCTAATCATTAATATCATAGATATGTTGTTCTTCTCAAAGAGAGATGTATCTGATGATTATATATGTTGATTCATAGACATTGAGCATATATTACAAGCATCTATTGTGAATACATGCACACCTCGTGCCTTGAGTTCCTAGGGAATCTCCCTGAATGGTTATGCTTTGTAGATTCGTTTCCAGATGCCCACAATAGTGAAAGACTATTCATGGAGTAGATGTATGATTGCATATACCTACCTACGTAGATGTCTGAGGGTACAGATTGCTCATGCCTACATATGATGGATGTTTGTCAGGTACAGTTTTGTGTTGACAGATATTTAGCCCAAGCAAGTAGACGATCATCTCACTTGACATGCACCTCATGACATCTCTACATCTATGCTCATACTACATACATATCTATCTATTTTGTTATTTTGTTTATGCTATCTTATATTGTACTACGTATGAACCATGCTGGGTTCACTCACTAGCCTGGCCGGCTAACGTTGTGGATTGACAACCATACAGAGGAAAATGAGATAGGAAATCTGAGTCAAGTGCCAGAAAATGAGGCTAGGTTGGTGGATGATGCTTAAGATTAATGGTCGTATTTGGTAAAAGATGAGATCACTGCATTAGACGATTGATTCATTAATGCTACTGATTCATTAGGATATTTAGTTTACATTCTCTTTATTTATCATTATTTGGACTAAATTTGAGAATTGTTTATAATATGACTTTGTCGAACCATGATTAATTATTTTATTTAAATAAAGTCCCAAATGAGTGGATATAGACTGATTTTGACGATTTATTATATGATTGTAAATGTTATGGATTGAATATCAACAAAAGATGTGAAACCAAGTGAGTGTATGGATGTTAATGTGGTACAACATAGAATGCATTTAAGTAACCGTTTGATGGGTGGATTTATGTACACTTAGTGTATGAATCGTGAACCGTAACTTAGGTTTAAGGGTGCACACTCTATATTCAAAGTGTGGGGGTGACATTGTGAGCATATACATGTTAAACTCCACCAAGCAATATTGTGAGGCAGTGAAATTGCTACTTCATTATCTACAAGGTACAACGAACTATGTCTTAACATTTAAGAAATCAGAGGAAAAATTAGTAGGTTATGTGGATCAAATTATACAGGGAATGGGGATAACAGAAGGTCAACTTTTGATTACTTGTTTGTATTAGCAGGTGGAGTAATCAGTTGGATGTCGAAGGTTCGGTCTGTGGTTGCACTTTCCACAAAGTTAAGTATATGGCAATATGGCAGTGATAGAGGCATTCAAGGAAGGTGTTTGGTTGCATAGAATGATGAACGAACTCGAGCTTCAGTAGGAGATTGTGTCGGTTAATTGTTATAGCAAAAGCGCAATCAATTTGGCGATGAATTCAGTTTATCATTCTAGAACTAAACATATTGATGTTCATCATCATTTTATCTGACAAATGCTTGAAGAAGGCGGTGTCACTCTCAAGAAGATGCGCGTGAGCGTGAATCCAGCAAACATCCTTACTAAGGTCATTCCCGTGTAGAAGTTCTGATTCTATTCAACTTCTCTAGGTCTAGCAAAAGGTTGATGAAGACGGAGTGTGCACAAAAAGTGATGATGATGAAGAAGCTATGATGGAGGCGATTAGAGATGGAACTTGGAGAAATGGTTCATGATGATTGAAGCAATGGTGGAGATTGTTATCAAATATATTCAATTTGTACATGAAATGGGGGTTCAATCAATCGACCACCTTGGTCGATCAATCAAGTGAACTTCAAATTATACAGATTGGTCACTAGACAGATTGATCAAACTATCGGGTTGATTGATCAAATTATTGTGTTGATTGATCAATAGAATTTGGAAATACTTGTAAAATCTATGGATACTTTGGAGCATGTTCGAGCGATTGAACATGTGGGGTCCGATCGATCGATGCTTAGATCGATGGCACACATGATTTTGCATAATTGCACGATTAGTTTCCTATTCCAGGTGTTATACTATATATGTATGTGTGTGTGTAGCTGTGGGATTGAGGTAAAACAATCTAAGCATAAATATTTCTAGGATTTGGATGAGAGAAAATGAGGGTTTTCTGAATTGTAAGTTCTTCTAGTTCTTGTATTTATTATTTTCATAGTTATTGTTGTCACTTTGTGCTGTGGTTTTTTCCCTCTAGGGTTTTTCCACGTAAAAATTTGTGTATATTTATACATGGTTTGTTTGCGTTTGTTTGTTGTCGTGTGATCCAAATTTGGGGTTTGCTTCCGCAGTCCCCCAACAATATCATGTACAAAACTAACGCCGAGAATAGGGCCACGGATGCCGTTTCATGATACACTGCAAAGATGATTATGGATGCATTGTTGACCTCATTTTTTCAATGGTATATCAGATTTTGCATGAGAATCTGACAAGCCCATATGTTGTTGAACTACGATCCAAGATTAAGGCAAACCCAACGGCTTATCCCGAGTGTTCCATAGGCAATCATGTTCTTGTATAAAGGAATGATTATGAATAATACAACTTCTCCTCTCAAAACACTTATCATGCACCAATTTCATGATTCAACCGATGGGGTTTATGTAGGTTATTTGAAGATGATCAAGCAGTTACATCGTAATTTCTGGTTGAAGGATCTTAAAAAGGATGCATGCAACTATGTGACAGCTTGTGATGCATGTTAGTGTAGCAAAACTGAACCCATCGCTTTACAAGGGCCATTACAACCTTTACCAATTCCTTTAGGACGCGGATTTCCTGACAAAACCTTTCTGACGAAGTTCCCGCGCTAAGAACCCGGGTGGGGCTTACAATGATATTTGTAAGAAATCCACCCCGTCCATCCGTTTTGTTAGCTCATTTTAGAACATGAGTCCAAAAAAGAGCCGGATCCAAGACTCAAGTGGGCTGAAAACATGAGAATTGAACATCCACAGTTGAAATATTTGTGGCCAGCATAAGTTTTGAATCATGCCAATATTTGTGTTTTCAGTTCATCCTAGTAGGAATGATGTTATGAACGGTATGGATGGTATGAAAACATCATTGTGGGCCCAGGGAACTTTCAATGGTAGGAATTTCCCTAACCACCTTTTCCTTTAGTACACCCCCATTTGTGTATTGGATCCAGCTCCTTTTTGGCCTCATGTCCTAAAATGAACTCACAAAACGAATGAATGGGTGGGTTTCTTACAAACATCACAGTGGCCCCACCTGGGTCCCCGGCGCAGGAACTTCCTGTAAAAGGCTTTCACGTGAAATTCGCGTCCATTCTTTTAAGAATTTAGATAGACACCTCCATAGATTTCATGGATCCATTACTCCCTTTAATAGCTAAACAATATGTCTCTAGTGTTTGACTGTTTAATTAAATATATGCATGCATTCATCTATCCATTACTTCTTTTAACAGAAAAATGATATCACTAAGATAGCGTCGTTCTACCAGGGCATCAAGGTCACCGACGTAATTATAGTCAGCGGAGGCAGATGGATCAGCGACGTACCCGTACTTATGGAACAAGTTGTACTACTCGCCAAAGACAAACGCCTCAATGGCAGCATTCTCAACGAAGCCGAGCTTGTGGTTGCACATGCCCTGGGCGATGTCATCTTTGGCGAAGGGGTGGGTTGGGCCGTAGATGGGGGCCTAGAGTTGATCGTAGGTGGGGTTGAAGGCGGCGGCATGTTGGACAGGGTCGATGGGTTTGTGGAGATTCTGAATGCTGGGATTGGATAATGTGACAGTCAATGCAAGCATGGTGTCGTTGACGGACGGTGCGGGTGTTTTGGAGGGGAGAGAGATTTAGAGAGGGGAGGAAGAAGGAGAAGATTCGGGAGATGAAGGAGGGAAGGTTTGAGCTGATGGTTGGTGTCGTTGTTGTGAGTCATCGTCCGAATCGCTCTTTTCACTGTAATTTTGTAGCATATCCATTTTTCAAGGAAAGGATTGGTGAAAATGCATGAACTTTGTATGTGAGGTTATAGGAGAGAGAGAGAGAGAGAGAGAGAGAGAGAGAGAGAGGAGAATCTAGGGTCACCGTAATGTTTAGGGGAAATCCACCCCGACCATTAGGTGCATCACCTCATTTTAGGCTATGAAATCATATACCAACCCCATCCGTGATTCTTGTGAGCTACACCATTGAAAATAGTTTAAAGGGTAACGTTTATCCTGCAAATTGTTTCACTTGGTGTGGTCCACATAAATCATATAAGGGCCTGAATTTTTGACCGCATGCTTAAATTTTGGCTTTGAATCTTAATGTTAAAATCGATTTTAAAGTGGGCCCTGTAAAATTAAGGTTAGACATCTTTATTTTAATTGTTTTCTTTGATGTGGCGAACGTGAATCCCAAGTCCGCTTGGGTTTTTGGCTACGAGCCTAAAGCGCTAGTATGCATACAGTGGTTGGAGTAGATTTCACATTACGGTGATTTCATGAAAATTAAGTGGGCCACCCTAAGATTAGGTTTTTCAATATCAACGGAAGTCTAATTGTATGCATGCTGTTTTTAAACAGTTGGGAGAGGGATGACACTATTTTTTTTTTTACTGGCCCACCATGATCTGTATTTGAAATCTACTTCGGTGTATAATCCCATGATGGGCTAGAGTACAAAAACATAAGGCTAACTCATAATTCATGTGACCATAGTAAAAGAAAAGGTTGGAAGAGAAAGTCTACTTGATTTTTATAAAGCCCATTATGTTGATTAAATAAAAAATAATGTACACCATTCAAAATATCTCAATTGAAGTGTAGCACATCTAATGATCTAATTGACTTTATCTTTTGTTCATGTTGTCATCATGGCATGGTGAACTAGTTTAATGGGTTGGATGTTATACACATATGACGTGGCTCCACAAGTCTTGAGTTTCACAATTTTTAGAGAAAAATTTAAATGAAAGTAGTTTTGTAATTTCATCCCTAAAAACCATCTCCATATAATTTCTACATGTAGAGGCATTATTTGGTAAAATGTAAATTCTTCTGAAATTTTACCATAAATTTTAAAAAAATTTAAAGGATAGAGTTGTGATATAAGGAGAGTAAGTGCTTGAAATTAATCAATAAAACTTGTTCTTACCAGAGGAGATAATAAATGTTGTTAGTGCATATGCACTGTATGTAAGATTAGATGATAGATTTAAGAGACATTTTTGAGAGATTATGGATGAACTAGTTCTTGGAATTACAAACTTAGAAAGGATTTAAATAGCAGTTAGAAAAAGAAAGTATAGAATATTAGAATATACATAGAGAATATAGTTTTAAGAGAATAAATGAGATGGGAGATACAATTCTTAATTTTTAATATTGTATGGCATACACTCTAGTTCTAACAAACACATGTTTAAAAAAGAGAGATGAACATTTCATAACTTTCAAATGTGGATCATATACAAGACAAGTGAATTTCTTTTTGTTTCCGAAGACAAAAAATCAATAAGTAATACGTAATAAGATGAGAGAAAGTAAAATTAAATAGTTTGGTTATATGCAACAGAGATCAAGAATCATACTAGCTAGGAATGAGTTGGTATAAGTTCAAAGCTCTAAATGAACAAGGTGATGGCCCAAAACAATGTGGATAGAGCTAGTGAGAAAAGACATGCTAACTAATGGTTTAACTAAAGGTATGGCCTTGATAAGAGTAAAGAGGTGGAAAGAATTTGTTCATGTAATTGACCCCAAGTAATTAGAATAAAGCCTAGATGATGATGATGATGATGATGAATCAAAGGAAGGAAAAAACATTATTTTATGGCCTATCTCTTTAATTACTAAAGAGGAAGAAGAAGATGAGCGTGTTGGATGTGCCTGAACCACTTCAAAGGGAGCTTGAGATCTTCTACCCCCTTTAACTCTAGTATGCAACCCATCAGACTAATATAGAAACCTACACATATTTACATGTGTAGATTTGATTATCTTTATGAATGTGATAATGATGTGTATTATAGTAGTTAACATAATTATGTGTTGTTAGTAATTGTCAATCCAATGAGGTGTTGATAATAATTGTCTTTTAAATACTTGGTCCACTTCAAAAACATAGACTATTACATGTGCATGCATAATAAGAGCACTACAATATTATATTGCCATTGTTGGTCTGAAATTTAGCTAGATGGTACACATGTGAGATTTGCAAGTGTGTCATAACTGATTTGCGGTCCGATTCAAACCAAACATCACTAATCCTTGGTGGTGAGACAGAGTGATGCTTGATCAAATGATTGGATATCAACTATCAAGTGCACTAATCAAGCACTTTGCAGAGGTAGGGGTGTTTCCTTTAATGATTTCTTCTTTTTCTTTTTCATTTAAAAATCAACGATTTTCGAAGGTGTAACAATTGTATGATTGAACGAAAATGAGTTGAAGATTAAATTGAAAAAGCGAGACTTACTACTAAACTAGGATCGCTGACCTGACTAAGAGTAGTGAGGTGCTTCATCGAGCAACGTGCTGATGAGCGAGGCAAAGGCAATACTAAGACTTACAAGCTACTGTCGACACAGTGTATGAGCATAGGTGGACAATTTCTAAGACTATTGTAAGACCCATGTCCTAGCTCGTACTGTTCCATAGGCTTCCGCGGTCCTCCCGATCGAATTCTAGCGACCCGCGACCTATAATCGACGTTTGCGCGCGACCCTAAGTCTTATCCCATAGATCTGAGTTGGCACGATCCGAGACTTTTACTATTACGACCGCACCTTCGCCGCAGTTCCAACGCCGCATCTTGCATACCGATCCAATACCCTGGCAAGGTGATGTGGGCCTGCATTCAATTCGAGAAAACATTGTGCATTTGTAATCCCAAGAGAATCTCTACAACATATCCCATCAATCATTCAATCAATCACCTCATATCAAGTACAAGATCAACCCCAAGGTCAACTCTCTCTTTTACACACCCATACATGTCAAGTACATGCCCATCACCTATCACTCACTCCCCATCAATCCATCACTCACACCCATCACCTCTCTTACAACGACCCCTTCTCTCTCTCTTTCTCTTCACATTTTTCAAGCAACAAAGAAATGGTGAATGTCTAAGCATTTCCAAGGAGAGAAAAGTGTGTGTGTGTGGTCCACTTCCTATTCCAAGATCCATCATCCTAGCCCTTCAATTCTCATCACCTTCCATCAAAGTGGGACACAAGAAGATTGGTGTTCCATCGGACCAAGAAGATCGAATGGTGCATGTTCTATAGGCTTAAATTTCATTCTTTTGATGATGGGCCAAGTAGGGCCTACCGATTGATGGTATGGATCTCACTTTAGACCCTAGGTGTGGCTGATGGCCCACCTTAATTCTCATGATCATTCCATGATGGGGCCATTTTCAACGGACCCCATCATGATGTTTATTTTCCTTGCATAAATAGGGTCATCTAGACCTTACATTTTGGTGGAGAAAGGATCTCCACCATTGATTTTGATCAGTGGGCCCACATGTAATGGGACCCACTTGATGTATGTTGTGAATCATGGAAAGGAGGGCCCATAGTGTCGAGGTCCCTCCATCACTCGACCTTACTCTCTTTCTCTCTTTCGCTCTTTTCTTTTTGTGTGATGATGTAGTTGTGTGGCCTACCCAGATGGACCCCACCTTGATGTATGTCTTATCCACACCATCCAACCTTTTGGTGGCCCACCTAGGCAGCACGTCTGTAGGTGGGGCCCACCTTTATATGTGTTGTATGCAAATAGTCCAGCATCCAGGGACGCTGGACATGGCCTCACAGAGAAGTGTGAACGGACAGTGTGGTGTACTGACGAGTTAACAAACAAAAATATTAGCTTGGTTCAAGGCCTTGGGGTGGGTTGCTCATGTAGGCCCCACCTTGATGTATGGGTCTAATCCATGCCGTCCATTCCGTTCCTAAGCTCATTTTAGACGTTGAGCCGAAATATGGGGCCAATCCGATTTTCTGGCGGGCCATGACATTGAAAACAGTGGTTCCTACCGTTAAAATCTGTTAGGGCCCATTCTGATGTTTGCATGCACCAAAACACATCGAATATTGGATTCTCCTGATGTGAGCCCCACCTAGGAAAAACCTCAGAAAAATGGTTTTTCCAAAAAAAATAATAATATAAAATAGAAGTAGACGTTGCTGCTGCTGGACGTCAAGAGGACGCTGCAGCAGCGTCCTACTGTGTTTGACGCTAGAGGCAGGGACGTGGCTCCCAGGCGTGGGCCCCACCGTGATGTGTGTAGAACATCAAAACCGTGCATTTGGTGGGCCCCCCTTCTAGCTGTGGCCCCCCCTAAAAATCAACCATATACGCAGCTCAAGGGGCCCACATGGCAGGGAACAGTCGGATTGAACTTCTACCATTGGAATCCCTTGGGATTTCACAGAAGTTTTGGATATTTATGAAATTTGTTTTTTTCTTTACCTGGGTCTGTGTGACCTTATTAACAGATTGGATGAAAGATAAACGTTATGGTGGGCCCTACATGGAACCCGCCTCTGCTATTTGAGACAACAGCGTGCAGCAGCAGCAGTGTAACGCCCTGAAAATCGAGGGTCGAGCATAAACTCAACTCCCGAGTTCCAGAACATCACTTATGCAACAAAATGAATGATGATTGAATGTTGACTGTATTTGTGCATTGAACATGAGTGAGATTAAGCCAAAACAGAATATCATACTCCAGAGACAATAAATTAGCAAGCGGAAGACTGTGATAGATATATAATATATATAAAATCTGTGGTGAGTCTCCAAAGCGTGATAACATTACCAGGTTATAAATTACAAGTACAGTTCAAATTATACCAATGTGTAAGTGTAATGTCTTCTATCCCATGTACCATAGCCCCGTCAATACAAGCACTGTGTCTTCGAGACCCGTGTCAGAGAGTTACATGTAGGAGAACTCCTCCTCGACATCATAGTAGTAGTTCGGCTCCGCCTCAGAAGTAGCGTCGCCATCTGCAATCAGACAAAGTCTGGTGGGTGTTCGAAACACCGTCCTGTATCGTGGGAGTGAGTGATCAACTCAGTGGAACAATAAAGCATAGGTTAACATGTTATCAATTCAAACAAGCAATAATGATAAAGCAGTACAAATCAAACAATTCTAACTACTCTTATTAAGTGCGAGAATGGAATGACATGATGCTGTATGCCCTTGCCAAACCACCCTCATGCGACATCATCTTACGTTCGCGAATGCTTAACTCCCTCAGTGCGTCACATCTACTAAGCACATGCGGTGCGATGATGATCATGATTACCGAGTTATTTTTAGTCCATTTCAAACAGCAGTATTGGGAAACTAAGGTACCTCCCTTGTATCATTCCCAAACATGATCCATTCTAGGGTCGTCAATCCTAGTTAATCTCATACGATATTATGGTTCGAGAAGCATAGCGAAGGCATCGCAAAGGGCTCGTCACCCGTCAGCGCGGATACAGATCTCACCGTATGCGGCTCAATTGTTGGCCGTCGCCTCGAGTACAGTGTCTCACCGTACTCGGCTCAATCACTAGCCGTCACTCGAGTACGTGTCTCACCGTACTCGGCTCAACTCATACTCTAGTTGCTTTGTGAAAGACTCGTCGCCAATCACGCACTTTGGAGTATACTCGAAGATACTACGGAGGACTCGTCGCCCGTCAAGACGAGTACACAATGTGTCTCACCGTACTTCGGCTCTCGCCGTAAGTATCGACAGCTCAAATACAGTGTCCCATACCACCGTATTCGGCTCACGAGTCTGGTTGCTCACTGGTCACTACGGGGAGGCACGTGGCCCCAGCGTAGGCCGACAGCTAGACCACGGTGTCCCATACCACCATGCCCGGCTCATGAGTCTTAGTGGATCGAGGTACCATGGTTAAAAGGGATTTCACTGGTAAGTTTGGTACCCTAGGTTCAGGCAGTAGCGACCAAACATGGTGAACATAAATAAGACAGATCGAGTTACTTGACGAGCTCGGCTAACTCGAGCGCACAACAAGTTGAACAACATGAAGTGCATAAGCACTTCGCGTGGCCAACCACTATCGCCAACCGAAGTACGACTCGGGTTCGTCGAACACATCTCACGTGGCAAATGAATCGCAACCACGAATTTAATTCTGGTACCGATTTTCTGGACTATAATCATAGCCCCAAACACAATCAAGTGCAGATAGATAAAGCAGTAGTGAATCAAGATTTAACTCATACAATCGAGGTCTGGTAGTATCCGTTTAGGGCTGCCAGGGCTGTTGCAAGCATTCGTTGCTCCACTCCCCCATCACCCATGACGGATCATACAATGTAAATATAAATTTAAACATATGCATTACATAGTTAAAATCATAAAGCAGTTGAGCATGTTATGAAGCACAATACGAGCATGAATATGTACATGTTCAATTCCTAATCACACAACTATCCAAGGAGATCATACACATAGTTAAAAGAGGTTGAGAATCATATCTCAACACCCTTATACATTACAATTTGCTAACTACTACTCATTCAGACATTTCAAGAAACACTTAAACAAACATACATCAACATACATGACATATGTCGATCACATAGGCATTAGGCCAAATCCTTTCACTAGGGAGTTGCCCCAATCATAACACGCGTACACCCACGACGGATAGTCATGGCAAGCAAGAATCCAAGTTCCATATTCATTCAGTCATTTCCGCAAACACTTGGCCCACACATTTTAGCATATATAGTGTATATTGGCCGTGGCGTGATTTAGGGAAAATCCTTTTGTCAAAAGGGTATCGCCAATACAACAATCATGAATCCATGACAATTAGTCATGGCGAGCACGAATGAGGATTCTATACTCATTCAGTCATTTTCACAAACACTTAGAATACACTATTACAACATACATGGTGTATGTTAGCAAAACATGTATTAGGGCTATCCTTTAGCCAAGTGAATAGTTTATCCATGTATAATATATTACTACAAAGAAATAATCATGATAAATGCATCTCCAAAATTTATACGTATACGATTTTCTAGAATACGCATTTTCAACATACATAATGTATACAAGCAAACATGTATTACGGCGATTCCCTTCGCCAAGCAAATATTTTATACGCACATAATATATTTATACGACAATTAATCATGACAAACACATCGCTAAAATATACATGTATACGGTACTTCTTACAATACCGTATTTCTACATACATAGTGTTTATTAGTAAACATGTATTTAGGCGAATCCTTTCACCAAATAAGTATTTTATCCATACGTCATATATCCATATGACAAATAAACATGTCAAACATATTTCCATAAAAAATACGTATACGGTATTTTATACGAATACCTAGAGTATGTGAAATTCCAAATTCTACAATTTTAATCGAAACTGAAAACGGAAAGCACTTTATACATGTGCAATTGCATGCAGATCATGAATCTATCATTATCTGACATTGAAAGCATTGAAAACCATAACCTATACACCTAAAGTCCGCACCTTGTGTCATAGAATCGTAACGGAGTCAGTAGGTTTGCTAGGCTTCTGAATACAGCAGTTTGGCAACCTATAGAACAAAATAGGTTAGCAATTTCATAACCTACAACCACCCAAGCCCCAAATCAGATTAGGGTTAGGGTTTCTTACCTAGAAACAGAGCCGAAAGCGCCGGGAAAGCGATTAGAACTAGGCGGTTAAACACGTATAGCAACAGGGAAGCATTACAGGAAGATGCTCCCACTTCACTCTCACTTTCTCTCTCTTTTCCTATGGTTTTCCTTAAATTTGGATGGCTGAAATGAGAGAGAGTTTAAGGTCCTTATATAACCTAAGAATTCTCCAAAACAGACTCCAGGTCAAAGTATACTTATGTTATAACCAAAGCGGACCTGTTTCAGCTCAACGGAGGACTTCTGGCGGGCCTCCTTGAGCCAAAGGTTGGACTTAAGCTCACTAATGCTGGATCTATGTTCTATTAAGTTTTCATTTCGGTCGGAATTCCAGATCACACATGGCGGACCAGTTTCAGTTCAACGGTCAGCGGATCTCGATCGGAGATTCCGAGTACATGTAAATGTGTATGAAATTTTTCCTGATCCGAGGGTGTAATTTGGTCAGATTCTGATGGTCTGGTTGCTTAATACTAATCCGTAAACAAATGATGCCAGATCACTATTTAAGATATTTATTTTGTAAAGGAAATGGTGGTTTTCACACTCCCTGGCTCCGGACACGATCGAATGGCCATGGGACATTGTCTGGACTTGATTTCTGAGATGGTTGTCGAGCCCAGTGAGGCGGTCCTAATTCCTTAACTTTGAGTTATTCGGACTTCCGACGTGCGGTCTAGATCTGATACAGAGTTTCGATGTGCTCCCGAGAGCAGCCGGGTAATGAGATTGATCCTAGATTTTAGGGTAACCTAGCGTCAATGATTCTACAAGTTTTGGGTCTTGCAGATCGTATTTAAAGCGATTCAAACAGATTTCGTAGCTAATCTGGTTTCACACCTAGTTACTTTGTCTCATTTCTAAAGGATTTAGTCCTAAGTGATTTCTGGTCGAGGTGGTACTCAGGCCTTTGTAGTTTGTATATAAAGTGATCCAAGTTATACTACTTAGCTAGTTTAAGATAGTGTCTAGGGTGAAAGTTCTTAGAAAAATTGGAAGATCAAGGTGATGAAGGGTGAGATTTGTGAAGGAAATGAGTTCAAAGGCGGCTTTAGACTTTGGGATTCAGTTCTTACAAGTTAATGAGGTATTAGGATCGACCCATTGCCTAAGGACGTCTAATCCCAGGTTGGCACAAATCCTGGGCGTTACAAGCAGCATATGATGTATGCCATCCTCGCTAACTGTCCATCCAAACGCTGTGAATGCACACTGTCCATTTAGTTGGTGGGCCACGTGTGTGGACCCTACCATGATGCATGTGTTGTATCCACACCTTCCAACCATTTTGAGATTATTTTATGGCATGAGAAAAGAATGAGTCAAATCTATAGTTCACACGGACCCCACCATTGGAAATAGCGAGGACAGTGACATCCACCATTCAAAATTCTAAGGGCCATAGTAGTTTCCAATTCAGCTGATATTTGTTTTCACTTCATCTATCTCTATGTTAATTTATGAATAGGTTGGATCTCAAAATACATCACGGTGGGCCACGCCGTGCAATCCAGCCATGGTATGGTCCAGGATCTTTCGACTTGATATATTTGAGGGTCATGTGCAGGGCCCACTTGTTATGTATTTGTGGCCCATTTAATAAGACCCATTGTGACATATTTCCAACCCATTTGAGGCCCACCTATGATGTATATTTGAGGCCCACCTGTAATTTATATTTTAGGCCTACCTGTAATTTATATTTTAGGCCCACCTGTAATGTATATTCAAGGCCCATATGATGGGGCCCACCTGCTTGAATTTGAGGCCTATGACAAGGCCCATTGTGATATGTATTAGGCCCATTAGTGCGGCCCATTGATGCAGCTAGCCCAATCGATGTATATGAAGCCCATTGGTGCGGCCCATGTACGCGGTCCACTTGATATATATGAGGCCTGACGTAGGGGAGGACGTGAGGTCGAGCACCGTCTTCCTCAAGAGGATAACTATTCCGAATCCACGGAACTTCTCTAGACTCCTCACAGAGACTTTCTCGATTCCACGAGAAAAGAGAGCAAAAAATAGAAATAAATTCTAATAAATTCAAAATAGATTAATGCATTCATAAAAATGAGTTCACAACCCTTTAAATAAGGGTACTAAGCAATGGGAAAGAAATCATAACCAAACTACAACTAAAACTCTTAGAATTCGCGACTTACTATAAATAGTAAACTTACTATTTATAGACGGTCGTGATGTCTACTAGTGCGCAAGGTTTTCAGCCAAAAATAGTAAGTGTCCTATTTGGCTTCACCAAACCGTTCCCCTAATTATTCTAAGCTCTTTTCACGTTGGGCGCAACTCTTAAAGCCCGACAGATGAAGAGTTATAGTCAAACTAAAACTTACTATTTAAAGTAAAAATGAAATTGAAACAGGGAAACGACCGTTGAATCAGGGGTTTATCATAATTCTGAGCGTCATAACCCAGCATAGCTAGGTTGGTTGGCTAAAGTGGCTCGTTCTACCCCAAAATCATATATTTTACGTTGGCTAACTCATCCTGGATTGCGAGATACGCCTGATTGAAGGTCTGATGGTCCAGATCACTTCTGTCGCTGACCGGGCCTTTTCTGATCCATCTTTGCCATGTAATTTCTGCGACCCGCTCTACATCAAGGCCCATGTGATGTGGGCCATTTGATGTATCTGAGGCCCATGGGTTGGGCCCAATGAGATGTATATAAGGTTCATTACAATGTGTGACTCCACCATGGTTTGTGTAATGATATTTATGATGGGCCGTGCCTTGGGAGCAATGATAGTTTGACGTCCACATTGTAAGAATAATGTTGGTTGAAGGTCCACTTTATAACTCTCCCTAGGGCCCATTGATAGGCCCATACTTGTTGTGTTTAGGCTATCTAGGCCCATCTTCGTTGTAAGGATAGTTCATCACTACATACCATGCTTAGTATAACTCCATGACTCATGACCATATGCATCATATGTATACTTGATATGAGTAGTGACTGATCATAGCATATGCATTGGACAGACTATTTATAGGACTCATTGATAGAAGTTACCCACATGAGGCACGGTACGGGCAAGATCGCTGCATGACTAGAGGGTGTGACTCATGCATCTTGCATATGTGTGACGTTATTACTGTATGCCCTAGCGACATCAGGGATGTGACCTTCACAAGCATGTCGTTGATGGTAAGAGGAGACACCGAAAATGTTTGGTTCGAGCATCCGGATACTTTGGTTGTCCATGGGTAAAAGTCCCTTAACCTTCGAGGCCAGGAGACGCCCCAACATCTAGACTGAGTGGATACATGAGCGCCCGAGTGCTGAATACTAGTAGGCCTCATCTCTCACTGTGTCGTGGTCGGTTGGGAGGGGGTGTGGCCTTATCCGCCTGAGTGAGGGGGTTGTAAGCTAGGCTGAGTTTGACCAGCTCATAAATGAGTCTGCTATCAACGAGCCGGGTAAGTATTAGCAGACTACTGGTTATGCAGATAGTGTGGTCTGTTTCACTCGTTGGGCTGTGCAGCTAGGGGAGGCGCCAGTCAGTGTGGAGTGTACTTGACCCCAGTGATGATCCCAGGGATGTACGATACTGATACGTGGACTTATTGAGTAGGAGTTGCATACTCATTCATTCATCCATTCACTATTCACTCGAGCTGGTGGTGCGCAACTATTTGTTATGTTTACTTCACAATGGCCAGGATTTCGGTTGGGGCGCGCGACTAACCTGAGATCAGGAGTTTACCACATTGTGTTTGACTATCCAAATTTAGGTATAGGACTGGTTTGGATAGAATTCCCTTATGATCGACCCCATAGCCTGCGATACTACGTGCTATCATCCAGACTTCACTCCAGCTTGGTCATTTCATTCGCATCGCATATTGCATTTCATCCACGGCATATGGCATTTTGGATTGCTACATTTTTGCACTTATATAGCTTAGACAAAATTTGGCAGGATCCGCATATTGCATTACATCCGCAATATATGATATTTGGCTCATTATGATCTGCATTACGTACTCTGATATTATATGACTCATGGACTTTCCAGTATATTTTCGCTTACTATGATATCGTATGATTCATGATCTTGTCAGTATTTTCACTTATTCCGATGATGTATGATTTATGAGCTTTATTATATACATGGCACTTACCTTACATACACTTTCACCACCCTCTAAGTTTTCTATAAGTTTATGCACGATAGATGCGTGCAGGTGGCATTAGGTCGTAGCAGCATTAAGCTTGGAGCATGCAACGGACTTCTCGAGCTTTGATTTTATTTAACATATGTATTTCCCTTTCAGCATTGTATTCAAGTTTATATTAGTGGATATGTGATGATGATGTTGCCTTTGTGATTTGGGTAAACTTGTGGTTATGCTTATTAGGAGACAAATATACGTTGAAAAATCCTCCTTGTAGGATCCCAAGATCGGAATCTAGCGTATGCGCACTGGGAGTCGAGAATGGGGTACTACGGAGGCTGTCGGCACCGGATTCGGCGATCTGAAATTTTGTGAGCCCAATTTCTGGGTTTGGGGCGTGACAACTATAGTCATCATTCAGATCCGGAACGCAGGCATAAATGAAAGGGAATTGTAGCTATTGGCTATCACTAAGTTAGTTTGGCTTAAGGCATGGACGGACTAAACTAATCCTAGAGACTAAGGGTTCCATGACTGCTGAGCGATGGCAAAAGCTAAATATCCCAAAGAACACATTGGATTAATTGTTGAGTTGTTGTGTTTTGGGTTAATGCTGAGATCATTTTCTTTGTATTTTCTTATGTTATTTATAAACTGCTCAATGAAGTCATGAGAATAACTGCTGCCTATGTGTCAACTTCCCATACTACCAACTGTAAGCTGACGATTACCTCCCCTTAATCATGATGTCCTTTTGCTTAATACATTATTATCTCGTCATTAATCTCTTATACATAATTTAGTACTAACGTAGCCTTAGTGGTTGTAAGCCTTTATCTCCAAATCACGTGAACAACACGATTCCTTGACGATATGCTCAGCTATGAGTTGTCTTCCTTATATTTAACGCATGCCATGAAAATATCATATGTGCCACATGTCCATATTTACACAATTAATATGAAACAGCCAAATCTTATCCTAACAAGCATACAGATATGTACCTCTTCCTTGATCCATAAGAGATCAAGATGACAGCTCATTGAGATCGGTACAATAGGTGTTGTACCCAACTAGATTGTTACCAGAAAAATTGCAACAAAGACAGCTGAGGAGAAAGATCATTGGTTAATTGGGTAAAATCCCATGTGATGATCATGAATACGATGGTTGATTAGATCGTTCATCAAATTCGATTTAATCCTATTGCTGTTAGTACCAACATCTCTTCGAAGGTGGAAGTTTGAGTACCATTTCCCAATCTATCAATTGATAACCTTATACATTCACTTGTGATGGTGTATTGAGGGCAGCAATGGGCCGACTTTGGGTAGGCCAGGCTAAGCACAAGCTTAGCCCGCCACTTAAAGCCCAAGGCCCAACCCCGACCAAGGCCAGTGGCAAAGTAGGCCCAAAGCATGAGCCCAAAAAAATTGTTGGGCTCTCACCCAGCCTAAAAATTCATCAAATCATTTTTTTTGGCTTTAATGTTTCAAGTCTATCAGTTCATCAAGTGGGCTACACATGCACAAAGAAATGAATATTTTAAAAGAATGAAACTAAAGGTCTATATTCAAGATGGATGGGTTACCTGAGGCATGGAATGGCTTACTTAAACGATTTAACACATGCACATATAAAGTTAGGTCGAGACTGGCTAGGCCAATTTGCCAGGCCGGTCAACTTGAGCCTAAGCGTGATGAGGTGGGTTAGGCTAAATGACTTGAGCTCAATCCCACTACAAGAAACACCACTTTTAGCGACGAAAATTTTCGTTGCTAAAAGCCAAATTTTCGCAGCCGAAAAATTTTAGCGACGAAAATTTTCGTCGCTAAATTCGTCGCTAAAAGACTGATGTACAAGGCTTTTAGCAACGAAAAATTCAAATCGTCGCTAAATGCAAACTTTTTAGCGACAAAAATTTTCATCACTTAAAAAATTTTGCAAGACATTTAGCAGCGAAAATTTTTGCCACCAAAAAATGTCTAAGACTTTTTAGCAGCGAAAAGTTTCGCTGTAAAAAAAAATTTACAAGAGTTTTAGCAGCAAAAATTTTTGCTGTCAAAAATATTTTACAAGTATCCAACACTTTAGCAGCAAAAATGTTCGCTGCGAAAAAATTTTCTAAGACTTTTAACTACAAAAATTTTCGCTGCAAAAAAATTACAAGACTTTTAACAGCGAAAAGTTTCGCCGCCAACAAACTTCCACGACTTTTTAGCGGCGAACATTTTCGCAGCCAAAAAATATCCAAAACTTTAGCAGCGAAAAGTTTCGCTGCAAAAAAAAATTTTCCAAGACTTTTAGCAGCGAAAATTTTCGCTGCCAAAAAAATTTCCAAGACTTTTAGCGGCGAAAATTTTCGCCGCCAAAAAAAATTCCGAGCTTTTTTAACGGCGAAAATTTAAATTCGTTCCACTTTTAGCGACGAAAATTTTCATCGCTAAAAGTCTCTTTTTAAAAAAAAATATGCAGCCCAAAATTCAGCACAAAATTCCTGATATACACCTGTTAACAATATATTTCATCATATTTATCCTGATATACACCTGTTATATAATATATTTCATCATATTCACATTCACATCCAGCTAAACCCAAACTAATGAATCCATCCAAGCCTCGGTTACAAATTGAGGCTAAAAATGTTTAATTTTTTTAAATATTTATTTAAACTACTAATCCATTCATTCAATCCACTCATGAAACAATCAATCATGAAAGCCATAATACCAACAAAATAGTTAACAACTCAATCAAACAATCAATCTCACTTGTTTACTATTTAAAGTTTTCAAAACAAACTCGATCAAACTATTACACAATATTAGGTTCCACAAATAATACAAAGTCACAACGCAAGATTTGGGTATGACTTTTGCTTGGCTGATGAACAACTACAGCTTGTTCGGTAGTCTGAAAGCATCTGCAAAGAAGAACTCGCCATTAGCAATACTGGATAAATAACTTACAGGGTCATTTGGATGCCAGGCTGAAATCAATGAATACCAAACCATGCCTGCCAGAAGATGGATGGTCCAGATTCAATGTATATATGCGACTTTTTCAGTACGGTAGCAGCTTGATTTCAGGTCATGGAGTTGCAATGGTAGACCCATCCAGATATTATTTGGATAGCAGTCACACATGTGACTATGTTGGCACTGTGCAGTGAAGAATGGAATTCCCATTCCAATAAGGGGCATGCTCCGGTGGCATCGGTAACCCATCCATCAGATGAATTGACCCAAAATACCCACAGGACCCAAAAAAATAGGCTGATTAAAGACTTAGGTGGGCCACAGAGCAGGGAACAAGCTGGGAGAGGACGCCCATCCTTGATTTGCGTGGAGGGCCTCGTCATGTTGTATATATGGAAACCAGGCCATTCAGGGCATTAATCTGGCCTGGATGAAGGGTGAGGCCAAAAATCAGGTTGTTTTGCAACTCCAATGGGCCCCTGTGAAAAATCAAGGGTAAGTACTATCTCCCTCTTTGTTCCTTATTCTATGGTCCACCTGAGTTTTTTATGAGGCTGAGTTCTGGGCCTCGGGCGATTATTGAAGTGACACATCTAATGGACAGGTTGGATGTGATACATACACCACATGAGCCCCACATCTATCCATCACTTCCCTAAGCTTACAGTGGTACGGGTGCCCCTAGAGCGCACCTCTTCAGAAGAATGAGCTCCTCTCCTGGAAAATGCTCAAACTTATGGCCTTTCAAATAATCATTTCACCTTATATCACACCAGGCTACTTCATGGCACAAGTTCATTAGAAATGAGTTTGGCCCAGCATCCGAATGGGCCCCCTTAGATAACATTGATAGAACCTGACCTTCTCTCTATGAAGGTGATTTGGCATATAATGCGAAATTATTAAAGAACAGAGTTACAAATAAATCTCACCGTCCCTATGGAAGGCTTTTCCTTCGTTGCCTCTGTTAACAACAAACCGCCAGCAGTTTTCACCTCAGCTTCAGCAACCTGAAATTAAAGTAAATGCAGAATATATTAAACATGAGGGGGAAAATCCAAGACAAGAAAATAACAACTGGAAACTGTGCTATTTCTTTATCAGGTGCTGGGGAATGATCCGATGGAATCCACCAGAGCCTCTGTTGGAGTCCTGCTCTATGGGGGCCACATGATATGTGCATGACATCCAATCCGTCCAAAAGGTGCACTCACATATATATAGGAAAATGAGCTTTGCTAAGCCAAGAAGTGCGTGCAATAAAGCTAACATACACACCGCACATGCCAGCAAGGCATTACAGGTTCCAGATTTAATCCATTCATCAGAATGGCAACATTGTATTGGTGCCTTAGCCCAAGAATCAGGTTGATCCACTGGTGAGGTGGGCCACAGTTTGCAAAACAAACATAGGGCTCCAAAAAAACTTGCCTGAAGTTTTCCAACCCATCTACCAATTTCCAATATTGGGTCCCACATGCTTATTGGACCAGATTTTATTTTGGGAAAACATGTTCAAGGTCAGACCAACCTGATGGATGGATTAGATCTCACACCTATGTGCCAGGCTGGCACATATGTGGCATGTACATAAGCTTTTCTGCACACGTGTGTGCTTAGCAAGAAAAAAAAAAATCCATTTTGCTCCATTAGAAAGTAATCTTTTAACATTGTTAGATTTCCTGCAACATCTTTCCAATATGGCAATTCTTATCAAATGATATGGATAACAATGCAAATTCACTGTACAGGCGCCTACTTGGGTATATTCCCACTTCCAACCGCAGATGGGATGTGCTCCTTGCAAATTAACATTAGTTTTCTTTTAGTCTGAGGAAAAGGTGGGTAAAAGGAATCCACTTAGTTCTGATTCCATTTTCACTGGCACCCTAAATACTTTCAGTAGAATGGTTCTTCCAGAGAAGCCAAACCAAAACAAACTTGGAGGTACACCCAAACAGACCGTAAATCACTTGTTATATATGCGGACATGGTAATCTCTATGACTCTATCATGTATTTTCTTATGTGAGGGCATATTTTTCAGCATGCCTTCTTAATAATATGTACTTGTGACATAAATTTTTAACATTTTGAAACATGACCTAACATTCTCTATGGAGGCAGTTGGTGTTACATTGACCAAGCCTTACAACTGAAATTTTCTTTTTCTTTTATGCTCAAGGTAAATTGGAAGACAAAAAGCTAATTTAGAAATCTTCAAATTTTTCTTTAGGGTCTGTTTGGATAATGGGGAAAAAATAACAAAAGAAATCAAAACAGTAATGATCACCCATTTATGATTTCTCAAGATATCCATGAGACGGATTCCATGGATTCCACTTTCAGGGGCTTGTTTGGATAGGAAGTAAAAATCTGATAAAGCTCTCACATTGGTTACCTCATATCTTTAGGGACTGTTTGGATAATGGGGAAAAAAAAAAAGAAAAAATATAAAAATATAAAAAATTTCAACAGTAATGATCACCAATTTATGATTTCTCAAGATATCCATGAGACAGATTCCATGGATTCCATTTTGAGGGGCTTATTTGGATAGGAAGTGAAAATCTGATTTAGGACAGCACTTCGTGAAAGGCCCCACCATGGGAAAAGTCATCCATTTTCTTCTTCTTTTCCTTTTTCTTTTCCCAATCCAAACAAACTGTAAATCACTTGTTAGAAATGTGGACATGGCAATCAGGAAGCTCTGAGCCTTGGATATTCAGGGTTCTCTATCATGTATTTTCTTGTGTGAGGGCATATTTGCCAGCATGCCTTCTTTTCATATATATACTTTTTTTTTGACAGACAACTGATTATATTAAAAAAGGAAAAACAGAAATACATCTGATAGAATCTGGTGAGGGAGCAGAAACTAGTTAGGCCCCTAGAAAAGCAAAATCAGCATCCTTAAGATCTGATAGAATCACTTATTATCATATATACTCGTGACATATAAATTTTTAATGTTTTGAAACATGACCTACCATTCTCTATGGAGGTAGTTGGTGTTCGATTGACCAAGCCCTACAACTGAACTTTTTGTTCTCTTTTTCTACACTAGAGGTAAATTGGAAGAACAAAAAGCTAATTTCAAAATCTTCAAAATTTTTCTTTAGGGCCTGTTTGGATACTGGGGGAAAAAATCAAAACAGTAATGATCACCCAATGATGATTTCCCAAGATATTCGTGAGAGAAATTCCAGGGATTCCATTTTGAAGGGCTCGTTTGGATAGGAAGTGAAAATCTGATAAAGCTCTCATATTGGTTACCTCGTATCTTGTGAGTGAGAATTTGACTATGGTACTTGGGTAATGATTGCTCCTTGAAATCCAATATTTCTTTGCTATCCAAACATTGTGAAAGGTCCCATCATGGGAGAAGTCATCCATTTTCTTCTCTCTCTCTTTTTAAATTTTTTCTTTTCTTTTCCTACCACCCAATGAGGCCCTTAAGGGTGTGTTTGGTTGCACTTGCAGCAAACTTCATGAAATATCATAAAATTTTACAACAAATTAGACTTGATCAGTCATAAATATCATGATATTTGTGCAACCAAATGCACCCTAAGAGAAAACAAGACCAACCATGACTCTGCAAACATGAAGGGAAGAAGAAAAAACCTTGATCAAGACTCGGTCATTGAGAGGCTTGAGATCCTTCACATCATCAGTCTCAAGAATGCCAACTAGATCATCCTCCTTCAACAAAAGATGTTTCGATCCATTGAACTCCAACTCCGTGCCTGCATACTTGGAGTATACAACCTGGGTACCAGACTACCACCACAAAGAGTCCATCCATCAGCAAAACTTAGTTCAACAGATTTCCGTCTAAATAAAGCAGTACAGCCAAGACGAAACTCGAGGTATAGGCAATAGTGTGAAGCTTCTGTTTTGAGAGATGAGGATTGAACTTTTATTTGTCTTTTAAATAATAATAATAATAATAACAGAGAAATGCTCCAGTGCTCTCAGAGCACTATAAGTGATAGTGCTCCACTGCTCCTAGTTGCATTTAGTGTATTGGGGCAGTTAGACTTTCCAAGCCATTGATTTAGACTGCTCATTAGGTCCAACTCACATTTTATAGGCAAACATGCAAACATCAACCAATCTGACAAATATCAACCATTCGATCATTGTCTTTAATATGGATGGTCAAGATAATTTACATAAAGGTTATCTAAGGCATCACTTTTTTTTGTGAAGGTTATCTAAGGCATCACTTTTGTTAATAAATCATAGCATCCCATCCATGGTGAAAAAAGGATGGCTACAGAAAATAAGGCCAAATCAAGGATGGATTAGATCATCTGGTCAGTGCAGTTCACGCGTGGTCATGTGAGAAATCTGTTTTGGACTTAATGGACAGTTCAGATCAATTGATTGGACTGCATAACTGAACTTAGGAAACTGGAGCACTATAATTTATGTGCTCTGAGAACACCAGAGCATTTCTCATAATAATATGGAATTAAAATTGAGACCTTGTGCATGATAAATTTTATGAAGTGCAAAAATCATGTATTCTGTTAAAAATTCAGACCCACATCAGTGTATTAACCCTTGCCTACCACATGAGAGAGAGAGAGAGAACTCAATATCACCTGGACACTGATGTCAACTTTGTTATTGCCAATGGTCTTACCGTCTCCAACAGCAACAACTTCACCTCCTTGGGGCTTGGTCTGGGCAGTTGTGTGAAGAAAAATACCGCCAGTAGTTTTCTCCTCAACGGTTTTGATTTTCACAAGCACTCTATCGCCCAGTGGATTAATTGAAGTGTACTGCAGAATCGGACAGTGTATTAATACAATGCAACAAGAAAATGAAAAGAACAAGAAACATAAAAACCCACAAGCACAATCACTAAAAACCACCTGTCACATAAACCCAAGAGAAAGCCCAATACCGTAAAACATAATCGCATGGGGAAGTAAGATTCTACCAACATACAGGACTCTAGCCAATCCAAATCTTCAAAAATCTACATGGCTTATCACATTCATTTGTGACCCTAGAATTCCCAAAAGGAAACAGTTGTGCAGGAAAATGAGCATGAAGCCAGAAACTTCCACACATGTTGGAAACGATCATTGTTGTATAAATACTAGCTCACTTCATTCTTTTAAATAATGATGAAAATTTTAATGGCAAGCAAAAAAAAAAAAAAAAGAAACAAAATAAGAAGGAAGCAAAATACACATAATAACAATGGGAAGGTCCCACCTGCAACTAGATGTAGATGAGAAAACCATGCAACAAGCTGTGTGGGCGCCCACCATGGTTTGTGTATGGAATTCAACGTGTTTAGAAGGGTTTTCCCACCATGAATAATGGGATGCCCCCGAAACCAGGCGGGTCGAATCATCAAGTGGCCACACCAAAGAAAATAACAAAGAACCACTTAAAACCTCCAAATTCATGTGCTGGCCCACCTGAGAGTTGAATGGGCCTGATCTTCATGGTGTTGAAACTCTGCTGCAAGGGTTAGATGCCATACACCCCATAGACAACTAGTTCAACAGCTTTCTAATCAACAACTAGCAGCAGGTGAGACATTCCCCTTAAGAAAAAGGAACTAAATAGCATTGCATTGCAGAAATGGCACTTTACTCATCCCAGAAATGGCAGTTAATGTAAAACAATTTCGCCTACTCCATCCATGGAAAAATCACGTGCAAGCAAGCATTGCAGTAAAGAAAGCTATGATGCAAATAAATAGCATCTACGATAGTACACACGCAATTAATAAATTATGAACATGGAAAATGAATTTCAACATTACACAACATGGAACAATAAGAATTTTTCTTTTTTTCTTTTTTGAATGGGACAATGTTTCTATAGTAACATACATTTTATTAAAGTGAAAAATGAAAGATCTGTAAAGAAGAATTCACCAAAGATAATTAAAGGAAGATCCTATGCATAACACAGTGTTGGTACTCCTTCCTTCCCTGGCTTATTCCACATTGTTTACCTCCATAGTAAGGTACAACACAATAGCATGCAATACATGAATGGGAGAATTTTCCATTGTAAGTTTGTAATATCCATTTTATTAAAGTGAGAAGCAAAAGATCTATAATGAAGAATTCACCAAGATATTTGTGGATTTTTTTTATTTTTTATTTTGAAGAAAATGGAATTTTTTGGGAAACTCCATCTCTAGAAAACAGTAAGAAATGAAAATATGCTTCCCATGATTGTCTTTCAATAAGATTTTCTTGAAAAAAATTTCTTCATTTACAAATCAGCTACATCCACACAAAACACTCCTTGTTGAGCCATTTTATCAAATAGTTAGCATGCATGAAATACAGTAGGGAGATTGTATTATAAATATTAGCAACATCCACAGCACAAAGTTATTGTCCTTTCCCCTATAACATGAAATCTTCCTTTCCCCTACTCTTAAGATATTGTCCTTCAAATCTATTATACACAGCACGAAGTTAAGTCATTAGAAGACCATTTCCATATGTAATCATAAACTAGAAATCAGGTCAGTCAGCCAAGTTACCTTATGCATCTAGAGCATCTTGAGCCCAAAAATGAGATGATCATCTAGACTTGAGATGATCCGAATGTATGGCCATTCCAAGCATCCAAACAGACCCAAACCCCATTCATTCATTGAAAATCCACATTACCAAAAATTAAAAATATATATATAGACAGAGAAGGTGCCATAAAAATGCCCCGCCTTCACGCATGCATACATTTCTATAAAAAACAGAGATAGAGAGAGAGAGAGAGAGATTTATAAGGTAGCCATTTATGGTATCTGTACATGGAATCCATGTAAAACAGGAACCCAAAACAAACAACAGACAGGAAATTGGAATGTATGCTTTTTCATTTCTTGAGGTTTCTATGTTATATTCCTTAGTACGTGTGTGCACGTGTGGCCAACATTGCCTCTTTCTCTTTTTTCTATTTCACCGTTCCTACCTAATGATGTGTGGTTTCTCACATTACACAACAGACTGATTTGAAGTTTTGACGTTGGATTTTTTTTCCCCCTGTTGAGCTTGGCATTTCGTCGAGCAGTTAGAGTTCGTCTTCAATCTTTTTTAATTTTCCTCCATCCAAACACACCAGAATCCTTTACATTTGTCAACTCCAACTGAACGGCGAGCGTGCTTCCATCAAAATGGACGGTTGAAAAGAACCACCCATCGGTAGATCTTGACCGACCAAATGAGCGGTGGGGCTGGCTTCCATACTACCAGAGATTGAAGACGTGACAATTACCAAAGTGGCACTAGGGGCTGGTCCACGCGTTGGGTGGGCCATACACGTTAAATATAGACCGTTGGTTTCTCAACCGTCCATTTCAATGGGGAATATTGTTTCAGGACTAAACTAAAAAAAAATGAAATGTTAGAACTGAAGCAGATAGGAAAATTACCGTGGAGGTGGGTGATGCATTAGATGCACGGTTAGGGTTTTCCTTACATCGATTTCTGACGATGAGAATTGAGCCTCCCTCGGCGATGAACTGCAAAGGAATAATGGCTTCGAGGTAATCCTGCAGAGAGAGAGAGTTGCTGGAAGATGAGAGATGGAGAGAGAGGGTAGGGGGTGGAGTGAGAGAGAGAGGGAAGGCGGTGGAGTGAAACAGAGAGAGGGAAAATGAAATTGGCGTGAGCAGGGGCAATTTTTGGAGGACCGGTTCGCCTCGCACGGACCTAGAGACGGACTGGTGGTCGGTGCTCTGTGGGCCCTACCATGCTGTATGTGTTTCATCCATTTTTAAATATTATTTCATGGCTTGATCCTAAAAATTAGATGGATATAAATCTCAGGTGGTCCACACCACATGAGAACAATAGTGATTGGATATCCACCATTAAAATCCTCCTAAGGCCCACTGTACTGTTTATTTGACATCCAATCCGTTGATTTGGTCATACAGGACCAAATCTATGAAACAAACAAAAATCAGCTTGATCCAAAACTTTTATGGATACCAAAATGTTTTTAATGGTCGACGCTCATTCAACACTGTTTCGTGTAATGTGGTCCACTTGAGATTTGGATATATCTCATTTTTGGTCTCACATTGTAAAATTATCTTTAAAAATATATGGACGGCAGGGATGAAGCACATACATCATGGTGGGGGCCACAGAGCACCGACCACCAGCCATTGGATGGTGTCAGAGGCAGTAGTCAATCCATTCCCAAGTATACTGAGAAAATCCTGTGGAGCCCACCATAATTTATTCATTTTATCCACTTCATCCATCCATTATAACATATAATTTTATTACATAAGCTCAAAATCCTATAAAAATCTGAAGTGGACCACATCATAGGAAATAGTATAAACTGAACATCTAGCAGTGAAAATTTTTGGGAGGCCACTGAAGTTTTGGATCAAGTTGATATTTTAGTTTTCCCTTCATCCATGTATTTGTGATCTATTGAACAGGTTGGATGACAAATAAAAATCAGTGTACGCCATAGGAAGATTTCAACGGTGGAAATCATTATTCCCACCGTTTCCTGTGGTATGGTCCACTTGAGCTTTGGATATGCTTTCATTTTGGGCTCAACCACTAAAATGATCTAGAAAAATGGATTGACAGTGTGGATAAACCAAATACATTCACTATGTCATTGCTAACTGGATACGGCAAGGTAGGATGCAATGTGCATTGAAACCCTCTCGGGGGTCACAAAAGTTTCGGATCATTATGAAATTTGTTTTTCCTATTCATCCAAGTATTTGGAACACACCACATGAAATGGTGTTGATTGAATATCCAACATTAAAAACTTCTTGTGATTGAGCCAAAGTATGAGGCAGATTCAAAGTTCGAGTGGACCCCATCATCCGTAAACGAAACTCAAGTGGGTCATACCATCGAAAACTATGTGAAGACATCCTAAAAAATATAAAAGCACTTGGTGGGGCCCAACTTGAGCTTTAAATATACCTCAATTTTGGGTTGAACCACTAAAATGATTTGAAAACATGGATGGACGGAGTGGATAAGACAAATATATTCACGGTGGGCCCAACTGAGTTTACGATATCATTTTCGAGAATTATCAAACAAAATGAATAATAGCCCAAAATTAAATGGACCACACCACATATACCAGCAGGGGATGATGCTTTTCACCATTAAAAATTTTGTAGGGCCCACCATAACATTTTTTCCCATCCAATCTGTTTATAAACCCGATCCAAATAGAAAAACGGCTCAACCCAGTTTTGGATTTTGGATCGATTCTTCTGTTGTAAGCCCGATGAAATCTAACGGGCCAACCTAGTACATTACCAATCCTGGAAATCTATACCTGGCGAAGGAGACATCGTCCTCACAAATGACTGAGGATGAAGCACACGAATAACACAACCTTCACCGCAGGGTTTCTCTCCCTATGAATGGGTGGAGAGTTTTAGGGATTAGGGTTAGGGTGGGTGGAGAGTTTTCTGTCAAGCGTCTTATTTATAGAAGGTTGGTCAAGAAATAATCTCATGGGCTAGAAGTGTAAGGTAATCTGTGCATGCACATAGTTTAATCTGTACTCCAAAGTGTTGATCATCTATCAGGACTGTACATCAGTCCAAGTCTGTTCATGAGGTAACTTGGATTTTAACATGAGGTTCTCTCACAAGCAATTACCTCTTAAAAGCATTAATGCTAAAAATGGAGTCCACTGATTTTATATAACATAATAAAATTGTAGTTTCAGTGGCCGGGTGTCAATCTAAAGAAGATTACAAGGATAGAGCCTTCAAACACATGAAGTGATTTCTTAGTTTTGATGGCCACAAGGACAGGATGTGGGATAAATCATTTAGAATGATTTCTTAGTGGTGAAAAACACCTAATGGGCCCAACTACCTAGATGGTTCTGATCGAGGAACACTAATGTCATGTTTACAATGGGTATTTGCATGGATGATAATACTAATACTTTGGCAACAGATCAAATAAATCCTTTCAAAATATACTTTTACTAATGTTATTTGGCACCGGTTTTGATTAGGCGAGTATTTTTGCATTTTACTTCTTTTTTTTGTTTAAATCGTACCAAATTAGTGCCAATAGGTGAGAAATGCTTAATTCTTCATGTTTTTCCAGCAAAATCAAGGATTTGAACCTTCGATTTTAAAATTTGAGGGCAGGTGATCCAATTTGGGAGAAATTGGTGAATTTGATTTAAACATCTAAAGTTATTTACTCTTCAATCTGAAGTGATTAAATTGTTAAAAAAGAGTTGATTAAAGGTTCAAGTAGTGGATGTCCCTAATAATTTAGTAATTTTATTTTTCACAGATAAATTTCGATTTCCATTTAAAAATAACATTTTTTTCAAATTTCGATTTACAGATGTTGATGCCAGGTCGACCAATATAATGCAGATAGAGGGTCTTACAGAAATAGTAATCTCAGACAATCTGCTCAATGTGCACCAAGAAAGAGATGTGGTTCACAAATCCATTAAAATACCTATAATCATTTTTTGGGATTACGAGATGTGGTATGGCCCACCTTGAGGGGCTATATGGGGTCCATTGGAATATATGTGTTTGATCTAAAACGCCCATCAATTCTGATATATAATTTCAGTGGATGAGCCAAAAAATTATGTAGATCAAAGGTCTAAGTGGACCACACCATGAGAAATAATAAAAAATAAATTTCTATTGTTAATATGTTATGTAGTCCACTTATAGTTTTGATCCAACTCCTTTTTTGGATCAACTGAAAATAATCATTAAAATGAATAGACAGAGTGGATAAATAACATACATCACGGTAGGCCCTACAAGACTTAAAAACTAAGCTTAAAAGGGGAACAGATTGGCCATTCCCCCGGCCACCAACCCCGTGGCTGGTGGTCAGTGCTCTGTGGGCCCACCATGATGTATGTGTTTTCTCCATTCCGTTCATCCATATTTAAAGATCATTTTAGGGCTTAACCACAAAAATGAGAGGAATATAAATCTCAGGTGGACCACACCACAGGAAAACAATATTGATTGGATATCCATAATTTAAATCTTCCTAAGGCCCACTGTACTGTTTATTTGACATCCAATCTGTTGATTAGGTCACATAGACCCAGATGAAGGGTGAAAACAAATATCAGCTTGATCCAAAACTTTTATGGCCTCAAAAAAGTTTTAATGATCAAAATTCATTAAACACTGTTTTCTGTAATGTGGTCCACTTGAGATTGGGATATAACTCATTTTTGGTTTGATACCATAAATGATCTAGAAAACTAGATGGACGGCATGGATGAAATACAAACATCATGGTGGGGCCCACAGAGTACCGAACAACAGCTAGCCAATCCGTTTCCACTTAAAAAGTCCCGCGCGCGCCCGCCCCTCCCAAAACCCAAATCCCTCCCGTCTCTCTCTCGCGCACCCGTCCCTCTCCCAAAACCCAAACCCAAACCCAAACCCTTTCTCTCTCTCACGCCCGCCCCTCCCCAAAAACCCAAACCCTCTCTCTCTCTCACGCCCGGCCCTCTGTCTCTCTCTCCGCCCCCTAACCTCTCTCTCTGTGTGTTTGATCCAAAGAAGGGAGGGAGCCGAAACGATGCCCTCCCCACCCACGCATGCCCTATCTCTCTCTCTGAAGCTTGGTTGAAGATTCGTTCACAAACTCGAGGTATCTCTCCCACTCTCTCTCTCAATCTCTCTCAATCTCAATGCTGATTTATGAATTTGGGGGATTTAGTATTTTTTGGATTCCCGATTTAGGGATTTGGGGATTTTAGGGCTTACAGATTTGAATGTGGACCCCCATTTAGGGATTTGGGGATTTTAGGGCTTACAGATTTGAACGTGGACCCCGAATCGAGGATTTTCTGATATTACAAATTAGGGATTTGGGAATTTTAGAATTTTAGGGATCTTGAGGATTTTTGTAATTGGGGATCTTAAGGATCCTAATCCCTCTCTTTGGAAGCGTGTTTTCTTTAAAAAGCACTTCAATCGTGTGTAATTATGATGCGAAGATAATGTGAAATAACCACTGCCTTAAATTCAAGTATCACATAAAAAATATTCTCAAAATATACATAATCTATCGCATCATGACTACATTCACAGAATAGCACAAATATCAATTTAGCAGTAAGATAAGGAGAATGTAAGATATTTGAGTACTATTGCTCACATCCAATGAATAAAATAATAAATATTTGACCCAATCATCACGATGGCCATACCCTAGAAACAATGTTCACCACATAAAAACATACAAATACAAATGTTGCCCATCTGATGGCCGGGTTTTTGGATCGTTTGATCATGGTGGTGTGAACAAGTTGGATGGGTTGGATGCCATATGCACACACACTAAAAAAGGCATTTCAGTAATTTCATCCCCACAAATAACATTTCGGTGCTTTAATAGATGAGAATTATAAGGACTTGTGCAATAAAAGCCCGTTTGGTCACACGTCAATGTATTAGTTGACACCGATGATATTTAATTGTGAAAAGAACTTAAAACAACCCACAACCATTGTAGTGATAGTTGCCGACGAAGCAAATATACACTTTTCTTCACATACAACTCTCACCTACTATACTTTTTACCCCACGAAAATGTCAACGTGTTGGCATTTCTAGCCATGCATAGGGCCACAACGTGCTGATGAACTCATGCAAAAATCAGGCCCTTCCACTCATTGGATGGGACATTGTATTGAAATCAATGGACAATCTACATGTGCAACTTACCCATTGGAGGGATGGACCTGATTTTCATGCCAACTGATCTTCATGGTGATACCCATCTTTTGCAAGGATCAGATTTCTTACACACTTGAGGTGGGTCAGAAATGAGGTGGAGATTCCATGTGCAATGCAACACTTGATATTGTTGTCTGGACCCCTTTGACTCAGTGAAGATAAAAGCATTTCAAAATCCTAATCAATATTTTAAAACCCAGCACCAATACTCTAGTCAAGTTTTTCTGTTGGTCCGGCTCAAAATGGTGTCAAGATAGGAGCAATATATTTATTTTCATTGATTTTTCTTTTTGTTGAGATTTGGTTAATCAGTAATTAATTGTAATTTTCTTTTTAAAGCCATTCCTGCTTGCTCCAGTATGAATAGCCTTTAAAAATATTACAATTCATTACAATCTAATCAAATTTTGACAATACAAAAATTAGAAATTAAATATGAATGGATAGACTGACAAATTGTAAAATAAGCTTATTTTACAACTATTGCACATATGTTCAACAGGTAATTGGGAAACTTTCAAAGTCATGCGTATCCAACCGTATGTTACATGGGCCATCATGTGAGTTGGAGGTTGATTGTCCATTCTTTTCTATGTTGTAGTCCATACAAATTTCCACACAAAGTGAGCTGCAAAAAGGTGATGGAATCTCAAAAAAATCAGGACTACATGCAAAATCATCGGGTGTGTGACACCATAGAAAACAATGAATAACCTTTCAAAAACTTCTAATTCACGTGGTAGTCTACATGATTCTAAAGGTGCCCTATTTTTTAGGTTTTCAATTTCATGTTTGAGTTTACCACTTTGGATTTGTTGGATACAATGAAAGCAGGTAGAATATGATGAAAACAACATGCTTAGCCTCAAATGCAACAGTTGTACAGTAAGCTTATTCTACAAAACTTGCAGAGGATTGGACATCATTTCCAATTGCCTCTACCCAACCAATTTGTACTTCTGTTGTCCATTGACAGAATTGTTAACCACTCAACCAGCCTAGTTGGACCCATAGTTCGAAAACACTAGACATCTGGTTGGACCCAAGACAATTATTTGTATTTCTGTTCATATTTGTTTTGGTGTCTTTTACTTATTAGTTGGTATTGTTGGTTTGGTTAAGTGTCTTGTGTTTTGATAGGTGTTTTGTAAGGGTTATAGTCTCATACTTCTTTGGTTGTCAAATTTTGATGTGTCAAAACATCTATCTGTGTCTTGTGCTTGTATGATGATTTTTATTCAAGACACTGCTTAAATACTTCAAGAAGCTATAAGTTGGATTCTTCAAGATGTTACAAGTTGAAGCTCAAGATGTTGAAGTTCAAGAAGCTACTATGTTGATGTTCAAGTCTTAGAGAACGACACATGACTTCAAGACTAATAAGCAATGCATGTTGTTATGCTGATGAAGATCTCAAGTTTGAAGCTACAAGATTTCAAGCCTGATATGGTTCAAACAATCTATATTCGTTGAATGGTTGAAGTTCAATGTCCATACGACATGATTCAGGTTTGAATGACTTTAGGTTGACCCTTTAAGTAGGTCATTTTGGATACATAAATCAAATGTTTATTTTACATAAGTTTGGTCTATTCCAAGACCAAATTCTAGCTCTTGTTCGACCAAATTCGGCATTGGTTCGACTAGTCCAAGAAATTCCACGATCACCCTAAGTAGTTGAAGATTTTTCGAAATTTTTGGTACGCCCACGACCACCCCGAAGTCCTTCGACCGGCCGTAGGTTGGCTTCGACTGTCCACGATCGCCGTGGAGCTACGACTCAATATCCAAGAATACACCATGGTCCTACGACCGGGCCGTAGGTATCTACGACCGGGCCAGGTGACCCACGACCAACCGTAGGGTACTACACGACCACCGTGGAACGGCTTTCAAAGATCGCGCTAAATTTTTCAAAAATTGTTAGAGCTACGACCACCCTAGGTTTCTAAGACCACGTAGGAACGATTTTTTCTTCTATAAATTGAACACGAAATTGAGTTTTTACATCCTCAACTCCATTCCATTTCAAGAATTTTCAAGCAATCACTCGAGATAAGTCTCGTGTTTATTTTAAGCTAAATTGTGCTTATTTAATATTCCTTTTTGCTAGCTTATTTAATTTGATTTTGTTTCTCTATTCCAATCTTATTTGAAAAGAGGAATTATATTATTCCTTCTTCTTGGAATCAAAATCAAATATTGCTACGCCCAACAAGTTAAATCTAAAATCTATTAGAATTTAGAACCTTATGAATGTGAGTATTGGAAATTGAACTTTGACATTCAATCATCTACTCCGATTGGTTCTACCGGGCTGCTAAAGGAGAAATCCAGGTATTTTACAATTCTGTAAAATTCAATTATTTTTGGTTTTGTTTGAGGTTGAGCCAGAAAAATCTCATTGTATTGGTTTTGTTTGAGG
This sequence comes from Magnolia changhungtana, assembly GCA_030180095.1. NCBI lineage: Eukaryota > Viridiplantae > Streptophyta > Magnoliopsida > Magnoliales > Magnoliaceae > Magnolia > Magnolia changhungtana. The sequence continues at coordinate 2,483,359 of JASAUF010000198.1, read as the reverse complement.
TTGAGCCAGAAAAATCTCATTGTATTGGTTTTGTTTGAGGTTGAGCCAGAAAAATCTCATTGTACTGGTTTTGTTTGAGATTGAGCCAGAAAAATCTCATTGTATTGGTTGTCTGAGGAAAACCAGAAAACTTAGAAAAAGAGGTTTTTGAATTGTGTAAGCCCAAGTGAAAAAGACACAATTGTAAAGGTTTTTGGTGAACCTGAGAAAACCTATTTGATAGTGAACGCTAATATCCCCCGTGTGAGGATATTAGAGTGGAGTAGCATTCTCGTGTGGTCATTGGAAAACAACTTGGTGTACACACAAAGCGAACCACTATAACTCTTTGTCTTGTGGATTGAATGCTTGCTTAATTTTCATATCTTTTATCATTCGATTGTGTGGAATGTACAAGTGGATGTGAATGTTGTAACTATTTTCATTTCAAGCAAGTGTGGGGATTGTTGTAATAATTTAGATCTTTACTTCTGCATTTAGTTTCAATTCCTTGCTATTTCATTTACTTTTATTAACATTGAGTCCTTGATTCAAAAGAGGTTCTAGAAATAAGGTTGTCCTACCATAAGCCCTTGTTTATTATGGTGTAAGGTTGTCCTTAGAACTGAATTTGTATCAATCTCTCAATACTTATTTATCAAGGTGATTTAAATTTAGCATTGTGTATTGATTCAATATTGTAAGGGTATTGGTTTATTTTAGTTCCGCTGATTTTATTAAGAATTTGGCATAGTCCTATTCACCCCCCCCCCCTCTAGGACATATAGCTTGGCCTTTTCAAGTGGTATCAAAGCCTAATAGCTCATTTTTGTTACTTTTTATTTGGATTTATTTCCTGAGCTAACGATCTAAGATATATATAAAAAAAAAAAAGATGTCAAATTTTGATAGTCTTTCAGTTACTAGGCCTCCACCTTTTGATGGCTCCAACTATGCCTATTGGAAAGCAAGAATGAGGATCTTTCTCAAATCTATGGATGAAAGTGTGTGGCTAGCCACAGTGACTGAATGGAAACCTCCTATCATGGAAGTTACTGTGTTGATGGTTCAAAATCTATGAAAATTACACCGTATTTCCAATGGACCACACTTCGTAAAAGTGAGAGTAGTGCTAATGCTAAAGCACTAAATGCAATCACTTACGCACTATCACCGGATGAGTTCAAAAGAATCATATCCTCGTGATACTGCAAAGCAAGCCTGGGATATTTTAGAAATGACACACGAAGGTACTTCAATTGTCAAGAAATCTAAAGTCCAACTCCTCACAACTAAATTTGAAGAAATTCATATGGAGGAAAATGAAATGTTTATGGACTTTTACACTAGATTGAATGACATTGTAAACTCAATGTGGGGTCTTGGCGAGAAGATCTCGTAAAGTAAAGTGTGTGCAAAAATACTACGCTCTCTTCCCGAACTGCTCAATTCAAAGGTAACCGCAATCCAGAACTTCGTGATACTGACAATATGAAGGTAGAAGAATTAGTTGGTTCTTTGCAAACCTATGAATTAAGTTTTAAAGCTCCTAAAGGTAAGTCTATTGCTTTGAAGTCATCTAAAAGTATTACTCAAGAAAATTCAGATTCAAAAGTCTCAAGATGATATGGCCCTTTTGGCTAAAAAGTTTTATAAGATTTTCAAAAGTAAGAAAAGAGTCGACTTTCAAAAGGCAAATGAAAAGAAACGTTCTAAACCTAAGTCTAAATCTTGGAAGTCATTGAAAGATAGTCAATGTTACAACTCACAAGAATATGGGCATTTAGCAAACAAATGTCCTAAAAGGACAGATCCAAAAGGAAGGGTATGTTGGCTACTTGGGATGAATCGTCTGATTCTCAAGCCTCTTCAATCGAAAATTCAAAACCGAGTCGGGCAAAGTTGAACTTAAGGCCCTTATGACTCTAGCCAAGTTTACCTTTTCAGATCACGATGATTCAACAAGTGAAGAAAATTTGGATAGTGATCATGAAAATGATGAAGATCTTCAAGATGCTTACAATGCCTTATATAAGGAAAGTTGTAAAATTGTTGTTAAACTTAAACTTCAAAAAGAAAAGTTTCTTAAACTTAAAGAATGTTTTGAAACTCTTGTTTTAGAAAAATCTCAAATTTCAGATTGTTTTGAAAAATCAAAATGTGATTTAGAATTCAAAACCTCCCTAATTGAAAATTTGAAATCAAAATGAGAAACTTAAAAATGAAGTATCTTCTCTTCTCGAGTTTGAAGGACACATGGAGATATGCCCAAGGTGATCCAAAATTAGAAAATTATTATCCTGATCAAGAAAATGTGGCGATCGATCCGGTTGGGCTTTGATAAAAACACATCTCCTAAACAAAGAATGCTCCTTCCAATTTTGTGAAAGGAGAGACTTCTAACTCAAATGGAAAAGGTACTAATCAAGTTGTTTCTAAAAATACAAAACCTTTCAAAAACACAAAAGCAAATATATAAATTTCAAAAATCGATTCAAACCCGCTAGTCGAAAAAAATTGTTGATTTACTTAAGGAGCTATTAAAATCTAACTCAGAGGTCATTCTTATAACTATAAACAAAAGAAGACCAATTATTCTCCTAAACCCAAAACAAGATCGAAATGGGTTCCCAAGGTTACTTGTTTGGTTGCTCACACCGCTTTCAAAGCTACAAGCCATTCAAAATGGTACCTAGATAGTGGATGCTCCAGACATATGACAAAGCGACAAAGCTCTATTCACCGATCTTAAAGATATGACTCGATGGGTCACCACATTTGGTGATGGTAGCAACCGCAAGATAATTGGCAAAGGTACGGTCCAACTCTATAACCTTCCTTATTTAAAAATGTGTTATATGTTGAGGGTTTAAAACACAACCTCGTTGAGCATATCTCAAATATGCGATAACAACCATAATGTTAAATTTTCTAATCAAGGTTGTGAAATTACAAATGAAAAGGGTTCTCAGAATATTAACTGTCGCAGAACTTCAAAACCGCTATATAGTAAGCAATGGTAGCTCATCTAATCAAACGTGCTACATGGTCCATACCGATGAGACTAATTTATGGCATAAACGCCTTGGACATGTACACTACCGAAATTTATACAGATTGAGCAAAAGTGAACTAATTAAAGGTCTACCTAAAATGCAAAAGTAGACAAGATTTGTGGTGAATGCCAAGATGGTAAACAAACTAGAGCTCTCACAAAAAGGTGAACTCCAATATCACCACAAGACCACTCGAGCTTCTCCATATGGATCTTATAGACCAACAAGAACGGAAAGTCGAGGTGGCAAAAAGTACATCTTAGTTATTGTAGATGATTATACAAGATACACTTGGGTTTCATTCTTGAGAGATAAATCGAAACCCTCGATGAAGTGAAAAGATTATAAAACGGATTCAGATCAAAAATGTTCTCAAGTCAAGAAGATCCGTAGTGATCATGGATCCGACCAAAATAGCGGTTTTGAGAAATTTTGTAGCGATCGTGAATATCGCATGAATTCTCAAGACTTAAAACTCCTCAACAAAATGGAATTGTCGAGAGGAAGAATAGAGTGCTTCAAGAAATGGGAAGTGTTATGTTAAATAGCATGAAGCTTCCTAGAATCTGGGTCAAGCAAGAATACAAATTACATTATTAACCGTGTTTATATTTGTAAATCTAATAATAAAACGGCTTATGAAATGTGGTTTGAGAAAAAGCCTTCACAAATATTTTCGAAGTTTTTGGCAAAGAAGTGCTATATTTTGCGTGGACCGTGAAAATTTGGGAAAATTCGACACTAAAAGTGATGAAGGGATCTTTTTAGGTTATTCTTTAAACAAATGTGTATATCGTGTTTTGAACAAGAGGACCGGTGTGATTCAAGAGTCAATAAATGTTGTGATTGACGATCTTTTGAATACACCTGTCCCTAGTTCAGATAATGATGAAGTTCTTATACTTGAAAACAAGAAATTTCATCAAGTGAAACTAATGAATTAAGGACCATAAAGATCATCCAACTTCTCAAATACTTGAAACCCTCTCACCGGTGTGCGCACTCGTAGACAATTAGAGGACATATGTAACTACGTATGCTTTACATCCCGCATTGAACCGGTAACGTAAAAGAAGCACTTTCGATGAAAATTGATTCTTGCGATGCAAGAAGAACTTAATCAGCTTGTCGAAATGATGTCCGCAACTTGTTCCTAGACCTAAAGATAAACATATTATTGGAACAAAATGGATTTTCAAAAACAAATCATGAACTAGGAAATATTATTCAAATAAAGCAAGACTAGTCAGACAGGATATACACAAATCAAGGTATTGACTATAATGAAACATTTGCCCCCGTAGCTCGTCTTGAATCAATCAGACTTTTTATCTCCATCGCATGTTATAGGAAAATTAAAATTTATCAAATGGATGTAAAGAGTGCCTTTCTGAATGGTGATTTACATGAAGAGGTATATGTTGAACAACCTACAGGGTTTGAAGATCCTAAATTTACTGATCATGTGTATCGTCTTAAGAAAGCTCTCTATGGTCTGAAACAAGCTCCCAGAGCATGGTATGAAAAACTGACTAAGTTTTTACTGAGTCATAATTTTAAGATGGGATGTGTTGATAAGACGCTCTTTGTTAAGAAACATAACGATGATATTCTAATGGTTCAAATATATGTTGACGATATTATTTATGGATCAACCTGTACTAATATGACTGTTGAGTTTGCAGATTTAATGAAGTCTAAATTCGAAATGAGCATGGTTGGAGAATTAAACTATTTCCTAGGGTTGCAAGTAAGACAACAACCTGATGGAATTTTTATTTCTCAAACTAAATATGCTCAGAGTTTAATTAAGAAATTTGGATTTGAGAAAGGTAAAAATTTTGATACTCCTATGAGTACAATTAGAAGACTCTCAAAAGACTCTACAGTAATGATGTGGATCCTAAATTGTATCGTAGTTTGATTGGTAGTTTACTTTATCTAACTCAAGCAGAGACCGATATTGCTTTGAGTGTTGGTATTTGTGCTCGTATCAATCAAATCCTAAAGAATCTCACTTAACCGGCCGTTAAGCTTGATTATGCGTTATGTCGCAAGTTCTACTAAATTGGGTCTCTGGTATCCACATGAGACTAATGTTCAATTAGCCGCACGCAGATGTCGACTGGCCGGAAACATAGATGATAGGAAATCAACCAAAGGGTGGTTGTTTCTACATTGAAATTGTCTTGCTTTTGTTTAGCAAGAAGCAAAGTTCTATATCGCTATCAATCACCGAGGTCAATACATTGTCATTGAAATGCATGTACTCAACTTGTTTGGATGAAACGAATGTTAAGCGACATGGGAATTACTCAAGATTCTATGATTTTATTTTGTGATAATTCCAAAGGCAATAAATATCTCTAAAAATCCAGTCAAGATTCACGCACTAAGCATATTGACATTAGATTTCATTACATTCGTGAATTAGTGGAAGAAAATTAATATATTTGGATTACATTCCAACCGAGATTCAACTTGCGACATTTTCACTAAACCGCCGACAAAAGCAGTGTTTAATAAATTAAAGTTTGATCTCTAGATGTGCAATTTAAATTGAGTTTGCATGATTTTGTGTATCATAATGTACATAAGTTTGATGTTTTATTTGCTTAAATTTGAAATTATTTAAAAAAAATTTTTGCAAATTTTGTCGTTTCGACTTGTCAGGAGAATACACGACGAAGTCGTACAATGACACCGGTCGAACACGTACACGACCTGTCGTAAATCTCGGATTTCACTTAAAATTGGGGATTTTGTCTTCTTCTTCATTTCTCTCCAACGGTTCTAGCTACGACTGACCCAACCCACCTTCATTGTTCTTCAAGGTTAGTGGTTCTTTTGCATTTTTTTTGTAGATTCTTGCTATTAGTGTTTCAAAACTCATGTTTGTGGAATCTATTTGGTCATTCATTACAGGTTTGGGGTTTTATCTTGAAAAATCTGTTTTATTTAAACCTCATTTCTTCCAACTTGTTGTTTCCTTGAATTCCTTCTTTGAAAATGGATGCTAGAGGTAAAAAGAAAACTACTCGAGGTCCATCTTCTTCTAGATCACCTTCTATTGTTCAACGCCATCTTCGCTCTCCCGAAAATGATCCTTCCGATGCTCGAGATTTGCAGTATGCGTAATGTAATTGTTGAGCGCCATGTTAATGTCAATCACATTGCTTTTTTTGGTATTCCTTCTTTGTTGGAATCAGGGATGGGATAACATCTTACATTGGGGTGGAGCCGCATACCACCATTGCCCAATCCATGTTTGCATGTATTCTGATTTTTCTCTTGAGAATTTAACTTTTAAAGTTGATACTCAAGAAGGTTTGTTTGTAGTAGATCGACATTTGATTGCGACATTATGGAAATACCTATCAATGATGAAAGCATTCCAATTAATATTTTACATGATAGTCTCTCGAATCTGAACGAAGAATGCTTACTAGAGATTTATGTAATATGGATGTTCATTGACTCATAAAGGTCATACACTTCCTCAAGGTATTTGTTACCTGCATACGTAGTACTTCATAAGATATTCATTTCAAATCTTTATCCACGTTCGGTAATAAACCGAACTCACCGCTTTTATGGTTCGTGTTTTGCATTCTCGTTGTCTCCGTGCAAAAATATGTCTTCCTTCTTTAATCTGTCATTCCATTATTCTCGTCACACACCATCCTCGACATAGTGATATACCCTTTGGTTATTTATCGACTATGTTAGGCAAATCATATGCTCATAGCTATGCCTACTAGAGAAAACCCATCCATCATCTCCTTTTAATAATTCCAATCTTAATAAGATGACTTTAGATTTGGCTAAAGGCCAAGTGGATGTCGGTAGCAGGGTGCAGGCGAAGGTGTAATGTCAAGCTAGTGATCTTCCCGAAGACGTGAATATGGATGACTTATTTGAAGAACTTGAGTCGACTCTACCGATGATCCCGATTTTCACCTTTCTCTGATTTTGATGAAAGATTGAATTCTCTTCAAGAGCAGTGGCTCAAATTGTTACTCAAGACACACAATTTTCTTATTTGCGTAAATATATGAGGCGAATTGCTAAGGGTTTACACAAAATTGATCCATCTAATCCTCGCACCCTCTTCTCTCGTTCTCGACCGAATTTTTTTTTTGGTCCGTAATATTTACCGATATTAGCATGCATCTCAAAACCTTTTTGTTGGTTATGCACAATTTTCTCTTGCTTCAACTCCTGATTTCATTACCGCTCTTCTTTTTGTCATTTTGTGTCAAAAAGGGGGAGAAGTTTGGTGAACTTTGTCATTCATTTGATGTGCTTCTTATTACTCTGGGGGAGTTAAACTTCTCAAATGAATGGGAAAATGAATGATGCTAGTTATTGCTTATCAATTACTCAGGGGGAGTTAAACTTCTCAAAAGTTATGGGAAAATGAATGATGCTAGTTATTGCTTATCATGTCTATATATCTGTGCATGCTTCTCACATGTTGTGTTTCTCTTGGAAATATTATTACTTGGGTGTTTTGTCACAAATTTGACAAAGGGGGAGATTGTAAGGGTTATGGTCTCATACTTCTTTCGTTGTCAAATTTTGATGTGTCAAAACATCTATCTGTGTCTTGTGCTTGTATGATGATTTTTATTCAAGACACTCGCTTAAATACTTCAAGAAGCTATAAGTTGGATTCTTCAAGATGTTACAAGTCAAGCTCAAGATGTTAAGTTCAAGAAGCTACTATGTTGATGTTCAAGTCAAATGTCTATCCGTTCAAGATGATTTTTATTCAAGACACTACTATGTTGATGTTCAAGTCTCAAGATGTTGAACAAGAAGCTACTCATGATGTTCTTCAAGACTTCAAGACTAATAAGCAATGCATGTTGTTATGTCGATGAAGATCTCAAGTTTGAAGCTACAAGATTTCAAGCCCGATATGGTTCAAACAATCTATATTCGTTGAATGGTTGAAGTTCAATGTCCATACGACATGATTCAGTTCAATGACTTTAGGTTGACCCTTTAAGTAGGTCATTTTGGATACATAAATCAAATGTTTATTTTACATAAGTTTGGTCTATTCCAAGACCAAATTCTAGCTCTTGTTCGACTACCCTAGCATTAGTTCGACTAGTCCAAGAAATTCCACGATCACCCTAAGTAGTTGAAGATTTTTCGAATTTTTGGTACGCCCACGACCACTGGGCCCCGAAGTCCTTCGACCGGTCGTAGGTTGGCTTCGACTAGTCCACGATCGGGCCGTGGAGCTACGACTCAATATCCAAGAATACATTCATGGTCCTACGACCAGTCCGTAGGTATATCTACGACCAGGCCGGGTGACCCACGACCAACCGTAGGGTACTCACGACCGCCGTGGAACGGCTTTCAAAGATCGCGCTCAATTTTTCAAAAATCATTAGAGCTACGACTTTACCCTAGGTTTCTAAGACCAAATAGGAACGATTTTTTCTTCTATAAATTGAACACGAAATTCGTAGTTTTTACATCCTCAACTCCATTCCATTTCAAGAATTTTCAAGTAATCACTCGAGATAAGTCCGTGTTTATTTTAAGCTAAATTGTGCTTATTTAATATTCCTTTTTGCTAGCTTATTTAATTTGATTTTGTTTCTCTATTCCAATCTTATTTGAAAAGAGGAATTATATTATTCCTTCTTCTTGGAATCAAAATCAAATATTGCTACGCCCAACAAGTTAAATCTAAAATCTATTAGAATTTAGAACCTTATGAATGTGAGTATTGGAAATTGAACTTTGACATTCAATCATCTACTCCGATTGGTTCTACCGGCCGCTAAAGGAGAAATCCGTATTTTACAATTCTGTAAAATTCAATTATTTTTGGTTTTGTTTGAGGTTGAGCCAGAAAAATCTTATTGTATTGGTTTTGTTTGAGGTTGAGCCAGAAAAATCTCATTGTATTGGTTTTGTTTGAGGTTGAGCCAGAAAAATCTCCATTGTACTGGTTTTGTTTGAGATTGAGCTTAAAAAATCTCATTGTATTGGTTGTCCGAGGAAAACCAAAAACTTAGAAAAGAGGTTTTTGAATTGTGTAAGCCCAAGTGAAAAAGACACAATTGTAAAGGTTTTTGGTGAACCTCGAGAAAACCTATTTGATAGTGAACGCTAATATCCCCCGTGAGGATATTAGAGTGGAGTAGCATACCGTGTGATCATGTTGAAAACAACAGCTTGGTGTACACACAAAGCGAACCACTATAACTCTTTGTCTTGTGGATTGAATGCTTGCTTAATTTTCATATCTTTTATCATTCGATTGTGTGGAATGTACAAGTGGATGTGAATGTTGTAACTATTTTCATTTCAAGCAAGTGTGGGGATTGTTGTAATAATTTAGATCTTTACTTCTGCATTTAGTTTCAATTCCTTGCTATTTCATTTACTTTTATTAACATTGAGTCCTTGATTCAAAAGAGGTTCTAGAAATAAGGTTGTCCTACCATAAACCCTTGTTTATTATGGTGTAAGGTTATCCTTAGAACTGAATTTGTATCAATCTCTCAATACTTATTTATCAAGGTGATTTAAATTTAGCATTGTGTATTGATTCAATATTGTAAGGGTATTGGTTTATTTTAGTTCCGCTGATTTTATTAAAAATTTGGCATAGTCCTATTCAACCCCCCCCCCTCTAGGACATATAGCTTGGCCTTTTCATGTTTATTACTTGGGTCCCATGCATGTTACACAGCCTTTAATAGCTATATGCTTTTAGGTGAACTGAAAGCATAAAGGATCATCATTAATACTAGTGAAAGCAAATTATTTAGGTCGCAATTGAATGAGCAGTCCTTCACACTAGTGGGCCTAACACATGTTTGCTTTGGATGTATGGCACGTGTCGAGGTTTGGGCCATTCATCGATAAGGTTCACTGAATACATGCCATGTACTAACCACAAAGGTAATGACAAAAATGGGCGCTTGGGAAAAGTCTACAATTAAAACTCATGAGTGTGCAAAGATGTGTGGCGTCCGGGCTTACTCACTTCTGTCCTGGTTTTTGGAATGAGGCATGTTGTGACTGCCTTACCTGATAAATGGCAACACTTGTGTTATTCTAATCCTAAGCTATTTGAATTCAGTGAACCATGGGCTCCACTAGTAAAAACTTGAAACTCAAACAGAGCTGTTCAATCTTTTGTGCTTGAGCTATATTTGGATCACTTTTTTTTTTTCCTTTTGGTTGAATGTGTGATGGTAAAATAGTGTGGATTTTCTTTTATATTTGTTGACTTCTAAGAATGAGGATTCTTTTGTTGACTTTGAACGAAATCTGATTGAGCATAAGAACTTGATTCTTCTTAATTTCTGGTTTTTGATTGATATCATATGAATACACGGTGGAATGGGCATTCTTATAACCTATAACCCATTTCTATTATTATTCTCATTTCTATAACCTATAACCCATACCTTCTTTTCTTTTCTTCTGTCTTTCTTTCTTTCTTTTAATTGTACTTCTCTTTGACTATTTTAGATCAATTAAGGGACGACCCCGTATTCAAGGAATGGTTTCAACATGACAATGACGGTAAGCTTAACTTTAAATATCACCTTTATAATAAGAATTTGTGTTGTTTATTGTCTGTTTTTGAATTATAATTTTTTATATAATTGACACCTTTTATTTCGGAATATGATCTATGAAGTAACATATGTACACAATCCTTATCAAAATCCACACCTAAGGGAGTGCAAATAAGAGGGCTTTTCAAGGAGACAGACAATGTTTGTATATAAACATCTTTATATGCCAAGTTGAATCTCCTGTCATCAGCAAGTAATCATGCAAGAACATTATGTCCTCAATGCATGAAGAAATCAATTTCCATCAGCATACCTGAGACTGGAGGTTTTCTAACTCCTCATATTCCTCCACTGGTCCACATGCACCTCAATTTGGGGCTCCACATGCCAACCTGGCAAATGTTATCTGTGTATCACGTGTGAACCAGTGTAGATCTAGGCAGAAACTCAAGCTATTGGACAGGCCGTGTTTATTTATTTGCTCGAAATTAATAAAGCGCTGCACTTGATGTGCGCTTGAGCTATCCGGATGAGCTGGGTCCCTGGAAGGTGGGAACCGTTATGACCATGATGAAGTCGTCCATTTCCTATGAACAAAGATTGAGGGACCCGCCATTTGACAGCCGTGTTTATATCTGTATTTGCTCGAGATTAATGGAGCAGCACCTGATGTGCGTCGAGCTATCCGGAAGAGCGGGGTCCTTGAAAGGTGGGAACCGCTGTTATAACCATGATGAAGCTGCCCATTTCCTATGGATAGCATTGGAGGGGCCTGGCCATTTGGACAGGCCGTGTTTATATCTATATTTGCTCGAGATTAATGGAGCAGACCCGGATGTGCGTCGGCTATCCGGAAGAGCAGGGGTCCCTGGAAGGTGGGAACTGCTATTATGACCATGATGAAGCTGTCCATTTCCTATGGACAGCATTGGAGGGGCCTGGCCATTTGGATAGGCCGTGTTTATATTTGTATTTGCAGGTACCACACCCTTAACCTAAACCTATAACCTAAACCGATTCTCAATTCCCTAAATCTATAACCTATAACCTATAACCTAACCCTAACTCTAAACCAAAACCTATAACCTAAACCTTAACCTTAACCTATAACATATACTTATAATCTTAACCTAAACTTATAACCTTAACCTAAACTCAAATCCCTAAACCTACACCTAATCCTAATCTCAACCCAGTAACCTAACCCTAAACCTAAACTTGAAAACCCAAACCTACACCCGATCCCAAACCCGAACCCGATTTCCAAAACCTTAACCCTACCCTATTCTCAATTTCCTAAAGCTATAACCTAAAACCTAAACCTATACTTATACCTATAACCTATAACCTATACTTATAACCTTAACCTAAACCTACAACCTTAATTTAAACCTATTCTCATATCCCAAAACTTATACTTATAACTTAAAACTAGACCTTAACCTTAACCTATAACCTAAACCTAAACCTATTCTCAAATCCCAAAACCTTACCTTAACTTAAACTCAAATCCCTAAATCTTAACCTATAACTTAACCTAAACCTATACTTATAACCTAAACCTATTCTCAAATCCCAAAACCTATACTTATAACATAAACCTAGATGCAAAACTCAAATCCCTAAACCTTAACCTATAACCCAACCTAAACCTATACTTATAACCTAAATCTTTTCTCAAATCCCTAAACCTTAACCTATAACCTAGACCCGAACCTAAACCCGAACTCGAACCCAATCCCTAAACTTTAACTCAAACCTAAACCTATAACTTAAACCTATACCTATAACCTAAACCTAAACCTATACCTATAACCTAAACTTATACTTATAACCTTAACCTAAACTTATAACCATAACCTAAATCTATTCTCAAATCCCAAAACCTATACTTATAACCTAAACCTAAACCTTAACCTAAACTCAAATCCCTAAACCTTAACCTATAACCCAACCTAAACCTATACTTATAACCTAAACCTATTCTCAAATCCCAAAACCTATACTTATAACCTAAACCTAAACCCAAACCAATTCTCAATTACCTAAACCTATACCTTATAACTTAAACCTAAACTTGAACCTAAAACTAAACCTAAACCTTAACCTAAACCTATAACCTCAACCTAAACCAAAACCTATGACCTAAAACCTTAACCTATTACCTATAACCTAAACTTATAACCTATTACCTACCATTCACCTAAACCTAAATCCTAAACCTTAACCTATAACCTAAGACCTAAACCTAAACCTAAATGTATTCTCAAATCCTTAAACATAAACCTACACCTAATCCTAATCTCAACTCCCTAACCTAAACCTAAGCTTAACCTTGAAAACCCAAACCTAAACCCGATCCCGAACCCAAACCCGATTCCCTAAACCTAAACCTAAACCTAAACCACCTTCTCAATTCCCTAAACCTATACCTTATAACCTAAACCTAAATCTTATAACCTAAACCTAAACCTAAACCTAAACCTTAACCTTAACCTAAACCAAAACCTATGACCTAAAACCTTAACCTATTACCTATAACCTAAACTTATAACCTATTACCTACGTACCATTCACCTAAACCTAAATCCTAAACCTTAACCTATAACCTAAGACCTAAACCTAAAACCTAAATGTATTCTCAAATCCATAAACCTAAACCTACACCTAATCCTAATCTCAACTCCCTAACCTAAACCTAAGCTTAAACTTGAAAACCTAAACCTAAACCCGATCCTGAACCCGAACTCCGAACTCGATTCCATAAACCTAAACCCAAACCAATTCTCAATTCCCTAAACCTATACCTTATAACCTAAACCTAAACTCGAACCTAAAACTAAACCTAAACCTTAACCTAAACCTATAACCTTAACCTCAAACAAAACCAATGACCTAAAACCTTAACCTATTACCTATAACCTAAACTTATAACCTATTACCTAACATTAACCTAAACCTAAAACCTAAACCTTAACCTAAACTTCAAAACCCGATCCCGAACCTGATTTCCTAAACTTAAACCTTAACCTATTCTCAAATCCTTAAACCTAAACCTACACCAAATCCCCATCTCAACACCCTAACCTAAACCTAAACCTAAGCATGAAAACCCAAGCCTAAACCCAATCCCGAACCCAAACTCGATTTCCTAAACCTAAACCTTAACCTATTCTCAATTCCCGAAGCTATAACCTATAACCTATAACCTAAACCTAAACCTAACCTAAACCTATAACCTTAACATAAACCCAAAACCTAAACCAAAACCTATAACCTTAACCTAAACCAAAACCTCAGAACCTAAACCTTAACTTAAACTAAAACCAAAACCTAAACCTATAACCTAAACCTATAAACTAAAACCTAAACCTAAACCTAAACCTAAACCTAAACCTAAACCTATAACCTAAACTAAAACCTATAACCTTAACCTAAACAAAACCTATAACCTAAACCTTAACCTATAACCTATAACCTAAACTTATAACCTTAACCTAAACCTAAAACCAAAACCTAAACCTATATGGTAAAACTTAAACCTAAACCTATACCTAAACCTTAACCTATACCTAAACCTTAACCTATTCTCAAAATCCCTAAACTTAAACCTACACCTAATCTCAATCTCAACTCCCTAACCTAAACCTAAACCTAAACATGAAAACCCAAGCCTAAACTCCGATCCCGAACCCGAACCCACTTTCCTAAACCTAAATCTTAACCTTAACCTATTCGCAAATCCCTAAACCTAAACCTACACCAAATCTCAATCTCAACTCCCTAACCTAAACCTAAACCTAAACATGAAAACCCAAGCCTAAACCCGATCCATAACCCGAACCCGATTTCCTAAACCTAAACCTTTGCCTATTTTCAAATCCTTCAACCTAAACCTACACCAAATCCTAATCTCAACTCCCTAACCTAAACCTAAACCTGAACTTGAAAACCCAAACCTAAACCCGAACCCAGTTTCCTAAACCTAAACCTTAACCTATTCTCAATTCCCAAAGCTATAACCTATAACCTTAACCTAAAACCAAAACCTAAAACCAAAACCAAAACCTATAACCTAAACCTATAACCTAAAACCTAAACCTAAAACCTAAAACCTAAATGTATTCTCAAATCCCTAAACCTAAACCTACACCAAATCCTAATCACAACTCCCTAACCTAAACCTAAACCTAATTTGGAAAACCCAAACCTAAACCCGATCCCGAACCTGAACCCGCTTCTAAACCTAAACCTTAACTTATTCTCAATTCCCAAAGCTATAATCTATAACCTAAACCTAAACCTATAACCTTAAGCTAAAATAACCCAAAACCTAAACCTTAACCTAAACCAAAGCCTATAACCTTAACCTAAACCAAAACTCAGAACCTAAACCTTAACCTAAGCTTATTACCTTAACCTAAACCTAAAACCAGAACCTAAACCTATAAACTAAAACCTAAACCTAAACCTATAACCTAAACCAAAACCTATAACCTTAACCTAAACAAAAACCTATAAACAAAAACCTAAACCTAAACCTATAACCTAAACCAAAACCTATAACCTTAACCTAAACAAAAACCTATAACTTAAACCTTAACCTATAACCTAAAACCCGAACTTATAACCTTAACCTAAACCTAAAACCAAAACCTAAACCTATATGCTAAAACCTAAACCTAAACCTATACCTAAACCTTAACCTATACCTAAACCTTAACCTATTCTCAAATCCCTAAACCTAAACCTACACCTAATCCCAATCTCAACTCCCTAACCTAAACTTGAAAACCCAAGCCTAAACCAGATCCCGAACCCGAACCCGATTTCCTAAACCTTAACCTTAACCTTAACCTATTCTCAAATCCCTAAACCTAAACCTACACCAAATTCCAATCTCAACTCCTTAACCTAAACCTAAACCTAAACATGAAAACCCAAGCCTAAACCCGATCCGTAACTCGAACCCGATTTCCTAAACTTAAACCTTTACCTATTTTCAAATCCCTAAACCTAAACCTACACCAAATCCTAATCTCAACTCCCTAACCTAAACCTAAACTCGAACTTAAAAACTCAAACCTAAACCCGATCCCGAACCCGAACCTAAACCTAAACCATAACCTATTCTCAATTCCCAAAGCTATAACATATAACCTAAGCCTAAACCTAACCTTAACCTATAACCTAAACCCAAAACCTAAACCAAAACCTCAGTAACCTAAACCTATAAGCTAAAACCTAAACTTAAAACCTATAACCTAAATGTATTCTCAAATCCTCAACCTAATCCTACACCAAATCCTAATCTCAACTCCCTAACCTAAACCTAAACCTAAACCTCAACCTGATCCCGAACCCGAACCCAGTTTCCTAAACCTAAACCTTAACCTATTCTCAATTCCCAAAGCTATAACCCATAACTTAAACCTAAATCGAACCTAAACCTATAATCTTAACCTAAACCTAAAACCAAAACCTAAACCTGTAACCTAAACTTATAACCTATAACCTAAACCTATAACCTATAACCTAAACTTATAACCTATAACCTAACAGTAACCTAAACCTAAAACCTAAACCTTTACCTATAACCTAAAACCTAAACCTAAACCTAAAACCTAAAACCTAAACCTAAACCTAAAACCTAAATGTATTCTCAAATCCCTAAACTTAAACCTACACCTAATCCTAATCTCAACTCCCTAACCTTAACCTAAGTTTAAACTTGAAACCTAAATCTAAACCCGATTTCTTAAACCCTAAACCTATTCTCAAATCCCAAAACCTATACTTATAACCTAAACCTAAACCTAAACCTAAACCTGGAGGAGCTGGCGAGGCAAAGGGAGGAGAAGGAGAGGAGGATAGAGGATCAGCTCGCGAGGCAGAGGAGGATGGAGGAGTTGGTGGGCAGAAGGAGGAGCATGAGAGGAGAATATAGGAGATGCGGGTGGAGCATGAGCGACGGATGACGAAGATGTTTCAGGCTTTCGCTACAAGCTTACCCACCGATGCCCCACCACCTCCGACTTCATCTTTGTGATTTTTTGTTTATTTGTTTATGTTAAAATTATATGTATTTATGCGTGAATGAATGTGATGCAGATAAGATTGTTTGTGTTTGGATGAATGTAGTTTATGTTTGGGTTTGGGTTTAGCTGGATGTGAATGTCAATATGATGAAATATATTATATAACAGGTGTATATTAGGATGAATATGATGAAATATATTGTTAACAGGTGTATATCAGGAATTTTGTGCGGAATTTTGAGCTGTATAATTTTTAAAAAAAAAGACTTTTAGCGACGAAAATTTTCGTTGCTAAAAGTGGAACGATTGGAAATTTTTTTGGCAGCAAAAATTTTCGCTGCTAAAAGTCTTAAGAATTTTTTGGCAGCGAAAATTTTCGCAGCTAATAGTCTTGGAAAATTTATTTTGCCGCAAATATTTTCACTACTAAAATCTTTTGGAAAATATTTTTAGCAGCAAAAATTTTCGCTGCTAAAAGTCTTTTATAGTATTTTTTAGCGACGAACATTTTCGCCGCTAAAAGTTTATGTCGTTTGGGTTTAGATTAATGTGAATGTGAATATGATGAAATGTGTATATCAGGATGAATATGATGGAATATATTGTTAACAGGAGTATATCAGGAATTTTGTACGTATTTTGAACCGGAATAATTTTTTTTAAAAAGAAACTTTTGGCGACGAAACTTTTCATCGCTAAAAGATATGTTAGTTTAGTTTTAGCAGCGAAAATTGTCGCTGCTAAAAGTCTTGTAAAGTATAAGACTTTTAGCAGCGAAAATTTTCGCCGCTAAAAGTCTTGTACAATACAAGACTTTTAGCCACAAATAGTTTCGTCGCTAAAAGTCTCATACAATATTTTTAGCTGCGAAAATTTTCGCAGCTAAAAGAAATCTATTCCACAGCGAGGTAAAATGTGTGGAGCATTTAACGGAGAAAATTTTCGTCGCTAAAAATCTAATGCACTAGTTTTAGCTACGAAAACTTTCGTCGCTAAAATCCCACTTTTAACGACGAAAATTTATTTCGTCGCTAAAAGTGACTTTTGGCAACGAAAATGTGTTTCGTCGCTAAAAACCCTCTTTTTTGTAGTGTCCTGACCCAAAAATTGATTAGGCTATGCATGAAATGCCCAAGCTAGTAGGTTGAAGCTCATCACAAAGTCAGGTTGGGCTCGCAGGGTCGACTACCTTTGGGCTGGATGTTAGCATCAATCCATTCGCTTATGTTTATCTAAGTATATTCACTAAACCCATAGTAGAATAGTCAGGTTAGAAAATTTTAGGCAAATAAACATTCTCATAAGTAGACAGCCCATTGTTCCTATTTAATAAAAGCTTTGAATATTATCTTAGTCATCCATATTAGCGTACATAGTCATTAAATTGTAAAAATATGAACTCTTTTGGAACTCCGATGGGACCCGATTGGGAGATCAGAGCTACTAAAGTGTAAAAGATGCACTCTTCTCAAAGTCCTGTGGGACCTGTTATGGGATGAAAGATGTAAGCGTAAAAGGTCTGTGTTTCAAATTCAAAATGCATCGTTCGAGAGGTTAACAAAATTCATAATGCTTGGCCAGTTGAAGCAAAGAGCCATTTGGAAAGAACCGGATTGTCAAGACACCCATTGTGTGCCCACTCCACATGTGGACCCACCGCTTGAAAATGCATCAATGATCGTTTGTGGCTTTCACGTCTTTTGGGAGATCAATCCACAACCGCCCCTGATAGTCGTGCTCCTCTTTCCCGTGGAAAGTGCTCTTGTCAGCAAACTCGGGCTTGTCCCCACCCCCACCTCTCTCCTTCTCAGCCTTCTTCTCAGCATACTCTTTTGCGTACTTCTTTTGCTCCTCGGTAAGCTCTATCTGCACTCCTTCCTTCTTCCCAGCCCACGGACTCTTCTGATTCTTCATCATTCACTCCAACAATGTAGGGTTTTCAATGTTGGGCCCTACTTTGGCATCCTCACTCTCCAATACCTTCTTCTAAAGCTTCTGCTTCTTCTGCTCATGTTGTCGGATGTTATACACTGAGATAGCGTCGTTCTCCCGCAAGGAGTCAAGGTCACCGATGTAATTATAGCCAACGGAGGCGGATGGATCAGCAGCGTACCCATACTTGTGGAACGTGTTGTACTGCTTGCCAAAGACAAACGGCTCAATGGCAGCATTCTCAACAGAGTTAAGATTGTGGTTGCACATGCCCTGGGCGATGCCATCTTTGGCGAAGGGGTGGGTTGGGCCGTAGATGGGAACCCAGTGCTGATCGTAGGTGGGGTTGAAGGTGACAGTATGCCGAACAGGGTCGATGGGTTTTTAGAGATTCCAAATGCTAGGATTGGATGATGCGACGGTCAGTGCAAGCATGGTGTCATCGACCGACGGTGTGGATGTTTTGGAGGGGAGAGAGATTCGAAGAGGGGAGAAAAAATGAGAAGATTCAGAAATGAAGGAGGGGAGGTTTGTGATGGGGTTTTCCTCCTTAGTTTAAAGGAGAGATAGAGCAGCCGGTTGTAAAAACCAAATGTTTTACCGCGCTACTCGACCGGTCGAAGGGGCCTGCTCGACCGGTCGAAGGTCGCTCGACTCAAAGTCTAGCGAGCCATATTTTTTAGCCTCTACCAATCAAGGACCTGGCTCAACCAGTCGAGGGTTACGCAGATTCAGTCCGGATTTGGTGCGGACTATGTAAATTTGAGGCAGTTTTCGCAAAGGTGCGAAAAGGAGTTTGCTAAACTATAAATAGGGGTCATAGGGTCATTCTAGGGCAATGCAAGGGGGTTTTCTAAAGCTATGCAAGGGTTTTCTAAAGGGTTTTAAGGCTATCAAAAGGGAGAGAAAAGGAAAAGAGAGAGAGGTGAAAGTGCCCTGGTTTGTCAATTAGCATGAGTGTTGAGTTAATGAGTCAAGCAGGCCCCATATGAAGATTGTTCAAGACATTGCCTCAACTGAATGTGTGTTCAGAGCTCATCACAGGTAAACTTAGCCTCACATCTCAAATCCCAAAACACCCAGGTAAATAAAAGCCTTAAGAAAATCTTAGAACAACATAGGGGTTGAAAGTCTGAAAACCTAGTTTCAAAATGGAAAATTCTTCAAGTTTTCTGGTAAGTTCGATATCATCGATTATTGGTCGATACAATTGAACACCCAGTCTTAATGATATCAAACTGTATCGATACCATCGAATTGAGTCCTCTTTATGTCCAGCAACCACAAAGTATTTTGGATAAAATATTTGATAAATCGAAAGTACCTTCGATAACATCAAATTTTAAATATCGATGATATCGAAGGACAATCGGTGATATCGAAAAGTCTCAGAGCTCTATCCAACAAAGGCTTGGTAAATATTCTTGATATTACTCGAGGAATCGAAGGACAATCGATATCATCGAAATTCAAATCTCAATAATATCGACACGGTATCGATGACATCAAAATGGGACAAGTTGTGTCCAACGAGTTTTTGAAAGAAAAACATCTAAATGTTCAAGGAATTGAAACCCATATCGATGGCATCGAAATTCAAATCACGATGATATCGATATAGACTCAATACGATCGAATCAGGACAAAACTGTTCCAGCAAACTTGAAAAGGAAAATCTTATGTGAATAATCGAGGAATCGATATTGGCTCGATATGATCGTAATTCAAAAAATCGATGAAATTGATACGGGATCGATATCATCGAATTAAGTCAAAAATGTCTGGTAAGCTTTCTTAAAATATTCATTGAAAAGATTGATAAATTGAAACCACTGTCGATGATATCGGAATTCAAAATTCAATATCATCGACGCAAGTTCAATGTCATCGATTTTCAGTCAAAAAGTTTCAGGTATGTGCTTTAGCTGAGTTCGCATCATCGAACCCTGGCTCGATGGAATCGAAAGTATATGTTCGATGACATCGAGTCAGGAGCAATGAGATCGAACTCAGTCACACTTGACATATTTATTACCGTTGGGACTTTTTGCCTATATATAGGAAGCTTGCTCTTGGTTGCTAAAGTGAGAAAAATAGAGAGAGCCTTGAGAGAGTTTTGCATACTATTTACCCTAAGCTCTTTTTCTCATAGAAGTTCATCATTCAATCCACCCTCATCATTGATATTCAATAGAGTGGATTGAGGAATGAACTTCCCCATTCAAGGATCATCCAGCTACTACCTTAATGGTAAATCATTGAGCTGAGATACCTTGAATGCTTGGAATCACTCCTCTAAAATAGGAAAACATTTAATAGAGTAGGATTCCAACATAACCTTGACCTAACCCATCGCCTTTATTGGAACATCATCAAGTGTTGTGGATCAAAGGAGCTAAAGAATCTTCATTATCAAGGAGGAGATCTTCATCAATGTGCTTAATGGGGCTCACCTACTTATCTGTAAGTCATTAGAGTCCAGAGACCCTGTTGATCATTCCTTGTGTAGGTTTGGGTCACAGGTGCTTCTCACCCCTTTCCAATCCTTATAGGAGGCCTCCGAGGGGAGAGTACGTGTGGGTGTTATGTGTTGACCCTTGCTCTTGTGTAAGGTATAAAATTTAGGTTCCTTGTGTGGATCCTTGGCCTGTGTGGCTTAAAACGGAGGTTCTTTATGTGGATCCTTGGCTTGTGTGGCCTAAAACGAAGGTTCCTTGTGTGGATCCTTTGCTCTTGTGTAGGGTATAAAACTTAGGTGCTTTGTGTTGACCTTTGCTCTTGTGTAAGGCATAAACTTGTGCCTCTGTGTAAGCATGTTAAGTACCTTGTGTAAGTCCTAGAGTCAGTCTTGTGTAGGTTATACTGGTTTGAGGTAAACCTGATTTGAAACCTCCATTAGTGAAATCACGTACACTCGAGGGTTGAATGCATCCGCTGGGAGTGGAGTAGGCATATAGCCAAACTACTATAAATTGACTGTGTTTGAGATTATTATTTGCATATTCTCTTATTGTGTTTACTTTGAATGATCACATGATGAATGATTATTTAGAACTGATAAGTATCACATCTCACACACAGTCACTCAGTACATTCATCATAGACTAAATTTATATACTATCTAGATATTGAATAGTCTTGTGATTGGATCCTCTATTTGGCTTGGAAGCCATTGAAGTTATGGAGTTAAGTTAAAAGATTTCTTGATAATTGTTATATTAGATCAAGATAATGGTAATAGGATTTTAATTTGTCATAAAATTTTATAGTCCTATTCACCCCCCTCTAGGACACTTTGACCTATTCCTACTTCTACTAGAGCGGTCATTACCGCATGATCGGTTGTAACGTTCTACTTCGTAGTGAATTGTTGCTTTGGACTAGGTCTCATGGTTTTTACCTCTTTGAGGGTTTTCCACGTAAAATCCCTTGTGTCGTGTGGTTTATGCTTTGATTTATTTCATTGCTTTATTATATCCCATAATTCTAGTGTTTTGGGAGGCGAGATCTTAAGGTTTTTGTGTAATGCTCCCAACAAAGTGGTATCAGAGTGTTCAAGTTGGTTGAACAGAGTGGAATCGATTCTAAATTATGGAAGGTAGCTCATCAAGGATGATCAGTCTCGATGGTTCTAATTGGACCATATGGAAGGCTAAGATGGAGGACTTGCTTTATTGCAAGGACTTGTATGCTCCAATTCAAGGCATATCAGTAAAGTCTAAGGATATGTCAGATGATGATTGAAAAAAGTTAGACCGGAAGGCGGTAGGGTTTATTAGACAATGGCTGGATGATTCCGTATTCTACCATGTGTTCACAGATACCTCAGCCGCTAGCCTATGGCTGAAATTGCAAGGGTTGTATGAGAGGAAGACAGCCGGCAATAACATTTTTCTGATAAGATGACTTATCAATCTTAAGTTCAAAGATGGTGGTTCTGTGGCTGGGAATATGAATGAGATCAGTAATATATTGAACCAACTCTCCGCTATGAAGATGGTCCCGGATGATTAACTACGGGCTTTGCTATTGCTTAACTCATTGCCTAACAGTTGGGAGACATTGGTGGTGTCTCTGAGTAACTCCATGCCAAATGGAAAGGTGTCCATTAAACAGGTAACTAGTTGTCTCTTCAATAAGGAGACAAGGAGGAAGTTTCAGGGGTCTACTCAATAAGAGGCCCTTATGATACAAGATCGAGGGAGAGGAAAGAACAGAAAGGGCGGGAATGCCCGAGATAAATCAAGAGGCAAGTCGAGTACCAGAAAGGACATTGAATGCTGGAATTGTGGCAAGAAGGGCCACTACAAGCATGAATGTCATAAGAAGAAGAATGACAAGAAAGGAAAAGGAAAGGAGAAGGAAGATGAATCAGACTCCACTGTGGTCGCTTCAGATAGCAACGTTGTAATTATTCTTTCAGCAGATCATGATGTTTGTCTCATGGTTATGAGTCAGGACACCGACTGAGATAGACTCGGGAGCTTCGTTTCATGCGACTCCACACAGGAAATTCTTCACAAGCTACAAGTCAGGTGACTTTAGGATCGTGAAGATGGGAAATTCTAGCGTATCGAAGATCGTAAGGGTCAATGATATTTGTGTGAAGACCGATGTGGGATGCACATTGGTTCTCAGGGATGTGAGGCACATTCCAGACCTTCGCCTCAACTTGATGTCGATGGGAATGTTGGATGATGATGGCTATGAAAGTCATTTTGCTAGTGGGCGCTGGAATCTCATCAAGGGTTTGTTATCGCAGCCAGAGGGAATAAGTGTTGCACCCTTTACAAGGCAAGTGCCAGTGTGTGTAAGGGTGGGTTGAACACAGTGGAAGATTCAACTATTGACATATGGCATAGGCGTCTAGGACACATGAGTGAAAAAGGGTTTCAGCTATTAGCAAAGAAGTGGCTCCTTCCAGATGTGACAGGTATACCTCTCAAAACCTATATTGATCGTTTATCAGGGAAACAGCATAGAGTTTTATTTGTTAAATCTGCTTCTCATGTTAATAAGATGCATGCATTATATTTGGTTTATTCTGATGTTTGTGGTCCTATGAGGACAAAAACCTTAGGTGGGGCATTGATTTTGTTGCTTTTATAGATGATGTATCTAGGATGGTTTGGGTTTATGCTTTGAAATCCAAGGACGAGGTCTTTGGTTTGTTTAAAATGTTTCATGCTACGGTCGAGAAAGAGACAGGCAGATCATTAAAGTGCATACACACTGACAATGGTAGTGAATACATTGGTGACTTCCATAAGTATTGTAAGTCCCTGGGTATATGGCATGAATAAACGGTTCCCAAGACCCCCCCTAGCATAATGGTGTGGCTAAGCGAATGAATCGCACCATTGCAGAGAGAATCAGATGAATGTTATCCTATGCAAAGTTACCCAAGACGTTCTAGGGAGAAGCAATGCACATGGCAGTGTATTTGATTAACAGGTCTCCATCAGCCCCGTTGAATGGAGAAATACCTGAAAAGGTGTGGACTGGACAAGATCCATCGTACAGTCATCTCAGGGTGTTAGATGCAGGGCATCCATTCATTTACCAAAGAACGAGAGGTCCAAGCTCGATACGAAGATCATGCAATGTGTGTTCTTGGGGTACGGTAATGAAAAATTCAGCTATGGATGTGGGATCCGACCAAGAAGAAACTCGTCAGGAGCCAAAGATGTGGTTTTCTTTGAAGATCAATGTATAGAAGACATTTGTAAGCCAGAGAAGACTCAGCCTAGTTTAGGTGAGCTAGAAGACATGGATCCGGTTATTCCTCCTGTGGTGCCTGATGACGGGGCAGTACAGTAATGTGCAGAGAAATAGGGAGTTCCTACAGAAGATGGACCGGGTGAGCAACCCCCACTTGATCCACCTGTTGAGCCACAAGTGAGGAGGTCATCTAGGGACAGGCATCCATCCAAGAGGTACTCGTCGCATGAGTACATTATGCTCACTAATGGGGGAGAGCCAGAAGATTATTTTGAGGCCCTAGCTGACGAGCATAATTAAGGGAGAGTGGTTAAAAGCTATGTAAGAGGAGATGGAATCCTTGCATAAGAACCACACCTATAATATGGTGAAATTGTCTAAGGGCAAGAAAGCTCTGAGCAACAAGTGAGTGTTCAGAAAGAAGAATGAGCAGAAGAATTCACAAGCGAAGTTCAAGGCCGGACTTGTGGTGAAAGGGTTTGATAAGAGGAAAGGTATAGACTTCGAGGAGATATTCTCACCAATGGTAAAGATGACATCCATACTAGTGTTGCTTGGGTTGGTGGCTAGCATGAATCTGGAGATAGAGCAGTTAGATGTTAAAACTATCTTTCTCCATGGTGACCTGGAAGAAGAGATCTACATGAACCAATCAAAGGGGTTCGAAGTCAAGGGCAAAGAGTATATGGTGTGTAGGCTGAGGAAGAGCTTGTATGGGCTGAAACAAGCTCCAAAGCAATGGTACAAGAAGCTTGACTCGTTCTTGTTAAAGCATGGATATGATAGAACAGAGTCGGACCACTGTGTGTTCACGCGCAAGTTCTCAGGTTGTGATTTCTTAGTTCTGCTGTTATACGTTGATGACATGCTCATCATAGGTAAAGACATTAAGAAGATTAACAGGCTAAAACAGGAGTTGGGCAAGTCGTTTACGATGAAAGACTTGGGCCCGGCTAAACAAATCCTAGGAATGGAGATAACCCATGACAGAAGCAGCAGAAAGCTTTGGCTGTCACAAAAGTGGTATATTGAGAAAGTCCGAAAGCGATTCAATATGAATGGAGCAAATCAGTCAGTACTCTACTGGATGATCACTTCAAATTGAGTGACAAGCAGTGTCCCAAGATTAAGGCAGAGGTAGATGAGATGAGAACGATACCCTACACATCAGCGGTAGAAAGTTTGATGTATGTTATGGTGTGTACGCTCTCAGACATAGCATATACGGTTGGTGTTGTTAGCTGATATTTTGCCAATCCTGGTAAAGAACATTAGGCAGCGGTGAAATGGATATTACGGTATTTAAGAGGCTCATCCAGGTTGAGCCTATACTATAGTGACAGAAAACATGTGTTAGAAGGCTACACAGATGCAAATATGACAGGTGAAATAAACTCCAGGAAGTCTACATTGGGGTTTATGTTCACATTTATAGGCGGAGCAGTCTCTTGGCAAAGCAAGCTACAGAAGGTCATAACATTGTCAACAATAGAGGCCGAGTACATTGCAGTCACAGAGGCATGTAAAGAGATGCTTTGGATGAAGAGGTTCCTACAGGAACTTAGCCTGAAGCAGGAGCAGCAAGTGGTCTATTGCGATAGTCAAAGTGTTATACACTGGAGCAAGAATCCTAGTCAACACTCTAAGTCAATGCACATAGAGATTCGGTATCACTAGATCGAGGATACTTTGGAACAGAAGGTGTTACAGCTTGAGAAGGTCCACATGAACGATAATGGGTCAGTTTTGATGACCAAGGCATTGTTCAAGGGCAAGTTTGAGGTTTGTAGAAACCTGGCTGGCTTGAAGAAGGCAAATTCCTCCTGAGTCAGAAAGGGGGAGATTTGATGGGTTTTTCCTCCTTAGTTTAAAGGAGAGATAGAGCAACCGGTTATAAAAACCAGATGTTTCACCGCACTACTCGACTGGTCAAGTAGCCTGCTCGACCGGTTGAGGGTCGTTCGACTCAAAGTCCAGTGAGCCATGTTTTTTTGCCTCGACCAGTTGAGGGCTTAGCTCGACCATTCGAGCACCCAGCTCGACTAGTCGAGGGTTACGCAGATTCAATTTGGATTTAGTGCAGACTGCGTAAATTTGAGGCAGTTTTCGCAAAGGTACGGAAAGGAGTTTCCTAAACTATAAATAGGGATCTTAGGGTCATTCTAGGGCAATGCAAGGGGGTTTTCTAAAGCTATGCAAGGGTTTTCTAAATGGTTTTAGGGCTATCAAAAGGCAGAGAAAGAGAAAAGAGAGAGAGGAAGCTTGTGGAAGGGAGGATTCTGCTCGTTGAGGTGATCTACTTCGCAGACGACATATGAGCGATTCTACGTCCTCGTGATCGATGAGATCTCTCTGTTTTTCATTATTCTCTTATTGGTCATCCGCTCTTGCGTGAGCGAAGAAGGTTTGATCCAAGCAGTGTGTGTTTATGATCGGTTGTAACGTTCTACTTCATAGTGAATTGTTGTTTTGGACTAAGTCCCCTGGTTTTTACCTCTTTGAGGATTTTCCACGTAAAATCCCTTGTGTCGTGTGGTTTATGTTTTAATTTATTTCATTGTTTTATTATATCCCATAATTCAGGTGTTTTGGGAGGCAAGATCCTAAGGTTTTTGTGCAACGCTCCCAACAGTTTGAGCTGATGGTTGATGCCGTTGTTGTGAGTCATCGTCTGAATTGCTCTTTTCACTGTAATTTTGTAGCATATCCATTTTTCAAGGAAAGGATTGGTGAAAATGCATGAATTTTGTATGTGGGGTTATAGGAGAGAGAGAGAGAGAGAGAGAGAGAGAGAGGAGAATCTAAGGTTTTGCAAGCTTTCAACATGTTTAAGGATCAATATAAGGAGAGAATAGCATCATATTCGGCGTGGACCCCGACAAAAATCTAGCGAAGGCTATGATCGAAGTAAGTTAGGAAAAGAAAAGAAGGGAGATTTTGAAGCTTGGAAGATGAGAGATGAAAAGAGATGGGGATGGGGGTTGCAGCTTCGAAGAGGCGAGAAAGAGCGAGATAGGGGCATGAGCTGAAGCTTAGAGTTGGTGGCTCCGGCGGGCCCCACCATAATGTTTAGGGGAAATCCACCCCGACCATTAGGTGCATCCCCTCATTTTAGGCTATGGAATCATATATCAACCCCATCTGTGATTCTTATGAGCTACACCATTGAAAATAGTTTAAACCATAACGCTTATCCTGCAAATTATTTCACTTGGTGTGGCCCACATAAATCATGTAAGGGCTTGAATTTTCTGCCACATGCATAAATTTTGGTTTTTAATGTTAAGGTTAGAATTGATTTTAAAGTGGGCCCTACAAAATTGAGGTTAGACATCTATATTCTAGCTATTTTCTTTGATGCGGCCAACGTGAATCCCAGGTCTGCTTGGGTTTTTGGCTACGAGCCTAAAGCGCTAGTACGCATACAGTGGTTGAGTAGATTTCACATTACATTGATTTCATGAAAATTAAGTGGACCACCCCAAGATAAGGATTTTTAATACTAACGGAAGTCTAATTGCAAGCATTCTATTTTTAAACAGTTGGGAGAGGGATGACACTGATTTTTTTTTTACTAGCCCACCATGATCTGTATTTGAAATCTACTTCGGTGTATAATCCCATGATGGGCTAAAGTACAAAAATATAAGGCTAACTCGTAATTCATGTGACCATAGTAAAAGAAAAGGTTGGAAGAGAAAGTCTACTCTTGATTTTTACAAAGCCCATTATGTTGATTAAATAACAAATAATGTACACCATTCAAAATATCTTAATTGAAGTCGAGGTAATCTGTATTTGAAATCTACTACGGTGTATAATCCCATGATGTCATTTTGCTTAATACATTCTTATCTCGCCAATAACCTCTTATACATAATTTAGTACTGACGTAGCCTTACTCAGAAACCGGGCTCACAAAATTTCCCATCGCCGAATCCGGCGCCGACAGCCTCCATAGTATCCCATTCTCGGCTCCCAGCGCCCATACACCAGATTCCGATCTTATGATTCTACAAGGAGGATTTCAAACATAATTCTGATTCTTAATAAGTATAACCAGAAGCATAACCCACGAACAATAACCACAAGGACACCATCACAAAATCCACTATGATCAAAAACTTTAAGGTACAATGCATTTGAAGGGAAATACAAGATAATAATAACGGAAACTCCTGAAGCTCGACTGTACGCTCCTACTGCGGTGAGGCTACGGCTGTGTCGTGGCGTCACCTGCACACATCAATCGTACATAAGCTTATAGAAAGCTTAGAGGGTGGCGTAAGTGTGTGCGTAATAAGAGTATGTTCAGAATGCAATGTCAGAGTAATGTGGAATCATGCTGATGAGTACATGAATGCAATCAGCCATACCAAGGCTATGCAGTACAAGACATGAATGCTATTGGTCTTATCAAGACCATGCGATGCAAGATGCAACTCAAGCATGCCAATCCTCATCCACATATCAATGCAGCTCATCACTAGAGCATCGAATATCAGTACGGTTCTCACTCTAGATAATCACTGGGGTTTAGTACACTCCAAATGATACTGCCCCTTTCCTATGAGCGGACTCCAAGTGAGCGTAAGAAACTTCACTATCCGCCTGGCCAATAGCCTGCCAATCCCTATCCAACACGTCGATAGCGAACCCATTCACGAGCTGGTCAAACTTAGCCTAACAATGCCCCCTACCCTCGGACGGGTAAGGCTACACCCCTTTCCAACTGACCACGACACAGTGAGAAATGGGGCCTCCTAGTATTTGGCCTTTGTGCGCTCATGTATCCACTCGGTCTCGATGTTGAAGTCATCCTCTAGTACCATCAGGTTTAGGGATTTTCACCAAGAGACATCTATGGCGCCACGATGCTAGAAAAAGTATTTTCGGTATCCAATCCGGCCACCCACGATGTGTCTGTGGAGGCTATGGCCCTAATGTCGCTAGGGCATATAGTAATCACAATCATACAAAAGCAAAGTGCATGAGTCATGCAATCCAATCATGCATCAATCCTGCGCACACCATGCGCTCATGTGGGATAACTTTGCCTATCAGGGAGTCCCATAAACCACCTGCACTATGGTATATGTAATGGCCAATCACATCACATAACGAATATACAGATGATGCGTATGAGCATGTATCATAATGCTATGCTATCACAAACTCATAATCGACAGCGGTAGCCGATATCGACAATCGGCACCAATAATCGACATCGATAATCAACTTCAATGCAAGGCGGGGTCCATAGACGGACAGCCGATAATGAATCAATACAAATCAATGGGGCTCAAGCATTTAGGTTAACCTACTAGAGAATAATGAGAATGGGCCTAATAAGGCCTAAGGAAAGGTCACAATGTGGACGTCCAACCATCATTGCCCATCAATGTGGACCTTTAACCAACATTGCTCCTAAGGAATGGCGCTCATAGGGCCTATCGTATAATGGGCCCACGGCCTCATACAAGGGCCTAATATACCTCATCACGGGCCTTGCTTATGGGGCATATACGCATCACATTGGACCTCACTCATGGGCCAATATATATATCTATATATATATATATATATAACATCAGGCCATATCAAATGGGTCGATTCAAATGGTCCGATTCAAATGGGCCGAGTCAATGGGCCGAATCAAATGGGCTGAATCAAATGGGCCAAGTCAAATGGGCCGATTCAAATGGGCCAAATCAAATGGGTCGATTCATACACCGTTCATCCATAGAGATCATGTTAGAGCATTATAAAAAAAAAAAAAGAATCATATCCAAAGGATCATCTGGACCATACCACAAATGGCAGTGGTGATAATGATTTTCCACAGTTAAATTTTGAGTGGGCCCACCATAGCATTTAATTTCCCTCCCGTCTATTCATAAGATTACAAAGACCTGGATTTAGAGGAAAAACAAATATCATATTAGTTCAAGGCTTCCGTAATCCCAAAAAAGGGGATTTCAATGATAGACTATCAACACCACTATTTTCTATAGTGTGGTCCACCTGATAACTGGATTTGTCCTATTTTTCTTCCTAGGTATTAAAACTGGCTCACCCAAATGGATGGATAGTTAGGATGAGCCACATCCAACAGTGGTGGGTCCCAACCGTCCAGCGTACTGGACGGGTGGCAAGACCCAAACGTCACGGTGGCCCCACGTCCACATACAGATGGACGGTAAGGATACAACACATGCATCATGATGGGACCGTACCTAGCACACCAGACCCACCATATTATTTATTTAATATAAAATATTATATCATAAATAATAATATATATCATGTATATATATACGTGTGTGTGGGAGGGTGGGAGTGTCAACGCCTAGTGTCAAGAGACGCTGGACGAATGGCCTGATGGTAGGCTCCACATGAATGGACGTTCTGGATGTATTACACATCCATCATGGTAGGCCCCACACGGTGTTGTGGCAGGGTCCACGTCCATTCAATGGATAGCTGGGATGTTCACATACATCATGGGGTCTCCAATCAGTATCATCCCGATGGATGGTACTGGTGAATTACAAACAGTAAGGTGGGCCCCACCATGACAGCGTGGGTACAACTCCTTCATCAGGTGGGCCACAAAATCTGAGAGAGAGAGAGAGAAAGGGACACGTGAAGGGGAGGGACCTTGCCACTATTGGGCCCTCCCAAGTACAATGAATACATCAAGTGGGTCCCACAATAAGTGAGCTCATAGAAATCGAAATCAACAATGGATCACCCACTGATCCACCTTCTTCTTTATCTCCTTGGACTTGTATGCTCCGTGCCTTCAATTTTGATGGAGGTTGATGAAGAATGAATGGTTGAGATGGGAGATGAGAGGGTGGGAAAGTGAGCCACACTTGTTTTTGGGAGAAAGAGCTTGGACATTGGAAGCTCTCTTAGGAGTTGGGAGATTGCTTAGAGAATGAGAGAGAGAGAGAGATAGAGAGAGAGGGAATGATGGATTGATAAAGAATGGTGGAATGGGTGTTGTAAGGAATGGGGATGGGAAGGTATGGATTTAGTTGAAAATTATGTAAAAGAGGAATCGGTAGGGAGAGAGAGAGTTGACTTGGGGAAAAGAGGGAATGGGTGCTTGCACTTGGGATAGGGTGAGGTAGCATTGGGTATGGAGGGTGTACTTGACTTGATTGATAGGACATGTTGTAGAGATTCTCTTAGAATTCGCAACACTCACTGTTTCTTGGGAATGAACGTGGGCCCATATCTCCTGACTCGGGTATCAAATCGGTGCGTGAGTCGCAGCGTTGGAACCGCGGTGGTAGTGCGGTTACTAAGGTATAAGTTTCGGGTCAAGCCGACTTCAATATGCAGGATCCGTTTAGGATCGTGCGTAAATGTCGAATACGGGTCAAAGGTTGCCAGAATTTGACCGGGAGGACCGCAGAAGCCTACGGAACGGTACGGACTATGATACATGCCTTACAGCTCTCCCCTCCAAATAAAAATTTCATCCTCAAAATTTACATTATCATTATATGTAAACATAACTCATAATAGAAGAGGAAATAAAGCATCATCATATAAAATTGGAGATAGTATACAAGATACAACATATAATCAATCATAAAAAAGATGGGGATAGCACTCACGAATCTCGGCCTCGCACTCCCAAGACATCTCATCAACAGAATGGTGACCCCACTGAACCTTCACCAAGGGGATGACCTTGGTCCAGATGACCTGCTCCTTCCGATCGAGGATACGAACTGGCTGCTCTATATAAGAAGCATCCTCACGAACCTCCAATGGCTGCCAATCAATAACAGGAACTATGTCTGACCCACATTTTCTCAGCGTAGAGACATGGAAAACGTTGTGGACATCAGACAACTAAGATGGCAAGGCAAGCCAATAGGCCACGATGCCAACGAGCCTAGTGATCTTGAAAGATCCTATGAATCTCGGGGCAAGCTTGCCCTTTGCTCCAAATCGAACTACGGCCTTCATGGGGGAGACCTCGAGATACACTGTCCCCAATAGCGAACTCCAAGGGACGATGCTGGTGATCAGCAAAACTCTTCTGCCAGCTCTGAGTCATGTGCATCCTAAGCCTGATGATGTCTATAGCCTCTGACGTCTGTTGCACAAGCTCGAAACTTAGGAAACGCAGCTCTCCAACCTCAATCCAATAACTTGGAGATTTGCACGATCTACCTCAAAAGGAGTCATGCCAATGGTCGCCTGATAGTTGTTGTTGCATGAGAACTCAGCCAATTGTAGATGCTCATCCCAGCTACCCGAGAAGTTGATCACGCAAGCTCTGAGCATATCCTCAAGAATCTGGTTGACGCTTTCGGTCTGCCCATCGGTCTGTGGATGATACGTGGTGCTGAATCGTAAGGCAGACCCCATCGCACTCTGAAAGCTCTCCCAAAACTGAGACGTGAACTTCGGGTCTCGGTCGGAAAAGATCGAGAGTGGAACACCGTGCAATCTCACGATCTCATCAACAAACAGCTTGGCGAGCCAGCTCGAATGTTAAGTCTCACGAATCACAAGAAAATGTGCCGATTTCATCAGACAGTCCATGACAACCCAGATGGCATCATGACCGTACTGAGTCCTCGGCAAACCCATGATAAAATCGATAGATACGTGCTTCCACTTCCACGTCGGGACGCTCAACAGCTGCAATGGACCAGGAGGTCTCTAATGATCGACCTTGACACGCTGGCATATGTCACACTCGGCCACAAAACTAGCGATCTGGCGCTTCATCCTCACATAAAAATACTGTCTCCTCATATCATGATACATCTTCGTCAAGCTAGGGCGGATAGAAAACCGCAATCAATGTATCTCAATCATAAGATCTCTACGCAACTCAGGAATTCTGTGACACACAATCGGCCTCTGAAGCGAAGTCCACCATCAGAACCAATCTGCCAATCTGTCTGACTCTCAGATGTTGCATCTGCTCGGTAATCCTGTAATGACTCGTCAGTCTGCTGAGCCTCGTTCACCCTTGCGACAAAAAAGAGTTGAATCGACAAGCTTGATAGCTGAACGATAGAAGACTGTAGACCAAACTCGAAGTCATACTCTACTATATCTTCGAACATCCTCCACTCTTGAATCATCATGTGTGCCACCAGGCCCCGTGGTTGATGGCTGAGGGCATCCGCCACCACATTTGCCTTGCCTAGGTGGTACTGCAAATCGAAATCATAGTCCTTTAGGAGCTCCATCAACACCTCTGCCTCATGTTCAACTCGGACTGAGAGAATAGGTATTTCAAGCTCTTGTGGTCGGAGAAGAGCTTGAACCTAACTCCATAGAGATAGTGTCTCCACACCTTCAGTGCGAAGACGACTGCTGCCAGCAAAAAATCGTGCATGGGGTAGTTCAGCTATGGACCTTGAGCTGGCGAGATGCATAAACCATTGGTTTCCCGTACTGCATCAGGACAGAACCCAAGCCAATACGTAAAGCATCAGTAAATACAACAAATCCATCACTCCCAGATGAAAAAGTGAGGACAGGAGTGGTCGTAGGGCGGTCCTTCAACTTTATAAATGCTCGCTCACAAGCATCGCTCCAAACAAACTCTGCACTCTTCCGAGTCAACCTGGTCAATGGGGCTACGATACGGGAGAAGCCCTCAATGAAACGCCGGTAATAGCCCACTAAACCAAGAAAACTGTGGATCTCAGACACGCTCGTGGGCTGGCCCCACTAACGCACTCCCTCAACCTTTGAGGGGTCCACTGTGACACCCTCCTCCATCACCACGTGACCGAGGAACTTCACCTCCTCCTGCCAAAACTCATACTTCTCCAGCTTTGCATACAGCTGGTGGGCACAGAGGGTCTGCAATGCGATCTCTAAATGCTGCACATGCTCCTCACGAGTTCTCGAATATATCATAATGTTATCGATGAATACCACAACAAACTGATCGAGATACGGATGGAAGACCTCGTTCATCAACTGCATGAATACTGCGTTGCATTGGTCAGTCCGAAGGACATGACCTGAAACTCAAAATGATCATAATGCGTCCTGAAAGCCGTCTTCGAGATGTCCTCCTCTCGAACCCGAATCTGATGATAACCAGAATGCAGGTCAATCTTCGAAAAGAACTGTGCACCTTGCAGCTGATCAATCAAATCATCTATCCTCGGGAGCGGATACTTGTTCTTGATTGTGACCTGATTGAGCTTGCAAAAATCTATGCAGAGCCTCAATGAGCTATCCTTCTTCCTGACGAAGAGTACTGGCGCTTCCCAAGGCGAACTGCTCGGACGAATGAATCCCAACTCACACAACTCGTCCAACTGTCGCTGCAGCTCTCGCGACTTCGTCGGTGTCATAGGTATGGGGCCTTCAATATAGGCGCAGTATCAGGTACAAGATCAATCTGGAACTCAATATGTCGACAAAGCGGCAACCCCGGAATCTCCTGGAACACGTCAGGAAAATCACAGACAATCGGCAACTAATCAATACATGCATCAACAGGCTACTCAACGGTGCAGGACATTAAACAAGATAACAGCTCTCCTCAGGGCTAGGCAACGAACTGGAATTAAGGTAAACCTGGTATACAAAATGTGACTGTCCTCGCAGAGCAGTCCAAGATGGCGTGGTACTCAGCATGTCAATCCATGCCTAGGATAACATCGAAATCTAACATTGGCAGCACAAATAAGTCAGCGGATAAAAAGATATCACCGACCAGAATAGGGCAAGACGAACAGAAACGACCCAATATTGTAATCTTCCCCAAGGGCGTCGATACGGTCAACCCCTCTTGAGTAGACTCTGTCAGCAATCCAGTCGAACGGCAGAATCCCTCGGACATAAACGAGTGAGAAGTACCGGAATCAAATAAAACTCGAGCGATGCATGTAGAGACTGGAAGTATACCCTCAACGACTCTTCCGGAGGACTGCGGGTCCTACTGAGCCGCGTAGAACCTAGCCTGAGCTGGCTGGGGAGGTGTCTATCCCCTCTGAGGTCCCTGTTGCTGCTGCTGACTGTATTGTTATCTCTGCTACTATTGGGGCCACGACGGCTAAGGTAGCTGCGATCGTTGCTGATGGGGTCGATGCTGCGCTGGAGGCTGTTGTGGCCCTCTTGGCTGCTGTAGATGAGGGCGGGGGCACTCATACATGTGGTGCCCTGTCCCACCACATCCATAACAAGTCCCTGTAAACGACTGCTGAGGTAGTGTTGAGGTGTCGTTGGTGCTGCTGGTGATCTAGCAGATGGGTGGATATTGTGCCTTTGTGGTCGTCGATACTTTGGAAGCTACTGGATGGGGCCTGCCACTTCCGTCCTCTCCTCTGATCTCAATCACTCTGTGTGTCAGCCCACTTAGTCTTATAAATCTGAGCCCTCCGTACTACCACCAGAAAGGTCAGGAGCTCATGCCCAATAACACGGCCTCGAAGACCGTAATGCAAGCCATTCTCGAAACAATGGGCCTTCCGCTCCTCATCATCAACCAAATACGAACCTCGATAGCGCCATAAAATGGGATGCATACTGCGCTACGAACATGTCTCCCTGCATCAGAGTCTTGAACTCTAACGCTCTCTAACAACGAATGTGGTCGGGGAAGTACTGCTGCTCGAATGGATCAATAAAATCCTCTCATGTCCAGACAAAATCAGGCCCTACAACACGGGTAACGGAGGTTCACTAGTGCTCGACCTCACCTTGGAGAAGAAATATTGCTAACCAAACCCGCTGCTGGGTCGTACATGTTATCGTATCAAAAATCTTCTTTACATTGGAGCGCCACCTCTCAGCTGCAGTCAGATCTGGATCGCCCTGGAAATGCGAGGGATCAAGCTGTCTGAACTCTCGAAGGAGGGCGCTTGCGCGCTCCTGCTCTACCTAGGCTGGCGAAACAACAGGATGCCTGCTCTGTCCCTGAAGAGCAGCCATCATAGCCTGTAACATCTGCTGTAATTGGGAGGCACTCACAGGTACAGTCGGATCTGCACCTGTCTCAGGTGGAGGAACGACATCCTCAGGCTGGGGAGCAGGGATCTCTGGTGGTGGAACGAGAGTCATAGGTGGTAAAATGGGAGCCTCAGGTGGTAAAGCGAGAGTCGTTTGGGTCACTCTCCTTAGCGGCATGTCCTAAAGGAAAGAACAAGGATGCCTATCAACCTTGAGAACTCTCGAAGGCACGTATGTTAAGGGACCAAATCGGAAGGTTACGCACTTGGCCTAATTGTCCTGAACTCATAGTAAACATGTGATGTTATTCTCGGTTATTTCCAAGTTATGCTCTAATACCAACTTCTCTCATGCCCCAAACTCGAAAATTGGGCTCACAAAATTCTCGATCGCTGAATCTGGCACCGACAGCCTCCATAGTACCTCATTCTTGGCTCCCGGCACCCATACACCAGATTCTGATCCTGGAATTCTATAAGGAGGATTTCAAACATGATTTTGATTCGTAATAAGCATAACCCACAAACAATAACCACAAGGACATCATCATAAAATCCACTATAATCAAAAACTTTAAAGTATAATACGTATGAAGGGAAATACAAGATAATAATAATAGAAACTCATAAAGCTCGACTGTACGCTCCTACTATGGCGAAGCTACGGCTGCGTCCTAGCGTCACCTACACGCATTAATCGTGCATAAGCTTATAGAAAGCTTAGAGGGTGGCGTAAGTGTGTGCACAATAAGAGCGTGTTCAGAATACAATGCCAGAATAAGGTAGAATCATGTTGATGAGTACATGAATGCAATCAGCCGTACCAAGCCTATGCAATGCAAGACATGAATGATATTGGTCATATTAAGACCATGCGATGCAAGATGCAACTCAAGCATGCCAATCCTCATCCACATATCAATGCAGCTCATGACTAGAGCATCAAATATCAGTACAGTTCTCACTCTGGATAATCATCGGGGTTTAGTACACTCCAAATGACACTACCCTTTTCCTAAGCGCGCAGACCAAGTGAGCGAAAGAAACCTCACTATCCGCCTGCCCAATAGTCTACCGATACTTATCTGGCACGTCGATAGCGGACCCATTCACAAGCTGGTCAAACTCAGCCTAACAATGCCCCTATTCTCTAGCGGGTAAGGCCACACCCCTTTCCAACTAACAACGACATAGTGGAAAATATGGCCTCCTAGTATTTGGCCTTCGTGTGCTCATGTATCCACTCGATCTCGACGTTAGAGTTATCATCTGGTACCATCGGATTTAAAGATTTTCACCCAGGGATATTATAGCGCCCCAATGCTAGAAACAGTATTTTCGGTATCCAATCCAGCCACCCACGATGTGTCTGTGGAGGCTATGGCCCTGATGTCGCTAGGGCATACAGTAATCATAATTACACAAATACAAAGTGCATGAGTCATGCAGTCCAATCATGCATCAATCCTGCGCACACTGTGCGCTCATGTGGGATAACTCTACCTATCAAGGAGTCCCATAAATCACCTGTACTATGACATATGTAATGGCCAATCATCACATCACATAACAAACATACAGATGATGCGTATGGGCATGTATCATAATGTTATGTTGTCACAAACTCATAATCGGCAATGGTAGCCGGTATCGGCAATCGGCACCGATAATCGGCATCAATAATCAACCTCAACGCAAGGTAGGGTCCATAGATGGACAGTTATTGATGGATCAATTAAAATCAATGGGGCTCAAGTATTTGGGTTAACCTACTAGAGAATGATGGGAATGGGCCTAACAAGGCCTAAGGAAAGGTCACAATGTGGACGTCCAACCATCATTTCCCATTAATGTGAACCTTTAACCAACATTGCTCCCAATGAATGGCGCTCATAGGGCCAATCGTATAATGGGCCCACGGCCTCATACAAGGGCCTAATATACATCATCACGGGCCTCGCTTATGGGGCATATACGCATTGCATTGGTCCTCACTCATGGGCCAATATATATATATATATATATAACATCGAGCCATATTAAATGGGCTGTATCAAATGGGCCGAATCAAATGGGCCGATTCAAATGGGCCGAATCAATGGGCTGATTCAAATGGGCCGATTCAAATGGGCTGAATCAATAGACCGAATCAAATGGGCCAATTCAAATGGGCCAAATCAAATGGGCCGATTCATACACCATTCATCCATAGCTAGAGATCATTTTAGAGCATTATAAAAAAAGAATCATATCTAAGGGATCATCTGGACCATACTACAAATGGCAGTGGTGATAATGAT
The DNA here is from genome assembly GCA_030180095.1 of Magnolia changhungtana. NCBI lineage: Eukaryota > Viridiplantae > Streptophyta > Magnoliopsida > Magnoliales > Magnoliaceae > Magnolia > Magnolia changhungtana. The sequence continues at coordinate 2,444,817 of JASAUF010000198.1, read as the reverse complement.
TTTCCACAGTTAAATTTCGAGTGGGTCCACCATAGCATTTAATTTCCATCTCGTCTGTTCATAAGGTCACAGACCTGGATTTAGAGGAAAAACAAATATCATATTGGTGCAAGGCTTCTGTAATCCCAAAAAAGGGGATTTTAATGGTAGACTATCAACTCCACTGTTTTCTGTAGTGTGGTCCACCTGATAACTGGATCTGTCTTATTTTTCTTCCCAGGCATTTGAACTGGCTCACCCAAATGGATAGACAGTTAGGATGAGCCACATCCAACAGTGGTGGGTCCCAATCGTCCAGCGTACTGGACGGGTGGCAAGACCCAAACGTCACGGTGGCCCCACGTCCACATACAGATGGACGGTAGGGATACAACACATGCATCATGGTGGGGCCGTACCTAGCACGCCAATATTATTTATTTAATATAAAATATTATATTATATAATAATATATGTCATATATATATATATATAAATATATAATATTATATACGTGTGTGTGTGGGAGGGTGGGAGTGTCAACGCCCAGCGTCCAGAGACGCTGGACGGACGGCCTGATGGTAGGCTCCACATGAATGGACGGTATGGATGTATTACACATCCATCATGGTAGGCCCCACACGCTGTTGTGTTACGGTCCACGTCCATTCAATGGACGGCTAGGATGTTCACATACATCATGGGGTCTCCAATCAGTATCGTCCTAATGGACAGTGCTAGTGAATTACATACAGCAAGGTGGGCCCCACCATGACAATGTGGGTACAACTCATTCATCAGGTGGGCCACAAAATTTGAGAGAGAGAGAGAGAAAGAAAGAGACACGTGAAGGGGAGGGACCCCACCACTATTGGGCCCTCCCAAGTACAATGCATACATCAAGTGGGTCCCACAATAAGTGAGCCCTTAGAAATCAAAATTAACAGTGGATTACCCACCGACCCGCCTTCTTCTTTAGCTCCTTGGACTCGTATGCTCTGTGCCTTTAATTTTGATGGAGATTGATGAAGAATGAATGGTTGAGATGGGAGATGAGAGGGTGGGAAAGTGGGCCACACTTATTTTTGGGAGAGAGAGCTTAGACGTTGAAAGCTCTCTTGGGAGTTGGGAGATTGCTTAAAGAATGAGAGAGAGAGAGAGAGAGGAATGATGGATTGATAAAGAATGGTGGAATGGGTGTTGTAAGGAATGGGGATGGGAAGGTATGGGTTTAGTTGAAAATTGTGTAAAAGAGGAATGGGTAAGGAGAGAGAGAGTTGACTTGGGGAAAAGAGGGAATGGGTGCTTGTACTTGGGATAGGGTGAGGTGGCATTGGGTATAGAGGGTGTACTTGACTTGATTGATGGGACATTTGTAGAGATTCTCTCAAAATTCACAATGAGAGGCGTTTCTTCAGAATGAACGCGGGCCCACATCTCCTGACACGGGTATCGGATCGGTGTGTGAGTCACGGCGTTAGAACCGTGGCGATGGCGTGGTCGTTAAGGTACAAGTTTCGGGTCGAGCCGACTTCGGTATGCAGGACTCAGGTTAGGATCGCGAGCAAATGTCGGATACAGGTCGAGAGTTGCCGGAATTCGACCGGGACGACCACAGAAGCCTACGAAATTGTACGGACTATAATACGGGCCTTACACTTTATCTCCAAATCACGTGAACAACACGATTCCTTGATGATATGCTCAGTTATGAGTTGTCTTCCTTATATTTAACGCATGCCATGAAAATATCATATGTGCCACATGTCCCTATTTACACAATTAATATGAAACAACCAAATCTTATCCTAACAAGCATACATGAGAGATGTACCTCTTCCTTGATCTGTGAGAGATCAAGATGACAGCTCATTGAGATCAGTACAATAGGTGTTATACCCAACTAGATTGTTACCAGACAAATTGCAACAAAGACAGCTGAGGAGAAAGATATTGGTTGATTAGGTAAAATCCCATGTGATGATCATGAATGCGACGGTTGATTTGATCATTCATCAAATTCGATTTAATCCTATTGCTGTTAGTACCAACATCTCTTTGAAGGTGGAAGTTTGAGTACCATTTCCAAATCTATCAATTGATAACCTTGTACATTCACTTGTGAGGGTGTATTGAGGGTAGCAATGGGCCAACTTTGGGCAGGCCATGCAAACCACAGGCTTAGCCCACCACTTAAAGCCCAAGGCCCAACCCCAACCAAGGCCAATGGCAAAGTAGGCCCAAAGCATGAGCCCAAAAAAATTGTTGGGCTCTCACCTAGCCTAAAAGTTCATCAAATCATTTTTTCTGCCTTTTAATGTTTCAAGTCTATCAGTTCATCAAGTAGGCTACACATGCACAAAGAAATGAATATTTTAAAAGAATGAAACCAAGGGTCTATATTCAAGATGGATGGGTTGCCTGAGGCCTGGAATGGCATACTTGTAGGATTTAACACATGCACATATAAAGTTAGGCCGGGCTAGGCTGGGCCAATTTGCCAGACCGGGCAACTTGAGCCCAAGCTTGGCAAGGTGGGTCAAGCTAAACAACTTGAACTCAATCCTGGCCCAAAAATTGATTAGGCTATGCACGAAACGCCCAGGCTAGTAGGTTGAAGCTCATCACAAAGCCAGGTTGGGCTCGCAGGGTCGGTTACCTTTGGGCTGGATGTTGGTATCAATCCATTCGCTTATGTTTATCTAAGACCGCAAGACATTAGCTTTTGCTCTTTCAGAGGTCGGCTAGTTGTGAGGTTCTGTCATTCCGAGCTGGGGTTGCAGATGCTCTTTGCATGAGCTCTCCGAGCTTGGTTTGAGTCCCCTCCACCAGCAGGTCCTCTGAAGATAGTCTGAATTTCTCCTGTTGGTTCGTTGTTGATGGGTTGTTCATTCTTTGAATCAGCTCGGTCTTCTCTTTTGACAACGTATTCCTCCCGTTGCGGATGAGGTCTTTGATCCCTTATGGTCAAAACAGGTGCTTGTCGAGTGGTTGTGGTCTCGGTGAAAGTGACAATATTTTTGTTTGTCTCACCTATCGTCACTGAACTTCATCTTGCTCGGCCATTTCAAGATATGCTTGTCTCGGACTTCCATAAGGACTTACTCGGGCGTCTTGTTAAGGGAAGTGTAAGTACTGAACCTGCTGTCAGGTCACTTGTTCGGACACTGACTTCCTTGAGGTTGGTCTTCCTTCCTCTTCTTGTTTCCGCAGACGAACCAAGCTCTTCCTTAGGTTGTCGATCTTTGGTCGTTGTTCCCTTGTTCTAAGCAGCCTTCCACAGACTGGACGCTTCCTTGGCATTTGAGTATTTCTGTGCTTTGTTCAGTTGTCAGCCATCATCGCCAGGGGATTTTTATATAGTGAGAAGAGTAACCTCCCGCCTCTAAGGTCTTCCATATTTGCAGTCAAGGCAATCTCTTCAGAGTGTGCTTGTACCTGCATCGCCTCGAGGTTAAAGCGCTTCATGTAGTCCTTTAAGAGCTCACCTTCTTTCTAAATGATATGAAGGAGGTGAAGGCCGATTTCAGCCTTTCCTTCCCTCCGATGAAGTCGGTGATGAAAATTTTGCCGAGCTGGGAGAAGGAACTTATCGATTGTGGTTTCAGTTGTCAGAATCAATTCTAAGCCGCTCCTTCCAGGGTTAGGGAAAACGCCCGGCACATAACCGCAGTTGACGTGCCGTGGAGTTCCATCCATGCCTTGAATGATTCTAAATGCTCGGTTGGATCAGTCGTCCCAGAGCACGAAGTGATCTAGGGCATGTGAAATCTGGATGGAAGTGGGGCCTGCATAATGTCGTCAGTGAATGGAGGCTCAGTTTCTTCAAATATAGCTTCTACTAGGGTCGGAGCATTTACACTGTAAGTTTGCCGCATGTCACCGATTTGGCTGCGCAAATCTCTTAGCTCGACTTCTCATGGCTCGCCGTCGCTTTCAGCAATAACTTCAACAGTTACCTCGAAAGCCTTGTCGCGTTTTCTCGTATCCAACTCATGGCGGAGGTTGAAAGCAGACAGGGTTGCAGTACCAAAGACATTAGAAGATGCCAGCCTCACTGATCCGAGCTGTCAGCTCCTATGGGAGGTGGCAGGCACGTCGAGGGCTAAGGGGAGTCTTGAACTGCTCGTTCTGCTGCCTGTCTGGCCCCTTGCATGGACCGGATTGTAACTGCTCCAGCAATTGTCTCATAGAGTGCATGTTGTTGTTTACTGCTTCAACTTGTTGTTCAAGGGAGTTCAGCCGCCCTCCCCTATTGCGGGATCGTTGTGCTTGGCTCCTAGGACCAAAGTCAGCCTACAGTTGGGAGGTGGAATCCCGATGGCTATCAGGCTGCTCCAGTGGTGCAAGATCGAGCGCAACGGAGGAGGCCTGGGCTTTCTTCTTCCCATTCGCCATTCATTGAACTTATGAAATGGTGGAAATGGCTTTCGATGTCAGTTCCCATAAACGGCACCAAACTGTTGATGTAAAAAATCTGATCCACCCTTTTTAGACCTTCGAGTACCTGAACAAGAAGAAGACAAAGGAGACCCTGGCTAGAGCAGGAGACCCTTCGATGCCAAAGTCAGGCTAGGAATCTGGGTCTGGTAGTATTGAGGGGTTTTGGGTGAGATATTATGCATACCTTTTAACATTAGAGATAACTCTATTTATAGTTGGAGAGACGTAGTAGCGTAAAAGGAACTTCCCTATTTAGTAGGTGTGTGTTGTAGATGCATTAGAATTCTTAACACATAGAAGATCTCCTGGGATCCTCGGCGGAGATCTCGGAATCCCGAACTAATTGCGAGTCAGTTTCCACGGTCCTTGGAGAAAAGATCGGACAGATCTTCCTTCAGATTAGGTCGGGTTGCACCCAGGAACCAAAGCGTGGTCGTCCGAGCTTTGATTAAGGTCGACTGACGGAAGCCACAGTGCAAAGGGACGTGCCGGTTGAGCTATAGGAAGGTCGGCCTCGTCCGCCGACCAAACCATTCAAAAGTCCTTGTGACGTCCAATTTCTGTAGCCTTTAACTTCTTCATGAGGCCTGATAGCCTCTCCAAGTTATCTCTTGGATAGTCCGTTGAGGGGCCATGCCGACCTTCAAGCCGACCATCCGACCAACCCTCATGCCAGCCTTAGTCGGGCAGACCTTAATCGTGCTGACCTTAGTCGTTAGTCGGACGGTCGGCGTTTTCGTTGTCATTAGCCCATTCGGTTGTGCCAGCCTGACCTGCTCCTATGAGTCGGCCCATTTTTCCCCATAACAGGTAACATCTTTACTTTAAAGTTCAACGTGCCCCATTCATTTTGGTCTCTTATTGGTATTAGTTTTTTCTCTATACAAATTAATATCCACTGCATTTCAAGTAAGACCTGAAGCACAGTGGATACTAATTTGAGTCAAAATATACAACATATTGTACTTGTTCTGGCTTTACACTATGAACCGATGCACATCGATAAGGATGGTCAGTGCGCAATCTCATACATACGATCTCTATGCTGTGAACAACCATTACGAATGTCTGGGTGGAGGTGGTCACTATGCTGCTTATTCGAAGGTAAAGAGTTATAAGCCAAGATTACTTGTGGTTTTTTATTTTTGAAATTTGGAAAAGTTTGTTTTTCACTCTGTATTCAACCTAGCAATGATATAAGTGAGGTCCATCTTTCGTTGTTCTTTTGAGTCCTATCATGGGGCGGGCCATGCCTCAATATTTCCTCAGGTGATCTCAACCATCCGACGAAAATTTAGCATCACATCTGATTGGGATTCTCTGGTATCAGTCATCCACTGACATATGAATGATTTAGATCACCAAAACAAGCAGGGCCTGGGATTTGTTTTTATAACTTTTCCATTGAACCCCAACTTAAGCCTGAGTCGGGCCTTTTTGTGATGTGCCTGCCAGGCCAGGTCCATTGACAGTCGTATATCAAACTGAATTGCATATTCATTTGAATTTATTTTACTACACCTGTATTGTTGTTTGAGTGCATTTAAATTTACTAATAAATCAGCCGAATTTCTATGTGGAATGAAGATAATAGAAGAAGATAGATGGTATCGTTTCAACGACCACTGTGTTCCTCCCGTTAGTGAGAATGATATCAAGTCCTCCGCAGCTTATGTACTATTCTACCATCGAGTAAAAATTGAAGAAGCGGAGACTGCAGTGGGTGTACCATCGAGTAAAAATGACCTTATAAAAGATGGGAGATGCGTTTCCACTACAATAGAGAGGAGTTAAAAGGGCGCAAGGTTTTATACAGGTGGACACGTGTTTTGAAATCTGGATCATTTATGTGATGGCGTCTGCCTTTCATCTTTGGCCTACTTTCTATTCAATGCGTACTTTCGCTCACTTTTCATCTGTCTATTTGTACGCTAAAGATCTGAGTCAGAATTTTCATCCACCCCACCGTCCTTGGTGGGTCCATCAAGTAATGGTCTGGATTCCTAAGCCATTGCACCCAACAATTGGAAGGGGAATTATGGAGCAGATGCCCTATCGAGTAAAAAGAGCTTAATTATCGTGCCTGCTCCAATTGTGGAACCATGGGTTAAACCAAAAGTGTCCTCTGTGCCTTTCACACCGAGCTGCAGCCTTATAGACAGTAAATAGGATTGTAGATTTGCATGTTACCTGAATCTATATCTATGTTAATGGGATTTCATCGGAGATGCGTAGAATATGTTTCTCTAAATCAAAAAATAAAATTCTAAACCCAACATCTCCCGAGTGCTCATGTACAATTCTTTAAATCAAAGACTAATTTGAGAACATGATATCATATCTGAAATCTAATAATGTATGTTGATCCAATGTCGATGATAGTTCTTTGACCAGTAAAAATCCCAATTTTCAGTGATTAGTGGTGAAAATAATGTCTTTTTCTATTTTTTATTTTTTATATATATCGAACAGGCCCTACACGACGCCTGCTGAATTTCCCATTTCTATCACTGCCTCAGACAAGGAGTATTGCGGGTGGGTGGACTTGCATTTGGGGTCTGCAGCAGCATGGCTGAAAAAAAGAGCATCCCTCATTGCATAAACAAATTCCATGAGAATCAGCTCTGTAAATTTGTTAGGCTGTTTAAGGGAACAGCCTTCACCACACACTCATGAGGACAGGATATGCTGGTTTTTTCATTGGTTGTAAAGTTGTCAAGCTCAGTCAAGGGAACATCCTTCACCAACATGACACATGGGTGGCATCTTCATTCATTAGTTGCTGTCCAGTCCACTTAACCAGGTGAACCCCACTACAAGAAAATGGATGGAGAGCTTTAGGGCCAGCACAAATGAAGTTCGCCTCAACTGATGACTAGCTAAGGTATCGCAAGCATGCCATAATGATGTGTCTGGGGTAGAGTCCATACAACACTGCCGCTGGATTATACAGGCTTTCTATCTGAACGGTCAGCGATTGTCTTCTGTGGATGTAAGACCAAGCAGTTCAGTGCCAAAATGAACTTAGTCCCTGCAAGTCACCACAGGAAAGGAAAAAAAAACACCTTCAATAATTAATCGAGTTGCTAAGAATATCATAGAATTTCCTACATGGTTGCAGTAATGATTTGTCACTAAAAGAGAATAAGACTTCAGCACACAACAAGAAACCATTGTCTAGCAGCATAAGGTTGGACTTTCCAAAAAGCATGTGAAAAGAAAGGTAGAGAACAATATATCATTTCAAACATGGAGACTAGAGAAACTGGGCCAGTTCAGCTCCAGCATCACGCCCACAGTAATGGCAGCTTTACATGCTACAAACAATTGCAATTCAATCATTTCCAAATCTAAGGGAATTTGTTAAGGGTCTCTGTTTAGCCAGGAATTTCCCCCTCTTTATCCTGATTTTCTCAGGCCCCATCCATCCACGTTAGGTTAGCACACGTCGAACAGCGCTGCCACTCAGTCACAGATTTTAATCGTTTTATTTTATTCAAGCATTGCAAACTTGTGATTAAGCAGGAGAAAGCGCCACTTATTACACACTAATTTGGTGTGGAGTCTGTCAAAATCGGTATTTAGGTATTGATCCCAATTTTTGGGGATTTCCTTCCACAGCTGACCACAATATTTTCTCTCTTTCTTTTTCCTTTTAAATCTAGCACCATCAGAAGGAAACTATTGTCAACCAAGATGTTCAAGTTTATGGAAGTTTCAGCTGAAGAATGCTAAAGCAGAAAGATGCACTTGGGTACACAAACAAATTGGATTGCAATTACTAATCCAATAAAGTAGAGAAAATTGCAATTGCATAACCTTTAAAGTTGCCCAGGAAAGGACAGTCACTGCAATTTGAAGACTACTTCCTCATTGTGGATACTTCCCCATTGCAGATGACATAGTTTTGACTGACAAGAAGAGGGAGGGTACAAACACAGAGCTAGATTTATGGAGGGGCGAGTTAGAATCTAATGGATTTAAAATTAGTTGGACTAGAAAGAATATACAGAGTGCAATTTTAGTAACAACAGAAATGAAACGAGGAATTGGTTAAGATTGTTGACCAAGAAATTTCCCAAATTGACCATTTTCGATACCTTGGTCAATAATTCACAAGAGTGGAGAGATTGAGAAGGATGTTGCCCATACAATTCCAGCCGGTTGAGGAAATGGAGATGTGTCTCTAGAGTTTTATGTGATCATTGTGTACCACTGGAAGGGAAATTTTATATATAGCTATAAGACCAGCCACGCTTTATGGACAGAATGTTGGGCAGTTAAGGAACAACATATTTATTTTTTATTTTGGTTTTGAACTATAGTAATAACATGTTTATAGGATGAGTGTACCTGAAATGAGGATGTTAAGATGGATGAGTGGCAAGATGAGGAAGGATAAAATTAGAAATAACTGCATTCGAGGGAACTTGGAGTAGCACCAATAGGTTGTCAGATGAGGGAAAGTAGACTTAGATGGTTTGGTCACGAGCAACGGAGACCAAAAACCACTGAATAGAAGTGATTTGGTACAAGTTGAAGGCTCTAAAAGGGCAGAGGGGAAGGCCCAAAAGGACAAGGATGGAGGTAGTAAGAAAAGACTTGATGACCTGTGATCTAACTGAAAGTATTGCCCTTGACCGAGTGGAATTGTGGAATAGGATTCATGTAGCCAACCCAAGTAATTGGGACAAGGCTTAGATGATGATGGTAAAGTTGAACGTTTGCAATTCAATTGACTACTGCATCCAAATGCAGCACCATATAGGTATGAAAATTGGAATACCTGATGATAAAAAATAAAATAAAAATAAATCAAGTTTTCGTTAAAGGCTTACAGCAGCGGTGTTCATTTTAAAACACAGGCTTACATCATCCCACCATATGCAAAAGCAAAATGCTTTCCACCCCGAACAAATTATCTGGTGACAGAATCAAAGATGAAATGGTTCAAGGCTGAAAGTAGAATCAATTTCTTTCTTCACATCACTGTGAATCCTAGAAGGTAACTCATACACATTACATTACTGGAGAGCCTATCACTGAAGAATAGTGAAGCCTGCTGTATACTCATTGTGATGTTCTGTTGGAAGCAATTTCCTATGCATTACTGATGATTATAACTACTTCCAAACTGCTCCTCGTACTCTGGAGAAGTACAGAAGGCTGTTCTTTACCTCAAAGCTGATAACCCTTAGGACTAACAAGTCTGAATACATTGTCAAGCTGATTACATCAGAGATGTTGGGCACCATACCATCTGATCTTCATAAATCGGTATCCAGTTTCTTCATTAATGGTCAATGAACAGAATAGCAATGAATGATTCCAAGTTATTATAGGAGCCACAGCATGGCATGTATTTAACATTGTTCCCCAAATCATTGCCTTTACTTGCCAAAAGCATCCTCAAAGGTGGCCACACCTAAATAATTAGTCTACTGAACAAAAACGAATATATGCGGCAAACAGAGAAATTCTTTCTTGGCAAGCAACACTTTGGGTATTCTCCAGCATTGTTATAAAAAACCATCCAATTCTCCAACCAAGGTTACCTGGATGATGACCCCTGCTATTTGCTGTTGCTTTTTAACTCTCCTTTTTCTCAATAAATGTGTGATTATTTGTGTGTGTGTGTGTGGGGGGGGGGGGGGGGGACAAAAGAAAAACACATACGGTGTCCACCATTAGCAACCAACCATTTAAAAAGCTCCGAAATAGGAGTTTGCCCACTGATTTGGGCCTTAGGGTCCATGTATTGCATATTTAACCATTCAATTACATTAGTTTTCCTGGCATTTAATTGATAATTTGATTTAATTATATGCGCTTTTGTCATGCGAGGTGATTCAGAAGCCTATGATGAATTTGTGCTTAAAAAGATGGATTTAGAGCTCAAAAGATAATGAATAATTTGAAATTTGAAAGTCATTAATGAAGAATTCACATGCCAAAGATCCAAGGAAACCAAGTGAGGAATGAAGATTTGAAGTAAAGAAAAGGAATCCTGAAAATTAGCTAGAAAAATCATATTCTGAAACTCTGAGTCTAAAAAGAGAAATTCCTAAAATAATTTCAAAAATAGACTTCTATGGCATCAAAGTTACTTCGATGGCATTGACAATTTAAGAATTTCGAGCTCAACTCACTAGACAGTTCTAGATGATTTCGATGACATCGAAGATAGTTCGATACCATCGAAGGTACAATTAAAGATGCACAAAGTACGTAAATTTGATGCGGTTTCCAAAGTCGGTCGGGCACCACTTATATATATGGGTTGCTCATAGGGTTCTACGAAGGAATTAGGTTTAGATGAGTGGAGCAAAAGGTGGAGCAGCCTCCTAGGGTTCTTTTCTTTCCTCTAATTATTTTTATATGTTTTTATTAAGAGTTTTTAGCTTAATCATGTCTAGAATGAGCTAAATCCCTTAGCTAGGGCTAAGGGGTGAAGCTGTAGTTTATTTTGATACTGACTTTACTTCGATTCATGTATATGATGAATTCCTATTGATTTATGGTTTGAATAAAAGGAATATTTTCTGTTTTTCTATGATTTATTGTGACTCAAATTACAATAAATGTTGTGATAGCTTTGAATATCTTCTTAATCTGTTTGAGAAGTGTGTGATCTATAAAATTCATGATTCATCATAGTCTATGGCATGGTAGATGGTTGGATTCCCTGGGATCATTACATGGATGCTTCATGAGGGAATCATGTCATAGGAAATTTAGATTTCTAAGTTTTTAATTATATATCATCTAACTGGATAAGATAGGACTCCGATTCCAGTTGTATTTTGCTTAATCAAGTAAAGTATCATCCTAATAGTTACATGTGGATCCTTGGCACCCTAGTTCTTCATTATTATTGTTAAATTCATTCATAATTAATTTCACTTACTCCAAATTCTAGTTTAATTCAGATTCTAGTTCTAATTCTAATTTATTTTAGAAAACGTACAAGGTAAGTCCCTATGGATTCGACCTCGGTCTCACCGAGATATTACTACATCGCAGCCCTGCACTTGGGATTGCCACAACAAGTTTTTGGCGCCGTTGCCGAGGACTTCGGTTACATTTTTCTAAGATTAACTAGTATTGGAATTAGGTTAGGAATATGATTAATTTTTGCTCTACGTTTTTTGAATTTTTTTTAAGAAACTAACCAGTTTTCTATTTTGTAGCAGTTAAAATAGTAACTCCAATTCGGTAACCTCCTTCCAACTTTCTCTTATTTCTAGATTTCTTATTTGTTGTTGTTTTCCTCTTATAGATCTTAGGGTTAGTTGTTTAGAACTTGAGGGATGAGAGTGTTTCATGACCAAGTGGGTCTGTGACAACACTCTATGTCTTCTAAGTGAAGGAGGATTAGTCAAAGGGTTGCCTATCCATCACCGGATTAGACACCATTTGAGATTCTCTGGGTTAATTGAAGTTATGGCTACAAATCAACCTCAATATCCAGTTAAGGAAGTTCAAGATGAGAATGAGGTGCATCATGCTTCCCCACCTCATACTTTACGAGATTACTTACAACCGGCAGTAGTGAGTACACCTTCCTACATGGTGTTTCCACTTAATGCGGGAAACATGGATTTTAAACCAGGAGTGATACAACTCCTTCCTAAATTTCATGGACTAGACTTTGAAAGTCCATACTTGCACATTAAAGAATTTGACGAGTTAGTCGCCACATTGCACTTTCCAAACGTGTCTGAAGACACAGTAAGACTGAAGTTGTTTCCCTTCTCACTGAAGGAGGAGGCTAAGTCGTGGATGCACTCCTTAAAGCCGTGATCTATCGGCACATGGACTGAGATGACCCGGGAATTTCTTAAAAAGCTATTCCCGTTTCATAAAACAAATACTTTAAGGAAGGCAATCATGAACTTCACCCCAAAAGAGGAAGAAACCTTCTTCCAATGCTGGGAGAGGTTCAGGGACCTCATGAATTCGTGTCCACATCATGGCTATGAAACCTGGCGGGTAATAAGCTTTTTCTATAACGGACTAACTTCGCCTATGCGTCAATTTGTAGAGATGATGTGTAACGATGAATTCATGAACAAGGAGGCCGATGATGCGTGAGACTATTTTGATCAACTTGCAGAGAACACGCAATCATAGGACACCTCCCCAAGACCCACCACGTCTAAGCCTACTCAATCAAGAGAGAAAGGAGGAATGTACGTCTTAAAAGAAGAAGACGACATGAGTGCAAGGGTGGCCAATCTCACAAGGAAAGTCAAGGCCACAGAACTTAAGAAGGTGGAAACTGTCAAACCCAAGGAGGTTGGGGAACTTGTTTGCATTATTTGTGTTAGCAACATACATGTAACGCAGGATTGTCCCATAATTCCTGCTTTTCAAGAGCTACTGAACAAACAATCAAACGCCGTAAACAATTACCAACGACCATTCAGTGGACCCATCTCAAATACATACAATCCCAACTACAAGAACCATCCAAACTTCGGTTGGAGGAACGGACAAACGGTCAACCCTCAAGAGGCCCTTACTCAACTCTTAAATCAAAGGAAACCTCAAGAGGATCCAAAAGCAAGAGCTCTTCAATCAAGGCACATTACAAGCATTCCAAGACCTTACGAAGGCCATACATATGATTGAATCACACTTAGCAATTGAGGAGAATGGGACTTTTCCAGCCCAACCTCTACACAATCCAAAACCACAATGTCAAAAAAGTGACCCGAGCTCTTCGCATAACATAGAGTAAGCTAAGTCTATCACCACTTACAATCCCAACTACAAGAACCATCCAAACTTCGGTTGGAGGAACGGACAAACGGTCAACCCTCAAGAGGCCCTTACTCAACTCTTAAATCAAAGGAAACCTCAAGAGGATCCAAAAGCAAGAGCTCTTCAATCAAGGCACATTACAAGCATTCCAAGACCTTACGAAGGCCATACATATGATTGAATCACACTTAGCAATTGAGGAGAATGGGACTTTTCCAGCCCAACCTCTACACAATCCAAAACCACAATGTCAAAAAGTGACCCGAGCTCTTCGCATAACATAGAGTAAGCTAAGTCTATCACCACTCTTAGAACTGGAAAGGCAATTGACAAAACTATTCCGGTGAGGGCTGAAATGCCTAACTGCCTAAGGACTCAACAAAAGTTGAGAGTGATAAACCTAGTACTGCTCCACAAGAGGAAGAGTCGGAAAGAGCATACAAGCCAGTTGCGCCATTCCCCCAGCGGTTGATTGCACCAAAACCTCTATTTGATTCTCAAGATATTTTGGAAGTGCTTAAACAGGTGAAAATCAATATCCCTCTATTGGATGTCGTTAAACAAATTCCTTCATATGTCAAATTCCTAAAAGATCTATACACTATCAAAAGACGGCAAAACATACAAAAGAAAATCTTTTTGACAGAAAAAGTGAGTGTCATCCTCAAGCAAGATGTGCCACAAAAATACAAAGATCCCGGTAGCCCAACCATCACTTGTATAATTGAGAATCATTGGATTGAACATGCACTCCTTGACTTAGGGGCAAGTGCAAATCTGATCCCGTACTCGGTCTACGAACAACAGGGTCTAAGTGAATTAAAACTCACCCGAACCGTGCTACAACTTGTTGATCGATCGGTTCGTGTACCGAGAGGGATGATTGAGGATGTATTGGTCCAAGTCAATAAATTCTACTATCTAGTGGATTTTATCGTTTTGGATACTCAGCCTATCATGGATGCGAGAACTCAGATTCACGTCATTCTTGGTAGCCCATTCGGCCATTCCTAGCTACATCAAATGCCATCATCAATTGTAGAAATGGAGTTATGAACTTATCTTTTGGGAACATGAAATTGGAGCTTAAATTTTTTTCAATATAAGCAAACAATCATAGGATGTTGACGATACCCATAACATTAACATAATCAATTCATTCATGGAAGATAAAACACTTTTGACTCTATACTCTGACCTTCTGGAGACGTGCTTGGCCCAATCCCCTGATTTAGATGATGACATGATTAGGGAGATGGATGTCTTGCTTGATACGACACCGGTACTTAAAATTAACCAGTGGAGGCCACAATTTGAGACTTTGCCCCAAACCAATACAATGCCTCTACCGTCCAGTCTCAAGGGACCAAAGCTTGACCTAAAACATTTGCCCGTTGATCTTAAATATGTTTATTTAGGTCAAGACAAGACATATCCGGTAGTAATTTCTTCCCACCTTAATGAAAAACAAGAGAGTGTGCTCATTTCTACTCTCCAGGAACATAAGAAAGCCCTTGGATGGACGATTGCAGACCTCAAGGGAATTGACCCTTTGATTTGTATTCACCGCATTCACTTAGAAGAAAATGCGAAAACCTCACGACAACCACATCATCACCTAAATCCAAACATAAAGGAAGTGGTTAAGGTTGAGGTACTTGAGTTGTTGGATGTGGGTATCATATACCTGATATCCGACTGTCAATGGATGAGTCCTACACAGGTGGTGCCCAAGAAGTTCGGAATCACCATCATAGCCAATGCCGATAATGAACTCGTGCCAACTAGAGTTACTACTGGTTGGAGGATGTACATTGACTACAAAAAGTTGAATACTGTCACAAGGAAGGACCACTTTCTTTTACCTTTCATTGATCAAATTTTAGAAAGGTTAGCTAGTCATTCCTACTACTGCTTCTTGGACGGGTATTCAGGCTACAATCGGATAGAGATATCCCTTGAAGATCAGGAGAAAACAACATTCACATGCCCCTTTGACACCTTCGCTTATCGAAGGATACCATTCGGACTGTGTAATGCCCCTGCTACATTTCAGCGGTGTATGTTGAGCATATTTTCAGATATGGCGGGGCAATATTTAGAGGTCTTCATGGACGATATCTCTCTTCGGTTCACCTTTCAGCGAATGCTTGAACATCTTAAACTTGTGCTGAAAAGATGCGAAGAGAATATTCTTGTGCTAAATTGGGAAAAATGTCATTTCATAGGTCCCAAGGGAGTAGTTCTTGGACACATAATTTCGTCTAAGGGAATTGAGGTGAATAAGGCTAAAATTGATTTAATCTCTAACCTACCTCCACCCAAAAGCATACGTGACATACGATCCTTTCTAGGACACCCTGGGTTCCATAGGAGAATCATTACGGACTTTAGTCATCTCTCTTATCCTTTATGTAATCTCTTACAAAAGGATATTCAATACAAGTGGAGCGAAGAATGCCAGGGAGCTTTCTCTAAGCTCAAGGGTATGTTGACCACCACTCCTAGCATACAACCACCCGATTGGAATATTCCTTTTGAGATTATGTGTGATGCGTCTGATTATGCTTGGGGCGGCATTAGGCCAGAGAAAGGAGAAGAAGCCCTATGTAATTTACTATGTGAGTAGAACTCTAAATTCTGCCCAAGTGAACTACTCTACTACGAAAAAGGAACTCTTAGCCGTAGTATTCGCTTTGGACAAATTTAGGTGTTACTTGATCGGATCCAAGATCATCATCTACACCGATCATGCGGCACTGAAGTACCTTCTTTCTAAGAAGGATACCAAGCCTCGTTTGATAAGATGGATCCTCCTACTCCAAGAATTCGACATTGAAATACGCAATAAAAAGGAGTAGAAAATGTCATGGTTGACCATCTCTCAAGACTTGACCTACCCGATTCCCTTGATACGACACCTATAAATGACATGTTCCCTAACAAACAATTGTTTAAACTTTCCCAATTACCTTGGTTTGCTGATATTGCAAATTATCTTGCTACAGGTTTCACGTCGATCCATTGGACTACGCAAGATAAGAAGAAATTCTACACTGAGGTACGCAAATTTATATGGGATGATCCATACCTATTTGAATATTGCCCAAACCAAATTCTAAGGAGATGCGTGCCTAACAACGAACATCAAAGCGTAATCTCAGTGCGGCGTTTGCTGGCCCACAATGTTCAGAGATACTTATGAGTTTTGCAAAGCTTGTAAGCGTTGTCAAAAATTGGGAGGGTTGTCCCGTCGAAACATGATGTCATTGAACCCCATTCTAATTATTAAAGCATTTGATTGCTGGGGCATTGATTTCATGGGACCATTCCCCCAATCATTCAGAAACATTTATATATTACTTGCAGTGGACTATGTTACTAAGTAGGTCGAGGCGATCCCATGCCGAAACAATGATCATCAAACGGTCATTCGATTATTAAAAGAAAACATTCTTTCCCGATTCGGAACACCTCGAGCCATCATAAGTGGAGGGTCAAACTTTTGCAATAGGTCATTTGAGACCTTAATGAAGAAATATTGCATCTCACACAAGGTAAGCACTCCCTATCATCCACAGACAAGTGGTCAAGCAGAAATTTCCAACATGGAAATTAAACAAATTCTGAAAAAAAAGGTTAACCTTGATCGCAAAGATTGATTCATCAAATTGATCAATGCTTTATGGGCTTACCGTATAGCTTACAAGACCCTCATTCAAATGTCTCCTTTTAGACTCATCTACGGAAAGGCTTGCCACTTGCCTATGGAGCTGGAACATAAAGCCTACTGGGCAATAAAAATTTTAAACTTCAATTTGGACAACGCCGGCTCGCTACGCGAACTTCAGTTGAATGAACTAAAAGAAATCCGCAACGATACATACAAGAACTCAAGAATTTTCAAGGACAGAATGAAGGTGTTCCATGACAGGAATATTCTTCGGAAATCATTCACACAAGGTCAAAAGGTTCTTTTGTATAATTTTCGATAACATCTTTTTCCAAGTAAGCTTTGCTCTCGTTGGACCACCCCTTCCATTGTTATAACTGTCTATCCTCACGGGGCTGTGGAGATAAAGAATCCAATGAATGACAACAGCTTCAAAGTGAACGGTCATTATCTCAAGCCATTCATTAAGAAGTTTGATTCAGAGGATGTTCATCCCTCTGACTGATCCTGTGTATCAGGATTGACTTCCTAGTCTGATGGAAGTATAGTTAGGTTTATTGCTTTATTCTTCAGTTATTCGTGCTTATCTTTGCTAACCCATTATTTTTTAAAGACTGACTATCGTTGCATTCTTCCTTCTCAGGTACTATCTTTCTAACTCATCTCTCTTTTATTATTTGTCTCATGTTGACTTTATTGCATATTTCTTACGTTGAGGACAATGTAGATTTCAGGTTTGGGGGTGAGCTTAGATATGTCTAATTTTCAAAATGTTGTAAAAAAATTGTCAAAACTCCTTTGGAAAGCAAATTTTTTAAGAATTGAATACATGTTGAGTTTTGTGATAAGATGTCAAAGTAAAACATTGGAATCTAGGAACTATATTAGTTAGTAGACTTCTGTTTAGGTTCTCCTAGTTAGTTAATTAATCAAAGATTTTAGAACATCAATTGAGTCTAACTCACAATCCACATCTAACTTTTTAACTATTGAAATTGATTCACTCTCTAGTGATAGTATATTAATTACTTAAAAGTGACTAGTGAGCTGGAGATCATTATCATCCTAAAGAAATTAAAAGAAGAAGTAAACCAGCTAGAAAACGGTAAGATCAAAGTTGGCTCACCTACTTTATGTACATCCCAATGAAAAACTGATAAAAAGAAGAAATAAAAGGGTAAAAGTCACCGATGCAAAAAATAAAAAGCTAGAAAATAAGTGAAATTAGGAAGATAAGTTAAAAATCATTGCTTGTGTAAGCTGCCCACTTGAAGGTAATGAGTATGGCTAACATTATGAAAGAAAACAATTTTCATTGAGTTATAAAGTTAGAGATCACTAAACAATCTAGAATCTTGATGTTTTGAAATATTTTATTGATTAGGTAATAGAAGAGATCTTACTTCATTTGTTTACTACTGATGATAGGGGACGTAGATCAACTTTGATTTACTCTCATGCCTTTGAATGACATTCACATGTATAGAATTATATAAAACTTGTCATCTAAGGGAGATTTGAATTAAGACTTTAAAAAATTTTTATTCGCATGTTTCGCTCGGGATTAGCAAAATGCTGGTTGGGGGCTGTGTTGGGACTCATATATTACATATTTAACCCTTCAATTACATTAGCGTTCTTAATATTTAATTGATAATTTAATTTAATTATATACATTTTTGTCATGCGAGGTGATTCGGAAGCCTACGATGAATATGCGCTTAAAAGGATGAATTTAGAGCTCAAAAGAAGATAATGAAGAATTTGAGATTTGGAAGTCATTAATGAAGAATTCAATTGTCAAAGATCCAAGGAAACCAAGTGAGGAATGAAGAGAATCGGAGATTTGAAGTGAAGAAAAGGAATTCTAAAAATTGGCCAGAAAAATCATATTCTGAAACTCCGAGTCTAAAAAGAGAAAGTCCTGAAATAATTTCAAAAATAGACTTCAATAGCATCGAAATTACTTCGATGGCATCGACAATTTAGGAATTTCAGGCTCAACTCGCTAGACAGTTCTAGACGATTTTCGATGACATCGAAGACAGTTCGTTCGATGTCATCGAAGGTGCAATCGAAAATGCGCAGAGTGCGTAAATTTGAGGTGGTTTCCAAAGTCAATCTGGCAACACTTATATATATGAGTTTCTCATAGGGTTCTAGGTAGGAATTAGGGTTAGAGGAGTGGAGCAAAGGGTTGAGCAGCCTCCTGGGGTTCTTTTTTTCTCTCTAATTATTTTTCATATGCTTTTATTAAGAGTTTTTAGCTTGATCATGTATAGGATGAGCTAAATCTCTTAGCTAGGGCTAAGGGGTGAAGCTGTAGTTTATTTTGATGCTGACTTTGCTTCGATTCATGTATATGATGATTTCATATTGATTTATGGTTTGAATAAAAGGAATATTTTCTGTTTTTTTATGATTTATTGTGACTCAAATTACAATAAATGTTGTGATAGCTTTGAATATCTTCTTAATTTGTTTGAGAAGTGTGTGATCTATAAAATTCGTGATTCATCATAGTCTATGGCATGGTGGATGGTTGGATTCCTTGAGATCATCACATGAATGCTTCATAAGGGAATCATGTCGTAGGAAATTCAGATTTCTAAGTTTCTAATGATATATCATCCAACTGGATAAGATAGGACTCCGATTCCAATTGTATTTTGCTTAATCAAGTAGCATCCCAATAGCTACATGTGGATCCTTGCCCTTGGCACCCTAGTTCTTCATTATTATTGTTGAATTCATTCATAATTAATCTCTCTTCCTCCAAATTCTAGTTCTAATTCTAATTTATTTTAAAAAACGTACAAGGTAAGTCCCTGTGGATTCGACCTCGGTCTCACCGAGATATGACTACATCGCAGCCCTACACTTGGGTTTGCCACAACAGTCCACGATCAACTTCTTCGAAATATAGGCATTATTTACACTATAAAGAAATTCAACCTAGAAGAAACCCAGATCTTCTAGCTTTAGAGCATTATTATCCGGTGGCTTCAACAGTCCAACATTCCATGCTCACTACAACTAACCCTGAAATCTTCTTCTCCTCCTTTATCAGCATCCAACATGACCTTTTCCTATTCTTGTTAAGGGTGTCGGGATTTTCTCTCCACAAACTACAAGATTCTGAGTGCAGCGAGACAACTTCCGAACTAATCCAAAATAAGCATCCACTGACACATTGCATGCAACCTCATCTTTGTATTTGTTGCCACTAGAAAAAGGAAACCAACCAACAATGTGTCCCTTTGATTTTATTCGCATTCCTAGACCATGTCACCCTAAAAGGATGTGAGAGCCTTCCGCATCCAACATCGGATTTCAAACTTTGTCATTGACACATAATTTTGGCAAATCACTTTATCAATAACCAATTTGTGCACTTCCCCTTAATGTTATGGCTATAAAACATTAGAATCTTTTTCCAATCTGCCTCGTCAGACGGTAATTTTGGAGTTGACAAAGCTTGCTAGATGAGCAAACTTTGCTGTAATAAAAAACAGTAATATCACACTGAATATTAAAAAAATAAAAAGTCACACATGTCATTACTTCTCAAGAAGATTATGTTTTCAGTTTTGATTTATATATTCCTCTGGTTCATAATTCCCATTAATGAAAAACAAAATCATGCATGCAGAAAACGAAGTTTTTGAATAAAAAAACTGAAAATGATGTGAATCATCGAACACACATGATACATTTAGGGTTCAAGAGTGAGAACACTCACTACTCTCAAGTAATCATAAAATAGGTATCTTTATTAACTTCTTCTATCCACTTCATGTTTAAAACTCATGCCAACATCTGGTTTTATGACACCTATACGTGGTCAATACATGTTCTCCTAGAAAGGAGTGTCTTTGTGACACTCATCAACCCATTAGTCATTGCTTCCCCTGTTTGCTACCACTGATTCAGAGACAAAAACTTCACTTTCTCATTCTCGTCATTCTTCGTTTCAGGACAATCTGTTTAGCAGGGTGTTTGCTTTTTTTGCTTTACAATGGTCCCTGCAGTGTGCCTGGCAGTTGCAAACATGTACTTGGGCTTGATCCTCCAAGCGCAGTGTATAAATCATGCTTGGAAACTGCGCCTCCACAACCCTGCTTTGCTTGCATGCCCATTAGGAAGTTCATGTGATAGCTGGGTTAGGGATGTCAACTGGCTAGGCCTTGATGGCATGGGAGTCTTGTCAATGTGAGCCTCTGCCATGGAGATGGTCATCCTTTCTATCTATTCTATTGACTATTTCTTAGATTGATTTGCGCTCTCTGCTCAGCAAGTCTCATTATCAGAGAAATTCACATTGTTTTCTATCAATTCTCCTCTCTTTTTCTATCACATTTTGACAGCAAATGGTCGGTGAAGTATTGTTGATTCAAGACTTCTCCTGTAAGATAAGAAGCTGTGCCCAAGCTCGGCGCAGCCTGCTAACCATATGCTCAGACTGACCAAATTAACTTAGTTGGATTGGGTTGGCCAGCCTGTCAAGTCCTTAAGCAAATGATGCCCCATCATACTAGGCCCTAGCTGATCAGTGGGCCTCTAGCTCAAGCTGAACCTAGGCCAAAGTGGTAGGCTCAGGGCCTGGCCTAGGCTAGCTTGGGACAGTTGGACTTGTACATTAGTACACAAGTTAAGGCTTAAGCATTGGAATGCTTGGGCAGAATCTTATGGAGCTATTACAATAGGTCCCCATGAAGGAGGAAGAATATTTAAAATTTTCAGCAGTGGCATACGATCGAATATGAGTATACGACTTTCAATTAGATCCTTGACTATTAGTGTCATCCTAAGAAAATGGTTTATTACATAGATGCCTTCTTCCATAGTATGGAAGTTGGATTGTTCAAGTTGCATATAAGTTTCTAAGAATTTATGTGCTGCTTTTCTAGAACATTCATCTTGGACTTTGAGGTTCTATAGTCTTCAAAGGCATACTTCAACTATTCTGCCCAAAACTAAGTAGGGGCTCACTTACCCAATTTATCATCACCTAACTCCTTTTCTTGTTTCTTGTCTTCCTAGATTGATTTTGGTTCTAAAGTGGGCTTAAGACAAAACATGATCTCCCTGCAACAAAGAGAAAACAAAAGAAGAATACAAAAGATGCAAAGTGACAACTGATTCTCTCGTCATTCCCTCAATAACTGATCTATCAGCCACCTGATATGCTGCCTTTGAGGTAAAGAAACATGTGCACCTAAAGATTGAACAAGAGATCTATTCTCAAGGATATAAGAACTAAGCCCCCAAGGGCCGAATACACCCAAAACACAGTTCTCTACCTGCTGAGATTCCCCTTCCACTACTAATTTTCCACTGCACGACAAAGAGATACCCAAAGACCTTACCATAGTGTAAGGAGCTTCACCTTGGCCAATCCATCAATTTCACGAGACCTGGAAAAGGCCGTCAGCACCTTGCCTTCATCATTTCTCAATAAGCCTCCTATTTTGGAGGGACTTGATTTACCTTGAGAGTACCTCTCGTAGTTTCTCACTTAAAGAAAGGCAGGGGTAGGCTACTCCCGCAAACACCACTGGCTTCAACTCCAAGCCACCTTGAAAGCCCACTCTCCATACTTGAAAGATGTCAACCTTTGAGATTCACTGACATTCCAGCATGTCAGAAGCCTAATCAATAATCAAAGAGATTCTTAGTCAAGAAAAGATTTTTCTGTTTCTTTCCTTCCACAAACCCAGTAATTGCAAAGGATGTCATATACCCCAAAATTCTTCCTTTATGTAATGACCCCTCTGGCCACCTGCCTAAGTCTTTGACTGCATTAGTCAACAAATGTACACCAAAGAGAGTAAAGATATGACACCAAACTGCTCGGGCAATCTTTTAGTGAAGAAACAAAGATCCATCATCTCCTCATCGTTACAACATACGACACAGATGCTAGGAAAAGCCATCAGTTTTTTTTTTTTTAAAGACTTTCAAAGGTTAAGATTTTATTTCCTATGACAACCCATCATGAGGACATATTACTCGAATGAGAGCCTTAGATGTAAATTCGTTGTCAGCTTACTTTCCCACATCTTCCAATCCTCAAAATTCACATCAATAAAGATATCATTAAGAATGGCCATAAGATTCCCAAATTCCATCACTTCCATGTCCTTGAGATTTATGCCGCGGATAGCATTCCATACAATAGAACCCCTTATCAGCTCATAACATTCCATAACTTTTATGCCTTTCCAGTTGGATAGGTGTATGTAGCTTAGAAGGATCAATGTTGTCATGTGCGACAGAATATGTAGCCAAAGGTTGGCACATTAATTTTTTTATTTTTTATTTTTGCAAAAAAAAAAAAAAAAAAAAAAAAACAACTTTTTGCCTATAAAAAGGCTTCCAAACCTCCTCCATTTGCAATATTCTCACCCCAAAACTCTCTTACTCGTCTTCTCTTACATTTTTTAATTCCAAGTGCTCTTCCTACTTCCAAGTGGTCTTAATCTCTCTCTCTCTCTCTCTTCCACCAAAATAAAATAAAATTGCAGTCGTATATGCGATTGTGCGATCACATATGCGTATAGGCATATATGATCGAACATGATCACATATGCGATTCGACAATATTGAGAAGGATTCGACTAAAGCACCTTTTGCCTTTACCACAAGGAGCTAAATACATTTATCAAAAGCTACACCAACCATACTAGAGAGGTTGCTCCTACACTCTCGTTGTCACTTCCCATCTCATCAATTGCCTTAAAAGCCTCCAACCATACCCCTTGGAGGTAACCCTGGGAACTAACCAACCCCCTTCTGAAGTGCCATACTTTTTGTGAATAGCCTTCCACAATGCCTCGAGTGCCTCCCTGTATCTCCACCATCATTTTCCTAGCAGCACCCAATTTCATTCTAGAATTCCCCCCTTCCCTTTTGTTTTCTACACATCCTTCCAAATTAAGTGATGAAACTTGTACCCATTTGGCCATTTCATCTCCCTTCCCCTAGGAAATTCCTAAGTGATCATTCACTCTCCTAGCCATTACGGTTGGCATCTGAGATAGAGAGAGACACTAGAACGAAAGGTTCAAATGAGCGGCTTTTATAAGAGTGATTCAACCTCCCAAGGAGAGGTGTTTTCTTTCCATTTCAAAATGTCTTTTCTATCCCTTTGATTACTACATCCAAGAATGAAATCGGCTTATGTGCGTGCCACATATAGAAGTTCACATCAAAGACAAGTAGACACAAAAACCATTGCCTATCATGACTCATGAAACCACAATCGCATGAGAGTGACAGACCACAGACTCATCTAAGATCAGAACATCAGAGGTATCTTTCAGAGTTCCGAAAAGACGGGACTTCTCTCTCTATACCCAAACACCTCTCATACGGAAACAATACATGGTGCGTTACTTCAGTATGTAGTACTTTATATTATATGCATGCTATTGCATAAATCACGGTATAAATCTCCACATTCTAAAGCTCTACTATATGTGACAAGAGTAGGCAGGGGCAAAAAATTTCATGCAATTAGTTTTTAGAATTGCTAAAACTATGAATGATATGACATGGGAAGGGTGTTAAACCAAAAGGGCATTTAGGTAATTTATGAGGAAGCCATCTGTCCTACTGAAAATGCTTTCCTACCTTTTACAGCAAGTTTTTTTTTCTTTTTAACTTTGGCTGAATACAGTGGTTGGGACGCAAATTGTGAAATTGTACACATGGCATACAATAAACTAAAAATAAACCATACAGATTCTTGGCCCTGATTGATGGCTATCAAGAAGAAAATTACATTGATTGCTTTAATAACTGGTTGATTGGTGAATATTTAGTGAATGGTCAGGAAGAAAACAATCAATGGTCGAAATTTCAACAAACAAATGCTTATTAATCCCAGGTTTGGATTGTTAAATCAATCTGAATTTTGGTTTCTCCCCCAATGCCGGGGATAGCTGCTGACCGAACCAAGTCAAGCTGAGGCCAGCTCGACTCAGTGTACACCTCTACTCCCCTTCTACAACTGCTTCTCCACCCCTTCCACACCTTCCAAACCACTCCTCTCTCCACATGCTTTGCATGAGCACTATCTACTAGTATAAATTTACAATACAACTTAATCATCACAAAGAGTGTGAACTATCATTTCAGTTGGTAAAAGTAGCAATAGAATTGCAGATGACCCATAATCCAAATCACGCAGTTCAAAATGGAAAACATACCAGGTTGGAGATTTAGGTAACACTGCTCCAACCAAGACATCTAGCTCATACTGAAGCAAAATGCGCAGCAAACCATTGTGGAATGAGAATGATATGCAGCACAACTGAAGTATTCGGAAACAAGGTTACATAGTCCTCATTGTGGACAACATCGTGATAAAGATCTGGAAGGTTCACTAAAAAAGTTGATTATTTCTCTCAATTTCACAGACAAACAGGAACCGCTGAATATTTAGGAAATGGAAAAAAATGTTCTTACAAACTTAATGGTCTGCCTGCTATGTCATGTTTCATCATGGAAAACAAGAGTGGGGCTTCTAGAAATGTCCTTTGTAACTAATCCTGCCCTCTCATGCTCCACATGTACTTATTCATTTTACCACAGTTGTACTTGCTAACCATGTAAAATCTAAGTTCAAATTTGACTAAGCCTAGGACCCATTTGGATGAATCAAAAAGGTTGTCTCTGGTGGGCTATCCGGTACAGTCTAAACTGGATAGCCTTTCTTGAGAAGACTATATCCTGCAAGCTGTTTGTCAAACACTCTGGATATGGAAGGATTATTTGGCACATGTTGCACGTGTACATTGGCACATTTGCACATGTGGAATGCGGTAGGTAGCTTGAAGGTTGATATCGGCAGATGTGCCATATGTGGGGTGCTTGAAGATGGACAGTGGCACATGGCACATGTGCGAATTGACAATAGAGGGGCTCTTGAAGGGTGAATGGGACATACGGGGTGCTTGAAGATAGATGATGGTAGGTGGCACGTGTGCACATTGAAACACGTGAGGTGCTTGAAGGTTGAATGTAGCACATATGGGGATGTTGATGGTTGAATGTAGCACATATGGGGATGTTGAAGGTTGATGATGACACGTGTGGCGCATTGGAATGGTTAAAGCAATGGCTCTAATCTACCACCAATTTATGGCAATTGCAATGGCTTCTTTATTTATTTTTTTATTATTTTTTTGAGAGATTTACAAGCTTCTTTATCTCTTCATGTTTAAAAACACAAGATTTTTACATCCAATGGAATCAAATCTCATCAATTTATTTTAACACTTGGACTGCATCATGATACAAATTTAGTGGAATAGGGTACGGTATTGACATGTGGCTCCCTCTGAACAAAAATTTAAAATTTAAATTAAAAAAAAAAAAAAAGAAAGAAAAAAAAAGCTGTTATTGTTATGCATGTAGATACATGATATATGGAGAAATGCAAACAAATTACATGTGTGTATAGCTGATTTTGCTTTAAAATAGATCAGTGAACGTCCGAAATAGAAAGTCAATGTATCTATATGTATACATATGGAATCATAGAAGGGGGTGTTATTAGTTTATATCTAACCAATTCGATGATTTACTCCTAACTAGGGTAGATGTACAGTGTCAAAAAGAAGCTACAGCACTATGTAAATACAACAACGCTTTTTGACATGCAAGTTATTGTTAGAAATAGCAAAAGAATGTGAAATAATTTCTCCATAGCAAGAAAGGAATGGATCAAACCAAGTTAGTGAATAGGCTTACCAGTACTTGATCATGCCATCCCAGCTGCAAGTCGCAACTTTGATCTGCTCTAATGGATGCCACTCACATCCAATACAAACCCCTTTATGACATTTCAAAGTTCTAAAGACTTTGCAACTCTTCCAATCCCAAAACCAGCATCTGCCCTCACCGTCTCCAGACATGACAAACCGTCCATCGGGTGAAAAATTCACCTGGCATGAATAGCCTGCTGTTATGTGCCCCGCAAACCTCTTCTTCTTGTTGAGTTGAAACCTCTCCCTTGTGCTATAGCTGAGAATCTGATTGTCTAAACTCTGCGCCACGAGCCAATTTGAATTGGGGTGAAGCGATATAGAAGGCATTGAATGCATGTGAGGCTCGCTAATATACTTAATAACAACTGGAATCCCAAACTCCCAAACAAGGAGGGACTTGTCATCACTCGAAGTAACAAACCTCCTGTTGTTGTCCACAAATGTAATAGTATTTACTGCACCCAAATGCTGATCATACTCTTGCATGATTTCTCCACTGTTCATATCCCACTGAACAATTTTCTTATCACTCATACCCGCAAGGAGTGTGTTTTGCTTATCTTCATCTGGATTAAGCTTTACCACATAAGGGATTTTACCTGTAGAGAAAGTCGAGATCACCTTCCCTGTCTCTGTATCCCAATACTTGATGTTCTTGTCATAGCTGGCACTCAAGAACTTAGTCCCGTCATTCGAGAAGGAGATATCAGGGACCGCTTTCGAGTGACCCATGTAAGTACGCATACACTTGCCTGAATTGAATACATCCCAGATCTTGACCTTTGTATCCATGCCGGCTGAGAGGAGAAGATGCCCATGCTTTGGGAAGAACCGGATTGCCGAGACACCCTTTGTGTGCCCACTCCACGTGTGGACCCACCGCTTAGGAATGTAGCAATGATCGTTTGTGGCTTTCGCGTCTTTCGGGGAGCAATCCACGACCGCCCCTGATAGTCGTGCTCCTCTTTCCCGTGGAAAGTGCTCTTGTCAGCAAACTCGGGCTTGTCCCCGCCCCCACCTCTCTCCTTCTCAGCCTTCTTCTCAGCATACTCTTCTGCGTACTTCTTTTGCTCCTCGGTACGCTCTATCTGCACTCTTTCCTTCTTCCCAGCCCACGGGCTCTTCTGATTCTTCATCAGCCACTCCTGCGATGTAGGGTTTTCGACGCTGGGCCCTACTTCGGCATCCTCATTCTCCTCACTCTCCAACGCCTTCTTCTCAAGCTTCCGCTTCTTCTGCTCGTGCTGTGGGATGTTATACACCGAGATAGCGTCGTTCTCCCGCAGGGCATCAAGGTCACCGACGTAATTATAGTCGGCGGAGGCAGATGGATCGGCGGCGTACCTGTACTTGTGGAAGGTGTTGTACTGCTCGTCAAAGACAAACGGCTCGATTGCAGCATTCTCAACGAAGCCGAGCTTCTGGTTGCGCATGCCCTGGGCGATGCCATCTTTGGCGAAGGGGGGGGATGGGCCGTAGATGGGAGCCCAGAGCTGATCGTAGGTGGGGTTGAAGGTGACGGCATGCTGGACAGGATCGATTGGTTTGTGGAGATTTCGAAGGGTGGGATTGACGGAAGGTGCGGATGTTGTGGAGGGGAGAGGGATTCGAAGAGGGGAGGAAGAAGGAGAAGACGAAGGAGGGGAGGGTTGCTGCAAATCCATTAAGGTTCTTCAGCTTTCGACCTCTTTAAAAGGCCCGCGGATTCGCAGGAAGTTCCCGCGGGAACTTAGGTGGGCCCACTGTGATGTTTGTGAGAAATCCTCTCCGTCCATCCGTTTTGTGAGTTCATTTCAAGGAATGTTGTCAAACATGAACCGTATACAAAGCCCAGGTGAGCGGTACTAAAGGAAAATGTGGATACGGTTCATTTTTGGAAACGGATTGGCTACTCCCCCTGACACCAGCCCCGGAGCTGGTGGTCGGTGCTCTGTGGGCCCACCATGATGTATGTGTTTCATCCATTCCGTCCATCTATTTTTGTAGATCAAATTATGGTATTGCAAAAAAAATGAGGTATATCCCAATCTCAAGTAGACCACATGACAGGAAACAGTGTTTAATGAACTTCGACCGTTAAAAACCTTTTTGGGGCCATAACAGTATTTGATCAAGCTGATCTTTGTTTTATCCCTTCATCTGGGTTTTTATGACCTAATCAACGGATTGGATGTCAAATAAACAGTACATCGGGCCTTACGAGAATTTAAATGATTGATATTCAATCACTATTTTTTTCCTGTGGTGTGATCCACTTGAGATTTATGTCCCTCCCATTTTTTTGTATAAAAACATAAAATGATATTTAAAAATAGATGAACGGAATGGATGAAACACATACATCATAGTGGGGCACACAGAGCACCGACCACCAGCTCTGGGGTTGGTGTCACGGGGAGTAGCCAATCCGTTTCCTTCATTTTTTGGGACATGTAATAAAATGAACTCACATTAATGGGGAGGATTTTTCACAAACATCACAGTGGCTCCCCCCCCCCTCCCCCACGGGGAGTAGCCAATCCGTATCCTTCATTTTTGGGGACATGTAATAAAATGAACTCACATTAATGGGGAGAATTTTTCACAAACATCACAGGCCCCCCCCCGGTTAGAACTTCCTGCCAAAAGCTTTGGCGGGAAATCCGCGTCTTTAAGGGAACGGATTCGCTGGTGTACCTCACACCAGCTATATACCACCAGCTATATACCAGGTATATTGACGTCAGCAAGGTCTGTGCGTCAGCAGGAAATCCGCATCTTTAAGGAAACGGATTCGCTGGTGTACCTCACACCAGCTATATTGACGTCGGCAAGGTCTGTGCGTCACACCATGAGGTATGTGTTATATCCCAACTGTCCATCCATTTTGCGAGCTGGTTTTAAGGCTTGAGCCGAAAAATAAAGTAAATCTAAAGATCAAGCGGACTACACTGCAAAAGCAGTGGGAATTGAACGTATACCATTGAAACCCTTGTGGAGGTTACAGAAGTTTCGGATCACTATGAAAAAAAATTCCCTCTTTACCTGGTTATTTTTTATCTTATGAACAGATTCTATGGAAAATAAATGTTATGATGGGCCTTGTGAATTTTTTAACAGTAAAAATCATTATCTGCTATTTTAGGTGTGGCCCGTTTAAGTTTTAGATGTGATTCATTTATTGGATAATTGTTTTAAATGATTACTGAAAATGGGTGAACGTATGGATATAATAAATACATCATTGTGTAACTTTTTCAAAACTTGTGTAAATACTCTATTAATGAGTAATTATTATCATTTCATCCCCTTTGAAAATCCAGCCGATTTTCTGCCCAAACTATTCAAAAGAGCTGGTTTAAATTTGTGGCTCCTAATGTGATGTATATTATATATTTATTCCGTCCATCCATTTTACCGCTATTTTGAGGCGTGTGCTGAAAAACCAGGTAGCTCCAATACTCAAGTAACCCACACCAAAAGAAACAGTGGCCTTAAGATGTTTTTAACGGCAAGTGTTTGATTTTCTTTTTCCCATGGGGTGGTCCACTTGAGCTTTGGATAGGCCTCATTTTTTGGTTCATACCATAAATTCAACTGGCATAATGGATGAACGGTGTGGATAGGCAACATGCATCACGGAGGGACCTACAAATCTTTTACAGCATTTTCCATTTATGTGTTTAAAGAGCAGTTTGTCAAATTAAGTATGGAAAGAGTGATGTAAATAGTATGGAATAATTATTACCCATTTAGGGGGTATTTACTAATGAATTGAAGAATCAAACAAGCCCTAAGGCTCGATATAAGGAGAGAATGGTGTCAGACTGGGGGTGGACCTCATAAGAAAAAATCTAGCGGAGGCTATGATTGGAGTAAGTTAGGAAAAGAAAAGAAATAGGGAGATTTCGTAGCTTGGAAGATGAGAGGCGGAAAGAGATGGGGGCGGTTGTTGCAGCTTCGAAGAAGCGAGAAAGAGCGAGATGGGGGTTTGGGTTGAAGCTTATAGTATGTGGCTCCGGTGGGCCCCACTATAATGTTTAGGGGAAATCCACCTCGACCATTAGGTGCTTCACCTCATTTTAGGCTACGAAATCTTATATCAACCCCATTTATGATTCTTGTGAGCTACACCTTCGAAAATAGTTTAAAGGGTAACACTTATCTTGCAAACTGTTTCACTTGGTGTGGCCCACATAAATCATATAAGGGCCTGAATTTTTGGCCGCATGCTTGAATTTTGGTTTTGAATCTTAAGGTTAGAAATTAGAATCGATCCTTAAGTGGGCCCTGTAAAATTGAGGTTAGACATCTTTTATTCTAGTTGTTTTCTTTGATGCGGCCAACGTGAATCCCGAGTCTGCATGGGTTTTTGGCTACGTGCCTAAAGTGCTAGTACGCATACAGTGGTTGGAGTAGATTTCACATTACGGTGATTTCATGAAAATTAAGTGGGTCATCCTAAGATTAGGTTTTTTAATACCAACGGAAGTATAATTGCATGCACTCTGTTTTTAAATAGATGGGAGAGGGGGTGACATTGATTTTTTTTACTGGCCCACCATGATCTGTATTTGAAATCTACTACAGGGTATAATCCCATGATGTGCTGAGTACAAAAACATGCGTTAAAGTTGTACAAAAACATAAGGCTGACTTGTAATTCATGTGACCATAGCAAAAGAAAAGGTTGAGAGAAATTCTACTTTTGATTTTTACAAAGCCCATTATGTTGATTATATATAATATAAAAAACATGTACACCATTCAAAATATCTCGATTGAAGTGTAGCCCATCTAATGATCTAATTGACTTTATCTTTCGTTCATGTTATCGTCATGGCATGGTGCACTAGTTTAACGGGTTGGATGTTATACACATATGACGTGGCTCCACAAGTCTTAAGTTTCACAATTTTAGAGAAAAATTTAAAAGAAACTAGTTTCTTAATTTCATCCCTAAAAAGCATCTCCATATAAATTATACATGTAGAGGCATTATTTGGTAAAATGTAAATTCTTCTAAAACTTTATCGTAAATTTTTAAAAAATTTAAAGGATACAGTTGTGATATAAGGAGAGTAAGTGCTTGAAATTTATCAATAAAACTTATTTTTACCAGAGAGGAGATAATAAATGCTGTTAGTGCATATGCACTGTATGTAAGGTTAGATGATAAATTTAAGAGACAATTTTGAGAGATTATGGATGGACTAATCCTTGGAATTACAAACTTAGAAAAGATTTAAATAGTAGTTAGAAAAAGAAGGTGGAGAATATTAGAATATACGTAGAGAATATAGTTTTAAAAGAATAAATGAGATGGGAGATACAATTTTTAATTTTGTATGACATACATTTTAGCTCTAACAAACACATGTTTTAAAAAGAGAGATGAACATTTAATAACTTTCAAATGTGGATCATATACAAGCCAAGTGGATTTCTTTTTGTTTGCAAAGACAAAAGATCAATAAGTATACGTAGAGGTGGGCATCGAGTCGAGTCGGACCAGATTGGCCCCAACTCGACTTGGTCCAAACTTCTCAACGCCTGACCTGAACTCGTTCCGATCCGGGACCGAGTCTAGGTCCTCTGACTCGACCCGACCCGTTGTACTGCTGGCGTGACCCGAACCGAACTCGACTCGGTCATGAAAACCGAGTCGGATCGGGTTACGTACGGTTCGGATAGAACCGTCATGACCCTAAAAGAGTTTCAATGGTAGACTTTCAATCCCAACTGCTTTTTGCAGTGTGGTCCACTTGATCTTTAGATCTATCTTATTTTTCAACTCAAGCCTTAAGACGAGCCCGCCAAGTGGAAGGACAGTTTAGATATAATACATACGTCATGATGGGACCCACAGAACTTGCTGACGGCAACACACCAAACCAGCTAGGCTGGTGCGTGGTACGTCTGACAATATAATAACTTAAAGATTTTTTTCAATATTTTCTGCAACGCGCGATGGGATGATTCAAAACCTATTAAAGGAGTTCCTTGATACACCGGCGGAGTATAAATAATTGTACGCATGCACTATGTCGATGTGCATATGTCATATGTGTATTCCAATCCAAACTGTCCAAATTAGAGGGTCCAGTGTAAATCTTCTGAAAATCATAGAACACACTCTAAACACAGTCACCGTCTGATCAGTGGTCTTCAAAGACATGCTCATAGCAAACCCTTTTTTTCTTTTGTGCTGCCTCATATCAGTGGCAAATTGAAAATGTGTATAGTGGAGATGCGGCTTTAGGAAGGACGAATAATGTATTTGCTCCACTTATCCGGAAATGACAGGTGCCATTTACGAGTATCCCACTGTTTCAAGAGTCGGCATGACTCCTCCACATATTCATCAATGACAGCTAGGGTACGCAAATAGAAATGAAAACTTACGGCATGTCCTAAAATAATCTCCCAAAATGGATTAACGGTATGGATTTATCACAAACATCACAGTGGGACCCACCTAGCATCTCACGCAGGGGTTCACGTGAAAGGCTTTCCCTTAAAATCCGCCTATGTCAGCAAGCTCACTGCTCGAGGCAGTGGAATGTAGTCAGTGAGAAGACGGATTCACTACTCCCCGTGCCACCAGCCAATGCTGGTAGTTGGTGTTCTGTGGACCCCACTGTGATGTATTTATTTCATCCATGTCGTCCATCTATTTTTCTAAATCATTTTATGGTAATAAAAATATGAGCTAAAGGCAAAACAAAGTGTGACCAACGTGATGGACGATGCAAATCTCACACACACTCAATCTTTCCATCCACGTCAGCAAAATCCACACCACTATACTCGTATGCCAACACACGTGCAGCTCGTAGCCATCTTTATGTTACTTTTTAAAAAAACAGGTGGACCCATCTCACTTGGCGAAAGGTGCGTGTCCACCAGACTCCCGTTCTCTCTCAGATCTCACACACGCACTGACGCTCCTCGAGCTCTGAGTTGTATGAATGGTTCAAACGAGATCAAAGTTTTATGGCCCCACAGTGATGTATTTATTATATCTACACCGTTCATCTATTTTTAGAGATCATTTTAGAATATTATCCAAAAAACGAATTATGTACAAAGATCATCTAGACCACACCATAAATAGCAGCGGAGATAATGATTTTCACCGTTAAACAATTTGTAGGGCCCACCATAACGTTTATTTTCCATCATAAGGTCACAAAGACCTGAATGAAGAGGAAAAACAAATTTCATATTGATCCAAAACTTCTGTGAACCCAAAAAGCGTTTCAATGGTAAACGTTCAATCCTCCACTGCTTTCCATAGTGTGGTCCACTTAATAGTTAAATATGTCTTATTTTTTCGTCTCAAGCCTTAACACGATATTGCCAAATGGATGGACAGTTTGGATATAACACATACCTCGTGATAAGACCCACAGAACTTGTTAACATTACATTACACCAGCCAATCCGCTTCCGTCTAACTTTGAGGTTTGACTGTCAAGACGACAGCCTGTAAACAGCTTTATGCCAATGTCTGTTACGACTATCTCTCTTTCTCTCTTCCGTATACAGCTATATACAATTTCTTGATGTATATCTCTCTCCACCAGAGAAATTCCATAAAGCTCCAGAACCCAACGACAGAAAGTGAGGAATTTGATCTACCGCAAGATATCTGGCAAGCCTTCTACTTCCTTCTTCTTCAACAGACAGGAAGAGATAGATTCTTCTTCAACAGACAGGGAGAGATAGATATTCCTTCTTCTTCAACAGACAGAAAGATAAATTCTTCTACAACAGACAGGGAGAAACATATATTCCTTCTTCATCAACAGACAAGAAGAGATAGATTCTTCTTCAACAGACAGGGTGTAACGTCTCGAAAAAATCCGCACAAAGACCCGAGTACCACCTCAAGCAGAAATCACTCAGGACCAAATCCTTTAGAAATTAGACGAAATTAACTCAGTGTTAAACTAGATTAGCTGAGAAATTCGCTTGAACCGTTTTAAATACGAACTGCAATACCCAAAACTTACAGAATCATTGACGCTACATTGCCCTATAATCTAGGATCAATCTCATTACCCAGTTGCTCTCGGGAGCATCATGAAACTCAGTATCGGACCTGGACCGCACGTCGAAAGTCCGATTACTGCGAAACTAAATGATTATGACCGCCTTGTTGGGCTTGACAATCATCTCGAAATCAAGTCCTGACTGTGTTCAGAAATGTACAACTTGAGCCCAGAGCGAAGTGTATGAGAAACGTGAATATGTTTGGAAATAAAATTCAAACTTAAGTAAACTGAGACGTGTCGCTTGCGGGCTAAATATAAGGATTTAGACCGTCAGAATCTAACCCAAATACACCCTCGGATCAGGAGAAATTTTTCACATATGTTAGTGCACTTGTGGCCCTGATTGAGTACCGGTGACCGTTGAATTGAAACTGGTCCGCCACGGTTGATCTATAAATTCGATCGGACCGAAAAATCAGCTTGACCTAATCCAAGGTCAGGGAGCTTAAGTACGACCGCATGCAGAAAAGGAGCCTCTAGAAGTGCTCCGTTGAGCCAGAACGGAAGGATTTTGGATATAACCAATCGGTAATAGGCCTTGATAAGGTGGCTGAGGTTATTTTAACACAAAGGACGTGTTCGATGAATCCGAGTTATACGCTGCTTGTCAGCAGTGTCTAGGCCACACGGAGTGCTCACGCACTCCATGTCGATCAGCTCGACATATGCTCGTACCAGTCGAGCTCGTCAAGCAACCCAATTGACCCGATGTATGTTCACAATGTATGGACACTACTGCTTGAACTTAAGGTACCAAACTCTCCAGTGAATCTCGTTAACCTTGGTACCTCGATCCGCTAAGACTCATGAGCCGGACCTGGTGGTATGGACACCGTGATCGAGCTGTCGGCTTACACCGGGGCGACGAGCCTTCCCATAGTGACCAGTGAGCAATACCATCTCGTGAGCCGAATACGGTGATATGGGACACTGTATTCAAGCTGTCGGCCTACACTGATAAGGTGACGAGCCCTTTGTAATGACCTCGAGCATACTCTGAGCCTGCGTTGAGGCGACGAGCCTTTTCATAGCAACTAGAGTATAAACTAGGCCTACACTGCATCGAAGTGACGAGCCCTTTGTAGTGACCTAGAACCGTAACATCGTATGAGATTTACTAGGACTGACGACCCTAGAATGGATCATTGTTTGAAAAATGATATAAGGGAGATACCTTAGTTTTTCAATCTTGTTGTATGAAAAGGACTAATAAGAACTTGGTAATCAAGCTCATGTACCGCACTGCATGTGCCGTTTGGCGTTGAATAGAGAGCATTGAGGAAGTGACTGACATGTGCGACCGTTAGATGAAGATCACAAAGGGAGTGCAGGCAAGGGCATGCATCATTTATACATACAATTCCTTCATTAATCAGAGTACTTAGAGATGTTTGATTATATTGTTTTATCATTACTGCTTGATTGATTTGATAACATGTTAACCTTTGCTTTATGGTTCCACTGAGTTGATCACTCACTCCCACGTTACGGGACGGTGTTGTACACACCAACCAGACCCTATCTTAGTTGCAGGTGGAGGCGATGCCTACGAGGCGGAGCCGGACTATGAGGATGACGAGGAGACATTCTCTTTCATGTAGATTTCAGGCGGGTTCATGTGAGTCGTGGCCTGATCGACGAAGACTTTTGGGATGCTGACTAGATGCCCTTACACTTACTATTTTGTCTTTTTGAATCACACATGTATATTTATTTTTGGTCCATTTTGGAAAGTATATATGTATACATTTAACCTGGTAACATGTTCACACTCTGGAAACTTACAACAGTTTATATATTTTATATATCTATCACAGTTCTTTTGCTTGCGTAATTTAACTGTCTTTGGAGTATAATATGTTGTTTTGGTGTAATCCTACTCATGTTTAATGCACTAACACGGAAAACATTTAATTATCATTTTTTATGTTCCATAAGTGATGCGTTGGAACTCGGGAGTAGAGCTTATGCTCGACCCCCGATTTTCAGGGCGTTACACAGGGAGAGACAATATAAAGAGAGGGAGACAAATATAGAGAGATAAAGTTGACGGGCTCAGGTGTATATTGGGTGGGATTTTTTGGTGCTAAACGTAAAGCCTAGGCGGTAAAAGTGGGAATATATATATATATATATATATACACACACTAATATATACGGTCCAAATCGGGTCGGTCCGAATTGGATCCAATCGGATCGGGTTTATCTGGATTCATCCTGAAAATCATTTGGATCTGAATTACACTACCCGATCCTGACCATCGGTTCTGTTCGAATCAGGTTGGATCGAGTCCAATCGGGCCGGATCCACCGGTTCGAGGTATAAAATGCTCGGCACTAGTAATACGTAATAAGATGAGAGAAAGTAAAATTAAATGGTTTGGTCAAATGCAACAAAGGTCAAGAATCATACTAGCTATGAATGAGTTGGTATAAGTTCAAAGCTCTAAATGAACGAGGTGATGGCCCAAAATAATGTGGATAGAGCTAGTGAGAAAAGACATGCTAACTAATGGTTTAACCGAAGGTATGGCCTTTGATAAGAGTAAAGAGGTGGAAAGAATTCATTCATGTAATTGACCCCAAGTAATTAGAATAAATCCTAGATGATGATAATGATGAATCAAATGAAGGAAAAAAAAAAAAAAAAACATCATTTTATGGCTTATCTCTTTAGTCACTGAAGAGGAAGAAGAAGAAGATGAGCCTGTTGGTTGTGTCTG
Organism: Magnolia changhungtana; assembly: GCA_030180095.1. Classification (NCBI taxonomy): domain Eukaryota; kingdom Viridiplantae; phylum Streptophyta; class Magnoliopsida; order Magnoliales; family Magnoliaceae; genus Magnolia; species Magnolia changhungtana. Next base: position 2,407,418 of record JASAUF010000198.1, on the reverse strand, counting down.
AACCACTTCAAAGGGAGCTTGAGATCTTCTACCCCCTTTAACTCTAGTATGCAACCCATTAGACTAATATAGACACCTACGCATATTTACATATATGGATTTGATTATCTTTATGCATATGATGATGATGTGTGTGTTATAGTGGTCAACATAATTATGTGTCGTTAGTAATTGTCGATCCAATGAGGTGTTGACAATAATTGTCTTTTAAATACTTGCGTCACTTCAAAAATATAGACTATCGCATGTGCATACACAATAAGAGCACTACAATATTAGATTGACATTGTTGCTCTAAAATTTGGCCACATGCTATACATGTGAGATTTACAAGTGTGTTATAACTAATTTGTAGTCCGATTCAAACCAAACGTCACTAATCCTCAGAGTAATGCTTGATCGAATAGTTGGGATATCAATTATCAAGTGCGCTAATCAAGCGCTTTGCAGAGGAAGGGGTGCTTCCTCTAATGATTTATTCTTCTTCTTTTTATTTAAAAATCAAGGATTTTCGAAGGTGTCACGATTGTATGATCGAATGAAAATGAGTTGAAAGTTGAATCGAAAAAGCGAGACTTACCACTAAACTAAGATCGCGGACCTGACTGAGAGTAGTGAGGTGCTTCGTCGAGCAATGTGCTGATGAGCAAGACAAAGGCAATACTAAGACTTACAAGCTACTGTGAACCCAACGTATGAGCGCAGGCGGATAATTTCTAAGACTATAGTCTTCATTCAGATCCGAAACGCAGGCATAGATGGAAGGGAATTATAGCTATTGGCTATCACTAAGTCGGTTGGCTTAAGGCATGGATGGACTAAACTAATCCTATAGACTAAAGGTTCCACGACTGTTGAGCGATGGCGAAAACTAAATATCCCAGAGAACACACTGGATTAATTGTTGAGTTATTTTGTTTTGGGTTAATGCTGAGATTATCTGTTTTGTATTCTCTTACGTTGTTTATAAACTACTTAATGAAGTCATGAGAATAACTGTTTCCTATGTGTCAACTTCCCATACTATCAACTGTAACCTGATGATTACCTCCACTTAATCGTGCATATCCTTTTGCTTAATACATTCTTATCTCGTCAATAATCTCTTATACATAATTTAGTATTGACATAGCCTTAACAGTTGTAAGCCTTTATCTCCAAATCACGTGAACAACACGATTCTTTGACGATGTGCTCAGTTATGAGATGTCTTCCTTATATTTAACGCATGCCATAAAAATATCATATGTGCCGCATGTCCATATTTACATGATTAATATGAAACAGTCAAATCTTATCCTAACAAGCATACATGAAAGATGTACTGTAACATCTCGAATTGTCGTGGCCTGAGTACACACTCGTGCTCGAGAATTTCGGGTTTTAACAATGTAAAAATTGAATGCTTCAAAATCACACCCTTCTTTTTTTTTTTTCTTTTTTTCAGATAAATCACATCCAGTTACATTTACGAAGGTAATCATTCACAAGAATAAAATTGATTGTATTTATTATTCCATTAAAGTAAAAAACGTACAAATAATTCTTTAATGCCCTCTCAACGGGAGCTTATTACATTATTAAAGTTTGCAGCAAAAAATAAATAAAACAATTCGTGAAGTTATTCTTCTTTTTTTTCTTTTCGAAAGAATCTTCCATAGAAGAATTATCGGCCATATCATCAACCTGTAATTCACCTGCAATATCTGTATGGTTAGAGAGGGTCAATGTTATACCCATAATGATAGTTATCCTTTAAGATTAATAATAATTTAAGAGATTCATAAGAATAATGTGAGGGTTCTGATACGTCTTATACTCCACAACTATGAGTGGTATCAGTATGCGCAACCAATTTACATTAATGCATGTCTAACATAGTGTGTGCGGTCCATCATACATAGTGGTCATCACAATGTGGAATATAGTTCATAGAAAACCTGACTCGCCCCACATCCCATACTACGGAGATTCGTCAACGTATCCAACGTTAACGTAGATTTATGTAAACATCTCAAGGTGACACAACAATACGATTGGAGGATTTACGTGACACGATGTGTTAATGGAGCGACTATTTGCAACATCCAATCTCGAGAAGTGATGTAACACACATGACAATTTACTTACATCGATTGTGCACCACTCACTAACCCTCGGGATTACGTGCCGACCAAGAGAGCCGCTACCCGAAACGTATTACGTCCATGATAATATATATGAACCTATAATACATCACTTGCATCAATGGAGAAATAAGTCGAACTATGAGGGTTCTGGAATTCCAAGACACATGCCCAAGTCATGAAGGGAGGTAGCACAAGGCTAACCTAATAAAGGAGAAAAGTGACATCAAGTTATCTCAATAAAAGAAAAGAGTAACAAATAGGCTAACTCAACAAGAATAAGGGGAGAGGAGCAAAAAGCCAACTCAATATAGAGTGGAAGCACGCGTCGTTCCCAGAATTGGCAAAGGGCAAGACTTGTATTCATCACCCCACATAAATTCATAAAATCACGTATAATTAAAATCATACCTTAACTATAATTCTCAAAAGGATAAATAATTGATAATGGCAAACCATCATATCAACTAATACGAAAGTATGAAAAAACACAGTAATACGAAAGTATGAAAAAACAAGATAAATTATATCAACTCAAATTAGTATAAGTTTTAAAGGAATCCATCACCTTAGCCTTAGATCTAAACCCTAGGTAATTCTCGATGTAGAAAAGTTTCTACATGACTCATGATATCGTTTGAACAAGAGGGAGACACTACACATGTGGAGGAGGAGGATACTGGAAGACTAGGCTCTCTCTCTCTCTCTCTCTCTCTCTCTCTCTCTCTCTCTCTTTCTCTTTCTCTTTCCCCTTTCCTTTCACTTTCTCTTTCTCTTTCGTGGACGTGGGATCATGGGCGTGCGAGAAGAGAAGGAGACACACTCTTCCTTTTAATAAGGAGTGGGCGTGTGAGAGGGGGTGTATTTCACTTTCACTTGTATTGGGTTTATCTAATTTAACCTTTTCTAGCGATCTTTATTTAAATCTAATTCGTCTAGTGTGTCGAGGTCATCGAATAGGGCCGGAGTATATAATTTTCTTGGTGATCCGAAATTTAAATTGGCCTATCTTGAAAATTCTCCTAACGGGTGTCAAAACGAACTTATTCTCAATTAACGATCCACACTTAACGATCAGGGGCCAATTTTGAGAGAAATCTAAAATTTCACCTTTTGTACCAAAACAAAGGAACTGCCTTCAACATTCAAGGTGTAGGATCATATATCGATGTCTAAATTTTGTATAACCTCGCTATCATATGAGACCAAAGTGTGGTCCAAATTTGAATTGCAGTGGATGGCAGGAAATAGTTAAATCGGAATATCCAAATTTATAAGGAGTTAGTAAGCCTGGAAAGTATAACTTTGCACCTAAGGAAAAGCCTACGAAAGTGGGGTCTTCATATTTCACTTCGTCCATATTATGGAAAATCCAAGTCATTCATATGAAGGGAAATATCCTACTACAACTACCCACGAGGTTTCTTCACTGATGGACACCAAAATCAACGGTTAAGGGCTGATTTGTTAATTGGGTCACTTTTACAATGATTTAAGAGTTGAAATTTGACATGTATGGTTAATTTATGATACATATGTATGGTATAAAATTTCACATCAAACAGATCGTGAGAACCACGTAATCTAGATTTCAAGGGTCTAAGTTAATGACATTTTCGTAATTATTACTGATATGAGAGTTTTGTGAAATTTAATGGTTCTAAATGGTTATAGGCAAGTTTCTAAATAATTCTTACAATAGAACTTATATCTAAATTATTATGAATAAAGAATTATTCACCAAAATAATTAATGGAATGTACATATATCAACCAACATAATGAATGGTCAGGTGACATGTTAAAAATAGAAAAACCTATTGGTTAGTACTCTAATCATGTATGTAAGTGGGTGTACGATCAATTTTGTAAACGGATGATCACAAGTGGATTTTTGGAGTGATCAAGAGGCAGAACATATATACCATTAGATTTAAGTGACTTGTTCACATGTGTAAGTTTATAAGATTGTAGTTTTTATGGTGAGTTAAGCATCTTCATCGGTGGTAAGCAAGATGAACATATCATAATTTTAATTTGATGTGTGTACGAGCGGATGCAGATATCAAGTAGTTAGTTTACTATGATCAGGTGGTCGAAACTCAAAGTAGACGGTCAAATATCTTTACCTATCGGTGGATAGTTGGTTAAACGGTTGGTCACGATGGACAAATGAGAGTACTTGAACATATGATGATTTTGTCTTAAAATCAACGGTCGGATGACTTGATGGATGAAGATCGTTCTTAACAGTCAGATTCATGTTGGAAAATAGATGTAATGTTATGCTAGCTAAATTGGTATCGTATACAAGTCCATACTAAGTTAAACTTCATGGTGATACTTGAGAACTTTCAATACTCAGATATTGAAAAGTTCGGGGTGTTACATGTACCTCTTATTTGATCCATGAGAGATCAAGATGACAACTCATCAAGATCAGTACAATAGGTGTTGTACCCAATTACCAGATAAATTGCAACAAAGACAGCTAAGGAGAAAGATCATTGGTTGATTGGGTAAAATCATTAGATTATTGGACCCCGCAGGTGATCAGATCATACCTGACGACCCCATAAGTTGTCTGATCAATTTGTAGACCCCATACATGTGCAATCTTTGAATTGACCCACAATCATGTGGTCTGATTGTACTGTCCACCAAATCAAGATGTAATACTTAGGCTGAAATGAGCAATGAATTTCCATTCACTCAATTGCACATATATATACAACTCAGGAAGATTTCCATGAGCTCATTTGAGGCTATATATTGGGAGCAACCAGTTACCATTGACAATGAAATGGGAGACATGAGTGGAAATTCCCATTCCAAGATCATTGATGGCTTGAGGATTATATTGACGCATAAGTCTCTTCCCTCTAGCAACCATGGACATAGCTAGAATAACTTTTTCTTATCATTCCTAATGAGAAATCTAATATAATGTTTTGCCACCTATATCGTGCCAAGGATATTTTGCTAAGCCCATGAAGCATTACGATGAATTTTGATGTCCTAAATGAAACTAGATTTTAGGTATTTATCATTGACCTAAGTGGTCCAAAGATTAGGTCATTTACAACAAGTTTCCAAAATTATCTTAAGTTCCAAAGTTGCTAAGGTCCTTTTTGGATATCACCAAATAAGTTTTTTTTTTTTTTTTAAATTTTACTTACAACAGTAGATAAGTAACTTATTTGAGATGAGAAAGCTTGATTTAAGGTTAGTTATAAGTAACTTTTCTACTCAGATGTGCTTAATCACTTTAGCTTTTAAGTAGAAACCAAGATAAGCTACTTAAGGCATAAATAGCTTAAGTAACTTACGATCCAAACGCCCCCTAAGCGGCTAGCTTTGTTCGAACACTTAGTGGGCCCAACTTACATGGGGCGATGTTTGTGAGAAATTGATTTTGTCTATCTTGCTAACTCATGTTGAGACATTATTGAGAATTAAGGCAATTCAAAACTCAAGTAGGGGAATGAAAATGAAAATACCTATTATTGACACATTCTACAAAGTCACTGTGATGTTTATATGACATCCAAATGATGTTTATATGTCATTCTAAGGAGGTGTTTGGCGCATGGAATTAGATGGTATTAAGTGGGATGAAATTGCTTTTTTGCAATAAATGCACTTGTCCGTGGATTGTCTCTTAATGTCATGGGAGTGAGCTATTCATTTTGGTGTTTGAATCATATATGATTGAGGACTTAAATACATGTTTTGATTCATATAGTGTTTGTTTTTACATGAAAAACAACTACCAATCTCGAAAATTGTGCTTGAAAACTATAGTGAGAAGTAAGGTGGGGCCCACTTTGATGTTTGTGCGTAATCTGGCCTGTCCATCCATTTTGTGAGATCATTTTAGGACATGCTATCAAAAGTCAAGCAGATCCCAAAAGTCAAGTGGGCCATATAAGAGGAAAGAGTGGGGAAAGAATTTACTACCGTTGAAACCTTCCTGACTCCACCTTGATGTTTATATGTCATCCCAACCGTTTATAAGTTCATTCTTGTTGGGACGAGGAAGTTCTTATACTGGTAAGGGAGGTGGACGCACTTGATATTTGTGAGGAATCGACCCCATCCATCTGTTTTACAAGGTCATTTTGGGTGAGTGACTAAAAATGAGGTAGATTTAAAACTCAAGTGAGCCACATAAGAGAAAATAGTAGGGCTTGAGTGACTATCATTGAAACATTCATATGGCCACAAAAGTTTTGTATAACAATAAAGTTTTCTTTGTTATCAGTTCATCCTGACATGAATGAACTTATAAACGGTTGGGATGACATATAAACATCAAGGTGGGGCTCGGGAAGGTTTCAACAGTAGAAAATTCTTTCCCCACTCTTTCCACTCGTATGACCCATTTGAGTTTTGGATATACTTGACTTTTGGTAGCATGTCCTAAAATGATCTCACAAAATGGATGGACGAAGTGGATTACTCATAAACATTAAGGCGGGCTCCACCTTACTTCTCACCGCAGTTTTCAAACACGATTTTTGAGATTGATAGTTGTTTTCCATGTACAACCAAGCACTACATGAATCAAAGTATGTATTTAAGCCCTGCATCCTACATGATTCAAACACTATAAAGTGAATCGCTCACTCCCATGGTATTAAGATACAATCTAGACATTTAGTGCAAAAAAGCAATTCCATCCCCCTTAATACTATCAACAAACACCCCCTAAAGTTCACAATGAACTGAAAACAAAAATCTCATCTTCACCCAAAGCTTGTGCAGACCCGCGAATGTTTCACTGGTGTGCGCTCAATAATCTCTGCATGTAGCTCACTTGAGTTTTGGATATATTTCATTAAGGCTCCTAACATAAGTCAACAAAATGGATGAACATGATGATGTGGCCCTATTTAGGGGGAGCACAGGCAACTGGCGTCCCCCAAATGAGGCGCCCAATGTGCCTCGACCACAATGAGAATTGGAAGCCAGGTGGGGTTCATACACATGCCCCTGATAAATCTACTCCACTCATCAGCTTAGCAAGACAACAATAGTAAAGGAATCCAAAAATCAAAAACTTAGATGGAACACAACATTGGGGAAAGTAGTTCTTGACCATTAAAAATCTGGTTCATACACATGCCCCTGATAAATCTACTCCACTCATCAGCTTAGCAAGACAACAATAGTAAAGGAATCCAAAAATCGAAAACTTAGATGGAACACAACATTGGGGAAAGTAGTTCTTGACCATTAAAAATCTTTTTTGGGCCAGAATATTTTTGGATCAAGTTGATATTTATGTTTTCCTTTTATCAACGAGTTGGACAAACCGAAAATTTTAACCGTGGGCATTAAACGACGCTGGTTTCCTTTGGCGTGGAACATGCGTTACAATAAGCTGGCAAAACATACGGACGGAGTGGATATAGAATGCATAAATCAAGTAGGCCCTACGGTCAGGGTCCCACCCACGTGGCTGGTTCCGGTCGCAGCCAAGTCACGCTCCACAGAAGTTGATATTTGTACTTAACGGTTTATCTGAGTGGTAAAAACAGTACGAACAGTTTGGATAGCATATAAACATCATGGTCGACTCCGGTAAGGTTTCAATGGTGGACGTTTCCGTTCTAACTGTTTTGTGTGGTGTGGGCCACTTGAGTTTTGGATCTGCCTGATTTTCCTTTCGAAGTCCTATCATGGTCTCGCTAATCTGATGAACGGAGTTGATTTATTACGGGAATCTCTGTGGATCCCACATAGCTTACGTCCACGGGAACTTCACGTGGCCGGTGAAAGAGGCAGGTGGCGTTAAGGTCGCCACGTGCTACACCGCGGAAGCAACTCCATCTTGTATAGTCCGTGGAACCTGTTCTTTCAGTGGGCCCCACTGATGATAGCTAAAACGGTGTAGCAATCACAGCAACTGGAGAATCCTAACCGTCGTTTAATTTAGTTTTACATGTTCATCGGCCATCGATGGTGGGCCACTTACGTGTGGTCCATGCACCAACAATCTCCCGCAATTCTCTCGGGTAGTCCCCTTCACGTTGTCAGTCTGTACAAGTGAGGCCCACGGATCATTCATTCAAACCGTTGATACTATGGGCCTAACTATGTAGGGCCAATCCACCAAAATTTCCTCAAGTTGGGGAAATCCTAACCCTTCAATAGTTGAGTAAGATATACAAAGTTAGGTAAGGAAATAGGGAAACGGTTCACATTCAATCTAGAAAATCTGAAACATTCTATGGCTAGGATCTTTCAATCTGCGGGATTTTTGGTACATAGGCCATCCAAAATGAGATCCATCACACCAACAGTCTGGATCACTCAACCACGGGCCCCAGCAGTTCCCATTCAACAGATAAAAAAGCCAAAACAAAGACTTAGCACCGATGGTTTACATTCAACCAATAAAAGGCCACTTCTTCAACGGTCAGATTCTTCAAACCTGAAGTTTTTTTTTTTTTAAAATTATTTTAGCGCAACTGGCCAACCATCGTGAGGTCCATCATACCAACGGTGTGGATAACTGAGCAGTGGGTCCGACGCGACTGTACAAATCTTTCTCACCCTAGCAATCCCTCAAACTCCATCCAACGGCTTCGGTATCTTCAGCTGCTGCCGCGGCTATAAATACATACACATTTGGATTTTGGTTTTTTGTTTTCTCCAAACTTCTCAGAATACAATTTCCCAAATCTCAGGTAAATGGGATTACACTCACATCTATACATAAATCAATTAACTTTCGTTCTCCCGTCATTACCTTTTTTTTTTTTTGAGTTGGGTTCTGTTAGTATATGGTCTGGAATCTTCATCTTGATTGCGATAGACCTATGCATGTTCTTACTCTCTCTCTCTCTCTCTCTCTCTCTCTCTCTCTCTCTCTCTCTCTCTCTCCCTCTTTTAATTTTCTCTAAGATTTAGCGAGATGGGTTGTTCTTAATTCTTCATGGAAATTGATAGGATCATGCTGTAATGGGAAGTATAGAGGTGTAGTGGGAACCCCGATCGACCGAGCAATGGTAATCTGAGGCCCACCTATTGGTACTCTTAAGCTCTTCAACGGGTGGGCTACGTTGTTGGGGGTCATGCCCCACTATCTCCTTTCCAAAGATCCTAGGTGGGTCTGATTGGCAACTTGCTACAGACCGTTACAGGTAATGGTGCATGTTTAATGGGGCCAGGGACGGATGGTTTGAATCATCCCAGGGGAGGGGTGGGGTTGATTTTAGGAGATGTATTATTTCCATGGTGGCAGCTATATGAATGGTTTGGATCGACAAAAATGGGCCTCACATACAGTTTGTCAGGCTGAGAGAATTCAATTGCATGTTTTATCTAGTTAGATTTTATTTGGTTGTTTGATTTTTTATTTTTATTTTGTTCTCTCTCTCAATGCATGTGGTTTTCTTTACATTTAGAGAGATTGGTTCCTCTGGATTTTCACCAATCTTTTCCTAATATGTATTAGAATAGTATTTTAGATTTATTTTACAGGGTTTTTGCTAATGTCTGCAGCTTCAAGGGAACATTGTCAATGTCCCCAAAGCTTTTAATTGACATGTGGAAAGCCCAATCGGGCCGTTCATTCAATAGTACCATTGGGAGCAAGCTGTGGTGCGAGAATCATGCTGATTGGATCATTCTAACCTTATGAATGAGGCTACTTTGGTCCACCATCTGTTTTTTTTTATGAGACATAGATTGCATGGTTAGAATTATCAACCCAAAGTGCTATTTTGGAATCATAAGCAATGCAAAGTGGGATCTATCAGATTGGTGGTTCAATATGATGATTGGGGACCTATTTTATTTCTCTGTTCAATCTTGATTGTCCATTATCTATGATATTGATCAGATGCCTAGGATCATCTGATTGGTGAGAATTTTGCACCGTGGCTTGTTCCTAGTTGTATGAAAGAATGGAGGGCTCAAATTGATATTTGGGCATCTCATGTGTCAATTCAAAGCCCTGAGGATGTTGTGGGGATGACAGCAAAACCCTTTCATATGTTATCCCTATATTTTTATTTTCTTTTCATTTATATTTTACATGTGTCATTTGCTTTGGATTTAGGGAGAAAGGTTTTTATTCATCTTATTTGGGTTTCCCTGTGACTTCTCTGTATATTGAGAGAAGTTCCAGTGGTAGACGGTAGAAAAACCGCAGTTATGTTTTTCTACCAACAATACAGGTGGGCCCTACTCTCATGCAATCCAAACCATTCATCTGGTGGGGACGCGGATTGGCTACTCCCTCTGACACCAGCCAATGGCTGGTGGTCGGTGCTTAGTGGCACCCACTATGATGTATGTGTTTCATCCATGCCGTCCATCTAATTGTAAGGATCATTTTACAGTATAAGACAAAAAATGAGGTATATCCAAATCTTAAGTGGACCACATTACAAGAAACAGTGTTGAATGAGCGTCGGCCATTAAAAAACATTTTGTGGCCATAAAAGTTTCGGATCAAGATGATTTTTGTTTTTTCCCTTAATCTGGGCCTGTATAACATAATAAACATATTAGATGTCAAATAAACAGTACAGTGGGCCTTAGGAGGATTTTAATGATGGATATCCAACCACTATTGTTTTCATGTGGTGTGGTTCACCTGAGATTTATATACCTCTCAGTAAGCCATAAAATGATCTGTAAAAATGGATGACGGAATGGATGAAACATATACATCATGGTGGGGCCCACAGAGTACCGACCACCGGCCCCGAGGCTGGTGTCAGGGGGAGTAGCCAATCCGTTTCCATCTGGTGGACTCTACTTCATCCAGACTACCAGTGCAGTATGAATGTGAACTCTTGGATGAGCTGTCTGCTTTTGAGTCACTAATTGGACAGTTAAGGCCACCCAACATAGGAATTTAGTTGGTTATTTATTTATTTATTTATTTTATTTTTAGGGGGGCGGGGCATGTTCATCCATGATGGGGACCTCAAGATGATCAGTCTGGATCATCAAAAAGTGGGTCCCAACTGTATAATATTTGTGGTACGATGAAAGCCATTTTTTTTCATCAGAAAATAATCTAGTACCCAATTTATTATTACCATCATTATACTCATCATTTCTACTACTACCATTCTATCATCTATGTGTATTTGTCTATTTGTCTCGTATGCATTCTTATTTTTTAGATTTTGAGAGATGGATAGCTTTGGATTCTGATGGAAATTGGCGGACCACCTAAGCTTCCAAAGGGTAAGACAATAGCTGTTGTTGTCTTAGATGGGTGGGGCGAAGCAAATCCCGATAAGTACAATTACATCTATGTTGCCGAGACTCCGACGATGGACTCTCTTAAAAAGGTTAAAAAATTCAGATCATTTTTCTTTCTTTTTTCTGTTTTCCTATGCTTTGTGCTCTGATGTTGTGTAGATTTCTTATTATTGTTATTATTGCTATATTCTTAGTTGCCTCCAGTTATATGCTTTTTGTTGAAATAGTCATCCAATCATCTTTCTCAAGGATGTTGATTTCTAACCATATTGTTGTTGAAAAGAAAATTAACTTTTACCCTTATTGCATACAATGGCCCATGTAACACCCCGAACTTTCAATACCCAAGTATAGGAAGTTCTTGAGTGTCACCATTAAAGTTGAAGTATTATATACTCATGAATGATGCCAATTTCAGTATCATAACCATACACACTCTCCAACACGAACTTAACCATTGAAGATAATCCCCACCTATAGATCAAGCAACCCGACCGTTCCTCCATCATGTAATTTGATATACATGTTTCTTCTTAAATTGGTAAATAACTCCTCAACCATAATGACATAAATGAAAGTCCTCTTGTAAGAATTGCTTAGAGGAGAACATTGAATCAGGAAGAACCATTAGATTTTACAAAACTCTTAAATCAGCAAGACCCACAATTAAAATAGATGTCCACTTGATGTGGACCACCTAAGACTTGTATCCCCCTCACACTCTGGGGTGGACCTTATTACGGATGGACAAAATGAATGGACAGAGTAGATTTCTCAAAAACATCCTTTTGGACCCCACGCCAGGTGTGCGTGTACACATCAGAGGTGTACTTATGCTGCACCAAGCCAAGAAACCGGTCAAGCCGGTTTGACCGCAATTACAGGGAGATTTCCTCCTTCCTTTCAAACTCCCGCCCGAGACAGATGCGGATAGCAGCGATCGCTGCGTCGAGTGGTGTCCCTTTATCAAGGACCATCACGGAGATCTGAACCGTCCCTTGATTCCATGGGGAAAATCCGACCATACCTTGATATTTTCCACGCCCAACCCAACATGAAAACTGGACGCATTCTCGTCCGAAAATTCGTCCTTAAGCAAACCTAAGGGAAGCCGGTGTGGTTCCGAATTTCCTGGCGTAAGAGAACCATCCAAAATGGAGGAGAGACCCTTCCGACTGTACCCACGTCAAGAGAAAAGAGAGGAAAGGCAGCGGAAAGAATTTCGCCTCCGTTCTTCACGCAAACAGTTGCGTTAAAGGAAACCGACGGTTGGACTACCATCTGATCAAACCTGTGGTCAAGAATGTGATCGCAACCCTCTATTCGTGGGAAATTCAGAGACAGCACAAGTCTACCCAGATCCGATTGGATCCAGTGAGCACGGTCGGCCGGAGGTAGGATTGCGTCCGTCTTTCTCGCTGTGCAACAACCTGCGCAAGAAAGATCGCAGAAGGGTCTAGAGGCCCTCACAGCCTATATATTCCTCCCCATCCACAGCCAAGAAAGAAAAAAATGTAAAGGGAGAGAGAAAGAGAGAAAAACGAGAGCCATCAGCCATCAGTGTCGAAGAAGAAGGTTGTCGGGAGTTCAACTCGGCTTGTCGGGATTATCCTGATCAGCCATCAGTGTCGAAGAAGAGGAATCAGCCACGTGCAACGCCATAAAGTTTCTGGCCCAGATACAAATCAGGTCCAAGTCCCCATCTATTCCTTCTTTCTTTCTTTTTTTTTTTTTCAAAAGAACACACCACCATGTCGAACCAAGTTGATTTGGTTTATCAATAAGGTTCCTGAAACTCACTAAAATTACGTTAAGTTTGACATATACTCTAACCAAATTCAACCTAGTGAATTAGATAAGAGTTGAAGTACATCTCAACATTTAACCTTAGGAGTGGACAATCAGATAGCCCAAGGTGAGGGTTTTTTATCCTTTAAGCTTACTTGATTAAGATATTATTATCCTACCATTTACAGGCTCTCATGACACTGTGAACTTCCTCGTATTCGTTTAATCGATTAACACAAACTATTTATCATTGAGGAATAATGGATAAGTTGTGATGATACTCGTTCATAGCCTTTCCGAATTGATATGAAGATTTTTCCTTTACGTTGACATTAATTTAAGTTGATGGGAATTACCTTGCCTTCTTACATGCTCTCGTGATTTCTTTTCTGCAATTATTTAATTTATCATTAACAATCATCTACACTTTCAGGAATTATGATATGACGTTAATTACAAGTGATCTTTATAAAATTACATGGAGCGATGGATACAGGCCTTGCCCTTGCCTTTATCAATTTATTGAGTTAGCCCTTGCTACTCGTCTCTTTATTGAGTTGGCGATTGCCACTCTCCTTGTTATTAAGTTGACCATTGCCACTCTTCTATTTGTTGAGTTAGCCTTTACTACTCTCCTTTTATTGAGTGGACCATTGTTACTCCTCTTTTGTTGAGTTAGTCATTGCTACTCTCCTCTTTGTTAAGTTGGTTATTGTCACTTTTCGATTTGCTGAGTTAGCCATTACCACTTCTCTATTTATTTTATTAGCCTTGTGTTATTTACCTTTAAGGCTTGGGCATGTGTCTTGATATTCCAAAACCCTCATAATTCAATTTATCCCTCTATAAGTGCAAGTGATATTAAGAGGTATCATGACTAGTGATTCAAATATTTTATCATGAACATAATGCGCTCTAGGTAGAGACCCTCTTGGTCGATGCGTAATTCCATGGGTATTGGGTGGTGGTGCACAAATCGATGTAAGTAATGCGTGATGCGTGTTACATCACTTCCAGGATTGGATGTCGCAAATAGTCACTCCATGAATAAATCGTGTCACGTACTTCATCCGACTCATGTGTTGTGCCTCCTTGAGGTATTCACGTAAATCCACGGTAGTGTCGGATATGCCGGTGAATCTCCGTAGTGTGAGAATGCAGAGCGATCTAGGTTTTATATAAATCATATTCCACATTGTAATGATCACTATGTATGATAAACCACACACACTTTGTTAGGCATGAATCTCATGTAGGTTGATTTTGCATGCTGATACCCCTCGTAGTAGTGGAGTACGAGACGTATCAGAATCTTTACATTGCTTTTATGAATCTCTTGAGTTATTGTTAATCTTAAAGGATAACCATCACTATGAGTAGGGTGTTGACCCTCTCCAACCATACAGATGATGTAGGTGACGTACAGGTTGAGAACCCAGAGGATCAGTTACCGATAGAAGTTCGTGCTGAATAGAATAGAAACGTAGTTTATGATTCCCATTATTTTTACTTCTGCTACGCAACTCAGAACCTTGTAATAAGCTCCCATTGTGAGAGCATTTGACAATTATTTATTTATGGAATGAGACATGCAATTAATTTTATTCTTGTGAATGATTATCATTACGAATGTAATTGGATGTGATTTAGATAAGAGAAATCTCAAGGCAAGCCCTAGAGATATCCATTTCTTACATTATTAACAATCGATTTCCTTGGGCACGACTATAAACTCTGGCTGTGATAATTTGGGATGTTGCAACCCTAACCACTAGAGCGCAAAGCTCCAAGATTCTTTTGGCTGGATTTTGTTTCTTCTATGCCATCTTGTTTTTTCTTGGATTTTTTCATGGGGTTTTGGACCTGTTGTTTGATGGTTGGACATGATTTTCATGTATATCTTTGGATTTGTTTATGTTCTTACTTGGTGGAATCCAGATATTCAGATAGTTTTTTCTTGTTCTTGAAATCAGTTTTCAACTATGTTTTTCTTTCTTGTATGCATGTGAGTCACACATGCATATATTGATGCATGCATGTCTGTGGATTTGTTGTCAAACATGCATATATTGATGTATGCATGTCTGTGGATTTGTAATGGTACGTTCTGTTTTCAATGCAAGTGGTTCGTTATATTTTTAATTTACATTTATTTTTTTATTTTTATACATCGACTGAGAAATGACAAGGACATTGTTCTTCGAAGCTGAAGACTGTCATCTGGGGTCCATCATCCTTTCTTTTCATGGTACCATTTTGGTCGAAATGTAGTGTTCATGGTTCTGATTGTCTGAAATTTCGAGAACATGGATCTGGTTATATTTGAGGATTAGGAGATGTTTTAGCAAAAAATTAACTATCACAGTCACAGACGAAATTGGTTGGGCTTCTAAATTTTCTTTCAATGTAGTTGAACTCATGATCGGATTTATTTGTTTCCATTCTATGTTGCCCGGCTTCTGTTCTACAACGTTCTTTCTATGGTTATGATGCTGTGTGCACAAATTATATCGTCTGGTTAACTAAGCAATCTGATGTAAGAGATCACTTGCTAGAAATCATTTAGATGTCTCTCTGTCATTGACTTTCCATTACTCATTAGATGCTTGTGTGTGAGCGTGGCCCGGCCCCAGTTTCGGGATTTCACTTTCATATGTTTGTGTGCATGTGTCATTCATAAGCCGGCCCAATTAGTTAAGCTTAGATGATGCAGATGCAGGTGACTGCATGGTAACTTACCCTGTAGTCAAGTTCTTTGGGACACTTGAACAGTCTAATCAACTGATCCAAGATGTACATTAGGTCCATCAGACATTTCATGGTGCAGTGTGCAAAAGTCACACTGATCAAACCATCCAAATAATAGCCTTATAAAACAGACAGTCAAGATAGCTTAAATAAAAATAGGCCCAATCAATAATTTGAGCTACTTATATGTTGGAGTTCAACATCAATCGCTTATGTTTCTAAAGGATCACTACAATCAAATAATGCTAACCATCCCATCCATGGCCTGCAAATGCTAAAAGAGAAGGTCAACTTTTGGATGGATTGAATCATATAATCAGAGTGATTTTCTCCCAGTAGCCCAAGAAATTTATGTTGGGCCAAATGGACAGTTCGGATTGGTTGATTGGACTGTTCAAAGTGCTCCATTGAGCTTAACTACATCAACCCACACACATAAAATTGGTCATTTTTTCTATTGGTTCAGAGTGGTCGAACTTTGGAAATTGAAGGCTGATTTCTATGTTGGATCCAAGTTTTTGAATGTTGGTGGTCATAACTTCCCACTTTAATGGTAAATCCTTGACATATATACCTTCTGTTTTCTCTAAAGGGCCCACCAGAAAAATGGAGGTAGGTGAGGGCTCATGGTACAGTTGTAGGACTTCCAACTGACGATGACATGGGTAACAGTGAAGTTGGTCACAATGCACTAGGTGCTGGCAGGATTTATGCACAAGGGTAAAATTTTCTATTTGACAGTCTCTTTCCTTTTGTGGAATGATGGCCTACAGCTGATCTACAACCTACTTTTACTACACATATGCCCTTGACAACATCATGAAAATTTCAAGAGCAACATTGGAATCATGAACTAAGAGGAGAGAACTTTGGGTTGCAGTTGTAAGTGAGCATTCCTCTTTTCTTTTTATGGTATCTTCAAAAGTGTTTATTGATGTTAATTTGTCAATGCTAAAACTATTTGTCACCTTTGATAATGGGGTTAAAAAAAAAAACCTTAAAATAGAAAAAAAAAATAGTAATAATTGTTGTTTGAAGCTCAGAATGTCTCAGATCTAGGGTTAGGCAGGCCTTCACCCGAGGGGGTTTGAGTCCTAGATCACCCCCGAACCCTCCCCGAACCCTCCAAAGGCTCATTGGCCAAGAAGGCTAATAGTAAGTCAACGCCCGACGGCATTCCTCTCAAGACGGAAAGATGTGGGACCAGACCCTAAGCCTGAGGGTCCCCGGAGTTTGTCAACCAAGAATCCTTGGAGCTAATTCCCGCAAGGTTTGAACGCAGATTCCACTTTGCAGCATCCAGGCAGCCAAGCTGGTTTGTTGCTAGTGGGGTGTCCTGCCTTTTGATCAGGTCGAAGCATCTGTACTTAGCACCAATCTAGACTCTAGTCAGCCGCCAATAGCATGCGATTTGGCAGTATGCTTATTAAAGGCACTTAGCAGTCATTAATGCGATGCAACTCATTACTAAATCAGTGTTCCGTTAACGGAGATGGCAGAGTAGGTGACTATGTGGCACATGTTTATTGGGTTTCTGGATCCGTACAAGGACGACCACCAGGCATCCATGCCCATATAAGGGGTTGTGTTCACTGCCTTCAACCGCTCTCTGGTGATCGTTGCCGAGAACATGTAGTAAGGTTTAGCTGCAATTAGAATGGTATCTATTTTACAACCCTTCATTGTGCCTTTGCCAAAGTTCTTCTCTGTCCCTCATCCTTTAGGGTCCCCATATTTCTATGTTTATTGGCCAATTAGTGAGTGATGACCACTAGTGTTTGTATTTTGAGCCAAGGTAAACCTCTACCATTGGGCCGACAAGGCTTTGCTTGGACAGCAGAAATGGCAGGCTCCACAGTCTGTACAAAACCTATTTCTGAATGGGGTATTTGTGTGTTTGTGCAGTGTGACTTCCAGCATAACTTTCAGCATATGCATATAGCTCTGCTTTGGTGGTTCCTGTATTTGAGTAACTTGACCAGGAGTCCTAAATACAAAACACCCTCATGAGTGCCTTTGGTGTTCCCTGTTACCCTTTTCTTTATGCTTATGGTTTGCACAACGGCTTTGGAAAGTCCAAGTCATATGAGGCCCCAAATGGCTTTGTTGAGTACAGACCTTTTTTTTTTTTTTTTTTTTTTACATGCTGACTATTTAGCTTAACCATCAATATCTTGGCCACCAATTAGACACTTAAGATGGTGTGGTGGAGGAGGTTTTTGTCACATCCTCCACATCCATATGTCACCCGCCGGATGACCAGTTTGGATCACTGAAAGGTGAGCATCGCCTGCAAAATTGCTGGGCCAAGCCAAAAAATACTCTTTGGTTTTGGTCAAGTGTATAATACCTACTGGTAAAAAAGAAAAAAGAAAAAAGAAAAAGCATTGTTTTATACCTGGATATAAAATATGGGTTCCTCAAATATTCCATCCAAATTTATGAAATTTTCCGAAGTGGTCAAGGTCAGTCTCCTGCGAGATGCGTGGAAAATGCATCTAGGGGCATAACTATTCCAAAGAATGTAATTTAAGTAGTTAGAGCTTTCTTTCTTTGGCAGAATGATTGGGGTGTTGTGAAACGTGGATGGGATGCCCATGTTCTTGGTGAAGCTCCATACAAGTTTCGAAGTGCGCTCGAAGCTGTCAAAAAGCTCAGAGAGGATCTCAAGGTCAGCGACCAGTACTTGCCTCCATTTGTTATCGTTGATGAGAGCGGCAAGGCAGTTGGGCCGAGAGTGGATGGTGATGCTGTCGTGACGTTCAACTTCTGAGCAGATCGTATGGTCTTGATGGCCAAAGCACTGGAGTATGAAGATTTGGACAAAGTCGACCGTGTCCGGTTTCCAAAAATCCGCTATGCAGGAATGCTGCAGTATGATGGCGAGTTGAAGCTTCCAAGCCACTATCTTGTTTCTCCTCCGGAGATAGAGAGGACGTCTGGTGAATATTTAGTGCATAATGGTATCCGTACTTTCGCATGCAGGTAAGGTGGCAGCAGATGAGATGCATTTTCAATGTTTTGAGGTTTTTTTTGTATGATCTTAATCAAATGAGGAATCTCAGGCCTGCGATCAGCAAAATTAATAGTTTGCTGACATGCAAAATTCAATACAGGTGGCTCAAGATCCAAATTTTTATCTGACGGACCCTACCTGGATGCTGTCCTGAAACTCTCCTTGTTGTGGTAATCAAGGCTTTGATCTGGGGCCTCCAAATAGATGGTCAAAAGGGAAAAGAAAATTGCAGTGCTGGTTCACATCCGGTGGAAAAAGGCCAAATATCCAAGGGTTACAATTATCTGATCTGGGGGATTTCCAGGGCGTCCCCTATCCTTGGATCCATCATGTTGATGGTTTGGATCACTGAACCATGGGCCTGCATGTACAAAATCATCAGGGTCAGCAAATTGTACATTTCTCTATGTGCATGACCCTATAATTCCTCTAGCCAAACAGTTTTTGTCAAGTTCTATGTGATCCCTTGTATTCATGTACCGAATGTAGCCTTTCATCTCCAAAGTCCAACGCATTTCAATTTTCATTTGACAGTGAGACCGTCAAGTTCGGTCATGTCACATTCTTCTGGAATGGGAAACGGTCTGGATACTTGTAAGACCCGTGATCCCGAAATCTGGTTTATACATTGGATAGCTGTTGACTATAGGTTCATTGGCCTCGAAAATGTTTTAACTTAATCATAATGTTGTTCTGTTATCAAGCCGCAAGTCGTATTTCAACCCGATGTGCAAATTTTAAGATATGGACTTAAAATTAAACAATCTGAGAAATGACAATTATGTCCTTATTTTATTTGGCGGAGCCCCACCATCGTGTTTTCAAAATCCGTTAGGTCCGAGAGCCTAACCGTTGTAACCGTAGTCGAGTTACGGAGTTAATGGCGAAAACTGCATGTCAATAAGACACCTGGATTGTAAGTTATGCATAGATATGTATATGTATATTTTGAGAAAATATACTTAAATTAATGACCTCAATATTTTTAAACTCCTTAAAATACATTAGTTCCAACTACTTAAATAACATTCTTATATTGCTACTATACGTTTATACTTTTCAAAATCATCACAAAACATCCCATAACCCTTTAAAACCAATTTCAAGTCCACACATATGAAAACCCTCTTGCAACATTTTATTTTTCAGCACTCTTTCTTGTTGAGTGTGAAGTTGAGAAAAAGAAGAAGAAGAAAGGGAAAGAGAAGCTTACAGGTGAGTGCATAGATTAAGAGCACGTATATGTGTACGTTGAGGTTTCCTTCAAAACCTTATCGCTGGATTTTCATTAAGGGTTAGAAGAATGGTGGAATTTCTGTTTTAAGGTTAAATAATTGCTAGATTTTCTATTTTAGGGTTAGGTTTTCACTGGATTTTCATTTAGGGATAAAAGATTGCTGGAATTTCTGTTTTAAGGTTAGATAATTGCTGGATTTTTTGTTTTAGGGTTAGGTTTTTGCTGGCTTTTCATTTAGGGTTAGAAGATTGCTGAAATTTCTGTCTTAAGGTTAAAAAATTGCTGGATTTTCTGTTCAAGTTAGGTTTTCGCTGGATTTGCATTTAGGGTTAGTAGATTGTTGGATTTTCATTTAGGGTTAGGTTATTGCTGGAATTTCTGATGGAGTTGGTTAAGTTATTGCTCGATTTTCTTTCAAAACCCTATAGAAGACTAGCTTTGCTTATTTAAATTCATTAGGTTATTGCTGGATTTTCTTAAGGTTGTGGCTGGATTTTCTACGTTAGTTGAGTAAGTTATTAATGGCTGATTAGATGAAAGTCATACATATTTCAAACGAGTTCTCTCTTTGTCCCTTACAACGTCCGCCCGCTACCTGTTTGACAAATTGTTTCAAAGAAATATCTTTCATCCTTTTAATGTAGTTACTTCTTGAGAAAAAGCATGCTCGTAGCATGAAGTCTTATAGCAGAATAAATCCCGGATTGGACTTAGATTGGCTAAGTCATATGCATATCATATGCATGATTCATAGTTGTTGTATCATTGTATGCTTGAGAGTGAATGATTCATATCATGATATGGTGATCATAGTGGGTTGTGGTTCGACACACGATGTGTCTATGATGAGTATGTAAATCGTCTAGATACATGATGTATTACATAAGACTCTTATGAGAAACTTAAATGTGGAACTTAAATGTATGAGGAGACCACATGAGGAAGGTCGTCTTATGCTTGTCTTGAAAACCATGACATATTGTGCTTGTATGTGGACTTATGCATATGATGATTGTAAATGCGATGAAAAATACTTTATTATAACTTGAGTTGGACACCACACCGAAAATGTGTAAGTCGACAGGACGTGATTAGAGGGTCCGTGGGTGAAAGTCCCTAAACTCCGACTGGTACCATTAGGAGCGACCAATGCTTAGACCGGGTGGAAGAACAGAGCGCTGGAATGCTAAAATACCAAAGTAGGCAGCGACTCCCATCGACGTACGTCGATTGGTTGAGAGGTTTTGACCTGACCTGCTTATGGGCAAGCAAAGATAGGTTATGTGTGACGAGCTCGTAAATTGTCTGCTATCGTTTTGCCAGATGACTTATTACTTCTCGCTGTTAGGCAGATAGTGAGGTTTAACACAAGTGGGTTAGACTAGTTCGGCCCGTGAACTATGTAGTACCACCTCTGTAGTTGACCATGGTGGAAAAGTCTACACAAGTGGGTAATAATCATATGCGAGTCCCACCTCTGTTTAGACCTTGGTGATCCAATTGAGAAATGTGGAAAGTTGTAGAAACGTTGAAAGAGTATGCATTGTATCTTTATTTTATTGTTATGAAGCCAGAAAGCCTGTGCATTATAGGAGCATGACATGAAACATGCATTTTCACTGCACACGCACTCATTGGGCTTAATAGCTCAAGCTTTCCTTTTTATTTTTTTACAGGTGAGAGTAGGGAGCTGCAGGAGTAGAGGCTACAGACTCTAGTTGTCTTTTTTTTTTTTTTTTACATATCAGTGTATTTATTTTTTTTGTAATACCCTGAATATGTACATCAGGTATAGAAAATATGACATGGGTTATGTTTTGGTTTTGCCTCGATGTGCTCAATTGTACACGGTAATATATGTTGAATATGATGAAAGTTTGAGAAATGATACATGTTTGTTGTCTTTACCTTCAGAAATCCTCCTTGTGGAGCCCCGCTTATGGGACTTAGTAGGTGATAGTTCGAAGTCTCAAAATCGGAGTTCTACGGAGGCTGTCAACCAAAATTTGGTGTCTGGTAATCATGGATTACCAACACTAGATTTAGGGTCATGACAGAAAATGGTATCAAAGCATGATCTGCGAATTATCTGCATAAATCATAATGTATTTACTATATGTTGTTGTGTTAGAGTTGTTAGGTTCATGCTTTGTGAAGTAGAGGAGTTGTATGGTTATTTATTATGGTGTATAGTGTATAGGTTTACTTGTTCTTTTTAAGGCTAATTCTGTGTTTTATCTATAGGATGCCGCCTAGAAAGAATCCTGTTCAGAATCCTCCATTGCAACCCATGTCTAAGTCAACATCTACGTCAAAATTTGTTCCAGATCCAATCATACCTATTCCTGCAACACAACTTCAACAACTGTTGCAGACTATGTCAACTATAACAGCTAATTAAAAGCAGCGATCTAGTTATACTCCTGAGACATCAGCGCAGGAGCGGGTCAGTGCTTTTTTTTTTTTTATGGAGTTTAGACATCTAAATCCACCTTGTTTTTCTGGCAAGCCAGATTCTATGGCAGCCGAGTTACGGAAGTCATAAATAGAGAAACTGTTTCAAGTTATGAGTTGTACTTCCAAGCAATGTATTACCTTAGCGACATATCAATTGTAAGGGGAGGCAGACCAATGGTGGAAGTCAGTTGTTGGTTCAGTAGATCTAAAATTTGTGTGGACATGAGAAGCATTTAAAGACCAGTTCGATCGTAAGTTTTTCTCTGTAGCTGTTCGTCGTCAGAAAGCTCATGAATTTGATTATTTGGTTCAGGGTGAGATGTCTGTTGTTGACTATGAGGCTTGTTTTATAGAATTATCTCGTTTTGCTCCACATTTAGTAGCTACTGATGATTTGAAGGCGAGGAAATTTGAAGATGGTTTGCAACCTAGTTTGCGATCTCGAGTTAGAGGGTTTGAGTTGTCGACGCTTGCGGGAGTAGTAACGAAGGCACGAATTTTTGAGTCTGATTGGAATCAACAAAAAAGTACGCATCCATCTACTTCTAATTAACAAAGGAAGAGGAGATTTATGTCAGAGAGTGGTAGTAGTTTTCAACCATTTTCTTCCCCAAAGAGGCCTACAGTTAGATATGATAATACAGTCAGACCTGATGTGAGACCCCTAGTATCACCATCTGTTCCTCAATGACAGTTTTTAGCCAGACCTGATGTCAGATCCCCAGTATCACCGTCTGTTCCTCAGCGACAGTTTTTCGGAACCTGTTATAGTTGTGGTGGTGTAAGGCACTGTAAAAAGGATTGCCCCAATCCATAGAAACAACAACCATATCAACCACCTAGACATCAGCAGCCCCAGCAACAAAGGCCACCATATAGGAAATAATATAGGCCCCAACAACAACAATCTCAACAGCAGTCAGTGCGGCAACAAGGTAGACAACCCTTACCCCTTCAGACACAACCTCGTGTTTATGCAATCCAGAAGAAAGATTCTCAGACTAAGGGAGGAGTCATAGAAGGTATGCTTGTAGTATCATCCCTTTTTGCACGTGTCCTTTTTTATTCTGGCGCATCACATTCATTTATAGCAGATAGGTGTTGAGTTCTATATGCCAGGATTGTCCTATTTACATAGCAGAGTATGCCCTTCCAATTGATTGTTATGTTTTGGTGTTGTTAGAGTATGATGTGATTTTGGAAATGGACTGGTTATCCAAGTACCATGCAGTGTTGGATTGTACAGCTAAGACAGTCACATTTTCTATACCTGACCAACCTCAATTTCAGTTTGTGGCTGATCCTAAAGATAAGTTTATGGAGACTTTGATGTCTTGTATTCATAAAGAGTCCAAAGGTGTATGTATTGAAAGTTGCTAGTAGTACATAATTTTTCAGATGTTTTTCAGAAAATTCCAGGTTTGCCACCCGTTAGACGTACAGAATTTCGAATAGATCTTATCATTGACACTGCCCCTATATCCAGAGCCCCTTATCATATGGCATCGTTAGAGTTGCGTGAGTTGTAAAGACAGATAGATGAATTACGTCGTTTGGATTTTATTCGCCCGAGTACTTCACCTTGGGGAGCGCCTGTGCTTTTTGTCAAAAAGAAGGATGGTTCGTTACGGTTGTGTGTTGATTATAGAGGACTTAATAAGGTTACGATTAGAAACAAGTATCTGCTCCTAAGAATAGATGATTTATTCGATCAGTTGAGTGGTGCGCAATATTTCTCGAAGATAGATTTACGGTCTAGGTATCATCAGATTCAGGTTCGGGAGGAGGATATCCCGAAGACAACTTTTATGACTCGTTATGGACAATTTGAATTTCAGGTCATGTCATTTGGTCTGACTAATGCACCTGCAGTATTTATGCAGTTGATGAATGAGGTATTGTAAGTGCTTTGGTCTCATGCTCCTTTGATTGTTAAATTTTGTGGTGCCAAAACATCTTGTGGTGCCAAAACCTTTATCTGTGTGTTTTGTGCTTGTATGTTGATATATATATATATATATATAATTCAAGATGACATCACAATGGTTCAAAACATGTACAGTGCTCTGCTTCAAGATATGCAAGGTTATGTACTTTATCCTCTTCCGTATGCATCAATGTTCAGAGCTATATCGATAAGAAGAGTGTTTGTTCAAAGACTCAAGTGCATTTAAAGACTCAAGTATTATTCAAGTTGAAGTTTAAATTCAAGCTATAGAAGATCATAAGATCGAGCTACATCAAGTAAAGATATCAAGTTTCAAAGGTTAAACCATTATTTAAAAGAATGAAGTTCAATATTCATACTTCATGTCCCAGGTATGATAGACCTTAATTTGACTTTAGGGTAGGTCATTTTGTATACATAATTCAAGATAAATCTTTTTACATGAATTTGGTCTGTTCTAAGACTAGTCCTGGACCTTCTTCGACCAGTCCTAGACCTGGTTTGACCAGTCCTAGACCTGGTTTGACCAGTCCTAGACCTGGTTTGACCAGTCCAAGAAATTCCATGACCAGTCCTAAGTTGTTGAAGATTTTCAGAATTTTTTGGTTATTCTACGGCCAGTCCTGGAGACTGTTCGACCGGTCGTAGGGGTGTCACGACTCATCCTTCGACCAGTCCTAGAACTACGACTCAAACTCCATCAACCAATAAGTTACCTATGACCAGATCTGGAGTCACTACTCTAGATCGTAGGTGATCTCTACCATCATAGAATCCTAAGACCAGTCGTAGAATTGGTTTTTCAAATTGCACTTAAAATTTCAAAATGTCGTTGGTGCTACGACCAGTCGAAGGGTTCCTGAGACCAGTCGTAGACACGATCTTTGCATTTATAAATTGAACATGAATTTCACAGTTTTTCATCGATTAATTTTGAGAAAATTCAAGCCTCCACTCTGAGATAAGTTGTGTTCATTTTAAGTTACGCTATGCATATTTAATATTCTTTTTTTTAGCTTTTCTTATTTGATTTTATTCATATATTCTAATCTTATTTGAAAAGAGGAATTGCTGTATTCCTTCTTCATTGGAATCAAAATCAAATAGAGCTAATTAGAACCTAGAACCATTTCTTAAGTGGGTATTGGATATTGAACATTGATTCGAACTTCTACTCTGATTGGTTCTACCAGGCTACTACAAAAGAAGAAATTCAGGTATTTTACATTTATTGTAAATTCATTATTTTGGTTTTGTCTGAGATTTGCCAGAAAAATCTCATTGTGTTAGTTATCTGAAGAGAGCCAGAAAACTCAGAAAGTGTGGGTTTTTGGATTATGTAAGCCCAAGTTAAAAAGACACAATTGTGAAGGTTTTAGGTGAACCTGTAAAAACTTGTTTGATAGTGAATGCTAATATCCCCTGTGTGAGGATATTAAGAGTGGAGTAGCAAGCTGTGTGGTTGTTGTTTAACAGTTGGTGAACACACAGGCGAACCACTATATATCGGTGTGTTTTGTGATTTGAATGTTCTTTTAATTTTCATATCTTTAATCATTCAGATTTGTGGAATGTATATGTGGATGTGAATATTGTAATATTTACATTTCAAGCAAAGTGGAGAATGTTGTAATAGTTTAGAATTTATTTCTTGCTATCTCCTTTATTTCCTTTCTGTTTGAGTTTTGATATTCAATTTGTTCTAGTAAGGTTGTCCTGCCATAAACCCTTGGTTTTTATGGTGCAAAGGTTGTCCTTAGAACAACGTTAGTATCAAGCTCTTTTTAAGATTGCTTTATATTTTAGTTCTTTGATTTATTTAAAGTACTGTTCTTTATTTTTATAAGGCTATCGTATTTCAATTCCGCTGTTAAATTTTAATTTGGCGCAGTCCTATTCAACTCTCCCCCCCTTAGGACATATAGCTTGGCCTTTTCAGGTATTCCGTCCTTATTTGGACCAGTTTATTGTTGTTTTTATTGATGATATTTTAATATATTTAAAGACAAGGGAAGATCATGAGTGTCACTTAGAGATGACGTTGCAAACCCTTCGTGCCCACCAGCTATATGTTAAACTGGAAAAATGTGAGTTTTGGCAGGAAGAAGTGAAATTTTTGGGGCACACAGAGTTTCAGTTGATTCAGCTAAGGTTGAAGCGGTTTTGCAATGGAAACAGCTGAAGGATGCATTTGAGATTCGGAGTTTCTTAGGTCTAGCAAGGTATTACAGATGTTTTGTTAAAGGATTTTTTCGTATAGCTGCCCCACTGACTCGATTGATTCAAAAGGATACAATGTTTATTTGGAGTGGAGCCTGTGAGCGGGTATTCGCGGAACTAAAAACTCATCTTACGACGGCACCGATTCTCACTCTTCCATCTAGGAGTGAGGGATTCGTCGTTTATACAGATGCTCGCTTATAGGTTTGGGGTGTGTCCTAATGCAACAGGGTAAGGTAGTAGCATATGTATCTCGTCAACTTAGGCCGCATGAGCAGAATTATCCTGCACATGACCTAGAGTTAGCAGCGGTAGTTTTTACCCTCAAAGTATGGAGGCATTACTTGTATGGGGTTAGATTCGAACTCTTTTCAGATCATAAGAGCTTGAAATACCTCTTTTCCCAAGCCGAATTAAATATGAGGTAGAGACGTTGGATGAATTGATGAAAGACTATAATTTTGATCTTCAGTACCACCCAGGAAAAGCTAATGTGATGGCAGATACTTTAAGTCGTCAGCCACAGGCCCAAGTGGCACAATTGATGATGCGAGAGTAGAAAATGGTAGAAGATATATCTGAATTTGATTTGGAGATAACTCTACAGTCTTCGATTGTACAATTAGCAAACTTGACGATTCAGCCCTCTTCGATATCCCAAGTAATAGAAGCCCAACAGTTTGATCAACAGGCATTTTTTTGTAAAGATGTAATAATAGGGAAAAGTCAACCGGAGTGGCAGATAGGTTTGGATGGTGGACTTCAGTTTCAGGGCAGATTATATGTTCCAGATATCTCAGAATTGAAGAAGGCCCTTATGGACGAGGCACATCGCACTTAGTTTACTATCCACCCAAGATCTACGAAGATGTATAAGGACATGAAAAGGCAATTTTGGTGAACTAGAATGAAACGTGAAGTTGCTAGGCATGTGTTCGAGTGTAACGTTTGCAAGCAAGTAAAGGCGGAGCACCAAAAGCCCGCAGGGAAATCGCAACGTTTGGAGATACCAGTATGGAAGTGGGAACATGTAACTATGGATTTTATTATGGGTTTACCAAGAACCTTACGTCGACATGATGCTATATGGGTTATTGTAGACCGTTTGACAATGACATCTCACTTTCTTCCTATTTGTATTTATTGGTCTAAAGATCAGCTCACAACTTTGTTTATAAACAAAATTGTTAGATTACATGGTGTACCTATTTCGATTGTATCTGACCGAGATCCGAGGTTTACATCAAAGTTCTGGAAGAGTTTTTAAAAAGTAATGGGGATGACTTTAAGATTTAGCACAACATATCATCCACAAACAGATGGGCAGCCCAAAAGAGTTAACCAGATTCTCGAGGACATGCTCAGATCATGTGCCTTAGATTTCTCTAGTAGTTGGGATGACCACTTGCCGTTAGCAGAATTTGCGTATAATAATAGTTTTCAGGCTACTATTGGCATGACACCCTATGAGGCGTTATATGGTAAACCTTGTAGATCCCCAAGTTGTCGGACTGAGATTGGTGAATGATGTCTTTTAGGCCCTGAAGTTGTTCGAAAAACATCTGAAAAGATTAATCTTATTCGACAACGTATGCTTACAGCTCAAAGTCGGCAGAAGAGTTTTACAGATCGCCGGCATAGACCCTTAGAGTTTGTCGAGGGAGACCGTGTATATCTCCGAGTTTCACCAGTGAAAGGTGTAGTACAATTTGGTGTTAAGGGAAAGTTAGCCCCGAGGTTTATAGGGCCCTTTGATATTATTGAACGAGTTGGTACCGTAAGCTTATCGTCTCGCTTTGCCACCCCAATTATCTGGAGTTCATAATGTTTTTCACGTCTCGATGCTTCGTAAATGTGATCCAAAGATAATAACACCTATTATTGACTAACAATCCTTAGCAGTTCGGGAAGATGCATCATATATCGAGCAACCAATTTGTATCGTGGATAGAAAAGAACAGGTTCTTCGTACTAAAGTCATTCCCTTAGTTAAAGTCCAATGGGGTTATCATTCTGTAGAAGAAACAACCTAAGAACGGGAAGCAGAGATACGTAGTCATTACCCTCATCTATTTAATTCCTAGGTACGTATAAATATGATATGGTTATTATTGTATTGTACTGTTATTATAATCAGATATGTTTTGAAATTTCGAGGATAAAATTTTTTAAAGAGGGAAGAGTTGTCAGACCCGTGATCCCGAAATCTGGTTTGTACACTGGATAGCCGTTGACTATAGGTCTATTGGCCTCGAGAACATTTTGACTTAATCATAATGTTGTTCTGCTATTAAGCCGTAAGTCATATTTCAACACGATGTCTGAATTTTAAGATATGGACTTAAAATTAAACAATATGAGAAATGACAGTTATGTCTTTATTTTATCTGGCGGAGCCCCACCATCGAGTTTTCAAAATCCGTTAGGTCCGAGGCCTATCCATTGTAACCGTAATCGAGTTACGGAGTTAATGGCGAAAACGGCATGTCAATAGGACACCTAGATTGTAAGTTATGCATAGATATGTACATGTATATTTTGAGAAAATATACTCAAATGACCTCATTGTTTTTAAACTCCTTGGAATACGTTAGCTCCAACTACTTAAATAACATTGTTATATTGCTACTATACGCTTATACTTTTCAAAATCATCACAAAACATTACATAACCCTTTAAAACCAATTTCAAGTCCACACATATAAAAACTCTCTTGCAACATTTTATTTTTCAGCACTCTTTCTTGTTGAGTGTGAAGTCGAGAAGAAGAAGAAAAAGAAAAAGAAAGAGAAACTTATAGGTGAGTGCATAGATTAGAAGCACGTATATGTGTACGTTGAGGTTTCCTTCAAAACCCTATCGCTGGATTTTCATTAAGGGTTAGAAGAATGCTGGAATTTCTGTTTTAAGGTTAGATAATTGCTAGATTTTCTATTTTAGGGTTAGGTTTTCGCTGGATTTTCATTTAGTGTTAAAAGATTGCTGGAATTTCTGTTTTAAGGTTAGATAATTGCTGAATTTTCTATTTTAGGGTTAGGTTTTCGCTGACTTTTCATTTAAAGGTTTTCACTGACTTTTCATTTAAGGTTAGAAGATTGCTGAAATTTCTATCTTAAGGTTAAATAATTGCTGGATTTTCTGTTCGGGTTAGATTTTCGCTGAATTTGTATTTAGGGTTAGTAGATTGTTGGATTTTCATTTAGGGTTAGGTTATTGCTGAAATTTCTGATAGAGTTGGTTAAGTTATTGCTGGATTTTCTTTCAAAACCCTATAGAAGACTAGCTTTGCTGATTTAAATTCGTTAGGTTATTGCTGGATTTTCTTAAGGTTGTGGCTGCATTTTCTACGTTAGTTGAGTAGGTTATTAATGGCTGATTAGATGAAAGTCATACGTATTTCAAACGGGCTCTCTCTTTGTCCCTTATAACGTCCGCCCACTACCTGTTTGACAAATTGTTTCGAAGAAATATCCTTCATCCTTTTAATGTAGTTACTTCTTGAGAAAAAGCATGCTTGTAGCATGAAGTCTTATAGCAGAATAAATTCCGGATTGGAATTAGATTGACTAAGTCATATGCATATCATATGCATGATTCATAGTTGTTGTATCATTGTATGCTTAAGAGTGAATGATTCATATCATGATATGGTGATCATAGTGGGTTATGGTACGACGCACGATGTGTCTATGATGAGTATGTAAACCGTCTAGATATATGATGTATTACATGAGACTCTTATGAGGAACTTAAATGTGAAACTTAAATGTATGAGGAGACCACATGAGGAAGGTCGTCTTATGCTTGCTTTGAAAACCATGATATATTGTGCTTGTATGTGGACTTATGCATATGATGATTGCAAATGCAATGAAACATACTTTGTTATAACTTGAGTTGGATACCACACCGGAAATGTGTAAGTCGACAGGACATGATTAGAGGGTCCGTAGGTGAAAGTCCCTAAACCCCGACTGGTACTATTGGAAACGACCAATGCTTACACTGGGTGGAAGAATAGAGCGCTGGAATGCTGAAATACCAAAGTAGACAGCGACTCCCACCGACGTACGTCGATTGGTTGAGAGGTTTGACCTGACCTACTTATGGGCAAGCAAAGATAGGTTATGTGTGACGAGCTTGTAAATTGTCCACTATTGTTTTGCCAGACAACTTATTATTTCTCGCTGTTAGGCAGATAGTGAGGTTTAACACAAGTGGATTAGACTAGTTCGGCCCGTGAACTATGTAGTATCACCTCTGTAGTTGACCACGGTGGAAAAGTCTACACAAGTGGGTAGTAATCATATGCGAGTCTCATCTCTGTTTTAGACCTTGGTGATCCAATTGAGAAGTGTGGAAAGTTGTGGAAACGTTGAAAGAGTATGCATTGTATCTTTATTTTATTGTTGTCGAGCCAGAAAGCTTGTGCATTATAGGAGCATAACATGAAATATGCATTTTCACTGCACATACGCACTCACTAAGCTTAGTAGCTCAAGCTTTCCTTTCTATTTTTTTTTACAGGTGAGAGTAGAGAGCTGCAGGAGTAGAGGCTACAGACTTTAGTTGTCTTTTTTATTTTGTACATATCAATCTATATATATATTTTTGTAATACCCTGAATATGTACATCAGGTATAGTAAATATGACATGGTTTATGTTTTGGTTTTGTATCGATGTGCTCAATTGTACACAGTAATATATGTTGAATATGATGAAAGTTTGAGAAATGATACATGTTTGTTGTCTTTACCTTCAAAAATCCTCCTTGTGAGGCCCCGCTTATGGGACTTAGTAGGTGATAGTTGGAAGTCCCAAAATCGAAGTTCTATGGAGGCTGTTAACCAAAATTTGGTGTCTAGTAATCATAGATTACCAACACTAGATTTAGGGTCGTGACAATACTTCAACCCAGATATGGAGGAATACATTGAAATTCCAAGCGACAGTGGAATTGCGTTCAATGTCCAACCAAAGATGAAGGCCTTGGAAATTGCTGAGAAGGCAAGGGATGCGATACTCAGTGGCAAGTTTCACCAGGTATATAAACTTCATGGGCTTTTTGATGGATGGAACCTATTTAAAATAGAGATACATGGGTGACCTGAGATGGACTCATTGGTGGCCTTGAAAATCTGGTGCACTGACATGTATAGAAAGATACTCACACAAACACATGCGGAAATGATCCAATGCCTCTGATCATGTTCCTTCATGTTGTTTTCTATACACATTGCGGTGACATCCGGACCATACATTCAAAAGGTTCATGCCAACAAGGCTTTGGGGACACACATATACACACTATTGTTGTGCCGAAAATGAGCTTTTGGTGGGGCCCATGGTATGTGAGTGTGTGTAGAGCAAAAATCAGCCTAATCCTATCATATGGCAGGCCACAACATTGAAACGACACAATGGCCTCCAAAGCCTCCAAACCAAGTGTTGGAGCGCATGTGATGTGTGTATGGCATCTAACCCATCCAACAGGTCCACCCCACCATGAAGATTGGATGCCCCAAAATCATGGCAATCCAATCATTAGAGGGCCACAACTTGAATTTCCAGTGTTTTGATCTGTTGTGCATTTCTTTCACAGTATGGCCTACCTGATGATTGGGTTGGCCTGATTTTCCACAATCATGGAGACGTGCACCTTATGGATATGTTGGCTACCATAAGGAATGCTACATGCCCCCAAAAGCCCATTTGATGTTTCCACCATGTGGGTCAGATCTCGATGCATGTCATTTGCATAGCTAATGATGTGGATGCACATCATCTCCCACATGTGTGTGTGTGTGTGCATGTGTGTGTGTGGGGTCCTATGTTCTACTAAATTTAGCTTGCCTGTCTGACTTTGGCATCGGAGCGTCCTCTGCTGAGCTTAGGTCTCCATCTCTGTCCTCTTACAGGTATCCAGTGATCGAAGGAGGACGTCCAGATTTCTGCATCAACAGTTACGATGCAGCCAATTTCAGAACCATGATGGCCACGCATTAGTGAAAACAATAGATGATCTAAAAAAGTTGCCAGTTTTTTTGGACCACCCATTTTCTTTGATGTGCGCCTTACCTGATAGTTGACCATCATGTTTTTTGGGAACGTGATCTACATTTTATCCCCCATAATATTGATGGATGATGTAGATGTGATATACACGCCAAGTTGGCACATATATCAACACGTAGAGAGTGTATGTGTACTGGTGCATGTGGGGCTAGCAAACCTCTAGCCTCACGACTCTTTAACTTTGCAAATTGGCTGACCCTCACTCCTATATATTCTATACAACTTTCTTGGACAATAGCAGAATGTTCGCTCTCCACCACCTTCCAAGTAGTGTGTTCATCCACCAAACATGTGGCATAAGTGCAGGTCACCTAGAATTTCAGGCTGTGCTCTATTGATGATGGGGGCCACAATTTGGACGGACCAAATTGCCTTACATGTATGCCATGTGTAGGGTGATGAGACATCACAGTTTAATGAGTTGTGCGGGGCTTTCCTCTCCCCATGTCCTAGCCAATGAAAACCGTAGCCATACTTTTCTATCAATCTTTATCTCCCTACCATCTGTTGTTGTTGATTTTAGCACTTTTTTCAGAATCGTAAAACGCGCCTTTATGATGCACCTTTAATTGAGCATTGCAATGCGTACCTTATCCTCTGAAGAAGGACCATACGCTTATTCAGATACCACTTGATAAATCAGGAACAATGTGGCTCTATATAGAAGAACATGATCTAAAGTTATCATTTTTTATTTCTTTTCTTTGATTTCGGAGATTCGATCTTGAAATAATTAAAGTAATCAGTTAATGACTTGGCCCAAAGCTTATTATTATTTATTAGATTTATTCATTTCAATTGTATGTATCCAGAGTTTTGGCTAGAAGTAGAAGTCTTTCAACGAAGAATACGACCTTTATAATTTGCTTATTTGTATCAAAATTACTTATTGCTTGTATGTGCATTTAAATGTTATGATAATTCTTTTGTTTTGTGCGTTCGGCAAGTTGCTTTACTACGGAGTGGCTGTTTTGCAGATTAGTTGGGTTTTTATTTGAGCTAATTATAAATCTTTATTAAATGGACAATTACTCTTTATCAATAATCCAGATGCCAATGATTTTTCCATAGCTTTAAAAAAGAGATTTTTATGGTAATTCCTTTATTTTCTTGAAGTTTTGAGTCAAGTTGCATATGTTATATTTGCAATGCGAATGTTGCATATGTTCGGTGAGGCCGGTGATGAAGAGATGCCGGATTAAGATCAGTATTGCTTTGATACCATGTAAACAAACCAAAAACAATGAAGACTTTGGGGAGAATGATTCTCCTTTTCTTTTTTCTGTATTTCAGACAACCCTAAAGGATTAAATATATAGAGTTTTACAACGATTATATAAGGTAAGATGATAAATACAAATTCTTCTATACAATGAATGTGGCCTGTCTAACATGCACGTGCATGCACACGTATGTATTTACTCCCAAGGAAGTGCAAAAAGGTAGATTATGGTTTTCTCCTATTAGTTATGCTGGATGTCGACATGTATTTTTTTTCCTGAAAGAATCTTCAAATATTGATTGGCTAATTTCACAGAATATTTTCGAAGTGGTTGGTTATTCAGGGTAGAAAAGATGCGAAAATAGTGAAATAAGAAAAATATGATATATATAGACATTAAAAAATAATTATTTATTCAAATTGAAAACATTCAAATTCGGAAGAACACTGTTTTTAGAAGTCCATATTCTATAACTTATACTCGAGGAGAGCTGTTATATGGAAACTGAATGTAGTTTTGACAATTAATGCTTTCACCAAATAGTCATTCCTCTTTTTAAACATCTTGTGAAAAATCGGTCCGAGCTTGTACCTCAATGGTAGACAAGGAGTTTTTCAACATTGAAGGCTTAGGTTCAAGCCTAGCATTCCTGTAGAAAAACATCTTGTATAAAGTCTTCCTCTGTATTTCTACACTGAAATAATGTTTAGTTCCACTTTCCGTTTCCAAGGACAATGGGTGCTGTAGTATTGTGTCATTATAACTGTCATATGTATCCATCACATTGTGTTCTGGTCTAATTGACTTATTTGCTTCTATATTTCGTAGGTACGTGTCAACTTTCCCAATAGTGACATGGTTGGACATACGGGCGACGTCGAGGCAACAGTTGTGGCTTGCACGGCTGCTGATGGGGCTGTGAAGGTCTTATCTTTTTTCTTGACTTGCATATAATAGGCCATTCTTGAAGTTGCGAGGACAGCATTTTGGATTTCTCGCATAGCTCCTTAAGTTGAATCATTTCATATCAATTTTCAAAATTTGAAATAGTTTTGGAAATTATATTCATGTTCCAAGTTCAAGTTGGCTTAGCTGATGAAAAACTCGGGAATTTTGTCAAATATCATAAATTTATTCCTTAAGCATAAGTTGAATCCAAAGGATTCATAAAGTCAATAGAGAAGGAGAGGCAATATGTAGATTACTGGTTCGGGCCGGGACAAGGTCTGTACAATACCAGCCTGCAAAGTAAAGCCTAGGCACATGATGGGCCAAAACAAATAGACTGTAGCCCAAACTGTGATGATTATGCATGGCCCGGGTCCGAGCTTGGCTCAAGGCCAAGCCTAGCCACCCTCTTTTGTGCAAAGATCTGGGCTGTTCATTAGGAATTCCCAATCATGTATGATATTGACAAAAAATGCTCTTGAAACCTTAAATGGGCTGGGATGGGCAAAGCTTAAATTTTATGCCTGTGTCCAGCCTCGGGCTAAGCAGGCCATGCCCCACGGCCAGGCCAGCCCATTGACAGCCCTATTAAGCTAGCTCATTCCTAGAAGAGTAGCAACAATTCATTGGCTTTAGGCATGAGATTAAAAGAAGCCCTACTAGGATGCTCATGATTTTATTTTTTTCTTTAACCGTAAATTAGAAGTTCCATGGATACTTGTTTCTTGATGCCCAAGAAGTGCACTCCTCGAGTCACCTTCCATCTTTAAGGGCTTAGAGAACGAACCTGTGAACAATTTCAACACGATCAATATAACCCGTGTTTCCACTTCATTTGCATTACTGACCATGGATTAACTTCTTCATCGTTACGTGAACTCCAAGTGGATTCTCCAGGATTATTTAAAGCATTTCCATCCAAATTAAACTTCCACAATCCTGTACATCGGGGGATCCACGAAGTAGATTTTTGTGGATGATCAATACCCACCTCAAATTTTCAACTTCAATCTCTTCTAGAGTTTGCCTCGGGGGCCGGTGATGGGTCAGGTTTGGTCCAGGTTTGTAACGCTCTGAAAATCGGGGGTCAAATAGCAACTCAACTCCCGAGTTCCAACGCATCACTTATGCAACAAATGAAGTGATGTTTGTATGTTGTCTGTATTAGTGCATGAAACATGAATGAGATTAAGCCAAAACCGCAAACATAATTCAGGGACAGTTGTGATACGCAAGATGAGTATATAAAACCTTCTAAACCAGTACAAGTCCCCAAAGCATGTATGTTTTGCCAGGTCAATAATTACATGTACTACCAAATGATAAAGTGTAATGTTCAACTATCCATATCCGTGTGGCCCCGGTACGCAACTTCAGGTCCACATAGACCCGCCAGATCATTGCATGTAGGAGAACTCCTCACCATCATAAAAGTTAGGCTCCGCTTCACGAGCATCGCCATCATCTGAAACTACAACAGGGTCTGGTTGGTGTGTACAACACCGTCCTGTAACGTGAGAGTGAGTAGCTAACTTAGTGGAACAATCACTACAAGAAAATAGACCTTTAGCCTCAGTTCAAAATTGTGGCTAAAAATATTAAAAACTGAGGCTAAAGCCTTTAGCCTCAATTTTGCCTCAATTATCCAAACCGAGGCTAAAACCTCAGTGGCTAAAGGCTTTAGCCTCAGTTTTAACAACAGAGGCTAAAACGGCTTTTATAGCCTCAGTTTTAGCAAACAGAGGCTAAAACAGCTTTTATAGTCTCGGTTCTTCAAGTGAAGCTAAAAGAACATTTTTAGCTTCAATTGTCTCAAAATGAGGCTAAATCAAAATTTTAGCTTCATTGTTTCCAACCGAGACTAAATCCAAATTTTAGCCTCAATTGCCTCTAATTGAAGCTAAATCTATTTTTAACCTCGGTTTTCAACAACCGAGGCTAAAGAGAATAATTGAGTAAATTAGAGAGAAATCACAAACCCATTATCAGAATCAATAAAAATAGACACAAAATTCCAACTAAATTGATGGAAAGAAGAAGAAGAAGAAGCCAGATTGCCTAATAGGAAAACATGGATTCATACACAAGACAGGTAGAAGCCCACTTCTCAGGCTCATTTATATGTGCATCCAACAATGTAACCTTCAGGAGGAGACTCAAGCGAGCATGTCCATGGATATAAACTCAATGATTTCCAAGTTATTCCTACCAAACAAATACGCTATTTCCATGACTCCATGTAGCAACAAGCTGAATAAGAATTTCATTGTGCTGAGGAAAGCAAAAAATTCTACAGCGCCCACAGCAAAAGCATTCACATAATGCTCTCCAAATAGCTTCCGAAGTGTTTGAAGCTCAGGCAAATCTGCACATCTTGCAGTAGCAAATATTAGAGTTGAGACTGCTTCCTTAATGTCATTAGGGCAATTCCTGAAATAACAAATTGGAAAACATACATCAGATGATACAACCTGCTGAGCAAGCCATTCGTAAAGTTCCTTTTATGCATCATATCCGTGTTAAAAGATGCATGTGTTGTTTAACCAATGCTTGGAAAATGGGCATATACATAGTATAGCATACAAGTACATGAAGTGGGAAATGGGCTAAAATGACTGAAGAGCATCAAAAGACTTGAGAGCATCAAAAGACTCTAGGCCAATGAGATTGCAATTCTCAATCAATAAAAACAGGACACCTAAGCACCGCTACTCTATTTCATATGAATCCTTGTAACATCCCATGATTAATATGCATAACATGCAAACAATCTACATACCAAGAAGCCTCACAGAAAGAGGGAGCTCTGCCTTTAGCAACTTGGTAGCATAGTTTTAGATATCCTCCCTTGAGCAAATATGCCTTTGCAAAGACATGACTCTAGTCCGAAACTGCAAATTGTATATTTAAGTAAATTTGTCAGTAAAAAAATCAAATACTAAAGCCATTGTTAAAACAGGGTTAGAAGCACTACTAAGAGGAGCATAAAGAATTCTGTAATTTAAACCGTTCGCAA
This sequence comes from Magnolia changhungtana, assembly GCA_030180095.1. NCBI lineage: Eukaryota > Viridiplantae > Streptophyta > Magnoliopsida > Magnoliales > Magnoliaceae > Magnolia > Magnolia changhungtana. The sequence goes on along the minus strand of JASAUF010000198.1, from coordinate 2,369,384 downwards.
GGGTTTGTAATGAATAGAAACAGTGCAATTGCATAGAATCATTTCACAAAATCTGTAATTTAAAAGAATTCTGTAGTACAAAATAGCACTAGTGTGTAACCAAAAGTAGAAAGGGAAGGGAAGGGGTGCTGCTAGCAGCCAGAGTGTGGGTAGCAAAAATAAAAATAAAAACTCTTCTGTTGAAATATTCTAACCTCTGGATTATTCAAAGCCCTTATATATTCAGTGGTTAAGCAGACTCCCTATATACAAAGGAAAAGATGCAAACATTTTGGGTCATTGAAAAGGACCTGATCTGGCGGCTTGACTCCCAACATATCCTGTTACAATACATCAAGGAAGTACTTTCGTACATATTTCACTTGATGAGCAGTTCTTATCTGATAATGCATGAGATGCACACTCACTCCCGTCTAGATCAACAAAATTCTGTACCTCCCTGCTAGATCAACTAAACTCTCATTTGAATATAAAAAATACACACATCCTCATGCTCTCACTTGAAAACATCATCCAAATATCTCACATCATTCATACATGAAGAAGCCAACAGAGAAAACATAAAAGGAAAATAATTTTCCTTCATAACCATTCTCTACATTATGTCCAATCACCTCGCGCCCACCAAGTAGCTTTTCCTATGAATCCAAGAACACACATAGAATTAGAAATAAATCATACTAACTTGAATCAATTAATTTTGAGCTTGGATGGATAATTACGTACCATTCTCATTTTATATGGCCATGAAACCATGGATTGACCACAAATTGAAATTATTGTCATTCCAAGTCCAACTGTCTAACTTAAAAGCCCATGAAACTGCAACGAATTAAAATTGCGCCAGTCACAATTTGGCCATATTCTTCTCATAATGAATTTGAATAATTGCAATACAGTTCAACAAAGCATCCAAAGAGATCCTAAAAGAAGCAAAACTAAGAAAAATTTCAATACTACAAACTCAATTTGAGCCAGGGTTCTTTACCATTCACCGAGAAACTCTTTCAACATTCTTGTCTAGAATGATCGTTAATGACCTATTCAACATGCATTGACGACAATGAATTCTAAAAAAAAAAAAAAAAAAAAAAAAAAAAAAAAAAAAAAAAAAAAACCATTCATGAACATTAACGTCACATTCAAATGTAAGCAAATGGAGCCAAAAATGACAGATTTCCTTGCAACAGAAGGTATACCAAAACAGAAGGGACAGAAACCGGACTCTAATTATCGCCCATCAAACGCTTCTCATCTTACTGGCTGAATCAGTTCCAAAGAACAAATAGTTTCCCAATTGGACGCCAACAAGATACATACCCCAATATCCTGGCAACAAAAAAGATGGACGAAAACCTCAACATGAATGAAAGTTAAATGGTAAAATGGAATATGATAAACTTCAAGATCATAGGAGAAGAAAAAAGAAAAATTAAAATTCTTGTGTTTTAATTTAATTAATTAATTTATTTTTTTTTGAAAGATTAAAATTTTGAATAAAACAAGTGCAATATCAAGACAAATAAGAAACGAAAGGAAAAGGTGTAGATGTGGAAGAGCAAATTACAACTTAACAAAAGAAGCATCATGACGCATTGAAATACAAACTACAAAGAGGACTTGGGGTGTGAGGCCAATTGAAGGGGGTCATGTATATGAAACGGTAAATGAGAGTGGGAAGTTACCATGGACCATAAACCATAAACAATAATATAGATGGCCCAGATACCATAAACCAAGAAGAATGATGGACTTCATACAGTTTAGAAAGCACAACCCAACAAAAGGTTCAAGTCTTAAAACAACAAGCTAAAGGAGAAACGATTCTACACAAAAAGTAACATGCACCAAGTATACTAAAAAGGCCCTCCTTATTTTGGTTGATGAAGTTCGCTTCCCGTTTGTTAGAGACTAAGTACTCATTTAACCCACACATCAAGCATATCTGATAACCTGAAAAGGAAGGGGAAGTTCAATTGAGTGTTTGACACGGTAAATTCCAGAAAAGAGAGATCAACCAAAGTAACAAATTAGACATATGCCTATAAGAATCAAAGCACCAAGTATGCCACAGTATTGAGGACGGATGTTGATTCTGGTTGTTAGGATGGAAACAGCAGCCAGTGTGAAAAAGAAATTCCAATGCACGCCATATTCCCCCACATGAACCTAAAAAGAATAAAGGAAGAGCCCTTATGAACAAGGAAAGTAGTACAAAAATAAAAATAAAAAAAGGAGGAAGAAATAAGAAACTGTAATCATGAAGCAGCGCCCCCCCCAGGATTTCTTAAGAATAGGCAATCTATGACCAAAGGAATCAAATTTGCCAAAACTGACTAAACTCATTTTTGGTGGAGAAAAAGAGAGTCACCCACCAGAAACATGCATGTTTTGGGTGGAGGGACTGTTTGACTTGCTGGTTTGCTAAAACCAAACAAATCATAACGGTTTTCGGCCCAGGGCAAGTTGCACTTGGAAACTGACTTTTAAAACCTTACTACAACCTGTTTCTCACATCTAATAGAATCATACCAACTATATTTCATGTCATCTCAAACAACCCGCCAATTAACAAATAACTTGAGTGAAATGTAAAAATTAATTAAAAAAATGACAACCAACAAATTGTCATAATTCAAATTAGATGTTTAAATCCAATTTTAAGCAATAAGCGTATCTGCATCCGAATACTATCCAATTTTAAGAAAAAAAATATGCCTGTCTGAATGCTTAAAAAGAACGATATGTTCATAAAATTTTCATATATGTCATTTGAATCTTAGGTCGCCTACTTAATTCGAAATAGATAAGCCAAGCAGAATAGTTCAAACAAACACCTCCCAACAAGTGCAAGCGTACATAATTGTAAAAGAACCAAGCTGACCAAGAAAAAGCTCCCTACCTGATAATCTACACCTGCTATAAAAACGGGCCGACCAAATCCTAGCAAGATTAATGGACTTGTAGATTGAAGTGCGGCCTTCCATTTCCTAGGTAGGGAAGATAAAAGCTTAATTTCACAACAGAGTGATGCAAAATAAAAAAATAAAATAAAAATAATAATAATAATAAAAAACTATTATGAATACTTTGTGACCTATAAAGAAAATGTCCGAGCAGTACAAGCCCAAAACAAACCTCTTGTTGTACATCCCATTTCCTAAGAGGGGAAGACAACCCTGATTTCACAGCAAAGTGTTTGAAAAGGGAAAAAAGATCATGCAATACAAAGCCATATTAAAATACCCTTCTAATATCAAAAGTACCATGAAGTACCATGAAGGAACAAGCAGGCTGGTATCTATCCACCCTTTACATTTGGATTCAAATTACAGGATTACAATGAAATAAGTCTAAGCTCACATTTCAGAATTAAATATAAGAATCCAAATAACATGGAGTTAGCGGGGTACAGTATAATGGTTTAGAAACCATATGGAGACTTATGTAAATTGAAAGATACTTATGCTCTACTGGTTTTAATAGCTGATTCTACATCTGATTGGACAATTATCAACCAGAGATATGTTGTAGGCATAGATTTCAAAAGATCCTATAATTGAAGGCTAACATGTCTGCCCTGTACCATTAGTTTTTTCAATAACTATACTATTTCTTTCTAGCTGGAGTAGCCCCTAGTTGCATGTAGTGCAAAGGTAAATGATGAGGGGTTCTGACATGGGAGTGGAAACGCATCATCATCACCATAGCTTGTCACAACTATTTGAATATGGAAGAGTGGAAGCATCCATCCAAAATTTTTGGCAGGTGTAAAAGACTAAAAGCACAGAAAGTGGAGGGGGAGCACAAGGAAGCAATGTTTAAGAAAGTTCATGCAACTAAGCTTTAGACATTATATTAGTTAGCTAGTACCTTCTAGATTCCCATGGCCTCCTTCCACTGTCTTCGTGCCACAGAACTAGTGCTGGCTTTAAATCTCCCAGTGTAACACTTTGCCAAAGGAGACCAAAATAGGGTCAGCAAAAGGATGCATCTTCTGATAATATTAGAAAGGTCTAATTTGCCGAAACATCAAAAGCATTAATATCGTAACTGTTTAAATACCCAGGATATTTTTTATAAAATGCGGTAATGTCCAAAAGTAACAAAAAGGGTCAAGACCAAATTAATCAAACAAAATGGGTACATTACATTCATGGGGAAAAAATGCTCGACTGTAACCACTTTTTTTTTTTTAATGAACAACTCATTTTTTATTAAAAAAGCTGAAAAAGTTAACATAGATTGTGGGGAGGAAAAACAATGAGAATAAGGTGATAACAAGGGATATTCACAAAGAAGACCAAAAGCTTCTTCTCTAGCTCCCAGATAGCAAAATACCCTCTCATAGAAGTAGACATTAATGCATGATCTAAATCTCGGAACTCCTCAAAAAAAAAAAAAAAAAAAGGTGTCTCCCATGATCATGTCTCTTATTGTAAGATGGATGTGCCAGTTATTGCAAGACAAAAATGAAACATATCACACTACTCAAAAAGTTCACCAGGCTGATGCTTTTCAGAAACAGAAATGAAAACGCCAAAGCAAAAGAGACAGCACATGGACAAGTAATAAATAGGGCGTTTAAAAGGAAATTATGGCATATGAATGTCCAATGCGACTGTCACTAATGAATACTGACACATTCAGTACAAGAAAATGGACCCCCAGCTCATGTTGTGAGAAGTCTCTACATACCTTCTTTGGGAATATAACCCTGCCGGTGGCTGGGTGATGTGCTTATGAAAATCCGGAAGTTTGTATATAGCGCATCTGAGAAGAATAAAGCAGTCTGAGATTGTTGATGGATTAAATACCTCTAGTGAATTTTACTTTCAAGAAAGGCAAGCTTACAAGACTTAATTATTCATAATATCTTCCATTCCTGTAACAGGAGACCTGAAGATGAGAGGACATGGGTCTCCATTACAAAGGGATAGATACCCATTCATTCCACCATTGCGCATAAGAATAAAAAGAATTAGAAAACTATAACAAAATCATGAAATAATTAGAAATCAGAAATCCGAAACATTCAAATAAGAAAATGATAAGCAAGCGTAGAGTGACTTCTCTAAAATGTGGATTTGATATGTCATCGTTCAAAAGCCAGGTTGGACACAGATGGTGTAAAACATCCCACAACCCAAAGAATTCAAAACAGACATGTAAAATTTTGTAAACAGAATATATCAAGATACAAATATGATATAAGTAGGGATAAACTCAACTTTCACACCAAGATCTATCAAAATATTTGAGGTTTTCAACCAACCTCCCTGTCTTCTTTGACCAACAAAAAAAAATTTAAAATTAAAATTAAATAAAATAAAAAAATCATGTTCTTTGAAAGAATTCCATGTTTGTTATCGGAAAGGGTTGTTCTACAGCCCAAAATTGTTACAGGCTTAATACAAGAAGTGTTGTAAGAACACAAAATTCGCACCAATCAGATGATTCTAACTATTAGATCAATTGCCCACAAAATGGATGGTTGGTATCATTTATTGAAAACAGATCCCATCAACAATTTGATTCATCAATTTGTAGGGGAGTATAACAGATCACTTGCAGTTCTAAAGAATCAGTTTTATCAAACCTACCAAAAACGAACAAGATGGATTGCATCATCCAATTACTGTTGAATCTTCAATGGTAACTTTGTAGGGGAGAAAGGAAGGATTCTGCAACTAAGCTTTCGAAATATTGTCAGTATCTGATACCTTGTTGGAACCATAGCAATTCCCATTTGTTGTCAAAGAAACTAGATTATTGTGGTTGTCCTTAACATTTCTTTCTTCTTCTTCAAAGCCAGGGAAACCAAGGATTCCCAGTTAAGGGGCAGCAATCTCGCTCTAGTCCATTTGCACAATGTGTCGCTCTAGTTAGAAGGATCATGCAACTAGGGTCAAAAGAAGCATCAAAAGACTAGACAGAAACCATCAACAACCCAATGAAGAATTAAAGCTACAGATAGAAACAATTGCAACACAAGATTCTTATGTCACTGCACAATTTTGAACCCCCTCAAACATGCAACTAAGGTCAACACAGGCGGAAGTGCATCTACTTAGAAGGATCATTCAACTAAGGTCAAAACAAGCATCAAAAGCCTAGACAGAAACCATCAACTACCTAATGAAGAATTACAGCTACAAATAGAAACAACTGCAACACAAGATTCTTATACTCAGAGAATAGAAACACCAACTTTCAAAGCCAAATCAGCAATATCACGGGCAAAAATCCTTCAAAAATGTGACGTTTGAAACCATTACTCACATTATCCTACACTAACAACGTCAGATTTTCTCAAAAACAGAGATTTAAAACCAAAATGAACAGACAAATCAAAAGGCAACATCACCTCTTCAGATTGGCAATAGGTTGGAGCTCAACAACGTCTATTGCTGTTGATGACCGGAGATGCGGTAGGGTTTCAGCGGTTGGTGGATGCGGTGTAAGGGTTACAGATCGAGAGTCGGATAGGGAGAGAGAAAATGAGAGAGAGACAGAAGGGGAAAACCAGAGCCCGAATAGAGATCCAAGTTGCATCATCTACAATAGGCTGATCGATTTGGTGCTCTTGCTGGCGCTTTCCGGGATGGAGCTTGCTCTGATCGTGACATCTCTTGTTCAGAAATCAGGTTTGGGAGAAGGAACTGCGAACTGATGGCGAAAACGAGATGGATTTTGGTGATCCAGGGCTGGGAAGAGTTGAGAGTCCATGGATCGAGGTGATGTAGAGGGATTTGGTAAGAAGATGGAGTGAAATTGGGTTGATTCTAGGGTTAGGGCTTGGTAGATTTGAATGATTTTAGAAAGGGGTTGGTGGGAGAGAGCGAACGCAGACCTCTGCGTTGAAAGGGGGAATATAAAATGGGAATAGCCAGTGCATTGAAGATGTCCTCTGCAGGAGTATCCTTGAAAGCCCCTCTTTTTGCCTTGCAGATCGGAGTCCTACAAGCTCTGCAAAAATGCAATTCAACATTGTAAGGTAAAAGAAAATTACTCTTTTCGATCTAATCGAAAGAAAGAGAGAAAGCAGAGACAACTCATGCAACAATCACAACATCGTCATTTGAAATTTCATGAGAAGGACCAGAACTATAAGAAGAAGCTTGGTTTTTTCAATCCAAAGAGCGGAAATCAATGAGGAATCTGTTTCCGACGAGAATGAAAAACGAGATTTTAGAAAAATAGAAGAGACGGAGATGGATACATGCAAAGATGGAGATGAAAGATGAATTTCTGCGGATTTCAAATGGCGGAGAATCATTTCTTGGCGGAATCTGGCTTTTGATTTCTCAACGCCGCTCTCTTTTGTTTCTTTCTTACGGTGCTTTATATATACGTGTCCGTTTTTTGCCTCGGTTCGTATGAAAGTGAGGCCAAAAGGTGGACTTCTTGCCTCAGTTCCAAAACTGAGGCTAAAAGGTAGTTTTCCATGTGATCATGTGGGTGAAACTTTCGTAAGATCCAACCCAAACATAAAACATGCTCCAAATGGAACCCAAATATCATGACCACCCATAACTTCGGTTGTCCATGCCGTAGCAAAAAGTTGGGATGGGATGCCTAATATTAGCTTTTGTGTAGGGGCCACCATAGTGTTTACACACCATCCAATCCATTCATCTGATGTGCTTCATCAGGATGAAAGAATTACACAAAAAATCATTACAAAACATAGGTGGGCCATACCACATGACTTTAGATGTTTTGAGTTATAAATTTTACAAGGAAACTGAACTGAATGCTGAATCAACTTGATTTTTGGATTGAGGCTAAACAAGGTCATTCCTGCGAGGTACTCTACACCACCGCCAGGTCGCTTTTTTTCTTTTTTGTCTAAGTGGCGACTAAACAGGGCTCTATAGAATCGAATTGACGATGGTACGAATAATCTTTTCATGAAATTAATTTTGGCCTCAGTTTTTCACTAACCGAGGCAAAAGGACAAACTTTTAGCCTCAGTTGCTCACCAACCGAGGCAAAAAGGGAGACTTTTGGCCTCAGTTTCTCATCAACCGAGGTAAAATGGCAGACTTTTGACCTCGGTTCTCAATAACCGAGGCAAAAGGGCAGACCTTTGACCTCGGTTTCTCAATAAAGGCAAAAGGGCAGACTTTTGGCCTCAGTTCTTAACAACTGAGGCAAAATGACAGACTTTTAGCCTCAGTTGCTCACCAACTGAGGCAAAAGGGTAAACTTTTAGCTTCAGTTGCTCACCAACCGAGGCAAAAAGGTAGACTTCTGGCATCAGTTTATCACCAACCGAGGCAAAAGGGCAGACTTTTGGCCTCAGTTTCTCACCAATCGAGGCAAAAGGGCAGACTTTTGGCCTCAATTCTCAACAACCGAGGTAAAAGGGCAGACTTTTAGCCTCAGTTGCTCACCAACCGAGGCAAAAGAGCAAACTTTTAGCCTCAGTTGCTCACCAATCGAGGCAAAAAGGCAGACTTTTGGCCTCAGTTCTCAACAACCGAGGCGAAAGGACAGACTTTTAGCCTCAGTTACCCACCAACCGAGGCAAAAGGATAGACTTTTGGCCTCAGTTTCTCATCAACTGAGACAAAAAATAAATTTTTAACCTCAATTCCTTTACAACCGAGGCTAATAACCACATTTAGCCTCCTTTTTTTGAACCGAGGCTAAAAAATTGAGGCTAAAGGCCTACTTTCTTGTAGTGAATAAAGCACAGGTTAACATGTTATCAATTCAATCAAGCAGTAATGATAAAGCAGGAAATCACACATCCCTTAGTACTCTTGTTAATGCAAGAATGGTATGTATGTATGATGCATGCCCTCGCCTGCGCTCCCTCAGCGACTCCTTCTTACGTTTGCGGCATGCCACACTCCCTCAGTGCTTGACCATCAACGCCAAACGCACACGTATGCGGTGCATGAACGTGATTACCAAGTTCTTTATTAGTCATTTTCATACAGCAGGATTGAGAAACTAAGGTACCTCCCTTATATCACTTCCCAAACAAGGATCCATTCTAGAGTCGTCAATCCTAGTAAATCTCATACGATGATACGGTTCTAGGTCGCTGCAAAGGGCTCGTCGCCTTATCAATGCAGGCCTAGTTATACTCTAGTTACTACGGAGAGGCTCGTCGCCTCAACGCAGGTTCAGAGTATGCTCGAAGTCACTACACCAACGCGTCATCTGGGGCTGACGCAATCGCAACACCCCTTCAGATATTGTCCAACCAACAGGTATCAGAGTGTGCAGCGGTGGTTTCGTTTGGCAATGGCCCACACGAGGCTCACGCACAACGCATCTTCGATCGGTGTAGGTAACGGCTTTCGAATACGGTGTCCCATACCACCGTATTCGGCTCACGAGTCACGGTTGCTTCTTATCGGTCACTACGGGGAGGCTCGTAGCCCCAGCGTAGGCCGACAGCTCGACCACAGTGTCCCATACCACCATGTCCGGCTCATGAGTCTTAGCGGATCGAGTTACCAAGGTTAACGGGGTTTCACTGGTAAGTTTAGTACCTTAGGTTCAAGCAGTAGCGTCCAAACATGGTGAACACAAAATAGGCCCATCGGTTTATTAGACAAGTTCGACCGAGTACGACGTCTGGCTCGAAGTAGATAAGGTACTACTGTCGACAACCATCGTATGATTTGGATTCATCGAACGTGTCTTTTGTGGCGAAATGACCTCAGCCACAACATCAAGACTTGTTACCGATTGCCTGGACTATACAATAGCCCCAATCACATTCAATTACAACAAAATATCCTAGAAGATAGTTAAAGCAGTTATGAATCAAGATTGCAAATCATATAATCAAAGGTCCAATAATGTCCGCTTTAGGGCTGCCAGGGCTGTTACATGGAATCGTTACACCGCTCCCCCATCACCCGTCATGGATTTGTTTATGCATTTTATGGACTACGACTTAAACATAAATCCACACATATGCATTCCATAGATAAAACAGACGCTATAATATACAGTACATGGAGGACATCATACACATAGTTAAGGGAGTTGGGAATCATAGCTCAACACCCATATAAATTTTAATTTACTAACCGCTTACTCATTCAATCATTTTAACAAACACTTAGACTACACGTACATCAACATACATGACGTATGTTGATCACACAAGTAGTAGGCCAAATCCTTTCACTAGGGAGTTGCCCCGTATACCACATGCAAATACCCACGACGGATAATCACAGCATGCATGAATCTGGGTTCCATACTCATTCAATCATTTCCACAAACACGTGGGCTACACACTTAGACATATATACGTGCATTAGTCGTGGCGTGATTTAGGGCAAATCCTTTCGCTAAGGGTTATCGCCTATACAACCATCATATATCCATAACTGTTGGTCATGGCGAGCACGAATGCGAATTCTATACTCATTCAATCATTTTTACAAACACATAGGCTACACAATATAACATACACAACGTATGTTGATATAACATACCTTAGGGCAAATCCGTTCACCCAGAAGTTAATACCAGTAAGTCTAGCATACATATACAATAGCTAATCATGGCCAACACAATTTCAAATTTTATACGTATACGGTATTTTCTATAAATACATGAAATACAGTATATTCAACGTAATTAACATATAACTGAAAAATGAAACGGATAACACTTTGTACATGTACAATAGCATCCAGATCATGAATCTATCATTATCTAACATTGAAAGCATTGAAAACCATAACCTAAGCGTCTATAGTCCGCACCTTATGCCGTAGAAGCGTAACAAAATCAGTTTAAACACTGAGCCTTTGTCTACGGCACCAGAACAACCTATAACAGGGAATATGTTAGCTGTTCTATCAACTGTTCTATTTGAATGTCTAAAACAGGTTAGGGTTAGGATTTCTTACCCAAATACGGCGTTGGAAACACCGGAAGAACTACACGGGAGTGGTGTTTCAGCAAGTGAATTAGCAGGGAAGAATCCCAGGAAGAATCTCCACTTCTTTCTCTCTTTCTCTCTCTTTTCTTTCTTCTCTCTCCTAGGGTTTCTGAAATTCGTATGGGATGAGAGAGTGAGGGCTTAAGGCCCTTATATAGGCCCAAAACTGATGGGAATGGCCCCAAGGCCAAGGTATACTTAGGTTATGTCCAAAATCAGCCTGTTTCGACTCAACAGAATATTTCTGGAGCCCCCCCTTGAGCCAAAGGTTGGACTTAAGCTCACAGACCTTGGATCTAGGTTGAGTTAAAGTTTCGTTTCAGTCTGGTTCCCAGATCACACGTGGCGGACCAGTTTCAGTTCAACGGTCACTGAAACTCGATCAGGGCCACAAGTGCACTGACTTGTGTATGAAATTTCTCCTGATCCGAGGGTGTATTTGGGTCGGTTACGATGGTCTGATTGCTTATATTCGGCCCGCAAATGACAAGTCTCAGATTCGAATTAATTTCTAAAGGAAACCACGTTTTCTCACACACTTCACTCTGGGCTCAAGCGAATTACTTCGGGACACTATCTGGACTTGATTTCCGAGTTGGTTGCCAAGCCCAGCAAGGCGGTCTTGATTATATAATTTCGTAGTAATCGGACTTTCGACGTACGGTCCAGATCCGATACGGAGTTATGAGATTGATCCTAGATTTTAGGGTAACCTAGTGTTGAGGGTCCAATATTGCATATTAAACCCCATTTATTACCTGAATTTACGAGCATGATACTGTTTAACACCCGATTTTAATGGTGTTTGTGCTGCAGGGTGTATTTGCGAGTATAGGACTGAAAAAGATACTAAAAACATGGATTTAACGATCGAGAAGCACGAAGGAAAGGGACGGACTCCAGAGGACCAAGATCAACGAATTCACATGCTAGGGATCCGAGGAAATCAAGCTGTTCATGTTAAAAATGGCCCGAAACTGGTCCATAATGCAAGATCACAGGGTTCCTGCCATCCGATTAGCTCAAAACTTTATACATGGCCTGGGGACCATAAATAAACCGTACATATTAAATTTCAACCATTGGGTATCTCGAGAAGTTGGCCAACAGACAGATCAACCCCTTAATTCATTAAATGGGGCCCACATGCTATCTGGATATGCTTCAAAATTATCCTTGACGGCTTAAATAATATGAGAAAAAGGATGGACGGTACAGATTTCTGATAAGAATCATAGTGAGCCCTGCATATGGTGCATGTACATCATGTACATGGTATACATGCTGAGCACCACGCCACCTTCCAATTTTAAACAAGCCCCATGTGTCTTCTCCAGAAATGGAAGTTGCTGGCCGACTTCGTCTAACGAACGGACGAGTCCGTTTTTCGAAAGATTGTGGGCCCCACACATGCCTCGTACGGCTGATCTAAACCGTCCATTTTGTAGAGAGCCTCGGAAACATAAAAATCATGCTGACCTTTGGCACCCATGTATACACACGTGCGCTATATAGAGATCACAAGAAGGTTGTTCTGCAGCGTTCAAAATAGTTGCAACGTAATTACTCCTTGGAGCCGTGTCAACTACAATTAAAAAGCCACTCCTTCCGCACTGAAATCTCGCCACGCATCCAATAGACGGAGTAGATTTCATTTTTATGCTTGATCGTGGCCCACCAAGCAACGCAGTCGGATCGATCCCGTTATCACGTCTAAACGTTGCCCGATTTTTACGGCCCATTGTGCGTTCATGGCGGCCCGATCGGATGATCGATCCAGAGATCATTCGAAGTTTCATCAGGGAGGCTAACACCATAGCCTGGTGTCCGAATCAGGATCGAACGTGCATAGCTTAGAAATTTTATTCCAAATATAGTTGTTTCCGCGCACATCGTCGCGATAAGGAGAGTCAACATGCGACGGAGAGTCGGTTCTCCGACTCAGAAGGCCTACACACAAGCAATTCTCCACCGTTTCCTGCTGCTATAAAAAGAAAGAAAGGAAGTTGTGAGGGGAAGTCGGTTTTGGGCCATTCCTTGAAGGAGAGACTTAGGAGAGTATTTGTTTTTTCTCTTTCTCTTTTCTTTTCTTTTTTTTTTATTTTGAATTTAGGTGATCATGACCATGATCATTTGAATCTCTTGACTAGGGCCAAGAGGTGAAGCTTGTAGCGAGATGGGAGGATTCTGCGCTTGGATTATGCCCGTTGAATTCGTTTTGATCGGTTTGATTTAAAGGAAGATTTTAGTTTTTAATGATTTAGTGTGACCGATATTACATTAGATCTGTGATGGCTTGAGTTTTCCTTTTCCTTTTTCGATTGTGGGGTTAGAAAGCCACATTGTTCACCATCGTCTCCTAGGCATGGTTGGATGACGGAATCCTTCCTAACATTCATACATCACACTGATTGGTTGTGGATTGGTTTAACTCGTTGTTTGCTTTGTCTCATGGACATGGTTTTGTGATGGAATCCATTCTAATTTACACCCGTCTCATCTTTTGAAAACTTGATCAAAGGAAGTTCGATTGTTCTCTAAGTGATATACCTTCCAACCGGATGAAGATGGGACTCGAACTCAGCTTGAGTTCGTGAATCAAGCATAGATCTCCTCAGATCTCTACAAGTGGATCCCACAATCCCTAGTTTTCCTTTTCTCTCGAATTCTTAAATTTAGCTTAATAATTCACCATTATTCCTCAAATCACAATTAGTTTAGATTTCATCTTAGCTTAGTTCTAGATCTGTTTATTTTCGGGATACGTGCGGGTTTCGGTCCTGTGGATTCGACCTCGGTCTTACCGAGTTTTACTACATCACAACCCTATACTTGGGGGTGAACAAGTTTTAACACCAAGTTCTGTGGGATTGACGGCTACATTTCCTGAAGATAACTGGTTTTAGGATTAGTTTGAGATTAGGACTTTTTTTAGATTCTTAGGTTTTATTTTTAAAATTTCCTAATTCAGGTTTTTCTTAAATTTTTAGAAATTTTATATTTAAAGTAACTTTCTATTTTTAGATGGTTTTCCCTTTTTAGAAACTAACCCAACTTTCTTATTTTGTAGGATTCTAAGATAGGTTTCTAAATTGGTAATTTCTCTTCTCCTTGCTATTTCTAGATTAGGATTCCTTTTTAGCAAGTTTCTAATTCTAACTCTTTTAGAATTTAATTTTGTTTCCTATTTTTAGAAACTTTCTATTTAAAGACTTTCTGTTTAGAAACTAACTTTCCTGTTTTGTAGGCCTTCCAGAAATTTCTAATTCGGTAAGATCTTTCTAAATTCTACTTTCTATTTTAGAACTTTTCTATTTCTAGGTTTTCATTTATTTTAGAAATTCTTTCCTTTTTAGAAACTCACATTACTTTCTATTTTAGGATTAGGATTTCTAATTTAGAACTTTCTAATTCTAGGTTTAGGGAATTTTCCTTTCTAGAAACTAATTTTCTATTTCAATTATAGGAACTTTCTAATTTTAAACTTTTTATTTTAAAAGCTAATCTCTTTTGTTTTCTTTTGCAGGATCTTAACATAGGAACTTCTTAATTGGTACCTTCCTTCTAACTTCTCCTCATCTTACTTTTCATATTACTGTAGGATCTTTTCTTATATTTTTCTTAGGAATAGATTCGATTGAGGGTTTCACCATGTATATGCACGAGTGGGAACGTCAATATGCTGAGATAGCTTTTGAGCATGCGAAACAATGCGAAGGGATTTATGATGATTATGATAAACATCAACCTATGTCTCAGATTTTTCCTGAACCAATCATCGAAAATCGACCTGAGCATAACACTCCATCGGTTAAAAGTCTTTACGCGATCATATATAGGAGAACAATTATACCCCACGGATTAACAAAACAGTACGTGAGTGTTGGGGTTATCATAACTATGGGAGTGAGAATTATTATCACCCATCCGAGAAAAAGAAAACAATGCGTGATTATATTATGAGTGATAATAAGTATTATCAACCATCAGATTCTCCCACCTATGATCCGTATGACTATAAACAGTGGAAACATCAATATCGGGAAGCTGAACCAGCTATATATCATAGTGATAATTCTCTTGGGTCCTCTACTTTTGAAACCCAATCGAAACAGATCGAGAGGATTCACTTCAGAAGCTCATGAAAGCACAAGAGCAATTCAATCAACTTGTCATACAATCATGCGAATTGCTCAAATCCTCAATTCCAATCATTCAGTCACATCTTATGGAGAAGGAAGAGGCTAGGTTATCCCAGCCTCATCCTAATCTAAAGCACAATGTGAAGAAGGTTATCATAATTCGCTTGTGGCAGAAACTGAAATTATGAATGAGGAATTGGATTCCATTAATGAGCAGATGGTTCGATTTCCCGATGAGTCAATCTCGATGACTGTCCAAAGGAATGATCAAGAGACATGGGTGTCTTTCAAATATAATGATAGTGACACACTTCACTCACATGACACACATGATTACACGGATGAGGTGGAGGTTAGTTTATTCGAACCTCAACCCAATCTAGGAATAGAATGTGAGGAATGTGATCCCATCCCAAGTGCACACTGCACAGAACTGGACGATCATGAGTACTGGGATTCAATCGCAAGTGTGGCCCCTGCCAATGATCAAGAGGTTCAGGAACTTGTCAACCATAAGGAACAACTCCACATGCTCCGTTATGACTGATTTAAATGTGGAGGATGAACCACTTTCAACTAACTCTTCCGACCTTTGTGATGCATGTTTGGACCACTCCTCCAATTGAATGATGATATGATTCAGGAGATGGACGATTTACTTGACATGACTCTGGAATTTGAAACTACCCAGTTGAGGCTACAATCTGAGCTATACACTTTAGACGATTCAATGCCTCCACTGAGAAGCTTCAATGACCAGAGTCTTCATAACAATGCTTCCCCTATTGATCTCCAACTTGTCTGTACAGGGCAAGAGAAAGAGAGCATGCGTTCATCTGCTTCTAGAGACGATAAAATCCCTAGGCAAATCATCACAGACTTCGATGCAGGAGACGAGTCACTCTCAGCTGAATTTCCCAATTCTTTGGACGATTGCGTGGCACACTTTTCAGATTCGAATGATCCTATGATTAAAGAAATAGTGGATGCCTTGCAAGAGACTATCTCGGTAGTTGTTACTAACCGAGAGCACCCTTACTCTGAAGCCCCTTCTTCCCCAGACTCTGAATGTTTACCACTAAAGGAAGAGGAGCTAAAAATTGAACCGAAGTCTGGAACTTCGGAATGCATTGAGACTACATTACTTCCTGAAAATCTTTCTGAATTTTATCTACCTGTAGTCTCTGATTCACCATGGGATACTAACTTTGAGACTTTTTCTAACACAGGTGAATCGTATATACTTTGGATACCTCAGGTGAATCAACGATGAATTTTTATTGAGGTACATAAGTTTCTCTGGCCATTCATGCTCCAGGGCATCAAAGCCTATTGCAAAAGGGCTTTTGGATGATCCTGTTGAAAACCTCACTGAGAAATTTATCACGATACTGGCCGAAGAGGAACCTGCGGCATGATCGAGTAGCTTTTCCCTTGCTTTCATAGGACTAGGTTAGTTTGCTTCCTGCATTATTTTAGGATAGTTTGCTTTCATGTCTTCACTCTAGTGCTAACCAGCTTTCATGCCGCGATCTCTTGGAACATCTTTCTCGATTCCTTTGTCCAGGTAATATCTTCCCATCACTTCTCATTTACTTTCGTTGTCCCATGTGCATTGCATGCTCATATCTTTTACATTGAGGACAATGTAGCTTTTAGGTTGGGGGTGGGAGATCAGGTTACCTAATCAGTGTTTTCTTCGTCTTGAGCAAAAATTGTGAAAATTTTTAATTTTTTTTTTCTGGACTTTCTGGTGAATTCGAAGTGATTTGACGTCCATATTTGATTTAGAATTACAGGATATGGAATGTTGGTGATTTACTACTCTTGGATTCAGTTGTCTGTTAGATTTCACAGTTAAGTTCGAATTATCAATCCATGATTAGAAGTTTTAAACATTGTTTGAATCATGATTTCACATGTCACATCTCGCTTACCCATTGAAGTTTCAGTCGATATTGAAGGATTAATTTGGTAATTAGTAAGCATGAAAGGAACTAACCTGAGAAAATTGAATGGATTGGGCAAACGGTCTTCACCATAGGTTTGCTCCCTACAGGCGAGGATTTAATTCCCCAAGAATGACAATCGAAAAGGGCTAGGAGAAAAAAAAAAAAAAAAAAAAAAAAAAAAAAAAAAAAAGGAAAGAGTTGGAAATGATGAGGCAGGTTTTGGTTGCCATGAATCCTCTTGTTAGTTACTAATGATATCTTGAAATAAAGAAGTGAACTTTAATGATGATAAGCCGAGATTACACTATACACCTATGGAACTCAATGTTTAGAATTTTTCTAATTGATGGATTAATACTTTGAACTTTATTATGAAGTATACTGTGCTCTTGATTTCAAGAGGGAGTAATTCCCAACATTCATGCATCGTAGAATTCTCGTATCTATATTGCTTTTCAAAAATCACTCGAGTTCATAGAAATTGTACTGCAATTCTTAAACTTATTTTTCGCATATTTTGCTCGGGACTAGCAAAATGCTGGTTGGGGGTTGTGTTGAGGGTCCAATATTGCATATTAAACTCCATTTATTACCTGAATTTACGAGCATGATACTGTTTAACACCCGATTTTAATGGTGTTTGTGTCTTAGGTGTATTTCGCGAGTATAGGACTGAAAAAGATACTAAAAACATGGATTTGACGATCGAGAAGTACGAAGGAAAGGGATGGACTCCAGAGGACCAAGATCAACGAATTCACATGCTAGGGATCCGAGGAAATCAAGCCGTTCATGTTAAAAATGGCCCGAAACTGGTCCATAATGCAAGATCACAGGGTTCCTGCCATCCGATTAGCTCAAAACTTTATACATGGCCTGGGGACCATAAATAAACCGTACATATTAAATTTCAACCATTGGGTATCTCGAGAAGTTGGCCAACAGACAGATCAGCCCCTTAATTCATTAAATGGGGCCCACATGCTATCTGGATATGCTTCAAAATTGTCCTTGACGGCTTAAATAATATGAGAAAAAGGATGGACGGTACAGATTTCTGATAAGAATCATAGTGAGCCCTGCATATGGTGCATGTACATCATGTACATGGTATACATGCCGAGCACCACGCCACCTTCCAATTTTAAACAGCGCCCGCCCGTGTCTTCTCCAGAAATGGAAGTTGCCGTTTTCGGCTTCCGTCTAACGAACGGACGAGTCCGTTTTTCGAAAGATTGTGGGCCCCACACATGCCTCGTACGGCTGATCTAAACCGTCCATTTTGTAGAGAGCCTCGGAAACATAAAAATCATGCTGACCTTTGGCACCCATGTATACACACGTGCGCTATATAGAGATCACAAGAAGGTTGTTCTGCAGCGTTCAAAATAGTTGCAACGTAATTACTCCTTGGAGCCGTGTCAACTACAATTAAAAAGCCACTCCTTCCGCACTGAAATCTCGCCACGCATCCAATAGACGGAGTAGATTTCATTTTTTATGCTGATCAGTGGCCCACCAAGCAACGCAGGTCGGATCAGTCCTGTTATCACGTCTGAACGTTGCCCGATTTTTACGGCCCATTGTGCGTTCATGGCAGCGATCGGATGACCGATCCAGGCATCGTTTCGTGTTTCATCGAGTCTAATACCATAGCCTAGGTGTCCGAATCAGATCGAACGTGCATAGCTTAGAAATTTTATTCCAAATATAGTCACAGCACCGTCGTCGCGATAAAGGAGAGTCATGAATCGGAGAGTCGGTTCTCCGACTCCAGAAGGCCTACACACAACAATTCTCCACCGTTTCCTGCTGCTATAAAAAGAAAGAAAGGAAGTTGTGAGGGGAAGTCGGTTTTGGGCCATTCCTTGAAGGGAGAGACTTAGGAGAGTATTTGTTTTTTCTCTTTCTCTTTTCTTTTTCTTTTTGTTTTATTTTGAATTTAGGCTGATCATGACCATGATCGGCTGAATCTCTTGACTAGGGCCAAGAGGTGAAGCTTGTAGCGAGATGGGAGGATTCTGCGGCTTGGATTATGCCCGTTGAATTCGTTTTGATCGGTTTGATTTAAAGAAAGATTTTAGTTTTTAATGATTTAGTGTGACTGATATTACATTAGATCTGTGATGGCTTGAGTTTTCCTTTTCCTTTTTCTGATTGTAGGGTTAGAAAGCCCTGTTGTTCACCATCGTCTCCTAGGCATGGTTGGATGACGGAATCCTTCCTAACATTCATACATCACACTGATTGGTTGTGGATTGGTTTAACTCTGTTGTTTGCTTTGTCTCATGGACATGGTTTTGTGATGGAATCCATTCTAATTTACACCCGTCTCATCTTTTGAAAACTTGATCAAAGGAAGTTCGATTGTTCTCTAAGTGATATACCTTCCAACTGGATGAAGATGGGACTCAAGTCCAGCTTGAGTTCGTGAATCAAGCATAGATCTCCCTGATCTCTACAAGTGGATCCCCTGAATCCCTAGTTTTCCTTTTCTCTGAATTCTTAAATTTAGCTTAATAATTCACCATTATTCCTCAAATCACAATTAGTTTAGATTTCATCTTAGCCTAGTTCTAGATCTGTTTATTTTCAGGATACGTGCAGGTTTCAGTCCCTGTGGATTCGACCTCGGTCTTACCGAGTTTTTACTACATCACAACCCTATACTTGGGGAGTGAACACCTAGTGTCGATGATTCTACAAGTTTTGGGTTTTGCAGATCGTATTTAAAGTGATTCAAACGGATTTCACAGCTAATCTAGTTTAGCACTTAGTTAAACTTATCTAATTTCTAAAGGATTTGAGGTTTGAGAGGTTAATTAGAGGTTAGGATCAATCCCTTGCCTAAGGACATCTAACTCCAGGTTGGCAAA
Organism: Magnolia changhungtana; assembly: GCA_030180095.1. NCBI lineage: Eukaryota > Viridiplantae > Streptophyta > Magnoliopsida > Magnoliales > Magnoliaceae > Magnolia > Magnolia changhungtana. The sequence continues at coordinate 2,349,490 of JASAUF010000198.1, read as the reverse complement.
AATTTGGATCGTTACAAGGTTAGTGTCAGCCCAAGCCCAACCCAATTATTAATCATGGCAGAATGTCAGGCCCAAGCATGGATTGTTTAGTAATTGGCCTTTGATTTCAGGTCCAAGCCTGCCAATTCACATCATAAACATGCTTGTTCTTGCACTCCAGTCGGGCCTTTAGAAAAATAAAATAAAATTTGCAAGACCCGGGCACGAGGCCAACCTTTCTATGCTCAAAATTAGGCCCATAACTGACTCGCAGGCCTGTTTTACAGGCCCAAGCCTAACCCATATTGAGCTGAGACCCCTCTGTCTACTTGCCACTTGCCACTTGCCACCCCTATCCGCACTAACTAGCAAACTTTGATAACATAGGCCAATTCACCAGTAGGAGTTAGATCCTATTCTAGATGGAGTTCACTGATCTGGGCGAATCCTGACATTCCTCTTTTTCCACAAGCTCCACATTTCACCCAAAGGGAGCAAACTCCACAAGACTCTTCCACTTTATTTGAAAAGACCTGATGACCACCAATTTACCAACATGGCTAAAGGATCTTCAACACCCATTTTAATACTGAATAGGTTGAAAAGTACGTTGAAATGGACCTTGCAAGGTTGCGATTGATAGATGGCTCACATGATATTAAATTAACTTCTTGTGGGGGAGGGCCCACCACAGTAGCTTGCTGCTGGGGCCCTCAATCGTCGCCCATGCGTTGCACTATTGCACGGGCCAGGTGCACCCAAACAAAAGAGGTTGTGATTGATAGATGGCTGGATAGTGGGCTGTTTCCTCAACCCTCCAGTGCGTAAAATAAATTTTGGGAAGGGAGAAATTTCAATGTTTAAGATGATCCAGTGGACCTTAAAATATATTGGGAGGCTGGACTGGTAAATATACTTTTAAACTCCTTCCAATCATCATAATGTTGGCAGACCTGATTGTTTCGTTATGCAGAATGCACAAGTATATGGGACTCAGATTTTTTTCAAATTGTTAATGTTTTTAAAATTTATCATGAAATAAATCTTATAAATGATCACAAATTACTATGCTTTTTATGGCTTCTCCTGCAGATGATCCTTGATGCGATCGAGCAAGTAGGTGGGATCTATGTTATTACCGTGGATCATGGAAATGCCGAGGACATGGTGAAAAGGGATAGGAATGGGCAGCCTTTGCTGGACAAAAATGGAAACATTCAAATTCTCACTTCTCATACTCTCCAACCCGTAAGTGAACTAAACTCTCTTCATTGGTACCTTTCAAAGAAAAAGGACCTTGTATGTTGGACACTTAACACATCTGTTACTGTGGGAAATGGAGGGTTTAAAAGTTCGATTCCCGATGCATGCATCCCTAAAAATATTTAGGGCCTCTTTCCTGGGAAACCTTATATCCAGGAAATTATGAGGGAGGAAACATTATTCCTCCTGTTTGTTTTCTCAACAAGATTTTTCTAGAAAATTTAGGCCTTCCCATTCTCCTCTTCCGACTGGATGGATAGGAAATAGATAGGAATGAGCTAAATGGAACTGAATGAGCAGAAATGGGGAAGGATCCAGACCATTCGTCTGCTGGTTTCCACTTTGGATTATCCTTGCCCCAAAAGGTAAACCTGTTTGACTCTCCTAGCTTCCAATTGGACGACTTTTGATCGTTACAAAAGGACAGTTGGAGAAGAGCCTAACCAACATAGGACATTCAATGGGCAAAAGTCCTCCAACCAGCGCTTTGAACCATCCGCAAATATGGTGATTCTCTGGGTATGAACCCACCAAATTTACATAGATAAGAGTGCATAGTAACAAAGATATAAATTGTTTATCATGGGATTCTATTCTGAAAAAGGTTATAATTGACGATTGGATGCAACCGGCCCTCTTATGATTTTACCACCGGATACCATTTCAAAGACTCTTTTTTTTTTCCTTCTTCTTTCATGGGTGGTAAAAGATGGAATATTCTGTAAATTTTAAGCCGTTGATCTCTCTGTCTTTTTAACAGTTGATCTATCTCTATTTAGAAATAGTTGGGGTTGCTTTTTGACATTATTTATGTTCTTGTTTAGGTCCCCATCGCAATTGGAGGCCCTGGGTTGACCCCAGGTGTCAGATTCCGAAAGGACGTGCCAGATGGTGGGCTGGCCAACGTGGCTGCCACAGTGATGAATCTCCATGGCTTTCAGGCTCCAGGCGACTATGAGCCGACACTTATCGAGGTCGTCGACATTTGATTGGCACCAGTAATGCTAATTCGACTTACGATGATAATCTAGACCTGATAGATAATATAATGAGGTTTTGGACACTCACGAGTGTCGGTCCTTTTTTAAAAAAAAAATTTTAATCCCTTTTTTGGAATCCATCATATGATGTTTCAAAGCCTCAGAATTCAGTGCAATCTGAAGATTCTGATGGAAATTTTGCTGTAATATAGTTTCCCGCTCAGTAGATGAGCCGGTAGAGAGAGCGTAGTGTTGTGAGTGATCAAGGGTTCAATCCCTGGGAGTTTTTATCTTTCCAAAAAACAAAAAACAAAATATGACTGTAATATACTGTTTTAGGCATACATAACTCACGCAGGGCATGTGTAGGTTTTCGGTTTGTTCCACTGACACTTTCTGTTTAGAATGCAGACCATTGGTTCGCTGGGCCCAACATGGATCTACCACTCCCCAAAAATCTCCTCAAAAGGAAAATCCCAACCTTCCCAATATCCCTTGTTTGGGATCAAGATGTTTCAGTATCTTTGAAAGCCTCAAGCGTGTAAGAGGTGTCAAACCTTCAAAACCATTCAAACTCTAGTTGGCCTCGTAGCACGCATGAGGCTCAACCCAAGCCCTCAATTCTCTAGGGATTAAAATATCTTCTGAATCTTCCTCAGCAGCTTACTCGAGTGACTAAAAAAGAGAAAATGCATGAAGTCAATCTTGATGAGAAAAGGTTTGCCAAAGCTGAGTTGGCCCATCTCCAAGACCTTGAAGTGTCCATGTAAGATAGAAGATGAGGTTCCAAAATCTTAAACTTAGGGAATGTAACTCAAAAATATTCTACTCGTTGCTTAAGGCTAGACATGCTTCTTCCAAAATTTAAGACATTGAAGTTAGGTCAGGCCATCGTTGCACTAACCAAGATGAAATTTGGTATGTGCTTGTTAATAACTATAAAAATATTTGTGGCTCGGATAGCTCCTTTCTTGAAGTTGACCTTAGCCTCTTTGATAATGTTGTCTCTTTATCTAATGAGTAAGGGGTTGAACTTTGTAAGCCGTTTTTTGCATCCAAAATCAAGATGAAAATTAAGTTTGCTGATGTTGGGACTCGCGGAAGCACATGGAGTGGAATCAAACAAGATAATCACAATCATATAAGCAAATTCAATAGAGAACACTCCAAATTCATGGAGTGGAATCAAACAAGGTAATCACAATCATATAAGCAAATCCAATAGAGAACACTCCAAAATTTTGTGGAAAAATCATTACAGAAGAAAACCACAACACAAGTGACGATGCATTATGAATAACAGAGTTACAAGAGATGAAACATTACTGAATCAAAGCTCCAAGAGAAAGAAAAAAAAACTAGTTTTTTCTCTCTCCAAAACCCTATCAAACCCTTAAGCACGTCTAGCCTTAACCCTAATCCCAATTACACCCATATATATATATATATATATATATATATATATATATATATATATAAAAGTAAAACTGAAAATAAAAATAAATCACACAAAAATGCGTAAAACTGTGCAATTCGTCAACCTATTGATTCGACCGATCGAGATGCGTCGAACACCCGGGTCGACTTGTTGATCAGAGTTTTTGACTTGTTGAAAAGTCCATAAACAGTCTAGAGAGTTTTGCTAAAAAAAATGAATATTTTTAATATCCTTCGGCCTGTCGACCAAACTATCTATCGGTCGATAATTCCTGTTTCAGCATAGATTTTAGGCATCCAATTTTCAAAAATCCCCACCATGACTCTAATCTTCATGTTGCAACATGCCATGTTCAATCCTCCATCTTTACTTAGTCTCCATCATAACTCCACAATTATCGCTTCCCGTCTTCACTCTATCTTTGCTAGACTTAGAAAAGTCGCACAGAACTTGAATTTTTTTATATAAACCGCCTTGATAAACATATCCATCAGATTTACGCTTGTATGTATCTTCTCAAGAGTCACACCACATTCCTCAAACACTTGTCAAATAAAATGATGATGCATATATAATATGTTTAATTCTAGAATGATAAACCAAGTTCTTCGTTAAATTAATCGCGCTTTCGCTGTAACAATTAACCGGCACGACCTTCTGTTGAAGCCCAACTAATTTATCATTCCCCTCAAATAAACCACTTTCTTGAATGCTTTCGTCATTGGCATATACTTAGCTTCGGTTGTGGAAAGAACTACTATAGACTAAATCTTCGACATCTAACTGGTTGCTTCATTTGCTAACACAAACGAGTAACCAGAAGTCGACCTTCTATTGTCAACACTACCTGTGTAATTTGAATCCACATAGCGTAATAACTTGTCCCTTGATTTTTCGAATGTTAGGACGTAGTCCTGTGTACTTCGAATATATCAAAGTAACCATTTTACTGCCTCCCAATGTTGCTTACTGGGGTTAGACATGTATTTGCTAACAACACTCTCCGCATGTAAAATATCCAATCTCGTATAGACCATGACATACATTAACCTGTCAAACCGTACTCGAATAAGGCACACGAGTCATAACCTACTTTTCTTTATCTATTTCAGGACACTGCTCAGAAAAAAGCCGAAAATGAGCCACATAGGGAACGTTGACTGACTTTGTCTTGTTCATCCCATACTTCACCAATACTTTCTTAAGATATTCAACCTAAGATAACCATAACCTGCTCCTCTTACTGTCTCTTGTATGTCAATGCCGAGAACTCTCTTTGCAGCCTCCAAATCTTTCTTCTCAAATGTCCCTAATAGTTGAGCCTTTAGTATGTCGATTTCAGACATACTATGACTGGGGATAAGTATGTCATCAACATACAATACCAAGATAATAAACTTCCCATCATTTAGTATTTTGAAATAGGCAAAATGATCATACTCACTCATTATAAACCTCTGACTCATCATGAAATAATCAAATTTCTTATACCACTGACTAAGCGAATATTTCAGGTTGTACAACGACATCTTCAACCTACAAACCTTTTGGATTCCAGTCCTTGCTCAAGTGGTAGACTCTAAAGAGTTTCAACACGAGGTCCTGGGTTCGAAACCCATAGATGGTGAAATCCCACTACGGCGTGCGTGTGTAAAAAAAAAAAAAACTTACAAACCTTGTTCTCTGCCCCTTGCATTTTAAATCTTTTTGGTTGATTCATATAAATATACTCTTCTAATTCCTCATGTAGGAAAGCAGTCTTCACATCTATATGTTCCGACTCGAGATTGTATTAGGCAACTTGTACCAATACAAATTTGATAGATACTTGTTTTACCACATGCACGAAAATCTCAGTGCAGTCGATACATTCTCTCTGAGCATATCCATTCACTACCAACATTGCCTTGTATCTATCATATTTCTTTTTGAAGATCCCCTTATACCTGATTGCTTTACCGCCGACGAGAAACTCCACCAGCTCCCACGTTTCATTCTTGTACAAAGAGTCCATCTCATCATGCATCACCTCTTTTCACTTTTCGGCATCTATTTCATTAAGAGCCTCCTGAAAAGTAGAAGGATCTTCCTCATATATAATGAGGGTAAATACAATATTTAAGTCATCTTTGTATCTCTCCGGTAACGTATGATCCCTTGGTGAATTCCTTCTCATAGGTGGTTGTTCCACCTATTCTTGTACCACTATTCGCGTCTCAATATCAACTCGCGTCTCATCTTTGTCCATCTGAATGTTCACAATCAACTTTTTTCACTTCCTTGTGCTCATCCTTACGGAACAAGGATCCTTCATCGAATTTGACATAACGACTAAAGATGATTTTCTGTGTGACCCTATCATATAACATATACCTCTTCACGCCATCACCATAGCCGATAAATATGTACTTTTTAGCCCTTTGGTCTATCTTATCTCTCTCAAATGATGGTACATGAGAGTAAGCATTGTCACCAAATACTCGCAGCACCGAATAGTTTACTTGCTAACCACTACACACTTCCTTTAGAATTTTACAATCAATAGCCGTAGAAGGGGATCGGTACACCAAGTAACAAGCCGTGTTAATGGCTTCAGTTCACATTTCCTTGCCCAACCCCGCATTACTTATCATGCATCGGTCCCTCTCTAAGAGAGTCTAATTCATCTGCTCGGCCACACCATTCTGCTCTGGTGTGTGGTGCACTGTGTTGTGCCTCAAGATCCGTTGAGACTCAAATATTGCATATTTAAACTTCAATTATATTAGTTATCTTAGCATTTAAGTGTTAATTCGATTTAATTATATATGTTTTTGTCATACGAGGTGATTCAGAAGATTATGATGAATATGCGCTTAAAAGGATGGATTTAGAGCTCAAAAGAAGATAATGAAGAATTGGATATATGGAGGACAATATTGAAGAATTCAAGTATAAAAAATCCAAGGAAATCAAGTGAGGAATGAAGGGAATCAAAGATTTAAAGTGAAGAAACCAAGGAAAATAAATCCTGAAAATTCAGGGCCAGAAAAATCATATTATGAAATTCCAGGGTCAGAAAAACATAGTTCTGAAAAATTTCAGAAACAGACCGTCGATGCCGTCGAGGACAAGTTCGATGTCATCGAAGGAAACTTCGATCCCAGCGAACCCTCTTCAATGGCATCGAGAAAATCATGAATTTTTCAAGTTGGTTGCTGGACATATATATTCATGCACCCTTCAATGCCATCGAAGGAATGTCCGATGTCATCGAAGGTGCCATTAAGGGAGATCTGATGCCATCGAAGGCAGTTCGATGACATTGAAAAATACACAATTTCAACAGTTCGTTGCTGGACAGTTTCACAATTTCACTCAGACTCTTCGATGGGACTTCGATGCCATCGAAGCCGCGGTAAATGCGTAAATTCAAAGTCAATTTGTGAACTTTTTCGAGGCGGTGCGAAAAATTGAGTTCCAAAACTATTTAAAGGAGTCCCTAGGCTAATCCAAATAATCTTCTAGGGTTTGGAAAGGTAGAGAAGGTATAGGGGGATCGCCGACAACGTTCTTCTACTTTGATTTCTTCATTGGTTGTAGTAGATCTTTTAGTTTTTCTTTTGTTTTTGATTTAGCTACGACTAGCTAATCTCTTAGCTAAGGCTAACAGATGAGACTTATAGTTTAATTTCAGTATTTTGTTTATTGGATTCAATTACATTACTTGGAATGATGAAATTATATTGAATTGGTTTGAATTTACTTTAAGTCTTTAAGTTGTTTCTGTCTGGATTCTTTGTGCACTCCTGGTACAAGGAATGCTTTGATTTAACAATTGTTTAGCCTGAATTAGAGAATAGATCAATTGGTATAATTGATTGATCCGATGATGCTTAAGGGTACATTTGACGCATTTGATTCCTTATAATTGATGTCTGAATACTTTATGAGAGAACCAATCTATTGGAATCATATTCCTCTTGATGTTGTGAATGGTTTAACCGAATTCTCTTCCAATTGGATAGGATAGGACTTCAATTCCAATTGAGATGAACATTGAATCAGTAAATCAAATACCGAAATTGTTATAAGTGGATTTGTGGATCCTTAGTACTTTATCTATTTTGTTCTTACCCTTGCTCATTCGCTGGATTGAAAACTCAGAAAAACTGTTAGACTTAGATTAGTTATAGATTGTGTTCCCTATTCCTTGTGAATTCAACCTCGGTCTCACCGAATTATTATTACATCGCAGCCCTGCACTTCGGGTTTGTTGAGGCATAAAATTAGCAAAGAAGTGAAGAAGAGAAAGATCAAGAAATCAGTTTGAAGATCAAGAAATCAGTTTCAAAGACTACTTTGCTTGTCCAAGCGCAAAGTGAATGGGTTCTATTTGGACCGCTATGAAAGTAAAAGGATTGCGCGGGTTGATCAAGGAAGATAGATTGCGCGGGACAGATAGATTGCGCGAGACCACGCAAAGCATATCGTTTGCGCGTGTCCGCGTAAAGTGCTTTGCAGTGGTATAAAAATGATTAGATGTTATTTTGTCCCACATCGACCAGAACAGAGATTTACACCAGTAAAAAATGTCTATAAATACCCCGTTCTTTCTTTGGAAAAGGGTTCGAAGATTTCAGAGTGGAAGAAAGACGAAGAAGAAGACAAAAGGTGCAGAGCATTGGTCTCATACAGTTTGCACGGATTCGCGCAAAGGAGCATTGGGCTCTGCAGTTCTGCTGACCACAAGAACCGATCATAACTGACGATCTATAATAGTAATGAGCTGATATGCTGTTGGAATGGCTAGAGTCTTCAAGTCTTCAAGTTCTTCTTGATCAGGAGAAAATGAAGAATCATCGACAAAGAGGTGTATTCCTCCTAAGTTTCAAGAAATGACCGAAATAGTACCGAAATGCTGCCGGAATCTCTGTTCTCTTGAAGACTGTTGATTGACTTGTCTATTCCTCCTAAGTCATTGGAGATGATGGAGATCATTGCCGTTATGCTGCCGAAAATTATATTTAACTATAATAATTGTCATTTATAATGAATTCTTTGTAAACTATCTTAGAATCAAGGGATACCAAAGGATGTAAATGAATTCAGAATCAATAAAGTGTGATGATTGTCTTTGTAACTATTCCATTTTTATGTTTGAATAAGATAATTCTCCCAAATCAAATACATTTGTTTCCTTGTCGAAATAAAATGGCGACTCTGCTGGGGACTCATTACTGTTTTTGGGAAATACATTTGGGAAAGTCGCGAGACTCTCATTACTGTTTTTTGGCGTCTATTAGACGCCAAAATGGCGACTCTCAGTGGGAACATCCTCCCCTTCATCTCTAAAATAGTTTACTTAATCTTTCGCATACTAATTTCATGTATGTTTTGTTATTGAAGGTACCCAAATTCAATCACATAACATTGCTAATGGTTGACGTTGCAAGAAAAGTGAACTTCCGATTCACCGCTACTGGGTTTGTAATTGAATATGTGTCAAGCCAAACTCCTGAGCATACAAAGGCAAGCACTACAAGCAAGCACAAAGTGACTCGAGTAACAGCGGGAGTTATTTCCGTCTCACCCCAACCACAAGAAAGTGATGAGAACTGGACTTTGGTCTTGTCCAAAAAGACAAAAGCGAAGACCCTAAAGAACCGCAAGGCGAAATTGCTTGTACAAAGAGCTGAGGGACCAATCACACGTAGTATAGCAAGAAGAAAACCTGAGCTTGCTCCTCCGTACGATTTATCTGAACAAATTGCCTCCATGAGCTCTCATCGCACGATTTTCCAGCTTTGGTCGCCCCAAAGACCAAATGGACAGAAGCACAGAAAGGTAAAGCACTGATGATAGGATCACCAATGCCTGTATCACCCCAGACCAGCTCACCTATAACTGTATCACCTCGATCGGTTGAAAACACGGGAAGTACACAAGAGTCAAATAAGACTCCAATTTCTCCCCTCTTTATAAGTCCTGTTACGTCAACATACTCTCGTTTTACTCCAAGAACAGCTTTGACAAACAGTCAAGAGGCTGCAGTATATATTGCAGAGACGGGTCAAGGAAATAGACCAACTACTAAAGAGTGTGTTGATCAAATGGCAGAGGCACAAAGAGTGCTGATGGATGAATGCCGAAACCTTAGAGAAGCTTTGGAAACTCTGGCACATAATGTAGCCCAGATAGTGGCTCCACCCATGATGGGAACAACAAATGGACAGAAGAACCAACCTGAAGGCTCTCGTCCGCAGGGGATAGGATCGCGAGGGTCAGTTCCAGTGACAAGAGCTATAACACAGGATGACGTAAGACACGTCATCGAAGAAGCAGTTAGAATAAAGAGGGAGCGCGCGAATACCGGTCGTTTTAGATATCGGACACCCTATGTAAGACCCGTATCCTAGTTCGCACTGTTCCGATGAATCCTCGATCTTTTTCGTCGAAGTCCGGCAATCCGCGACTAATAATCGACGCTGCGCACGACCGTAATTCGCATCATGTAGATTCGAGTTGGTTTAATCCGAGACCTGTATCATTGCAACCACACCGTCGCCGCGGTTCCAACGCCGCCACTCACGCACCGATCCGATACCCTGACCAGAAGATGTGAGTCGGCGTTTATTTCGAAGAAACGCCGCACTTTTACGATCCCGAGGGAATCTCTATGAAATGTCACATCAATCAATCACATCCATCACTTCATATGTCAAGTACAACCACTCCATCTCCAAGTACAAGCAACCATCCCTTTCCCATTCCCAAAGTCAACCAAACCCATACTCTCCTTACACACCCATCACTCACCCATCACACCCATCTCTCTCTCCCTACATCACATCTCTTTCTCTCTCTCATTCTTTAACCATTTCCAAGCAAGAGAGCCAACGTCCAAGTAATCCCTAAAGGAGAGAGAACCCTAAGTGTGGCCCACTTCCTACCACCCAATCTCCCATCCTAGCCACCCATTTCCCATCTCCACCATCAAAGAGGAGCACAAGGAGAGTGGCTTCCCAACCGACCAAGAAGATCATGAGGTGGGTGCTTCTATAGGTGTAGATTTCTTGTTTTGATGATGGGCCAAATGAGGCCTACCGATCAATGGTATGGATCTCATTTTGGACCCTAAATGTGGCCAATGGTCCACTTTGATTTCAAGATCAATCTATGATGGGGCCATTCTCCATGGACCCCATCATGATGTTTACTTTCTTTGCATAACATGGTCATTTAGACCATCCATTTTGTGGAGAAAGGATCTCCACCGTTGATTTTGATCGGTGGGGCCATATGAAATGAGACCCACTTAATGTATGTTGTAGATCATGCAAAGGAGGGCCCATAGTGGCGGGGTCCCTCCACCACACGTTTATCTTTCTCTTTCTCTCCCTCTTTCTTTCTTTTTCTATGTGTATGAGATGATAAGGCCTTGTGGCCCACCCGGATGGACCCCACCATGAAATAAGTATTTTATCCAAGCCGACCGTGGGTGGGGCCCATCTTATGTGTTGAACTCACACCATCCATCTCATGCGGTGGTCCACCTAAACAAGGCCCACCTTAAAGATATTGTTAAGTCCAAAACGTCCAAATGCCGTCGGACGTTCTTTGAAAGGAAAACACAAATATAAGCCTCGTTTCAAGGCTATTTGGGTGAGCCATTAGTGTAGGCCCCACCTTGATGTATGTAGATGATCCACGCCGTCCATTCTATTCTCCAGCTCATTTTAGGCGTTAAACCAAAAGATGAGGCTGATCCGATAATCTAGTAGGCCTTACCATAGGAAACAGTGATTTTTGCCGTTAAAACTTTGAAAAATGATTCTTTGGGTCCACATAAAGCTTGGACCCACCTGAAATTTGGTTTGGACGCCTTAATTTTGTGGGACACATACAATGGACGGGGTAGATCTGGTTAATGTGGGTCCCACCTAGGGTAACAAAAATTATATATATATGAGAAAAGGTGGCAGACACCTTCTGCCATGACGTGCACAAAAAGGAATGGGTCCGCATTGGCCCCTAGTTGTGGACCCCACTGTGATGTGTGTTCTAAATCTCTGTCCGTCCATTTGTTGGGACCCCTTCGATGAGGCGTCGATTCCAAAAATCAGCCATGAATAGTTCTTAGATGGCCCACATCGCCACCGTCTATACGAAGGTACGTTAAACCACTCGAAATGATTCTTGGGGTCTACTTGAAGCTTGGACCCACCTTAAATTTGGTTTGGACGCTAATTTTGTGGGACACATACAATGGACGAGTAGATCCGTTAATGTAGGTCCCATCTAGGAAAAATAAAATAAATAAAATATATTGCGTGCTTTTCTTTGCATTGACGTCCGAGGAGTCTGGACGTCCAACGTTAAAAGGGTGGGCTCCATTGGCTCAGTTGTGGACCCCATCATAATGTATATTTTGTATCCACTCCGTCCATGAGGTGGACCACCCCTCGAGGTGGGTCCCCTCCAAAAATCGACAGATCTAGAACTCAAAGGCGACCCACACCACAAGAAAACAAAGCGGTGATTGAACTCTACCATTGAAACCCTTTTATGGGCCATGAAGTTCTTGATTAAGGTGAAATTTGTTTTCACCCTTCACCCAGTCCACGTGACCTTATGAACGGGTTGGATGGAAAATAAACATTACAAGGGGCCCACATGGGACCCACACGGATGTATGTGTTTTATGCTCACCGTCCCAAAGCGGACGGTGGCACCCACCAAAATGTATGGATTTTGTTCACGCCGTACTACTTGCTGACGGCCGGTCCCACTGAGAGGCCACACATTGGTGGACCCCACCATGATATTTGTGTTGCATCCAAACCGTCCTCCATTTGGCAAGCCTATCTTAAGTCTTGAGGCTAAAAATGGGCAGACCTATACTTCAAGTGGACCCCACCTTGGCATACACATGAGGCCCATATGAGGAGGCCCATACCGATGTATTTATGGCCGTTGTTGAGGCCCACCTTGATGTGTATTTATGGCCGTTGTTGAGGCCCACCTTGATGTGTATTTATGGCCATTGTTGAGGCCCACCTAGATGAGTACTTGTGGCCGTTGTTGAGGCCCACCTTGATGTGTATTTATTGCCGTTGTTGAGGCCCACCTTGATGTGTAATTGTGGCCGTTATTGAGGCCCACCTCGATGTGTATCTGTGGCCATTGTTAAGGCCCACTTGATGTTTTCAAAGGCCCATTTTTATGTATCTTAGGGCCCATGGGTTGAGGCCCATTGTGATGTATTAGGGTCCATAGGTTGAGGCCCATTATGACGTATTCAAGGCCCATGGGATATAGCCCATTGCAATGTACATAAGGCCCATTGGTGTGGCCCATTTGATATACATATGGCCCATGTGGTGAGGCCCACGTTGATGTACTTGTGGCTATCCGTTGAGGCCCACCTTGGTATATACATATGGCCCATGCGATGTGGCCCACTTGTCATATTTATGGCCCGTTGTTTAGGCCCACCTTAGTATATACATATGGCCCATGCGATGTGGCCCACTTGTCATATTTATGGCCTGTTGTTTAGGCCCACCTTGATATACATGAGACCTATGTTGTGAGGCCCATTTGATGTATTAGAGGCCCATGGGTCGAGGCCCAATGGGGTATACATAAGGCCATATTGAATGTGATTCCACCGTGTTTTATATGTTGACCTATATGGAGGGCTATGCCTTGGGAGCAATGTTGGTTTGACGTCCACATTGTAAGTATAATGTTGGTTAAATGTCCGCATTACGACTCTCCCTAGGGCCATTGGTAGGCCCAAACTTATTGTGTGTAGGCCGTCTAGGCCCATCTGAGTTGTAAGGATAGTTCATCACCTTATAACATGCTTAGTGTAGCTCCATGATTCATACTCATACGCATCATATGTATGCTTGATATGAGGAATGTTTGGTTATAACATGAGCCGTTGGGCTGAGACATTTACGGGACCCCATATGAGACGGAGTGCCCGACGTGAGCGCACGGTACGCGCGAGATTACTGCATGTTTGTACGGTGTGATTCATGCATCTCGCATACATGTTACTTGATCATTGTACGCCCTAGCGACATTAGGGTCGTAGCCTCCACAGGCATATCGTGGATGGCCAGAGGGGACACCGGAAATATTTGGTTCTAGCATACGGGCGCCATAGATGTCCCTGGGTGAAAATTCCTGAACCTCCGTGGCTAGGAGATGACTCCAACGTCGAGACCGAGTGGATATATGAGCGCATGAGGGCCGAATACTAGGAGGTCGCGTCTCCCACTGTGTCGTGGTCGGTTGGAAAGGGGTGTGACCTTACCCGCCTGAGTGAGGGGGCAATATCTAGGTTGAGTTTGACCAGCTTGAGGAATGGGTCCGCTATCGACGAGCCGGGCCCGATATTGGCAAGCGGATAGTGAGGTCTCTTTCGCTCTTCCAGTTGTGCGCTCGGATAGGGGCGGCAAGCTGGCTAGAGTGTAATAGACCCCGGTGATGATCCCAGAGAGGAACTGTACTGATATGTGGACTTATTGAGCAGGAATTGCATACCCATTCATTCATTCATTCACTATCCACTCGGGTTGGTGGTGCGTAACTATTTGCTACGTGTACCTTCGCATGGCCGCGATTTCGGTTGGGCGCGCGACTAACCTGAGATCAGGAGTTTATCACATTGTGTCTGACTATCCAAACTTAGGTATGGGACTGGTTTGGATAGAAGTCCCTTGTGATGAACCTCATAGCCTGTGATACTTCGTACTATCATCCCGACTTCACGTTCCAGCATGGTCATTTCATTCGCACCGCATATCACTTTGCATCTGCAGTACTTAGCATTTTGGGTTACTATGTTTTCGCACTTATATGGCCTGGATAAGGTTGATAGTATTCATAGCTCATCAGGATTTGCATATTGCATTTCATCTCCAGCATCCGTTATTACCTTGTTATGTTTTGTATCGCATAGCCTTGGTACGGCGTGATAGCTTTCATGGACTTACCAGTACACTTCCGCTTACTCGATGTCATATGATTCATGATCTTATTAGTATTTCGCTTAACTCCGATGATGTATGATTTATGTGCTTTATTGATACTTAGCACTTACCTTACACACACTTCCACCACCCTCTAAGCTTTTTTGTAAGCTTATGCACGATAGATGCGTGCGGTGGCGTTAGATTGCAGCAGCGTTGAGCTAGGAGCATGTAGCTGACCTCTGGGGCTTTTGGAGTTTTTGATTTCGATATATGTATTTCCCTTTCAGCAGTGTATTCAAACGATTATATTAGCGGATATGTGATGATGATGTTGCCTTTACGATTTGGGTATACTTGTGGTTATGCTTCATTACGAAAGAAATTCATACTGAAAATCCTCCTTGTAGGATCCCAGGATCGGAATCTGGCGTATGGGCGCTGGGAGCCGAGAATGGGGTACTACGGAGGCTGTCGGCACCGGATTCGGCGATCGGGATTCCTGTGAATCTGATTTCCGAGTTTGGGGCGTGACACCCTACCCGAGAGAGGTAGAGGATGTTCCGTTTTCGACAAATTTTAAGCATCCAGACTTCCAAAAGTTTAATGGGGAAGGATCACCAGAAGAACACCTGATGCATTTCATCACCAGCATGGGGAATTTCTCCACGATACCTCAATACTGTTTACGTTTATTTGGGTCATCATTGACAAGTAAAGCTTTCAGGTGGTATTCAAATTTAGCACCAGGATCTATACGCACGTGGGAAGAAATGCAAGATGCTTTCATGTCAAACTTCTTCTCGTCAGAGCGCGATGTTAGCATCATAGAATTAGCTTCAGTACGACAGAGAGAAGGAGAACCAGTTGAAAAATTCATAGACCGATGGAAGACACTGGGGGCATCGTGTAGGCAGTTGCCAGAAGAAAAAGAACAAGTCAAAATGTGTCTGAACTCTATGGAGACAGGGATTGCGTTCGGACTCACCAAATACGATATCGGAACCTTTCGCGATTTGGCTACCAAAGCTCATGCATTAGAATTGATGACTCGTAAGATGCCGACATTTCATCATGAAACTGTCAGAAGAATACCTGGTAGGACAACCGTCAATACCATTGATCGGGATAAGAAAAATCAAGATGTGAGAAGCTCAAGAGATAAAAGACCGGAAGGAAAAGAAGGCTGGAATCAATCAAGGGACAGGTACGGTGGAAAAAAGCTCAGAATGCTCGATTCTCATGAAGGATTTGAGTTCGATAAAGAGGACGTAGTGCCTATGATGCAACAATTGTTAAAAGCAGGTACCTTGGAATTACCCAACCAAAATACCAAGATGTGACAAGATCTCGAGAAAGAAACTTTTGCCGTTATCATCGCCTAGTGGGACATCCGACCGAAAATTGTTACACGTTAAAATGCATCATACAAATGAATGATAAATAAAGGTGATATAATAACCAAATAAAGCAAAGAAAAGAATATAAGGGCGACAAGAAATGTATTATCAATTCAAGAAAAGACTCGGGAATAAAAGAGAAGGAAGATCGAAGGTCAATAAGGAATACGACAATGATTACGTTGCGATCGGAAAGCGGATAACGAGTCCCAGAAAGCAAAAAGCGGGAATTATCGGAAAGAAGTGACCGAAAGACAATATCGAGGACGTAAGTAGAAATGAAGACAAAGCGATAAAAGTGGCTTATGATGTAGTTAGTCACTTGAAGGGTATACCGGCACGTTTAAGTATTTATGATGCGCTCAAGTTATCAGAAGAATTTCGACAGAGTTTGATTCAAGCACTGTCTGATCACGATGTGAGAGAAACGTTGCTGGCAGAAATGAAGAATGAAAGAAACAATGAAAAGATGAATTGTCTACCAGTAATATCTTTCTCGGATGACGATTTAATTGGCGAAATGGAACATAACAGCCCATTGATGATAGAAGGATACATTTGCAAAAAGAAGATAAAACGGATTATGATAGATAATGGGTCCGCAGTAAATCTTTTGCCTCTCTTCATGATTACTAAATTGGGTTTTCGCCGTTCAGACTTGCGTCCCAGCGGAATGATGATACAGGGGTTTAATCAAGATGGACAACGCGCACTCGGTAAAATTACAGTAACATTGGAAGTAGGAGAATTAATCACTACTGTTGTATGTCACGTTATAAATGTTGTGACGACATATAACCTTCTTTTGGGAAGGCCATGGATACATCAGTACAATATTGTACCTTTTACTCTACACCAATGTTTCAAATACTGTAAGGGCGGAATGCAGTGTAAAGTGATGGCCGATGCGAAACCCTATACAGAAGCTGAGTCTTTCTTTGCAGATGCTAGCTATTATAAATGTTTCTCCGAAGAAGCAGGAAATGACGATGGGAAGAGAATCTTAAAAAATGTCCAAATAAATAAAGTTAGAGAAGAAAGGGCGGAATCTTCTGGGACTAAAGAAGCAAGAAAGAAGTTCTATTTTGTACCAAAGCGTCTGAGACAACCTGGACAACCGCCGTTAACATTGTTGTCGACAGAACAGCTGAAAGTCTTACAGTCCAATTATACAATGCCCTTAACTAATATCGAAAGATGTAAGCCTTTTGCAGCCGCTCCAAAAACATTTCAAGTCAAAGCCAGTGCTAAATATCCTGAACCAATAGAGTTTCACGCTGCAACAGAAATGAAGAATGAAAATACAAGCAATGTATATCACGGAGAGTTAGCACCGCAATTTAAGAAAATACAAATCACGAAGAAGCAAGAAAATCATGAGTAATATGGGTTTTGATTGTGACAAACCCACCGGCTTGAATCATGGAAAAGGAATTCAAATCCCCCTCGGGGTTAATCAGGAAAAGCGGAGAAAATTCCAAGGATTGGGAGCAGAATCATCAGTAAGCTGGTATCAGTTAACATGACTTCAGCCGCAAAAGATGCTAAGGTAGTTGAGTATCCTGAAACTGCTCTGAGGCAAATAGAAGACGGGGGGTAGCCGACAATAGATGGCCTGCGAGAAATAAATTTAGGAACAGCAGAAGAGCCAAGGAACACATCCATCAGTGTTAGCCTTTCAGATCAGGAATTTGAGAAATACGACCAACTTCTCAAAGAAAATAAAGACATCTTCGCCTGGACATATGAAGAAATGCCGGGACTGGAACCCTCTGTAGCAATGCATCGATTAAATATCTCCAAAAAAAAGAAACCAGTGAAGCAAGCACAAAGGCGATTCCACCTAGACCTGATTCCATTAATCGAAAAAGAATTAAATAAACTAATAAAGGTTGGGTTCATCAGAGAAGTTAAATATCCCAAGTGGATATCAAACATTGTTCCGGTGAAAAAGAAGAATGGGCATATTAGAGTATGTATTGACTTCAGAGATCTGAATGAAGCATGTCCAAAGGATGATTTCCCTCTCCCGATAACAGAATTATTAATTGATAGCACTACTCAGTATGCTATCATGTCCTTTATGGACGGATATGCAGGCTATAATTAAATCAGGATGGCACCCGAAGATGAAGAGGCAACGGCTTTCAGAACGCCGCTTGGAATTTATTGTTATAAAGTTATGCCTTTCGGTCTCAAAAATGCTGGGGCAACATATCAAAGGGCAATGAAAAATATCTTTCAAGATATGATGCATAAACATGTTGAATGTTACGTTGATGACTTGGTGGTCAGATCAGGAGATCATCAAGAACACCGTGAACATTTAGCATCAGTCTTCCGTCGGCTTAGAAAGAAGCAATTAAAGATGAACCCTGCTAAGTGTGCATTCGGAGTCTCTTCTGGCAAATTCCTCGGCTTTGTTGTACGACACAGAGGGATTGAGATTGATCCAGAAAAAATTAAAGCTATTCAAAATATGCCGCCACCGACAATGCTGAAAGAATTAAAAAGTTTACAAGGAAAGTTGGCATACATTCGCCGTTTCATTTCAAACCTTGCAGGAAGGTGTCAGCCATTTTCCCGGTTAATGAAGAAAGATACAGAATTTGTATGGGATCACGCCTGTCAAAATGCATTTGATTCAATTAAGGAATTATTGAAACAGCCGCCGGTGTTAACAGCTCCAGTAAAAGGTAAGCCACTTATCTTATATACCTCTGCAGCTACTAATTCTTTGGGTGCTTTGTTAGCACAGGTGAACGAAGCCGGAAAAGAGACTGCTCTTTATTATCTAAGCCGAACATTGATAGGGGCAGAATGCAATTATTCCTTGATCGAAAAAGAATGTTTGGCGTTAATATTCGCTGTACAAAAGTTGAGGCATTATTGTCTCTCCCATGATATAACTTTGATCTCAAGAGCAGATCCGATAAAATTTTTGATGACCAGGCCAATGTTATCGGGAAGACTAGCTAAGTGGATGTTATTGTTATCAGAATATACTATTTCGTATAAGCGTGAAAGCAATGAAAGGACAAGCTATGGCGGACTTCCTCAGACATCCTATAGCGTAAAAATGAGGAAATCAATGACGAATTCCCGGATGAACAGGTTATGTTGGTGAATCTCGAATGTTTGGCAAATGTATTTTGATGGTGCTTTGCTTTCGAATAACGGGAGCGGGGCGGGGTGAGTGATATTCATCACTCCTCAAGGCGATTTGTTACCATACTCCTTCACGTTGGGCACGCATGCACAAATAATGAAGCGTAAATCTGAGCTCTTATCATCGAATGGAAATAGCCCAGCAAATGGAAATAAGATTATTGCATATCTTCGGAGATTCTAAATTGATCATAAATCAATTGACAACAGAATTTGAAGTAAGGAAAGAAGAACCCCTACCCTATTATCGGAAGGCACAATAGTTGCTTGAACAGTTTTGTCATGTGGAAATTAAACACATACCGCGGTTGGAGAATGCAAAAGCAGATGCTTTTAGCCGATTTGGCGTGCTCTATCCTCGCACAAACCGAAGTCCTCTTCGTGGTAACTATAGAAGAAAGAAGATTCCTGCCATCTGCAGAGATTATCGAAGAAACCGTTGAAATGTTGCCTATATCCTGTCTGGAAGTAATAATAGATGATTGGCGTCAGCCTTTTGTTGATTATCTCAAATATAATATCTTGCCAGAAGATAATGCGCAAAGGCAGCATATTAAGCAGCGAGCAGGTAAATTTGTCATATACAGCGAAGTATTGTATAAAAAATCTTATAACGGAATGCTATTACGGTGCTTAGACAAGCAAGAAGCAAACCAAATACTGCGAGAGGCACATTCAGGTGAATGTGGAGCACATCAAGCTGGCCAAAATTTATGTCATAGAGTGCATCGAATGGGTTATTATTGGCCTACTATGTTCAAAGATGCGATAGAATATGCAAAGCGGTGTCATGAATGCCAAGTACACGGAGATATAATACATGTTCCCCCAGAAGACTTACATCAATCTGTTGCTTCTTGGCCTTTCTCAGCATGTGGACTCGATGTGATTGGTCCTATAAATCCCCCTTCATCTAAAGGAAAACAGTATATTCTGGCAGCAACAGACTATTTCTCCAAATGGACTGAAGCAATCGCCTTGCGTAGTGTTAAGGAGAAAGACATGGTTAATTTCATCCGGCATGCTATAATATACCGTCATGGTATTCCGAAAAAGATCGTCACTGATAATGGCACTCCTTTTAAAAATAAAGGCATGGAAAAGTTGTGTCAAAAGTTCAGCATCCAGCATTCTTTTTCAACACCTTATTATCCTCCGGCCAATGGATTAACAGAGGCGTTTAACAAAACGATCGTCAAAATAATGAAAAAAACGGTGACAGGTAATAAGTGCGATTGGGATGAAAAGTTACAAGAAGCATTATGGGCCTATAGAACTACCCATCGTACAGCAACAGGGGCGACACCGTATTCATTAATCTATGGTATAGAGGCAGTTATCTCAATTGAAATGCAGGTGGCATCACTCCGAATAGCAGTACATCAGTCTATAACAGACGATGAAAATGCAAAAATAAGGCTGAAAGAAGTAGACTTACTCGATGAAAAACGTTTTGTAGCTCAGCAAAGGTTGCAGTCATATCAGGCCAGGATATCGGCAGCCTTTGATAAACAGGTTAAATACCGCTCTTTCAAAAAAGGGGATATGGTGTTAATGTTGAAAAGACCAATAATGATTACTCGCGGACAAAGGCAAGTTCGAGCCTAAATGGGACGGTCCATATGTGGTAAAAGAAGTATACTCCAATGGGGCATATAGAATCACAAATCAAGAGGGACAGGGTATCAGTATACTTGTCAACGCTCGTTTCATCAAAAGATACTATCCCTAAAGATAGACATGTGGATTTTGACCCAGAATATTATCGGCATAATGATTCTGTATCAAAAGGGGGCAAGGATGAATAAGATCATGACTATATGTCAACAAAAGAAGCTATAAAGAAGAAATTCCAAACATGTCAATTATCAAGCATCAAATCAAAAATATATATCTATGATCATCATCATCACTAAATAAATCATCTTGAAGATTTTCTTGAAGATATTGACAAGACTGATATATTGCCTTACAAGGCACGGATTTTCTTGAAGATATTGATCATAAATATATTGCCTTACAAGGCAGGGATCTTCTTGAAGATATTATCCCAGTTGGAAATAACCACTATACTGGCAATGGTGATGATCATAAATATTATTGCCTTACAACGCATGGGTCTTCCTAAAGATATTATCAAAAGCAAGGATACATCAATCTCAGTTAAGGAGGCAGTATAGCCAAGCCAAATCCTAAAAGAGCCAAATTGAGCCAAATCAAAAAGATCAAGCTTGAAAAAAAAATGCTCTCAAAGGATCAAGCTCTAAAAGAGCCGGCCAACTATACGTAAGACCTATGAAGATCGCCATTCGGGCAGCGGCGAGGAGTCAGTGGCCCTAAAATGCCCGCGAAGACCATCGTACGCACCCATGCGGGCAGCTGACGAAGTCAAGGATTCAAAGCCTAAAAGGCCATAAATCCGCGAAGACTAGTCACCGTAACTCCCATGCCGTCAGAGTATAGCCTTCAGCGGCATACGAGGAACAGATGAAAATGCCCTCCTGTGAATGGGCTCGACCTTGTAGCGAAGAAAACAGGGGTCGCAGTGCGAGCTTTATGCCAACCGTGCGTAAGACCCTCCAGATCTAGGGTTTGATTTCAGTAGTAACTCGTGAGGAAGGGCTTGAACCTACTCATTGATGGACTGGCGACCCTAGATTTGGTGCCTAAAGGTAGCCTTGCGAGCCCTGCGAACTCTAGAGAGTTACCGTGGCCAACCCTGTGTGTAAAACCAACAGTTCACCGCCCGGTAGCGTCAATGGGCCCCTCTGATGGACCTTGGCCGTGAGCTCAAGGCAGTGAAAAGCCCAAAAGCGAACTCTAGAGAGTTACAGTAGCCATCACATAAGACCCATAAATGCTCCACTACTCATGAGCTTAAACTCTGTGTGTGCGCACGCTCCACTACTCATGAGCTTAAACTGTGTGTGGCTAATTAAATTGAAACTTAGTACCGCCAATCTAAATACTCACATAGAGAATCCCGCACTAATAAAAGCATAAAAGGTTTAGAAATTGTAAAGGATGTAATGAAATGATTATATAAAGTATAAATATAATTTGATAATATTAGTATAAATATCATCAACATGCAATAAGAAAATGCTATTATAAACATCTCAAAATGCTTTCATAAAAACATATGTGAAGCCAAATGAATTATATGTCCAAGAAATATGAAAGCAAAGATTACATGCTCAAAATTACATGATTAAAGATCTTCTGTAATCCCCATTGCTTCTGAGTATCTGCGCAAATCTTCTTTCAATTGCGCCTGAGCTGCATCATGTTTAGATTTTTCTTCAAAAATAAGTCTTGCCTGATCAGGAACGCCAGCAAGCTTATTCTCCAAAGAAGCAATTATTTCTTTACCTTGAAGTTTGTGGACTTTTCAATATCAATAGATTGAATATTCACCCGTATCTTCTCTTCAACATCTTGAATGATTAAGGCTTGTTCATGATTCCTTCTCTCTAGTTGAGAGATTTCTTCCTTCAGAGCTGCAATGCGATCTTGAATAGTCCTATTTTCATCAACATGAATCTTTAATTGATCTTGAAGAATTATATGCTCTTGTTCAAGTTTAGAAATTGATGAAGCTGTCAGAAGGGCTTGTTCTTGCGATGAAGCCACCTGCTTTCTACACTCTAAAATCGCAGGGGCAATTGTAACATTCTCTACCGACGCCAAAGAAATTACGGAATCACGAAATTTGAGGAGTGAATCCCGCAAAGGAGATATGTTGATTCTAGCCATCTTGGTAGAGCTCTCCAGAATCTCTATAGCAACATCCAAGTCCAACCATTGGTCAGGATTTCTGAAGATATGGATTATTGCTAACAAAGAATGTTTCACCATAAGCATTTTATGAACAGGGATCTTCACAAAGGATGACAGTTCAGAAGTAGTGGCTACAGAATCAGAACTAGCCGCACCGCTGCAAGAAGGAGTTCCTATAGCAAAAGAAGAAGGATATTCAGAATATTATTATGAAATATAGTCCTGAGTAAAGATAATCAGTGTATATATATGTACCTGTCACCGGAATACGACTAATAGAAGGAGAAGCTCCCTGAGCTATGGAAGGACCAAGTTCCACCATATCGGCAAAAGATGGTGCTCTAGCTTCCGTGCTTGAATCTCTGGTAGCCGGAGTTGGTAAGTCCGTAGTTTCTGTTGGAAATATGATTTCACGAGCCACTACTCTCTGTACTACCAAAGGAACTACGGGTGCTCTTGGTGAAGTTACCACAAGAGGGCTCACTGAAGAGATAGCACCTATTTCTGCAACTTGGGCACCTAAAAAAAGAGAGAGGGAGACACAATGATTTTAAATGAATAAATAGTTGTTAAAATATAAATTAATATATGCATATGAAAATTAAATTTCCTTTACCTGGTGAATACCCATATTCGCCATAATCTAAAAGCTCCTCTTCATCCTCCTCAGCTGCAGGAGATTTAGCAAGGACATTTACACCAGGAAGAGTCTTAGCGGTTGCAGGGGAAGATTCCATTTCAACTTCTTTCGCAACTGTTTCCTCATCTCCGTCGATGTCAACTTCACCTTCTTCAAAATCATCATCTTTATCTTCACAACTATTGCTATCTCCGCTATCTTCATATTGTGAAGATTCAGTAGTATCTGATGATGAAGCTGAACTTTCATCTTCTAGAATTTCTTCGTCAACTTCTTCAATGATAACTTGCTTCCCCTTGTAAGAAACGGGTTGGCTACTCTCCGGTACAGACTTTGGGACTATAGGGGAAGCGGATGCTTGGCGGGTTCTTTCTGGAAGAATAGGGGATGATGTTTGCAAACGCGTTTTTGATCTAGTCATCGGGGAAGATGGACTAGGACCAAGAGGTTGTGGAGGAGATATGGAAGTACCAATAACTGGTCCTTCTTGAACCGTTGTAGCCTCTGTAGGAATTGGGGAAGATGTACCATCAGCATTGTCTGCGGCTTGGTTTGAAGAGTCTTGACGAGATTTCTCGAATTCTCTCAAAACTTCGTGGGCAAACCAGCCATCCAAAGTGTTGATAGGCTTGATTTCATGAATGGGGTCTTCCAATGATATCTTTCTACAAATTTCTCCAGGATGGGATGCATGGCTCTTTTCTGGAATGTAGCCGATTCCATTCTCTAAATTTCTGCCCTTCAGCCTGGGCGGATGAAGAAAGATAGATGAATCCACTGGCAAGCATTTAGCGACCAGGTATGATTGGTGATCCCACCATCGCATCCAACTATATGATGTACGAACTATGCGATCGCAGCTTAAAATTATGAAGAGAGATCCAACGCAGCCATTCAGTAACTGTTTCCATATCATGGCCTAGTTAAGAGGACCAGTTCCATAACAACGCATTTTTCTAGTAACTAGCCCGCAGTCTTGAGATACGGTTTGATCATAACCAAATTGACGAGCAAAGCGACTGGGGTAGTAGGGTTCTCTCCAAAATTTTGTTCCTTCCCGAAGAGGTAAACTGCATGAGCAAATAGAAAAGAAGAAAGCTCTCTCTGCTGCAGTAAGCGTTTCCTGGTCCACCATATCTGTATCTTCAGTGTAGCAATAAAGGCGGAACTGAAAGAAGTTTATCTGGTCATCATCTCGAATTTTATTGGCAACCCACTCATATGCTCTTTTAGTCATTGCTCTTTGCTGAAAGAACCAAAGTGGAAGGTGAGAAGGATGAGTATATGCTTGCTCCGGAGCTTCAAAAGTCCAAGGAAAATAAACTCCAAGCCACCCCGTAATATAATGCCAAGAAGTATGTGCAGATGAAGCTCCACGAATTGGGTCTTTTACGTGGGTAGCTACTTCTCCAAGAGCTCTGTAAATAGAACATAATACTGGAGGAGCAAGAGAGTATTTATGGCCTTCCGCTAAAGCACCAGCCACAATAAAGACGCTTGGACGAACAGCATCTGCCCATTTAGAGCTGGGCAATACGACCAAACTTAGCCAGTAAGCTAAGAACGTTGTAAGCTCTCCAAAAGAGCTATATTCTGGTCTTCCTCTTATTGCATCTCGAAGCTTCGTTAGTTCTTTGGAATGGCAGTCGCGAAATCTTCAAAGAAAGAGTAAAGATGAGAAGGTTAATATACAGGAATGGCTAAACAGCAAGAATACAAAAAAGAAGATCAATTATCAAATTGATAAATACCTGAGACCCCTAGAGAAATGAGCCAGCCATTGCAGAGGGGAATTTTGTGGAAACTTGGAAATTTGCCCATCTCTTTGAACGGGTTCTATGGTAGTCTCGAGAGATGGAAGGCTTGCGATGTCCTGGAGAGGATACAAAGGCCAATTCTCTGTTTGTAGGAATGAATTCATCATAAAATTTGCTCATTATCGTGAGACCGAAGCTATACGATGAAGGTCCCAGAGTGATATGCTCATTTCACCATAGGGTAAATGGAAAGAGTTGGTTGTAGGCGACCAGTATTCAAGGAAGCCTTTCAGTATATTGGGTTCCCTATAGAAGTATTTGGAGGTTACTTTTATGGCCGATCTTTGCAAGAGTGCTCGTATGCTTCAGCAATATAGCCTCCGCCCATTCAGAATAATAGCGACGAGCAGTCAACATGCCTCTGATGCGGAATTCTGTCTGTCCCCAGAGTTGTTCCCGATCTCTGAAGCGTTGACGAACTGTCTCATAAAAATGAGAAGGAAAGAGATCATGAGGACTGTGGAAAGGAACTAAGAAGATCATGGGATGAGCTTCTCCTATCCTCTGTCGCGGCTTCTGTGTCTGAATGATTCCCTCCAGGATTCGGGGCTCTCTTGAGGCCCACGATTCAGTATACATTAATCTCTCGCCATGAACGTAATCTTTTGACTCACAGTCAAGCATGGACTGATGGCGGTATACTTTGATGGGAATAATTGTCATCCCCTCCGCATGAGGGTTGTCAAACTTCATGATACCTTCGACAACTCGTACTGAATCCCACGAGTTTTGAAGCCTCTTCTTTTTATGTTCCTTAATCTTCTCTGCAAATTCTTTCGCTTTATTGCGGCGAATTTTCTTTGGACGAGAAGCCGGAGGACTGTCTTCACGGGGAGGTGGTCTTTCACTATCAGTACGAATATGAGTTGTGGACTTTAACCATTCGTCCCAGTCATATTCTCTGCCGTGCTAAGGCGGACATTTGATGTCTCCCAATGATATGGATCTGAGATGGGGGGAGGCAAAGATCTAATGCGGTCAGAAAAGTCGAAGGTGGGAAGAACAGGCTCTTTGAAGTAAGCGGGAGTTCTGGAAGTGGTCTTTGTCCGCTTAGCAGGAGGTTGATCAGAAGGAGGTGAGTTAGAAGGAGTTATGAGACGGGCTGTTTGTTTAATACGAGCCACAAAAATGAGACAAAGGAAGGAAGATAGATGACAAAGTAAGAAAGGAAGAAGAGAGAAAATGGCTAAGTGATTGGAAACAGTCCGAAAGAAATTGGCTAAGTACGAAGAACTTTGCGAGGGTCCGCGCAAAGTATATAGTTTGCGCGGAAAAAACTCCAAGATTCAAAGGTCGTCGCGCAAAGTGAAAAGGTTTGCACGGGGTCGCGCAAAGTGAAAGCTTTGCGCGGAAGTAAATCGCCAGAGTAGAGTTTCGACAGAGTGCAAATCATGAAAATGACGAAGTTGTTGGACTATTTATAGTATTTCTGGCCGAGTACGGTACTCGACCGAGCTTTGCGTGGGGTCGCGCAACTACAGAAAATAAGTAGGTTGATCCTTTTTCTTTGATTTTCTGAAAAACAAAGAATGGATCAAGGGGGCATCTGTTGAGGCATAAAATTAGCAAAGAAGTGAAGAAGAGAAAGATCAAGAAATCAGTTTGAAGATCAAGAAATCAGTTTCAAAGACTACTTTGCGAGGGTACGCGCAAAGTGAATGGGTTGCGCTGGACCGCGCAAAGTAAAAGGATTGCGCGGGTTGATCAAGGAAGATAGATTGCACGGACGAGATAGATTACGAGACCGCAAAAACATATCGTTTGCGCATGTCCATGTAAAAGTGCTTTCTTGATGGTATAAAAATGATTAGATGTTATTTTGTCCCACATCGACCAGAACAGAGATTTACACCAGTAAAAAATGTCTATAAATACCCCGTTCTTTCTTTGGAAAAGGGTTCGAAGATTTCAAAGTGGAAGAAATACGAAGAAGAAGACAGAAGGTGCAAAGGAGTATTGGACTCCACGAAGTTTGCGTAGGACTCAGCGCAAAGAGCATTGGGCTCTGCAGTTCTGCGGACCAGCACAAGAACCGAACTGGACCGATCTATAATAATAGTAATGGTGATATCTTTGTTGGAATGGCTAGAGTCTTCAAGTCTTCAAGTTCTTCTTGATCAGGAGAAAATGAAGAATCATCGACAAAGAGGTGTATTCCTCCTAAGTTTCAAGAAATGACCGAAATAGTACCGAAATGCTGCCGGAATCTCTGTTCTCTTGAAGACTGTTGATTGACTTGTCTATTCCTCCTAAGTCATTGGAGATGATGGAGATCATTGCTTGTTATCTTTATTAGAAAATTATATTTAACTATAATAATTGTCATTTATAATGAATTCTTTGTAAACTATCTTAGAATCAAGGGATACCAAAGGATGTAAATGAATTCAGAATCAATAAAGTGTGATGATTGTCTTTGTAACTATTCCATTTTTATGTTTGAATAAGATAATTCTCCCAAATCAAATACATTTGTTTCCTTGTCGAAACAGGGTTCATGAACAAGTTTTTGGAGGTGCACCCACTAATGGACCTGCAAAGAAGTAGAAAGATGTAGACAACGGGGGAGCTGATGATAGCCGTGGACTCTTTGATGCCTAAGTTAGACTAGCAGACTTGGATTGAAGGCTTGAGTTTGAGTTTGTTATATTACCTATTCTCATTTGAGGTAACTATATTTATAAGGTTCTTAGGCGGTTCTAAAACCTTCACATCTTTATGGGATATTTTGGAGAGCCCTTATTTGGATGTGAATCTGTTCCCGACAATGTCGTCGAGCCTGTCTCGGTCGGCGTGATATTCGGCCCAAATCATTCCAAATCTTTCCTTGTAGGTCCCAGGCAGGATTCTCTCCAGATTTTCGGTCCCACCTCTGGCCGTAATCGACCTAGTTAGCCAAGGATACTTGGAGAGCTCGCGGCCTGAGCTCATTGCCTTGAAGGCCCTTTTCCCGTACCCGTAGGCATACTTGGTGAGATGATTCTTTCCCCTTCGAGCTCTGTCCTTGGACAACTTAGCTTGAGGGCCCATCCCTTCGTTGGGAGAGTTGCTAGTTTTGTCTCCGAGACCTGTACTCTGAATAGTTTGGCTTGAAAACCTGTCCCAGGCCCTTGACCACATCAATTCGGATTCTCTTGTCGTTAGTCAGTCTTTTTTTCCGTGTGAGGGACCAGTTCAGTTTTCCCTAGAACAGAGCCCATAATGTATGGACAGGAACATGTGTGAAAGATCCCAATAGAGAGCACATGTGTTAGAGATTTGTGTCATTCAAGTAGTGATCAATGTGAGCATGCTTGGACCAAAAGTAATGGCAATCTCCTCACCATGCTAGTAAAACTTATATGAACTTTTTTATTTTTATCTTTTAATTTTTATGTAGGCTATTATTTTACATATATCAAATATATGAATCCGGATCCTCTACTTGCCACAAACGGTAATTAAATTCCTATTTGTTTTGATATGTTTAGGCCATATCATCACACACTGCATTTAATGCAAAAGTACTGACAACATCAATGATGATGTGGACCAATCATGATACAGGAAACACAAAATTTTTCTGTTTGTTACAAGGAAAGGATCTGGATTCCACATGTATTAGTCATAACTCATGTTGATGTTGAAATCTGGTTGATCCTGCCTCACCTCCTACTACTCAGAGTATCTGTGTTTAATGGAAAATAAGAGAAGACATTGAGGGAGCTGGTTAAGGCTGGGGACCCTTTGATGCCTAAGTCAGGGTAGGTTCATAGAAGGAATAGAAGAATTAAGATCGTTGTGTGTACCTTTACCATGACAGGGGGTGTATTTATAGGCTTTCTAGGCAGTTTGTGTATTTGAGTTTATTTGAGGGGCCTGTATTGGAGTCAAACTTTAACTTCAAGAATATCTTTGACTTTACCTCAATCGGCATGATCCTCGGTGAAAGATCTCAGAGGATAATCATATCTTTATTTATTCTAAAGATATTTGTATTCTGAACTAGTGGTTGATATCCAAGGCTGAGGTCGATATCTGAGGTCAAGGTTGGACCCGAGGTCGAGGTCGATATCCAAAGTAGAGGTTAGTACTCGAGGCCGAGGTCGGTATCCAAGGTCGAGGTTCATACCTGAGGTCGACCTTCGAGGTCAAGGTCATATCTTGAGGTCGGTGAACAAGACCGACCTCCAAAGTTGTTGGTCGGCACAAAAGGTCGGGGTGATTTTTTGGCTCTCAAGAAATTCATAGTCATCAAGTCTGGATGCTCAGCTTATCTATTTCATGTATTTGTTTTAGCCTCATTTTACCCATAACAGTAGCCTCCTACTTCCGAGCTCTATACTATATGAGCTTGAGAAGTAACTTTTGAACTAATGTATGAGAAGGCCAGCTTGTTCCATGTATGTTCCTCGATTTCGTTGCCTTTACGTGTGGTGGTTGTGCATGGTAGAATTAATTGGTTGACCGTCAAATAGTAGACGTTGTAGTAGGCCGAGCACTAAAGACTTTCTTCCCTTAAATTGAAGGAAGTCATTTTGGTCGATCGTACAATTTAGATAGTCGAGAGTTGAAAGAAATTCGCCTCCCCTAACCAAGGAAGGTTCTTTCATAGTAGAATTCACAATGGAGGACTTTCTTCCCTTGCACTAAGGGAAGCCCTCGTAGTTGGTCGTGTAGTTTGGATAGTCGAGAAATCATTAAAAGAATTTCTTTTTCCCTGACCTGTGGAAGTTCTTTTATTGTAGAATGCATGAGTACAATAGATAGTAAAATAACGGTAGTGTCTAGAGCACCTTTTTCCCTTTGAGAAGGGAGGTCGCCCTTTGTCGAGTAGGTCGAGGTTGGCCGATGAGCCTTATTATAGAGCTTGGTTGATTGGTTCAGCTCAGTTGTCAAATTTCCTCGCTCAATCCAGCTTCCTCAAGTACTTACTCCGGCTTGATGTTCGATAGAGTGTACTGATGGAAGCAGCTTTCTAGATGTTGGTTGGTACGCTGGCCTTAGTCTTGGTTGTCCACTTTCTTTCTTTTGGTGTTAGCAGTAGAGGGCTCTCATTCTTCCCTTCGCTTCATATCCTTAGTTGAGTTGTTTCCTCATTGAGTAGTTTTTTCGTGAATTAAAGAGCTCCTTGGCATTATAATATTTTTAATCTCGGTTAAGTAGGTTGGCTATGGTAGTCGGGGGGTTCTTACCAATAGAGAAGAGGAACTTTCCTTGTTTAAGGCCGGTCACCATAGTGGCTAGAACTATCTGGTTGAAATAACCATCAACCTTGACAACTTCAGTGTTAAAATGGATGACGTAGTCTTTTAGCAGCTCGTCCTCCCTCTGAGTGATCGTAAGGAGGTGGGTCGATGGCTTTCTCCTATATTTCCCAACGATGAACTGAGTGATGAAAGCTTTGCCGAGCTGTGTGAAGGAGTTGATGGATCTCGGCTTCAGCTGCTTATACCACTTTCGTGCCACCCTTAATAAGCTCAAGGAGAATGTGCAGCACATCACCAAATTGGTTGCACCATGTAACTCCATCAACTTCCTAAAGGACTCTAGATGCTCGGCAGGATCTCCTACTTTGGAGTAGGGAGCGATCTGTGACATCCGAAACTTGGACGGGAGATGAGCCCTCATGATGTCGTCGATGAACGGTGGTTCGATTTCCTCAAGCATGGGCTCCACAGAGATTGGACCCCAGGTTTTACATGCCTGTATAATATCGCCAAGCTGATCTCAAATTTCTTTCAGCTCTGCCCCCCACGGGATCTCTCTCTGCGACGACCTCAAGAGTCTTCCCAAGCCATTTCTTCTCTAGAGTGTGGCACAGTTCAGACTCGGTGATCTTAATTGTTCCCATTGTTTGCGTGGGGACTCACATGCATCGCGTTGGTCGGTCCTTTACCGCATACGAATTGTGAGGTACCTAGTTCCTAAAATTTGCTAACATCTCCCCCTCATCAGAGGTCGATATTGCTCTGTAGGTGCGTCTGCCTCTGGTTTGTGGTTAGGGGGTGGATTCTATCTTTCCAGTATCTAGATTAATCGGTTCATATTGCTGGTTAAGGCTTCGACCTGGTTCTCCAAAGAGACTAGCCGGCCACCTCGATTTCGGGATTGATGAACAGGTGCTAGAAGAGCAAAGTCAGCATCGTGTTGTGAAGGCGGACCTTGGAGATCTGCGGACTGCTTGACAGTCGTGTGAGTGACTGGTATGGGAGTTGTTGCAACGATGGCTGCCAAGGTCTTCTTCCTTCCTTTTGCCATTGTGGTACCTTGGTGATATGGAAACGGCTTTGATATTGTTCCCACAGACGACGTCAACTATTGATGCTGAAATTTGGTTGATCTTGCCTCACCTCTTGCAAGCCGGAGTATTTGTGATTTAATGGAAAATAAGAGAAGACATTGGAGCGTCGGTTAAGGCCGGGGACCCTCCAATGCCTAAGTTAGGGTAGGTCCGTAGAAGAAATAGAAGAATCGGGATCATTGTGTATACCTTTACCATGGCAGTGGGTATATTTATAGGCTTTCTAGGCGGTCTACGTATCTGAGTTGATTCGAGGGGCCCGTATTGGAGTCGGACTTTAACTTCAAGAATATCTCCGACTTTACCTCCATCGATATGATCATCGGCAAAGATCTCGGAGGATAATCCTATATTTATATATTCTAGGGATATTTGTATTTCGAACTGGTGGTTGATATTCGAGGTTAAGGATGGTACCCGAGGCCGAGGTCGGTATCCGAGGTGGAGGTTCATACCCGTGGTTGAGGTTGTCTTTTGAGGTCAGCGAACAAGATCGACCTCCAAAGTCATTGGTCGACACAAAAGTTGGGGTGATTTTTCAGCCCTCAAGTAATCCATAGTCATCGAGTCTAGCTGCTTGACTCATCTGTCTCATATATTTGTTTTAGCCTCATTTTACTCATAACAACTCACATGCATATCTACTGGATATAATGTTAGGTTTGAATTTAGTTGAATTACCATTTTTAGTCGAATTACCCTGGGCCTTAACCTAAACCCAAACCAAACTAGGCTAGGTTAAGGGTCAAGTTGAGGATTTACAAGCCAAGCCCAACCTAACCTCATCCCAACAAGGCCTAATGTTAGGGTTGAGCCAATGGGCTATAGGTTGACCCAACCCAAGTTGCATCCTTAGTTACAGGCAATTTGTGTATGCGTAAAACACTCAAGTGTATGAGGCCACTATGTTATATATCTAAAATCCATATCTTCAATATCTGCTAGATCCATAACTCACATAAAGTACACTACATGGACTTATATGGATGGGATGCCAAAATAGGTTTGAGTGTGGGCCATCATGGTGTGTATATCTTGGATTTGACTTGCCTTAGCTTAGCATTCACAAGAATCCTCTATAACCCTCAGTTCTTGGATCATGCTATGGGAAATATTTATGTTTGTTCTTCTTTCTGGTCCGAAGTAGCCTTATAAAAGGGTTGGGTGGCATATAAACATTACCATGAGGTCAGGAAGGTTTTAATGATGGATGTTTTCTTACAGTGCCGTCCACTTGAGTTTTAGATTAGCCTTATGTCTTAAAATGAGCCAGGTAAATTGATGAAATGAGTAGATAAAATATCACAGTGGACCTCACATATATACCTTAAGAGTTGCTGAATTCTTGTAACCTAGCCCAGCTGGGTTATCAAAGCTGTTAATCTGGTGCAACTTTGCGACCAGGATGAAGAGAAGATACAAAAATAAGACCGATTCGCATGTCTGTGTAACCTTATGAGTAGGTTAAATGATAAATAAACCTAACTGTGGGCTCTAGGAAGGTTTCAATGGTGGACAACATTCTTCCCATTGTTTCCTGTCGTGTGGTCCACTTGAGCTCTGAATTTGCCCCATTTTTAAGCTCATGCCCTAAAATAAGCCGAAAAAAATGAATGAACAACATAGATAAAACACAAACATTATGGTAGGGCCCAACAGATCTTTGACACCAGCTGCGTGGGTTTGAACCGTGGACCTGATTAGGTGAGGCCCTTGCCTTACCCAAGAGGGGGCGGCCTTTATGTGGGGTCCACCTTGATATATGTATCCGTGTTGTCTATCCGTATATATATATATGGGAAAAGGAACAATGCGCTCGAGCTGACAATAAGCTCCCATGAGGTCGAGCTGTGTGGGCCCCACCGTGATGTGTTTCGACCATCAACACCGTGCACTTGATGGGTACCCTTTAAATTATGGGATATCCCAAAAATCAGCCGTATACGGAACTCAGGTGGGCCATACCATCTAAAATTATGTGAAGACACCGTTAAAACATATAAAAGCACTTGGTGGGGACCACCTGAGTTTTGCGTGCATCTGAAACTTGGTCTGAACCCTCATTTAAGTGGGACACACATAATGGATGGGCTGGATTTGCAAAATACATCTCGGTGGGCCCTCAAAAATTATTATGAATGTTTTAATGGTGCACGGCCCCTCCCCACTTCTTTATGTGGTGTGGCCCACACAAGTCACGGATTGAGTTGATTTTTGAGACCTAGGCCCATGATGGAATGGTGCATCTACTGATGGGGTAGATGTTAGAAATGCATCACGGTGGGGCCCACACAGCTCGACCTCATGGGGCATTACAATCAGCTCAAGCATTGGGTAGATATTCGAAATGCATCACGGTGGGGCCCACACAACTCGACCTCATGGGGCATTACAATCGGCTCGAGCGCATTGTACCTTTTCCCTATATATATATATATATATATATATATATATATATATATATATATATCGGAAACGCTCACCTGCGAACCAGTTCGTAAATTGTAGTACGTACGAATCTTTTTTCACGAGAACCCATCATATGTGATGTGGATCACAAAATCGAACATATATATACACATTCATGTGAAAGCGAAACCTCGTGAAAACCCCGGTGGGCCCAAGTTTTACTTTGATCTAAAACTTTGATGGGCCATGAAGAATAAAACAATTTCCTCCTTGATTTGCATTTCTCTTTGCTATGGCCCACCAGAATTTTAGATTGTGGTGAAAATTTTTTACATGAGGTTTCATGGGATTCCACAGCACATGGACCATTCAGATTAGACACCCATTGCACATGTGCAAAGGTGCGCACGTGCGTAGGTGCGCAGGGGAGCATGACTCATATATATATATATAGCGAAAAGGTACTATGTGCTCGAGCGTAAAGCGGTCGTCCGTGAGGTCGAGCTGTGTGGGCCTCACCGTGATGCCGTTTGAAGATCCACACCGTCCACCAGATGCACCAGTCCATAGTGGACCTGAAAGGCCCAAAATCAACCGTATACTGAACTTAGGTGGGCCATACCATCTAAAATCATGTGAATACATGCCAAAAACATATAAAAGCACTTGGTGGGGCCTACCTAAGTTTTCCATGCACCCGAAACTTGGTCTGAACCCTCATTCAAGTGGGACACACATAATGGATGGGTGGATTTGCAAACCACATCTCGGTGGGCCCTCAAAAATAGTTATGAATGTTTTAATGGTGCACGGCCCCCTCATTTGCACATAATGGATGGGCTGGTATGTGGTGTGGCCCACTAAAGTCACGGATTGACTTGATTTTAGCCCGTCCAGGCCCACCATGGAATGGTGCATCTGGTGGACGGTGTTGATGTTCGAAAGGCATCACAGTGGGGCCCGCTTTACGCTCGAGGTGCATAGTACCTTTTCCCACATATATATATATATATATATAATATTTTAGAACATGAACTCTAAAATGAAGAACAACCAAATCTCAGGTGGATCATATTATAGGAAATAATGGTGATTGAACAGTCATTAAAAAATTCCTACAGTCCACTGGAAGAAGGAAAATAAAAACCAAAATCAGCTTGATCGAAAACTTTTGTGGCCCATTAATTGTTGATCTCCACTGTTTCTTATGGTATGGTCCACTGGAGAATTGGATCTCCCTCAATTTTGGCTCATTCCATAAAATGATCTTAAAAAATGATCAAGGTGGGCCCACGGTAAGGGCCGCACCGAATCCGCTCCCCATTCAAACCTAAGGCGGGTCCCACCGTGTGAACTTGGTTGTTTTGGAAGCAACTGGGTGCAGAAAGCATGAGTTTAATCGGAAGTAGTATATACCGTCAAAGTAATGGTTATCACGTGATGGACGGAGTAGATTTTACTCGGACAACATGGTGGACCCCACAGAGCTCGGTTGTTTCACGCTCTACATAAAACAGTTGCAGTAGATGATTGTGGTCCCCTTGTAACGGTAACATAACGGCAACCTCACGCTCCCATCCTCCGTCAATCCGTACCGAAAGAAATTCAAATCTCGCTCATAAAGAGAAAGGCGGGATTTCGAAAATTTGAAAAAGTAACCGTTACGTAACGGCAGCCGTTACTGCCGCGTCATTTCCTATAACCCCTCTCTCTCTCTTTCCCTTGCTTTCGCTCATCTCATCTTCTTCCCAGAGAAGAAGAGAAAAGAAACTCGTCGTAACCTCCCGAGTCGACTCGGGCAATTCATAGGAAGAGAAAAGGAGAGGTAGCATTTACCTGGTCAACTCGGACCGATTCAAAACCGAGTGAATGGCGAGTCTCAACCCAGGTATCCTCCTCAAGCTCCTCCAGTCCATGAATTCCGACACTAAGGTCGCCGGAGAGCATCGTTCGGTCCTCCTCCAGATAGTCAGCATCGTCCCTGCTCTAGCAGGCCCCGATCTCTGGCCCAACCATGGCTTCTACGTTCAACTCTCCGACTCCGCTCACTCCACCTACGTCTCCCTCTCTGACCGCGACAACGATCTCGTCCTTGCCAACCGCCTCCAGCTGGGTCAGTTCGTCTATGTCGACCGCCTCTTCTTCGATTCTCCTCCACTTCCACGCGCCTCTGGCCTCCGCCCGATTGCAGGCCGCCACCCTTTCATCGGCACACCCGATCCGTTGATCGCCCGTATCTCACCATCCAAGCGCGGGTTTGTAATCCAACCTGTCTCTGATCCTGACCGCTCACTGGATCCTGTCTCGGCCTACATCTACAGCAACAAGAAATCTGAAGAGGATCCGAAATTCGACAATGGCGGGTCCCGCCCAGTCCTTGCCCCAAAAGAGAATGTACCTGCTGCTGAGAATTCGGATGAGAAGGGGCTGGCGCCACCGGAGAAGCCATCAGAGAAGCGACGGTTCTCATCACCAGCTGGTGTGAAAGAACGACGGTCGGTGTCAACCGGGAAGAGGAATTTGGGGCCTGCAGCAGAGCGGGAGAACTCACCGGCCCCTGCGAGGAAATCAGGGTCACGGCCTTCATCACCAGTTCCATCAAAATGTGAGGTGCCGAGCTTGGTTGCCGCAAAGGATGAGAACCGTCGATCGTCGAGGGAGCCGGCAATTGTTGTGCCGTCCAGGTACCGGCAGCCTTCCCCAATTGGGCGGAAGCAAGCATCGCCGAGCGGGCGGAGGTGCTCGCTTTCGCCTGGGAGGAGACTTTCAGGAGGATTGAAGGTCTCACCGGTAATTGCTGCTGCCGTCTCCGATTCAGTGGGTAAGAAAAAGATGGCAGCGATGGCTGCAGGGATTTCCAAGGTTTCGGATGCATTGGTGGGGTCCACAAAGCCAATTCGGAAGAGCTGGGAAGACCCAGCTGCAGCATCCATGGGGGCCTCAGCTGAGCAGAAGGAGAAGGTGGTTTCGAAAACCAAACCGGATTTGCAAGCGATTTTGAGGACACAGGTATGGGTATATTACATGAAACATGATTAGTAGTTTTTTTTTAAAAATTGATTATTTAATTCTGCTTCGAATGTTTTTGATTGATGGTTGTTTGGTGTTCAATCATATTCTTAGGTTCAATCACAGTGACAAATCCCATTCTAGGCAATTTCTTGGGAAATTTTCAAAATTTGAGGTTTTTCCTGGGATATTATTGCTGAAATTTTATTTAAAAATATTTACTCTAAATCACCAAATAAATTCAAATTTTAAATATATATATATTTATATAACAAATTCCTTAAATGCAAATAGTATCGCGCGGAAAAAGGTGACATTTTAAAAATCTGTCAATATTTTAAAAATCTCGCAGTAATAATGCTTAGTGTGTTTTTTTTTTTTTTTTGGTAATATTATCCATGAGGTTTTTAGAATCTTGGTAATATTTGTCGCCATTGTGTGCCGTAAAGGGCGTTACAGGGCCGTAACGGCTGCAATAGCTGTTATGTAAAAAATAATATGTCGCTGCCATTAATGGCCTGTTACACTCCCTGGAAAGGGCATAACAGTCCTGTAATGGTTTGTTACAAGACTATATGAGTTTTTCAAATTTTTTTTACAACGTTATGGGGTAAATATATGTTTTTTGGGTTTTTTCTTTTAATACAAAAGAGACCGTAATGGCCATTATGGGGGCCGTAATAGCCGTTACGACCCGTATTGTAAAGGTAACGGTGGTAGCCGTTATGGCTACCTTTAATGTTATGGAAGACCTTGTTTGTTGCATTGGTTTAAATATTTAGAATTTATACATAAAATTGCAAAAGAATGAACTGATTTTTTAATTTTTTTTTTGGGGTCCTGTTGTAAAGATGAGGTTAAGTCTGGATTTTTATCTGATTAATTGAAGTTAGAAACAAGGATAAAAATGAGCATGTTGGTGTTGTATCATATATGACCAAAACCCAATATGCACAAGACAATACACACAAGCTTCAGTCCTAAACATTCCCCAATATCCACAAACTGCATTGAAACACATTAATGAACATTTCTATGTACTCATTTCCCTTAATATAGGCTTGCGAAAATGCGCATATTGAACGGTCTTGCTATTAGGTCTACCTCCATTTAGATGCTTAGGATCATCTAACCAATGTGGGTATGACCCATTAGTGATAGGTGGGGTCCATGTGTATGTCGTTTAGTTGTGAGAAATGTGTGTGATCAAACCTTATATCAAATGACCTCAATGCCCTGAATTTGTTAAGCATAAGGGCACAATCAGCCTTTATGCCCTAGTGGGTAAGCATTTAATGCCACCATCCTTTCCATTAGTGTTATGTCAATCAAAGTCATATTGGGGGGCTTTTTAACTATATCCGGAGAAAATAGGGATTTATTTTGGAATAGCAAATAAGCGACGGTTTTATACTAATGGACAAAAAAGAGAGAGTTTATATATCAAAATGAGGAATTAGTTAAGATTGCTAATTAAGAAGGTACCCAAAGTGACTGTTTTTTACAAATTGTGTGGATAATTCATAAGAGTGAAGAGATTAAGAAGGTTGTTACTCACAAAATTCAAGTTGGGTGGAAAAAGTGGAGATGTAACTCTGGACTTTTTTGTGATCTTTATGTACCAACAAAGCTTAAGGGAAAATTTATCAGTTAACTATAAAACCAGCCATGCTTTATGGGAAATAATGTTGGATAGTTCAAGAACAACATGTTCATAAGATGAGGGTAGCTAAAATGAGGATGTTGAGATGGATGAGTGGCAAGACTAAGGTGTTCCGTAACGGTAATGGTGGTCGTAAGGCTATTACGATATGGGCCATAACGGCCATTACAATCTTTTAAAAAAAAAATCCAGTTCAATACCGTTACAGGACTGTTACGGGTCATTTTTCTGTAATGGTCGTATTCAATCCCAAAACATATAACGGTTACACTGTTACCATTACATAACTGTTTTAGCATATCATGGGCAATACAAGGAAGGATAAAATTAGAAATGACTGCATTCAACAGAACTTGGGGACAACACAAATAGGAAATAAGACGATGGATGGTTTAGACATGTGCAAGAGAGACTGAGTAACACTCCTGATCAGGAGTGAGTTGATTCAAATTGAAGGCTATAAAAGGGCGAGAGAAAGGCCTAAAAGGACATGGGGGAGGTAGTAAGAACAGACTTGATCAACCTATGGTTTAGATACATGTGCAA
Source organism: Magnolia changhungtana (assembly GCA_030180095.1). NCBI lineage: Eukaryota > Viridiplantae > Streptophyta > Magnoliopsida > Magnoliales > Magnoliaceae > Magnolia > Magnolia changhungtana. The sequence goes on along the minus strand of JASAUF010000198.1, from coordinate 2,310,148 downwards.
GGGAGACCAAGTAACACTCCTGATCAGGAGTGAGTTGATTCAAATTGAAGGCTATAAAAGGGCAAGAGAAAGGCCCAAAAGGACATGGGGGAGATAGTAAGAACAGACTTGATCAACCTATGGTTTAGATATGGTCCTTGATAGTGTAGAATGGCATAATAGGATTCATTTAGCTAGATAAGGCTTAGATGACGACGACGATGATGGTGAATAAGGGAGGGGTTCTTATGGAATGGACCAAAAGCAATAAGACGATGGGTGGTTCAGATGTGCAAGGGTGACCAAGTAACTTTCCTTGTCAGGAGGAGTGAGTTGATTCAAATTGAAGGCTATAAAAGAGCAAGAGAGAGGCCCAAAAGGACAAGGGAGGTTGTAAGAAAAGACTTGATCAACCTATGGTTTAACCAAGGATATGGTCCGTGATAGAATAGAATGTCAAAATAGGATTTATTTAGCTGAATTAGGCTTAGATGACGACGATGATGATGGTGAATAAGGGAGGGGTTCTTATGGAATGGACCAAAAGCCTTTATGAAAAAAGAGGTTAATTAGGCCGAGTTGCTCATCACCCCGTCTTGCATTACTTGACTTAGGACGTGCATTTAATGGGAAATTCATTATGTTCTTACTGTGATTGGCTTGTATCAATTGGCACTTATACATATTGGTTATTAGATGATATTTCAAACCATGGTTTAAAATCTGGGTTGTGTTATGGGATTGGAAATTGATTTATCTTTGTTTATTTGATTTTTGTGGTAGACATTTAATAATAGGATTTTCGACATATAAATCCATATTTTTGGTCCGTTAGGATAAAAACCCTCCCTTATTACTATTTCCATATAAACCCCTCTCTTTATTAGATATGGTATGAAATCTCATAATTTGACCTTGAGCGATAGAACAATGACTGAAAGTAGTGTTGTTAATGGGCTGGCTGGCCTGTTGGGTTTACAGGCTTGGCCCACTTAGGCTAAACTTGGCAGAGAGTATCAGGCCTAAGGACCGCTTCTTAATTGGACCGGCTTGGACCATGAAGCCTGGCCCTACCCAACCCATTAGGTTGCAATGGTAGGGGAGTTTTTTATTTTATTTTATTTTTTTTATTTTTTAAGAAGCTAAAATTTACACAAGACATGATTCGCATTGATCACGTCTCATTGTAATGTTTATGAGAAATCCACACTCATCACTAGATATGCCACTCCATTTAGGCCCAAATATCAAACCCATCTGTGATTCAAGTGGACACACGATTGGAAACAGTGTAAAGGATAACACTCACCCTCCAAACTGTTTTTCTTGTTGCAGCCCACCTAAATCACTTATGGGCCTATTTTTGGGCCCTATGCCTAAATTTTGGTGTGCCAGTTGGAGCAGATTTCATATAATCATCACGGTGGGCCATGTAAATTCAAGGGTAGATGCCTCTTTTCCAATTGCTTCCTTTGGTGTGGCCTACATGAATAACAGGTCAGCCTGATTTTTTAGCCCTGGCCCTAACATGAGATTACACATCTAATAATTGGAGTGGATTTCAAATATACATCACGGTGGGCCCCAAAAAAAAATCAAGGGTGACGTCCCTCTCCAAAGTGAGAGATGAGAGGAAGGCATAGGCAATTTTTGCAATTTCTGTAGATGATGAGTTAGTTAAAAACTTTAGAAGATAGTAAATGGGTATAAGCACTTTTTTTTTTTTTTTTTTTTTGGAATTTTAAAAATACACTTGATAAGTGGAAAAGATAGTGGGACATCCACTATCATTTGGCATGGACCAAATGATAGGAGTTTATATGTTAAAAACCCTTCGAACTTGTTTCGCTAATTAGACAATTTTCCGAACAACGAAGAACAAATGAATTATCATTTCTTAGCATTCATAAAGCACACACAAATGCAATTTGAAGGCTACTTCCTCATTGTGAGTGATTAAAAGCGACATCATTATCATTCGAACTTATTTGGCTAATTAGACAATTTTCCAAACAACGAAGAACGAATGAATTATCATTTCTTAGCATTCATAAAGCATATACAAATACAATTTGAAGGCTACTTCCTCATTGTGAATGATTAGAAGCAACATCGTTATTATTGCAAATATTGTTTTGAAAATTTCCTCTTGATTAAGGCGACCGTTTGCAATTCAATTCAATTGTGCACACAAAAGAAGCCTACATGAGACGGCAACTGCAATCTTATTTATCTTTCACTCTAAGTAAGATTTGGGGGCATTCAAATCTGATGGGTCTTTGGACACAGATTGGAATCCTCTACAACTACTGTAGCAGTGCCTTCAACATCACTGATCTAAGGGGTGCACAGTGTTGTGTGTGGGACATCCACTCTGTCCATCAGGTGCAAACTCAATGGGCTTAAAATCGGCCTGATGTACAACTAAGCTGAGATACACCATAGGAGACAATGGGATGGGGACACTCGAAAAATCAACCTTACCCAAAACTCATGTGGGCCGCATTGTCTGCATGAAAAAAAAAAAAAAAAAAAGGTTTTACTCGCGATTTTACATGTTTGACATGGTGTGGCCCTCCCTCCTAACCTTTTGGTCTATATACAGTCAACATGGTGGGGCCGTGATGGAGCTGGGAGCTGAGGTGCTATAGGTATTTCCTACAACAGGTGTTGTAGAGGATTCAATGTCATTTGGATACAAAAAGAGCAACTTTGAGAGTATGTTTGAATGCGTGGAAACCTTCATTTTTAGAGTTTAGACCTTAGTGAAAGATCCTTCTAATCGGAGCTTCCTAGCCGTTTATTCTTGCTAACATTTTGAAATGGACAAATCCCTGCTCCCACACCCAAATCTGTTGCCACTCTCGCAACCCCAATTCTAACTAATCTAATTAGAAAAGAAAACACTTACATTTGATTTCTGTCATGGACAGTGGAATTTGCCTTCTAATCTTGTAGAGTCCTTGCCTCGAAGATGGCCATTTTGATTTTTAAGATCTCTGTCTCTCCTTTTCAATATCAAATCTTTTATATGGTTGATTACTGTCACGAGGATGCCCAAACATCAACTGCTTGTAATTTTATTCTTTGAATTTTCCTCTGATCTTGGTTATCAAATAAACAAAAAGGAACACCAAGTTAGGATGCAGATCAGAGCTAGTCTGATGTGGATTCTTCTTCTCACCTTAATCTGGTAAAATTTCATTTCTGGGCCCACATGGATGCAACTATAGGCTTACTTATTACCATTGGATAAGAGTGTTCGCCGTCAATCTACACACAGTGACATATGCCAAACTGGTACATTGGGTGGGACCGTGGGAGACATTGTACGGATCTTGTATTCTAGATCAATTCATCAGGTGGGCCAGTGTATGAACAAGGTTTACAGTCATCCAGTTGTTTTTTTTATGCTTTTTGGTCCACCTGGTAAGTGAACTGAATCGCCCTGATTTTGGTCAAGGGGATCTAGTTTGTCTGCCCCACTTGATGGACTGACTTGAATCTTCTAACGCATGCTCGCATTTTGATGGGCCAGCAACAAATTTACTGCTAAAATAAGTTTTTTTTTTTTTTTCCAGCCATCCATTTGTTTTGTATGCTTTGGCCCAGCTGATGAATGAACTGAATTTCCCTGATTTTTGGGCAAGGGCATCTGCACCATGTCCCCCTACTTGATGGATTGCACTTGTATCTTCAAATGCGTGCTAGCATCTAACTTTTTTGTTGATTGATGTCTTAAATATGTAATTCAACAGTGTCGATGACAGGTTTGATGCCATCGAGCAGACTTCGATGCCATTGAAGTCGGCTCGATGCCATCAAGAAAATCTTGAATTTACATGTTTAGTCTCTGGACACTTTGGGTGCCCTGTTCGATACCATCGAAGGGTGATTGATGCCATCGGAAGCATTAGTTCGATGCCATCAACGGTTTAGTCGATGGCATCAAAGTCCCATCGAAGGTGCCATCGAACTGTCGTGCAGGAAATACGCAGAATTGTGTAAGTGGCAGAAATTTTGCAGGATTTCTTGCGGATTTCTTTCCTACTCCAATTGTGAATCTCATAGAGGTTATAAATATGGGTGTAATTGGGATTAGGGTTAATCTCAGAAGCTTTCAAATTCGTTCCTAGGGTTTCCAGCTTTCATAGTGATTATCTGACACTTTGTGTTGTGGTTTTTTCTCGCGTTAAATTCAGAGTCCATGTGATTGTGTTTGGATTGTGCGATTGGATTACTATACTTGATTCATCTCTGCGTGCTTCCATGGTCCCCCAACATTTTTTATGGTGGATTTCTAGTTACATGTTGCCTCAATTGTAATCTGCAGGTCGCTATGTCAAGGCGATTGAGTGATGCCAATGGGGGCCAAACCAATCCAGAGGACGTCTCCACCAATGAGAAACCAAGGTCTGGTGGTAAGATTGAATGTCTCCCTGTACCGGAGAAGCCAGTCCGCACGACCCCAAGAATCACTGTTCATGAACGAAAGTGGACAGATGGCAGTTTCCCATTAGATGGCATCCCGCCTAACCTGGCAAGGCTTGGAAAGGTAGTAATGAGAGCTCTGTTCTATTTCTTTTGAATCCTTTTTAGCTTTGCTGATGCAAGTTTTTTACTTGGATGATTATTCTGCAGGAAGCTCTACAAAGGAGAATGCTTGCTTCTACAGCTGCTGCTGAGGCACTTGAAGAAGCCTCTGCTACTGAATCTGTTGTGAGGAATCTAAGGTAGTAAATACCTTTTTCCATTTGCATAAAATCAGTTGTTTTTTTAGTTTTATTAGTAAGGTTCTCTTTTTGGATAGTACTGTTTTGTTCATCATGTGGGCCCCCATTCTGGAATTTTAGCCACTCGATCAATGTCCATCAAATGGACAGTCATGTCTTTTTGGATAGTGCTGTTCTGTTCATCTAGTGTGTCCCCCATTCTGGAATTTTAGCCACTCGATCGATGTCCAGCAAATGGACAGTGAGATGGTTTGGAACATCCATTTGATAGATTGTCGGTCGACCATCTCCTGTGCACGATGGGCCAATTGTCTGAATGATCTTGATCACCAACAGGTGGGTCCCCAATCAATTGTATATTTCCTCATGCAAATGGGCGGCCTTATGAACGGTTTTTAGCGATAGCCTGGTTAATTGATTTTTTTTTTTTCTTAAATGTTGTATCAGCATGTTCTCGGATCTCTGTTCTTCTTCATCCAAGGCCAGATATCCACTGCCTGTCATCGATCGATTCCTGTCACTCTACGAAGATGTAATGAAATCATCATCAATTATCGAATCTCTTGCGGTACGCCGCACCTCCAATGCCGACCGAGACCATTACAATTCTGCTTCCCACGAGCGGTCCAAATCAGTCTCTCTATGGATCGAAGCTGCACTGGCTACTGATCTTGAAGCCGTCTCCCTCCTAACCCACCGAACTGAAACTCCAACAAAAGTCCTGAATTCAGAAAAGCCCATTGCCTCGCCTCCGCGGACGAGCGTATCCAAGAGGCCATCCCTCACAACACCTGCAAAGAAGCCCACCAAGGCCCCGGCCTCGGCCTCAGTCCCACCTGCATCGTCGCCAGATTCCTCCACATGGGTCAGAGGGTATGGAGTGGGAGAGACGGTTGAGCTCGCGAAGAACCTGCGACGGGAAATGCAGGCCTGGTTCCTGCAGTTCGTCGACAGTGCGTTGGATGCCGGATTCCAGGTGCTGGGGGAGTATTCCGTCCGGGAGAGCGGACAAGTTGCGGTGGTCCTGTCGCAGCTGAAGCGAGTGAATGAGTGGTTGGAGAGGGTGGGGGAGCCGGGCTTGATGGAGATGATCGAACGTTTGAAACGAAAGATCTATGGGTTTGTCATTCAGCATGTGGGGACAGCGATCGACGGCTTGAATTTGAATTGAATTCAACGGCTGGACCTGTTTGGGACATGAGCATCTCTGTGTCCTTCTGTTTCAGTTATTTCTGTTGGATTCTGATGGAGATGATCGGACGGTTAAAATGGAAGATCTATGGTTTGTCATTCAGCATGCGAGGCCAGCAACCAACGGCTTGAATTTGAATTGAATGCAACGGTTGGATCTGTTTTGGATATGAATGATCTCATCTGCATTTCCTTTTTATTTCCGTTATTTCTGTTGGATTCTGATGTAATTTTTCTTTTAAAAATAAGTAAAACTTCTTCCGGTGTATGGTGCATACACCGAACAAATTTTTTTCCATGTACACATACACTCCTTCACACGTGTCGCATTGCAACGTGCTCAAGATCAAGGCCGTTCATCGGGCAAGCCCATATTGTATCTGTGAAATGCAGGCTGTTCCAGTGATTGGGGTGGGCCTCGTTTCAATAAATGTAATTGTTTTATGCAAGTGGCTTGTTTGTTGGTCAGTTCTTTTGAAAATCTGTTCTCCACGTGGGGTCCACTTCGTGATCAAAGTTATTAAGCATGGCCCAGATCTGAGCATACGGCAACATTGATCTGAATCCAGTGTTTCCATGCAACTCTGTTAGCTATCATCAGAAACATGCATGAAAAATGGACGGTAAAAAACTCAGTCCAACTTCTGTACGTATTTGTGGCGGACCTGATTGAGGCAGGGCATCTGTGCGGTGGACACACCCGATCTACGGCTCGGATGTCTCGCAAGTATTGGCCGGCCTGGAATTAGCAAAACTCTATTTTCCTATGCACACGAAAAAGCGTGGAACTTGGATTGCATAGTCTAGCACAAAGCCTATTCATCGGATCGTGTGTAGCTCTCATTTGATTGGTTTGATTTTATAATTGTATGCAAAATGATTAAAGGAAGAGAGAATTACATAGCTGCAAACTTAAAAGTTATATATATATATATATATATATATATATATATATATATATATATATATATATATATATATATATATATGGGAAAAGGTACTATGCGCTCAGGCGTAAAGCGGTCGTATGTGAGGTCGAGTTGATGTGGGCCCCACCGTGATGCCGTTCGAAAATCTACCCCCTCAGTCAGATGCACCATTCTAGAGGGGGTCCACACGGCTGAAAATCAAGTCAATCCGTGACTTTTGTGGGCCACACCACGTATAGAAGTTGAGAGGGGCCGTGCACCGTTGAAACATTCAAAACCATTTGTGGGGACCTTTCGAGACGTGTTTTGATGATCAACACTGTCCATCATGTGTGTCTCACTTGGATGTAATTTTAGACTAGGTTTCAGGTGGTATCCACAACTCAGGTGGGGCCCACGAAGTGCTTTTGGCATCATGGTGGGGCCCACACAGCTCGACCTCACGGATGACCGCTTTACGCTCGAGCGCATAGTACCTTTTCCCTATATATATATATATATATATATATATATATATATATATATATATATATATATATATGGTACTATGAGGTCCACCTCATGGGAACTTCTCATGAGGTCGAGCTATATGGGCCCCATCGTGATGTGTGTTGAACATCTACCCCATTAGTCCGATGTACCATTCCATGGCAGGGGACATGCTTAAAAAATTAAGTCAATCTACAAGGGCCACACCACATATAACAGTTTAGAGGAGTTATCCTCTCATTAAAACATTCATAATCATTTATTGACTCTACCAAGTTTTTTTTTTTTTTTTTTCATAAATCCAGACTGTTGGGGAAAAATATGACAAGTCCGGAAACCCGATTATAGAATGGACCAGCTCGAGTGACACTGCTTGGGATTCCGAGGCAACAAGCCCAACCAAGGTGGAAAAGCAAAATGCCTAAAGGAGAGAGAGAGAGAGAGAGAGAGAGAGAGACTTAGCTCGGATTGCAAGGAATCAATCCAGACTGAGATTTAGAAAGTCATGAGCTACAAGACAAAGTATGTGAGATGCATAAAGTTGACTCGGTAAACGAGGCAGCAACATCCTAAGATGCCAATTAAGGCTCAAAGCTCAGAAGCCACCCGACCGACCGTGAAACCGACCCATATTAGGTCAGTTATATAGTCGGCTATCAGATTAAAAGAGGATATTGATTACGGATCGGTTCCCTCTCATCCGACAGAAGGCAGATTGTTTTATCCTTGCAACTAGCCGAGACTTATTCACTATTATAGTCGGTTAGGACCGAGCCAAGCAAGGAAAAAATGGTGTAAATGAAAACACTATCCCAAGAATCTAGTAAAAGGATCCCCAATCCCGAAGATCTCGGGATTGGGTGGAGTCCAAAAATGGATTAAATCAAATCTTCGAGATACCAGGAAGAGAGTCCCTGCACGACAGGACCCTCCCATTTCTATAAATACAGGAGACATCCAAGATGAAAGGTATGCATAAAACTCTCCTAAAACCCTTCTTACACGGACCTATCACTGACTTTAGCATCAGAGGGTCCCCGGCTCTAGTCAGGATCTCCCTTGTCTCCGTCTTGTAAATGTGATAGGACAAGAGGGCGCACCAGTTTTTTGCATCAACACAGACCATCCATTGTTTGTGTCCCACTTAGATGGGAGATTGTACCAAGTTTCAGCCACATCCAAAACTAAGGTGGGCCCCACCAAGTACTTCGATAAATTTTAGGCATGCCTTCACATGGTTTTAGGTGGTATGGCCCACTTGAATTCTGTATAGATTTTTGGGATATCCCATAACCTAAAGGTGACCCATCAAATGCACAGGGTAGATGTTCGACACACATCATGATGGGGCCACACAACTCGACGTCATGGGAAGTTCACATGAGGCCAATCAACCTCGCAGTACCATTTCCCATATATATATATATATATATATATATATATATATATATATATATATATATATATATATATATATATATAAGGAAAAGGTACAATGCGCTCGAGCTAACGATAAGCTCCCGTGAGGTCGAGTTGTGTGGGCCCCACCGTGATGCGTGTCAACCATCAACACCGCGCATTTGATGGGTCCCCTTTAAATTATGGGATATCCCAAAAATCATTTGTATACGGAACTCAGGTGGGCCATACCATCTAAAATCATGTGAAGACATGCCAAAAACATATAAAAGCACTTGGTGGGGCCCACCTGAGTTTTGAATCTTCTTGAAACTTGTCCGAACCCTCATCCAAGTGGGACACACATAATGGATGGGTTGGATCTGCAAACCACATCTCGATGGGCCCAAAAATGATTATGAATGTTTTAATGGTGCACGGCCCCTCTCCACTTCTGTATGTGGTGTGGCCCACACAAGTCACGGATTGACTTGATTTTTGAGACCTAGGCCCATGATGGAATGGTGCATCTGACTGATGGAGTAGATGTTCGAAACGCATCACGGTGGGGCCCACACGGCTGGACCTCATGGGACGTTCCCATCAGCTCGAGCGCATATATATATATATATATATATATATATATATATATATATATATAGGGAAAATGTACTATGCGCTCGACCTCACGATAAGCTCCCGTGAGGTCAAGCTGTGTGGGCCGCACCGTGATGCGTTTCGACCATCAACACCGTGCATTTGATGGGTACCCTTTAAATTATGGGATATCCCAAAAATCATCCGTATACGAACTCGAAGCCATACCATCTAAAATTATGTGAAGACACCGTTAAACACATATAAAAGCACTTGGTGGGACCCACGAGTTTTGCATGTGCACGAAACTTGGTGCGAACCCTCATTCAAGTGGGACACACATAATGGATGGGTTTGGATTTGCAAACCACATCTCGGTGGGCCCTTAAAAAATGGTTATGAATTTTTTAATGGTGCACAGCCCCTCTCCACTTCTATATGTGGTGTGGCCCACACAAGTCACGGATTGACTTGATTTTTGAGACCTGGGCCCACGATGGAATGGTGCATCTGACTGATGGGGTAGATGTTCGAAACGCATCACGGTGGGGCCCACACAGCTCGATCTCATGGGACGGACTCGTGAGGTCAAGCGCATAGTACCTTTTCCCATATATATATATATATATATATATATAAGGTCGAGTTGTGTGGGCCCCACTGTGATGCATTTCAAAAATTTACTCCATCAATGGGCCACACCACATACAGAAGTGGAGAGGGGCCGTGCACCATTAAAACATTCATAACCATTTTTGAGGGCCCACCGAGATGTGGTTTGCAAATCCAGCCCATCCATTATGTGTGTCCCACTTGAATGAGGGTTTAGACCAAGTTTCAGGCGCATGCAAAACTCAGGTGGGCCCCACCAAGTGCTTTTATATGTTTTAACGGTGTCTTCACATAATTTTAGATGGTATGGCCCACACGAGTTCCGTATACTGCTGATTTTTGGGATACCCCATAATTTAAAGGGGACCCATCAAATGCACGGTGTTGATGGTCGACACGCATCACGGTGGGGCCCACACAGCTCGACCTCACTGGAGCTTACAGTCAGCTTGAGCGCATTGTACCTTTTCCCATATATATATATATATATATATATATATATATATATATATATATATATATAGACACATTCAAACTCGGTTGATTTGAACTAAGCCAAAGTTCGAGCTAAACCAAATCGGGCTAGCATACAGCTTGGGCTTAATCCAATTTTGAAATGAGTAGAAATTTCTAGCTTGGCCTAACTCGCACAAGTTGTTTGAGCCGAACCAAGCTGAGCTAAATCGGCTAAACCGAGCAAGGTGGCTTGGTTTGTATTCAAAGTTTTTTATTTACACAAATTTGGACTAAGGTAAACACACATATCAACTTGATACAAAGCTTTGATAGCCCCCGAAAAGTTAATGGCGGCGTTCAATCACCACTTTTTCTTGTGTTGTAGTTCACCAGAGATTTGGTTCTGCATTATTTTTGGATTGATGCCTTTAAATGGGCTAGAAAAGTAGAAGTACAACATAAATAAATACACATACATCATGGGCCACATGGCTTTCCCAATAGCACACGATACCAACATCGGTGCTCCGATGCAACATTACTCAATCTGAGTTTGAATTAGATGATCCAGATTGGTGCTGTGTGCAACACTACTCAATCTGAGTTTGAATTAGATGATCCAGATTGGTGCTGTGTGCAACACTACTCAATCTGAGTTTGAATTAGATGATCCTGATCATCTGATCATTCCTTCAGGTGATTCTTGTAATCAATTAGAGCAAATTTTGGGCCCTGATAGATGAATGACATCCACCGTGTTATATGTCTTGGGGTACTCATGGAACATGTTGATGCTATTTTTTGCTCACCCCCTTTCCGCAACTCGGATACCTACACAAGAAGAGGACAAAGGAGACCCTGACTTATTCAGGGAACCCTCCGATGCATAAGTCAGACTTGGATTCTGGGTCTAAGAGTATGATAATAACTCAGGAGTGAGAATATGTGTGTACCTTTCACTATTAGGTGTTTCTTACTTATAAAGGAAAAGCGATCCCATGTAACTTCGGGATCTTCCGTAAATGGGATAGATCAATATCTTGGACGATCTCGAGATCCTCGATTCCTTGGATTCTCGGGATTGGAGATTATCTTCCGAAGATCTCGGAGGAAGATTTTTAATACGGGCCGGCTCTTGACCGATTCTTGGCTTGGCTTAAGGCGAGATCTGATGATAAGCCTCTAGCTGAGAATAAGTGGCTCGGCAAGCCATTGGCCGACCCCGAAGCGTCGACGTTCTCGGGCACTAGTCAACTCTCTTTCTCTGCTATTCATCTGACTCTTAGTGAGACGCGGTCGATCCATAATCGACTTACTGTTGGTTGATGGCCGCCCTATTGGCCAACTTAAAAGGTAGGTCGAACTGAGGTTGGGCCAAAGTTAGGTCAGTTTATGCCTGAATGATGGGTGACCCATGAAATGAGTCGGCATGGATTGGCCCCTGGGAATCCCCTTAGGGATCTTTAAGGTGCTTCGACCTCCTTAGAGGTCTCGCCTTCTGACACTAGACATGTAAGCCTCGGTCAGGCTTGGCGCCTAGTGAGTTCGGGCCATGTCATTCTTATATAATCCGACTTATTGGACTTGTCATATTTTTTCCCAATAATGAGCCCCCCTACTCCTTGTGCCGACCTGTGGAGGCCGAGGAGTAGATAGGAATTGGGTCGGAATGTATTTAGACCGAGCTTATGATGGAGCATTTATTGCTTGTACAGCGGCCAACACAAATATCGGGACACGTTACCGTGTTCTAACACACGTCGGTTCGCTTCCTGAGGTCGTACGAGCTGTAGGGCTGTCATTTCGATGGCTGGACAAATAAGAGGGAGACGCGTGGCAGGGCGGTTGACGACGGACCTAAGCGACGCGTGGTACGGTGCCACATGTCGGGCCTGGCGTCCGAGGAGACACTGATTTGACTTTCCATTTAATGCCGGAGCCACGTGACACGACTATAAAAAGGGCGCCTTAGCGTCCTCATTTTTGCATTTTCGCGCCCATCTCCATCTTCTCCTCTACTCTCTACTGCTTCCCCTTTTCCGCTTTCTGCCTTCTACTTTTCTGCATTTTTCGGCATCTCCACAATCTCTGGTGAGCTTTCTCCTTTTCACAAATGCCAAGTTCCATAAGCCCTCGAGAGGGAGTTTATGGTGATGAAGGTGAAGCAAGCGGCTTCTGGGCTACCTCGGAATCACCCTCGTTGTTGGCTGAGATGGCGGTGAATGCGGATATCGCATTCCCGCATTCACAAAGGGTACTGGAATCTCCGACGCAAAGGCCGGCGGCGTCTGCAAGAACGTCGAATTTACCTCCCAGGCAGGATGTAGTAGTGGAAGATCTTCCTGGTCTGTCTGACCCTCTGGCCAAAGATGAGGCTGAAGAGGCTAATGTAGAGGAGGGATCCAAGGGGTCGGTGCCCTTAGTTCTGACCGAGGATGACTTGGTTCGGATTCGAACTGGGTATCATATTCCCAAGTCATCTTGGGTCTCCCTTGACCTGAGGAGCTGCCCGACCGACCCCTCCCGGGGCGGTCGTGCTGCAGTGCGGCCTCCGTGTGCCACTTTAGGAAGTCGCTCGGCGTCTTTTGGGCTGCCTTGGTATGGCTCCAGGACAAGTTACCCCGAACAGGTGGAGAGACCTGTTCGGCCGCACAATTCTCTGGGTTGAGATGAAGCAGCCTGAGCTAAGCTTGGATAAATTCCTTCACCTATACCAAGTACGACCAAACCCTCAGTAGCCCAACTGGTACTACTTCTGCTCCTGAAGGAATACTAGTGGGGCTCTGATAACCAACCCTCCATCTTTCAACAAAAATTAGAGGGATCGGTGGTTCTGGACCTTTGGTGGTTGGGAAACGGCCGAGCCAGGGCCCTTTAGGCCCTTCATTTCCCGAGCCTTCTCCGGGGTAGATACTTGAACAGTTATTTACCTTTATCATTTTGGTTGGCTGAGTCTTCTTATTATGCCTTCTGACTGCATGTTCGTGCTTTGTTAGTCGTCCCCAAGCAACCGCCGAGGCTTGATCCCGGTTCCCTAGCTCGAATCCAGGACTTGCGAGCCTTAAGTATGGAGAGGAGATCTTAGAGTAGACTTCTCCAACCAGAGCTCCTTCTTCAATCGGGTCTTGACACGGCTTTAACCGTAAGATTTGACTCCAACAGTTTTTTTTTAGCGATGATGATTCTGCTGACATAGTTCTTGCTTCTGATGCAGAGATGTCTGAAGCTCGACCTACTCTTCGTCCTCCTTCTAAGGTCAGGGCCCCACATCAGGGAGATCCTCGGGTGTCGAAGAAACAGAAGATATCCTCTAAGGGTCAGGGGAAGGTCGCCCCTCCTCGCCCGATCGTTATAGAGATCCCGGAAGAGGGCACAGAGGTGGCGGAAGCGGTTCCTCCTCAGCCTCAGGAGGTTTTCGACCCAGGACCTGTTACGGAACAGGTCCCCCTGAGGAGGGAGGAAGATCCTTCAAGAGAGGAGGTTCCTGAGGAAGAGAAGGGGAGCTTCCTTCGGCATGTCGAAAGCATACTCCCCTGGGCGAGCAAGCAGGGGACCGAGGAGGAGTTCGTCGGCCTCTTCGAGTCACCTTCTATGGAGCCGACGCTCGCCAAGATGACAAGGGTGCTCCTAGAGGTAAGGGCATAACTATTGTTGCTTGCCTATCCAGTTTTCTCAATACCGAGCTTCTTTCTTTTCTTTTTGTAATTCGCGCCATGCGCATTGAAGGCTTGAGTTGAGCTATCCAGGGCCAATAAGCGAGCTGAAGAGGTGAAAGATCGGCTATCGTTTGCCAAGGCTCGGGCCATCTCTGCAAAGGGCCAGCTCGAGGCGATGAGGGTTGCTCTCAGAGAGTCTTCGATGAAAAGGGCCTGTCTGGCCTCGCGATTGGAAGAGGCTAGAAAGGCCTATGATAAAAGCCACAAGGAGTGCATTGAGGCTTGTACTGCGGCTAATCGGGTTATGGCGGAGACCAAGGCCTCTCTTGCCATTGCTCGGGCCGTCTTTGCAGAGGGCCAGATCGAGGCGACGAGGGTTGCTCTCAGAGAGTCTTCGGCGGAAAGGGCCCGTCTGGCCTCGCGATTGGAAGATGCTAGGAAGGCCTATGATAAGAGCCACAAGGAGTGCATTGAGGCTTGCACTGCGGCCAATCAGGTTAGGGCAGAGACCAAGGCTGCTCTTGCCATTGCTCGGAAAGAGGCCGTGGAGGAGTATCTATCGTCCCAAGCCTTTGAGGATGAGAGGAACACTCTCTTCTGTTAGGGTTACGCCGAGTGCGTGAGGGGGATGAAGGAGAGTTTTTCCAAGTTCGACCTCTCTGGCTTCGATAAGAGCGAGTCAGGATCCGATGGTCTGGGCGAGGGAGTTGCAGTTGACCTCGAGGCATACACTGAGGCGACTCCTGATGCTGCTCCTGAGGCAGGTCCTTCGGTGGCCCCTAAGTTAGCTCCTAATGAAGCGACCGAGCATAGAAGTAGCTTTGTGGAGCAAAATTCCTTTCTGCTCCCCATATTTGCTTCAGGCACTTCAAGCACGCTGAGCGCTGAGGTCGAGAGCATCTGCAGAAGTGAGCATTGTTCACCCTCGATATTATGTACTTTTGTTGTTTTTTTTTTTTTTGCCAATGTAATACTGATGATAATGCTGAATCAATATTAATGTGACATTTCTGATCTGATCAATAAATACATTTTTCCTTGTAATCCATTGTTCACTTTACACTATTTGTCATGGCATGGATTCTTGCATGTTTGCCGGTGAAGGTTGAGCAATAATTGCCCGTCGGCCAACTTAGGTAATAGATCTTGAGATGCTCGGCATTCCAAGGATGAGGCAATAGCTAGCTGGTCAGATATTCCAATCGATATGTACTGGGTCATACGGTTCTTACAATCACATAAGGTCCTTCCCAGTTGGGCCCCAACGTACCTGCACTGACCTCCTTGGTGTTTTGGAATGTCTTCCGGAGGACTAAGTCTCCTGCTTGGAATTGTCTAATCTTGACTCGAGCATTGTAGAATCAAGATACTTGTTGCTGACGGATGATGGTCCGAAGACGAGCTTGTTCTCTTCGTTCTTCCAGAAGGTCGAGGTTGAGCACCAGTAGTTCCTCGTTGTCTTGTTCATCGAACGAGCTCACTCGGGTAGTCAGCAGTCTTATTTCCACGGGGGTAATTGCCTCTAACCCATATGCTAGGGAGAACGGGGTCTCACCTGTCGCAGTCCGAGCCGTGGTTCGATAGGCCCACAAAACTTTAGGAAGTTCCTCGGCCCACTCTCCTTTAGCACGGTTGAGCTTGGTTCAGAGATGTTGCTTGATTATCTTGTTGATAGCTTCAACTTGTCTATTTGCTTGGGGATGACGTGGAGACGAGTAAATGTTCCTAATCCCGAGGTTTTGGCACATCTCTTGATATTGCTTGCTGTCGAACTGCTTTTTATTGTCAGAAATGATAGTCCGAGGTATCCCAAATCAACAGATGATGTTTTCCAAACAAAATCTGTAATTTTTCGCTCAGTTATCTTGACCAAGGGTTTGACCTCTGCCCACTTGGTGAAGTAGTCTATAGCGATGACAACGAACTTGGTTTGTCCCTTCCCTGTTGGGAAAGGTCCGATTATGTCGATCACTATTGAGCAAAGGGCCAAGGGCCGACCATTGGGGTGAGCTCCTCCGGTGGCTGCCGAGGAGCCGTTGCGAATCTTTAACATTTATCACAGTTTTGGACGAGCTTTCGAGTGTCTTGCTAGATGGTCGACCAGTAGTAGCCTTGTCAAACAACTTTGTGAGCCAATGATCGTCCTCCAGAGTGATTGCCACAGATACCTTCATGAATTTCTCTCATGATGTAGTCGGCCTCGCTAGGTCATAAACATCGCAGGAGCGATGCGAAGAATCCTTTCTTGTATAGGATCCCGTTGAGCATAAAGTAGCAGGCGGCTCGGATCTTCAATCGTCGGGACTTGGCTCGATCTTCAAGCAACTCACCTGTCTCGATATACCGAATGACAAGATAGACCCAAGTAGGTCCCAAGTCAATGGGGAGCACGGCTGCGGAGTCGGTCTCGTTGACTCTCGGCTCAGCAACATACTCAATCAGGACGGACCTGAGGATTTCATCTTCATTGGCCGAGGCGAGCTTCCTCAAAAGGTCAGCTTTGGCATTCTTGGCTCACAGGATCCGGACGATGGTACAGTGTTGAAACCCGCTGATCAACTCTCTTGCTTTTTGTAGGTAAGATTTTAGTCTCTCTTTTCTAGTCTGGTAGATATCAGCTATCTGGTTGACGACTAATTGAGAATCGCTGTATACGTCGAGATGATTGACTCCCAAACTGGCTGCCAAACGAAGTCCTAGGAGTAGAGCTTCATATTCTGCTGTGTTGTTGGAGGCATGAAATCCAAGTCTTAAGGCATACTGCATGTGTGTGTGATAAGGAGCTTCGGAGCGGGATGTTCTTAATCTTACTGGTCAATCGGCCTCTCTAACTCGACTGAAGTTGGCTCGGATTGTTGTACAACTTCAACGATGAAGTCGGCCACTGCTTGACCCTTAATCGCGATTCTAGGTTTATTATGGATGTCAAACTCGCTCAGCTCAATTGCTCATTTTTTTGAGTCGTCCTGAAGCTTCCGGTTTTTGGAGTATCTGACGTAACGGTTGGTCGGTTAGAACGATTATCAAATGAGCCTGGAAGTAGGGCCGCAGGCATCGGGATGAGTGTTGGTGCACAAAAAATGTATGAAGTTTCTATCATACGATGAAGAAAGGAATTTGAAGAATGAGGAAATATCAGATGCAAGGAAGAAAGAAGATTGAAGGGATAAAAGATTTGAGGAGAAATGAAGAAATGAGAAAGAAAGAAGAAAATTGAGTATCATAGTAAGTGGTTGTGCAGACAGCGCAATCAATAGTTGGTTGCGTGGACTATGCAATCAATAGTTAGTTGCGCGGGTCTCGCAAACAACTTGATGAGTCGAGCAATAAATAATTGGTTGCGCAGGTCACGCAAACAACTTCATGTGTTGGACGGGTCACGCAACCAAGATTAGAAGTAGTCTATTATGGATTGTAAGACCCGTATCCTACTCCGTACTATTCCGTCGACTTTCGTGATCCTTCCCAATGAATTCCGACAACCTGTGACCGATAATCTATGTTTGCACGCAACCCTAAGTCGTATCCCGTATATTTGAGTCAACTTAATCCGAGACTTGTACTATTGCGACCGCACCGTCGCTACGGTTCCAACGCCGTGACTCGCACACTGATCCGATACCCTAGCTAGGAGATGTGGGCCTACGTTTATTTTGAAAAAAAATGCCGCACATTTGCAATCCCAAGAGAATCTCTACATTATGTCTCATCAATCAATCACTCAAATAAATCAATCAATCACCTCATGTTAAGTACAAGAGCAACCCATGCTTTCTTTCTCCACAAGTCAAGCAAACCCCAAAAGTCAATAAGTCTCTCACCTCACATCCATCACCCATCACTCTCTCTCCCTTACAACCCTCTCTCTCTCTCTCTCTCATTTCTCAACACATTCCAAGTGAAGCAAAAAAAAAAAAACGGACGTCCAAGCTCTCCCATGTGAGAGAAAAGTGCATGTGTGTGGCCCACTTTCTCTCCTAAAATCCTCCATCCTAGCCATTCATCTCTCATCATCTTCTGTCAAAGTGAGACACAAGGAGATCGGCTTTCCATCGGACTAAGAAGATCGAACGGTGGGTGCTTCTATAGGCTAGATTTTCATGTTTTTATGATGGGCCAAGTGAGGCCAACTGATTGATGGTATGGATCTCACTTTGGACCCTTGATGTGGCCGATGGCCCACCTTGATTTTCATTATCATTCCATGATGGGGCCATTCTCCATGGACCCCATCATGATGTTTACTTTCCTAAGATCTAAAAAGGTCATCTAGACCTTCCATTTTTGTGGAGAAGTAATCTCCACCATTAATTTTTGATTTGGTGGGCCCACATGTATTGGGACCCTCTTGATGTATGATTGAATGCTTAAAAAGGAGGGCCCATAGTGTCAAGTTCCCTCCATCACACATGTGTCCCACTTTTTTTTTTCTCTCTCTCTCTCCCTTTCTCTTTCAATTTTTTTTAGGTGTGATGATGTGACCGTGTGGCCCACCCGGTTGGACCCTACCATGAAACATGTATTTTAACCAAGCCATCTAGTAAGTGAGGCCCACCATAATATGTGTTATATGCAAACCGTCCATCATCCAAGGACGTTGGACATGGTTAGACAATGAAGTGTGCGCTGACACTGGGGTGTACTACAGCAGCAGAAAAACAAATATATATATATATATATATATATATTAGTTTTTTTTTTTAAACCATGAGGTGGGCCGCTCATGCAGGCCTCACCTTGATGTATGTATTCAATCCACGCCGTCCATTCCATTCCTCAGCCTGTTTTAGGCATTGAGCCGAAAAATGAAGTCAATCCAGTTTTATGGCGGGCCATAGCTTAGAACTGTATTGTTACCGTTGAAAACCCACCTTGATGTTCTACTCACCGAAACATGCTGCATATTGGGCTCATTTAGACGGTCTTGAGCTATGGAATCCAATGGGTGGAGTGAATTTTTTGGATACGGGCCCCACATATGAAAAACCACAGAAGGAAAGAAAAAGAAAAAATACACAAGCAGCAGAGGTAGCTACCGCTGGACGACAGCAGCGTCCTGCGCTGCTATGGGCAGACAGGCAGGGACCCACGGTCCCAGCGGTGGGCCTCACAGTGATGTGTGTTGGGTATCCATACCGTGCATCTGATGGACCCCTTAGGGCAGTGGGCCCCCTCCAAATTTCAACCGTATACATGGCTCAGGTGGCCCACATCATAAGAAACAATGGTGATTGAATGGTTGCCATTGAAACCCTTTTAGGTATCATAGAAGTTTTGGATCAGTTATGAAATTTGTTTTTCCTTTCATCCAGGTCAGCATGACCTTATTAATAGGTTGGATGGCATATAAACATTATGGTGGGCCCCACATGGAACCACAATGATGTATGTGTTTTATTCGCACCGTCCACAGCAGTGGACGGTGGAACCCACCATGATTTATGTGTTTTATCCACACCATGCACACCTGGACTGTGGGACCCACCATGATGCATGTGTTGCATCCAAACTGTTCAACCATTTGGTCAGCTTGCCTTACGGGCTTGAGACTAAAAATTAGACAAATCTAGGATCAAGTGGACCACATAGTAAAAAGTAGTGGGGAGTGAGTGTCTGCCATTGAAACCTTTTGTTTCACATAAGTTTTTGGATCATTAGGAAGTTTGTTTCCTCTTAATCCAGGTCTATGTGACCTTATGGCCAGATTGGATAGAAAATAAATGATACAGTGGGCCTTGAGGATTTTAATGGTGGAAATCATTGTTACCACTGTTTATTGGAGTGCGGTTTAGTTGATCTTTTGAGAGGACTCATATATATATATATATATATAATATTGATGTACTCGTGGCCATCCGTTGAGGCCCACCTTGATATATACATGAGGTCCATGTGATTAGGCCCATCTTGATATATTTGTGGCCCGTTGTTGAGGCCCACCTTGATATTTTTAAGGCCCATTGAGGAGGCCCATCTTAATGTAGTTATGGCCCATCCATTGAGGCCCACCTTGATATATATGAGGCCCATGTTATGAGGCTCGTTTGATGTATTGAGGCTCATGGGTTGAGGCCCAATGGGATGTACATAAGGCCCATTGAATGTTATCCCACCGTGGTTTATGTGTTGACCTTTATGGCGGGCTATGCCTTGAGAGCAATGATTGTTTGACGCCCACATTATAAGTACAATGTTGGTTAAATGTTTGCATTGTAACTCTCCCTAGGGCCCATTGATAAGCCCATACTTGTTATATGTAGGCCATTTAGGCCCATCTTCATTGTAAGGACAGTTCATCACTTTATAATATGCTAAGTATAGCTCCATGATTCATGCTCATACGCATCATATGTATACTTGATATGATGAATGTTTGATCATAGCATAAGCCATTGGGCTGAGACAATTACGGGACTCCTTATGAGATGGAGTGCCCCCACATGAGCGTGCGGTACGTGCAGGATTGTTGCATGATTTGACGGTGTGACTCATGCATCCCGCATATGTGTGACTTGATCATTGTACGCCCTAGCGACATCGGGGCCGTGGCTCCACAGGTACATCGTGGATAGCCGTATTGGATACCGAAAATACTTGGTTCTAGCACTGTGGGCACTTAGAATGTCCTTGAGTGAAAATTTCAGAACCTTTTTGGTACCAGGAGTTGCTCCAATATCTAGACCGAGTGGATACATGAGCGCCCGAGTGTTGAATACCAGTAGGCCACGTCTCCCACTATGTCGTGGTTGGTTGGAAGGGGGTGTGGCCTTATCTGCCCGAGCGAGGGGGCTATAAGCTAGGCTGAGTTTGATCAGCTCTCAAATGAAGTCCGCTATCGACGAGCCGGGTAGGTATTGATAGACTATTGGTCAGGCGGATAGTGAGGTCTATTCCGCTCACTGGGCTGTGCAGCTAGGGAGGCGGCAGTTAGTGTGGAGTGTACTAGACCCCAGTGATATCCCGGAGAGGAACTATACTGATATGTGTACTTGATGAGTATTGGCATGCTTGCTTTGCATCTCGCATATGACATTTGACTACATAAGCCTCGCATCACATGGCCTTGGTATGACCGATAGCATTCATACCTTGCATCACATAGCTTTAGTACAGCTGATAGCATTCATGGACTTACTGCATATTTTCGCATTACTCTGATATTATACACTTGGCGCTTGCCTTGTGCACACACTTATACGACCCTCTAAGCTTTTGTAAGCTTATGCACGACCATTGTGTGCAGGTGTCGTTGGATCGCAGCAGTGCTGAGGTAGGAGCGCGTATCAGATATTTTGGAGCTTTTGTTTACCTTGTATTTCCATTTCCGTATTGTACTTAAAGCTTTTTGATATAGTGGATATGTGGTGATGTTGTTTTGTGACTTGGTTATGCTTGTGGTTATACTCTATTACCAAAAAAAAAATTTATATTGAAAATTCTCCTTGTAGGATCCCAGGATCAGAATCTGACATATTAGTGTTGGGATCCGAGAATGGGGCACTACGGAGGCTGTCGGCGCCGGATTCGGCGATCAGGAATTTTGTGAGCGAGTTTGGGGCGTGACATGGATGGTTGGATTTGATACAAGGTGGGCCCCATGGCACAAAGATCGAGAGTTCGCATGTGTGGAAGCCTATATATACCCTAATCTCCCTCTCATTTGGGGGTCAAAAGAATTTTAGAAGAAGGTCAAAACTCCTAGATTGGGGCGTGACAGTATGTGATTAACTAGGATTGACAACCTTAGATGGATCCTTCGGTTTGGGTTAATAATATAAAGGGAGGTACCTTAACTTCCCGAATCTGTTGTACGAATAAGCCTAATTAAGTACTTGGCTAACACGACCATGCACCGCATTGCATGTGCTTTGGCAAGGAAGTTGTACGTTTAGGGAGTTTGTAATGTGCGAACGGTTGACGGAGTCGCTTTTGAGGGAGTTTTGTGCGAGGGCATGCATCATTAGTGCACACCATCCTTGCATTAACAAGAGTAGCTAGGAAGTGATTGTTGTATTGCTTTATCATTACTGCTTGATTAAATTGATAACATGATAACCCTTGCCTTATAGTACCACTGAGTTTATCACTCACTCCCACTCTGGGACGGTGTTTTAAAACACCAACCAGACTCTGTTGTAGATGCAGGTGATGACAGAGTCTATAATGGACTTCATGATGAGGAGGAGTTCTCATATGTTCGCTTATCATGCGGGTCTAAATGGACTTCATGGATGAGGAGAAGGAATTCTTTGACATATGTTATTTTAATACTTTGTAAATTGAAACAACACATGTTTATATTCACTGGTATCATACTCATCTATGTAGATCTCGTACATATATATATATATATTATATATATATATATTATATATATATATATGACGAGATTATAGGGGTACATGGATTAGTTTGACATTTATATTTTAATACTTTGTAAATTTTGAAACAACACATGTTTATATTCAGCCTGGTATCATACTCATACTCTGGAGGTTGTGACACCCTTACATATATATATATATATATATATATATATACATGTTTCAGTCTTCCGCTTGCTAAATTAAATTGTCTCTAGAGTATGATATGCTGTTTTAGTGTAATCCCACTCATGTTTAATACATTAATATGGACCATATTTAAACATCATTATCCATGTTGCATAGGTGATGTACTGGATATTGGGAGTTGAGCTTTGCTCGACCCTCGAAATCTGGGGCATTACATCAATGGATGGATGACTTAATATATGGATGGAGATTATTCTTAACGGTTCGATTCATGTTGGAGAATAAATGTAAGGTTAGGATGGCTAGATTGGTATCGTATACGTGCACATAATAAGTTCATTCTAATAGTAACACTCGAGAACTTTCAATATACGGGTATTGAAAAGTTCGGGGTGTTACACATACCAAGGGATCCTCATCGTAGATTGCGCAATCTGGGTAACATTATTAGTTAATGGTCTGACCTCTTCTCTAAGGGTCGGGCGACTAGTCGAGGACTGTTCCTCCCTTGTACTAAAGGAAGCGCTTAGTAGACCATGTAGTAGATTTGATTAACGGTCTGACCTCTTCTTTAAGAGTCGGACGGTTAGTGAAGGTTGTTTTTCCCTTGCACTAAGGGAAGCTCTTAGTGGATTCATGTAGACCGAACATTGTAAACAATGAGTAGAAAGTAAAAATTTTCGACCTCAGGATTTTTATTGTAGATTCTGAAGAAGACATATAGATTCTAACATGATTGGTCATTTATTGTAGATTTTGAACAGCAGATATGTAGATTTTGACTTGAGATTTGGTCGGTATTCACGAGTGGTAGATTTTTAGATGCTCATTGTTCCATAAATGCGGTAGAGGTCACCCTTCCATATCTTCGAGTCGATAAATTCCTGGTCGGGTTGTGCTCGTTATCTTGTAGGGTCCTTCCCAGTTCAGGCCTAGAGTCCCTAAACTAGGCTCCTTGGTGTTTTGAAAGGTTCAACGGAGGACCAAATATCTAGCTTGGAACCTTCTTGTCCTGTCACACCCCAAAATTTGGGTACCCGAATAGGGTGTCCAGGACCCGAATTCTAGACCCGTGACTTAAAAATAAAAAAAATAAAATAAAGTATGACAATTTCATATGCATTTCATTTTCTTCCACCATAGCCCAAAACTTTAAAATTTCAAACACATACTAAGATAACTAATTGCATAGTCTGTTATTACATCGATGCATGATTATTTAACTTAACTTGAAATAAGAAAAATTAAGTCAAACATTACTACATTCAGAGTTCTAAAATAAAATAAAATCCATCATATGTAGATTGATATGTCACGTGCATCAAATCAAATTCCATGCTCCACTACTAATAGAAGTACCCTGCATCTTCAAAATATTCATAACCTGAAACGGTTAAAACATAATGAGTTGACAATGCAATAGGATCACATCAATCCCGAGTTGAAAATCTCACAAATATTACCAAATTTAATCTTGACATATTAATCAAAATAAGATGAACATTGGATGTAAAATCATAGTTAATAATTTGACATTCATGAATATAAAATGAATAAATTGCTCAACATAGTTTTTCTAAAAATATAAAGATTTAGAGTATTAAAACACTCATGTGTGCTGATCCTTTTGGGGGATGACCCACGACAGAGCACCAGTGTTGATCCTTTCAGGGTATGACCCTCGGCAGAGTACCAGTATAACCTTCTAGGGACAAAAGCTCAGGGCAGTGCACCCGTGTATACTAATCCTTTTAGGAAATCACCCAGGGCAGAGCACTCGTGCCGATCCTTTTGGGAATGACCCTGGGCAGAGCACCCGTGTCGTGCTAATCATTTCGAGAATGACCCTGGGCAGAGCACCCGTAAGAATCATTGTACAAAAAAATAATTGTTCACATATGATGCATCTAACTTATAAGGAAATATTTTAATAAACAATATCAGAGCACCCATAACAAATAATATGGTGATCCTTTTAGGGCAGAGCACCCGTAAGGATCATTGCATAAAAAAAATAATTGTTCACATAATAAATATTCATCATCAATCCTAAATAATATCAAATGCAAATAATAATAATAATAATAATAATAATAATAATAATAATAATAATAATAATAATAATATTTGCATTGGTTCAAATAAAAAAAATATTTCAATGTCTAGATTATATAAGGCAACAGATATGAATTTTTTAATGGGAGAAAGATCAACTACCTGATATGAAAAAATAGTGTAATGGAAGGAAAATAATCTAAAGAGATGCTGATTTCTATATTCACTAACTTAGATTAATCAACTCTGAACTCGATGTTGAACCCTCATGTATACTCTCCCTTTTCCTGATCTCTCTTTTCTTCTCAAAATCTTTCTTTTGTGATTTTCTTTTCTATGGTTTTCTATAGGTAGCATGAGAAATGGGGTATAAAAATAATGTGAGGTGAGTTAGTGGGTTGGGAGTTCATTGGACGGTTTAGATTGATAAGTGGGTCCCACCATGATGATATCATGCATGGTGGATGGGTTCACATCCGCAACCACTGCGGAGAAGTGGGGAAAGAGAGGGAGTCGTGGAGGAGTTGTTGTGGAGAAGTGGAAAGGTGGAAAGCAAGTGACGCACATTACTTGCTTTGTTAAATATTTTTTATTTTATTTTATTTTTCTTGAATGGGCTCCACATGAGTGATATGACAAATCCACACCATTCATTCATTTTGCCCATCAAAGTAGGGCCTGAGCCCAAAAATGAGGGCCATCCGTAGCTCAGGTGGGCCACACCAAAGGCAACGGTGGAACCCACCGTTTTAAAAAAAATGGAGTATTACACGTCCTCACTTAGAAATTATAGAATCGAACGACCTGTTGTTGCCGAGCTGCGACCTTGAGTTGGGCTTGCTCCCGTTTTTCCGCAAGCAGATCGAGGTTCAATGCCATCTACTCTGCATTTTGATTTTCATTGTAGGAGCGAATCCGAGCAATAAGGAGCCCAATCTCGACTGGGACAACGACCTTAACTTCGAAGGCGCCGTTTGGGCAGTGGTCTGGTATGCCCGAAGGACATAGGGGAGCTCCTTTGCCCATGCCCCTTTAGCTTTCTTGAGCTTAGTTCGGATGTGATTTTTGATGATCTTATTGAATGCCTCGACCTGACCGTTAGCTTGGAGGTGTAAGGTGATGAGTAAGCATTTCAAATTTTGAGGTTCTTGCACATGCGTCGGAACCAATCATTGTCGAACTGCTTCCTGTTGTCCGAGACGATCATGTGAGGGATTCCGTACCGACATATGATGCTTTTTCCAGATGAAGTCGGTAATTTTTTACTTAGTGGTCTTGGCCAACGGCTCGGCCTCGGCCCACTTGGTGAAGTAGTCAACCACGATGACTGTGAACTTTGTTTGACCTTTACCAGTTGGCAGGGGGCTGATGATGTCTATCCCCCATTGGGCAAAGGGCCATGGCCCGGTCACGGGGTTTAGCTGCTTAGGCGGCTGATGAGGTATTGCCATGAACCTCTGACACCTGTTGCATCTCTGGGCATATTGTTTGGCGTATTTCTAAATGCTCAGCCGAAAGTATCCCTGTCAGATAACCTTATGGGCGAGAGCGCAACTATTAGATTGCTTGCCATAGATTCCTTCGTGTATTTCCCTTAGAATGTAGTCATCTTTCTCGAGTCAGAGGCGCCATAAGTAGGGCAAGATAAATCAGTTGGCAGGGGGCCGATGATGTCTATCTCCCATTGGGTGAAGGGCCATAGCCAGGTCATGGGGGTTTGCTGCTCAAGCGACTGATAGGGTATTGTCGTGAACCTTTGACACCTATCGCATCTCTTGGCATACTATTTGGTGTCTTTCTGAATGCTCAGCCAAAAGTATCCCTGTCGGATAATCTTATGGGCGAGAGCGTGACTACCGGAGTGGTTGCCACAGATTCCTTCGTGTATTTTCCTTAGAATGTAGTCAGCTTCCTCGAGTTGGAGGCACCATAGGTAGGGAAAGAAAAACTTTTTTTTGTAGAGGGTGTCTCCTATTATGGTATTCCGAGTTGACCTGACTCGGATTCTACGTGCTTCAAGCTTGCTCTCGGGCAACATCTTTATTCTGAGGTATTCAACAATCCTACAATCAAGGTTCAATGTAATTGGGTGATTTGGAAATGTCAATCAAGTCCATCCATCTTGGGGTCGAGCTGACGGGGCAAGCTAGTTTTGGGTCGAATTCGTCGATGCTCAGGATAGATAAGAACTCGATGAGGATTGAGTTTGGGATATCATCCTCAGTTGTCATGGTCAACTTTACACGTAATGCGGTGCATGCACATGATTACCAAGTTCTTATTAGTCCTTTTCATACAGCAGGATTGAGAAACTAAGGTACCTCCCTTATGTCATTTTCCAAACAATGATCCATCCTAGGGTCGTCAGTCCTAGTAACTCTCATACGATGTTGCGGTTCTAGGTCGCTACAAAGAGCTTGTCACCTGATCAGTGCAGGCCTAGTTTATACTCTGATTACTACAGAGAGGCTCGTCGCCTCAACGCAGGTTCAGAGTATGCTCGAGGTCACTACAAAGGGCTCGTCACCTTATCGGTGTAGGCCGACAGCTAGAATACAATGTCCCATACCATCGTATTCGGCTCACAAGCTTTAGTTGCTCACTGGTCACTACGGGTGGGCTCGTCGCCCTAGCGTAGGCCGACAGCTCGACCACGGTGTCCCATACCACCATGTCTAGCTCATGAGTCTTAACGGATTAAGGTACCATGGTTTAACGGGGTTTCACTGGTGAGTTTGGTACCTTAGGTTCAAACACTAGCGTCCATACATGGTGAACATACAATAGGCAAATCGGGTTACTTGACGAGATTGACTAGTACGAGCGCACATCGAATTGATCGACATGAAGCATGTGAGCACTTCATGTGGCCTAACCATTGCCGACGACCAATGTACGACTCGGGTTCACCGAACACATCCAAGGTGGCAAAAATAATCTCAGCCACCAAATCAGGGCCTATTACTGATTGCCTGGACTATATCATAGTCCCTACTTCATTCAATTTCAACAGGTAATCATATGAGACAGTCAAAGCAGTAATGAACAAATAATTCAATTCTTACAATCATATGAGCATGTTGTAAAGTGCAACACAAACATGATTTCACACACATTCATTCTATAAATAAAACAGACATCATAATGTAACGTACATGGAGAAAATCATACACATAATTAAGGTAACCGAGATTCATATCTCAACCCTCATACAAAGTACTTCTTAGTAACAACTAGCTCATTCAGACATTTCTACAAACACTTAGACTACATACATCATCATACATGATGTATGTTGATTACACATGTATTAGGCCAAATCCTTTTACTAGGGAGTTGCCCCGTATACCACACACATATACCCACAGCGGATAATCATGACATACATGAATCTGAGTTCCATATTCATTTAATCATTTCCACAAACGCTTGGGCTACACACTTTAACATATATAACGTATATTGGCTGTGACGTGATTTAGGGCAAATCCTTTTGCTAAGGAGTTGTCGCATATATAACAAGCATATATCCATGACAGATAATCATGTTAGGCACAAATTCAAATTCCATACGTATTCAAATATCTCAACATATACATAGAATACACTATATTTGACATAATTCATATATAATTGTAAGGTGAAACAGACGACGCATTTTACATGTGAAATAGCACTCACGTCAGTTATAAATCATTAACCGACATTGAAAGCCTTGAAAACCATAACCTATACGTTTATAGTCCGCACCTTACGCCAGTAAACGCGTAACGGATTCATTTTAAACATGCAGTCTTTGTCACCGGCAGAATGACAACCTATAGCATGAATTAGGTTAAATTTTCATCATTTCAACTATTTGAAACCCTAGAACGGAGTAAGGTTAGGTTTTCTTACCTAAAAATGGGATCGGTATCGCCGGTATAGCGATACGGAAGTGGTGGTAAGGCATGTGGAATAGCAGGGATCAAATCCCAGGAATGACTCCATCTCTCTCTTTCATTCTCTTTCTTTTCTTCTCTCTCTTAGGGTTTAGAGAATTCGTATGGAGTGAGAGAGTGAGGGTTTTAAGCCCTTATATAGGCCCAGAACTGATGGGAATGGCCCCAGGGCCATGGTATACTTAGGTTATAACTAAAGGGTGCTTGTTCCGATCCAACAGAGCACTTCTGGGGGCCCCTTTTCTATGTGCGGTCGGACTTAAGCTCCCTGACCATGGATCTAGGTCGAGTTACGTTTTCGGTCCAATCGGATTTACAGATCGACCGTGGCGGACTAGTTTCAGTTTAACGGTCACCGCCACTCGATCGGGGCCACGAGTACATGGACCTGTGTATGAAATTTTTCCTGATCTGAGGGTGTAATTGGGTCGGATTCTGATAGTCTGAATCCTTATATTTGGCCCGCAAGTGACACGTCTCAGTTTACTTAAGTTTGGATTTTATTTCCAAAAATATTCACGTTTTTCACACACTTCGCTCTGGGTCAAGTTGTACATTTCTGGGTAGTATCTGAATTTGATTTTCGAGATGGTTGTCAAGCCCACTAAGGCGGTCGTAATCGTTTAGTTCGCGGTAATCGGACTTTCGACGTGCGGTCCAGGTCCGATACGGAGCTTCGTGATGCTCCCGAGAGCAACTGGGTAATGAGATTGATCCTAGATTATAGGGTAATGTAGCGTCGATGATTCTGCAAGTTTTAGGTCTTGCAGTTCGTATTTAAAGTGGTTCAAGCGAATTTCTCAGTTAATCTAGTTTAACACTTAGTTAATTTCGCCTAATTTTTAAAGGATTTGGTCCTGAGTGATTTCTGCCTGAGCTGGTACTCGGGCCTTTATAGTTTGTATAGAAGGTGATTCAAGCTATTAATACTTAATTCAATTACGCCCTAATCACGGCAGAATAAGGTCCTAGGGCAGTTCTACGTTCAAGGACGTCCATTGCCAAGTTAGGAAAAAATCTGGGGTGTTACAATGTGGATAGTCGGTACCATATTGGAACTAATAGAAGTACGTGGCAGGAGACCGAGGTAACCTATATGGTTGCTTCTGAGAGCAGTTTGCCGACCTAAATTCTCTTATGAACCGTGGTCAGGTTTTCCCTTGGTATCAAGCAGATGGTCGACCTGTTGACCTGCCTTTGTTCGAGCACGGGACTGAACTCCTTTCCTTAGCGAAATGTATGCAGAATCTGGGTTGACCATCCTCTTCATCCTGTTGCACGGGACATAGTTGTTTTCAAAAAATGATCCAAGTGGCAACTCGAAAATGTATGGAACCATGGAAGAGTTCGATGTCTAATATAAGCGAAGGTACTTCATCTTCTAGCGATTGAGCTCGAGGGGTAGACCATTTCCTTAGTAGGGTGTTGTTGCTTTCTGGCCGTTTAGGAGCTCCTTAGTTATAACCGGTGTTGGCCGAACTTGTTAGTGCACTCACCTTGCACACTTGTTTGTCAATCACGTGACTCATTGTGTCAAATAGTGGGATGAGTCCTTGGAAAATGAAGACCGATGACGCAACTGGAGCAGAAGCATCGAGCAACATTCACAAAGTAAAGAGAAGCCCCTACGATCTTGATCATATCTATAAATGATCCTGACCCAAATAGGAAACCCTACTTAAATCATCTATCCAAAGCCATTTTAATTTCATATTTTCCATCCTACTAGATTTGGCTTTAGAAAGTTCAAAGTTGTTGAAAGAATTGCACGACAAAAACTTAAAATAGAAAAATTTCTCTCACTTTCGGTTGGAGTAGGTGCCACCGAAGGAACCTTCGGTGTGAACGAAGGTGACCAAAATAGTCCAGCAACATTTGGATTTAATTCGGTCCCACCGACTCCCACCGAAGACAACTATTGGTGCCACCGAAAGTGACTAAATTCATCCAGCAACTTCGGGACTTAATTCAGTCCCACTGACGACAGTTCGGTGTGACCGAAGGTTCCCTCGGTAGGAATGAAAAGTAGCAATTATAGATCCGTTGAAACTTTTTCTCTGTAAAAGGAGCACCTGGAACTTTGTGAAAATGTGGATTAAGGCATTCTAGAGTCCCTAGTACATCCCAATCTCAACCCACTGATCCTAAACTCTATCCACACGAGATTCATATTCTTTTCATTGTGATTCCTCACTTCAATGAGCATTCAAAGCTCCTATTAATGAAGAACATGATCTCAAGCCTTCTTTAGAGTATTGAGACCAAACCTATTGGCAAATCCTTAGTCTCCATGATACTCTAGAGCATCCGTCAATTGAATTCCTTAGGAAATCTATTTACCATATTGTATAGGAGATTCAACTTACTCCCATTACCTTGGTTACCCTAATAGGAACATCATATGCAAGGTATTTGATCGTAAAGCTGAAACAACAAGAAAATCACAGCATCGTGATTAAGGGAGCATCGGGGTGCTGATTAAAGCACGAAAGAGCAAAGATCAAGCAATCCAAGAAGAGCTACAAAAATGGACTCAATCCGACAAGTAAGTGTCAGTGTTAAGAGTCCATAAGTCAGTTTCAATCCTCGTGTAAGATTCATGTTAAGAGTTTGCTATCTACAAACTCGACTAGGTGCCTTGTGTGAGACCTTGCCCTGTGAGGCCTAAACGTAGGTGCCTTGTGTGGGACCTAGGTCGGTGTGGCCTAAACATAGGTGCCTAGTGTGGGACCTTGGCCGGTGTGGCCTAAACATAAGTTCTTAGTGTAGGACATTTGCTCTTGTGTAGGGAATAAATTGTAGAGTCCTTTGTATTGGGCTGTAAAGGTTTATGGTGAACCTGATTTAAAACCATTGATAGTGAAATCCGGCACACTCTAGGAGAGAGTGCGTCTGCCGGGAGTAGAGTAGGCATGTAGCCGAACCACTATACATGATTATGTTTAGAATTGTCATTTGTGCATCTGTTTAATTATGCTTATGTGTTTTAATGCTTAATTCTATATGCATGATCAGATGATTGCTTTGGATTAATAGGTAGCATATTCAATACACACATGTTTACAATGATATAGGCTGGTTGCTTTATTTGCATATCTTGAGTAGCCTATGTGATTGAGCCCTTTATCAGCTTAGAAGTCTTTAGAGTTATATTGCCTTGCTTAGTTTAAGTTAGGCAATGAAGTTTTTAAATTGGCATAATCATTGAAAAGTCCTATTCACAGGTAGCATATTTAATACACACATGTTTACAATGATATAGGTTGGTTGCTTTATTTGCATATCTTGAGTAGCCTATGTGGTTGAACCCTCTATTAGCTTAGAAGCCTTTGGAGTTATATTGTCTTGCTTAGTTTAATTGCAAATTACTTTAAGTTAGGCAATGAAGTTTTTAAATTGGCATAATCGTCCCCCCCTAAGGACTCTTGAACTATTTCATACTTCTACTATAGCGGTCTAAACCGCAATTTCAGAGCTCACGTTGTACGCAAGTGTTTAACCTAACCTTATCTTATTAGTCAGTCCATTTTTATTCATAACAATTACCATATAAAATTACAAATGTTAGGGTGATCGTCAATGTTCAGGAAAAAAGTGCAAAACCTAAGGGAGGGCTGAAATAATTTAATTTAAGAGTTTTTTTTTTTTTTGGTTGTCCATTCATTGTACAAAATTAGACTCGTATAACCAATCACCAGAAGAAGACTCAGATTCAAAGGCCGAAGTCTCTGTGCATGGGCTCATTTGGTAGCATGGATTTCAAACATTGGACTTCAAACCATAGTTTTCAAATCTTAGATTTAAAACCTTGAATTTTGGTTTGTGTTTGTAGCTCAGGGGGTGTTTGATTTTTCATTTACCTTTCTAAATACCTGTAAATAGAAAAATTCACTAAAATCAAGGCAAAAATGAAATTTGGGCAAAATTTGTGGAGCCCACTGCTATTTATGTGTATGATCTACACCGTCCATTCATTTTACTTGCTCATTTTAAGGCATTAGCCCAAAAATAAGGTAGATCTAAAGCATAAGTGAACTACACCACAAGAAACAAGGGAGTTGAATGCCTACCATTGAAAACTTCTTGGGCGCCACAGAAGTTTCGAATCAAGCCGATATTTATGTATTCCTTTCATCCATGGCTGTGTGATCTTATTAACAGGTTGGATGACCGATGCACATCTCTGTGGGCCCTAGAAAGGTTTCGACTTTCAACAATAGATGTTATTTTGTGCCATGTTTCCTGTAGTGTGGTCCACATGAGCTTAGAATCTACCTCATTTTTTGATTCATGCACTAAAACGAGCTGGTAAAATGGATGGACGGCATGAATCAGACACATGCATCACATTGGGTCCCATGGATGATGTGTATGCAATCCTAGTTCATTTCTTCCATGAGGTTGGCAAATTTTTATTTTTATTTTTTAAAAAAAAGAGACACTTTCCATGGATTTTCAATTGGGTTGGAATTGATATTCAAGTGTTCATTGTGCCAAATATGACTTGAATTGAACATTATTGATTTCAATTCCTAATTGCCTAAAATTCATGTTTTCGCCTTTAAAAATCCAAGATTTCAATTTCAACACAGGGATTAAAAAAAAAAAGGATTTTAAATATATGAAAAGGGCCCTTTTTTAAATATAGAAGAAAGCAATATTACAAAATTTAAATTTCAAATCTTCTCCAACTATCATAACTACTCTCTTTTCCTCTCTTTTTAAGTGATTCATATTTATTTTTTGTTGAGTTCGAGTTTTAGTGCTTATTTTGTTGAGCGGGATGGGAGATGGGGTTTCGGAAAGTGCATCCAAATGCACAATAACAAACGCCACTTGTATCAGCTCCGCATTTTAGCCCCAAAAGCTTTGTTATGGGCAAAATGGAGCTAAACAAATGTATGAGATAGATGAGATAAGCAGCCAAACTCGATGACTATAGATTGCTTAAGGGTCGAAAAATCACCATGACCTTTGGGTGTCGGCTACTTTCCACCTCGGCCTTGTCACTTTGGCCCTCAATATCGACCTCAAGCTCGGATACCCAAATCAACCTCGACTTCGGATATCGACCACCACCTCAGAATAGAAATATTAGATGAAGATCGCGCCGAGAAAGGTATGATATACCCAGATGCAGATCCACTTTGTGATATGTAACTATCCGACATATTCATTGCCATATACATAGGTGATGTCAAGGGATTATAAATAGAGACCCTCGCCATAAAACACGGTACACACAATATATACTGATTCTGCAAGTGTGGTGTTTTAATAGGCTTTATTGCACAAGTGTACGTTTAGCAGACTTCCCTAACCGTAGAATGGACGCGGATGTTCCTTTGCAAGGATGCTGGGTGGGGCCCACCGCTATGTTTGTGAGAAATCCCCATACATCCATGTTGTGAGCTCATTTTTGAACATGCGACAAAAAATGAGGTCGATCCAAAACTCAAGTGGTCCACACAACAGGGAAAATTGGGGAAAGAAAATCCTACCGTTGAAACCTTCTTCGGCTTCACCATAATGTTCATGTTTCAACCAAACCGTTTATAAGGTAATTTCCACTGGGATGAAGTGAAAAGAAAAAAGGCCCATACAAAACTTTTATGGCCATAATAATGTTTCCTCTCATTTGGACCACTTGAGTTTTGGATCTACCTCATTTTTGGTTGCGTGTCCTAAAATGAGCTCGCATAATGGATGGACGGGGTGGATTTCTCACAAACATCGTGGGCCTCACCCAACATCCTTGCACCGGAACTCTCTAGGAAAGGCTTTAGTAGGAAATCTGCATCCTTAAAATGAAGAGAAGGGAAAAGATATGTGCTCTAAGTACATCTCCATGTATTAAAATACCGTACTTCAAGACTTTGCATAATGGAATTGTGATGCAGGGGAGGACATGATGAGGTCGATCACCATCTTCCTCGATCTATAAATACCTTAAATTTACAAGGCACTTTTGAATGCATGAGATGTTTCTAGAATTCACGAGAGAAAATATGAAATTTCTAGAAAATTTATTGATTAAATAATTGATTTTAAAAAATGAGTTGAACATCGTTAAATAACCCTAAACAAACCTTAAAATGTAAGTAAAAGAGTCATAATCAAATAAGAAAACAATTTGTCGACCTGTCGAAATGGCTCAAAATTGTTCGGATATAAAAACTAAAAATTCTGTGAATTTCAACCTATCAACCCAATTTATTGACCTGTCAAACAGTATTTTGACTTGTTGATAGATCTGTCAACCTGTCGAACAGTATTTCGACCTGTCGATAGATCCATTAACTTGTCTAAACTGGCAGAAATCAGCAAGCAAGCAATATGTTTCTAGCGGAATTTCAACCTTTCGACCATACGAATTGTGTTCAATTTTGTCAAATTCTTCCTGGGCTTCTTTTGGTCCATTTGCATTAGGAACATGCTTGATCCACGTCCTACGTCAGACCCTTCCACTTGAAAAAACCTCATCCTCGAGTTTGGTTCACGATATGTGTTCAACTTCCTCGAGTTCTTCAATGGACTTATATATATATATATATATATATATATATATTCAACTTTGGGTGTCAACATTTATTAGCCTCTTCCTTGTATTCTGTAGTAGGCTTTTTTTATTTCTCCCGGACATTAGCATGAATAGTTGCTACCCGAACTGCCATATTCTTCACCGCAACACTCATGTCAGATAATTTAGGCAATGGAAACAAGTCGATTGCAGGTTTAGGAACTCGAGCATACACATTCTCAAATTGGGTTTGGTTGGTAGATTGATTCTTTGTGTTGTTGGAGACAAACTCAATTTGAGAAATACCAATCTCATGCATAAGAGACGATTTGTCGGGAAGTTCCGTGAGCATAATCGTCAACTCGATCTCCTGCAACATTGGCTTCACATCTTCAGGAATGTTCGCAGACTCCTAAGCCACTTCATTTGCCACTATCACTCTCATCTCCTCTTTGTTTGACGAAATCCTGTTCGTTTACGAGATACTGCTCACCCACTTCAGAAATATTGGGTAGGTTCTCCATCTCCAAAGGGGACACACATACACCACTGACAAATTCAACAGCCTATCATGACTTCGTTGGGAAGTTCGGTGAGTACAATCGTCGACTCGATCTCCCGCAACACTGACTTTACATCTTCTAAAATGTTCGCGGACTCCTCATTCGCTTCCTTTGCCACTATCACTCCCGTTTCCTCAGTGTTTGAAGAGATCCTATTCGTTTGCGAGATGCTGCTCACCCACTTCAAAAATATTGGGTTGATTCTCCATTTCCACAAAGGCCACACATACGCTACTAACAAATCCAGGAGCCTGTCATGACTCTGTTTCAGCTAGGTCGTCCCTTGCTAATAAACAAGAGGATTTTTCTACATAACCCCTTACCAATTGGCTATCGTCACCTCTCGCAACAAGCAATATGATTTCTCTAAATGATCCTTTACCGATCGGCTATCCTATTGATAATTTTGGTATTGTTGGAGCAATATCTTATCGTAATTGCTGGGGAGGAATTATGTGCACAACAACGGCTTCATTCGCAGCCACGAGCGGATTGGTGTCTTCATATATCTCATCTACACGAGCTAAAGTTGTTCTCACTAAGATGAGGTTAACCTTTTCATTAGGTGAATCACTCATGCATGAAAACGATCAAGACTTTAGAAAGTTTTGTCAACGGTTCAGATTCAACATATACTGGGTGCCATTTTAAGTGGACATTGGGCAGATTTTCGTTTCATCCGAGATTAGTTGGGAATCACCTGATGCACCGTCCCGGTTCCCTCCGAGCGTCCTGCATTTGCGACTGTGACAGCATATATACATGCTTGTAGCTTAGTACATGTTTTACTTTCAAATTGAGAATTTAAAAAAAGCAGCCTCATTAATATGGAAATTATATCCTGATACTTTTTCAAAAAGTGCAAATGGGTTGGTGGGTTGGGCACCATGACGTTATGTAAAATCCATCCCAAACTGAGAACCCAAAAAATCAACGCAATCTATTATTTAGGTGAATCACGTGATTGAAAATAGTGTAGAAGGAAACATTTGCCCTCCAAACTATTTCTACTAGTGTGGCCTAAATAAATCAATGATAGGTATGATTTTTGGACCATAGATCTAAATTTTTGTATGGAAATTAATGGTTGGAGTGGATTTCATATAGTTCTCATAATAGACCCTATAAAAATCCAGGGTGGAATGGATTTCACAAGTTTTTTTTTTTTTTAATGTTCTTCTCTAGTTATGGCACCAAATATCTGCTTGATTTTTGGTGGAGCCTACTGCAATATTTATGTGAAATCTACTCCAATCATTAGATGCTTAATTTTAGTTAGGCCCAAAAGCTAAAAAATTTGGCTGACTTGTGACTGAGTTGTGCCACACAGAATAAAAGAGTTAGGAAAAAGAAATCCACCTTTAATTTTTATAGGCCCCACTGTGATGATTCTATAAAATCAATTCCAACAATTAGATAAGACACCAAAATTTTGCCACAAGGTCTAAAAATCGGTCACACCCATGATTCAAGTAGACTATATCATGAGAAACAATTAAAATGGTGATCATTGTCTTTTACACTATTTCCAATTAAATCAAGAATAGATTTGATCTTCTGAGCATCGGCCTATCATGAGGTGGTGCACTTGATAATTCAACTGAATTTCATATAAACATTAATAAGGCACACCCAAGCAACCAACTGGTTTGCTCGTTGCCAAAGATATATAGAGGGTTGTGGTGCAATGATAATTATGTGGATTATTGAGCGAGTTTGTTGACAATAGTTTTAAAAATATAGGCAGTCTTTTGTAAAACTCCATTTCAAATTTCAAACGATGAGAAAGCAGAAATAGGAGCGCGCTGGCATCCCTTTGCGAGGGGTATTATATCATACACGGCCTGAGGCTTTGAATTATATACGCCGGTGTACAATTCTATCAAGTGGGCCTCATTTTTCATTAATCAGGCCGTTGATCTGTTGAGTCCTAGAATGAATGGATTGCTTCCGAAAATTTATTAGACTAGAAGATCATGACCACTAATCATGTGACTTTTAACGGTTGAACATTCAGCATTGATTTGAAGGCTATATTTAGAGATTAACCATTACAGGATTACTTTTTATGGGCGATCCATTTATATAAAGGTGAGTTAGAACAGATCAGTGGTCTAGATTACCTAAAAATGGGCCGCACTTGTCAGAACTCAGAACCCGCGTATACCGTGCATTTCCTGGTGCTGCGGCCCAGGATGCGATAAGTCTTCTCTCCCTTGCCAACGGCTCTGCTGCTCTCTTTCTCTCTCTTCCCTGTCTTAACCCCATTTCAAAATCCCAGATCTCTCTCTCTCTCTCTCTCTCTCTCTCTCTCTCTCTCTCTCTCTCTCTCTCTCTGAAACGGGAAAAAAAAACTAGGTTTTCATCATCATCTTCTTTCTTCTTCTTTTGTGATTGATTGATCAATCCAATCCATCCATTGGTAATGGAGAAATACGAGAAGCTTGAGAAGGTCGGAGAAGGAACGTACGGCAAGGTGTACAAGGCCCAGGACAAATCAACGGGCCAACTCGTCGCATTGAAGAAGACACGTCTCGAGATGGACGAGGAAGGCGTCCCACCGACCGCCCTCCGGGAGGTCTCCCTCTTACAAATGCTCTCTCAGAGTATCTACGTAGTTCGGTTTGTCTCCCTCTCCTGCAAAACCCTAACCTTAACCCTAGCCTTCCTTTCTATGGGTTCCCTCAACAGTCGACATGCAATTTCAACTGTGTTCTTGGAATTTCTTTGAATGTGTAGATTGCTGTGTGTTGAGCACATCGACAAGAATGGGAAGCCGCTTCTGTATCTGGTATTCGAGTATCTGGATACAGATCTCAAGAAGTTCATTGATTCCCACCGCAGGGGTCCCAATCCCAGGTCTCTGCCTACATCTGTCATTCAGGTATGCCCGTATTTAGTATGGATGCATGTGTGTATGGTCATCAAGATCAGGCATTCCATGCTTCTTTAGGCTTTCTTTTGGGATGTGTCAAGTCCTTTGAACTTGATTTTCTTTGAGTTTTGGGCATATAATTGTGAAATTAGTTAGATGTTTGGTATCTAATGGTAAGATTCAACCACCCATACCTCTTTCTCTCTCTCATTTTCATTTTGTTTTCTTGTTTTTCTTTTCTTTTGAGTCAATAGATATTGGTACAGAGCTGTATCCATCTTCCTGAGAATATATGGGCCCTCTACCCAAAAAGGTTTTCCCATGGTTTTTTCTTTTAAGTTATACAAAGTGCTGATCTTCCTTTGGGATGATGGCACCCCTAGGAGTTTAAAAAGTACATGGAGAGAGAGAGAGAGAGAGAGAGAGAGAGAGAGAGAGAGAGAGAGAGAGAGAGAGAGAGAGAGAGAGAGAGAGAGAGAGAGAGAGAGAGAGAGAGTCTTGCACCCCACATGTGCATCATGTGCTAATATGCCACGTGCCACCATCCATCTTCTCTTTCACCCCCACATGTGTTAATGTGCCACATGTACCACCATTCATCTTCTTTGGCACCACACAGTTTATTTGTAGAAACCATTCATGTGAT
The DNA here is from genome assembly GCA_030180095.1 of Magnolia changhungtana. Taxonomy (NCBI): domain Eukaryota; kingdom Viridiplantae; phylum Streptophyta; class Magnoliopsida; order Magnoliales; family Magnoliaceae; genus Magnolia; species Magnolia changhungtana. Next base: position 2,270,995 of record JASAUF010000198.1, on the reverse strand, counting down.
TAATTTGGACTGTTTTAGTTATTCGGTGATGATCCATGTTTGTCATTTTCTTTATTCAGTGATGATCCATGCTTGTCATTTTCTTTGATCCAAATTAACTTTTAACATGGTTCTTTTGATTAATGATCAATGGAGTGTCAGAGATATGGCTCAATGCATGTAAACTTTTTAACATAAAGCTCGACCCAACATGGCATGGAGGACTTCAATATGCACGAGAACTCTCTTTTATTTATTTCCTCTTCATTACTCAGGTTTTGTCATGTGTCGTGGGTGTAGTTCTCTCTCTAGTTGTTCAGTGATACACTTGTCTTTGTGTCATTGTTCATCGGTGTAGTCCGCTCATGTATTGTGTCGTATTGAACTTGGTTCTTTCATTGATCACTTCTTTATTACTTGAGTTCTGTCATGTGTTGTGGGTGTAATTATCTCTCTAGTTGTGTGGTGATACACTAGTCTTTATATACTGTCATTTCATTGGTGTAGTCCACTTGGTTCTTATCAAGAGGATTTGCATGTGAATGATGTGTTGATGATTCGATGGTTATCTACTTTGAGCATAGCCTATTGTTTCAAAAGAAGAATTATTGGATGTCGGCAGCCCAATCTAAAGAAAAGTTGTAACAAAAGATCTTGGATCTGATGATGTTGAGTTTGATGGGAAGTATTAAGAACGAAAATTCTGTATGTATTTTGTTCTTTCATATGGTACTGCGTTGAGAGTTTTGTCCCTCACGGGGAATTTGTGGAATGTTGGTCATCACTCCTATTTATATATAGGGGCTCAAGTCAGATTGTCTAGGTTAGGAGACTGTGTAAGCAATGTAGTCATTTGGGCAAATAGGAGCTCTAATTGGGTAGGAGTTCCCCCAACTCTTCTTTAATGGATCTCTTTGTTTCTCATTTTTCCTTTGTTTAACAGTCACATTAGAACACAAATACACTAGAAATGATTAGGCAAAATTTTGTTACATGATTATCCTTCATGAAACTTTGTATCATATATTGTATTTACTTATCCATAAAGTTTGATTTCATGGATCTTCACTTTCCTGGTTACATGGGGAATATCGGCTTTATTTTGATCTTTGTTAAAACACTAATTTTAATGATTGCAAATGTTCAAGGATTTTAGTCCCATTTTCCATTAACTAATTTTTGTCTAGTTTTAGCTTTTTAATGTTGTTTTGGCATAGTAACCAATATTTATGGACCCTTCATCATCTAGATAAGGGTGATTGAAAATTTTCTCTTTTGTTCTTTATAGAACTTTTGATATTAGGTACCCGAAGGAGGCCTTTTAATGTTTTCAGCCCACTAACTAGAATTTGGAAATGTCCTCTTTTGTTCTTTATAGAGCTTCTTGTATCAGCTGTGCAATGGAGCCATGCAATGTCATAGTCATTGTGTGCTTCTTGTATCAGCTGTGCAAAGGAGTTGCACAATGTCATAGTCATGGTGTGCTTCTTGTATCAGTTGTGCAAAGGCCTTTTTAATGTTTTCAGCCCACTAACTATAATTTGGAAATTGTCCACTTTTGTTCTTTATAGAGCTTCTTGTATCAGCTGTGCAAAGGAGTCGCGCACTGTCATGGTCATGGTGTGCTTCACAGGTTATTTTTTTATTTTCCTTCACTAATTTTCCACTTTTATCGATCCCATGGAGTTGTTCTAATATTTTTTTGCTTAACAGAGATTTAAAGCCACAAAATCTCTTGGTGGACAAAGAGAAAGGGATATTGAAGATTGCTGATCTTGGTCTTGGCAGGGCCTTCACCATCCCTCTTAAGAGCTATACACATGAGGTTTGAAAATTTAGAGGAAATGAGAAACTAGTCTGGTGATCTATCCATTGGTTATTGTCACACTTTTCATGTGCGCATTCTCATATTAACTATATTATTTTTGGATTCTGTTGTAGATTGTTACTCTCTGGTATAGGGCTCCTGAGGTATTGTTGGGATCAACCCATTACTCGACTGGAGTGGATATGTGGTCTGTTGGATGCATCTTTGGTATGTTTCTTTAATCTTTGAACCTGTTCTTATCTTCTTCTTCTTCTTCTTTTCTGCTTTTACCAGCCTTTAACAAAATTTGCACGTGTTTTTAACTGCATTTTAGTTTGATATGCAAAATGTTTATTGTAAAAATAAGGAATGCTTTTTTACATGGCTAATTTCACACCCTTATTACTCTAGGTGAGGTCCATGGAACACTACAAATATGTGTATTGTCATAGTTTGAAATTTTTTTTTTACAAAATAAATTACTTTTTTTGAAATATTTCATGAAATATATCACTTTAAATAAAACTGTCTAGTCTTTATCACAAGCAAGGTAGGTGTTGCCTTAAGTCTTACGTTACTTGGTTTTGCATTGTCATTTGTGTTCCTGTCGACATCACTGAATTCTTTCTAATACTTGGTTTTGCATTGTCATCTGTGTTCCTGTCAACATCATTGAATTCTTTCTAATATATCAGGTTTGGTTTTCCCACATAATGTAATGAATCTTTTAATGCTCCCTACGATGCATAAACATGGTAGATTTAGATGCAACGTCCAATTAATCATGCTTAGGGTTGCTAGTATATCTATTCAGTCTAGTCTACCTATAGCCAAAGCTGTAATGGCCTATTAGGATACATAATTTGCATTAGAGTACCAACGCCACTAGCTTATTTTAATTGACATATGCTCTTAATTTCATTTTTAGCAACAAGCTTGACATTACAATCATATAATCGTTACTATTTTATTAAAAAATTTGATGGATTTTTTCTATGCGATGGGTCAAAGATTATATACACCTCTACATGGAACTCGTAAGAAGAGCCAAATCCGGTTCTTGCTATTTTAATTCCACATACCATATCTGCTCAACCCATACCCTTCATGTCCAATTGAGTTGTTAAAGAACAATATGTTCATAGGATGACATGGTTGTGTTGATGTTGAAATGAGAATGTTGAGATTAGGGGTGCACACGGGTCGGTTTGGTCCGGTTCCGGGGTAAAATCGGAACCGAACCGTTCCTAACGGTTCTAGGATTTTCGGAACGGGAACTGAACCGTTAGCACACTAGAACCGAACCAGAACCGGACCGTGAAAACCGGTTCGGTTCCACGGTTCTGGGTTTCCCAAATATGGACAGGGAGATGCCCCTATCTTTTCTCGCTTTCTGTTGAAAAGGGGAACGTCCCTTGGGATGTTTTTGAGCACCCTACATGATGGACGGTTCAGATCGCGAAAAGGGATGATGGGTAGGGCCCACTGTCAAAACCCAATCCATGCACGTAGACATATTTGCATGGTTGGGATATTTTGAAAAAAAAAATAAGTGAGGCCCACTTCTGATGGCATTCTCGGAGATCTACTTCGCTCATCCTCTTCGTAGTAACGACTAACGTGTAAGAAGAGGTGGGGACCATTCCACGGTTGGGTCGGACCTGCCCTAAACCATGAACCGAACCGTATACAACGGCTTCTTGAAATTTTGGAACCTGAACCGAATCCGGGCAGGCTGTCTGAATCCGGACCAAACCGGACCGATCCAACGGTTCCGGTCCGGTTCCACGGTTCTACTGGTTAAATGTGCACCCCTAGTTGAGATGGAAGACCAGGAAGGATAGGACTCAAGATCTCCATAATGCTTCTCGACTGCCATTGCCTGCCAGCAAGATTTGGCCATTTTTCGGTGTCCACCCACCAGTTGGTTTTAGAAGCATGAATTAATTCCTTGATAATATTCAACCATGATTGGATTCCTGATCAGGGGGTGCAACTCATTGTCTTTGTCGAGCAGAATGTCCTGTTTAGGTAGTCCATTTGGTTTCCATGCTTTTAGTTCATCAATCATCATGATCTCATCCTATGTGGAAACCTTTGCAGGTACAAGTGGGACCAGTGATGCTTGTATGGGGCTGTCCAATAGACAACGTATTAGAAATGATTGAGGTTCTAATTATGGTAATTGAACGCATTGAAGAAAGCCCTCTTGTACTAGATGAAATTGCATTTGATGGTGCTTGTGAATGTCTTTTCCTCCATCATTGCGAATGTCCCTCATCTTTCGAAATTCAGAACTTTCCGTATGATTGATAGTTACCAAATCTGAGGAGGCAGACAAGAGTTGACCAGGGCTTGTTAATGTTGGCAAGCAGGTGTGCTTCGAAGGGTAGATGAATGGGTGTCTTGTTCCCATAGAGATTTTCTTGAAGGATCTCGATCAAGGGAACTAAAGATGCTGAGCGGTTGAAGCTTCTCTAGTTTGGGTTTCCGAAGGCTACCTAAGAGAGATTACACTAATAGTTGGCTTGAGTTGGGGTGGGTAATGCAGAGGCATTTTCACACTAGGCTCGAGTGGGGTTGCTTGTGAGATACAGGGGCACACTCGGGGTGGGCGGCCCGTGTGAGGCGGTACCCATGTGATTTGGGGCCCATGAGGGGGGTTCAGCCGAGATCCTAACCCATGAGATGTGGGGCCTGGGCTATGGAGATAAATGGATTGATTCGTCATGATCTAACAGTTCGAGCTTTTAGAGTAAGTGGTTAATTGTCTTGCATCATATTGGTATCAGAGCGGGAGGTCTCGTGTTCGAGACTCCTTACCAAGGGTGATTAATGCAGGGGCATTTTCACACCGGGCTTGAGTGGGGTTGTTCGTGGGATGTAGGGGCACACTTGGGGTGGGCGGCGCGTGTGAGGTAGGTGGCTCGTAAGAGGTGGGCCCCACCTGTGTGAGGTGGTACCCATGTGATTTGGGGCCCACAAGAGGAGTTCGGCCGAGATCCTAACCCATGAGATGTGGGGCTTGGGCTATGAGATAAAGGGATTGATTCACTATGCTCTAACAGTTCGAGCTTTTAGAGCAAGTGGTTAATTGTCCCGTATTAGTAGGACCGTGGGAATAAAATTTCCACCAGAGGTAAGCCTGAATCAAAACTAGTTACTAACCAAAAGGTGTTGAGTCGGTGCTGTCTTCATAGTCGGATTCAAATGTTACGCTTCAATTTACACCCCAAATTGAATTCTCAGCAAACAAAATGAAAAAGAAAGAAATATGTCAAAACCCCCAATCAGTTAAAATCCCAAAATTAATTGAAAATCCCAGATTGAAATTTCCCCGAATCGACTGAAACCCCCAAATAGATTAAAACCCCATTGAAATTTCTCAACAAGATTTAAACCCCCAAATCGATTCGAGTCCCCAAATTCATTGAGGGCCGAATTAGAAAGTAACCCAAATTGACTAAAACCACCAAATTGATTAAAATCTCCAAATCTATTGCTTACGGAGGGGAGAAAATAGAGTTAAAGAGAGTTGACGGAAGAAGAGGAGAATGTTTTGAGTCAATAGAGTGCTATGTGTGTGAGATGGTAAAAATGCAAGCTGTGATTTACATATGCATCCATTTCCTCATGGGGATAATGTAAATGCAGCATGTGAAATTGTTTGCGTATGTAAAACATGTGCAACAAACGTGTGAAAATTCCATTTATGCATGTAAAATGCCACCAACATACATAAATAATGCATGTGAGCAAACAGGCTGAGCAAACAGGCTGTAAGTGAGATCTTTGAGAGAGTATTATTTGTGAGAATGCTGAAAGTGTAGTATTTTCTATGATAGCAAGAAATACTTTGAGGTTCAAAAATAGAGTTAGGGAGAGTTGAGGGATATGTAAATGTAGCATGTGAAATTGTTTGCGTATGTAAAACATATGCAACAAACGTGTGAAAATTCCATTTATGCATGTAAAATGCCACCAGCATACATAAATAATGCATGTGAGCAAACAGGCTGTAAGTGAGATCTTTGAGAGAGTATTATTTGTGAGAATGCTGAAAGTAGTATTTTCTATGATAGCAAGAAACACTTTGAGGTTCAAAAATAGAGTTAAGGAGAGTTGAGGGATATGTAAATGCAACATGTGAAATTGTTTACGTATGTAAAACACGTGCAACAAATGTGTGAAATTCCATTTATGCATGTAAAATGCCACCAGAATACATAAATAATGCATGTGAGCAAACAGGCTGTAACTGAGATCTTTGAGAGAGTATTATTTGTGAGAATGCTGATAGTATTTTCTATGATAGCAAGAAATACTTTTTAAGCATGTGCAAAAATAGAGTTAAGGAGAGTTGAGATTGAGTCAGTAGAGTGTTGTGTGTGAGATAGTTCAGTGTGCATGAGGCCTATAAGGTGGTAAAAATGCAAACCTTGATTTACATACGCACCCATTTCCTCATGGGGGTATTTTTAATGTGGCATGAAACTGGTTGTATATGTAAAACATGAGCAACATGTGCAAAATTCCACTTACGCATATAGAATGCCATTTACATACATGAATGCACCCAAGCTAACATGCCATTTACATACATGAATGCACCCAAGCTAACATGCCATATGTGAGATCCTTGAGAAAGAGTATTATTTGTGTGTGAGTGCTGAAAGTAGTATTTTCTATGATAGCAAGAAATACTTTTTGAGAGTAGGAAAATTGCTTTTGAAGTTTTGCACCATTTGTCACTTTTATTACAAAGGTTTAGTGTGGCCTTCAACAAAGAGTTGTTATGAATCAGTTTTGGCTTTGTTGCATCGTGGAGACAGAATTGCCAGGATCCATTAGTTGAAGTGTAGTTGAAGTGTAGAGAGGGCAATTACTGTCTTAAAGAATGATTAATTCCATGAGTGAGGGCAATTACTGTCTTAAAGAATGATTAATTCCATGAGTGAAAAAAATAGGAGGATTATTTTATACATTTTTTTTTTCATTTGCAACTTGTACAAGACCTAGAGAGCTTGTCTGGCGAGCCCATTCATCAATATATATAATGCGAAAAGAAAAGAAAAAAGCCTTTTTAATGATCCTAACCACTTGACCAGAACATGACCCAAAAGATAGTTGCTATTTTTTTTCCTCCTAGTGTGGCAATTAGAATCCTCCAATCAAGCTGATTTTAAGACTATATAGCTAATTTATTGATTCAGGACATGAAATTCAGATATGATGTGCAAGATTTCAGATTTAAGATCACATAGTTCATAAACAATTACACAAATTCTACATCCCACACAAAAGTCCAAATATTCAATTAAGGGGAATCTATGTGGGTCCAGGCCTACACACGTTAGGGCTGGATCAATAAAAATTATGAACCAAACAATACTCAAAGGGAAATAGAAATCATCCACACATGCATGACAATTAATCCCTAATCCAAGGTGAATAATTTCAAATCAAAGAACCCTAGGATGAGAAAAGAGATAGAAATTGGGGATTTAGGACAATCTAGGGTTAGGGTTTATAAAATTAGGGATCAAAAGAGGAAAACAAGAGAAAAACTTGACCCAGAAATATCTCCCGCGTGCAGACGGTGCCTCGGGGCTGATGCTCGTGCGCAGATGGTCTGGCCGCACGTGCGATGAAGGCCCGCCTTCCCAAATTGGCTTCTTGGCCCTGGTCGGCTAGGCTGGGGCTACGAAACCTCTAAATTTCACGTTGATCCGGGCTGTGGTCTGGACATGGTGCTCCGTCAAAGTTTCAGCCCTCCTACAGAGCCAGATTCTGAAAACTGGCTGTAGAGGGATGAACAGCTGCAAAACAAACGGATTGGTCTGAAGATGGTTGTGGGAATGATGAAATAAGATGGAGGGGCGGATGGGGATAAATGTGGCTTCGCACCACGGTAGTTAACCCTTTGAAAAGGGAGGGCTTCACACCCACTTTAATTTCAGCCCTTTGAAAAGAGAGGGCTTCGCACCCACTTTAATTTTTCCATAACTTAGAAACTCAGAAAGCAGAAAAATCATGCAGGAATTTTTATTCAACTTCAATGAATCAAAAGAACTACAAGGGGTGATTTATAGGGAAAATCCTACACCCCTAAACTCGCGCCATGTGCGCAACCTCTTACTTGATGATGAAATAAACTAAAATAAAAATCAAATAAAGAAATCCAAAGCGTTCATGATATTCTAAATAATAACAATAAGCAAAACCTAAAATATGAAATCAATCCGACTAGTGGGCCACGATCATGAGATCCCATGATGGGCTTTTCTTGACTATTGGGCTCACTTTTTTGAATCAAAATTTTGTCTTCTAGCTAGGAGGCCCTCCCTGGATGTCGTCATGAAGCCAGATCGACGGTAGGGTCCTCCTTCTTCGTACGTACGTGCGTAGGAGGGTGGTGTGCGCATGATGTCCCCATCAATTCTCCCCGGCTACGAAGATTTCGCCACTGGCGAAATAAAACTCCTGAACCGCTCCAGAATGTCAAGATCAAGTCTCTGAAGCTCCTCCTCAGTGAGCCATGTACTGTCTGAAGTGGGGCATGACTTTCATTTAACCAGGTACTTCTGAATCCTGCTATTCGACGTTGAAACTATCTGTTGGTCTATGATATCCTCTATTTTCTCTTTGGGTGTGTGAAGGTTATGTATGGGAGGTAGAGACTGGGAAAATGGGTTGGGACGGGTAGGTATGAGACGTTGAGGCTGAAAAAATGGGTCAAGAAGGGTAGGTATGGGAGGTAGAGACTGAAAAAATGGGTTGGGACGGGTAGGTATGGGATGTAGAGGCTGGAAAAATAGGTCGAGAAGGGTAGGTATGAGAGTTAGAGGCTGGGAAGATGGGTCGGGAGGGGGCTATAGATCAAGGGATAAATCTAAGGAATCAGAATGGGTGGGCGAAGGGTCGAACAGAGTATTAGTGATCCCCTGAAAAGTAACTAGATCCTCCACATTGAATGCGGAACTAATTCTTATGAAAGGTGGAAGATCTACCTCATACGCATTGAGACCGTTTCGTTTTATAATTTTGAAGGGTCCAGCACTACGCACATGTAACTTACGAACGGCCTTCAAAGGATACTGCTCGAGCCTGATGCGGACCGTCACAGAGCCCCCAATATTGAATTCTTTAAAACGTTCATGCTGGTTTGTAGAAAATTTGTAATGTTCATTACTAGTAGTGATTTTCTGCCTGATTTCTTGATGCCATGAATGAATGTGATGCGCAAAAGACTCTGCGGGCTCTGATAGCCTATGGGACAGTGACATAGGGACAATATCAATAGGTTTTCCAGGTTTATAACCAGTAACGACTTCATAAGGACTGAGACCTGTGGACCTATCGATAGAACTATTAAATGCAAACTCGGCTGTAGGTATAATGCTGTCCCATGTTCTTGTGTGCTCTATATCCCTTATAGGGGGAGACTCATCTGGTAGATCATCAGGACAGTCATCACGAAACTCATCCACTACCGGAATGGCCTCAGTGGGTAATACTACACTAGCCTTTGGTGCACTCTCTCCAGCCACAAGGCCGCACATGTTGTATCCCTTAAAATAATGGTCTTGATGTCCCTCATGGGATAGGTGTACGAGTGCATGCCCATGACTGATTCCTTGACCAACTTCATTCATTGGTCTATCCTCCAAGCCACCTGCCTGAGATTGAACATCTACCCCAATGGTGGGGTTTGTCCTGGCGATGGTCTTTAGTCGGGTAATGCGCACATCAAGCTGTTCAAAGCATTGGTCCATTTCCAAGCGCTTATTCAAAGACTTGATCTACTGAGATAGCTTGTGTAGTGACTCTAGCAGTTGTTCCATGTTTAGTGTGGGGTGTAGACCGAAACCACGGCCTGTATGTGTGGGCATACACCGACTTGCTCAACCTAAGGACCTACTACGACGACTATATGCATCTTAAAGAACGAAATGACCCTATGAGACTCTATATGAAGGAGAGTACACACCGTTACTAAAATTCAGCAATATATATCAGGGACGATGGTCTTCTAGAAGCTATATGTAATCAACTGGATGCATGAAGGACTTAAACAAACTAATCCTAAACATGTAATGTATTCTCCTATAAGAACCTTAAGCTTTGATACCAAATTTGATGCAGGACATAAAATTCAGATATGATGTGCAAGATTTCAGATTTAAGATCACATAGTTCATAAACAATTACACAAATTCCACATCCCACACGAAAGTCCAAATATTCAATTAAGGGTGGTTCCAGGCCTACACACGTTAGGGCTGGATCAATAAAAATTATAAATCAAACAATACTTAAAGGGAAATAGAAATCATCCATACATGCATGACAATCAATCCCTAATCCAAAGAATTCACTAATTTCAAATCAAAGAACCTTAGGGTGGAAAAAGAGATAGAAATTGGGGATTTAGGGCAATCTAGGGTTAGGGTTTATAAAATTAGGGATGAAAAGAGGAAAACAAGAGAAAAACTTGACCCACAAATAGCTCCCGCGTACAGATGGTGCCCCGGGGTTGACGCACATGCGATGAAGGCCTGCCTTTCCAAATCGGCTTCTTGGCCTTGGTCGGCTAGGCTGAGGCTGCAAAACCTCCAAATTTCACGTCGATTCGGGTTGTGGTCTGGGCGTGGTGCTCCGTCAAAGTTTCAGCCCTCCTACAGGGCCAGATTTTAAAAACTGGCTGCGAGGGGGTGAACAACTACAAAACAAACGGATTGGGCGCGAAGATGGTTGTGGAAATGATGAAATAAGATGGAGGGGCGGATGGGGATAAATGTTGCTTCACACTCGGTAGTTAACCCTTTGAAAAGGGAGGGCTTCGTACCCACTTTAATCTCAGCCCTTTAAAAAGGGAGGGCTTCGCACCCATTTTAATTTTTCCACAACTCAGAAATTCAGAGAGCAGAAAAACTACGCAGGAATTTTTATTCAACTTCAATGAATCAAAAGAACTACAAAGAGTGCCTATTTATAAGGAAAATCTTATACCCCTAAACTCGTGCCATGTGCGCAACCTCTTACTTGGCGTAAACTAAAATAAAATCAAACAAAGAAATCCAAAGCATTCATGATATTCTAAATAATAACAATAAACAAAACCTAAAATGTGAAATTAATCCGACTAGTGGGCCACAATCATGAAATCCCATGATGAGCTTTTCTTGACTATCGGGCCTACTCTTTTGAATCAAAACTTCGTCTTCTAGCTAGGAGGCCCTCCCTGGACGTTGTCCTCGAGCCAGATCGACGGTGGGGGCCTCCTTCGTACATATGTGCGTAGAGGGGTGGTGTGCGAGTGTGCATGTAAAGTCCCCATCATTTATATTGTGGGGATGGATGAGAGATGTTAATTTTGCACGTTAATTTTGCACACATACATTCCTTGTGTCTCAATGGAAACTCATGTACAATATACCACATACAGTAAGCATGTGGTATATTGTATCAATAGATGCAAAAGAAGAAGAAGAAGAAGAAGAAGCCTTTTTTTATGATTGTAACCATTTGATTGGAATAGGATGTGGTAGCTGTCATCTTTTTTCCTTGACTGCGGCAATTATAATCCTCCAATCAAACTGACTTTTTGGGCTATATAGCCAATTTTTAGTGTGGCTGTGGATGAGAGATGCTAATTTTGCACACATTTTCTTTTTGTCTCAATGGAAACTCATGTACAATATACTGCATACAATAAGCAATTTCTCTTTATAATGCGTTTTTTAGTGCAGTTAATTGGTTCATGTGTAAGTTCTCTCTTCTATCTAAAAAGTGTGTTGCATCTTACATAATTAAATGAGAAAAGTTACTCTCTTCAATCTAAAAGTGTGTTGTATCTTCCTGAATTAAAAGAGAAAATCTTCAATTTTCTAATCAAGCTTATTGAATCAAATTCTCTATTCTTGAAATCTCTCATACAATCAATCTATCATTGTATGCAGCTGAAATGGTGAGAAGGCAAGCTCTATTTCCCGGTGATTCAGAGTTGCAGCAACTTCTTCACATCTTCAGGTACTCACTGAAAAACTGCACCATGTTTTTACAGTTGCGACCATTTGATGGAAATCACTGTGTTTGTGGGTAATATTAATTCTTTGTAACCGAAATGAGATCTTTCTTAGTAGGCTATTTTTTAAGAAAAATAGTTCATTAATGCCAGTTGAATAATGACATATACTTAGTACCTGTTAAAAGAAAATGAAAACATTCTTAGCAGATTTTATTTGATCTGAAATTGGTGTCTAGAAACTTCTTCGGTTCTCAAAAATTGGCATAGTCAATGTTAGCCAATTGGTTGGGGTACCAAATAGTTTTTGAAAAACTCAAGTGAGTGCTATGAATTAACACACTTAAAATATTTAATAAATCACTTGAAACTAGAAAATCAGATTGCTTGTAATTTGTAAATCTTGAAAAGCTTCACGTACTCAATCAATTTTTTGGTCACCCTGTCTCTCTGTTTAAATGGCACCAATCTGTTGTTCAATCATTAGGCCCCACTGGGTGTATGATCTGGGATCATCTGAATGTACAGCCACATGGGCATCTCCCCAAGTCACAACATGCAATATGCACTCGTATCAAAGAACACAAAACTTAGAAGTTGAGTTTTCTTCTTTTCCTCGAGGGCCTGTTTGTTTTGCTCATTTTCCTGTTAACGTAACTAATTGTGCCATCATTACTGTTTTACCACTGCCAAACCAAACATAGGTAATTTGTATTCAACGGACAAGTAATCTGTAATCATTGCACTTTTTCATGTAATTACTATAAAAATCTCCATCCAAACAGCAATATTAGTTTATTTTGATGATGATTTGACATTGAAGTAATGTGAAATTGCTATCATTACAATTTTACCCTAGATAAATCAAACATTGTGAAATTGCCATCATTGCGGTCAAATAGAGCTGTTGCCAGGAGACAATTTAAGTAATTTGTAATCATTGCTCATTTCTTTTACAATACTATGGTAATGGGCAAAACAAATGGGCCCTAATGGTGTTGGTTGGGCTGTGTCTCTAGCCAGCCATTGAGTGTCTTCATGGAATGACTTACTAATGTAGTTGTAGTTTTTCTGTTTTGTAACCTCTCCCTTCTTTTGGTATTCTGCCACGAAAGGTTGTTAGGAACTCCAACTGAGGAGCAATGGCCGGGAGTCAGATCTCTGCGGGACTGGCATGAATATCCACAATGGAAGCCTCAGAACTTGGCACGCGTAGTTCCATCTTTGGAACCTGAAGGCATTGATCTTTTATCGGTATGTCACACACTACCAATGCACTTTTATATGTTCAAGAGCTTCTGAAGTTGATCCCTCAGTTTCCAAGTATTATCCTGCCCAAGTTGATGAAAAAAAAAGGCCGATTTCCAAGCAAGAGTTTCCTTGTTCTCCCAGGTCAGACTGAGTCAATCATGAGATTTTGAACATTGATTTCCTTGTTCTCCCGGGGTCAGACTGAGTCAATCATGAGATTTCGAACATTGATTTTCTTCTTCTCTTTATGTGAAAAAATCAAAACAAGCAGAAAGTGCTTTTACTCCATCGGTTTTTTGAAACTTTTCTGTTGTTACAACCATCCATCCCAAACTTGTAAAAAGCCTCTCTTTGAATGTCAGAATAAAATGCATAAACCTTGTTGCTTACGCACTGTCAGACCTAAATTTTTTGTGAACTGCCCCACTGATCCTGATCTCAACTTCTTTTGGTGGGATACTATAGTCTTTTATCTCAAATTCTGTTTGTCAATTTGATCCATCCATTTGGTCATTGGAGTCCCGACCTTGTCCCCACTGAGGCCTGATTGTTTAACCCTGACTGTGATAGGCCACACCCCATCAATGGGTGTGAAAATTGGCACTGTTGGATGTTTCTAAACCATTGAATCTGAAACTTTCTTTGGGCTGTTGCTCTTGACTTTCCTTGACTGTCCAGCATCGGTGGCTTTCCTCGACTGTCCAGTATCGGTTATGGATTAGATAGTAATGAATTGATTTTTGGTATATGGGATATCCAAGAGATGGGTCCACTGATTCTACAGTGTGATTCATTTCTGAAATTCATCAATGAACGTAGTCTAGTTGAGGAATGTATGATTCTCTTGTCGTTGTCAAGGGTTCTATAATTCCTCTCATCTAAATGATCCAACCGAACCTCGCTCAGCTGCTAATGGTTTAAATTTGTGATATGAGCAGAAGATGCTTCAATACGATCCAGCAAACAGGATTTCGGCAAAGGCGGCACTGGATCATCCCTATTTCGATAGCCTCGACAAGTCTCAATTTTAACCGGCTCCCCTCACTCCACTTTCCATGGAAATGTTGGAGAATGTGAGTTAGAGCGAGCTGTGATTTGCTTTTGTTGTTTTTTAAATCTTCTGTTTGGTAACTATGGTTGCCATTGTTGTTTGATGACCTCTTTTGGAATTGTTTCTGATATACTTTGGGTGGGGATACATTGAAAGTCTTGTGTGTTTTGTGTATTGTATAATATGTATGGAGACTGGACTTTTGGGTTTGAAACCTATAAGCCCCCATCCCATGTCTGGGCCAGGTGGGGCTAGGGTAGAAATGATGAATGGCCCACTCTAATTATGAAGTGGGTGATTGTTATAAAAAGAATGGATGATTTGGGGATTCATGAACAAAATTTCATACATATGGAATAATATTTCAAACCTTTGATCATGTTACTCTTTTCCTCCAAGGGCTAGCTGTGTGGCCCTGCCTAACTTATAAGGAGCCATGCCAGGGCTCGGGCTTTTGAGACTAGGGTCTTCCACCCAGGCCCATTGGCACCCCTTATGTCTTGTTGGGGAGATTTTTGGGACCGTGGTCCATCTAACTCGAGCCAATTCAGCCCAGAATCGGGTGAGTCACAAATCGACTTGGGGTCAAGTGGATCGGGTCGAGCCGGCTGGTCTTTAAACCATTATATAACCATATCGGTGGTGGGCTTGGTGATGAGGATTATTATTATTTTTTTTTCCAGTTTTTTTCACAACTTGAGTCCATGGTTAACTGATCCAAACCGTTGATATGATGAGTCTCACCCTAGATGGCCCATGCACCAAAGATTCCCCAGATTTCTTAGCTGCTGACTACTTAATCTTTAGTCGATATATTTTTTATCGTTGATGTATTTTTATTCTTAACCGTATGTTTGTTGGGCCAGCTATTGTAGGTTAGCATATGTCCGTTGGATTTTTTTTTAATGCTTGTGATTCGTCCTCTCCACCCGTGGTGGTACTATCAAGACCTTTCAAATCGTGGGCAGGTTGTGAATGGACCGTATCTCTAAAATCCTATCCATCCATGGATGGTTCAAAGTTAAATAGTGAGTGGTCATATTGTTATTATATTCTTAGTGCAATTTATTTATTTTTAATTGCCCGGTCACAGTTGGGTTAGCAATTTGGACGGCCTGGATTGTCGGTACAACAATGCCACGTATACATTGGAAATGCAATGCCACCACCGTTGTCTAGCACTAGACGGAGAGGAATAGTACAATACGTGGTGGCATTAGTAGGGTGGGGGCCCATGGATTTTAAATTCGGACGTGTGGTGGGGTGGGGTCCATGGTTCAGTAATCTAGACCATACCTCTCTTGAGTTTCCACCGTGGATTGGGAAATAACCCAATATGGACCGTTGTATTTTTCTTCTCAATCCAGTGACCCAAAATATGAAAGGTTAAGATTGGTCCTATCAATGAAAGAAAGATTTGAGGCAATTGTCTCACCACAGTGGCATAAAATAGACCAATGGTCTAGATTACACATGTAAAATACATCCTCCTAAGATATAGGCAACGTACGTCCAACGCACATATTACCATGGAGCCGGTTCTCATGGAAACTTGTGAGAAATTTTCCACACGTGATGTGTGCACAAAATCTGATCGCCCCATTAGAGAAATCACCTAATAAAAATCCTTGAGGCTCAAAAAGTAAGCGTAATCTAAATCTTTAGTAAAAGTGAGAAGGAATTCTCTCCCTTGATTTTGCCTTTCATTTTACTATATATAGCTCAGTAGATTTTTGAGGCCTTGATGGTTTCATGAGGTGTGACCCATTTAGCAGACCATTAGTATTTTGTGCTTACATCATGTGTCAAAAAAAATGCTCATGATTTACATTAGAACTAAGTTCCCATGTGAGAAGGTCCCAGTTGGACCACAGGTTGGACCACAGGTTATGGTCCACCCATCAGATTATTTCTAACTTGCTAAGTGCATGGGACATCCAAACCATTCAATAGATCGGTCCCCCATAATGAAAAACACTTAATGCCAAAATCAGCTACATTCATGATTCAGGTGGACCACATCAATAATAATAATAATAATAATAAAAGTTGGTTGAGAACACAAACACTTAAATTTTTTATTGGTCCCACCGTGCTATGCATGTACAATCTACTCCAACTGTCAGTTGTGTCATACATTTTTAGGCCCAGATCCCAAAAATTAGGCTGACCCTTGATTCAGGTAGGCTACTCTAAAGGAAATTGTCAGGAGAGAGACATCCAGCATTGACTTTTTCAGTGCTCACCTTGATTATTGTAATGCCCTGAAAATCGGGGGTTGAGCAGGAGCTCAACTCCCGAGTTCCAATGCATCACTTATGCAACATAGATAATGATGATTAAATGTTGTCTGTATTAGCACATTAAACATGAATGAGATTAAACCAAAACAACATATAATATTCCAGAGACGATTAAGTTAAGCAAACGGAAGACTGTGATATTACCAGGTCGATAATTTATATGTAAAGTGTTAAAATATACAAAATGTGTAATGTTATCTAATCAGCAACCCTGCAAGCTCCGTTGATCAGGACACGACTCAAATGAACTCGCCTGGTAACTGTATATAGGAGAATGCCTCCTCATCGTCTTCAAATTCTGGCTCCACCTTGTAGGCATCGCCATCACCTGCAGCTAAGACAGAGTCTAGTTGGTGTTTAAAACACCGTCTCAGAACGTGGGAGTGAGTGATCAACTCAGTAGAGCTATAAAGCAAAGGTTAACATGTTATCAATTCAGTCAAGTAGTAATGATAAAGCAATACGATCAAGCATCCCTAAGTACTCTGGTTAATACAAAAAAAATATGCATTAATGATGCATGCCATCGCCTGCACTCCCTCAGCGATCTTCCTCTTACGGTCGCGGCATGCACCCCTTCCTCTGTGCTCAACACCAATGCCAAAGACACATGCAATGCGGGGCATGAGTGTGATTACCGAGTTCTTATTAGACCATTTCATATGGTGAGATTGGGAAGCTAAGGTACCTCGCTTATATCATTTTCCAAACAATGATCCATTCTAGGGTCGTCAGTCTTAGCTAGTCTCATACGATGTTACGGTTCCAGGTCGCTACAAAGGGCTCGTCACCGCGATGCAGGCCTAATTTATACTCTAGTTGCTATGGAAAGGCTCGTCGTCTCAGTGCAGTCTCAAAGTATGCTCAAGGTCATTACAAATGACTCGTCACCTACTTGTAGGCTGACAGCTCGAATACAGCGTCCCATACCACCGTATTTGGTTCACGAGTTGAGGTCGCTCATTGGTCATTACAGGTGAGCTCGTCGCCCCGGCGTAGGCCAACAGCTCGACCACGGTGTCCCATACCACCATGTCCGGCTCATGAGTCTTAGTGGATCGAGGTATTAAGGTTAACGGGATTTTCGTTGGTAAGTTGGTACCTTAGATTTAAACAGTAGCGTCCATACATGGTGAATATACATTGAGCCAATCGGGTTACTTGACAAGCTCGACTGGTACGAGCGTATGTTGAATTGATCGACATAGAGCGCGTAAGTACTCCACATGACCTAACCACTGTCGGCAATTTCTGTACGACTCGGATTCTTCGAACATAACCGTTGTGGCGAGGCTAACTCAACCACTAGTTCGGGAGCTATTACCGATAGCTTGGACTATATAGTAATCTCAAACACATTTAAACAAAATAGGATAACATGTGTGATAGGCATTTCAACATTAAACA
This sequence comes from Magnolia changhungtana, assembly GCA_030180095.1. Taxonomy (NCBI): domain Eukaryota; kingdom Viridiplantae; phylum Streptophyta; class Magnoliopsida; order Magnoliales; family Magnoliaceae; genus Magnolia; species Magnolia changhungtana. The sequence goes on along the minus strand of JASAUF010000198.1, from coordinate 2,253,170 downwards.
ATTGATTTGAAGAACGTAACCATTTGAGCATTTCACAAAATACAAAGTAAGCATGTTTCGGACATATACATTTCATACTAAATCACACAGTTTTAAATCTAAGTTGCATGAAGGGATTTATACACATATCTAAGGAAATTGAGCATCTCACCTCAACACCTTCATAAACTACAAGTTTCCGAATACTTACTCGTTCAGACATTTTTACAAACACTTAGATTACACACTTCAACGTACATGGCATATATTGGCCATAACACGTATTAGGGCAATTCCTTTCACCAAGGAGTTGTCACACGTGCAACTATCATGTATCCACGACAGATAATCATGGCAAGCACGAATCCCAGTTCCATACTCATTTAGACATTTTCACAAACACTTAGACTGCACATTGCAACATACATGATGTACGTTGACCATAACATGTATTAGGGCAATTCCTTTCACTAAGGAGTTGTCACACGTGCAACCATCATGTATCCACGACAGATAATCATGGCAAGCACGAATCCTAGTTCCATACTCATTCAGACATTTTCACAAACACATAGACTACACATTTCAATATACATGACGTACATTGGCCATAACATGTATTAGGGCAATTCTTTCACCAAGGAGTTGTCACACGTGCAACCATCATGTATCCACGATGGATAATCATGGCAAGCACGAATCCTAGTTCTATACTTATTCAAATGTTTTCACAAACACTTAGAATGCACTATACTTAACATAGTTCATATATATCTGTAAAGCGAGAGAAACATCACATTTAGCATGTGAAAGGCACCCAAGTCAGTTATAAATCATTAACCAACATTGAAAGCCTTGAAAACCATAACCTAAACGTTTATAGTCCGCACCTTTCGCCGGTAAACAAGTATCGAACTCAGTTTGTATACCGAATCTTTGTCTATGGCACAACGGTAACCTACAGTATGAAATAGGTTAGCTATTTCATTATTTACAATATTTGAAACCCTAAAACAGATTAGAGTTAGGTTTTTCTTACCTAAGAATGGCATCGGAATTGCTGGAATAGTGATACAGAAGTGGCAGTTAGGTACATGGAACAGCAGGATTGAACCCCAAGAGCAAACTCTCACACTCTCTCTTTCCTTCTCTCTTTTCTCTTTTCTCTCTCTTAGGGTTGCAAATTCGTATGGTATGAGAGAGAGAGTTTAAGGTCCTTATATAGGCTCAGAACTGACAAGAATGACCCTAGGGCCATGGTATACTTAGGTTATAGCCAAATAATGGCTGTTTCGATTTAACGGAGCACTTCTGAGGCCCATTTTCTACGTGCGTTCGGACTTAAGCTCCCTGGCATTGGATCTAGATCGAGTTAAGTTTTCAGTCCGATCGGATTTACAGATCGACCCCGGCGGACCAGTTTCAGTTTAACGGTCACCGATACTTGATCAGAGCCACAGGTACACTGACACGTGTATGAAATTTTCCCTGATCCGAGGGTATAATTGGGTCAGATTCTAACGGTCTGAAACCTTAGATTTGGCCCACAACCGAATGTCTCAATTCACTTAAATTTGAGTACATTTTTCAAATATATTCGCGTTTCTCATACACTTTGCTCCGGGCTCAAGTTGTGTATTTCTGGAAACTATCTGGATTTGATTTCCGATATGGTTGTCAAGCCCAGTAAATTGGTCATAAGCGTATAGTTTCATGGTCAACGGACTTTCGATGCGCGGTCCAGGTTCGATACGAGGTTTCAATGTGCTCCCGAGAGCAACTGGGTTTATAGATTGATTCTAGATTTCAGGGTAATGTAGCGTCAATGATTTTATAAGTTTTGGATCTTGCTGTTCGTATTTAAAGTGATTAGTGCTAATTTCGCAGGTAATCTAGTTTAGCACTTAGTTAATTTCATCTAATTTCTAAAGAATGTGGTCCTGAGTGATTCCTGCTTGAGGTGGTACTCGGGTCTTTGTACAGATTTTTCCGAGACGTTAGAATGATTATATGCAATCTGCTCCAACCATTGGGCAAAACATCAAATTTAAGCCTGGGTCGCAAAAATAAAGCCCATCCTTAATTTAGATGGGCCACACAGGGAAATGGTTAAGAGGGTTGGACATGGGCCCTGTACACTGTTTGCAATGAGTAGTATGGTCTACCTTAATAATGGATGAGAGGTTGTTATTTGAGATATATACCTGAAGATCATGTATTTCTGAAATTCACACTAAATGTACTGCTCACCCAATCAATGATTGATTGAGGTGGGCCACATGATTTAAAAATGTACAATGCAACGCTAACCTTCCAAATTGTTTTCCTTGGTGTGGCTTACCTGAATAACAGATGGGCTTAATTTGGGTGCCATGCCTAAATTTTTTAAAGTAGATTCCACATAATCATCATGGTGGGCCTTTAAAAATCAACCATGTACATGTCATGGTGTGGGACACCCCAATAGATAATAATGCCCTGGGAGTTGGTTGGACAAGCATTCTCTCTCTCTCCCCACACCCCAATAGATAATAATGCCCTGGGAGTTGGTTGGATAAGCATTCTCTCTCTCTCTCTCTGCAGTTGGAGTGGGCCTCGTGTTAATGTGAAATCCATCCTAACCCTTAGGTATGTCACCCTATAATAAGCATAGGGCCCAAAAATCAGCACCATCCCTGATTCAGGCGGACCAAAGGTATACAGGACAAAGCTTACCCTCCAAATTGTTTCTTTTGGTGTGGCCCACCTGAATCACGAATGAGTCTGACATTTGAGCCTTAGGCCTAATTTTTAGTGTAGGATTTAATAGTTGGAGTGGATTTCCTAAAAATATTATAGAGAACCTTGTAAAAATCAAGGGCGGAAGTCTCTCTCCCAACTGTTTTGCTTCGTGTACCACACCTAAATTACAAGTCAACCTAATTTTATTTTATTTTTTTAATCCATGCCTCATATGGTATTACACAGATAATAGTCTAGTCTGAGTGGATGTCACATACATATCATACAACATATGATTAGGGCCATGAAAAATCAAGAGTGCACCTACGTCTTCCACCCGTTCCTAGAAACAGTGACATCTTCCTGAAACAATTGACATATTTCCGAGTTTTTAATTACAATAGGCGACCGGAAGCTAAAGTCCACCCCCGTAATAACTTCATGAGTGTTAAGTCCATGTCATGTGTCATCCAACCCTTATTAAAAAGTTGGCTCCACCATCAGTAACGTCTACTGCAATGGTCACTCTTATCTGCTGTTAGCACAAATTGCATATTTTACAATTTCTATAAAAATAATTAAAGAAATTGGAAAAATAAAGATAGATTGAAAGGAGGTTCGTTTTGAGCGTTGGTGATTGTCATATTGTTGCTGCATGCTAGCTGTTAAAATATTTATGCATATTGGATTAATGTTGCATGAGGAGTTACATCTCACTCCAATGTTTAGTTTCCAGCCTTTATAAAAGGCAAACTGGTCTCATCCAGATCACTCGATCATTCCATCCACCTGACCCATATTTCTTGTCGGACCTTGCACCGCGACTCGCACTTGTCTCGATATTCCATTGATTAATCATGCAAATAATAAGGTACTCTACACCCCACATATAAACAATGTTCTTAATTCTCTCCTTCTCGATACGATGTTATTTCCAAAAAGTCAAAATTGTAAGTTTTTCAAGCAAAACTTTTATTTTATATATATATATATATATATATATATAATTAAAATATTTTTTAATCAAAGCTTTTTCACAACATTTACACCAAGTAACATTGGTATTGTCCACTCAATGACTGTCTAATTTTCTTTTGAGTTTCCAAAAAGTGATATTCCTGCACATGAAAAGTAACAAGTTATACGTTGCACTACAGCCCGTTGGACTCATTACCTCATTATAAATTTCACTGGATGCCTGCCCTTGATTATTTATTTATTTATTTATTTTTAACGGGATCTGACATCCATTCTGATAATTAGATGTGACAGGCATCACGGTGGACCCCACAGATATCCGTGGGGTTGGGCACAAGGCAATTCGTGTCCTCTATTATTGTTAAAAGGGAGAGTTAGATAAGAAGATGAATCCACCATAAGTAGCACTTGACCTGATTCGATAATCACAGCCATACACATTAAATGAAGGGTAAGAAGAGGAGAAATGGGGTGAATTGCCAATCTTAAAAGAATGGCTCTCTATCTCTATCTCTATCTCTACATCTATATCTCTCTAACTAGAAATTCCAACGAGATTTCAAAATATAGTAAAGCCGATTAAAACGGAAACGAAGGGCTTAAAAAAAGTCTCCATCCATCCCCTTTAGTAGACGGATATCCCGAAAACAAGAAAAAGGATTGAAGAGGAAAGACCCATCCAAAAACAAACAAACAAGGGTGCTATGCTTTTCTCTCTCTATTCCTTCTCTTTCTCCTCCCTTTTCTTGTTAGGTTTCATTTTCTTTCTATAGGGTTTTAAAAGAGGAAGACATTTTTAGGTTAGAGGGGTATTCGATAGAGCATTTATTTGGATAGTAGAGTATATATTTTCGAGAAATGGAAGCAGGTGCGTTGGATGATCTGATCGGGCGGCTATTAGAAGGGAGGAAGACCAAAAGCGGGAAACGGATTCAGCTGAATGAGGTGGAGATCCGTCAGCTTTGTCTCACCGCTAAAGAGATTTTCCTTTCCCAACCTAATCTCTTGGAACTAGAGGCCCCTATCAATGTCTGCGGTATGTAAATATTTTTATGTTTCCAAATCCCTCATCATCATCACCATCACCATCGTCTATAGAAATAGAATTAATGTATATTATCATCTGATGCATGATATTAGTATATGAAATAGATGGCAGCCGTAGATTTATGTGGACGTTTTGGAAATAAAATGCTAATATAAATGAGATGAAATGTTGCAGATTGAAGATATGAACAATTTTGAAATTAAAACTCAACCCGTAGATGTTATAATTCATTAGTTATGGATGTGAAGACACCTACATGCTCTTTTTTTTTTTTTTTTTCATAACAGGATTTTACCATCACTAGAAATTTGCATTTTTTCAAATAAAGCCTCTATCAAACAAATTCAAAGGGGATGCTTTTCGTGGGGGTAGAAGTATCAAAATGCCCAGTTTTTTTTTTTTTCCCTCTCTCTCTATAAAAGGTATGGAGAATTATAGAGCTTACGTGATATGTGTATAACATTCAATGTCGTGAAACATGCCATGATGTTCACACTACTCAAGGATCTGGCTAATTGAATCACCAGATAGGCAGCACATGAATTTAGATGTTTTTGAGTAGCGTACTCCAACCATCAGTTGTTTCATCATACATTTTTTAGGCCTAGGTCCCAAAAATTAGGCTGACTCTTGATTCAGGTAGGCCACTACAAAAACAGCCAAGAGAGCTTGACATTTTCAGTACTCACCTTGATGATTATATGCAATCTGCTCCATCCATTGGACAAAACACCAAAATTTTAAGCCTGGGGCTCAAAAATCAGGGCCATCACTAATTTACGAATGATTAAGAGGGTGGACATGGCCCTGTATACTGTTTGCAATCAATAGTGTGGTCCACCTGAATAATGGATGAGGCTGTTTTTTGAGCCCTATCTCTAAAAATAGCCGAAGATAAATTTTGAAAACAAATCAGGGTGGGCCGAATGTGGACACCCACTCCTTTGCTGGTACGTAAACCCATATCCAAAATATTTGTCGGACTTGCAGATATGTACATACATATGTTTATGTATCATATAAATGTGCTTGCGGCTTACGTAATAACATAAATTTCCTGTGTAAATGGGTATTAGCCGAAGATAATGAATTTCTGAAATTCACACCAGATGTGGGTCACGCCATTTAAAACAGTGTACAATGCAATGTTCACTCTCCAAATTGTTATCCTTGGCATTGCCCACCTGAATCGGATGGGGCTGATTTGGGTGCCATGCCTAAATTTTAGTGTGGGATGTAATGATTTGAGTGGATTCCACATAATCATCATGCCGGGCCTTGTAAAAAGTCAACCATGTACACATCAGGGGGTGTAATGCCAGGAGTTGGTTAAGCGCTCTCCCTCTCCCTCTCCCTCTCTCTCTCGGTGGTTGGAGTGGGCCTCACAGTCCCTAACCCTTGGGTATATCACCCTATGATAAGTACAGGGATCAAAAATCAACCCCATCTATGATTCAGGTGGACCACATATTAAAAGGTGTATAAGACAAAGCTCAGCCTCCAAATTATTTCCTTTGGTGTAGCCCACCTGAATAACAAATGAGTCTGACGTTTGGGCCATGGGCGTAAGTTTTAGTGTGAGATTTAATAGTTGGAGAGGATTTTCATATAAACATCACAGATCACCTTGTAAAAATCCAAGGGTGAAAGTCTCTCTCAACTGTTTCCGTTCATGTAGCACATCACAGGTCAGCGTTTTTTTTTTTTTTTTTTTTTTTGGATCTGAGCTTGATATGGTATTACACACAAAATGGTTTGAGTGGATGTCACATGCATATCATGGGAGGGCCCATAGAAAATCAAGAGTGCACCTGCCTACGTCTCCCACCTGTTCCTAGAAACGGTGACACATCTTCTAGAAACAATGACATAGTCCCTGTGTGTTCTACCCAGAATACCAACCATCTGCTGATCAGTTGAGGCTATACATATACATAGGATGCAGGCCATTCACCTAATATTTTAAAGCATTCGTTCCAAGTAAAAGTGGCCTGCACAATGAGCTCACCTGATGAAACCGTTCAAAGAATGAACATGCATACCACATTCCCACTTTCTAGTGGAATTTGGTACGCAGGTCTCTTTCATCAAGGGATTGGAAAATATTAGAATCTAGTCAATATATAGTAGGTTTCTTTCTCCTAGTGTTTCACCATGCATGTAGTAAAGGATTCAGCACTTGGGTTTCTTGCTGCTTGCTGCTACGAGCCTATGACACGTTTGAAATTGATGGGGGGTATTATTACCCTGATGCATCAGGGCCATATGATTTCTCTTCTTTTAGTTGTTCTCATTTGAAATGGGCTTTCTAGAGGTCACAGACCAAGACAACCAGTATCTGATCTGAGCCCAACACCGACGCATGTATCCAGTGTCTTAAGGGGTCATTTGGATGCCTGTAAATAGGCTAAGTTTTAAATGATTTACATGTAAATCATTTTCAGGGTTAAGGGGTCCCTTCCAATGCCTTTTTTACCTGTAAATCATTTACAGGCTGTAACAGCATTTTACCTGTCTCATTTACAGGCAAAAAGTTTGGATTTCATTTACAGGCTCTCCATTGGAAAGATTGGCTCTGCATTTATAGGACTTGAACAAGTTATAGGCTATCCAAACGCAGACGTCTACAACTTAAAACATTTACAGGCATCCAAACAACCCCTGAGATAAATAGCTTACATCCTATCTCACATCATCTTCCACTGCATGAATGTTTTGCATCTTTTCTCTTTGATTTTTTCCTATTTCATTTCAATGTTTGGAATATTAGCTCTCTTGATTTGCTATTCTGTGTCTGGTCAAATGAATGGGTTTTCTTCTTCTTCTTCCGCTGCTAAGCAGGCGATATACATGGGCAATTTTCAGACCTCCTACGACTGTTTGAATATGGAGGTTTCCCACCAGATGCCAACTACCTATTCCTAGGAGATTATGTCGACAGAGGGAAACAGAGCATAGAGACTATATGCCTTCTCCTAGCCTACAAAATCAAATATCCTAGCAACTTCTTCCTCCTCCGAGGCAACCATGAGTGTGCTTCTATCAACAGGATTTATGGATTCTATGATGAATGCAAGCGCCGGTTCAGCGTCCGTCTCTGGAAGGTCTTCACTGACTGTTTCAACTGTTTGCCAGTTTCCGCAATCATCGACGACAAGATCTTGTGCATGCATGGTGGAATTTCTCCTGAACTCGACTCCTTGGACCACATAAGGGCAATAGAGAGGCCAGTGGACGTGCCAGATCAGGGCCTCTTGTGCGATCTTCTATGGGCGGATCCTGATAGAGATATCAAAGGGTGGGGAGAGAATGACAGGGGCGTTTCCTATACTTTCGGAACTGACAAGGTGGAAGAATTCTTAAAGAAGCATGACCTTGATCTAGTATGTCGTGCTCATCAGGTATGTTTTGTTGACATTCTTTCCCATCTTTTTTATTTGTTTCTTCTACAATCCTCAAGGAAAAAAAATAAATAAATAAAAATCATATGTGATATGTGACTGGATTTATGCCCCAAAGATCAACAAGTTGACCCCCTTCAAATAAAAAGACCAAAATACCCCTTCAAGTCTGCAGGAATTATATGATCAGAATATTTCATAGTTCCCTCAGGTCATTTGGACAAGTGGCAACACAGTTTGATGATCACACCCAGTAGATGGATAGATCACATCACTGATATGATGGATACGCATGAGGGAAGATGGTTTGGTGAACACAACGATTGATATGATGAGCCATGTAGTGTTCCAATAGTGGCTTGAAAATAGACAGTCAAGGAAAGAAACACAAAAGGTTGATGATATTTGACTGAGATAGTATTGGCCAATGTTTTAAGTTTCGATGATATCGGTCAATATATCTTGTATTCCACCTATGCGATACGAAATGCGCAAGTGGTAGGATATATCCCACATGTTCGATCTAGTAAGCATTTTTTTTAATTTTTGATATCTATTTTTTATTTTTATTTTTCTGTAAACCATGTTAAATCAGTGTCAGATTGTTGCGAATCATGAAAATCATTGATTGGGAGCTTCAATTTCAAGATTTGGAGATGGGCTGAGTTGTGGAAAACCAAAGAAAAAAAAAAAAAAAAATCAAAATTTCACAATTTAGTTGCAATCTTTGTCCAAACATAAAATCAAACATGTACGTATGTAACCTGATTTAATGATTCTTCTTTTGCTTTTGAATGTATTACTTGTGTTTCCACACGTTTTCTTACATTTATAACTTATATGAATAGACTTTGAATATACTGGCATCAATTCAGTTAGATTAGGACCCCATTAAACCTATTATGTGTACTTATTTTTTATAATTTTTTGATATACAAGTGTGTATTGATATCTTTTTTAACAATCATTGAAATTTCATTGAAAAATTTAACCAATTTGCTAATGTTTCACCATGTTTCCAACAACAAAGATACATTACACGATAAAACCTAGATATCCCGTGTGATAACCAATGCGTATCCGTACACCAAGAGAGTGATATGTAACGCGATATCGATATTTTGAACACTAAGTATGGCTACACTCGTTCAATTTGGCAGATTTTTAGGGAATCAAATCAACATTACATACAGGACCATCAGATTGGTCAAATGGATTTTGTTGCCACAATCATCCAATGGGCCCATTAGATCAACAGTCTGGAACACAGAACGATGGGCCCAACTTGGATGGACTGAAAACTTGAGGATGATTGTGCATGTCTCCAGGTCAAGGATCATACACAGTTCAGATGCAAGAAAGCCAGATAATCTTACTAGCTCTAGAACTTTTTGACTTGAAATAGCAGGAATTATGCAGGTTGTCGAAGACGGATACGAGTTCTTTGCAGACAGGCAGCTGGTTACCATATTCTCAGCTCCCAATTATTGTGGAGAGTTCAACAATGCAGGCGCATTGATGAACGTCGATGAGAGCTTGCTATGCTCGTTTCAGATCCTCAAGCCTTCGAGGGGAAAGGCGGTGCAGCAGGAATAGGAGCTAACCCATCAACGAAGAGTCATTTGTCAGCATGGCGGAAGATGAGTATCATCAACCGCAGATCGGTGTTTGTGTTCACTAATCATGTAGCAAAAATGTCTGATGTCGGCACCTCAAATTAAGGGCAGGCTGATCTTCATTGAAGATGGCACTTCAATGAAATGTAAATGGACCGTTAGAGAAGCTCTGCATTTCTAATAGGTGTTTTTACATCCTAAGCACTTGTATATGTTTCTAGTTTTTCCTGCTACGCACAACTGCATCAAATATTCAACATGGGGTAGAGAATATGATTGCGATTGCATTGTATTTACAGAAGAAACTCAGCAGAATAAGAAGAAGAGATGCTATTTAAATAATACCACAGATAAACAGACTCAATACAACATAAAATAAAACGAAACATTTCGCGACCCAAACTTCACCTGCAAGTACATGGCCTGTGAGAGAGAGGAGAAGAGCCATACTTTAATCCCCTATAGCTTTGAAATGATCTTGGCATTACCGAAGCTTTGTTTCACTTGATTTGCTGCTCCTAAATGTTGAAAGGGAGAAGAAGGACCGCGTTGCTGAAAGTAATAATATATGGAATTTAGAACCATTTTTTATTATTATTATTTTTTATTTTTTATTTTTTGCATTTTAAGAGAAAAGGTCAGTACAGAACATTAAGTCAGAAGATTTAAAGGGCAAGATTCTGTACATCTGGGGCCCCTGATCTGGACCTAACAGGCCTTACCCATGGACGAGGAATGCCCCAAAATGTACCACATTGGAGTACTCTTAACCCTTCATTCTACAGTTTATTTACTGTTGAATGTGGAGTGTTTGCCGGCCAACTGTTGAAGTGTTAGGATCTTCCAATTGGTACTCTTAACCCTTCAGTCTATTAGTCTATTTACTGTTGAACGTGGAGTGTTCGCCGGCCAACTGTTGAAGTATTAGGATCTTCCAATTGGATGTTTTTGAGGGGCATTTCCATCACACAGTGGAACCTGTCGGCCCAACAGCATGGAGGAATGTCCCAAAATGTATCAACTGTTTTATGGGCATTTCCATCACACAGTGGAACCCATCAACTCAACAGCATGGATTACCAAACTGCATGCCCTATGTATGAAATCTTGTGACTCACCAAACCATGTTTTCTGAGTCCCAGAACCCTTCAGCAATTCATTTGCCATTCTGAATCATGGTTTGGCAAAAGTTGGGGGTCTTAGCCAGGAAAGGAAACTTAACCTTTGGTCGAGGCGGCTGTAGCTGGGGTTTGTCCCTCCCGCAGCTTGTGAGAAACCTGACTCGTAAAGTTGCTTGCATTTGACTGGCCTGTAGACAGACATCAAGGGGTATTAAATAACAGAGGATGTTTGTCTGAGTTATAACACTAAAGAAGATTTGCATAGTTCCAATAATTGATATTAGCCAAAGCATCTTGATTGGCTTTTGCAAACGAGTTGCACTGAAAGAACCAGCTCTCACTCTATTATGAAAAAAAAAAACAATGACAAAGCCACACTTTCTGAAAATAGAAATAGCGCCTAATGTTATTCTGGTAAATATCGCTGTGTACTAATGCATGGTCAACATAATTGCATTTTACAATATTTCTACAGATGTCAAGAGACTGGACCTATTCAAAATTTTGATTTCACATGGCTCTAGCGTGGCTCATTGACAGCCCTAACCATTACTAACTCTTTCTTAAAAGTTAAAACTGGAGGTCGCTTCGGAATTAACCAAGCAGTATGGTTTTCTTAGCTTTAACTTTTCAGAAAGTAAGGATCTTACAGTAGTTTTCGAAGAATGCAGAGGCCATTCATAAAATATTTTGGCCGTCTGGGTGTGTTGCCTGAAATGAGTTCATCTCATTTTGAATTAACCGTAAATTTTTTATTTTTTATTAGACATATGGTGCTCTAATACGATAATTCTGTATTAGAGATTCCTAATCTCTAAAACATAATTACTATTAATGAAATGAGATTAAATCATTTTTAGGCATATAGCAAACAGGGTTGAAACTGTTAACAGAATCCATGGCCATAAATCAATCGAATTAACAGCCACAAATCTCAAATTTTCAGATTTTGGAATTCAGATGACTTAATTTATTCTAAGGAGTAGCAGGAAATGTTCCGGAAAGTCCCAATTTACACAAAATACCTGATAGAAGTTCGTGAGCGGCTGTGTGGTCTCTTTTGCTTGAATTTCCACCATCATAGCTTTCACCAAACATGGTTTTCTGCTGCCCGGAGCCCTTCGCTTGAAGGGCAGACTTCCTCAGTAGAGCATCTGCATTTCTCTTACTTGTAGCTTTAGGTTCCTCTGCATCATCCTCTCCTTCAGAAAAGATTGATGGGCTGGCCCAACCGGTCGCATTTGTATCTCCTTTGCTTTTCCTTGCAAACTTCAAGAGCCTCTTCAACCCTTTGGGTGACTCCTTCTGATAGACCATTGCAGGAGGATTTTCAGCATTGCCCCACTCCATAATCTCTGCCTCACCACTGTCAGCTTGCAGCATCTGTGAAAGGGAATGACGGACACGTGGACTTGATATGGACACCGGTGCAACATTTGTCGGCATTGCAATTTGTGATGGACCAGTGTCACTGGATGGTGGCAGTCCCTGGTCTATTTCTACCCAGGCGGCAGATGAGATACCTGAATCCTCATCAGCTTGGATTTCTTCTACAGGATATTGTACAGGAAATTCTACTGTCTTTGTGACGCTATCATCAGCTTCCACAGAAAATTGTTCAGGAGTCTCTGCATTTTCACATTTTGGGTTGCTGTCTAACGATATCTCTAATTCCATATCTCCAACTGCTGGTTCCTGGGCTACGTCATCACCAGGTGCCAGCTGAGTTATTGTTTCGGTTGTTGCAGCTACTACATCATTTTCTTGAGGTTGTATCAGATTCCCACTGTTTTTTGAAGATTCATCGGACTGAGAAGTTTTTGCCTTGACAACAACAGGACCAACACCTGGACCTATTCCAGTGCCTTTCCGTAGGAAAGGCTTCGACTCCAATGGCACCACAGTGCTCTTTTTAGTCACCTTGCTGTAGAAACTTGGCTTGGCTGGAACCATGCCAGAATCATCCGTGGATGCTGCTAGAGTTTTTGTTTTAGTATTTTTGCCACCTTTTGTCACTGTTTGCTGCTTCTTCTCTTCCCTACCTTTTAAGTTCCGCTTGCTCTCAGTCTGGGCTCCCTTTACCCCTTTCTGTTGTGGATGGGATCTTTCCAGCTTGGGGCTTGGCCTTGTCGGGGATAGTGTTGGCTGGGGCTTTCGGCGGTTCAGAGTGGTGCCAGTGGAGGTCCCGCTGGAGATTTTAGTAGATGGTGGCCCAATGGATCTTGGAGATGGTGTCGATGGCCATGAGCTACGAGTAGCAGGGAGGGGTGAAGCTTTAGGTAGAGACTTCCTTATAGCAGCTGGCTTTGAGGGTTCTTTTTTAGGTAGCACAGGTGGAGACGAACTTCTACGCAATTTCTGAGCCTGAGCTGGAGAATTTTGTTTGGCAGCAACGCCCACATTCTTTGGTTTTGAGGTCATCTCAGCTTTCCTCTTGTCAAGGATTTCCTGCATTGCTTTGAACTGTGCCTCCTTCTCCGCCCGTTTTCTAGAATTCTCTCCTCGAAGTTTCTCATCCCTCTTCTCCTTGTAGCGATCGTAGGATCCACCCCTCCGATCACTGGAGTGATCCTGGTTTTTGCTGCCAGCAGTTGTTGCGTTCCGGTGTCTGGCAGGTTTACTCTCCATCATTTTCATCAGCATTTGATTCAACTCAGCTTCCTTCTGTCGATTCCACTCAGCTGAGGCGGTTGCACGATCAGGAACGTCTTCATCTTTGGCAACAAATAAATCTGCTGGACTCTCAGTTGGAGGAGATGCCTTTTTCTCAGCAGCTAAAGATTCAGTTGCTTCAGCAGTCTTAACAGGATCTGGACTGCCTGCCAAGAAATCAGTTTCTGGCTTTGCTTCCACTGAATTCCTTGTTACCATTTCTGTCGCGGAATTATCATGAGTACCCTGAAAGCCACCTTCAGATGAATTTTCCGGCAGGCATTGAGCAGACGAATCACTCATACCTGCACTCCATCTTCTCAAGACAGCTTTATTGGTGCTAACAGCGGTCTCTACCGATGACCTCCATTTCTGAGTATCTGATTTTTGATCTCTCTGCTTGCTCTCGAAGAGATTGATTGCATCTTGGACACTCATTCGCCGCACTGTGTTCTCTGCTTTCTTCGTTGGCTGGTCAGATTCTTCATCTCCACTGCTGTTTCCAGCAGCATCCCTGTTGGATGATATCCGTTCCCTCGGTGGAAAATAGCTAAGGCTCTTAATAGTTAGTGCAGTGGACCTGCGCGATCCAGATCTCCCTATTTGGACCCGTCGCATTGGAGATGCTGATCTCCTAGGCGATGCGGATCTGATAAGAGGCCGACTTCTTTCAATTAATGATCGATCTTCATCACTTGAGCTCGAAGATTCATCGCTTCCTGTTGAGCTTTGGCGCTCGGCTTGTGCAATTTTTGCAGGAGAGACACCACTGTTGCTGTGTTTGACTGTATCTACTGGCAAACCATCTTGAGCTATCCCCACTACCAGTTTTCCATTGTTGTTCTTTGAATCGTGTGAGAAGGTCAGCTGCTCATTTACAGGATCAGCAGTTTGGTTCTTCTGGTTCAGTGCTAAATACATGTACAAAGAATTCCTGAAAAGGGCAGAGGCATTCATCAACCCAGCTAGAGGAAGTTTATCAACTTATCTACCGAAAAAAGTAAACAGAGAAAGACGAGACAAGCCAAGCTTTTAGTCTTTTATTTCAGTTTCTAAGGAAATTAAAGTGGAACAGAATCTGCCAAGGCTTGAGTTAATCTGGGATTTCCTTTTTCATATTTTCATAAATTGAATCATGTTCCCTTGTCATGCAAAAAGGTGAATGAGCAACAGAAAAGGAGGAAAGAAAACTAAAATATTATAGCTTAGAGAGAACAGAAACACATAAATTTAGAAGCATGTGTTTCATTTCGATGGTGCCATTGTTGATTGGCAAAACCTGCTCTGCCATAAACAGGAATGAATACACAACCATCGTTGTGGTTAAACGCTTGAGTAGAGGAAGACAGTCTACCCTCCAATTGATAGCAGTGGATATTCAGTTCTACAGGGAACTTGACAGGAAGAACAATAAAATTCACATCAGAATAAGTTACCTTAAATCTACAGCTCCAAAATGCTCAGCAAATGTTGCTAGGTCAGCAATTTGTTTAACAGAGCATGTGGAACCTGCAGCATGGTTGACAGCAGAGGCTAGTTCATCCCTTAAGGCTGTTAACCTCAAGTCCATTGCTCGCAACAGTTCATTCCTGTCAGCATTCATCTCAGCTAAGAATAGAGGACACCAACGATATTCTACTACAATGGCAACAACTGAAGGAAAATACTTACTTTGTAGGATCGGATGATGCCAACTTGTCTTCAGGCTGGAGATGATAGTACAAAACAAAACATGTTAGTTGTGAATGTGAAGTAGTTGCAAAAGATAAATTATTGTTGATCGACTTTTAAGCCAAACTAATTATGGTTAATGGACAAAGCCAAATGGTAAGCAAATTACTTTCAGTGCTGGTTCTGCGTCTCTTGAGTAGCTGCTATCTGTTAAAATGGAAGATATGAAATCATTTCCACTGAGAAGGAATATGCAACAATACCATGGTATACAGGAAAAGGTAACAAAGAAGACAGAACAAATTAACATGCACTCAAGAGTATCAAACCTTACCTAGCTATCGGGAAGCTACCAACAAGATAACTTACTTCCAGCTGTTTTTGCCTGTTTATGAACAGTAGCTACCAATTTCATCTAAATATTGTCGCACCCATGAGGACTCCTAGTCTCATGATTACTCAAAAAAGAAACCACACTAAGGGGAAGAGACATGTAGTCTGCCCCCTTTTTTTTTATCCGGTTAGCTTGAATATGTCGAGATAAGAGCACATGTAATGTACTACATATCTGTCAAGACAGTAGGGATTTGCAGAGATGAGCATGAAGCAGCCAATCTCTAGCTCCCTGAGCACAGATTTGCAGATGAAGAGCAGAAGCAAGCCCTAGGTGGAATGATCTAGCTAGCTGCTAAGACCTTTCAGAAAGTCCTCCAGAAGATGGACAATGGATGTGAATCATTGCAAGCTCACATGTCAACTGAAAGAAGACAAATCTTTCCAAGAGCTGAAATGTTACAAAGGGAAAAAGAAAAAGGAAAAAAGAAGGAAGAATTATGAAGAGGAACTGCATTTGCATATGCTCCATTAGCTCACCAGATATGGAATTGGCTATAATGATTTGTAGCCCAAGTGTCACAATGGAGGACGGAAATTCATATACTTGTGGAGTGTATTCCTATATGAACTGAGGAAAGCTGCATGTGTTACCAAGTTATGGTCATCATAGTGTGGCATTCCCTATTTACTGGATTGAGCTAACAGGTTTCTGCTTCTTGCCTCACCAGAAATAGTAGCAGGATGTTCATTTAATGGGGATACTCAAAGATAAAAACCAGTTGGAATTTCAACACTATTTAACAACTCGTAGACTTTCTCAGTTCAAGAATTGGATGCATTTTATTTGTTTTATCCATTAAGAATTGGTTGAGTCAACAATTCTGATAGGTTTATACCATTTAGATCATCAAATCATAAAACCTATATGTGACGGAACTTGACCAACAGGACGTGTGAAGGTTTGTAAAGTTCTTGAATCTCAATATAACAAATACCCAACTAAAAAATTCTAAAACAGAAGGAAAACAAACAATGAACAGTTTACAAATTTTTTAACAATTGTCTTTTATCGCAAGAAACACAAACAACAAACAGAAACACACAGCACAATAAATGTTTTCACCATTTTGAATTGATTGGAGCACTTTAAAAATTCAGAAAGGCACAAACATGCATAGGCTTAAACCAAAGGCTTCAATAAATAAAAGGGATATAACTTGGGTCTCCTACATGCCCTGGTGCCCCCATTTGAAAGTAAGGACGATTCATTTTACATTCTCCTTGTTCATCGCTATGACCAAGAACTGAGAGAAAATTGCACAACAGTGTCCAACACCAGGCCCCCAAAATCCAATGTCAAAACTTTCTAAAAATGCACTTCGCTGGAATGACCCATTGTTTAAAACGGAAGATAATTGCGTTAAGAGTTATGTTCTAACCATGATATATACAATTTTGTTTCTATTGACTAATATCAAGGTAAGAACTCGTGTACATACCTGTTGCCCCGCTTCCAGAACGATTCTGCTGACCCTGAGAAAAGACATCATATCTTAATGACAATGACCCATAGTTGACTGATTATCAAAGAAGGGTGTAAGATGGCACCTGTGAATACAAAGTAAGATGAAACCTTCTAGCTTCCTCTAGCTGCAACATCTCATCTTTAATTGCATTGGCAGCTTTTAACAACTCGGGTTCACCAACAATATGAAGGAATCTGATAAGAAGGACAAATGAACATGTACCTTAGAAAAAGATAAGGGCAACACTTCTCACCAATGAAACCTGAGATTATTATACACAAAGAAGAAGGTGATGCCAGTATTCTAACCTAGAAATAGTGGATTTGGTGAACCATGATGAACCCCTGAGGCTTTCGGGTAATTGAAGTTTGAGGCTGTCACCTGATCCATCAGAATTGAAGCTTCCTGTTGCCGATAAATGTAACACAAGGTTTTCCAGAAGGCCAGAAGCTAGTCTCTCTGTTCTGCCTTCGCCACATACAAATGCCTCGTACCTAATATTCACAGTATCCCCATAAATTACAAGAACAAAAACATGACTACCCTAGATGAGCCACTCAAAGCACAAGTTGCTGGATCAAACACAGAATTGAACTAAAACTTGCCTAGAGAAAAGGGCAGTAACAGGGAAAAAAAACAAGGTAAAGAAAAAAAATAAATCAAGTGCTTCAACCTGTTTTGCGATGGGGAAATCTGAAATGCTGCATAATCCAATGGTAAATCGGCGTCCAGTCCTCTTTCCATCTTAATCCAATAGTCTCAGAAGCACATCAAGCAGAAAAATAACTTAATTCTCAGTACTTCTTTTGCAGACTTTGAATGCAATTGTGCCAAATGGCTCCGACTTCACCAGATGAAAACCGATAGTATGCAGGCTTCAATTTTAGTGAGTCCTCCATGAATACAATGGCATAATGTGAACCAGATCATATCTGCATTGACATTCTCTTAGAAACAAACCATATCCCCAAATCTCAAACAAAAATCAAGAAGAAAATGACAAATAGACAACCTCAGAAAACAGAACCAACACAAACTCCTGAACCCTTTCCAGAAAACATTACAGTCAGATCAAAGCACAAAACCTTGAAATTTGGCAGATAAAGACCCAAGAAAGAAACCAAGTCAGCTTTGGAATCATCTAGCTCCTATAAAGATTCATGGTGATCTCATCTCCTTCAAGGTGAATTAGAATAAAAGGAAATGTGTTCAAAAGTTTCCATTTCCCACTCAAGTCAAGCATACAAGCCTAAAATCTCACTAAGACAAGCCAACTAATGTGCAGCAAAAACATATTTTTAGGTTAAACCTGTCTATAGCGGTTCAAATCTAGCAAGAAAACCATGTTTCTTCAAAAATGCGAGTAAGAAACACGCAAAAAAAATCCAATTTTGCAGTTCAATTCCTAGGCAGAATGATAATTAGTCAAATTTCAAATAATAATAACTGATCAAATCCTTTAAACTCAAGCTATAAAACCTTGAATCAGCATCAATTAATGAAACTTACACCATTACATTAGGGAATAAAAAAAAAAAAAAAAAGGACTCTAAACTCAAATGATCTCAAATCATGCTAAATTCTAGGGGGAAAAAACTGCGGTTTCTTCACAGCATCACGAAACACTATTTCATGGCAGGGAATTTACACGCCAAAGGTCACTTACAAGCCAAAAAAAACTACAAATCAGCTCAAAATTAAGCTAATAAAAACCTCAAATCAGCTTCTTTTGAAAGAATTTCTACCAAAACTTTCATAAAGAAGCAATTTTTAGCCAAAATATAACAATTAGGACTCAATCTACAAAAAGTACTTCTATTTCTTCACAACCAGCATTGAAGTAACACTTCCCAAGGAAAACTACAGGCTAAAGCTCAATTCCAATATATACAGAGCCCAAAATAAGCTCATAACAAACTAAACAAAGGCTCAAATCCATCTCATTTGAAAGAGTTTCCACAAATACTACCAGGAAAAAAATAACCTTTTCGCTCAAGTCCTTCCATCTAGACTCAAACCTAAGCAGAAAAAAAAAAAAAAAAAAAAAAAAAAAAAAAAAAAAAAAAAGACATCCTTTCTTTTCAAAACTGCCATTAAAGAACCATTTCCTAATTAGAAAGTGAAAGCTTCACAATTAATTACATGAAAAATGGGGGGGGGGGGGGGGGGGCGCAAGCTACAAAATCCCTCAAAATGGGTCCCGATTGAAAGAATTTCAGATATTTGTCTCCATAAAAAGATTGTTTTCAGCTCAAATCTAAAAGTTAGGAACAAATCTAACCAAAACCCTAATGTCACGGAAACTACAGGAACTCTACAGCTGACAACTCCGTTCCAAACAAGAAAAACAAAACTCAAATCCGCTCAAATCAAGCCACAAAAACCTCAAATCCAACCCCATCTGAAGGAACCCCCACCATCTACTCAGAAAAAACCGGTATTCAGCCCGAATCCATCGATCCGGACTCGAATCAAGCTAGAAAACCCCCGATTCTACAAAATCTACACCCTGTGGTCTGATCCCAAGCCCGAGAAACCCTCAAATCCGCCTCTTTTTGATGCATTACGTTTCCTACAAAGATCGTGCTCGAGAAAGCAGGAAAAAAATCGCAAACTCTAGCGAAAAAGAAGAAAAGCCCGAAATCTAAGCTACATTTCGTTTTTTTTTTTTCCACAGACGTAGAAGAAGAGAGAGTGAGAGAGGAAATTACCAGTAGTAGAAGATCTCTCTCTCTCTCTCTCTCTCTCTCTCTCTCTCTCTCTTCGGCGCTGAAATTTCTGGAGCTACCCTTCTATCTTCCCCTTTACAGTAGCTGTGTGGGAACGGAAGAGATGGGAAGAGAGCAGAAGAGAAAGCGAACGGAACGTGGGCAACGGAGACAGAAGCATATAGCCGTGAAGGCTGTCTCTGACTATGAGAATGGTCTTGGATTTGAGTTGGATTTACATTCGTACCACTGTGATTCCTCTATCGTAATATATTCCAAGGAGACTCATTCGCGCGAGTGAGTTGGAAAGAGGCTTCGCGGTGTGCTTACCTACCGACTTGGGATACAAGTTGTACGGAGCGAATTAGGTGCGGACCCTGCCACATCCAACACGGTGCGGCCCTGACCGTGGGGCCCACCTTAATGTATGTATTACATATCCACGTCATCTATCTGTTTTTTCAACTCATTTTAATACCTGACATGAAAAAACTAAAAAGATGCAAATCTCAATTGGAACACTCTACATGAAACATAAAACAGTAGTGAATGGCCATTAAAAAATTCTCATAGGCTATAAACGTTTTGGATAAGCATAGGCTTACTTTAGCACCGAGGATTTGAAATACTCTGGATTATAAATCCCCTGGATTTGACATCCTCCAAAATAGTATGTAGAACCTAGATTTAAAATCCATAAAATCCAAAAGTAATTATGCATAATATACTTATAAGAGTTTGAATTTAATCACTAAGGGCCTGTTTGGTGCAGTAGGGTAGATGGGATTAGGTTGTATTAGGATGGATTGGAAGGAGCAATCCCGGGATTTGGCCGGGTGTGCCAAATAGGTAGAAGTGCCGAAGAGGTAGAAGTTGGATATAGCAATCCCATGGGATTGCCAGCAATCCACTGCCATCACCATCATTACCTTGAAATCCACCCAATCCCTCTTAATCCCATCTATTTTGCTTGGGACATGTTTGGTTAGATGGAGCAATCCTGGGATTGGCTAACATAATCCCGAGATTTGTCAGGCGAGCCAAACATAGTCGGTGGCGAATTCCCTAGATATAGCAATCCCATAGGATTGCTAGCAATCCACTGACACAGCCATCATTACTTGCCATCCACCTTAATACAATCCAATCCCATGGGATGGGCCCGTCTAAACACGCCCTAAATCAATCTTAATATTTTAAATTAGTGTATTTATATATTATATTTAATGCAATGATTGTACTAAACCTGGTAAAATATATACTTTAAGTGAAAATGATGGAATTCAAAAACTCAAAATAGCCATAAGCATATAATCAAGTTTGACCCGACTAACCAACAATTTTTAACCGTTAGTTTAGATGGACAATGTTTGAACTCTACATATCACCCTAATAAAGTCATCTTAGTGATGCAGTTGTTAATTTATTTGTTTTGGGATATTATTAATGGGCCATTGTACAGAATGAAATAGTAGCCAAGTAACACATGCAACTTTTCAAGGGATTTTAGATGTAATCCTAGCTTCATCGTGGATTGAGAACCCTCTCTTTGACGGGAGATTTGGAATCACCTAATACTTTTTGGTGCCAAAGAAGTAGGGTAAATCCATTCAAATTCTTGATGCCAAATGACCCTTTATATTTGGTATTTCCTTTCATCTAAGGGCTATATGTAAAATTAAGAATTTAATAAACATTAAGATGAGCCTTTGGAAATTTTGAGTTGTGGGTGTTTAATCACCATTTCTATGATGTAGTACATTTGATATTTGGATGTGATTTACTTTTATAATCTATCAAAAAATGAGATGAAAAAACGGATGAAAGCTGTAGAAAAACAATACATATATCAAAATGGCCACGGTTAATACCACACCCTCTTGGGTGAGGCTGTGGCCGCATCTAATCTGCTGCCCATGTTATAAATCCTATCCATTTAATCTGCTGCCCATGTTATAAATCTTATACACGTTAGCAATTTTGCCAAATGTAGTGCGAGGCCACTTCTATACGTCACACGCGCGGCTCCGTTTTGCGTTTCTTAATAGAATGGCTAGATCTATGTTGATAGTGCTCGTTGCTTGAAATGACGGTAATGCCACTAATGCAGAATTGCTATTACTGCCACGTCCCCATTTCTCCATACGGAGAGCGAGATTACAGAAATACCTATGGCTTTGAGATGGATTTACCGATATGCCATTGTCCGAAAGCAAATGGACGCTGGAGGGTACAACGGTCGACTATTGCGATGGAATAAAAAACACCGTCTGAAGGCTTTGACAAGGAAAATACCACAGGTATAGGGTTGATTTACAAACTTGCCCTTCTTCGATGGAGCGCTTTGCAGCACGGATATCGACGTGCGTTCTTGTGCAAAATCCAGACCATTTATCAGATGGGGCCTGCCATGAACACGATCTGGCCCGATAATCATGCAGGTCAAGTCATCAAAAGGCCAGGTGTATGTATATTGTATATGGACGGCTGGTGTTCTTTTGTATCTGTCCATTGTCTCTGGGTCCACCTGATGAAGAGCCCAAGATGAGGGACAGGTCGAGCACCCTCTTCCGCCTTCGGATACCTATTCCGAATTCATGAACTTCTCTCAAATCCCCACAAAGATACCTCAGATTCACTGGGAGAATTAGAAAATAGAAAATAATTCTAATAAAATTCATAATAATTTAATTAGCGGGGAAAAATAAGTTTACAATTTCTTAAATAATTACATAAACCTTAAGAAGAAGTTTTGAAATTAAACTATAACTAAAACTCCTAAAAATCATGACTTACTGTGAATAGTAAGCGGTCATGATTTCCACTAGACCTCATGGTATTTGGCCAAAAATAGTAAGAATACTATTTGGCTCAACCATGCTATTCTCCTAATTATTCTAAGCACCGTTGATGAAGGATTATAATCAATCTAAAATTTACTATATACAATAAAAATAAAAATAAAACAGAAATTCGATTGTTAATCTAATTCAATCTCATAAATTTAGCATGCACAACCTGACATAGTGGGGTTGGGTGGCTAAAGTAGCTCGTCCTACCCTAAAATCATATATGGCACGTCGATTGACTCATTTCGATTTGCGATATACGTCCGTTTTAAGTTCTAACAATCTAGATCACCTCCATCTCTAATTGAGCCTTTTCTGATCCACGACTTGCTCTACATCAGTAGGAGAGCAGATTAAGTGTTACTCAGGCAACACCTTAGTTGGTGTTACCCAAACTGGGTGGGGCCAACATTGATGAATGTCTTGGATATCTATGCCATTTATCCATTTTAAGATCATTTTGGGATAGATCATTTTAGGATGTTATCCCAAAATTTTAAGCAAATCCAAACCACTAGTGTTTCACACCATTGGAAAAGGTAGCGAATGACCATTAAAAACTTTTTGTGGGCCATAGATCTTTGTATTTTCCCTTCGTTTAGGATTGCCTGACCTTAGCAAAGGGTTGCATGGAAAATAAACATTACAGGTTTGCTTCTGGTGCTCTAGGAAGTTTTTAATGGTGGGTATTCAATAACCATTGTTTTTTGTGATGTAGTCTACCTGAGATTTGCATATGCTTAATTTTAGGGACCATCTCCTAAAATGGGCTGCAAAAATAGATGGATGGCGTAGTGCATCGATAAGGTGTTACTCAGATTCTATCATTGATTTTAGGCCCAGAAGAAAATAATCAGCCATAAATTTAGGTGCGCCACCTTACAGGGAAAAATGGAGGTGGAATGCCAAACATAGATTTGTATGTGGGCCACTATAAATAGAGATCGGATGCCAGGTAGTACCATTCTAATCCCTGTTAGGAAGGTATAACTCTCCCGGATGAAGTTAAGATACAAAAGTCATCAAGATCCACAACTCAAGCTAGCTCTGCATTAAATGAGATGATTTTGTCGAAAAAAAAATTTACATTATTCTCATTGGTATTATCTCATCAGAGTGTTTTTTTTTTTTAAAATAAAATAAAAAATAAAATTAAATACTGTGGTGATTATTTATATGTACTGATAAATAAATGTTCTCACCTTGTGGATGGAATTACATATAAGATAAGGTGGAACATGAGCTTGAGCTTGGGTGTTTTATGTATGTTGGTGCTAAAAAGTTATTCTTAGGTGTACCATTGGCAATTCCAAATGACGAAAATGCCACTCGAGTTCCAATCATGCACATTTCATTTTGTAATTGCAGCCCACTCTATTGCTTGCCCAATACTTCTATTGGTGTGTCGGTGTTGTGTACACTGCATTGCTGATGTATGCATTTTAACTTATTATTTGAAAATCTTGATTGTTGATCATGATGACCACAGGTCCAATGTGGACATGTCACTAATTCCATGATTTAATATGCATATGTATTTAAGTTGAAAGAGAGATTTCTATATTTGTCTCTTTAGGGTCTGTTTGGGCGGTGGGATTAGAAGGGATTAGGTGGGATGGGATTCAAAAAACATAATTATTACCCATGGCAGGGATTGTCCCATGTTGCCATGGGATAAGATTAATGCCATGCTTTTTTGATAATATGGTGGTACATTGAATGGATATACCCACAGTCATTTGAAATTTATGAGAATAACACACATGTATTATATCTAGGCCGTTCATTTGTTTTGTAACCTCATTTTATGGCATGGGCCTAAAAATGAGGTAGATCCAAAACTTATGTGGCCCCGGAGAAGTTTTCAACAGTAAGTATTCAATCCCCGTTGCTTTCTATGGTGGGGTCCACTTGAGCTTTAGATTTACCTGATTTTTTGGCACATGCTCTAAAATAATCTCGATAAATGGGTGGATGGTGTGGATATAGCCCACACATCATGGTGGGACCTACGCAACTTGCTAACATTGAGTGAAATTGGCATAGGACCAATGCAATTCCATTTAATGTAATTCCAAGCTTTTCCATTCTTCCCAAACATGGAGTGGAATTGGCACAAGACCAGATGAATCCCATCCCACTTAATCCCTTCTAATCCCATGGCCCAAACAAGCTCTTAGGGCCCATTTGGACGGGTGGATTTGAACGGTAACAGACGGCTTAGGATGGATTGCTGAGTCAAATCCCGCCCCGTACGACAGATGATGCGTCTGTGATAGCGTTCGGATAAGAACGCAACCTGTTGCAAGGGATTCTCTTTGGGATTCGTCAAATCCCTTTGGATTTTCTTCTCTGGAGGTGGATTGCGTCTCGAGCCCATCCCAGACCCTCCGCAGTCCATCGTACGGACTGCGGGATGGGATCGGGGAGCGGGAGATAGGCGGGAGGTGATTTTTCACAGCAAAATGGGGCTATAAAT
Source organism: Magnolia changhungtana (assembly GCA_030180095.1). NCBI lineage: Eukaryota > Viridiplantae > Streptophyta > Magnoliopsida > Magnoliales > Magnoliaceae > Magnolia > Magnolia changhungtana. The sequence continues at coordinate 2,228,085 of JASAUF010000198.1, read as the reverse complement.
CCAGGTATTGTGTGGATCACAATGGCCATAAGTTCCTCCATCATCGTTGCCATCGCCATCTGACGGTTGGGTTGAGGGCAGAGGTATAGCTTCTTCCTCCCTCTCAAAACCCTCATGCATGTCAAACCCTCATGTGCGGCCCGTAAGATGGCCATCCAAGATGCATGGCTGTTGTCTATGTTCTGTCATGGCTTCCGGTTAGGGGATTTTTACTGTGCATGTTCGATTTCAGCCAGGGAACTGATAAATACACTGTTATATTTACTCTTTATGTCCTTTAATCTTGCTTTGGTCACTAAATAAATTGGATTTTCTCAAATTTCGTTGCTAATATTACTGAATTTTGGGGGTTTTCGACGTGTTGCTTTCTCAATCTATTTACTCCCCAAAAAAATGGGGTTGTTGGGTAATCTGCAATCATTTTCCTGTATTTACATCGAGACTGCGTTAATCCTGCCATGGTTGGCGAGTCCTTTGGAAATTTCATTTTGATGCTGCTCATGGCTTTGGGATTTTGGGGGTTTTGGACTATTGATGTCTTAAACTATGAATTACCATGAAAATGGGTGTATCTGGATTTTGAGAATCTTGTGTTATTTTTTATGTAAAACTTATAGATTTTAACTGAAGCATGGGTAAAGATGAGCAACTTGGGATTGCACGGATTTTTTAGTCCATGGAGTCTACATTATCCTCCATGTCCATCTAGAAATCTATCCATAGCCTGTAGCGTGTTCAGTTCTTCAATACTATTGGATTCCAACTACATATACACAGTTGGATTCCTTCAAAAAACTGAATCTATAGTGACTTTTGATACCTAATATTTTGAGTTTTTTTTTTTTGTAAATCTGTTGCTAACTCGCCGCCTGGTTTTACTGAATAGAAGATCATTGATCTCCAACCTTGCATTTGATAAGGATCTCTGGTATGGTCCTTTCAACTATCTTACTTTATTTATGTTCGATTAATTGCATTTTCTATTCATGTTTGATTCTGTTAATGGATGTTAATGTACTGGTATTGTACTGAGCTTTCTCTTTAATTTCATTCTGGTCTTGTTTACAATAGTTGGGCTTTGCATATATGTTGGCTATGATCATATATTACCGATAAAGCCTGTTTTAATATTCTTGAGTAAGGATTATTCTCTTACATCATGAAATCCATGATGTTAGTTAAAAACCCATGAATGTTGAGTTAAATCATGAAAGCTATGTATATGTTGCTACTTAGGATGAATATTTAACCGTTTTGTTGGTCACCTTTCTCTACAACTATTACTATTACATGATTAAATTATATAACCGAAACATTCAAATCGTAGGTGTACGCTAACATCATTATAATGTTTATAAGTAATTATGTTCAAACCGTTGCTTTATTTGTTTTCGTATCATTTGTGAAGTGAATCTTAGGTTAGAGAGTTGTACTTCATTCTGCTACTTTAAATCAGAGGTATTTGATTTTTTGATATTATTTTGGGGATTTTTAAATTATCCATGGGATTTTAGGATCTGATTCTGTTTAGTAATAACTCTAAATCTGCTAATAATGATGTTGATGCTGAATTGTGGGGTTATTTTAGATATGAGTTTGATTGTATTAGTGTGTGATCTCTAATGGCATTTATTAATTACATGCTTTTGGTTGCTTAACTGATTATGTAAATGGTACATTCTGATCGTGTTATCATTAACCTCCATTAATCTGGTACCGTCAATCAAATCTTTTATTCTTTGAATCTGGTAATGTAATTTTGGGGATAGTTGGAGTATTCAAGATACTTTTGACCTCTAAATCTATTAATTTTGAAGTTTGTTTCTGCTAATTAGATATTGCTTTTGTAATTTTGGTTTATTTGGATATTAGTTTGATTGTGGATGTTTTATCTCTGATTGATATTGACCATTTCCATTGGTTTGGGTGCTTTCATGATTATGTAAATGGTGCATTCTTTGGAGCTCTGATTGTGTATAACTTGAAGTGGGCTTCTATGGTGTGGATTTTGCTTTCCAATGTTGGAGTTATTTGGACATATAAGTTTGATTGTGGAAGTTTGAACTGTGATTGTCTTTAACAGTTTTTCATATGAGGGAGGGAAAAAATCTGTTTAGAAAATGAGTTTGATTGTGGAAGTTTGAACTCTGATCTTGTGGTGTGGATTTTGCATTCGTTTGGGAACTTTTTATATTCAGTACATATACCACCTTTCTCTATCTCTTCCTCATCCTCTTTCTAATTTTTTATTTTTTTCAAAATTCAGTAAATGCATATGATTCTCAATATTCAAATACAAGTGTTACATGTTGTACTTTGGGCATTGGATTCACTTTTTCTGTGAATGCCTCAATGAACTCTTCTTGCTATTTATAGACTATTAACATGATTTGCTTACTAACCTTCACAAAGTCAGTAGGCGACAATTGTAATTCATATTATAAGACATCCTGACTTCATTTTCGCAATCGTGCATCAATACTTCCACGTATTTGCTTTGAAGCACTAAATAGGATTTATTTTAGCTAGCATTTCTATAAGGGCCTGTTTGGCTATAGGATTTCAGTCATAAAAGAAATGGAGTAAATTTCAAAAACTACCCTTCTTTATTTATTCATAAAATTATTGGCAGATGGGGTCTTGATGTAGGTGTGGTGCCTTTGAGGAAGGGTATGTGGGCAAGATGTTTAGGTCAACCACTGTAACGCCCTGAAAATTGGGGGTCAAGCATAAACTCAACTCCCGAGTTCTAACGCATCACAAATGCAACAAAATGAATGATGATTGAATGTTGTCTGTATTAGAGTAGTGAACATGAGTGAGATTAAGCCAAAACAGCATATCATACTCCAGAGACAGTTAAATTTGCAAGCGGAAAACTGTGATAGATATATAAAATATATAAACTGTGGTGAGTCTCCAGAGTGTGATAATGTTACCAGGTTAAAGAATTACAAGTACAATTCTAAAATATACCAAATGTGTAAGGTCCTCTAGTCAACATCCTCATAACCCCGTCGATCGAGACATGGCTCACTTGAAGTCGCCCGAAACTGCATAAAGGAGGAATCCTCCTCATTCTTATAAAAGTCCGGCTCCGCTTCGCAGCATCGCCATCATCTGAAACTCAAACAAGTCTGGTTCGTGTTGCAAGCACCGTCTCGTAACGTGGGAGTGAGTGATCAACTCAGTGGAACAATAAAGCATAGGTTAACATGTTATCAAGACAGTCAAGCAGTAATGATAAAGCAGTAAAGTCGAACACTCCTAACTACTCTTATTAATGCAAGTATGAATGCAGTCATGATGGATGCCCTCACCACACCCTCCCTCGTGCGACAACATCTTACGTTCGCTGCATGCTTGCATTCCTCAGTGCTCCACATCTTTCAGGCACATGCAATGCATGATGAGCATGATTACCGAGTTGTTATTAGTCCATTTCAAACAACAATATTGGAAAACTAAGGTACCTCCCTTGTATCATTCCCAAACATGATCCATTCTAGGGTCGTCAGTCCTAGTTAACTTATACGATAATGTGTTTCTAGGTCGCTGCAGAGGCTATCAGGGCTGTTACGCACAAAGGTTACACCACTCCCCCATCACCTCTTTAACGATTCATCACTATACAGATACAGGCCTAGTTCATACTCTATACACCGCGGCAAAACTCTAAGGCTCACCGCAAATTTAGAGTATGCTCGAGGTCACTATAAAGGGCTGTCAGGGCTGTTACGTACAAAGGTTACACCACTCCCCCATCACCTTATCAATGTAGGCCGACAACACAAATATAGTGTCCCATACCACCATAATCGGCTCACGAGTCTGGTTGCTCACTGGTCACTACGGGGAGGCACGTGGCCCCAGCGTAGGCCGACAGCTCGACCACGATATCTCATACCACCATGCTCGGCTCATGAGTCTTAGTGGATCGAGGTACCATGGTTAACGGGATTTCACTGGTAAGTTTGGTACCCTAGGTTCAAACAGGGGCGTTCAAACATGGTGAACATAAATAAGACAAATCGGGTTGCTTGACGAGCTCGACTAGCTCGAGTGCACAATAAGTTGAACGACATGAAGCGCATAAGCACTTCGCGTGGCCTAACCACTACCGCCAACCGAAGTACGACTCAGGTTCGTCAGACACATCCTACGTGGCAAATGAATCTCGGCCACGAATTCAATCCCATTACCGATTGCCTGGACTATAAACATAGCCCCAAACCAAATCAATTACAAAACAGTTAAAGCAGTAATGGATCAAGATTTCAAATTATACAATCAAATATCCAATATTGTCCACTTAGGGCTGTCAGGGTTGTTGCTCGGAAACGTTGCACCACTCCCCCATCACCCTTCACGACACTTATGTAATACAACATAAACATGAATTTAAACATATGTATTACACAGATAAAATCATACAATCAGTTGAGCATGTTATGAAGTACAACATAAGCATGAGTTTGTACATATTCAATTCCTAATCACACATATATCTAAAGAAATCATACACATAGTTAAAGAAGTTGAGAATCATATCTTAACACCCTTATACATTACAATTTACTAACTACTACTCATTCAAACATTTCAACAACCACTTTAAACTACATACATCAACATACATGACATATGTTGATCACATAGGCATTTGGCAAAATCCTTTCACTAGGGAGTTGCCCCAATTATAACACGCGTGCACCCACGACGGATAGTTCTGGCAAGTAGGAATCCAAGTTCCATATTTATTCAGTCATTTTCACAAACACTTGGGCCACACATTGTAACATATATAGTATATATTGGTCGTGGCGTGATTTAGGGCAAATCCTTTCGTCAAGGGGTATTGCCAATACAACAATCATATATCCATGACAATTAGTCATGGCGAGCACGAATGAGAATTCTATACTCATTTGGTCATTTTCACAAACACTTAGAATACACCATTTCAACATACATAGTGTATGTTAGCAAATCATGTATTAAGGCGAATCCTTTCGCCAAACAAGTATTTTATCCATATATATATTATATTCATACAGCAAATAATCATGGCAAACACATCTCCAAAATTTATACTTATACGGTACTTTCTACAAATACCTAGAATATGTAAAATTCCATATTCTACGTCTTTAATCGAAATGGAAAACAGACAACACTTTGTACATATGCAATTGCATGCAAATCATGAATCTATCATTACCTGACATTGAAAGTGTTGAAAACCATAACCTATACATCTAAAGTTCGTACCTTTTGTCGTAGAATCATAACAGAGTCGATGGATTTGCTAAGCTTTCATATACGGTAGTTTGGCAACCTATAGAACGAAATAGGTTAGCTATTTCATAACCTACAACTATCAACACCCCAAATCAAATTAGGGTTAGGGTTTCTTACTTAGAAACGGAGCTGAAATCGCCGGGAAAGCGACAAGAACGAGGTGGTTGAATACGAATAGTAGTAGGGAAGCATGGCAGGGAGATCCTCCCACAACTCCCACACTTTCTCTCTCTTTTCTCTCTTCTTAATCTCAAATTCGTATGGCTGTGCGAGAGAGGGTTCTAAGGTCCTTATATAGCCTAAAAAGTCACTAAAATAGACTTCAGGTCAAGGTATACTTAGGTTATAACCAAAGTGAGCATTTTTCAGCTCAACGGAGGACTTCTGGCGGCCCCCTTGGAGCCAAAGATCGGACTTAAGCTCACGAACACAGGATCTAGGTTTAGTTAAGTTTTTGTTTCAGTCAGATTTTCAGATCACGCGTGGCGGACCAGTTTCAGTTCAACGGTCAGCGGATCTCGATCGGAGATTCTAAGTACATGGATATGTTTATGAAATTTTTCCTGATCCGAGGGTGTATTTGGGTCGATTCGACGGTCCTGTTGCTTAATATCTTGACCACAGTAACAAGTCTCGACATTATATTCGAGATATTTATTTTGTAAAGAAAACAAGTGTTCTCACCCTCTCACGCTCCGGACTCAAGCGAACAGCCGTGGGACACTGACTGGATTTGATTTCCGAGATGGTTGTCAAGCCCAGCGAGGCGGTCCTAAGTCCTTAACCTCGTATTATTCGGACTCCCGATGTGCGGTCCAGACTTGATATGGAGTTTCAACGTGCTCCCGAGAGCAGCCAGGTAATGAGTTTGATCCTAGATTTTAGGGTAACCTGGCGTCAATGATTCTACAAGTTTTTAGTCTTGCAGATCGTATTTAAAGTGGATTAAATGGATTTCGTAGCTAATCTAGTTTAGCACTCAGTTACTTTGTCTCATTTCTAAAGGATTTAGTCCTATAAGATTTCTGTCTAAGGTGGTACTTAGTCCTTTGTAGTTTGTATATAAAGTGATCCAGGTTATACTACCTAGCTAGTTTAAGATAGTATCTAGGGTGAAAGTACTTAGAAAAATTGAAAGATCAAGGTGGTGAAGGGTGAGATTTGTGAAGGAAATGGGGTTCAAAAGCGTTTTAGACTTTGGGATTGAGTTCTGATAAGTCAATAAGGTGTTAGGATCGACCCATTGCCTAAGGACGTCTAATACCAGATTGGAAAAAATCTGGGATGTTACAATCTACCCCCCTTAAAACAAAATTTCGTCCCCGAAATTGCCTAAGGGTAATAAGGAAAATTTTAATTATTTCTTTTGCCTAAGTTTTCTTGATTTCGAGTTTCTACGCGTGGTAGGGTATATACTAGCCTGGTTCATTTCAGTCTACCCCCCTTAAAACTTATTTCTTTATCCATTTCTCACACCCGGATGGTTTGTTACAATTTAATTCTTTACCTATTTGGAGTCTTGACGACAATTCCCAACAAGTTAGAGTAAGATAGCTATTTTCATTGTTTGACCAACACGGAGAGACGGTTATAGTTGGCTTGATCCAGATACATCGATCATCTACCAGGCTAGGGTAGAAAGCTCATCGTATCCCTTCCGAATCCTGGTGGATCCTGATCTTCTGCTTGGCCAAGCAGTGAGTCCATTGATAGTCGCCCAGGATTGAGAATTGGGTCAAGCCGCGAATGCTTCGCAGTTTATATTTCAGTAACTCCGTAGTCCGATCACTCTAAAAACGTAGGGAATGTCCATCATTGAAAGGCTCGAATTATTTATTTCTAAGGTTGCCCTTTAGGTCTTAGTCTAAGAGAGTCCTCGTTAGTATCCATGTCCAATCAAATGGTGAATCAAATCTTGATTCTAAGAGAGTGCTCTTTGAATGAACTGGCAAAATCACAGTGGTTAACAGTCAAAGGTCCACTAGGAAAAACAGATGGTTAGGATCAACCTTTTGGTATAATTTTCGCTTGCAAGCATCGACAGATAGGACCATCAGATGGGCAGTCTACATTCACTGCCTCACCCACCAAATGTCAGCAATTGGACCACAGACATGAGCAATGATTGACCATGGGTCAGGTCTAAATCAGATTGTGACACAATCAAGGTTATGAAGACCAACATCAACCCTTACATACATACATCATATATGGATTCATACATACTACTAGTTTCTTAACTCTAAACATCAACCTAGGCTCTGTTAGATGCCTTGACTTTAACAATGAAATATTTGAATTGGTATGAAATGCATACTTATTTCTAATGAAAAAATAAAATGCAGAAGCCTTCTTGCGCGGTCATTCTGAAACTAATAAAGGGTTTTTTGTTTTTTTCTTTTCTTTTTCTCATTCTTTTACTAGAAGTAATGATGAATTTTCCATAAAGCAGGGCCTATTTGTACAGCTGAAACTTTTCAGTAGGGAAAAAGGCAGCTGAGCAAACATTTAGCTGTTTTATTCTTTCTTTTTTTCTTCTGTTTGTGATGCTTGAGCAAACGTAATTTGCTTCATCGATTGTAATACTTGTAGCATATATGGACACATGTATGCCTAATCTACTTTTAGCATATACGCGTACAAACATAGGCAAATACTATACTGAGCTATTGAGAGCACAAATTGTGTGTGACATCCAATGTACCCAAAATGGATCCATTCAATAAATAACAATATAGGGCCTTTACTCAAAACCTATAGAAAATAAGGCTAAAACCGACCACACCAAAGGAAACAGTGTGAATTGAATTCATACCATAGGTGAGTTTGTTCTCAACCACAGAAGTTTTGCAATAAGAATACTATATGTAATTTCTACCTTTCCTTTATTGTTTGTTAATGCTTTTAACATGTTAGATGAAAATAAACATCACTATTGGGACTAGAAAGGATTCAACGGTGGAAATCATTACTTCCACTATTACCTGTGGTATGGTCCACTTGAGATTTTAAGCCTAGTTTCAATTTTGGGCTCATCAATTAAGCTAGGATGGAAAATCAGTTGCAAGGTGTGGATAATTCACATATATTCATAGTGGGTCAAACTGATGTTTCTCAATTTGACAATCTGATTTCCAGGTCGAGTGGTTATTCAGTTGATGTAAGATACAATTGTGTATGGAAGAGCAGATGGTACTTCCCATTTGATGTACGAAGCAATTGTGCACTAACAAGAACAACAACAGCACTTGAAATACCATGTGTGAAGGCTTGAAGCAGCCATAACACAATTTTGAAATGTAAAAATAAAAAAGGTCCTGTTTTGGTCTCTTCTCTCTTATATAGAATAGTTTTTATCTTAAGTTGTGTTAAGGCTTTGTCAAGCTAATAGTTCTGTACTTATGATGAAAAACAACTCTGTAGGGTATAGCCAACAAAATCTATAGGGTATATAGTATGTATGTATATGTATGTATGTATATATATATATATATATATATATATACTATATATAAATCCAGCCACTCATACCCCAATTACTTTTGTGTATATGGATGGTCTATACACACACACACACACATTTGTATCTAGTCTTAGTTACAGAACATTGATGGATGTGAAATTCATAATTAGAGAGTGTAGGTTATCAGTTGACGATGGATTCTTCAGATAAGGATGAGATGAAGAGGGTAATTGTGTTTCAAGCGGTGTCAGCTTGTGTACAGGCTGTTGGGGAATATTGTCGCCGCTACATGTTTAAACAACCTACACGTCATGGGGATGATGAGCGTGCGAGGTTCATCAATTCTATTATTCGAGCTAGCGATGGAGATTGTCTAGATCAACTTAGGATGAATCGAGATTCATTTTTTGAACTATGTACATTGATACGCAAGAAGACACGGCTCTGTGATACTCGTAATGTTAATCTTAAAGAACAAGTAGTTATTTTCCTACACACGTTGGGGCACAATGTTTGTAACCGGGTTTTAGGTCACAGATTTATTCGATTAGGAGAGATTGTCAGTTGACACTTTCACCGTGTTCTAACGGCAATTGTATCACTGTACCCTGATTTAGTTAAACCAGCCGGAACAGAGACGCTGTCGGAGATCCAAACAAATCTAAATTGGTCTGCTTACTTTCAGGTAATTTTTCAGTAGGTCTGTTTTTTAAGTCAGTAATTTTCACTTCAATCCGACGTGTGGTCCTTTCATGATAATTGGTTCTTATGGTTTAGGATTGCGTTGGTGCAATTGACGGAATACACATTCCAGCACATGTTCTAGCGGTTGACCAAGCGAGTTTTTGCAATCGTAAAGGGGTCCTCTTCTATAATGTCTCTGCAGCGTGTTCATTCGATATGAAATTTACATATGTATTGGCCGGTTGGGAGGGTTCTGCTTCGGATGCGAAGGTGCTACATAATGCAATGACTCGATCAGATGATCTCTTGATTGTCCCAAACGGTACTGCTTATATGTTAAAACAGTGTTAGTCTAATTATAACTATGATTGCATCCGATTTTTCACTTAATAGAACTATGATTCAATGTGTAGGAAAATATTACATTGTTGACGCTGGATACGCTCATTCACCTAGTTTCATGGCTCCATACCGGGGCGTTCGATATCACTTACAGGAGTATCGAACCGGGAGAGCGCTTGCAAACATTAAGGAGCTGTTTAATTATCTACATGCACAATTGTGCAATGCAATCTAGCGTTGTTTTGGTGTTTTGAAAGGCAAATTTCTCATATTGAAGAGCGCTATGCAGTATGAATTTCAAACACAAGTCCAGATTGTGATAGCATGTTGTGTCCTACACAATTATATACGTACCGAAAATGAGTCTCGACTGAACAATGATTTCGTTGGTATATCTGCTGCCGATGGGGTGGCTATCCCGACACCTGTAGAGGTATCAACTAATGACGAGCGTCAATGGTCCATTTGAGTAACTCAGCGTGAAAAAGATACTTGGAATCGAGTGCGCGATGACATTGCAGCCAGAATGTGAGCAGATGCTCAGCACAATAGTAGGAGTCGATAGTCGATACTTCCTGTGTCATTTCTATTACATTAGTTGGATGATAGTATATTTCAAGTTTACTTAACTTCAAAATTTTGGAAATATAATCACTCAGTTACACATTGGTTGATTTGTTGGTTACCGATAATGATCAATGAATTTATCCATTTTTAGCGTATATGTTAATAAATGTTGTTTTCACGATTATGATTGACATTGGTAAAATATCATACATACTCCGTATTCAGGTGAAATGGCAGACTCCTTTAATGTTACGTCAACACCGACCTAATCACCCATAAGAACGCCGTCGATGCCCACTCGAAGTTCTTCGTGTGGGAAGACGGTGAAATCTTTAGCGAAGCCTCTATCCCGAGACGCGAAGATCAAATGGACTACCGCTATGGATCAGATTCTGTTTGACACATTTATCGAACAGGTCGCATTAGGGCATAAGCTGATAACGGTTTCAAGCGGGAGGCGTACCAAACTGTGGCTGAAGAAGTTATGAAGCATACCGATGTAGCCGTCTAGTGGCAAAACGTGTCGAATCGGTTGAGATATTATAAAAGAGAGTATAATGCAGTGAAAGACATGCTGGCGGTGAGTGGGTTCGGTTGGGACAATGAGAGGATGGTGGTCATGGCTCCGGATGAAGTTTGGGAGGAGTATCTCAGGGTAAGTTTTACTAATTTTTAAAATTCCATCATACATCTCTATATAGTTTTAGCCCATAATTACAACTGACTTATTCATATGGTAGTCTCACCCACGTGCTGAACGACTCCGTGGAAAACGCATCGAAAGGATAGATGACCTTGCAGTAATTTACGGATCCGACTAGGCCACCGGACTCTATGTGCAAGGCAGTAAGAGTATGGTCGCATCAGCATCATCTTCTTGTCTTCAGCGTGATTTTAATGAGTATGGAGAGAGGTTGATGATATGGATGATACTATTGACCTATCAAAGGATTATGTGACAGACTGCACAGGGACCATTCCATTACCATCGGACAATCCTGCGATGGGACATCATGTCTCCCGCAACACTCCCACTCGCACTCCTGATTTCGATGGTAACCGAGGAGGGACAGGAACACAAAAACGATCACGCCCTCCTCATCCCTATGATGTACTGGGGATCTCTCTGCAGACCGTATCTGACTCGATGATGAAATTTGGGCTTGGCAAAGAGGTCAATCACACAAGTAAGGTTCTTGATGTGCTGGAAGAAGTGAAAGGCCTGACCAGCTCTGAATTTCTTGAAGTTGGTCGGATCCTGAGTAAGGACAAGTCACTTATGTCGTTCTTTGTCAGTCTCCGACCCAAGCGTCGAATGGAGTGGTTAAAGAAAACACTCCGTGATCACTTTGGTGATGGAGGTGTTGGACCTGTCTGATAGGGTGTGGTCATTACATTTCTTATGGTTTTTTCTTTATCCGGGACTGTAATAACTTATACTATTGTGATGTTGTTAATTTTTGTTTTTTTTTGTTTGGATAATTTTGGGATGTTAATGTACTGCTATATATGTATATTGTATACCGTATTTGACTGATGTGGTCACGTGCTTATATATGTTGTTATCATCTTCGGTATATATACTCACATGCTTGCATTATGCTCTGAATGAAGGAACGGACCACATACTTGATTTACCAGAGGAAGGGTACGTATATACAAGTTTTATAAGTCTTGTAAAGGATTAGTAAGGGATAGTTGGATTCCTTCTGATCGCTTTGCATCATTTCACAATCCTAATCCGATTTTCATATATGTTGTTCCTAATCCGCGTATGTCATTGCAGATGGGTAAAGATAAGTATTATGTTGTACTCGTTGGACGTCATCCAAGAATATATATCACATGGGATGATGCTCGAGTAGAGGTGGAGGGCTTCAGTGGGGCCAGACACCGAGCCTTTTAGAATTGGAAGGAGGCTGTGGCTTGCTAGGAAGATTATTTCGGTAAGGCAGGTCAACTGTCTAGACCTCTCACAGAGTCTCCTTATGTTAAGGTTGCCTCTACATCTGCGACAATGGACATCCATGACGCTATGACCTTATCTATCCGGCAGGTGTCCCAGACCAACAAGGAAGTGGTGGAGAAGTCCATGTCAACTGTTGATCTTACCCCATTGGATTGCGAAAGAGTCGTTGCCATTTGGGTTGGTGTGTTGGTTATTTTCTTTGCGTTGTTGATAATTTTAAAATTTTAGATAGTATTGGTGTTGTAACTTTTTTGATATTTCTGTTGGATATTTGGGTTTTTTGTGGTCTTTGACCTTGGCTTCTTCTCTGACATCATGTTTTTAATGATGGACTCTCATTCAACACTATATACTGTAATTAATCTGGTCAAAATGTGGTAGGGATACAGTTTTTTTTTTTTTTGTTTCATATCGGCGAATCATCTGTAAATATAGATGGCCGGAATGGATGAAAAAAAATATACATCATGATGGGCCCCACAGAGCATGTGACATCACCAATTGGATGGTGTCAAAGGGAGTAACCAATCATTCAAAAACCTATACCACCGATGGTGTGGGTGCAGAATGAAGAGTGACAAGGTCAGTAGCCAACTCACTACTAACATGGATTTACCAATTACGTGGACCCCATCATGATGCATGTGTTGTATCCATACCGACCAACCATTTATATAGATCGTTTTATGAGTTTTCAAATAGATTAAGATAGATCTCAATTTCAAGTGGACCCCACCATGGAAAATGGGCTAAGGACAATGACATCCTCTGTTCAAAACTTATTATAGGGGCCACAATAGTTTCCTTTAAAAGCGTTTATTTTGGTTTTCACTTTGATTTTCTCTATGTTCACAATTGAATAGGATGATTCTCCAAAATACATGACTGTGGGCTGAATAAATGTTTCAACGGTTGGTGTGACGGCTCCCATGGACGTAATGTAGTAGGTCTACTTGAAAGTTCAATCTATCTTAATCTCACAGAGAAGCCATAAAATGATCTCTAAAATTGGGTGGACGGTATGGATACAACACATGCATCATGGTGGGGTCCATAGAGCTTGGTGATGCCACGTCAATGGCGATTTGGCTACTCACCTTGTCAGGCTTCACTCCGCGCGTGCCCAGATGGTGTCAACGTGCTTTAATCCCGCCCCCACCTAACGCAGGCTTCCCAAACATGCCATCCGTACGACATAGTTGGATTGTATTAAATTCCATGACCGTCTAAACAGAACAACTGAAATGAATCCATGGATGGACGCCCCTTCCCAAATAGGCCACCTAAACAGATGTGGGATTTGTAATTACAATGGGATAGCTGACAATCCACTAACAACACATTAATTGCATTGTTATCTGTGCAATCCAGTTGGATCCCATCCATTACCATTCAATCCGCCCATCCAAAAAAGGCCCTTAGAAACTTAAAATTAGACACAATAGCCATGTGTCAATAAAGAGTTGCATTTAATAGTTTTTGTGTTTCATTGACTATAGTACCTGTTTTTCTATATCTAAGTAGGTTGTAGGATAAAGTTGTGTTGGGTTGTTTTTACATGATCCTTATGTGTAAGGGAATTGATGACAAATCAAGATGGAAGGTTTCCACCATCAAATTCGATAACGAGTCAATGTTCTTATGCCATACCCTACATAAGAGTGTGAGTGTATTATTTATAGGAACAAGTTCCTAGTGTTGGACTTGTTTGACACTTGCATTAAATGATAAATTCAAGTATTTATGCCAAGAGACCTATCATACTTAGGCTATGATTGACTCTTTTTTTTTTTTTTTTTAAACATCTACACACACACACACCTTCATACCCGCACACACTACAATGGGTACTCGAACCGATGACCTTAGTTTTGAAACTCTTGTAAGTCTACCACTAAACCATGAGTAAAGACCCAAATTATGATCAATTTGTTTATGTACTAGCTAGTTTTGATTAATTTCTAGAACCGGGGATGTATGAAGAGTTCAAGTTCTTGAAGTAAGTGTTTTGGCTTGCCTCACGAAGTCATTGTAGTAGCTCATATGTGGGCATTGTCAGGTTCATGCATTACAATATAGTTGAGGTTCATATGATTAACAAGAGATTAACTAGTCTCTTAACAACACTATTATGACTAAGAACTGGTGGATTGGACCATCCATTACGTAGTTTTTCACTGATACCAATACCCTAAACATTTTATAAATGATTTTATGAGTGTTTGCACGTGTTGATCTTTTGTTTTCACTATTAAAATATTTTCTTCCCACTTAATTATAATTATAATATCCATCACTTTGATTTGCATGGAAATTAAATTAAAGATGGGTGGCTATTTTTAATAAAGGTATAAAGTCAATTTAGATATATGGTTAGGCAAGATTACAAATTTTTTATGTAATGGGGAATTACCAAAGTTTATATGGTGGTGGAGCACCATATTATTCTTGATACTCTAATTTTTCCTTATAAATAAAACTCATTCCAACGAGAGAGAAGATAGGAAGAAAGAGCCTTGTACACCCCTTATATATATATATATATATATATATATATATATATATATATATATATATAAAGAGTGAGAGTGTGTGTGTGTGTGTGTGTGTGTGAGAGAGAGAGAGAGAGAAGAGAAGAAAAGAGAATCCTCTCCTCCTTCCCTACGTCCATGCGTGTGTGGTACATTATACTCATGTCTCTCTATGCGGCTGCCATAAACCTACTCGAGGGTTTTATGTGTTAGCTTTTCTACTCTCCTCGTCTACCATAAATTTAGCAGAAACCATTTTATTTTAAAGGTACGACATCCACAATCTAATAATATTTGACATCGGCATTGAAAATGATGGCTATATCTAAAATTTGTTTTTTTAACTGATTGTAGAAACTTGATAATATCTAAAAATGATTCTTAAGACATAAAAAATTAATATGAATTTTCTAAAAAATCATTATTTTTCCAAAAACTTTAATATGGCAATACTAAAAGATAATCTTTATTTTGAAATCTACTTATAATTTGAAAGGTAGAAGGTATAGTCTACTAGCTACTAGAGAGAAATGTTAATTTGTAAGGTAGGCTCATAATTAGCAAAACATTATATTGCACAAGAATGATATGAGAAATGTTCATTTTTAATTCAACCTCGATTGTTAGAAAGACAAAAAATGGAATACAAAAAAAAATAATAATTAGAGAATGAAAAGTTAGGATTTAATACAATTTGAACTTAAGAAACTATATTTTAATTTTTTTTTTAAAAGAAAGAAAAAAATAGTTATACGTGCATGTGTGAGAGTGTGCAGGCATCTATTATATAAATAACATTAAATAGAAAACTTAAATTAAAATGGTTAGAATTTTTATGTGTGTGAGCAATGACATGTATAAGTAATTGAATGGTTCTCTTCTTCTCTCAACAATTATTCTTTTTCAAGTAATCTCCATATAAATTGATCCATGTATAGTAAAAATTCTACCTTCTACTCAATTCTAGTAAGTATTGTATAATGTCTTAAATTTGTTTGTAACAAGGTCTATCAATGACATCAACATACCACTAAATTCCATCGACAAATGCTCAATCCCACTACTCGATGGCAATGATGGTTCTTCAATGTCATTGACTGGTCTTCGATGTTTGTTGATGCCATCAAAGGCACGCGCAGAATTGCGAAAGTGCGTGATTTGTTTCCTATTTCGGTTGTGGTAGTATATATACTAGGTGTAATCAGGATTAGGATAAGGCCAAAGGGTTCTTTGAACATGCTTAAGTGTTTAAGAGGGATTTTGAAGGGAATATGTTTGGGCTTTTCTTCTTGGGGCTTTGATTGGTAAGGCTTTTATCTCTTGTAACTTCATTTTCATAGTACATTATCGCTTTGTGCCGTGGTTTTTTTCCTCAAAGGGTTTTTCCATGTAAATTCAGATTGCCTTCTTGTTGGATTTATTTGTGTGATTGTGATTATATTGTTTGATTCCTCTCTGTGTACTTCAATGAGTCCCGACAAGTGGTATCAGAGAGAATGTTGGGAAGCATATTGAATATGGATATAAGGTATTTATGGCATCTAACATGAAGTTCGATATAGAGAAGTAGTCCAGAAAAAAATAACTTTGAACTATGGAAGGTAAAGATGAAGGGCATTCGAGTTTAACAAGGATTGTGAGATGAACTCCTTAGAAAGTGACCGAAAACTATGAAAGAAGAAGAGTGAAATAAGTTAAATCAAAAAGCCAATATCTCAATCTAGTTGTGTTTAATGGATGAGGTCCTCTATAATGTTATAAGAGAAAACTGTAACGAATACATGGGTGAAGTGTTGAGGATCAAATATTGCATATTGGATCCTATTTATTACTTGGTTTTATGAACATGATAATGCTTAATGTCCTATTTTAATCATGTTTGTGTTGCAAGGTGAATTTAAGAGCTTAGATTGGAAAAGGTGTTAAAAATATGGATTTGATGATCAAAGATTACCAAGGAAAGGGATGAATCTTAGGAGACCGAGATTGAAGAATTCACATGTTAAAGATCCAAGGAAACCAAGTGATGAAAGAAGAGAATCGAAGACTTAAAATAAAGAAAAGGAATCCTGTAAATTGTCCTGAAAATAGATTTTGAGACCAAAAAAGTCTAATTTTGGAAAACAGCCAAAATCGCCTTCGATCATATTGAAAGACCTTTGATGCATCAAAGATCATATCGAATGTACTTAGATGTATCAAAGGTGGAATTGAAAATTGCAGGATTTTTAAGCCAAACTCGCTAGACAGTTCTGGACTAGTTTCGATGATATCGAAAGACCTTCGATGCATCGAAGCTTATATCGAAGATCATATCGAAAGACCTTCGATGCATCGAACTGTTACACAGATTTTACACGGACTGCGTAAATTTGAGGTGGATTCTAGATTCTTCCAAGTCGGTGCGAAAGGAGGTGTTACTCAACTATAAATAGGAGTCCCTAGGGCATCCCTGGTCATCATTTAGGGTTTGGAGGAGCAAAGTACAAAGGTGGAGAGCCATCGCCAAACATTTTTCTTCCTTTTTCTTAGTTGTTTTTATGCTTTTCTTAATAGATTTTAGTTCAATATGTCTATGGTTGGCTAAACCTCTTAGGTAGGGCTAAGAGGTGAAGCTTGTAGCATGATGGGAATTTTTTATTTTTATTTTTACTTTGATTCATATTTATGTTGAACTTACTTTGATTTTAGTTTGATATTTAAAAAATACTTTCAATTTTTAATGATTTATTGTGACTTAAATTACAGTAGATCTGCAATAGGTTTGAGTATCTTCTTTTCCCATTTCGAGATTATGGGATTGGTAAATCCTGTTGTTTGTCATCGTCTCATGGGCATGGTTTGGTGATGGAATCCCTGTCAATTATCATAATTCTCCTCTTTTGAGAATTAGGTCAAAGGAAGTTCAGATTTAATCTTAATTGTTATATCTTCTAATTTGATAGGATAGGACTCCAATTCCAATTGTGTTACTTGAATCAAGTAAGAAATCCCCCTGATTGCTACAAGTGTATCTTTGGAAACCCTAATTCCCACCTTTGAATTTACAAGTTTTAGTTAAAAAATTCACAATTACTCTCTCTACAGTTTTAGATTTAGATTTACATCTTCTTCTAGTTCTACTTCTAGTTACTTTCAAAATACACACAAGATTAGTCCTTGTAGATTCGACCTCGATCTTATCGAGATTATTACTACATCGCGACCTTACACTTGGGGTTGTGAGCAAGTTTTTGGCGCCGTTGCCAGGGACTAACGGTTGTATTTTTCTAAGATCGATTAGTTTTAGAAGTATGATAAGATTAAGATTTATTTACTTTCTGTTTTTAGGATTAGGGTTTCTATATATTTTTTTAGAAACTATCTTAACTTTCTTATTTTGTAGGATCCTAATATAGAAACTTCTAATTTGGTAATCTCTTTTTAATTTTTCTTTCTTTTTATTTCTAGATTAGGGTTTGTTTTATGTTTTCAGGAACTTTCTGATTTTAGAAAATCTGTTTTTAGAAACTGATTTCTTTTGTTTCGTTTTGCAGGATCTTAAATTAGGAACCTCCAATTTGGTAACTTCTTTCTAATTCTCCTCTCTCTCTCTCTCTCTCTCTCTCTCTCTCTCTCTCTCTCTTTCTAATTTTAGATTTCTATTTCTCTTATTTCTTTTAGGTTTAGGTTAGAATATGAAATTGAGGGCTAAGAGTATTTCATGCCCAAGTAGGTCCGTGACAACACTTGACGTCTTTTGAGTGAAAGAGGATTAGTTGAGGGGTTATCTATCCATCATAGGATTAAATACCACTCGAAATCCTCAGAGTTAATTGAGGTTATGGTTGCAAATCAATCGGTGAATCAACTGCAACCTCGAGTTGCAGAAGTCCAGGATGAGAATGAGGTGCACCATGCACCCCCGCCTCGTACTTTACGAGATTACTTACAACTGGCGGGGGTGAGCATGCCCTCATGTATGGTATTTCCAGAAAATACGGGAAACATGGATATCAAGCCTGGAGTGATCCAACTCCTTCCAAAGCTCCTTGGACTTGAATATGAAAGTCCATACCTGAACTTGCAATAATTTGACGAAGTTATAGCCACTTTATACTTTCTTAACGTGTATGAGGACACAGTCAGGCTGAAACTCTTTCCTTTTCTCCTTGAAAGAAAAAGTTAAGATGTGGTTGCACTCACTACATTCGTGATCTATTGGCACATGGAATGACATGATGAAGGAGCATAAAAAATTCTTTCCATACCATAAGACAAACACCATTAGGAAGTCGATCATCAACTTCGTCCAAAAGGAAGATGAAACATTCTTCCAATGTCGGGAACGGTTCAAGGATCTCGTCAGTTTATGCCCACAACATGGTTTTGAAATGTGGCGCATAACAACTTTCTTCCACGATGGACTGACATCTTCTATACGCCAATTCATCGAGACGATGTGCAATGGGGAGTTCATAAACAAAAATTTCGATAAGGTGTAAGATTATTTTGACAAACTTGTTGAAACCGCACAATCATGGGACATCTCTCCAAAATAGAGCACCACATCTAAGCCTACCCAAGCAAGGGAGAGAGATGGGATATACATGTTGAAAGAGGATGATGATATAAATGTTAAAGTGGCCATCTCACAAGGAAGATTGAGGCCATGAAACTTAAGAAGGATAAGTGTAACACCCCGCACTTTCCAGTACTCGAGTGTTACCATTTAATTTAATTTAATATAAATAAAAAAATAAAACAGCCTAAATATATATACTGTGAAACGTTATTTATATATTTGATAAATATTTAAAGTTTTCATATTAAAATGATATGTAACCATAATCCATACTATGTTTATACACTTATAACATTATTAATATAAATTACAAATTATAGAATTTATAATACACAAAAATAAAATATACTAGAAAAATTTATAGCGGATAACACATTTTAAGAAATTTGACACCTTGTATAAAATTTAAACATGACACACGTATCCCCATATAAATAATACACAAATAATAGATACTAATCTTCGCTTACTTACATTCATGCATATAAACGATCTGTGAGAATATAAATCAAATATGACAAATTATATAAATGATAATAGTAATAATAGCGAGAATAATAATAATAATAATAGTAATAAGAATAATAATAATATGTTAATAATAAATAATAATATTAAAGGTGGTGTAGCATGATATTTAGAGTTATAAGAACGTAGCAGGTCATATATTAGTAACCCGACCATTAATTTCTAGCCAAAATGGTCCCTTGGATCTTTCCAACTGTTGACGTTAAATTTCAAGGTGATCCAACCGTCGGGTCGATGTAATCAACACCAAAGAACATTATAAGCGTTAGTATGGCCCACCTAAGCTTTGGATCTGCCTAGTTCTTGTTTAGATGCCTTGATAGGGACCCCTAAAACGGAATAGATGGTGTGGATTTATCAGGAACATCTCGGTGGACCCCACACTGGTGTGGTGTGCATGCAAGAGGCTGTGCACCAGCCGTGCACCGAGCCAAAAGGCTCATATGACTGGCGCCGACCCGCCCTTTCCTTAAGAGGAGAGGATTCTTTCTCTCGCTCGGGCTTCTAACAGCGGACGGATAGGAGGCCCGTTTCCTTTGATCAGTGGCCCACTTACACTGTCCATATAGACAATCCAAACCGTCCATCTGACAGAGGGCAAACGTGCAACCAAAACCCTGTAGGTTTCATGCTATTCCACACGTGTGATTGCACACGATCCTCACCGCAGGTGAGGCTGAAAACACTATTTCCTAAAATGAAAATTTCCCTCTCCTAGCTAACTCAGCAATCCGCATGAGAGAAGGACATTCGATCCTAGCCGTCCATCGTGGAGAGATCCTAGCCGTCCCATCTAGGTCTTTAGAAAAGGAAAGAAGATAAGAGAGAGTATGAGCCGCTGTTTCTCCCCAAAACTCTCCCCACCACTCGAACCTCCTCCAAACTTCACTGGAGCTCATTGGCAAGCTCTCTAGGGTCCTCGCGGATGGCCTGAGGGAGTCAGATTAGTAGAAGAGGTGGTGGTGGTGTTGAAGACGCCATTAATGGCAGCCACTTACTCCACCATTGCAAGCTGAGCCAGACTCAGTCCAGGATGCCCATTTCAGTCTCTCACCATCTGGTGATGGTATTGGAAGAGAAAGAAGGAGAAAGAAAGTAAAAGAAAGCAAAGGAGAGGAGAAACAGGAACAAGGGAGAGAGGTAGGAAGATGTTGCAGCCGTTGCTGAGTCGAGTTTGGCTCGGATCTGCACCGTATTTGGGGGTTGTTGGTGTTCCAGCACCCACACGCAGAAAGGAAGAAAGGAAGAAAATGAAAGGGAGAAGAATGAGGAGGAAAAAGAGAAAGAAAGACAGAAAGAGAAGGAGAATGGAAGAGAGGGGAGAGAATGAGGGAATGGTACGGCAGTTGTTGCACTGGACTTCTGCCGCCGCACCACCGAGATGCGATGGGTTCGGGCCGAGTCCTGGCTCGGTTCAGTGCCATTCCAGAAGAAAGAAAGAGAGAGGAAGAGAGAGAGAGAGAGAGAGAGAGAGAGAGAGAGAGAGAGAGAGAGAGAGAGAAGGAGAAATTAGAAGAAGAAAGGACCGAGTTAACTCGGTTGGGGCCGAGTCCAGTTGGGCCGAGTAGGGGTTAAGCTAGGCTTGGGTTTAATCTAGGTGTGACTAGACGTTCTAGCAAAAGGAAGAGAAGAAAGAGGGAAGGAGAAGAAGAAAGAGAGAAGGGAGAAGTGTGGTTGTTGAGCCGAGTCAACTTGACTCGAACTGAGTCGACTAGGTGTGCCTACATTCTCTGTCTAGATTTAATTTATTTTAATTATCATTGCTAATGTTATTTTTGGGATTATTAAAATCAGATATGATTGACCATTAGAAAATTATTCATATGAGTATTAGTTGATTCATATAAAAATCTTCATTATTAAAATATTAATATTTTACCTTGTCATTCTTAAAATATTATTATTAATGCTAGAACACGCTATTTATTTTCATCAAAATGACTATTAGTGTCACATTAGCTAAATGTTAAGAATATTGTTAATATTACTAATTGTTTTGGGAATTATTAGCAATATGATCCATCGTGGGTTGTTGTTAGATAATTTAATATAATAGTAGCCATTATTAATATTCCTAAAATTAATAACTAATTTATTTGATTATTTTTATTCATTCATTATTCTCTTTAAAAATATTATTAATGGCCGCACAAAATAGAATTCAACATCCATAATCAAAACTTAGAATCTAAGCCTAGAATGAAACCTTAAGAATAAGTAATCTAAACCCTAGATCAATACTTTTGTGTGTTGGGTTTGGATCTAGGTGTAGAATCTAATATCGGTATATTTGATGTGAACTTAGGAACTATCATTACTAACCTATTAGCTAATATAAGTTATAACACTAATGCTAATAGTATTCTTGTAGTTATTAAGATTTAATTTTAACTAATACATTAACTAGAGTTCAAACCCTAGAATCTAAATTTAAGACTAAACCTTAAGATGAAAGTCCTAATTTTACATTAAAAATCCTAAGATATGTAATTCACACCTTAGGCCATGATCTTAAACGTAGGTAGTGCGTAGGACTTGGACCTAATTGTACAAGTTCATGATTTGTGGTATGATACAGTTTTAAGGGCGCAAGCACTTAGCGACACTAGAAGGCGATTCAAAGTATAAGGTGATGATTCCTCCCCTTGAGCTTTCCATCTTCTCATTAGCTTAAGTTATAGTTTTTATTTAAATTCATAATTGATATCTCTCTTTATAATCACATGTGTTAGCTGATGGAAATTGAATTATTGTATTACATGCTTTACGATCATCCTGTATAATTGTTCATGCTTGTGGATTTATTTTGTGGATTGCTTATGGAACTTAAACTGGTACATTAGTGGGAAATTTCCACATATGAATGTACACCTATGCTTGGGATGTAACTTGACTAGTCACATGTAATGGACCTCGACTTGGTGGTTATTGAGTGGTAGTTTAGATGGATCATTGATGTGGGCCTACCATCTAGGGTTGTTGTGCCCAATGGTTTTTAAGGATGGTCTTTATCGTATGATTTTTATATCGGCCCTATGTGGCATATTTTGATACTCGCCCTACGTGGTTTTGTTTTGATATTTTTCCTATATGGTTTCAATGTTTTATATTGTCCAACCATGCGATGGTAAGCCCCATATATTGTAATATGATTGGCCACTAGTTGATGGGGTATGTCATGCCTTAAACCCGGAAATTGGATTCACAGGAATCCCGATCGCCGAATTCGGTGCTGATAGCCTCCGTAGTACCCCATTCTCGGCTCCCAGAGCCCATACGCCAGATTCCGATCCTGGGATCCTACAAGGAGGATTTTCAGTATGAAATTTTTTTGTAATGGAGCATAACCACAAGCATAACCAAGTCACAAAACAACATCATCATCACATATCCACTAGAATAAATATTTGAGTACAATGCTGAAAGGGAAATACATATGTCAAAAATCAAAACTCCGTAAGACCACATGACGCTCCAAGCTCAAGTCTTCCGCACAACCTAACGCCATCTGCACGCATCTATCGTGCATAAGCTTATAGAAAGCTTAGAGGGTGGTGAAAGTGTGTGTAAGGTAAGTGCTAAGTATCAATAAAGCACATAAATCATACATCATCGGGATAAGCAGAAATACTAATAAGATCATGAATCATATGACATCAGAATAAGCGGAAGTGTACTGGTAAGTCTATGAATGCTATCAGCCGTACCAAGGCTATGCGATGCAAAATATAACAAGACAATAACGGATGCTGAGGATGCAATGCTATATGCAAATCCTGACGAGCCATGAATACCATCAACCTCATCTAGGCCATATAAGTGCAAAAACATGGTAACCCAAAATGCTAAGTACTGCGGATGCAATGTAATATGCGGTGCGAATGAAATGACTATGCTGGAATGTGAAGTCAGGATGATAGTATGAAGTATCACAGGCTATAGGGTCCATCACAAGAGACTTCTATCCAAACCAGTCTCATACCTAAATTTGGATAGTCAGACACAATGTGGTAAACTCCTGATCTCAGGTTAGTCGCGCGCCCAACTGAAATCTTAGCCATGCAAAGGTACACGTAACAAATAGTTGTGCACCACCAGCCCGAGTGAATAGTGAATGAATGAGTATGCAACTCCTGCCCAATAAGTCCACATATCAGTACGGTTCATCTCTGGAATCATCACCGGGGTCTATTACACTTTACACCAGCTTGCCGCCTCTATCCGAGCACACAACTGGGTAAGTGAAAGAGACCTCACTATCCGCCTACCAATATCGGGCCCGGCTCGTCGATAGCGGACCTATTCCTCAAGCTGGTCAAACTCAACCTAGATATTGTCCCCTCACTCAGGTGGTTAAGGTCACACCCCTTTCCAACCGACCACGACACAGTGGGAGACGCGGCCTCCTAGTATTCGGCCCTCGTGCGCTCATATATCCACTCGGTCTCGACGTTGGAGTCATCTCATGGCCACAGAGGTTTAGGGATTTTCACCTAGGGACATCTATGGTGCTCGTATGCTAGAACCAAATATTTTCGGTGTCCCGTTTGACCATCCACGATATGCCTGTGGAGGCCACGGCCCTGATGTCGCTAGGGCGTACAATGATCAAGTAACATGTATGCGAGATGCATGAATCACACTGTACAAACATGCAGTAATCTCGCGCGTATCATGCGCTCATGTCGGGCACTCCATCTCATATGGAGTCCCGTAAATGTCTTAGCCCAACGACTCATGTTATAACCAAACATTCCTTATATCAAGCATACATATGATGCGTATGGATATGAATCATGGACCTACACTAAGCATGTTATAAGGTGATGAACTATCCTTACAACGCAGATGGGCCTAGACGGCCTACACACAACAAGTATGGGCCTACCAATGGCCTTAGGGAGAGTCGTAATGCGGACATTTAACCAACATTATATTTACAATGTGGACGTTAAACCAACATTGTTCCCAAGGCATGGCCCGTCATCAAACATCATTACACAAACTATGGAGGAAGCGCTCATTGCAATGGACCATAAGGACATCCTGTTAGGCCTCGACCCATAGGCCCTAGATATATCAAATGGGCTGCGTCGTATGGGCCTTATATAAATCAAGTGAGCCACATTAATGGGCCTTATGTACATTGCAATGGGCCATAACCCATGGGCCTTTGAAAACATCACAATGGGCCTCGTAACATGGGCTACAAATACATTGAATGGGCCTAAACACATCAGCCATATATACATCAAGGTGGGCCTCAACAATGGCCACAAATACACATCCAGCTGGGCCTCAACAACGGCCATAAATACACATCCAGGGGGGCCTTAACAACGGCCACAAGTACTCATCCAGGTGGGCCTCAACAACGGCCATAAATACACATCAAGGTGGGCCTCAACAACGTCCACAAGTATACATCAAAGTGGGCCTCAACAACGACCATAAATACACATCAAGGTGGGCCTCAACAACGGCCACAAGTACACATCAAAGTGAGCCTCAACAACGGCCATAAAGACACATCAAGGTGGGCCTCAACAATGGCCACAAGTACACATCAAAGTGGGCCTCAACAACGGCCGTAAATAGTTGAACGACTTGGATGCAACACATGCATCATGGTGGGGCCCATAGAGGCCCACTAACAGGTATATTATATAAAATATAATATATATATATAGTATATATATAATGTATATATATAGGTATATATAGATATATATATATATACACACGCACAACCACCCCACACAAGCACACACGCTCACACATGCACTCACACACGCACACACACATGCATACACATGTGCACACTCACACACGCATGCACACACACACGCATCACAGCAGGGGGGGTCCCACCGTGGACGGCGCAGACGAACACATACATCAAGGTAGGCTTCCACCGTCTGCCTGGACAGTGGCAGCAAGGCACATACATCACTGTGGGTCCCATGTGGGGCCCATCATAAAGTTTACTTTCCATCTAACCCGTTAATAAGGTCACAGAGGCCGGGATGAATAGGAAAAACAAATATTAGATTGATTCAAAACTTCCGTGGGCCCAAAAAGGATTTCAATGGTAGAGTTCAATCATCGCTGTTTCTTATGGTGTGGGCCACCGGAGATTGGATAGGCCTGAAATTTGGAGGGGACCCACCTCAGGGGGTGGTCCACCTCATGGACGGTGTGCATACAAAATATACATCATGGTGGGGCCCACGGCTGGGGACCCGTGGGTCCTTGCTCATTAACGCCAGGACGCCCAGCGTCCTCTCCCTATCCCTGACAGCAGCAGCAGCCATGCTGCTGCTGTGTATTTTTTTTTTGAAATTCCTTTATTTCTAGGGTTTTTCACGTGTGGGGTCCACTTCAGTCGAATCCACCTCGGCCACTGGTTTCCATGGCCCATAACAAATCCATCAAGCCCAATATTGGGCCTGTTTCAGTGTGTAAAAAAAATCTAGAGGACTTTAAACGGTGGAGATCACTGATTGATAAGGTATGGCCCACTAGATGCTCCGATCAACCTCATTTTTCAGCTCAACGCCTAAAATGAGTTGGTAAATAAGATGGACGGCGTGGATTGAATACATATATCAAGGGGGGACCTGCATAAGTGCCCGACCCAAAAAGCTTCTTCTTCTTTTTTTTTTTTTTTTTTTTTTTTTTTTTCGACTGCCGTTAGCACACCCACTGTAAACTCACCCTACACAAGTCCAGTGTCTAGGGACACTGGACAAGGACTTTTATCAAGGTGGTCCCACGTGAACGTTATGTCAAGGTGGGTCCCACTTGGACGTGGCCCACTTAGATCATTATAATATTTGTGGTTTCCCATCCCCATCAAGGCAGGGCCCACAAGTTTTGGATGGTTTGGATAAGGCATACATCAAGGTGGGGTACATTCGGGTGGGTCACATAACCACATTATCACACACTAAAATAAAGAGAGGGAGAGAGAGAGAGAAAGAAAGAGGGACACGTGTGATGGAGGGACATCGTTACTATGGGCCCTCCATTTCAAGCATCCAATCATACATCAAATGGGTCCCATTACTCGTGGGCCCATCAAATTGAAAATCAATGGTGGAGATCCTTTCTCCACTAAAATGGAAGGTCTAGATGACCCTATCCATGCAAGAAAATAAACATCATGATGGGGTCCATGGAGAATGACCCCATCATGGAATGATCATGAAGATTAAGGTGGGTCATCGGCCACATCTTAGGGTCCCAAGTGAGATCCATACCATTGATCGGTAGGCCTCACTTGGCCCATCATAAAAATACAGAAATCTAGCCTATAGAAGCACCCACCGGTTGATCTTCTCGGTTCGTTGGAACGCCAACCTCCTTATACTCCTCTTTGATGGTGGAGATGGGAAATGGATGGCTAGGATGATGGGTTTTGGAATGGGAAAGGTGGGCCACATAAACTCTCTATTTTCTCTCTTGAAAACCATGGACGTGTGGTGCTCTTGCTTGGCTTTGGGAATGTTGAGAAATGAGAGGGAGAGAGAGAGTTGTAAGGAGAGATGTGAGTGAGTGATGTGAGGTGATGGATGTGGTACTTGATTAGGTATGGGTGTGTAAGAGAGAGGGTGAGAAAGAGTTGACTTTGGAGAGAGAAAGCATGGGTTGCTTATACTTGACATTGAAGTGATTGATTGATTGATGTGATTGATTGATTGATGGGATTGATTTGACATTGTGTAGAGATTCTCTTGGGATTGAGAAAGCGTGGCATTTCTTCGAAATAAACGCCGGCTCACATCTTCTGGTCAGGGTTTCGGATCGATGCGTGAGTCGCGGCGTTAGAACCGCGGCGACAGTGCTGTCGCAATGATACAGGTCTCGGATTAAACCGACTCGAATCTAAAGGATATGACTTACGGTTGTGCGCAACGTCGATTATCGGTCGCGGACTGCTGGACTTTGACAAAAAGGATCGCGGGATTCGACGGAACAGTACGAACTAGGATACGGGTCTTACAGGGTACCATTAAACATCCTAAGGTGGTAGTCTCATGTGCCAGGGATGGTGGTCATGGGACACTATGCCCGAGCCGTTGGCCTACGCTGGGTCATGTGCTCCCCGTAGTGACCTTTGAGCTTATATAAATTGACTGGTTGTAAACGGACTAATAACGACTTGGCTAATCATGCATGCATGGCATATTACGAAGGCTTAGATCACTCATGCCCATACGATTACGCCGCGTGTTGCGCTGATGACCAGCCATTTGATTTATGATGATGACTTGGATCACTCATGCCCATACAATTACACCGCATGTTACGCTGATGACCAGTCACATCGCATATCTGGATGTTTTTCCTGGGGCACAGACCATCTGGATGTTTTTCCCGAGTCGACTTCATTGGTGACGACCCTAACGGCCGTCTGGATGTCTTTCCCGGGCCGACGCATTCATGCATCCATGCATCTAATAAGACTGCATTTACTTTGTTTTGGTTGTCTGGTTGTTTTATAACTATGCTTACCTAATACGGTGGTGTGTAATCTTGAGAAAAATTCACACTGAGTTGGTCACTCATCCATCAAATATATAATCGTATAGGTAGCACAGGTGGCCCAGGTGAAATTCAGGTTTATATTGTCGAGGAGCAAGCTACATTTCACAGGGATGCATGATTGTGATTGTTAAGAGTTGCTACAGGATTCCATATCTCAAATTGTTGTAATTTACATTATTTCACATGTAATATTATTTCATTTTGTAATTGTAAGAATGAGGACATTGGTTTGTATAAGTCATTATGGGCAGCTTCTTGTATATTTGAATGATAATGAAAATTTCCTTTATGTCAATTTGTCCACACTACGATCATCTGCTTACTCTGATAGTTGAGAAAAAAAATGTACACTCGAATTTGACCATCCTTTAAGGTTAACCCTCGGGTTTTCAGGACACGGGTTATATACTCGGGTCCTGAAGATTCAAGTTGTTACAATAAGGCTAAGGAAGTTATTTGTGGTATTTGTGCTTGCAACATACATACAATTAAAAATTTTCCAACGATACCCGCTTTTCAAGAGGCACTGAACGAGCAATCCAATGCTGTGACTAACTACCAAAGACCTTTTAGTGGACCCATCTCTAACACATACAATCCTAATTGGAGAAATCATCCAAATTTTAGTTGGAGGAATGGACAAACGACTACTCCTCAAGGAATCCCTAACCAACTATTGAATCAAGGGAAACCTTAAGAGGATTCGATCTGGAAACATATTTAAAACCAAGAGCTTATCAATAAGAGTATATTGCAAACCCTTCAGGACCTTTCAAACGCCATACAAGGGCGTGAAACAAAAAATTCAATTGGGGAAAAAAGGATTCTTCCAACCCAACCTTTCCCTAATCCTAAACTGCAATACAAAATAAGTGATCTAAGCTCTTCAAATCAAATGGAGCAAGCTAAGTCTAGCACCACTCGGCATTGACATATATAGAGATAGGAAGAGGTGCATGTTATAGTTATCTTAGGCTGAATATCTTAAGAATGTATTGGTGAAGTATGAGATGGACAATGCAAAGTTAGTTAACATTCCCCACACGACTCATTTTAGACTTTCTTTTGAGCAGTGTTGTAACGCCTTGAAAATTGGGGGTCGAGCAAAGCTCTACTCCTGAGTTCCAACGCATCACTTATGCAACATAGATAATGATGATCGAATGTTGTCCATATTAGTGCATTTAAACATGAGTGGGATTGTACTAAAAGAACATATCATACTCCAGAGTTAATGCAATTAGGCAAGCGGAAGACTGTAATAGATATGTAAAGTATCTAAGTGTTTCACAACCTCCATCGTATGAGTCTGTTACCAGGCTGAATATGTACATATATGGTTCTAAAATTTATAAATCATCAAAGTGTAAATGTCCAACTAATCTATAAGTCCCTGTAATCCCGTCAAATCAGCATGGGGTCTACATAGACCCGTCTGAGAGTTGAACATAGGAGAATCCTTTCTCCCCGCCTACGAAGTCCAACTCCGCTGTATAGGTTTTGCCATCACCTGCATTTAAACTAGAGTCTGAGTGGTGTTTTAAAACACCATCCCAGGTGGGAATGAGTAGCTAATTCAGTGGAACTATAAAGCAAAGGTTAATATGTTATCAATTCAGTCAAGCAGTAATGATAAAGCAATACAACGATCATATCCTAAGTACTCTTGTTAGTGCAGGAATGATATGCGTAATGATGCATGCCCTCTCTTGCACTCCCTCTGCGACATCATTTCATGATCATGGCATGCACCCCTTCCTCTGTGCTCAACTCCAACACCAAAGGCACATGCAAATGCGGTGCATGTACGTGATTAGCTAAGTTATTAATTAGACTTATTTATACAGTAGGTTTGGGAAGCTAAGGTACCTCTTTTTATATCATTTACCCAAACGATGATCCATCTAGGGTCGTCAATCTTAGTTAATCACATACGATAGGCAAGTTATCGAGCAACGTCACCCCTGATTTAAAAGAGCAGTGGACAGGCAAGTTCAGGTCATTACGAAGAGGCTCGTCACCATTAGCATGGGCCTTAGTTTATACTCGAGGTCACTACGGGAAAGGCTCATCACCTTAACATAGGCTGACAGCTCGAATACAGTGTCGCATACCACCGTATTTGGCTTATGAGTTTAGGTTGCTCAGTGGACACTACGGGGAGGCTCGTTGCCCCAGCGTAGGCCGACAGCTCGACCACGATGTCCCATACCACCATGCCTGGCTCATGAGTCTTAGCGGATCGTGGTACTAAGGTTAAACGAGCTTTCTTTTAGTAAGTTGGTACCTTAGATTCAAATAGTAGTGTCCATACATTAGGTCAATCGAGTTACTTGACAACCTAGATGAGTACGAGCGTACATTGACTTAATCGACATGGAGCGTGTAAGCACTCCTCGTGGCCTAACTACTGTCGACAAATAGCGTACGACTCGGATTCATCGAACGTATCCGTCGTGGCTAAAACAGTTCGACCACTAATCGTAAACCATTACCGATTGCCTGGACTACATCGTAGCCCCAATCACACTCCAAACAATAGCATTCACATGTGATAGTCAAAGACAACATGTGACAACCAATCTAAATATAAATCTCATTTGAGCATCTCAACAAACAAATAATACACATGTTATCACCCATAGGCATTTCATTCACAAATCACACAGTAGTAAGATAGGTTATTTAAAGGAAACAGTAACTATAGATAAGGGGATTGAGAATCCTATCTCAACACCCTCATTAAATACATTTCAACAAGCATCTTGTCATTCAGGCATTTTATCAAACACTTAGACTACACATATCACATACATGTAATTAAATTAGTTATAACATGTATTATAGCAAATCCCTTTATAAGGAAGTTGCCACACGTACAACCATCATATATCCTCAAACATCAATCATAACAAGCTTAAATCATAATTCTATATTCATACAAACATTTAAATAAACACATGGAATGCATTATTTTCAACATAGTTTATATATATGTGTAATATGCGGAAACATCGTATCTAAGCATATGGGATAGTAATTAAGTCAGTTATAAATCATTAACTGACATTGAAAGCCTTGAAAACCATAACCTAAACGTTTATAATATGCACCTTTCGTCGGTAAACCCGTACCGAGCTCGGTTTAAACACTAAGTCCTCGTCTACGGCATAACAACAACCTATAGCATGCAATAGGTTAGCTATTCCACCATTTACTCTATTTAAATCCCTATAACAGATTAGGGTTAGGATTTCTTACCTGCAAACAGAATCGAAATCGCCGGTATAGCGACATAAAAGCGGTGGTTAAGCACGTGGAGTGGTGGGATCGAATCCCAGGAACGATCCCTCACACACTCTCTCACTTTCTCTCTCTTTCCTTCTCTTTCTTCTTTTTTCTCTCTCCTAGGGTTTAAAATTTGTATGAAATGAGAGAGGGGTGGGTTAAGGCCCTTAAATAGGCCCATAACTGATGGAAATGGCCCCAGGGCCATGATATACTTAGGTTATAGCCAAACGGTGGCCGTTTCTGTCCAACAGGGCACATATAGAGGCTCCTTTTCTGCATATAGTCCGGAGTAAGTTCCCTGACATTGGATCTTAGGTCCAGTTAAGTTTTCAGTCCGATCGAATTTACAGATTGACCGCGAAGGATCAGTTTCAATTCAACGGTCACTATTACTCGATTAGGGCCACAAGTATACTGACATGTGTTGAAAATTTTCTCTGATCTGAGGGTGTAATTGGGTCAGAATCTGGCGATTTGAAACCTTAGATTTGGCCTGCAAGCGAACGACTCAATTCACTTAAGTTTCAGTTCGCTTTCTAAAGGTATTCGCGTTTCTCACATACTTCACTCTGGGCTCAAGTTGTGTGGTTCGGAATACTATTTGGACTTGATTTTTGGGATGGTTGTCAAGCCCAATAAGGCGGTCATAACCATATAGTTTCGCGGTAATCAAACTTTCGACGTGCGGTCTAGGTCCGATACGAAGTTTCAATGTGCTCCTGAGAGCAACTGGGTTTTGAGATTGATCCTAGATTTCTAGATAAGGTTGGGTTAGTGATTTTAAAGGTTTTAGGACTTATAGTTTGTATAGAAAGTGGTTCAAGCTAATTCTACTGATTATTCAGTTTAGTACTTAACTAAATTATGCCCTAATTACGATAAAATATGGTCCTCGGGCAGTTCTACACCTCTTGTTGGAAATTTTAGTTAGTATACTATTTCAATTATTTTTCTAGTAGTTCATCATCAAGTTTACTTCATCTCCACCAAATTTCATTAGATTTCGTGTTGTAGAAAAATTCTAAAATTTTTAGAAGTAGCAGTTGTCCGAACTAATAATTTTCGAATAGTTGTCACAATGACCTATATTTAACTATATTTAAATTTTTATTATATTTTTCTCTTATTTTTATATGAAACTAGACTTATCAAGCTTCAATTTGCTTTTGAATCACTTAAATCGGAGTTATAACGAGGGAAATATGACTTTTTGAAGTCAATCGAAAAGTGCATAAAATCTGTAGTGAGGGTCCACCATAACTTGGTGCTTGGCAGCGCGCCGCTGACTTGGCAGTGGCGCCGCCCGCCCGCTGTGGTGTCTGGTGGTGTTTTGCCACTGGATTTTGAAATGAGTATATCTTACACTCTGGAATGAGTTATTCGACGTGCAATATATGATTTTAAGGTAGGAGAAGCTGATATATCCAAATAACCTATTTATTTTGTGATATTCCATAAGGCTAATGGTCAAAAACTAATTTTATTTATAACTTTACTATTTATAGTAAATTTTAGTTTAAGTATTTTTCATCATCATTTAAACTTTATGATTAATGTCTAATATGAAAGTACTTAGAAAATTTTAAGAATAAGGATTTTAGAGATTTTGAAGGAAAATGGTTAAAATGGATTTTAGACTTTGGGATTTGAGTTCTGAGAAGTTAATAAGGGGTTAGGATCGACTCATTGCCTAAAGACGTCTAACTCCAGGTTGACAAAAAATTCAGGGCGTTACAAGTGTCCTAAAACAGATGAAGAAAATCAGGTTATATCTTGTGTGCCTTATTCAAGTGTTCTTGGCAGCTTGATGTATGTCATGGTCTGTACAAGACCGAATATTTTACATACGGTGGGTGTTGTTAGCAGATACATCTCTAACTCGAGCGAGTAACACTAGGAGGCAGTGAAATGACTACTTTGATACATTCAAAGTACGCAGGGCTACGTCTTAACATTCAAAAAATCAGGAGACAATTTGATGGGTAATTTAGATTCTGATTATACGGGCAGTGTAGATAACAAATGATCGACTTCTAGTTACTTATTTGTGTTAACGAGCAGAGCAATCAGTTCGATATCAAAAATTCAGTTTGTCGTGACTCTTTCCATAACCGAAGTTGGGTACATGGCATTGACAGAAGCATTTGAGGAAGCGATTTGGTTGAGGGGAATGATAAATCAGTTAGAGCTTCAGTAGGAGGCCGTGCTAGTTAATTGGGATATCAAAGGTGCGATCAATTTAGCAAAGAACTCGGTTTACCATTTTAGAACTAAACATATTGAAGTGCGTCATTATTTTATCTGACAAGTGCTTGAGGAAGGAGGCATGACTCTCAAGAAGATTCATGCAAGTATGAATCTGAAAGATATACTTACCAAGGTGATTCCTGCAGAGAATTTCAAGTTCTGTATGACTTCTTTGGGTTTGGCAAAGATAGAGTGTGCACAAGAAGCAATGATTGTGGAGCTATGGTGGAGATGAAGTAAAGATAAACATTGAGAACAATAAAGGATAAATGAACATGGTGTAGATTGTTGTCTAATGTCTTAAATATGTATATAACAAGGTCTGTCGATGACATCAACAAATCACTCGATTCCATCAAGCAGACGTCAATGACATCGATAAATGCTCAATCCCATTGAGAAAATCTAAATAATCATTGTTGATTGTTGGAGAGTTTGGAGGTTTCTACTTGATGGCATCGAGGTTCTTCGATGTCATCAATTGGTCTTCGATGTCTGTTGATGCCATTGAAGGTACCATCAAAGGCACGTGCAGAATTGTGAAAGTATGCGATTTTTTTCCTGTTTCAGTTGTGATAGTATATATGTTAGGTGTAATTGGGATTATGGTAAGGCTTAAGGGTTCTTTAAACGTGCTTAAGGGTTTGAGATGGATTTTGAAGAGAAAAGGCTTGGGCTTTTCTTCTTGAGGCTTTGATCAGTAAGGCTTTCATCTCTTGTAACTTTATTTTCATAGTGCATTATTACTTTGTGCCGTGGTTTTTTTTTTTTTTTTTTTTTTTTCGAAAGTGTTTTTCCATGTAATTTCGAATTGCCTTTTGTTAGATTTGTTTGTGTGATTATGATTATCTTTTTTTTATTCCTCTTTATGTGTTTTTGTCAGTTTCAATAATAAGAAGTTCACTACTAATTTCTATTTTTTGAGTTGTCCTTCAAATTTTTTTGAATAAAATACATTTTCTAAAATGTAGTTAATTTAGGTTGTCCAAAAAATGAATCTTTTTCCTGTCACTTGAAATATATAGAATTTTAAATGTTTAATCAACTATGCAAACTCTTACAGAAATGCAGAGTTTAAAGTAAAGTTTTCCTAACTATGGTTGGGCATAGTAATTGATGTAAGACATTTTAGGTGGTAGTTGTAAATGTAAATCAATACACAACGAACTATTAGAGTTACATACAAATGTTTGTTATACATATGCACGTGTGCACATACATGTCCATGGTCCTATTGTGCTAGCTCATAACAATAGTCTTTCATTGTCTATTAACTTTTCTCGATTACGATCAAGTTACTATATTGTTTGGACCAGATCTGATAGCATCGGATTAAAAATATATAAGTAGTCACATGGAAAGATCGATATCTGATCATGACATTCGCTAAATATACGGAGGATGGCACGTTAACGAAGATATCTTCAAAGAGTCGTGGCACTTGGGTGACTTCTGGATAAGGGCAAATAACTATTAGGGCCACGTTAATGTTAAAGCATATTCGAAAATTGTTGTAACAATAAGATCACATTCAACGAAGGCAAAGAACGATCGAGAGAATGTAACCACTACTTTATAGATAGTGGTATGTGACATCGCCACATACGTAATGATTATTCTCAAAGCATCATTCAAAAGTCTATAAATAACAGAGAAGAGTTCAGTCCAAGGATCCCAACACAATCGAAAACCCAACTACACACAATCAATCAATCCAATACAACACTACTTATCCAATCTTTCGGGATATCTTTCTTTCTCCACTGTTCATCAGCCATGGGGCCCTTAGTCTCTAGGTGTAACACCCCAAAACCCAACACCCACATAGAGCAACTTAGATCTTGAATTCGAAGGTGTTAGATAAATAATGAATGAATGCTTTTTCATAATACGTTACTTTTTTTCCAATATACTTTTCATATTCATATGGTATTCATTACATAAAGGTAAAATAAATTGAACTTTATATTTAGAGTTTCAATCAACACATAAATCAACTAATCTTGTACACTTAGTTGGGGATTTAATAAAAAATTAAATAGTTCATCAAGTACGAATGATTAGACAAAATATAAAAATAAATTATATCCATGGGTTGAGTCCTAATAGCTTCGTTGCACTCTTATAGGGCTTCTTGTCCACCAGATCCTTTATATACTCTTCAGGTATATCGGTAACTTCAAATCCTATATCATCTATTTTTATTTTGATGCATTAAAAAGGTGAGTAGGCAGCTCAATGAAAACACCCCTCCCCTAAGATTACACATCCATCATCACAATCCAATATAATTTACAAACATAAATAAGGAAAAACAATAATAATTTCATAATACAATCTTAATTAATGCATGAATGTACCAGACTAGGGATGTACATCTATTTGAAAATTATGAGTAAATCGAACCCACGATGCAAGTGAATGGTTGTATAATGACTAGTCATCCGATAAAATTCACAAAGAAACGGCCACACAATGACTAGCCATCCGGTAAAGTTCATTAAAGTGGATGTCCATACAATGGCCTGAAGCATAGGTGATATACATTGGATTCATCTGGTAAAATTTACAAAGGAACAACTACACAATGACTTGAAATCACAAGTGACTTACATCGGAGCCATCCAGTAAAGTCCATAAATATCATAGATGCATGTTTTAGCCAATCATTTATTAATTCGGTTTACAACTAACAAATTATGGAATGTATTTACACTTAGAGGCCTTTTGGATCACTAAACCATGATAAAAATAATCTATGTAGCATCAAGTCTGTTAATGGGCACAAAACAAATTGCTCACAACCCATACCACTTAGGGCACCATTGCTTGTCACAAATGTACACAAAACAAATGGCTCGTCACCTGTATTACTATTGGTACTAAAATCAGTCACAATGGATACAAACTAAGGGCTCGTCATCTGTACCACTTAGGGCATCACATATGTTACAAAATGATAGTAAAAATCACACATCATCATGGCATTAAGTCCATTTGGAAATAGGCCAATAAGTTTCAAGGTATTTTTTTAATGAAATGTGTTTCAACAAAGCAACACACAGTATTGTCATGAATGGTTTTGTAAACACATTTTCCACATGGATCGTATCTCAAATTGATATCTTGACATGGGAAATCATATCACACGTCCCAATGTATACCAATCATTTTATAATGTCATTAATTCATTCCTTAACATGGACTGTATCAAAATTTCCATCATGTAAACTTTAATTTCACATGGATGAACAATACAGTTTAGTTTACATTACAGTAAATTCTAAATCATGTGCGAATAAAATCTAAGCATGTTAAGGCTCATAATAACATGTAAGAACATACTAAGTATGATGATCTAAACAAGTTATACAATAAGTTAAACTAGAGATGATAATTTTAACATAACTATAACTATTCTAGGAAATCCGACAGAAAGTTTGAATGAAATTCCTCACCTCTTAAGTCAGATCACTCTCTAGCGTCACTAGATGCTTGCATATACACCTTAGGATCAAGCTCTACCATAGATCACATAATTTCTATGATTAGGATTAAAAACTAGGGTTTAGTTGTGTAGATTATGGTTTTGATCTTTAGTATAGATCCAGGTTTGGATTTGAAAATTTTAATCTTCCACATCACAAATTAAAATCAAATGAATTAAATTCGAGAAGACACATCGTGATCGACTCGAACTCAACTCGGTTGCGATTCGGCTTTAACGCGATAACAATATGTTGTTGATTTAATGCACGATCGTACCTGTTGAATTCCCTACTCTATTGGGAGAAAATTCAGCACTTGTTGGACCGATGTTGATCCGAACCTGGTTTGAATCGACTCTAAGTCGAGTTTGAGTTGACTCAACGAGTCAACCCAACTCTATCTTCTCTTTCTTCCTTCTTTCTTTCTCTTTCTCCTTCCTCTCTCTCTTCCTCCTTTCCTTTCTCTTCTGAAATTCTCGTCCAACAAAAGGTTTAGACTCAACAAGCATTCGACTAGACTCAATTCGAGTTCGACTAAGTCGACTCGGCATATCTGATGCTCCTCTTATTTTCTCACTTTCGAATTCCCTTTCTCCTGATCTCTCTCTTACCCTATCTGAAGAGACTTTTTAGGGTTTTCTTAACCTTTTTTGGAATTTTGGTCGAAGGAGTTGTGACCAAATGGTTTGCAGTTTTCACGGGCGGGAGTTTCCAACGTGATTTCAGCGCTAGAAATGCCGGTTCGTGGCACTCTACACAAATTGTGGATCTTAGCTAAATCATTGGCAATTAAATTTAATAGAATGGCCCACTTGATGAGCTTTCTGATTTGGAATTGGATTTCACCTCAGGTCGTGCGGTTATAACATTTACCAAGGAAGAAGACCCGACTTTAATGGCAACTCATCTCTCAATCGATCTATCTTCAATCCAAGGCTTATTGAAATTGCGGTTGAACCGCTATTACTGAAATATGGAAGTATGTCCAGGTGTCCTAAAGGGGGGTGAATATGAATTTTCAAAAATTATTTTCCTATAACAACAAACAATGCCTATCTTTAATCAAGATGAGTAAGGCAAAGTAACTCTATGGCATCCAAGTCAATAGAGGGTCCAAACACATATGTTAATACAAGATTTACATGTAAAGCAAATAGCCTATAAAGATAGTGTATGTGATAGCGTGTGTGATGTGATTCCTATCAATACTTAGACATTTACTAAATCATGTATCATAAAAATCATTTGATAGACATAAGCATAATAAGACCAATGCATAAAAAGCGACCTAAACACAATCATATATAGTGGTTCTGCTACTTCCTACTCTATTCCTGACGAACGCACTCTCTCCTAGAGTGTACCGAATTTCACTATTCAATAGTTTTAAATTAGGTTAACCATGAACCTTCACAACCTACACAAGGTTAACTAAGGAGCCTACATAAAGTAACCTTAGATGCCTACACAAGGTAACTTATGCCTACATAAGGCAATGAGTTCTACCCAAGAACTCTCCTGGGAGCCTACACAAGGCAACCCATGCCTACATAAGGCAAACACGTCCTACACAAGGATAATGTATTCTTCCGTTGGAGGCCTTATAAAAGGTCTTGGCGAGTTTGTCACTCAAACTCTGAATCTCAATCCTACATAAGAAAAATGCTTCAGACTCAACGGACTCCTTATACTTAAAAATAAGTGAGTGAGCCCCTTTCTCGCACAATCTGAAGATCTTCTATGTTGATGAAGAGTCTTCAGTTCCCTTGAACTGCAACTGCTTCTGATGCTTCGATCAATGCTCTGAGGTTGTGAGGTTTAGGGTTTGAAACTATCTTCTTTATTAAATAATATGAGTTAAATACCTAGAAAAGATTCCCATAAGTAAGCATTCAAGAGTTCCAACACAATAATTTTCCTACAAAAAGTGCTACTGGAAACTTAATGAATGCAAGAGTTCATAATTTAATCTAAGTAAAGAAGATAATAGTAAATCTCATGCTATGGATTGAATGATGAACTCTTATAGGAAAATAAAGATTGAGAATGAGGGTATGATCGGTTACAATAACTCTATCATGATTCCTTCAATTCTTGCTCTGTTTGCTAAGAAGCAACCTACCAGTATATATAAAGAAGAATTCCAACGGTAAAAAAGTATGCAGAAATCTGTCATTGTCAATGCTATCGAGTAGTCTTCGATTCCATCGAAATTTGAGTTTTGATCTTATCAAGCCTTCTTCGATTGCATCGACTTCCTATACTCATATATTCATTTTTGTGTTGAACAGATTTTGCTCAATCTTATCGAGTACCCTTCGATTCTATCGACGTGCACTTCGATGTTATCGAGAGGTGGTTTGATCCCATCGAATTCTCTTTAGAAAAATTACCTTTGGTTGCTGGAAGATTTTATCTCAATTTTCAATACTATCGATCATTATTCGATGCTATCGAATTTTAAAGTTCGATGACATTGAATGGTCTTTACTGTAATCGAAAAGATGGATATACCTGGATGGCTTGTAGGACAAAATGTTCCTAATTTTCGATGTAATCGAACAGTCTTCGATTCCATCGAGAACTTACTCTCGATGTGATCGAAGGTGACTTGATTATGTCGATGAACACTTAGAGAATATTTTCTGTGTAGAGGGAGTGCCCTTAGTCGATGCAATCGAATCGGGTTCAATGCTATCGAAATTTGAATTTCGATATCATCAAATTATATTCGATTGAATTTCGATATTATCGAACTCTATTCGATATAATTGACATTTCTCAGCAGATGGTCATTTTGTTGTTAGACAGAATGGGCCTATTGTTCAATGCAATCGAACCATGTTCGATAGAATCGAAAATGTCTTTGATTGCAAATCAATACAACCGAACCATGTTTGATAGAATCGAAAATGTCTTCGATTGCAAATCGATGCAATCGATTTTTTCCTGTATAGTTCATATTTACTCTGATATTCTAAGTGTTCAAAACTTAAGCTTACCAAAGATGATTTAAGAATTATTAAGGGTAAGACTAAGTTAAATGGGGTCATATACCTTAAGGGTTTGGTTAGGGAAGTGAAGCTTCATTTACATATTTGGAGCACTAAAGCTTCTTCTTGGTTGAGGTATTGATCTTGTAATCTTTAGCTTAGGGCTCACTTGAAGACTGACTCAACACTCAAATAATTTGACAAACCAGGGCACTTTCAAGTCCTAATGATCCCTGAAGTGCGTAGAGAAGGGTGAAATCGAAGCTTCTTTCAAGTTTTTAAGGTGGGTTTGTGTTTGAAAAGTTTTAGGTTTTTAAGGTGGATGCTTTTTTTTTTTTTTTTTTTAAATAATTTCTTTTGATTCCTTGTTTAAAATACACATGAATTGACGATTAGGATCGGTTCTTGATCACATGATTTGAAGAAGTTTTGGTTTTCAAAACAGTTAACAAAGAAGAAACTCACAACTTCTTAATACTTCATGATCCATGAGAACTTCGGCATTACCCATTTCTCGCTCATTCGCTCACGGCTCGATAAAGTATCCTGTTTCTCTTATACAGGTTGGTGATCCCGTTTTTAGTGGTAAGTTTCAATTTTTCATGTCCATCTTTGAATTATTTCCGTTCGACCATACAATTGTTGCACCTTTAAAATTCACGATTTTTCGTGTCCATCTTCTATGTGAAGAAAGCCAACGAAAGACTGCATCAACAGGAACTTATTACAGCAACTCAAATTATGAGCTAGTGATGGTTGAAATAAACTTCAAAAAGACTTTTATCTGTACGACCTTGACAAAGACCAATGATGAGTCTTCAATGCAAAGCTCGAATATTGCCAAGGAATTTTTTGAAGATGGCGGGAGATATTCATTCGATATAACTAAGGTTGACATAATTTTTTATCTACTTCTGGCCAAAAAGTTTATCAAATTATCACTGAGGCAGAGTATTCCTTCAACAAAGGAATTAAAGAAAATAGAATATTGTAAATGGCATATATCGTGTTCTCACTCTATAAAAAATTATGTTATTTTCAAGAACATGATCTAAGATAATAAAGACTCGGGAATGTTCAAATTTCATGAGAAAGAGAATGAAGCTACGCTAGTGGATACCAACATAATCATTCCTTCGATGGAGATTAATGTCATCACAACTAATTTAAGAAACGTAAACGCCCTAGAAAGAAATTCGACCTGAAAACAACAGCAAGACAAGGACACAATAATTGATCGAAATATGCTAATGAGAGATCAAAGCTGGTAGTTGGGTAGTAATGTTGATTCGGGCTATCACGGGAAGCCAATTATGTGAGCTATGTCATGAAGATATCTAATGCAAGATTCCACACGAGATTACTATGCGCCCAGAAAATAGGTGAACATGAACGACAATAACACAAATCGAAATTATCAAACCACTGATACAAAGAGTCATACAAGAAAGTGACCAATAATGGTTAAGCCCATCAATGCCGCCAAGGTCAACTGATGGGGTCAATGCTCTTCATCTAAAATTTATGTAATATTCACCGAAAATGATAAGAACTCAAAAATACCCTTTCTTTCTTCTAGTGTAGGTTACTTGAGTTTTTAATCTTTCCTTGTTTGACCTCAGGCCTTAAAATAAGTTAATAAAATATATTATATGAATGAATATAATACATTACAAATGTAAAGTTGGTTCCATGGACCCTGGGTTTAGAGCAGGTTTATATAACCTTAGGAACCCAAGCAAAGGCCTAGATTTTCTACTTAGAAATGAATACTTTGCCAATTTCTCCCTTTACATTGCTTTGACAAGCAAACGTGGCACTTTTAACGTGTGTAATTTGAGCGATGAGGATTGTACAAATATCCTGAGTTAAGGTGGATGAGTGCCATATCTTTAAGACTGAGGTGAACTTGCAACGAAGCCAATGAGCCGATCGGTAGTGGGTGCGGAACGGTGAAGCATTTACCGTGGGGCCCACCTTAATATATCCATTATTTATCCACTCCATTCATTTATTTTTCCCTGTCATTTTAGTGCATGATAAAAAATAAATAAATAAATAAATAAATAAAAAAAAAAAAAAGTAGAAGATCTAATTATAAAGTGGACCACACCATGGGAAATTGTGGTTATCGATCATTAATGGACGACAAAAGTTTTGGATCGACTACTAAGACATTAATGTGTGCCTTAAGAAGGTTTTAATGGTAGGGCTTTCAATCACCACTGTTTCTTAAGAATATGGTCCACCTGAGATTTGAATCTTTTTCATTTTTAGAATCTTCCTCTAAAATGATATGAAAAAAAAAAGAAGGGATAAACAGTGTGTTGACAGATTAGATACATCAAGGTGGGCCCCACGTCTTGGGTGAGCCTGGGTCTCACCTAATACGCTCCCCAGTGGTATGGTGGGGAGAGGCTTCGGTGGGATATCTGACCGTGGGGCCTAGCTTAATGTATGCTCTTTATATCTATGTTGTCCACCTGCTTTGAAAATTTATTTTAGGCCATTATTGAAGCCGATCTAAATTGTAGATGGAACGTAATACAGAAAACATTGGCAGTAGACTATTAAAAGTTTTTTATGAGCCACAAAAGTTTTTTATGAATCTTTGTCATCGGTATCTTTGTGACCTTATTAACAAGTTGATATTTGTGTTGTCTCTTCATCCATAGATCTTTGTGATCTTATTAACAGGTTAAATTGTGGGGATTTAATGAGCACCGGTGGGGCAAATTTTTAAGAATGGTGGTTGCTTTTTGGAAAATTTGACCTTCAAACGGAAGGAATCGGTGAAAACCTTAAAAGCGGGTCAGAAGGCAACCGCAGTCTATTTAACTGGGGCGCGGCTTCGGTGGATCTCCGGATCCACCTAAGTGGGTTGGACCCTTGACCGTATGGCCCACTTAAGTGCATATGTCTTATATCCACGCCGTCCATCAGTTTTAAAAAATCATTTTAGGGCATTATCCAACGAATGAAGTAGATCCAAACCTTATGTTGATCACGATATAGGAAAAGGTGGTAATCGACCATTAAAAGCTTCTCATGGGCTACAAAAGTTTTTTTTTTTCCTTTTATCAAGCTGATATTTGTTTGATCTCTTCGTCTAAGCTCTTGTGACCTTATCGAAAATTTAGATGGCAAAGAAAAAATCCAGAGGCACACATGAAGTTTTTAATGGTGACGATTCAGTCACTACTGTTTCCTGTGGTATGGTCCACCTAAATTTTGGATCTTCTTAATTTTCAGGATCATGCTTTAAAATGAGCTTTCAAAATACATGAACGGTGTGGATGTAAGTAAATATATCAAAGTTGGCCACGATTAGGGATCAGCTGACCCCAGTGGATCCCGAGATCTACTCAAACCGCGCCCATTTTGGTACCGCGAAGCAACAACGGTCGGATAATTACTGACACGTGTCAGTCAGTAGAAGCTTCACGAGTGCTTCACGAGGTGGGTGGATCTTGACTGCTGGGCCGACTGTAATGTATGTGACTACATCCACGCCGTCCATCCATATTGAAAGCTCATTTAAGGCATGATACCAGAAGCAGTTCCAAATCCGACCATAGTACAAGGAACAGTGGTGATTGACCGTTAAAAACTTCTTGTAGGGCACAAAAGCTTTGGATCAAGATGATATTTGTGTGGTCTCTTCATCCTGGTTTTTATACCGTTATCCACGGGTTGGATGGCAAATAAACAATCCAGTGGAATCTATAAAGTTTTTAATGGTGGGGATTCAGTCACGATTGTTTCTTGTGGTGTGGTCCACCTAAGATTTAGGTCAGATTCATTTCTAGTATCATGCCCTAAAATGAGATTTTAAAATGGTTGGACGGTGTGGATTTAAGACACATAAATCACTATGAGCCCCACGGTCAGGGGTACCACCCACCTTGGAGGATCCGGGTCTCACCTAATCCGCTCCCGTTGCTTCCGTCCGTTATCCTGGTGGCCACATGTTACAAGAACCTTGCTATCTCTTCCATAAGATAATCCTAACCTTCTAATTAGCAAATATTCTGATCAATGGTCCAGATTCAACCAAAAAAGGACAGATTAAAAACATTTTGTGAGCCACAAAAGTTTTAGATCATGCTGATATTCATTTTTTTTTTACCCTGAATCATTTAGGATTATGTGACCTTATCAAGAGGTTGGATGTGAAATAAATATTACGGTGGGGCCTGGGATGATTTTAATGGTGGGGCATTAAATCTCCACCGTTTCCAATAGTATGGTCCACCTGAGATTTAGATATGATTAATTTTTGTGCTGATGCCCTAAAATGATCT
Organism: Magnolia changhungtana; assembly: GCA_030180095.1. Lineage (NCBI taxonomy): Eukaryota > Viridiplantae > Streptophyta > Magnoliopsida > Magnoliales > Magnoliaceae > Magnolia > Magnolia changhungtana. The sequence continues at coordinate 2,183,263 of JASAUF010000198.1, read as the reverse complement.
GAAAAATTGGATGGACGGAGTGGATTCAGAATACATACATCAAGGTGGGCCCCACAGTAAGGGCCGCACCCGGGGTCGCACGTAATCCGCTCCCAAGATACACACGGCAAGCCCGGGTTTTCAGTCGTCTATGTGTGGGCCCCTAGTATTATGATGCACCGGCAGTTGTGATGTGATCCGCCCGTGGAAAGGGACTCGTTTTCGGTAGTCACCCCTCCAGTACACAGGTCGGTGCTTTAGAAGCTCTGTGGACCCACCAGGATGGACGTGTGTTTTTTCCACGTGGATCCATCCATTTTCACAGCCCAACGTATCCAAATCTCACGTGAGCCACACACCACAAACAACAGTGGTGATTGAACGCCCACCGTTAAAAACTTCTTGGTAGAATACTTGTGCTTTCCCTTCATCAACAGGTTGGATGACAAACAAATAAACATTACAATGGGCCCTGGGAAGTTTTTGATGGTGAGCGTTCAATCACCACTTTTTACTGTGGTGTGGTCCACCTGAGATTGTTATTTGCCTCATTTTCCAAACAGTGCACTAAAATGAGCTGAAAAGATGGATGGACGGAGTGGATAAAGCACGTACAACTATGGTGGGTCCACAGATGACCGACCAATACTGACGTACGACACGAATTGTACGGTGAGGAGCTCACCACGTCATAACGCGGTGTGGACACACTATGGGGCCCACCGTGATGTATGTGTTTTATACACGCCCAATCCATTTTTCCGGCTGCCATACCATATAAAATAGTGGGGATGATGAGGTCCAACCGTTAAACATTCTCAGGGTATACACAGTAATGTTTATTTGTCATTTAACTTGTTAATAGGGTCACATGGACCTTCATGAAAGGAATGCACGAATATCAGCTTGATCCAAAATTTCCGTGGCCATAAGGAAGTTTTCAATAGTGGTTGCTCAATTCCCACTGTTTCCTGTGGTGTGGTCCACTGCAGCTTTCAATATACTTCAATTTTTGTCCGATAATCTATAATGAGCTCGAAAAATGGATGAACAGTGTAGATAAATCATATACATCAGGTGGGCCACACTATAGAAAATAATATGTAGCCATTGATAAATAAAAAAGTTTGAGTGGATTTGGGTGATTTTTGTATAAGGTGCTCCTCCTGTTGGGGCAGCCAGCCTGTTTTGCACGCACATAAAAAGATGGAAGTCATCCGCAGCTGGATGGAACACGACTTGTGACTTAAACTACCGTAGAGTAGCTGATCAGCTAACCGGCATTTCCATGTACAAGTAATTAATCTACATGGGGGAACCTGCTTTCGTGCCTGGCTCCTGGCCCACAATACTTTCCCTATGTTGGGATGTCCCATTGCTTGTTATGGCTGTAACTTGAGGTTTGGGTTAACCGAAACAACATGGGTTGGATTGGATTGAGTTGTCGAGGCCTAGGGATGAGAAGGGCGAAAAAAGGGAGACGTCCTCCCCTGGTATAAAACATGGTTGAAAGTAAAAATTATTTATATTTCATTAATTTTTTTAAGAAAACTACATAAAAGGAGCTATGAATCTTACCTAGATGCTAAGATAAGCATTGTTGGAGAATTGGCCCGATGAAAACACTTTACTCTAGATTGAAACAAACAAGAGAAAAAAAAAAAAAAAAAAATCAAAGCAATTACACAGAGAGTACACAATTTTATTTTTTATGTTTTTAATTTTATGTGAAAAATTCTTATAAAAAAAAAACCATTTTTTAATTTTATGTGAAAAATTCTTATGGAAAAAAACCACCATATAAAGCGATGATCAATCAACTATTCAAAGAAGATTAAAGGGATTAAGAGAAATTAGAGCAAAAAACCCTAACTTTCTCCTCTTAGAGGCTCTCAATATACCAAAAAATCACCCAAATGTTTACTCTATCTTAACCTATAAGATTAGAGTTGTACACGAACCGAGTTGCTCGGTTAAGTCGATCGACTCGACTTGGATTGAAACTGGGTTCAATCCAAGTCAAACTATTTTTTAATGCTAAAAAAAATTCAATTCGAGTTGAGTTCGAGCTGGACTAAGATCTATTCGACTCGAGTCGGTCTTCGACTCGAACTTGAATTGGTTCAGCTCGGTTCGGGCTCAGATCGAAACACAGTTGACTGGGTATATAAATACTCGGTCGTCCAAAAAGGTTTAAAAAGACTCTAACCTAATCGATGTTGAGTCTCTAGCGTCCAACCCCACCTTACCACTGCCCTCTCTCCAGTCTCCAGTGTTTGACTGGCCACGCTCCGATTTAGCGAACGTTAAGCAGCATGTCAACACCCGCCCACTTTCGGCCGACTTTACTCTAGCAAGCACCGAGCAACGAGCAACGGTGAGCAGCCAAGCACCAAGCAGGTACTCTCCTCCTCCTCCTCCTCCTCCTCCTCCTCTCTCTCTCTCTCTCTCTCTCTCTCTCTCTCTCTCTCTCTCTCTCTCTATTTACCCCTCCCCTTGCCCGTCCAAGCGGTCGGCTACTATCAAATGTCCATGGTTAATAGACAGTGGCAGCCCGGTTGACCTGACCACTGGCATTGTGGTTGTGGCCCATTGTGTGTATACACACACACACACGATGTATATATATTATACAAAATATATAATAAATTTAGATATATCATGAAGTAAAAATTATGCTTAATTGCTTATTTAATTATATGAATATCAGAATGGTGGAAGTTTATTGAACAATTTAAAATGAAAAATATCCAACTATCCTATTTCAACAAACAAGTGTCCACAAATCAAATGTTAGAATTGCATAACAAATATGATTTTGACATATTATTTAGCAAAAGTGGGCTCTACAATTTTGTCGCTTTAGTTTGAGTTAATATACCCCATGTGTACCTTGTACAATTTTTGAGTTCTTACATATTGTTTCGACAAGAAAACAAATGTGCTTGGTTCGAGAGATTATCTTATTTGAGCATATCAAAGAGAATAAACATGGATCAATCATCATATTATTATTGCTGAATTCATTTACATCCCTTTAATATCCTTTGATTCTAAGATAGGTTAAGATAACAAGTTACAATTAATAAGTTTTATTTGTCTAATCTTAAATCATGCAGCATCTCGACGCTATTTTAGTCATCTCCTAATACTTAGGAGGAATTGCTGAATTGATCAACCAATCTTCAATACGATAGAAATTTCGGTAGCATTCCGACGCTATTTTGATAATCTCCCAGTACTTAGGATGAATTTATTCTTTCTAAAGAAGAGCTTGTGGAGATGAAGGTTGGATTTGAATGCTCCCTGCAATTCTAATACCATATTTGTCTGAATCAAGATTTAGTTATGCGACCCGCGCAACCAATAAATGTATTGCGCGATCCGCGTAACCGACACTTCTCTCTATTCTCTACCTTCAGTCGCTCTTCTCTGCTTTCTAAAATCTTCGATCCTCAAATGAGAGGGGGAATAGGGTATTTATAGGTACTTCACACATGCCATCCTCGATTCTTGTGCTTTCTTACTATCTTTCTTTTGTTGATTGCGCGATTCGCGAAACAGTATTTACTATTTGCGCGACCCGCGCAACGGACTTCCTTAGTTGCGCGACCTGTCCAATCATGCTTTCTTGTTGTGTGATTCGTGCGATAGACTTCTGTAGATGCACAACCCGCGCAATCATGCTTTCTGGTTGCGTGATCTGCACAACGGAGCTTCTTTGTTTGCCCGATCCGCGTAACTAATCAAACTGTTCTTCCATGCTTTCTCTTCATTTTATGTCCAGCTTTCATTCGTGAAACTTTCTCCCTTTCATGATTTTTATGCTCCAACACATATGAAGAGTCATACTCTACCAAAATATCAAATAATTTCACATTACACTAAATATATTGACGGATGGATATATGTGATGGTTAGGTGGATGGATGGATGGATGTATCATGTATGGATGTTTGGGTTGGATAGATGTAACTGTTAGTTTGTTAAATTGTTTTTAGTTTGTTAGATTATTAATTTATCGGATTGTTAAATTGTTAAATTGATTTTAATTTGTTAATTTGTTAGATTGTTAAGTTATTTTTTTATCTGTTACTATTAGATTGTGATTATGGTATTGTTTTTAATTTGTTGGATTTTTTAAAAAATAGATTGTAAGGAATAAGGATAGATAATCAGTTACCCGTTTGAAGATTTCTATGTTGCCATAGATAAATTCAATGTATTCTTAGAGGCATAAAAATTCTCAGATTGTCCCATTTTAAAACAGTTTAGGATTAGATATATTGTAATGCCTTCATTTATTCCAATTTAAATACATATGCCTGTTCTGGTTTGTCTTTCCTTTTTCTCTTTGGATATATTTTTTATAGTTATTTCCGTCATCAAATGTCCACACTTTGTATTGATGCTTGACATGAGAATCAAATACATGATGAATATATCTAAAGAGATAAAGGGAGATGCTGATAGAAATTTGTCATGACATTTAAATTGAAAAATAAAGGCTTTACAATCTATCCAACCTTGAACGGGTGACTAATTTAGACAGTTACGTAAGTATAACCGTCCAGGTAAGCATTACATCCTGCAATTCTATAGTGGCATGGTTAAGATTACAATATGTTAAAACATTGTCTTATATATGACTAGTGAGGAAGCCCCAAATACTCCTGGTACGAGTGTGCCAGCCACATCTCTTATTGTGGAGCGAGACATATCTTCAATTGCAGTTAGAGGAAAGAAAAGATCAGTAGTGTGAGATGAGTTTGAAGAAATCAGTGTTAATGGTGTGTTGAAGATCAAATGTATTCATTACAAGTCATTATGCAGTAAGAATTCTGAGAGTCAACAACACATTTAAATAGACATAATCAAAATTATTCTAAAAGACCAAAACTCCCACCACCAGGCTAACAATTGCTATCATTTAGTAAGTCAGAAGAGGATGATTCCCAATGAATAGTTTCCACTCATAAGTTTGAGAAAGATAAGCTAAAAATTAGTATGTTAGACTAGTGATCGTTGAAAAAAAATCTTTCAGAAGGATAGAAAGCAAAGTGTTTGTCTTTCTGTTAATTCTCTCACCCTCGAGCTAAGAAAGTCCCCCGCGTCACTGTGCAGAGAGTGTATTAAGATGTACACAAATGAGAAGAAGAAATTGAAAGAAATTTTGGCATCAATCTCCAAAATAAATTTGACTTCTAATTTAGTGTTATGTTCAACTTCGAACTTGAATTTAAAATCGAATTCAAACTCAACTCAAATTCAATATATTGAACTCGAACTCCATTAAAAATCATGAACTTGAATCAAAGTGACAAACTCAAACTCAGCTCAGAAGCTTGAGCTCGAACTTAGATTGAAAGCTCGAGCCCGAACTCGCCTTGAATTGGCCCAAGCTGCTAACCGAGCCGAGCCGAGCTGCCCAGTCAAGCTCGAGGACTGAGCCAAGTCGAGTTCGAGCTGGGGTAGCTTGTTGGCCGAGCCAATCCGAGCTGGGCTAAGCTCGACTAGGTTTGACTCGTGTACAACTCCACCTATAACTAACCCTAAAAGCTACCATTTCGAGAAGAAAGTGTCAAAAATACCCTTCCAAGAGTCTACTAACACTTGGACCTTTTTAGCGTGTGAAACATGGGTCATATGGGCTAATAAAAGTGAATAAACCCATAGTGATTTTGGTGTCATAATTTTAATAATCTCCACCTTGATAGAAAAATCTCTTCCTTGCCTTACCAATCTTCTTTTAAGCATCACCATCATCACTTTATGCACACTCTGTCTCTATTCATTTCTTATTAAGCCCAGAGAAGTTGAGTAAAACTTGAACTTTTCTACAAGAACAACCTTCATAAGCATGTCTGTCGGATTCTCACTGGTGTGAATCTTCTCAAAGTAATATCTCCTTCTCCTAGCATCTACCAGATAAATTGATGACGAACGTCAATGTGCTTAATGCAATAGTGACATACTGAGCTTCGCCAAATCAATTACGCTCTCGCTATCATAAAGCACAGGCATAGTTTCTTACTAAAGCCCCAACTCATTTATCATTCATTTCAACAAAATAACTTCCTTAAATGCCTCTGTCATTACCATGTATTCAGCTTCAGCAGTGAAAAGTATAACCATACAGTAAAGCTTAGACATCTAACTGATAACTCCACCCGCTAGCATAAATCAGTAACTGGAAGTAGATTTTTATTGTCCACATTTCCTGCATAATACGAATTAACATAGCGTCTCTCGTCTGAATCTCCAAAACAAGAGACGTAGTCCATCGTACCTCGTATAACTATTTCACTGCTTCCCAATGTTGCTTGCTGGGGTTTGGCATGTATCTTCTCTTGTTTACATATCCATGATCCTCAAGGACTGGAGTCGAGTCTTGACATTCTAATCGGTAATAGAAGATTTGATGCTCATCAGGATGAAAGACGTAGTTTGATCTGATGGGACATGCTAAAGGAATGCAATTCATAATCTCAAACTCGAGACCGTGTTATGAGATGTCCTCATCAAAGCATTTTACATATATGGCTAAAATGTTAGGCTCCTTCTATATCTCATTGTTATGGCTAGATGGTGGGGACTTCTCCCCCTAGTTGTCGACTGATGACACTAGTATCGATAATAATGCTTGTGTTGCAAGCAAGTTGTGCCCCTGGATGGTTGGAGTGGGCAAATCATGTCCCTAGTTGATTGATGTTGCAATGGGGAGGTTGTCCTTTAGATTGATTGTTGGAGGGGGAGGTTGTCCCCCAGGATAACTAAAGTGGGCATGTTATGCCCCTAATTGATTACAGTGGGAAGGTTGGGCCCGCGGTTGATTGATGTTACGCCAGAGAGGTTGTGTAACGCCCTGAAAATCGGGGGTCGAGTAGCAACTCAACACCCGAGTTCCAAAACATCACTTATGCAATATAAATGCTTATGATTGAATGTTGTCTGTGTTAGTGCATTAATCATGAGTGAGATTATACCAAAACAATAATTCATACTCCAGATCGAGTTATAAAACGCAAGCGGAAGACTGAAAGATGTATATAAATGTATATAAAGCCAGAAACAGTCACAATCGGTCTCCAGAGTATGAACACCTTACTGAGTCATCATATACATGTATTAGTTTCAAAATCAAAATGCCAAAAAAAAATGGTACAACTATAATGGTAAACCCTGTAGTCCCGTCATCTGAATGGCCTACGCGAAGCCTCCAGAGAACAGTATGTAGGAGAACTTGTCCTGATCATCGTAGTAATCCGGCACAGCCTCCTGCGTCTCATTAACACCTGCATCTAAGACAGGGTCTGGTTGGTGTGTACAACACCGTCCCGTAATATGGGAGTGAGTAGTTAACTCAGTGGAATGATAAAGCATAGGTTAACATGTTATCAATTCAGTCAAGCAGTAATGATAAAGCAGTACAATTAAACACTCCTAAATACTCTTATTAATGCAAGTATGGAATGTAGCCATGATGTATGTCCTTGCCAAACCTCCCTCATGCGACACCATCTTACGTCCGTAACATGCATTCATCCCTCAGTCTCTACAACGCCAGGCACATGCAGTGCTATGTTATGAGCGTAATTACCGAGTTGTTATTAGTGCATTTCATATAGCAGTATTGGGAAACTAAGGTACCTCCCTTATATCATTCCCAAACAATGATCCATTCTAGGGTCGTCAGTCCTAGATAATCTCATACGATGATGCGGTTCTAGGTCGCTATAAAGGGCTGTCAGGGCTGTTACATGCACTCGTTGCATCGCTCCCCATCACCTTATCAATACAGGCCTAGTTTATACTTTGTTTACTACAAGAAGGCTCGCCGCCTCTCTGCAGATTCAGAGTATGCTTGAGGTCACTACAAAGGGTTGTCAGGGCTGTTACATGCACTCGTTGCACCGCTCCCCCATCACCTTATTAGTGAAGGCCGATAGCTCGAATACAGTGTCCCATACCACCATATTCGGCTCACGAGTCTGGGTTGCTCATTGGTCACTACGGGAAGGATCGTGGCCCCAGCGTAGGCCGACAGCTCGACCACGGTGTCCCATACCACCATGCTCGGCTCATGAGTCTTAGCGGATCGAGGTACCAAGGTTAACGGGGTTTCACTGGTAAGTTTGGTACCTTAGGTTCAAGCAGTAGCGTCCAAACATGGTGAACACATAATAGGCCCATCAGTTTATTAGACAAGTTCGACTGGTACGAGCGTACGCTGAAGTAACCGACAAGATACCACTGTTGACAACCATCGTACAACTCGGATTCATTGAACGTGTCTTTTGTGACGAAATGACCTCAGCCACAAAATCAAGGCCTGTTACCGATTGTCTGGACTATATAAACAGTCCCAACCACATTCAATTACAACCAAATCTCCTAGCAGATAGTTAAAGCAGTAATGGATCAAGATTTCACATCATATAATCAAAGGTTCGACATTGTCCGCTTAGGGCTGCCAGGGCTGTTGCACGGAATCTTTACACCACTCCCCCATCACCCTTCACGGCCTTGGTCTTGCATTTTATGGAATATAATTTAAACATGGATTTATACATATGCATTGCATAGATAAACAGACACTATAATATACGGTACATGGAGGAAATCATACACATAGTTAAAGTAGTTGAGAATCATATCTCAACACTCATATACATTGTAATTTACTAACTACTTGCTTATTCAGACAATTGTACAAACACTTAGACTACACCTTCCAACATACCTGTAATATGCTAGTTAAAACACATGTCATAGCAAATCCTTTCACAAAGGAGTTGCCACATGAACCACGATCATGCATTCACGACCCATAGTCATGGCAAGCATAAATCATAGTTCCATATTCATTTGAACATTTCTACAAACACTTAGGCTACACGTTATAACATACATAACATATGTTGGGATAACATGTATTAGGCTAATCTGTTCACACAGAAGTTGATACACATGTATCTAGCATACATAGACAGCAATTAATCATGGCAAGCACAAATCCATATTTCATACATATACGATATTTTCTACAAATATGAGGAATACAGTATATTCAACATAATTAACGTATATATGAAAAATGAAACAGACAACACTTTGTACATGTGCAATAGCTTTCACGTCAGTAAAATATCATTAACTGACATTGAAATCCTTGAAAACTATAACCTATACGTTTAAAGTCCGCACCTTACGCCGTAGAAGCGTCACGAATATGCTAGATCTCTAAGCCTTCATCTACGACGGTCTATCAACCTATAACACGATTTAAGTAAGCTACTTCGCTACTTGTAGCAATTGAAACCCTAGAATAGATTAGGGTTAGGTTTTTCTTACATAAGTACTTCGACAGAATCACTGGAATAGCGATTAGAAGATAATGGCTAAGCACGTAGATCGATAAGATAGAGTATCAGGAAGCTTCTCCCACCATTCTCACAATTTGTATGGGCTAAATGAGAGAGGGTTTAAGGTCCTTATATAGGCCCAAAACTAACAAAATAGACTCAGGGTCATGGTATACCTAGGTTATAGCCAAAGTGAGGTTGTTCCGTCTCAACGGAGCACTTCAGGAGCCCCCCTTGAGCCAAAGGTCGGACTTAAGCTCACAGACCTTGGATCTAGGTCGAGTTAAGTTTTCGTTCCAGTCAGGTTTCCATATTACACGTGGCGGACCAATTTCAGTTCAACGGTCACTGAAACACGATCAGGGTTACAAGTACACAGACATGTATGAGAAATATTCCCTAATCCGAGGGTGTATTTGGGTCAGATTCCGACGGTCTGATTGCTTAAATTTGGCCCGCAAGTGACAAGTCTCAGATTACTTAAATTGGATTTAATTTCTAAAGAAAACCATGTTTTCTCACACTCTTCGCTCCGGGCTCAAGCGAAGACTTCCGAGACGATTATCAAGCCTAGCAAGGCGATCCTAATTCTTGTAACCTCATATTATTCGGACTTTCGATGTGCGGTCCAGATCTGATATAGAGTTTCGTGATGCTCCCAAGAGCAGCCGGTAATGAGATTGATCCTAGATTTTTGGGTAATATAGCGTTAACGATTCCATAAGTTTTGGGTCTTGTAGATCGTATTTAAAGTGATTAGTGTGGATCTCGTATGAAATCTAGTTTAACACTAGTTAATCCTCGTCTAATTTCTAAAGGATTTGGTCTTGAGTGATTTCTGCCTGAGATGGTACTCGGGTTTTTATACGGATTTCTAAAGCATTGTTCTTCATCACCTAAACTTTAGGATTCATGTCTAATATGACAGTATTTAGAAACATTTAAAGAACAAGGTGGTGAAAGGTGAAATGGGAGATTTTGATGGAAATGGGTTCAAAGGGGATTTGAGACTTTGGGATTGAGTTTTTGAGAAGCAATTAAGGTGTTCGGATCAACCCATTGCCTAAGTACGTCTAACTCCAAGTTGGCAAAAATCTGGGGCGTTACAATCTACCCCCCTTAAAAATAATTTCGTCTCTGAAATTGCCTAAGGGAGATGAGTAAAGATTTTATTACTTCCTTTGCCTAAGCCTATTGACTTCAAGTTTATAAGCATGGTAGGGTGTATATTGTCCATGCTAGTGTGGTACATTTTAGTCTCTACCCCCCTTAAAAACTTATTTCTTTATCTCTTACTTATATCCTAATGGTTTGCTACAATGAATTTTTTTCCCTGTTTGGAGTCTTGACTACGATTCCCATCTATTTAGAGTAAGATAGTTGTTTTCAATGCTTGACCAACACAGAGAGATGGTTATAGTGGGCTTGATCCCAATACATCGATCATCTACCTGACCAGGGTAGAAGGCTCATTGTATCCCTTCCTAGTCCTGATGGCTCCTGGTCTTCTGCTCGGTCAAGCAGTGAGTCCATTGGTAGTCACCCAGGATTGAGAATTGGGTTAAGCCGCGAATGCTTCGCAGTTGTATATTTCAGTAACTCCATAGTCTGATCACCCATAAAGCTTAGGGAATGTCCATTAATGAAAGGTTCAAATTTTCTAGTCATAAGTCCACTCGTTGGGTCTTGGTCTAGGAGAGTCCTCATCTTAATTCGTGTCCATGGTAGTAGTTAAACTCGTACTCATTATTAGGCCCTTTCTTTAATACGAATTGGTTTAATACATGAATCCTAATTGATTTCCTTCGATGATTTCATTATTGACATTCTAAGGAAAATTCAGATCCTATTTAGTGACCTATCTTTACGTATAGTCTACATCAATTCCATTCGATCCTGGGCCAGTAAGCTATCAGCCCACCAAGCTTCCGTTACGCCTATGAGTGGGTAGACGAGTATACCTACCTAACTCGACCGCATTCATAACCTTTCTACCCCCCTTAAAATTGTTTCTACTCTTAGGGTTCAAGAATTTGTACATCAATCTGTATGTCAGAACGAGTTGAAATTTGAGACCTATCTTTGGTATGAAATGGGAAGCGATCTATCAATACATTGGTCTCCTTTTCATCGATGATGTGTATTATGGCATTGGTACCTATGGTCATAAAAAGGAGCAAAAATGATGAGTGTTGTGGTTGATTCCAGGGATGAGGTAAATTTTGTGGTAAGGTGCCTAACTATACCAGGGAAGGACCTTTGCCATGGTCCCGACTTACTTTCTTTAATCATGCCTAGTTTTATACTGTAAGATAATTTATACATTATTAGTACATAAGAAATTTGGACAAAATAGGTTAACGACAGACTATCCTTCTAAGTTCATATGCACGTTATGCATGCCAGAATGGTCTGTGGTTCGAGGCCTAATTCCTAACTGTCTATTGCCAATTTGAGAAATTTCTTAGGCCTAAAAAGACAAAGTCTCTATCAGCTATATATTCCTAACACTTCTCAAGGATGAAATAATAAACTTTTAGTTGCAAGTGGTTGGGCCAACACGGAAGGAAAGTTGTGTAATGGGTCTGAGTCGAATACATAGACTTTCTGCCTAGCCAGAACAGAAAATTTGTCATATCAATTCTTAATCCTAGTTGATCCCGACCTTCTGCTTGATCAGAGCATAGAGTTCATTGGTAACTACCAAGATTGAGAATTCAATTCAAACCACGAATACCTCACTTCTATATAGTCCTCTACTCCGTGTTCCCGATTGTAATAAGTCTTTGGGAAGGTAATTCTAAGGGTTGTATTGATTTGACCTAACATTAAATTCAAGAGATATATAAGTTTTCTATGAGCGTGAATAGTTTCTACGTAAAACAACCTTTCTAAGAGTTATTAAAGGAGCCTGCGAGTACCAAGGGGATTCAACGAAGGAATGGGGTCTCGCTCCAACTTAATCAAGTCAACTAACTAAATCTATCTTTCAATTGTCTTAGCATAATCAGTGTTTTACATTCCTTAGTATAACCAACTAATAGTTGTAATCCATAGTCTATGCTTATACGCTAGGTGATTTCATACCCTTTCTAATACAAGAAATTGTTTATCACTTAGGGTCAAACGTTGTCTGATTAGAATTGAGTTGCCTGCACTTGAATTTAACTACGCTCGAGCATTTCACATATGCCCATACCAACTAAGAGGTTCTAGAGTTCATGTTATTAATTTATTGGATTTCCCATACTGTTAGGTCTTTCAAAATCTAGGAGCACCACTCTAGGTCCAAAACTCTATGGGCCTATTTGGCCAGTCGTCTTAAGTTGTATTAAATGGGGCTGCATCGCTAATCCCACCTTGGAATTTAGAGTGGCATGTTTGGTAGGAGGGTGGGTGGGGATTAAAATTAATTTTATAGGCTTTAGAAAATGAGCCTGGTGTTGGAGAGTGTGAGATGGGATTTTCAAATCCCATAGTGATGATTTCTAAGTGTAATTTGAAAGAAAATCCCGGATTTGCTTATAATTGCATACATTCCAAACATGGTTTTGATAACCATGGGATACACCCAATCTAGGGACAATACCTTACACATGCATTTATTGTTACTTTCACAATTCCATCCACCTTAAACTCACCTAATGTAGTTGGCCGAACGGGCCCTAAATGTCCCAACATGTGGAGGTTATGGAAGGTATGGGACACAAAAATGTGGATTTTGTGCTCAGATGGTGAGGCCAAGAGGAGTGAGAGATGGGTTTAGAGGTGTAATGGTGGAGGGTGGAAGGAATTCGCAATTGTCAAGTACAACTCCAACTTGTCCAGCGTTCTACACATTTAATAACAAAAGGAATTTCATGCATTTCATTTAACAAAATTTGTCACAATATAGGGAATAAAGTTCTACATAAATTATGACAGGAACGCATGCAACTATACTAAGCCCGAACCACCAAGCACAAATACACTTTCTACCTACTACACTACTAAGTACAGGAATCATTTAAACACAAACATCCTAAAACAGCAACGAACAACCTAAAGAGCGACGGCATAGATGACTAGGCATCCGAGTCTGGCGACGGAGGAGGGCACCCTTTCTCTTTCCCATGAGAGAAAGAAAGGTGGAGATCGAAAATATGGCTGTAACTATCTCGAAGAAGGCCATTGGAGAGGAACAAAGTCTAGGATTGAGATGGATGGTGGAGTTGTGAAGTAATGAGTCACAAAAGGGGGTTTATGGACTCAAAACAAGGAAAAGAAGGAGATGGGAGATGCATGTAACTGTAGAGCGCAGTTGGGAGCATAAAATGATGAAAACACTAATTTTCTAAGAAGAATGAGGAGGGATATGAAGTTCTCACGATTCTAAGACATAATATGGGGATTTGTGAGTTCAAATGAGAGGGGATGAAGAGTGTAGCAGCAATGGAGGAGGGTCTTGACAGGGTGATAGGTATTGTGCACGAAAACGAAAGAGGAAGAGGTTGGAGAGGCAATTTTTGTAAAAAATCAGAAGTTTTGTGGAGAAAGGAGAGCTTGGAGTGGTGGTTTGTGAAGGATTTAGGTGTCTGAGAGGGTTTTAAGCCATGGCCTACACCTCAGGGGGTTACCCTAGGCCCCAAAGACCATCGGCCCGAGTGACCCGCCCGGCCGGGCCCATTAACCGGCGAGGCCTTGCCAACTCGGCAAGGGCCTCGCCACTCTCTGGACAAAGTGGCGATGCCTCGCCACTTGGGCGAGGTCCTCGTGCTCCCTAGGCCCCAAAAAGGTATGGGTCGCACCCTGGGTCCCTCTGAAATGGTGTGGGTAGGCCCCCAACTCCGATTTGCTTCGTTTCGAGTCGTTTCGGGTGGTTTCTGATGCACAGTTATATCTGTACATTCCTAAGGGCTGGGATGGGGTGATTCGTGATCTATACTCGTTGTTTGACGATGTAGAAGTGGTTTGGGGTCGACTCATGTGATCATGGATGAGTATGGACCCGATCTCGGCAACCGTTTTCAGTGAACTTCGATAATTGGCGAAACCGGGACACCTATGAATGTTTCTACGTTTTTCTCGCACCCACATAAGTCGAAAGGTGCAGCGTACGTCGTGCGACCATAACCCAGGTCCAGTTTAATCCAAATCATGCTCTGATACCAACTTGTAACACCCTGAAAATCGAGGGTTGAGTAGCAACTCAACATCCGAGTTCCAAAATATCACTTATGCAACATAAATGCTTATGATTGAATGTTGTCTGTGTTAGTGCATTAATCATGAATGAGATTATACCAAAACAGTAATTCATACTCCAGATCGAGTTATAAAACGCAAGCGGAAGACTGAAAGATGTATATAAATGTATATAAAGCCAGAAACGGTCACAATTGGTCTCCAGAGTATGAACACCTTACTGAGTCACCATATACATGTATTAGTTTCAAAATCAAAATGCCAAAAAAAATGGTACAGCTATAATGGTAAACCCTGTAGTCTCGTCATCTGAATGGCCTACACGAAGCCTCCAGAGACAGCATGTAGGAGAACTCGTCACGATCATCGTAGTAGTCAGGCACAGCCTCCTGCGTCTCGTCAACACTTGCATCTAAGACAGGGTCTGGTTGGTGTGTACAACACCATCCCATAACATGGAAGTGAGTAGCTAACTCAGTGGAACGATAAAGCATAGGTTAACATGTTATCAATTCAGTCAAGCGGTAATGATAAAGCAGTACAATCAAACACTCCTAAATACTCTTATTAATGAAAGTATGGAATGCAGTAATGATGCATGCCCTTGCCAAATCTCCCTCATGCGACATCATCTTACCTTCGTGGCATGCGTTCATCCCTCAGTGCTCCACAACGCCAGGCACATGCAGTGCTATGTTATGAGCGTGATTACCGAGTTGTTATTAGTCCTTTTCATACAGCAGTATTGAGAAACTAAGGTACCTCCTTTATATCATTCCCAAACAATGATACATTCTAGGGTCGTCAGTCCTAGATAATCTCATACGATGATGCGGTTCTAGGTCGCTGTAAAGGGCTGTCAGGGCTGTTACCGCACTCATTGCACCGCTCCCCGATCACCTTATCAATATAAGCTTAGTTTATACTCTGTTTACTACGGGAAGGCTCGTCGCCTCTCCGTAGATTCAGAGTATGCTCGAGGTCACTACAAAGGGCTGTCAGGGCTGTTACACGCACTCGTTGCACCACTCCCCCATCACCTTATCAGTGTAGGCCGACAGTTCGAATACAGTGTCCCATACCACCATATTTAGCTCACAAGTCTAGGTTGCTCACTGGTCACTACGGGGAGGTTCGTGGCCCCAGTATAGGCCGACAGCTCGACCACAGTGTCCCATACCACCATGCCCGACTCATGAGTCTTAGCGGATCGAGGTACCAAGGTTAACGGGGTTTCACTGGTAAGTTTGGTACCTTAGGTTCAAGCAGTAGCGTCCAAACATGATGAACACATAATAGGCCCATCGGTTTATTAGACAAGTTCGACTGGTACGAGCGTACGCTGAAGTAACCGACAAGGTACCACTGTCGACAACCATCGTACGACTCGGATTCATCGAACGTGTCTTTTGTGGTGAAATGACCTCAGCCACAAAATCAAGGCCTGTTACTGATTACCTGGACTATATAAACAGTCCCAACCACATTCAATTACAACAAAATCTCCTAGCAGATAGTTAAAGTAGTAATGGATCAAGATTTCACATCATATAATCAAAGGTTCGACATTATCCGCTTAGGGCTGCCAGGACTGTTGCACGGAATTGTTACACCACTCCCCCATCACCCTTCACAGCCTTAGTCTTGCATTTCATGGAATACAATTTAAACATGGATTTATACATATGCATTGCATAGATAAACAGACACTATAATATACGATACATGGAGGAAATTATACACATAGTTAAAGTAGTTGAGAATCATATCTTAACACCCTTATACATTGCAATTTACTAACTACTTGCTCATTCAGATAATTGTACAAACATTTAGACTACACCTTCCGACATACCTGTAATATGCTAGTTAAAACACATGTCATAGCGAATCCTTTCACAAAGGAGTTGCCACATGAACCACGATCATGCATTCACAACCCATAGTCATGACAAGCATAAATCTTAGTTCCATATTCATTCAAACATTTCTACTAACACTTAGGCTACACGTTATAACATACACAACGTATGTTGGGATAACATGTATTAGGCTAATTCATTCACACAAAAGTTGATACACATATATCTAGCATACATAGACAAGAATTAATCATGGCAAGCACAAATATGTATTTCATACGTATACGATATTTTCTACAAATACGAGGAATACAGTATATTCAACATAGTTAACGTATATTTGAAAAATGAAACTGACAGCACTTTGTACATGTGCAATAGCTTTCACGTCAGTAATATATCATTAACTGACATTGAAAGCCTTGAAAATCATAACTTACATGTTTAAAGTCTGCGCCTTATGCCATAGAAGCGTCACGAATACGCTAGAATCTCTAAGCCTTCGTCTACGACGGTCTATCAATCTATAGCACGATTTAAGTCAGCTATTTCGCTACTTGTAGCAATTGAAACCCTAGAATAGATTAGGGTTAGTTTTTCTTACCTAAGTATGTCGACAGAATCACCGGAATAGCGATTAGAAGATGATGACTAAGCATGTAGATTGGTAAGATAGAGTATCAGGAAGCTTCTCCCGCTATTCTCACACTTTCCCTCTCTTTTCTCTCTTCTCTCTCCTAGGTTTTCTCAAATTCGTATGGGTTGAATGAGAGAGGGTTTAAGGTCCTTATATAGGCCCAAAACTCACGGAAATAGACTCAGGGTCATGGTATACGTAGGTTATAGCCAAAGTGAGGTTGTTCCGTCTCAACGGAGCACTTTTGGAGCCCCCCTTGAGCCAAAGGTCGGACTTAAGCTCACAGACCTTGGATCTAGGTTGAGTTAAGTTTTCATTCCAATTTCCAGATCACACATGGCGGACTAGTTGCAGTTCAACGGTCACTGAAACACGATCAAGGTTACAAGTACACGGACATGTATGAGAAATGTTCCCTGATCAGAGGGTGTATTTGGGTCAGATTTCGATGGTCTAATTGCTTATATTTGGCCCGCAAGTGACAAGTCTCAGATTACTTACATTGGATTTAATTTCTAAAGAAAACCATATTTTCTCACACTCCTCGCTCCAGGCTCAAGCGAATAGCCCTGGGACACTATCTGGTTTTGACTTCCAAGATAGTTGTCAAGCCTAGCAAGGTGGTCCTAATTCTATAACCTCGTATTTTTCAGACTTTCGATGTGTTGTCCAGATCTGATACGGAGTTTCATGATGCTCCCGAGAGTAGCCGGGTAATGAGATTGATCCTAGATTTTTGTGTAATGTATCGTCAACGATTCCATAAGTTTTGGGTCTTGCAAATCGTATTTAAAGTGATTAGTGCAGATTTCGTATGAAATCTAGTTTAACACTAGTTAATCCTCTTCTAATTTCTAAAGGATTTGGTCTTGAGTGATTTCTGCCTGAGATAGTACTCGGATTTTTGTACGGATTTCTAAAGTATTATTCTTCATCACCTAAACTTTAGGATTCATGCATAATATGATAGTACTTAGAAACATTTAAAGAACAAGTGGTGAAAGGTGAAATGGGAGATTTTGATGGAAATGGGTTCAAAGGGGATTTGAGACTTTGGGATTGAGTTTTTGAGAAGTAATTAAGGTGTTCGGATCGACCCATTGCCTAAGTACGTTTAACTCCAAGTTGGCAAAAATCTGGGGTGTTACAGGTTGCCCCCTTGGTAGATTCCTGGAGGGGGAGGTTATCCCCCTAGATGATTGATGTTGCGACGGGGATATTGTCCCCTTATGGACTTATGATTTTGAAAAATGAACTCATTGGGGATGCCCTTTGCATATTTATGAGCGAAGAGATTGGACTAGATGGGGGTGCCCCTTGCACGATGAGCGGGTCGAACTCCGAACGATAGTCGATGGCATGGATAAATTGGACAAAGATGAAGAGGAGTCTCTTCTTGGATAATATTGATGATACAGGTACCCGATGACATCCATTTGTCAACTATGATTGGGATACCATGGGTTCCATCTTAGCTGTTTTTGTTGTGGTGGCGGTTGTCCTTGTTGATGGGCGAATGGTGTGCCATCGGTAAAGGCGGCATGATTATCTTCTTCCATTGGATGGGGGTCAGGAATACTTTTGTCACCATTCTTGTATATGATAGGCCTTCCTTCCATTATTGGATACATTGGGGAGGCTTGATGAGGCCACCAAGGGGAGATTGTCCCAGCCCTTATTCCAGCTTTAACTTGTTCCCCATATGGATGACTTGGATAAAGTTGGTATACAGATATGAAACAAAGTATCCAAAGATACTCGAGTTTGTTGAGTGGATGATTATGAAGATTTTCTTCTTGTTGTTGATGAGTGTCTTCATTCTGGTAGACATGGCGTGCCATCGTCCAATGTAAGTTGACAATGACTCATCATCCCTTTGCCTTAAGACAACGAGATCTGCCCTTCTAGGTGTTGAGTTGAGATTGTATGCGAAACAGTCAACAAATGCTTGAGAAAGTTGCTCCCAAGTCTTGATTCGATGGTAGTCCAATGACGTGTACCAATCTAATGCGTCACCTTTTAAGGACTCTAAAACATACGGATCAATGCTCCGTTATTGCCAATCACTGCATTAAGCTATCCACAGAACACTCTCAGGTGGTCTATAGGACACCCCGTACCATCATATATTTTAAATTTTGGCACCTCAAAGCTTGAAGTTGCTTTTGTGTTAGGAAAGGGACAGAGGTCCCCGAACTTGGTTGATGGAAGATCCACCCCATATTGCTTCTGCATCTTCCTCTTTGTAACATCCCGAATTTTTGCCAACCCGGATATAGTCGTCCTTAGGCAATGGGTCGATCCTAACACCTCTTTAACTTGTCAAAACTCAATCCCAAAGTCTAAAATTGCTTTTTTACCCTTTTCCTTCACAAATCTCACCTCGCGCCACCTCGTTCTTTAAATCTTTCTAAGTACTTTCACATTAGACACAAATCTTAGAGTTTAGGTGATGAAGAACAATACTCAAACTCAAAATTACTGTAAACATAAATAAAATGGGCTTTTGACCATTAACCTTATGGAATCATCGACGAATAGGTTATTTAGAAACATTAGCCTCTCCTGCCCTAGAACCTTCTTCTGTTGTAATTAGGGTGTGATTTAGTTAAGCGTTAATTCTTTGAACCACCTTCTATATAAACTACCAAAGGCCCAAGTACCACCCCAGATAGAAATCTTATAAGACTGAATCCTTTAGAAATTAGACAAAGTTAACTAAGTGCTACACTAGATCACATACGAAATCCGTACTAATCACTTTAAATCCAATCTGTAAGGCCCAAAACTTATAAAATCAGTGACGCTATGTTACCCTAAAATCTAGGATCAATCTCATTACCCGGTTGCTCTCGGGAGCATCACGAAACTCCGTATCAGATCCGGGCCGCACATCGAAAGTCTGAATAATACGAAGTAATAGAATTAGGACCACCTTGCTGGGCTTGACAATCATCTCGGAAGTCGAATCCAGATAATGTCCCACGTCTATTCGCTTGAGCTCGGAGTGAAGAGTGTGAGAAAATGTATATTTCTTTAGAAATCAAATCTCGTTTAAGTAATCTGAGACTTGTCACTTGCGGGCCTGATATGAGCAATCAGACCATCAGAATCTGACCCAAATACACCCTCAAATCAGGGGAAATTTCATACACATGTCCATGTACTTGTAACCTTGATCGAGTTCCGGTGACCGTTGAAATGAAACTGGTCCGCCACGTGTGATCTGGGAACCCGGTGGAAATAAAACCTTAACTCAACCTAGATCCAAGGTTGGTGAGCTTAAGTCCGACCGCACGCAGAAAAGGGGTCGCCAGAAGTGCTCCGTTAAGACGGAACAGACCCACTTTGGTTATAACCTAAGTATACCTTGACCTTAGGTCTATTTTGGTGATGTTTTAGGCTATATAAGGACCTTAAGCCCTCACTCCCTTATCCCATACGAATTTGAGAAAAAAAACCTAGGAGAGAGAAGAGAGAAAAGAGAGAGAAAGTGTGAGAGAAGTGGGAGCATCTTCCTGATACTCCATCCCCCTGCTATATGTGTTTAACCATCGCTACCTAATCACTTTTTCGGTGATTTTGGCTTCGTTCGTAGGTAAGAAAACCTAACCCTAAGCTGGTTTAGAGTTTCCAAGAGTATAGGTGATGGAATAGTTGACTTGTTTCATGAATCAGGTTGTCGTTGTGCCGTAGACAAAGGCATTGGGTTCAAATTGGTTTCGGTTCAAGTTTACTGATAAAAGGTGCGAACTTTAGATGTATAGGTTATGGTTTTCAACGCTTTCAATGTCAGATAATGATAGATTCATGATTTGAGTGTGATTGCACATGCACAAACCAATGTTCGTTTTGCGCTTTGATTGCGTATACAAATTATGGTATATTGTGTATTCTGTATAATTGTAGAAAATACCATATACATATAAATTTTGAAAGTATGTTAGCCATGATTTATTACTGTATGAACATGCTATATATGTATAGTACTCACTCGGTGAAAAGATTCGCCCTAATACATGTTTTTGCTAGTTTATGCTATGTATGTTAAAAGAGTGTATTCTAAGTGTTTGTGAAAATGATCGAATGAGTATAGAATTCTCATTCATGCTCTCCATGACTAATTGTCATGGATATATGATTGTTGTATAGGCGATACCCCTTTGACGAAAGGATTTGTCCTAAATCACGCCAAGGCCAATATACGTTATACATGTTAAATTGTGTAGCCTAAGTGTTTGTGAAATTGTTCAAATGAATATGGAACTTGGATTCATGCTTGCCATGATTATCCATCGTGGGTGCACGCGTGTTATCCATAGGGCAGCTCCCTAGTGAAAGGATTTGGCCTAATACCTATGTGATCAACATACGTCAGGTATGTTGATGTATGCAATCAAAAATGTTTGTTGGAATGTTTAAATGAGTAGTAGTTAGTAAATTGTAATGTATAAGGGTGTTGAGATAGGATTCTCAACTACCTTAGTGATGTGTATGATTTCCTTCATGTAAGTTGTTTAGTTTAATCACTTACTGGTTTATGAAACGCATGTGTTTGGATTTCCTGTTTACATTGTGTTTTATAACATGCTTGTTAATATGTTTGAATTACTTATTTATTTAAATTCTGCTCTGACTACTTCACATATTTAAGTTGTATTCCATCAAATCCGTGATGGGTGATGGGGGAGCGGTGTAACGATTCTCGTGCACTTACAATGTACCAGTAGCCCCTAGCGGACAATATCAGACTTTGATTGTGTGATTTGAAATCTTGATCCGTTACTGCTTTAACTATCTGTAATTGAATGTGATTGGGGCTATTGTATAGTCCAGGCAATCGGTAACAGGCCTTGAGTTCGTGGCTGAGATTCATTTGCCACGAAGGACGTGTTTGACAAACCCGAGCCGTACTTCGATTGTCGGCAGTGGTTAGGCCACATGAAGTGCTTATGCACTTCATGTCGTTCAGCTGGTTGTGTGCTCGTGCTAGTCGAGCTTGTCAAGTAACTCGATCTGTCCAATGTATGTTTACCATGTTTGAACATTACTGCTTGAACTTAAGGTACCAAACTTACCAGTGCAACCCCGTTAACCTTGGTACCTCGATCCGCTAAGACTCATGAGCTGGGCATGGTGGTATGGGACACCGTGGTCGAGCTGTCGGCCTACGTCGGGGCCATGTGTCTCCCCGTAGTGACTAGTGAGCAACCAGACTCGTGAGCCGAATATGATGATATGGGACACTGTATTCGAGCTGTCGGCCTACACTATTTTGATGGGTGATGGGGGAGTAGTGTAACGATTCTATGTAATGTACCACAGTACCACGACGTGCCCGTGTGTAGTGACCTCGAGCATACTCTAAATCTACGGTGAGGTGACGAGCCTTCCCGTAGTAACAAAGTATAAACTAGGCCTGTATTGATAAGGTGATGGGGGAGTGGTGTAACGATTCCGTGTAACAGCCCTGACAGCCCTTGCAGTGACCTAGAAACACACCACACCATCATATGAGATTGTCTAGGACTGACGACCCTAGAATGGATCATTGTTGGGGAATGATATAAGGGAGGTACCTTAGTTTTCCAATACTGCTGTATGAAAAGGACAAATAACAACTCGGTAATTATGTTCATATCGCACTGCATGTGCCTAGAAGATGTGAAGCACTGAAGGATGAACGCATGCCGCAGACGTAAGATGGTGTCGCATGAGGGAGTATGTTGGCAAGGGCATGCATCATGACAGCATTTCATACTTGCATTAACAAGAGTACTTAGGATTGTTGATTGTACTGCTTTATCATTACTGCTTAACTGTTTTGATAACATGTTAACCTATGCTTTACTGTTCCACTGAGTTGATCACTTACACCCATGTTACGGGACAGTGTTCCGGATACCTACCAGACTTTGTCTGATTGTAGATGGCGACGCTACTCCTGAGGCGGAGCCGGACTTTTCTGACGACAAGAATGCTTCCTTGTATATATTATTTTCTGGTGGCTTCATGCGAGTCGTGCCTTGATTGACGGGGTTACAGGGATGTTGACTAGATGACACTACACCTTTGGTATTGTAAGGGTTATGGTCTCATACTCCTTTGGTTGTCAAATTTTGATGTGTCAAAACATCTATCTGTGTCTTGTGCTTATATGATGATTTTTATTCAAAACACTGCTTAAATACTTCAAGAAGTTATAAGTTGGATTCTTCAAGATGTTTCAAGTTGAAGCTCAAGATGTTGAAGTTCAAGATGCTACTATGTAAATGTTCAAGTCCTAGAGAACGACTCATGACTTCAAGACTAATAAGCAATGCATGAAGTAGTTGTTATGCTGATAAAGATCTCAAGTTTGAAGCTACAACAAAGTTCAAGATCTCAAGCCTGATATTGTTCAAGATCTCAAGCCTGATATTGTTCAAGATTTCAAGCCTGATATAGGTTCAAACAATCTACATTCGTTGAATGGTTGAAGTTCAATATCCATACGACATGTTTCAGGTTTGAATGACCTTAGGTTGACCCTTTAAGTAGGTCATTTTGGATACATAAATCAAATGTTTATTTAACATAAGTTTGGTCTATTCCAAGACCAAATTCTAGCTCTGTTCGACCGGTCCCAGATTGGTTCGACTAGTCCAAGAAATTCCACGATCAGTCTAATTAGTTGAAGATTTTTCGATTTTTTGGAATGCCCACGACCGATCTGAAGTCCTTCGACCGGGCCGTAGTTGGTTGGCTTCGACTTGTCCACGATCGGTCGTGGAGCTACGACTGAAAATCCAAAGAACTTACTTCATGGTCCCACGACCGGTCGTAGGTGACCCACGACCGGAGTAGGGTACTCACAACCAGTCGTGGAACGGCTTTCAAAGATCGCGCTCAATTTTTCAAAAATTGTTAGAGCTACGACCACCCTAGGTTTCTAAGACCAAATCGTAGGAACGATTTTTTTCTTCTATAAATTGAACACGAAATTCGAGTTTTTACATCCTAACTCCATTCCATTTCAAGAATTTTCAAGTAATCACTCGAGATAAGTCCGTGTTTATTTTAAGCTAAATTGTGCTTATTTAATATTCCTTTTTGCTAGCTTATTTAATTTGATTTTGTTTCTCTATTCCAATCATATTTGAAAAGAGGAATTATATTATTCCTTCTTCTTGGAATCAAAATCAAATATTGCTACGCCCAACAAGTTAAATCTAAAATCTATTAGAATTTAGAACCTTATGAATGTGAGTATTGGAAATTGAACTTTGACATTCAATCATCTACTCCGATTGGTTCTACCGGGCTGCTAAAGGAGAAATTTAGGTATTTTACATTTCTGTAAAATTCATTTATTTTTGGTTTTGTTTGAGGTTAAGCTTTAAAAAATCTCATTGTATTGGTTTTGTTTGAGATTGAGCGTAAAAATCTCATTGTATTGGTTGTCTGAGGAAAACCAGAAAACTCAGAAAAAGGGGTTTTTGAATTGTGTAAGCCCAAGTGAAAAAGATACAATTGTAAAGGTTTTTGGTGAACCTGAGAAAACCTATTTGATAGTGAACGCTAATATCCCCTGTGAGGATATTAGAGTGGAGTAGCATTCTGTGTGGTCGTTGTAAAACAGCTTGGTGTACACAGGCGAACCACTATAACTCTTTGTCTTGTGGATTGAATGCTTGCTTAATTTTCATATCTTTTATCATTCGATTGTGTGGAATGTACAAGTGGATGTGAATGTTGTAACTATTTACATTTTCAAGCAAGTGTGGGGATTGTTGTAATAATTTAGATCTTTACTTCTGTATTTATTTTCAATTCCTTGCTATTTCATTTACTTATATTAACATTGAGTTCTTGATTCAAAAGAGGTTCTAGAAATAAGGTTGTCCTACCATAAGCCCTTGTTTATTATGGTGTAAGGTTGTCCTTAGAATCGAATTTGTATCAATCTCTCAATAATTATTTATCAAGGTGATTTATATTTAGCATTGTGAATTGATTCATTATTGTAAGGGTATTGATTTACTTTAGTTCCGCTGATTTATTTATAAATTTGGCATAGTCCTATTCACCCCCCTCTAGGACATATAGCTTGGCCTTTTCAAGTGGTATCGAGCCTAATAGCTCATTTTTTTGTTGCTTTTTATTTGGATTTATTTCTGAGCTAACGATCTAAGCTATATAAAAAGATGTCAAATTTTGATAGCCTTTCGATTACTAGGCCTCCACCTTTTGATGGCTCCAACTATGCCTATTGGAAAGCGAATGAGAATCTTCCTCGATCAATGGATGAAAGTGTGTGGCTAGCCACAAGGATCGAATGGAATCCTCCTACCATGGAAGTAACTGGTGTTGATGGTTCAAAATCTATGAAAATTACACCATATTTCCAATGGACCACACTTCGAAAAATGAGAGTAGTGCTAATGCTAAAGCACTAAATGCAATCACTTACGCACTATCACCGGATGAGTTCAAAAGAATCATATCCTCGTGATACTCAAAGCAAGCCTGGGATATTTTAGAAATGACACACGAAGGTACTTCAATTGTCAAGAAATCTAAAGTCCAACTCCTCACAACTAAATTTGAAGAAATTCATATGGAGGAAAATGAAATGTTTATGGACTTTTACACTAGATTGAATGACATTGTAAACTCTATGTGGGGTCTTGGCGAAAAGATCTCGAAAGTAAAGTGTGTGCAAAAATACTACGCTCTCTTCCCGAACGGTTCAATTCAAAGGTAACCGCAATCCAGGAACTTCGTGATACTGGACAATATGAAGGTAGAAGAATTAGTTGGTTCTTTGCAAACCTATGAATTAAGTTTTAAAGCTCCTAAAGGTAAGTCTATTGCTTTGAAGTCATCTAAAAGTATTACTCAAGAAAATTCAGATTCAAAAAAGTCTCAAGATGATATGGCCCTTTGGCGAAAAAGTTTTATAAGATTTTCAAAAGTAAGAAAAGAGTCGACTTTCAAAAGGCAAATGAAAAGAAACGTTCTAAACCTAAGTCTAAAACTTGGAAATCATTGAAAGATAGTCAATGTTACAATCACAAGAATATGGGCATTTAGCAAACAAATGTCCTAAAAGGACAGATCCAAAAGGAAGGGTATGTTGGCTACTTGGGATGAATCGTCTGATTCTCAAGCCTCTTCTTCGAATCGAAAATTCAGAAACCGAGTCGAGCAAAGGAACTTAAGGCCCTTATGACTCTAGCTGTTTACCTTTTCAGATCACGATGATTCTACAAGTGAAGAAAATTTGGATAGTGATCATGAAAATGATGAAGATCTTCAAGATGCTTATAATGCCTTATATAAGGAAAGTTGTAAAATTGTCATTCAAACTTAAACTTCAAAAAGAAAAGTTTTTAAACTTAAAGAATGTTTTGAAACCCTTGTTTTAGAAAAATCTCAAATTTCAGATTGTTTTGAAAAATCAAAGTGTGATCTAGAATTCAAAACCTCCCTAATTGAAAATTTGAAATCTGAAAATGAGAAACTTAAAAATGAAGTATCTTCTCTTTTGAGTTTGAAGGACACATGGAGATATGCCCAAGGTGATCCAAAATTAGAGAAATTATTATCCTGGATCAAGAAAATGTGGTGATCGATCCGGGTTGGGCTTTGATAAAAACACATCTCCTAAACAAAGAATGCTCCTTCCATTTTTGTGAAAGGAGAGACTTCTAACTCAAAAGGAAAAGGTACTAATCAAGTTGTTTCTAAAAATACAAAACCTTTCAAAAACACAAAAGCAACTATATAAATTTCAAAAATCGATTCAAACCCGCTTAGCCGAAAAAAAAATTATTGATTTACTTAAGGAGCTATTAAAATCTAACTCAGAGGTCACTCTTATAACTATAAACAAAAGAAGACCAATTATTCTCCTAAACCCAAAACAAGATCTTGAAATGGGTTCCCAAGGTTACTTGTTTGGTTGCTCACACGCTTTCAAAGCTACAAGCCATTCAAAATGGTACCTAGACAAAGGATGCTCCAGACATATGACAAAGCGACAAAGCTCTATTCACTGATCTTAAAGATATGACCGATGGGTCACCACATTTGGTGATGGTAGCAACCGCAAGATAATTGGCAAAGGTACGGTCCAACTCTATAACCTTCCCTTATTTAAAAATGTGTTATATGTTGAAGGTTTAAAACACAACCTGTTGAGCATATCTCAAATATGCGATAACAACCATAATGTTAAATTTTCTAATCAAGGTTGTGAGGTTACAAATGAAAAGGGTTCTGTAATATTAACTGGTCGCAGAACTTCTGAAAACTGCTATATAGTAAGCAACGGTAGCTCATCTAATCAAACGTGCTACATGGTCCATACCGATGAGACAGATTTATGGCATAAACGCCTTGGACATGTACACTACCGAAATTTATACAGATTGAGCAAAAGTGAACTAATAAAAGGTCTACCTAAAATGCAAAAAGTAGACAAGATTTGTGGTGAATGCCAGTATGGTAAACAAACAAGGAGCTCTCACAAAAAGGTGAACTCCAATAACACCACAAGACCACTCGAGCTTCTCCATATGGATCTTATAGACCAACAAGAACGGAAAGTCGAGGTGGCAAAAGTACATCTTAGTTATTGTAGATGATTATACAAGATACACTTGGGTTTCATTCTTGAAAGATAAATCGAAACCCTTGATGAAGTGAAAAAGATTATAAAACGGATTCAAACCGAAAAATGTTCTCAAGTCAAAGAAGATCCGTAGTGATCATGGATCCGAATTCGAAAATAGCGGTTTGAGAAATTTTGTAGCGATCGTGGAATATCACATGAATTCTCTCGCACCTAAAACTCCTCAACAAAATGGAATTGTCGAGAGGAAGAATAGAGTGATTCAAGAAATGGGAAGTGTTATGTTAAATAGCATGAAGCTTCCTAAGAATCTCTGAAATTTGAAGCGGTGAATACAAACTGCTACATTATTAACCGTGTTTATATTTGTAAATCTAATAATAAAACGCTTATGAAATGTGGTTTGAGAAAAGCCTTCATCAAATATTTTCGTGTTTTTGGCAAAGAAGTGCTATATTTTATGCGTGACCGTGAAAATTTGGGAAAATTCGACACTAAAAGTGATGAAGGGATCTTTTAGGTTATTCTTTAAACAAATCGTGCTTATCGTGTTCTCAACAACAGACCGGTGTGATTCAAGAGTCAATAAATGTTGTGATTGACGATCTTTTGAAGACACTGTCCCTAGTTTAGATAATGATGAAGTTCTTATACTTGAAAAACAAGAAATTTCATCAAGTGAAACTAATCCCGAATTAAGGACATTAAAGATCATCCAACCTCTCAAATACTTGAAACCCTCTCACCGGTGTGCGCACTCGTAGACAATTAGAGGACATATGTAACTACGTATGCTTTACATCCCAGTTGAACCGGGTAACGTAAAAGAAGCACTTTCGATGAAAATTGATTCTTGCGATGCAAGAAGAACTTAATCAGCTTTGTCGAAATGATGTCCGCAACTTGTTCCTAGACCTAAAGATAAACATATTATTGGAACAAAATGGATTTTCAAAAACAAATGATGAGCTTGGAAATATTATTCAAATAAAGCAAGACTAGTTGTACAGGGATATACACAAATTGAAGGAATTGACTATAATGAAACATTTGCCCTCAGTAGCTCGTCTTGAGTCAATCGACTTTTATCTCCATTGCATGTTTTAGGAAAATTAAAATTTATCAAATGGATGTAAAGAGTGCCTTTCTCAATGGTGATTTACATGAAGAGGTATATGTTGAACAACCTACGTGGTTTGAAGATCCTAAATTTACTGATCATGTGTATCGTCTTAAGAAAGCTCTCTATGGTCTGAAACAAGCTCCCAGAGCATGGTACGAAAAACTGACTAAGTTTTTACTGAGTCATAATTTTCAGATGGGGTGTGTTGATAAGACACTCTTTGTTAAGAAACATAACGATGATATTCTAATAGTTCAAATATATGTTGACGATATTATTTATGGATCAACCTGTACTAACATGACTGTTGAGTT
This sequence comes from Magnolia changhungtana, assembly GCA_030180095.1. Classification (NCBI taxonomy): domain Eukaryota; kingdom Viridiplantae; phylum Streptophyta; class Magnoliopsida; order Magnoliales; family Magnoliaceae; genus Magnolia; species Magnolia changhungtana. The sequence goes on along the minus strand of JASAUF010000198.1, from coordinate 2,154,181 downwards.
TGCAGATTTGATGAAGTCTAAATTTGAAATGAGCATGGTTGGAGAATTAAACTATTTCCTAGGATTGCAAGTAAAACAACAACCTGGATGGAATTTTTATTTCTCAAACCAAATATGCTCAGAGTTTAATTAAGAAATTTGGATTTGAGAAAGGTAAAAATTTTGATACTCCTATGAGTACAACTGTAAGACTCTCAAAAGACTCTACAGGTAATGATGTGGATCCTAAATTGTATCGTAGTTTGATTGGTAGTTTACTTTATCTAACTACTAGTAGACCAGATATTGCTTTGAGTGTTGGTATTTGTGCTCGTTATCAATCAAATCCTAAAGAATCTCACTTAACTGTTGTTAAGCGGATTATGCGTTATGTCGCAAGTTCTACTAAATTGGGTCTCTGGTATCCACATGAGACTAATGTTCAATTAGCCTGCACGCAGATGTCGACTGGCCGGAAACATAGATGATAGGAAATCAACCAAAGTGGTGGTTGTTTCTACATTGAAATTGTCTTGTTTCTTGGTTTAGCAAGAAGCAAAGTTCTATATCGCTATCAATCACCGAGGTCAATACATTGTTCTTTGGAAATGCATGTACTCAACTTGTTTGGATGAAACGAATGTTAAGCGATTATGGAATTACTCAAGATTCTATGATTTTATTTTGTGATAATTCCAGTGCAATAAATATCTCTAAAAATCCAGTCAAAGATTCACGCACTAAGCATATTGACATTAGATTTCATTACATTCGTGAATTAGTGGAAGAAAAATTAATATATTTGATTACATTCCAACCGAGATTCAACTTGCGATATTTTCACTAAACCGCTCGACAAAAGCAGGTTTAATAAATTAAAGTTTGATCTCGGTATGTGCAATTTAAATTGAGTTTGCATGATTGTGTGTATCATAATGTACATAAGTTTGATGTTTTAATTGCTTAAATTTGAAATTATTTAAAAATAAAGAAAAAAAAATTGCAAATTTTGTCGTACTTCGACCTGTCGTGAGAATACACGACCGGTCGTTGCCACGATCCTTTAACACGTACACGAATTCGTCAGAAAGCACGGGATTTCACTTAAAATTGGGGATTTTTGTCTTCTTCTTCATTTCTTCATTTCTCTCCAACGCTTCTAGCTACGGCTGCCCCAACCCATCTTCATTGTTCTTCAAGGTTAGTGATTCTTTTACATTTCTTTTGTAGATTCTTGCTTTTAGTGATTCAAAACTCATGTTTGTGGAATCTATTTGATCATTCATTGCAGGATTTGGGGTTTTTATCTTGAAAAATCTGTTCTATCTAAATCTCATTTCTTCTATCTTGCATCTTGTTGTTTCCTTGAAATCCTTCTTTGAAAATGGATCCTAGAGGTAAAAAGAAAACTACTCGAGGTCCATCTTCTTCTAGATCAGCTTCTATTGTTCAACGTCATCTTCGTTCTCCTGAAAATGATCCTACTGATGCTCGAGATTTGCGTATGCGTAATGTAATTGTTGAACGTCATGTTAATGTCAATCACATTGCTTCTTTTGGTATTCCTTCTTTGTTGGAATCTGTGGGATGGGATAACATCTTACATTGGGGTGGAGCTGCATACCACCATTGCCCAATCCATGTTTGCATGTATCTGATTTTTCTCTTGAGAATTTCACTTTTAAAGTTGATACTCAAGAAGGTATGTTTGTAGTAGATCGACATTTGATTGCGTATATTATGGAAATACCTATCAATGATGAAAGCATTCCAATTAATATTTTACATGATAGTCTCTCAGAATCTGAACGACGAATGCTTACTAGAGATTTATGTAATATGGATGTTCATTGGACTCATAAAGGTCATACACTTCCCTCAAGGTATTTGTTACCCACATACGTAGTACTTCATAAGATATTCATTTCAAATCTTTATCCACGTTCTGGTAATAAAACCGAACTCACTGCTTTTATGGTTCGTGTTTTGCATTCTGTTGTCTCTGGTGCAAAAATTTGCCTCCCTTCTTTAATCTGTCATTCCATTATTCTGTCGCGTCACCATCCTGGACATAGTGATATACCCTTTGGTTATTTATTGACTATGTTAGCAAATCATATGCTCATAGCTATGCCTACTAGAGAAAAACCCATCCACCATCTCCCTTTTAATAATTCCAATCTTAATAAGATGACTTTAGATTTGGCTAAAGGCCAAGTGGATGCTGGTAGCAGTGGTGGTGAAGCAGGTAATGCTGAAGCTAGTGATCTTCCTGAAGACGTGAATATGGATGACTTATTTGAAGAACTTGAGTCAGACTCGGCTGATGATCCTGATTTTCAGCCTTCTGATTTTGATGAAAGATTGAATTCTCTTCAAGAGCGTGTGGCTCAAATTCGTGTTACTCAAGACACACAATTTTCTTATATGCGTAAATATATGAGGCGAATTGCTAAGGGATTACACAAAATTGATCCATCTAATCCTGCACCCTCTTCTGGTTCTGACTGAATTTTTTTTGGTCTGTAATATTTACTGATATTAGCTTGCATCTCAAAACTTTTTTGTTGGTTATGGACAATTTTCTCTTGCTTCATCTACTAATTTCATTACTGTTCTTCTTCCTTTGTCATTTTGTGACAAAAAGGGGGAGAAGTTTGGTGAACTTTGTCATTTTGATTATTGCTGTCATTTTGATTTTGCTGTCATTTTCATGCTAAACTTCTCTTTGTATTACTCAGGGGGAGTTAAACTTCTCAAGAGTTATATGAAAATGATTATTGCTTATCATGTCTATACATTGCTTATCATCTGTGCATCTGTGCTTGCTTTGTACTTCTCTTATGTCTATTGGAAGTATTATTACTTGGTGTTTTGTCACAAATTTGACAAAGGGGGAGATTGTAAGGGTTATGGTCTCATACTCCTTTGGTTGTCAAATTTTGATGTGTCAAAACATCTATCTGTGTCTTGTGCTTATATGATGATTTTTATTCAAAACACTGCTTAAATACTTCAAGAAGTTATAAGTTGGATTCTTCAAGATGTTTCAAGTTGAAGCTCAAGATGTTGAAGTTCAAGATGCTACTATGTAAATGTTCAAGTCCTAGAGAACGACTCATGACTTCAAGACTAATAAGCAATGCATGAAGTAGTTGTTATGCTGATAAAGATCTCAAGTTTGAAGCTACAACAAAGTTCAAGATCTCAAGCCTGATATTGTTCAAGATCTCAAGCCTGATATTGTTCAAGATTTCAAGCCTGATATAGGTTCAAACAATCTACATTCGTTGAATGGTTGAAGTTCAATATCCATACGACATGTTTCAGGTTTGAATGACCTTAGGTTGACCCTTTAAGTAGGTCATTTTGGATACATAAATCAAATGTTTATTTAACATAAGTTTGGTCTATTCCAAGACCAGTCCTAGCTCCTGTTCGACTAGTCCTAGCATTGGTTCGACTAGTCCAAGAAATTCCACGATCAGCCTAATTAGTTGAAGATTTTTCGAATTTTTGGTACGCCCACGACCGCCCCGAAGTCCTTCGACCGGTCGTAGGTTGGCTTCGACTTGTCCACGATCGGGCCGTGGAGCTACGACCGAAAATCCAAGAACTTATTTCATGGTCCCACGACCGGGCCGTAGGTATCTACGACCGGTCAGACCCACGACCGGGCCGTAGGGTACTCACAACCAGGTCGTGGAACGGCTTTTCAAAGATCGCGCTCAATTTTTCAAAAATTGTTAGAGCTACGACCACCCTAGGTTTCTAAGACCACGTAGGAACGATTTTTTTCTTCTATAAATTGAACACGAAATTCGTAGTTTTTACATCCTCAACTCCATTCCATTTCAAGAATTTTCAAGTAATCACTCCGAGATAAGTCCGTGTTTATTTTAAGCTAAATTGTGCTTATTTAATATTCCTTTTTGCTAGCTTATTTAATTTGATTTTGTTTCTCTATTCCAATCTTATTTGAAAAGAGGAATTATATTATTCCTTCTTCTTGGAATCAAAATCAAATATTGCTACGCCCAACAAGTTAAATCTAAAATCTATTAGAATTTAGAACCTTATGAATGTGAGTATTGGAAATTGAACTTTGACATTCAATCATCTACTCCGATTGGTTCTACCGGTCGCTAAAGGAGAAATTCGTATTTTACATTTCTGTAAAATTCATTTATTTTTGGTTTTGTTTGAGGTTGCTTTAAAAATCTCATTGTATTGGTTTTGTTTGAGATTGAGCCGAAAAATCTCATTGTATTGGTTGTCCGAGGAAAACCAAAACTCAAAAAAGGGGTTTTTGAATTGTGTAAGCCCAAGTGAAAAAGACACAATTGTAAAGGTTTTTGGTGAACCCGAGAAAACCTATTTGATAGTGAACGCTAATATCCCCCGTGTGAGGATATTAGAGTGGAGTAGCATTCTCGTGGTCATGTTGTAAAACAAGCTTGGTGTACACACAGCGAACCACTATAACTCTTTGTCTTGTGGATTGAATGCTTGCTTAATTTTCATATCTTTTATCATTCGATTGTGTGGAATGTACAAGTGGATGTGAATGTTGTAACTATTTACATTTTCAAGCAAGTGTGGGGATTGTTGTAATAATTTAGATCTTTACTTCAGTATTTATTTTCAATTCCTTGCTATTTCATTTACTTATATTAACATTGAGTTCTTGATTCAAAAGAGGTTCTAGAAATAAGGTTGTCCTACCATAAGCCCTTGTTTATTATGGTGTAAGGTTGTCCTTAGAACTGAATTTGTATCAATCTCTCAATAATTATTTATCAAGGTGATTTATATTTAGCATTGTGAATTGATTCATTATTGTAAGGGTATTGATTTACTTTAGTTCCGCCGATTTATTTATAAATTTGGCATAGTCCTATTCACCCCCCCCTAGACATATAGCTTGGCCTTTTCAAGTGGTATCGAGCCTAATAGCTCATTTTTGTTGCTTTTTATTTGGATTTATTTCCGAGCTAACGATCTAAGCTATATAAAAAGATGTCAAATTTTGATAGCCTTTCGCTTACTAGGCCTCCACCTTTTGATGGCTCCAACTATGCCTATTGGAAAGCCGTAATGAGAATCTTCCTCGATCAATGGATGAAAGTGTGTGGCTAGCCACAAGGATCGAATGGAATCCTCCTACCATGGAAGTAACTCGGTGTTGATGGTTCAAAATCTATGAAAATTACACCATATTTCCAATGGACCACACTTCGTAAAAATGAGAGTAGTGCTAATGCTAAAGCACTAAATGCAATCACTTGCGCACTATCACCGGATGAGTTCAAAAGAATCATATCCTGTGATATCAAGCAAGCAAGCCTGGGATATTTTAGAAATGACACACGAAGGTACATCAATTGTCAAGAAATCTAAAGTCCAACTCCTCACAACTAAATTTGAAGAAATTCATATGGAGGAAAATGAAATGTTTATGGACTTTTACACTAGATTGAATGACATTGTAAACTCTATGTGGGGTCTTGGCGAAAAGATCTCGTAAAGTAAAGTGTGTGCAAAAATACTACGCTCTCTTCCCGAACGGTTCAATTCAAAGGTAACCGCAATCCAGAACTTCGTGATACTGACAATATGAAGGTAGAAGAATTAGTTGGTTCTTTGCAAACCTATGAATTAAGTTTTAAAGCTCCTAAAGGTAAGTCTATTGTTTTGAAGTCATCTAAAAGTATTACTCAAGAAAATTCAGATTCAGAAAAGTCTCAAGATGATATGGCCCTTTGGCTAAAAAGTTTTATAAGATTTTCAAAAGTAAGAAAAGAGTCGACTTTCAAAAGGCAAATGAAAAGAAACGTTCTAAACCTAAGTCTAAAACTTGGAAATCATTGAAAGATAGTCAATGTTACAACCACAAGAATATGGGCATTTAGCAAACAAATGTCCTAAAAGGACAGATCCAAAAGGAAGGGTATGTTGGCTACTTGGGATGAATCGTCTGATTCAAGCCTCTTCAATCGAAAATTCAGAACCGAGTCTGGGCAAAGGAACTTAAGGCCCTTATGACTCTAGCCAAGTTTACCTTTTCAGATCACGATGATTCTACAAGTGAAGAAAATTTGGATAGTGATCATGAAAATGATGAAGATCTTCAAGATGCTTATAATGCCTTATATAAGGAAAGTTGTAAAATTGTCACAAACTTAAACTTCAAAAAGAAAAGTTTTTTAAACTTAAAGAATGTTTTGAAACCCTTGTTTTAGAAAAATCTCAAATTTCAGATTGTTTTGAAAAATCAAAGTGTGATCTAGAATTCAAAACCTCCCTAATTGAAAATTTGAAATCAAAATGAGAAACTTAAAAATGAAGTATCTTCTTTTTGAGTTTGAAGGACACATGGAGATATGCCCAAGGTGATCCAAAATTAGAGAAATTATTATCCTGATCAAGAAAATGTGGTGATCGATCCGGTTGGGCTTTGATAAAAACACATCTCCTAAACAAGAATGCTCCTTCCATTTTTGTGAAAGGAGAGACTTCTAACTCAAAAGGAAAAGGTACTAATCAAGTTGTTTCTAAAAATACAAAACCTTTCAAAAACACAAAAGCAAATATATAAATTTCAAAAATCGATTCGAAACCCGCTAGCTGAAAAAATTATTGATTTACTTAAGGAGCTATTAAAATCTAACTCAAGAGGGTCACTCTTATAACTATAAACAAAAGAAGACCAATTATTCTCCTAAACCCAAAACAAGATCAAATGGGTTCCCAAGGTTACTTGTTTGGTTGCTCACACCGCTTTCAAAGCTACAAGCCATTCAAAATGGTACCTAGACAAGGGATGCTCCAGACATATGACAAAGCGACAAAGCTCTATTCATCGATCTTAAAGATATGACTGATGGGTCACCACATTTGGTGATGGTAGCAACCGCAAGATAATTGCAAAGGTACGGTCCAACTCTATAACCTTCCCTTATTTAAAAATGTGTTATATGTTGAAGGTTTAAAACACAACCTCGTTGAGCATATCTCAAATATGCGATAACAACCATAATGTTAAATTTTCTAATCAAGGTTGTGAGATTACAAATGAAAAGGGTTCTCAGAATATTAACTGTCGCAGAACTTCAAAACCGCTATATAGTAAGCAACGGTAGCTCATCTAATCAAACGTGCTACATGGTCCATACCGATGAGACAGATTTATGGCATAAACGCCTTGGACATGTACACTACCGAAATTTATACAGATTGAGCAAAAGTGAACTAATAAAGGTCTACCTAAAATGCAAAAGTAGACAAGATTTGTGGTGAATGCCAAGATGGTAAACAAACTAGGAGCTCTCACAAAAGGTGAACTCCAATATCACCACAAGACCACTCGAACTTCTCCATATGGATCTTATAGACCAACAAGAACGGAAAGTCGAGGTGGCAAAAGTACATCTTAGTTATTGTAGATGATTATACAAGATACACTTGGGTTTCATTCTTGAAAGATAAATCGAAACCCTTGATGAAGTGAAAAGATTATAAAACGGATTCAAACCGAAAAATGTTCTCAAGTCAAAGAAGATCCGTAGTGATCATGGATCCGAATTCGAAAATAGCGGTTTTGAGAAATTTTGTAGCGATCAGTGGAATATCACATGAATTCTCTCAGACCTAAAACTCCTCAACAAAATGGAATTGTCGAGAGGAAGAATAGAGTGATTCAAGAAATGGGAAGTGTTATGTTAAATAGCATGAAGCTTCCTAAGAATCTCTCAATAAGCTGAATACAAATTGCTACATTATTAACCGTGTTTATATTTGTAAATCTAATAATAAAACGGCTTATGAAATGTGGTTTGAGAAAAAGCCTTCACAAATATTTTCGAAGTTTTTGGCAAAGAAGTGCTATATTTTGCGTGACCGTGAAAATTTGGGAAAATTCGACACTAAAAGTGATGAAGGGATCTTTTTAGGTTATTCTTTAAACAATTGTGCTTATCGTGTTCTCAACAACAGACCGGTGTGATTCAAGAGTCAATAAATGTTGTGATTGACGATCTTTTGAAGACACCTGTCCCTAGTTTAGATAATGATGAAGTTCTTATACTTGAAAAACAAGAAATTTCATCAAGTGAAACTAATCCTGAATTAAGGACTCTTAAAGATCATCCAACCTCTCAAATACTTGAAACCCTCTCACCGGTGTGCGCACTCGTAGACAATTAGAGGACATATGTAACTACGTATGCTTTACATCCCGATTGAACCGGTAACGTAAAAGAAGCACTTTCTCGATGAAAATTGATTCTTGCGATGCAAGAAGAACTTAATCGCTTGTCGAAATGATGTCTGGCAACTTGTTCCTAGACCTAAAGATAAACATATTATTGGAACAAAATGGATTTTCAAAAACAAATCTGATGAGCTTGGAAATATTATTCGAAATAAAGCAAGACTAGTTGTACAGGGATATACACAAATTGAAGGAATTGACTATAATGAAACATTTGCCCCTGTAGCTCGTCTTGAGTCAATCAGACTTTTTATCTCCATTGCATGTTTTAGGAAAATTAAAATTTATCAAATGGATGTAAAGAGTGCCTTTCTGAATGGTGATTTACATGAAGAGGTATATGTTGAACAACCTACAGGGTTTGAAGATCCTAAATTTACTGATCATGTGTATCGTCTTAAGAAAGCTCTCTATGGTTCAAACAAGCTCCCATAGCATGGTACGAAAAACTGACTAAGTTTTTACTGAGTCATAATTTTCAGATGGGGTGTGTTGATAAGACACTCTTTGTTAAGAAACATAACGATGATATTCTAATAGTTCAAATATATGTTGACGATATTATTTATGGATCAACCTGTACTAACATGACATTGAGTTTGCAGATTTGATGAAGTCTAAATTTGAAATGAGCATGGTTGGAGAATTAAACTATTTCCTAGGATTGCAAGTAAAACAACAACCTGATGGAATTTTTATTTCTCAAACCAAATATGCTCAGAGTTTAATTAAGAAATTTGGATTTGAGAAAGGTAAAAATTTTGATACTCCTATGAGTACAATCAGTAAGACTCTCAAAAGACTCTACAGTAATGATGTGGATCCTAAATTGTATCGTAGTTTGATTGGTAGTTTACTTTATCTAACTACTAGTAGACCGATATTGCTTTGAGTGTTGGTATTTGTGCTCGTTATCAATCAAATCCTAAAGAATCTCACTTAACTCACATTAAGCGGATTATGCGTTATGTCGCAAGTTCTACTAAATTGGGTCTCTCGGTATCCACATGAGACTAATGTTCAATTAGCCTGCACGCAGATGTCGACTGGCCGGAAACATAGATGATAGGAAATCAACCAAGGGTGGTTGTTTCTACATTGGAAATTGTCTTGTTTCTTGGTTTAGCAAGAAGCAAAGTTCTATATCGCTATCAATCACCGAGGTCAATACATTGTCACTGAAATGCATGTACTCAACTTGTTTGGATGAAACGAATGTTAAGCGATTATGGAATTACTCAAGATTCTATGATTTTATTTTGTGATAATTCCAAAGGCAATAAATATCTCTAAAAATCCAGCTTAAAGATTCACGTACTAAGCATATTGACATTAGATTTCATTACATTCGTGAATTAGTGGAAGAAAAATTAATATATTTGGATTACATTCCAACCGAGATTCAACTTGCGATGACATTTTCACTAAACCGCCGACAAAAGCAGTTTAATAAATTAAAGTTTGATCTCGGTATGTGCAATTTAAATTGAGTTTGCATGATTGTGTGTATCATAATGTACATAAGTTTGATGTTTTAATTACTTAAATTTGAAATTATTTAAAAAAAAAAAAAAAATTACAAATTTTGTCGTACTCGACTTGTCGTGAGAATACACGACGGCAGTACACGACCGGCCGAACACGCATACCTAATTGTCAGAAAGCACGGATTTCACTTAAAATTGGGGATTTTTGTCTTCTTCTTCATTTCTTCATTTCTCTCCAACGCTTCTAGCTACGCCTGCCCAACCCATCTTCATTGTTCTTCAAGGTTAGTGATTCTTTTACATTTCTTTTGTAGATTCTTGCTTTTAGTGATTCAAAACTCATGTTTGTGGAATCTATTTGATCATTCATTGCAGGATTTGGGGTTTTATCTTGAAAAATCTGTTCTATCTAAATCTCATTTCTTCTATCTTGCATCTTGTTGTTTCCTTGAAATCCTTCTTTGAAAATGGATCCTGAGGTAAAAGAAAACTACTCGAGGTCCATCTTCTTCTAGATCAACTTCTATTGTTCAACGTCATCTTCGTTCTCCTGAAAATGATCCTACTGATGCTCGAGATTTGCGTATGCGTAATGTAATTGTTGAACGTCATGTTAATGTCAATCACATTGCTTCTTTTGGTATTCCTTCTTTGTTGGAATCAGTGGGATGGGATAACATCTTACATTGGGGTGGAGCCGCATACCAGTCCATTGCCCAATCCATGTTTGCATGTATCTCATGATTTTTCTCTTGAGAATTTAACTTTTAAAGTTGATACTCAAGAAGGTATGTTTGTAGTAGATCGACATTTGATTGCGATATTATGGAAATACCTATCAATGATGAAAGCATTCCAATTAATATTTTACATGATAGTCTCTCGAATCCGAACGACGAATGCTTACTAGAGATTTATGTAATATGGATGTTCATTGGACTCATAAAGGTCATACACTTCCCTCAAGGTATTTGTTACCCAGCATACGTAGTACTTCATAAGATATTCATTTCAAATCTTTATCCACGTTCTCGGTAATAAACCGAACTCACCGCTTTTATGGTTCGTGTTTTGCATTCTCGTTGTCTCTCGTGCAAAAATATGCCTCCTTCTTTAATCTGTCATTCCATTATTCTCGTCACGTCACCATCCTGGACATAGTGATATACCCTTTGGTTATTTATTGACTATGTTAGCAAATCATATGCTCATAGCTATGCCTACTAGAGAAAAACCCATCCACCATCTCCCTTTTAATAATTCCAATCTTAATAAGATGACTTTAGATTTGGCTAAAGGCCAAGTGGATGCTGGTAGCAGTGGTGCTGAAGCAGGTAATGCTGAAGCTAGTGATCTTCCTGAAGACGTGAATATGGATGACTTATTTGAAGAACTTGAGTCGACTCCGATGATCCTGATTTTCACCTTTCGATTTTGATGAAAGATTGAATTCTCTTCAAGAGCAGTGTGGCTCAAATTGTGTTACTCAAGACACACAATTTTCTTATATGCGTAAATATATGAGGCGAATTGCTAAGGGATTACACAAAATTGATCCATCTAATCCTCGCACCCTCTTCCGTTCCGACCGAATTTTTTTTTCTGTCTGTAATTTACCGATATTAGCTTGCATCTCAAAACTTTTTTGTTGGTTATGGACAATTTTCTCTTGCTTCATCTACTAATTTCATTACTGTTCTTCTTCCTTTGTCATTTTGTGACAAAAAGGGGGAGAAGTTTGGTGAACTTTGTCATTTTGATTATTGCTGTCATTTTGATTTTGCTGTCATTTTCATGCTAAACTTCTCTTTGTATTACTCAGGGGGAGTTAAACTTCTCAAGAGTTATATGAAAATGATTATTGCTTATCATGTCTATACATTGCTTATCATCATATACATCCGTGCATCCGTGCTTGCTTTGTACTTCTCTTATGTCTATTGGAAGTATTATTACTTGGTGTTTTGTCACAAATTTGACAAAGGGGGAGATTGTAAGGGTTATGGTCTCATACTCCTTTGGTTGTCAAATTTTGATGTGTCAAAACATCTATCTGTGTCTTGTGCTTATATGATGATTTTTATTCAAAACACTGCTTAAATACTTCAAGAAGTTATAAGTTGGATTCTTCAAGATGTTACAAGTTGAAGCTCAAGATGTTGAAGTTCAAGATGCTACTATGTAAATGTTCAAGTCCTAGAGAACGACTCATGACTTCAAGACTAATAAGCAATGCATGAAGTAGTTGTTATGCTGATAAAGATCTCAAGTTTGAAGCTACAACAAAGTTCAAGATCTCAAGCCTGATATTGTTCAAGATCTCAAGCCTGATATTGTTCAAGATTTCAAGCCTGATATAGGTTCAAACAATCTACATTCGTTGAATGGTTGAAGTTCAATATCCATACGACATGTTTCAGGTTTGAATGACCTTAGGTTGACCCTTTAAGTAGGTCATTTTGGATACATAAATCAAATGTTTATTTAACATAAGTTTGGTCTATTCCAAGACCAAATTCTAGCTCTTGTTCGACTGGGCCCCAGCATTGGTTCGACTAGTCCAAGAAATTCCACGATCACCCTAATTAGTTGAAGATTTTTCGATTTTTGAACGCCCACGACCAGTCCCCGGAAGTCCTTCGACCGGTCGTAGGTTGGCTTCGACTTGTCCACGATCGGTCCGTGGAGCTACGACCGAAAATCCAAAGAACTTATTTCATGGTCCCACGACCGGGCCGTAGGTATCTACGACCACGGGCAGGTGACCCACGACCACCGTAGGGTACTCACAACCGGTCCGTGGAACGGCTTTCAAAGATCGCGCTCAATTTTTCAAAAATTGTAGAGCTAGCTACGACCACCCTAGGTTTCTAAGACCACGTAGGAACGATTTTTTCTTCTATAAATTGAACACGAAATTCGTAGTTTTTACATCCTCAACTCCATTCCATTTCAAGAATTTTCAAGTAATCACTCGAGATAAGTCTCGTGTTTATTTTAAGCTAAATTGTGCTTATTTAATATTCCTTTTTGCTAGCTTATTTAATTTGATTTTGTTTCTCTATTCCAATCTTATTTGAAAAGAGGAATTATATTATTCCTTCTTCTTGGAATCAAAATCAAATATTGCTACGCCCAACAAGTTAAATCTAAAATCTATTAGAATTTAGAACCTTATGAATGTGAGTATTGGAAATTGAACTTTGACATTCAATCATCTACTCCGATTGGTTCTACCTGGCCGCTAAAGGAGAAATTCGTATTTTACATTTCTGTAAAATTCATTTATTTTTGGTTTTGTTTGAGGTTAAGCCGAAAAATCTCATTGTATTGGTTTTGTTTGAGATTGAGCGAAAAAATCTCATTGTATTGGTTGTCCGAGGAAAACCAAAAACTCGAGAAAAGGGGTTTTTGAATTGTGTAAGCCCAAGTGAAAAAGACACAATTGTAAAGGTTTTTGGTGAACCCGAGAAAACCTATTTGATAGTGAACGCTAATATCCCCGTGTGAGGATATTAGGAGTGGAGTAGCATTCTGTGTGGTCATTGTAAAACAACTTGGTGTACACACAAAGAACCACTATAACTCTTTGTCTTGTGGATTGAATGCTTGCTTAATTTTCATATCTTTTATCATTCGATTGTGTGGAATGTACAAGTGGATGTGAATGTTGTAACTATTTACATTTTCAAGCAAGTGTGGGGATTGTTGTAATAATTTAGATCTTTACTTCTGTATTTATTTTCAATTCCTTGCTATTTCATTTACTTATATTAACATTGAGTTCTTGATTCAAAAGAGGTTCTAGAAATAAGGTTGTCCTACCATAAGCCCTTGTTTATTATGGTGTAAGGTTGTCCTTAGAATCGAATTTGTATCAATCTCTCAATAATTATTTATCAAGGTGATTTATATTTAGCATTGTGAATTGATTCATTATTGTAAGGGTATTGATTTACTTTAGTTCCGCTGATTTATTTATAAATTTGGCATAGTCCTATTCACCCCCCCCCTCTAGGACATATAGCTTGGCCTTTTCAAGTGGTATCAGAGCCTAATAGCTCATTTTTGTTGCTTTTTATTTGGATTTATTTCCTGAGCTAACGATCTAAGCTATATAAAAAGATGTCAAATTTTGATAGCCTTTCGCTTACTAGGCCTCCACCTTTTGATGGCTCCAACTATGCCTATTGGAAAGCCGAATGAGAATCTTCCTCGATCAATGGATGAAAGTGTGTGGCTAGCCACAAAGGATCGAATGGAATCCTCCTACCATGGAAGTAACTCGTGTTGATGGTTCAAAATCTATGAAAATTACACCATATTTCCAATGGACCACACTTGAAAAATGAGAGTAGTGCTAATGCTAAAGCACTAAATGCAATCACTTGCGCACTATCACCTGATGAGTTCAAAAGAATCATATCCTGATACCAAGCAAAGCAAGCCTGGGATATTTTAGAAATGACACACGAAGGTACATCAATTGTCAAGAAATCTAAAGTCCAACTCCTCACAACTAAATTTGAAGAAATTCATATGGAGGAAAATGAAATGTTTATGGACTTTTACACTAGATTGAATGACATTGTAAACTCTATGTGGGGTCTTGGCGAAAAGATCTCGTAAAGTAAAGTGTGTGCAAAAATACTACGCTCTCTTCCCGAACGGTTCAATTCAAAGGTAACCGCAATCCAGAACTTCGTGATACCTGACAATATGAAGGTAGAAGAATTAGTTGGTTCTTTGCAAACCTATGAATTAAGTTTTAAAGCTCCTAAAGGTAAGTCTATTGTTTTGAAGTCATCTAAAAGTATTACTCAAGAAAATTCAGATTCGAAAAGTCTCAAGATGATATGGCCCTTTTGGCGAAAAAGTTTTATAAGATTTTCAAAAGTAAGAAAAGAGTCGACTTTCAAAAGGCAAATGAAAAGAAACGTTCTAAACCTAAGTCTAAAACTTGGAAATCATTGAAAGATAGTCAATGTTACAACATCAAGAATATGGGCATTTAGCAAACAAATGTCCTAAAAAGGACAGATCCAAAAGGAAGGGTATGTTGGCTACTTGGGATGAATCGTCTGATTAAAGCCTCTTCCTCAATCGTAAAATTCGTAAACCGAGTCCGGCAAAGAACTTAAGGCCCTTATGACTCTAGCCAAGTTTACCTTTTCAGATCACGATGATTCTACAAGTGAAGAAAATTTGGATAGTGATCATGAAAATGATGAAGATCTTCAAGATGCTTATAATGCCTTATATAAGGAAAGTTGTAAAATTGTCACAAACTTAAACTTCAAAAAGAAAAGTTTTTAAACTTAAAGAATGTTTTGAAACCCTTGTTTTAGAAAAATCTCAAATTTCAGATTGTTTTGAAAAATCAAAGTGTGATCTAGAATTCAAAACCTCCCTAATTGAAAATTTGAAATCTGAAAATGAGAAACTTAAAAATGAAGTATCTTCTCTTTTGAGTTTGAAGGACACATGGAGATATGCCCAAGGTGATCCAAAATTAGAGAAATTATTATCCTGATCAAGAAAATGTGGTGATCGATCCGGGTTGGGCTTTGATAAAAACACATCTCCTAAACAAAGAATGCTCCTTCCATTTTTGTGAAAGGAGAGACTTCTAACTCAAAAGGAAAAGGTACTAATCAAGTTGTTTCTAAAAATACAAAAACCTTTCAAAAACACAAAAGCAAATATATAAATTTCAAAAATCGATTCAAACCCGCTAGTCAAAAAATTATTGATTTACTTAAGGAGCTATTAAAATCTAACTCAAGAGGTCACTCTTATAACTATAAACAAAAGAAGACCAATTATTCTCCTAAACCCAAAACAAGATCAAATGGGTTCCCAAGGTTACTTGTTTGGTTGCTCACACCGCTTTCAAAGCTACAAGCCATTCAAAATGGTACCTAGACAAAGGATGCTCCAGACATATGACAAAGCGACAAAGCTCTATTCATCGATCTTAAAGATATGACTGATGGGTCACCACATTTGGTGATGGTAGCAACTGCAAGATAATTGGCAAAGGTACGGTCCAACTCTATAACCTTCCCTTATTTAAAAATGTGTTATATGTTGAAGGTTTAAAACACAACCTGTTGAGCATATCTCAAATATGCGATAACAACCATAATGTTAAATTTTCTAATCAAGGTTGTGAGATTACAAATGAAAAGGGTTCTGTAATATTAACTGGTCGCAGAACTTCTGAAAACTGCTATATAGTAAGCAACGGTAGCTCATCTAATCAAACGTGCTACATGGTCCATACCGATGAGACAGATTTATGGCATAAACGCCTTGGACATGTACACTACCGAAATTTATACAGATTGAGCAAAAGTGAACTAATAAAAGGTCTACCTAAAATGCAAAAAGTAGACAAGATTTGTGGTGAATGCCAGTATGGTAAACAAACAAGGAGCTCTCACAAAAAGGTGAACTCCAATAACACCACAAGACCACTCGAGCTTCTCCATATGGATCTTATAGACCAACAAGAACGGAAAGTCGAGGTGGCAAAAAGTACATCTTAGTTATTGTAGATGATTATACAAGATACACTTGGGTTTCATTCTTGAAAGATAAATCGAAACCCTTGATGAAGTGAAAAAGATTATAAAACGGATTCAAACCGAAAAATGTTCTCAAGTCAAGAAGATCCGTAGTGATCATGGATCCGACCAAAAATAGCGGTTTTGAGAAATTTTGTAGCGATCGTGGAATATCACATGAATTCTCTCAGCACCTAAAACTCCTCAACAAAATGGAATTGTCGAGAGGAAGAATAGAGTGATTCAAGAAATGGGAAGTGTTATGTTAAATAGCATGAAGCTTCCTAAGAATCTCTCTGGGTCAATTTGAAGCGGTGAATACAAATGCTACATTATTAACCGTGTTTATATTTGTAAATCTAATAATAAAACGGCTTATGAAATGTGGTTTGAGAAAAAGCCTTCACAAATATTTTCGTGTTTTTGGCAAAGAAGTGCTATATTTTGCGTGACCGTGAAAATTTGGGAAAATTCGACACTAAAAGTGATGAAGGGATCTTTTTAGGTTATTCTTTAAACAATCGTGCTTATCGTGTTCTCAACAACAGACCGGTGTGATTCAAGAGTCAATAAATGTTGTGATTGACGATCTTTTGAAGACACTGTCCCTAGTTTAGATAATGATGAAGTTCTTATACTTGAAAAACAAGAAATTTCATCAAGTGAAACTAATCCCGAATTAAGGACCATTAAAGATCATCCAACCTCTCAAATACTTGGAAACCCTCTCACCGGTGTGCGCACTCGTAGACAATTAGAGGACATATGTAACTACGTATGCTTTACATCCCAGATTGAACCGGTAACGTAAAAGAAGCACTTTCTCGATGAAAATTGGATTCTTGCGATGCAAGAAGAACTTAATCGCTTGTCGAAATGATGTCCGGCAACTTGTTCCTAGACCTAAAGATAAACATATTATTGGAACAAAATGGATTTTCAAAAACAAATCTGATGAGCTTGGAAATATTATTCGAAATAAAGCAAGACTAGTTGTACAGGATATACACAAATTGAAGGAATTGACTATAATGAAACATTTGCCCTCGTAGCTCGCCTTGAGTCAATCGACTTTTATCTCCATTGCATGTTTTAGGAAAATTAAAATTTATCAAATGGATGTAAAGAGTGCCTTTCTCGAATGGTGATTTACATGAAGAGGTATATGTTGAACAACCTACTGTGGTTTGAAGATCCTAAATTTACCGATCATGTGTATCGTCTTAAGAAAGCTCTCTATGGTTCAAACAAGCTCCCGTAGCATGGTACGAAAAAATCGACTAAGTTTTTACCGAGTCATAATTTTCAGATGGGGTGTGTTGATAAGACACTCTTTGTTAAGAAACATAACGATGATATTCTAATAGTTCAAATATATGTTGATGATATTATTTATGGATCAACCTGTACTAACATGACTGTTGAGTTTGCAGATTTGATGAAGTCTAAATTTGAAATGAGCATGGTTGGAGAATTAAACTATTTCCTAGGATTGCAAGTAAAACAACAACCTGATGGAATTTTTATTTCTCAAACCAAATATGCTCAGAGTTTAATTAAGAAATTTGGATTTGAGAAAGGTAAAAATTTTGATACTCCTATGAGTACAACTGTAAGACTCTCAAAAGACTCTACAGTAATGATGTGGATCCTAAATTGTATCGTAGTTTGATTGGTAGTTTACTTTATCTAACTCTAGTAGACCGATATTGCTTTGAGTGTTGGTATTTGTGCTCGTTATCAATCAAATCCTAAAGAATCTCACTTAACTGCTGTTAAGCGGATTATGCGTTATGTCGCAAGTTCTACTAAATTGGGTCTCTGGTATCCACATGAGACTAATGTTCAATTAGCCTGCACGCAGATGTCCGATCTTGACTGGCCGGAAACATAGATGATAGGAAATCAACCAAAGGTGGTGGTTGTTTCTACATTGGAAATTGTCTTGTTTCTTGGTTTAGCAAGAAGCAAAGTTCTATATCGCTATCAATCTAGGTCAATACATTGTCTTCTGAAATGCATGTACTCAACTTGTTTGGATGAAACGAATGTTAAGCGATTATGGAATTACTCAAGATTCTATGATTTTATTTTGTGATAATTCCAAAGGTCAATAAATATCTCTAAAAATCCATTCAAAGATTCACGTACTAAGCATATTGACATTAGATTTCATTACATTCGTGAATTAGTGGAAGAAAAATTAATATATTTGGATTACATTCCAACCGAGATTCAACTTGCGATATTTTCACTAAACCGCTCGACAAAAGCAGTTTAATAAATTAAAGTTTGATCTCGGTATGTGCAATTTAAATTGAGTTTGCATGATTGTGTGTATCATAATGTACATAAGTTTGATGTTTTAATTGCTTAAATTTGAAATTATTTAAAAATAAAGAAAAAAATTACAAATTTTGTCGTACTTCGACCTGTCGTGAGAATACACGACACGTCGTCGAACGGCCGAACACACGCACGACCTAATTCAGTAAAGCACGGATTTCACTTAAAATTGGGGATTTTTGTCTTCTTCTTCATTTCTTCATTTCTCTCCAACGCTTCTAGCTACGACTGCCCCAACCCATCTTCATTGTTCTTCAAGGTTAGTGATTCTTTTACATTTCTTTTGTAGATTCTTGCTTTTAGTGATTCAAAACTCATGTTTGTGGAATCTATTTGATCATTCATTGCAGGATTTGGGGTTTTTATCTTGAAAAATCTGTTCTATCTAAATCTCATTTCTTCTATCTTGCATCTTGTTGTTTCCTTGAAATCCTTCTTTGAAAATGGATCTAGAGGTAAAAAGAAAACTACTCGAGGTCCATCTTCTTCTAGATCAACTTCTATTGTTCAACGTCATCTTCGTTCTCCCGAAAATGATCCTACTGATGCTCGAGATTTGCGTATGCGTAATGTAATTGTTGAACGTCATGTTAATGTCAATCACATTGCTTCTTTTGGTATTCCTTCTTTGTTGGAATCAGGGATGGGATAACATCTTACATTGGGGTGGAGCTGCATACCAGTCCATTGCCCAATCCATGTTTGCATGTATCTGTGATTTTTCTCTTGAGAATTTCACTTTTAAAGTTGATACTCAAGAAGGTATGTTTGTAGTAGATCGACATTTGATTGCGAGATATTATGGAAATACCTATCAATGATGAAAGCATTCCAATTAATATTTTACATGATAGTCTCTCGAATCCGAACGACGAATGCTTACTAGAGATTTATGTAATATGGATGTTCATTGGACTCATAAAGGTCATACACTTCCTCAAGGTATTTGTTACCCGCATACGTAGTACTTCATAAGATATTCATTTCAAATCTTTATCCACGTTACGTAATAAAACCGAACTCACTGCTTTTATGGTTCGTGTTTTGCATTCTGTTGTCTCGGTGCAAAAATTTGCCTCCCTTCTTTAATCTGTCATTCCATTATTCTGTCACGTCACCATCCTGGACATAGTGATATACCCTTTGGTTATTTATTGACTATGTTAGCAAATCATATGCTCATAGCTATGCCTACTAGAGAAAAACCCATCCACCATCTCCTTTTAATAATTCCAATCTTAATAAGATGACTTTAGATTTGGCTAAAGGCCAAGTGGATGCTGGTAGCAGTGGTGCTGAAGCAGGTAATGCTGAAGCTAGTGATCTTCCTGAAGACGTGAATATGGATGACTTATTTGAAGAACTTGAGTCGACTTCTACCGATGATCCTGATTTTCAGCCTTCGATTTTGATGAAAGATTGAATTCTCTTCAAGAGCAGGTGGCTCAAATTCGTGTTACTCAAGACACACAATTTTCTTATTTGCGTAAATATATGAGGCGAATTGCTAAGGGTTTACACAAAATTGATCCATCTAATCCTGCACCCTCTTCTGGTTCTGACTGAATTTTTTTGGTCTATAATATTTACTGATATTAGCTTGCATCTCAAAACTTTTTTGTTGGTTATGGACAATTTTCTCTTGCTTCATCTACTAATTTCATTACTGTTCTTCTTCCTTTGTCATTTTGTGACAAAAAGGGGGAGAAGTTTGGTGAACTTTGTCATTTTGATTATTGCTGTCATTTTGATTTTGCTGTCATTTTCATGCTAAACTTCTCTTTGTATTACTCAGGGGGAGTTAAACTTCTCAAGAGTTATATGAAAATGATTATTGCTTATCATGTCTATACATTGCTTATCATCTGTGCATCTGTGCTTGCTTTGTACTTCTCTTATGTCTATTGGAAGTATTATTACTTGGTGTTTTGTCACAAATTTGACAAAGGGGGAGATTGTAAGGGTTATGGTCTCATACTCCTTTGGTTGTCAAATTTTGATGTGTCAAAACATCTATCTGTGTCTTGTGCTTATATGATGATTTTTATTCAAAACACTGCTTAAATACTTCAAGAAGTTATAAGTTGGATTCTTCAAGATGTTTCAAGTTGAAGCTCAAGATGTTGAAGTTCAAGATGCTACTATGTAAATGTTCAAGTCCTAGAGAACGACTCATGACTTCAAGACTAATAAGCAATGCATGAAGTAGTTGTTATGCTGATAAAGATCTCAAGTTTGAAGCTACAACAAAGTTCAAGATCTCAAGCCTGATATTGTTCAAGATCTCAAGCTTGATATTGTTCAAGATTTCAAGCCTGATATAGGTTCAAACAATCTACATTCGTTGAATGGTTGAAGTTCAATATCCATACGACATGTTTCAGGTTTGAATGACCTTAGGTTGACCCTTTAAGTAGGTCATTTTGGATACATAAATCAAATGTTTATTTAACATAAGTTTGGTCTATTCCAAGACCAGGTCCCTAGCTCTTGTTCGACCAGTCTAGCATTGGTTCGACTAGTCCAAGAAATTCCACGATCGTCCCTAATTAGTTGAAGATTTTTGATTTTTTGAACGCCCACGACCATCCCCGAAGTCCTTCGACCGGTCGTAGGTTGGCTTCGACTTGTCCACGATCGGTCGTGGAGCTACGACCGAAAATCCAAAGAACTTATTTCATGGTCCCACGACCAGTCGTAGAGTATCTACGACCGGTCAGAGGTGACCCACGACCGGTCGTAGGGTACTCACAACCGTCGTGGAACGGTTTTTTCAAAGATCGCGCTCAATTTTTCAAAAATTGCATTGAGAGCTACGACCACCCTAGGTTTCTAAGACCAACCGTAGGAACGATTTTTTCTTCTATAAATTGAACACGAAATTCGAGTTTTTACATCCTCAACTCCATTCCATTTCAAGAATTTTCAAGTAATCACTCGAGATAAGTCTGTGTTTATTTTAAGCTAAATTGTGCTTATTTAATATTCCTTTTTGCTAGCTTATTTAATTTGATTTTGTTTCTCTATTCCAATCATATTTGAAAAGAGGAATTATATTATTCCTTCTTCTTGGAATCAAAATCAAATATTGCTACGCCCAACAAGTTAAATCTAAAATCTATTAGAATTTAGAACCTTATGAATGTGAGTATTGGAAATTGAACTTTGACATTCAATCATCTACTCCGATTGGTTCTACCGGTTTCTAAAGGAGAAATTCGGTATTTTACATTTCGTAAAATTCATTTATTTTTGGTTTTGTTTGAGGTTAAGCCGAAAAAATCTCATTGTATTGGTTTTGTTTGAGATTGAGCGAGAAAAATCTCATTGTATTGGTTGTCCGAGGAAAACCAAAACTCGAGAAAAAGGGGTTTTTGAATTGTGTAAGCCCAAGTGAAAAAGACACAATTGTAAAGGTTTTTGGTGAACCCGAGAAAACCTATTTGATAGTGAACGCTAATATCCCTGTGAGGATATTAGGAGTGGAGTAGCATTCTGTGTGGCTGTTGTAAAACAGTTGGTGTACACACAGGCAAACCACTATAACTCTTTGTCTTGTGGATTGAATGCTTGCTTAATTTTCATATCTTTTATCATTCGATTGTGTGGAATGTACAAGTGGATGTGAATGTTGTAACTATTTACATTTTCAAGCAAGTGTGGGGATTGTTGTAATAATTTAGATCTTTACTTCTGTATTTATTTTCAATTCCTTGCTATTTCATTTACTTATATTAACATTGAGTTCTTGATTCAAAAGAGGTTCTAGAAATAAGGTTGTCCTACCATAAGCCCTTGTTTATTATGGTGTAAGGTTGTCCTTAGAACTGAATTTGTATCAATCTCTCAATAATTATTTATCAAGGTGATTTATATTTAGCATTGTGAATTGATTCATTATTGTAAGGGTATTGATTTACTTTAGTTCCGCTGATTTATTTATAAATTTGGCATAGTCCTATTCACCCCCCCCTCTAGGACATATAGCTTGGCCTTTTCAAGTGGTATCAGAGCCTAATAGCTCATTTTTGTTGCTTTTTATTTGGATTTATTTCCTGAGCTAACGATCTAAGCTATATAAAAAGATGTCAAATTTTGATAGCCTTTCAGTTACTAGGCCTCCACCTTTTGATGGCTCCAACTATGCCTATTGGAAAGCCAGAATGAGAATCTTCCTCAGATCAATGGATGAAAGTGTGTGGCTAGCCACGTGTGAATGGAATCCTCCTACCATGGAAGTAACTCGGTGTTGATGGTTCAAAATCTATGAAAATTACACCATATTTCCAATGGACCACACTTGAGAAAAATGAGAGTAGTGCTAATGCTAAAGCACTAAATGCATCACTTAGCACTATCACCGGATGAGTTCAAAAGAATCATATCTGTGATACTCGCAAAAGCAAGCCTGGGATATTTTAGAAATGACACACGAAGGTACTTCAATTGTCAAGAAATCTAAAGTCCAACTCCTCACAACTAAATTTGAAGAAATTCATATGGAGGAAAATGAAATGTTTATGGACTTTTACACTAGATTGAATGACATTGTAAACTCTATGTGGGGTCTTGGCGAAAAGATCTCAGAAAGTAAAGTGTGTGCAAAAATACTACGCTCTCTTCCTGAACGGTTCAATTCAAAGGTAACCGCAATCCAGGAACTTCGTGATACGGACAATATGAAGGTAGAAGAATTAGTTGGTTCTTTGCAAACCTATGAATTAAGTTTTAAAGCTCCTAAAGGTAAGTCTATTGTTTTGAAGTCATCTAAAAGTATTACTCAAGAAAATTCAGATTCAGAAAAGTCTGAAGATGATATGGCCCTTTTGGCGAAAAAGTTTTATAAGATTTTCAAAAGTAAGAAAAGAGTCGACTTTCAAAAGGCAAATGAAAAGAAACGTTCTAAACCTAAGTCTAAAACTTGGAAATCATTGAAAGATAGTCAATGTTACAATTTGTCAAGAATATGGGCATTTAGCAAACAAATGTCCTAAAAAGGACAGATCCAAAAGGAAGGGTATGTTGGCTACTTGGGATGAATCGTCTGATTCTGAAGCCTCTTCTGAATCAGAAAATTCAGAAACTGAGTCGGGCAGTGAACTTAAGGCCCTTATGACTCTAGCCAAGTTTACCTTTTCAGATCACGATGATTCTACAAGTGAAGAAAATTTGGATAGTGATCATGAAAATGATGAAGATCTTCAAGATGCTTATAATGCCTTATATAAGGAAAGTTGTAAAATTGTCAAACTTAAACTTCAAAAAGAAAAGTTTTTAAACTTAAAGAATGTTTTGAAACCCTTGTTTTAGAAAAATCTCAAATTTCAGATTGTTTTGAAAAATCAAAGTGTGATCTAGAATTCAAAACCTCCCTAATTGAAAATTTGAAATCTGAAAATGAGAAACTTAAAAATGAAGTATCTTCTCTTTTGAGTTTGAAGGACACATGGAGATATGCCCAAGGTGATCCAAAATTAGAGAAATTATTATCCGGATCAAGAAAATGTGGTGATCGATCCGGGTTGGGCTTTGATAAAAACACATCTCCTAAACAGAAGAATGCTCCTTCCATTTTTGTGAAAGGAGAGACTTCTAACTCAAAAGGAAAAGGTACTAATCAAGTTGTTTCTAAAAATACAAAAACCTTTCAAAAACACAAAAGCAGCTATATAAATTTCAAAAATCGATTCGAAACCCGCTAGTGAAAAAATTATTGATTTACTTAAGGAGCTATTAAAATCTAACTCAAGAGGTCACTCTTATAACTATAAACAAAAGAAGACCAATTATTCTCCTAAACCCAAAACAAGATCTTGAAATGGGTTCCCAAGGTTACTTGTTTGGTTGCTCACACTTGCTTTCAAAGCTACAAGCCATTCAAAATGGTACCTAGACAAGGGATGCTCCGACATATGACAAAGCGACAAAGCTCTATTCACGATCTTAAAGATATGACTGATGGGTCATCACATTTGGTGATGGTAGCAACCTAAGATAATTGGCAAAGGTACGGTCCAACTCTATAACCTTCCCTTATTTAAAAATGTGTTATATGTTGAAGGTTTAAAACACAACCTGTTGAGCATATCTCAAATATGCGATAACAACCATAATGTTAAATTTTCTAATCAAGGTTGTGAGATTACAAATGAAAAGGGTTCTGTAATATTAACTGGTCGCAGAACTTCTGAAAACTGCTATATAGTAAGCAACGGTAGCTCATCTAATCAAACGTGCTACATGGTCCATACCGATGAGACAGATTTATGGCATAAACGCCTTGGACATGTACACTACCGAAATTTATACAGATTGAGCAAAAGTGAACTAATAAAAGGTCTACCTAAAATGCAAAAAGTAGACAAGATTTGTGGTGAATGCCAGTATGGTAAACAAACAAGGAGCTCTCACAAAAAGGTGAACTCCAATAACACCACAAGACCACTCGAGCTTCTCCATATGGATCTTATAGGACCAACAAGAACGGAAAGTCGAGGTGGCAAAAAGTACATCTTAGTTATTGTAGATGATTATACAAGATACACTTGGGTTTCATTCTTGAAAGATAAATCAGAAACCCTTGATGAAGTGAAAAAGATTATAAAACGGATTCAAACTGAAAAATGTTCTCAAGTCAGCAAGATCCGTAGTGATCATGGATCCGAATTCGAAAATAGCGGTTTTGAGAAATTTTGTAGCGATCAGGGAATATCACATGAATTCTCTGCACCTAAAACTCCTCAACAAAATGGAATTGTCGAGAGGAAGAATAGAGTGATTCAAGAAATGGGAAGTGTTATGTTAAATAGCATGAAGCTTCCTAAGAATCTCTGGGCTGAAGCGGTGAATACAGCCTGCTACATTATTAACCGTGTTTATATTTGTAAATCTAATAATAAAACGGCTTATGAAATGTGGTTTGAGAAAAAGCCTTCTGTCAAATATTTTCGTGTTTTTGGCAGCAAGTGCTATATTTTGCGTGACCGTGAAAATTTGGGAAAATTCGACACTAAAAGTGATGAAGGGATCTTTTTAGGTTATTCTTTAAACAGTCGTGCTTATCGTGTTCTGAACAACAGGACCGGTGTGATTCAAGAGTCAATAAATGTTGTGATTGACGATCTTTTGAAGACACTGTCCCTAGTTTAGATAATGATGAAGTTCTTATACTTGAAAAACAAGAAATTTCATCAAGTGAAACTAATCCTGAATTAAGGACTGTTAAAGATCATCCAACCTCTCAAATACTTGGAAACCCTCTCACTGGTGTGCGCACTCGTAGACAATTAGAGGACATATGTAACTACGTATGCTTTACATCCCAGATTGAACCGGGTAACGTAAAAGAAGCACTTTCTATGAAAATTGGATTCTTGCGATGCAAGAAGAACTTAATCAGTTTGTCGAAATGATGTCTGGCAACTTGTTCCTAGACCTAAAGATAAACATATTATTGGAACAAAATGGATTTTCAAAAACAAATCTGATGAGCTTGGAAATATTATTCGAAATAAAGCAAGACTAGTTGTACAGGATATACACAAATTGAAGGAATTGACTATAATGAAACATTTGCCCTCAGAGCTCGTCTTGAGTCAATCGACTTTTTATCTCCATTGCATGTTTTAGGAAAATTAAAATTTATCAAATGGATGTAAAGAGTGCCTTTCTGAATGGTGATTTACATGAAGAGGTATATGTTGAACAACCTACAGGGTTTGAAGATCCTAAATTTACTGATCATGTGTATCGTCTTAAGAAAGCTCTCTATGGTCCAAACAAGCTCCCAGAGCATGGTACGAAAAACTGACTAAGTTTTCTTGAGTCATAATTTTCGGATGGGGTGTGTTGATAAGACACTCTTTGTTAAGAAACATAACGATGATATTCTAATAGTTCAAATATATGTTGACGATATTATTTATGGATCAACTTTGTACTAACATGATCAAGTTGAGTTTGCAGATTTGATGAAGTCTAAATTTGAAATGAGCATGGTTGGAGAATTAAACTATTTCCTAGGATTGCAAGTAAAACAACAACTTTGATGGAAT
This sequence comes from Magnolia changhungtana, assembly GCA_030180095.1. Classification (NCBI taxonomy): domain Eukaryota; kingdom Viridiplantae; phylum Streptophyta; class Magnoliopsida; order Magnoliales; family Magnoliaceae; genus Magnolia; species Magnolia changhungtana. The sequence goes on along the minus strand of JASAUF010000198.1, from coordinate 2,127,474 downwards.
TTTATTTCTCAAACCAAATATGCTCGAGTTTAATTAAGAAATTTGGATTTGAGAAAGGTAAAAATTTTGATACTCCTATGAGTACAAGCATGTAAGACTCTCAAAAGACTCTACAGGTAATGATGTGGATCCTAAATTGTATCGTAGTTTGATTGGTAGTTTACTTTATCTAACTACTAGTAGACCAGATATTGCTTTGAGTGTTGGTATTTGTGCTCGTTATCAATCAAATCCTAAAGAATCTCACTTAAGCTCATTGTTAAGCGGATTATGCGTTATGTCGCAAGTTCTACTAAATTGGGTCTCTGGTATCCACATGAGACTAATGTTCAATTAGCCGGGTACGCAGATGCTGACTGGGCTGGAAACATAGATGATAGGAAATCAACCAGTGGTGGTTGTTTCTACATTGGAAATTGTCTTGTTTCTTGGTTTAGCAAGAAGCAAAGTTCTATATCGCTATCAATCTTGAAATTTGAATACATTCTTCTTTGAAATGCATGTACTCAACTTGTTTGGATGAAACGAATGTTAAGCGATTATGGAATTACTCAAGATTCTATGATTTTATTTTGTGATAATTCCAGTGCAATAAATATCTCTAAAAATCCAGTTCAGCATTCACGTACTAAGCATATTGACATTAGATTTCATTACATTCGTGAATTAGTGGAAGAAAAATTAATATATTTGGATTACATTCCAACCGAGATTCAACTTGCAGATATTTTCACTAAACCGCTCGACAAAAGCAGGTTTAACAAATTAAAGTTTGATCTCGGTATGTGCAATTTAAATTGAGTTTGCATGATTGTGTGTATCATAATGTACATAAGTTTGATGTTTTAATTGCTTAAATTTGAAATTATTTAAAAATAAAGAAAAAAAATTACAAATTTTGTCGTACTCGACCTGTCGTGAGAATACACGACCGGTCGAACACGTACACAACCTGTCGTAAAGCACGGGATTTCACTTAAAATTGGGGATTTTTGTCTTCTTCTTCATTTCTTCATTTCTCTCCAACGCTTCTAGCTACGGCTGCCCCCAACCCATCTTCATTGTTCTTCAAGGTTAATGATTCTTTTACATTTCTTTTGTAGATTCTTGCTTTTAGTGATTCAAAACTCATGTTTGTGGAATCTATTTGATCATTCATTGCAGGATTTGGGGTTTTTATCTTGAAAAATCTGTTCTATCTAAATCTCATTTCTTCTATCTTGCATCTTGTTGTTTCCTTGAAATCCTTCTTTGAAAATGGATCCTAGAGGTAAAAAGAAAACTACTCGAGGTCCATCTTCTTCTAGATCAACTTCTATTGTTCAACGTCATCTTCGTTCTCCCGAAAATGATCCTACTGATGCTCGAGATTTGCGTATGCGTAATGTAATTATTGAACGTCATGTTAATGTCAATCACATTGCTTCTTTTGGTATTCCTTCTTTGTTGGAATCACGTGGGATGGGATAACATCTTACATTGGGGTGGAGCTGCATACCAGTCCATTGCCCAATCCATGTTTGCATGTATCTGTGATTTTTCTCTTGAGAATTTCACTTTTAAAGTTGATACTCAAGAAGGTATGTTTGTAGTAGATCGACATTTGATTGCAGATATTATGGAAATACCTATCAATGATGAAAGCATTCCAATTAATATTTTACATGATAGTCTCTCAGAATCTGAACGACGAATGCTTACTAGAGATTTATGTAATATGGATGTTCATTGGACTCATAAAGGTCATACACTTCCCTCAAGGTATTTGTTACCCAGACACAGAGTACTTCATAAGATATTCATTTCAAATCTTTATCCACGTTCTGGTAATAAAACCGAACTCACTGCTTTTATGGTTCGTGTTTTGCATTCTGTTGTCTCTGGTGCAAAAATTTGCCTCCCTTCTTTAATCTGTCATTCCATTATTCTGTCGCGTCACCATCCTGGACATAGTGATATACCCTTTGGTTATTTATTGACTATGTTAGCAAATCATATGCTCATAGCTATGCCTACTAGAGAAAAACCCATCCACCATCTCCCTTTTAATAATTCCAATCTTAATAAGATGACTTTAGATTTGGCTAAAGGCCAAGTGGATGCTGGTAGCAGTGGTGGTGAAGCAGGTAATGCTGAAGCTAGTGATCTTCCTGAAGACGTGAATATGGATGACTTATTTGAAGAACTTGAGTCAGACTCGGCTGATGATCCTGATTTTCAGCCTTCTGATTTTGATGAAAGATTGAATTCTCTTCAAGAGCAGGTGGCTCAAATTCGTGTTACTCAAGACACACAATTTTCTTATATGCGTAAATATATGAGGCGAATTGCTAAGGGATTACACAAAATTGATCCATCTAATCCTGCACCCTCTTCTGGTTCTGACTGAATTTTTTTGGTCTGTAATATTTACTGATATTAGCTTGCATCTCAAAACTTTTTTGTTGGTTATGGACAATTTTCTCTTGCTTCATCTACTAATTTCATTACTGTTCTTCTTCCTTTGTCATTTTGTGACAAAAAGGGGAGAAGTTTGGTGAACTTTGTCATTTTGATTATTCTTTGTCATTTTGATTTTGTGTCATTTTCATGCTAAACTTCTCTTTGTATTACTCGGGGGAGTTAAACTTCTCAAGAGTTATATGAAAATGATTATTGCTTATCATGTCTATACATTGCTTATCATCTGTGCATCTGTGCTTGCTTTGTACTTCTCTTATGTCTATTGGAAGTATTATTACTTGGTGTTTTGTCACAAATTTGACAAAGGGGAGATTGTAAGGGTTATGGTCTCATACTCCTTTGGTTGTCAAATTTTGATGTGTCAAAACATCTATCTATGTCTTGTGCTTATATGATGATTTTTATTCAAAACACTGCTTAAATACTTCAAGAAGTTATAAGTTGGATTCTTCAAGATGTTTCAAGTTGAAGCTCAAGATGTTGAAGTTCAAGATGCTACTATGTAAATGTTCAAGTCCTAGAGAACGACTCATGACTTCAAGACTAATAAGCAATGCATGAAGTAGTTGTTATGCTGATAAAGATCTCAAGTTTGAAGCTACAACAAAGTTCAAGATCTCAAGCCTGATATTGTTCAAGATCTCAAGCCTGATATTGTTCAAGATTTCAAGCCTGATATAGGTTCAAACAATCTACATTCGTTGAATGGTTGAAGTTCAATATCCATACGACATGTTTCAGGTTTGAATGACCTTAGGTTGACCCTTTAAGTAGGTCATTTTGGATACATAAATCAAATGTTTATTTAACATAAGTTTGGTCTATTCCAAGACCAGTCCTAGCTCCTGTTCGACCAGTCCTAGCATTGGTTCGACTAGTCCAAGAAATTCCACGATCAGTCCTAATTAGTTGAAGATTTTTTGGATTTTTTGGAACGCCCACGACCAGTCCTGGAAGTCCTTCGACCGGTCGTAGGTTGGCTTCGACTTGTCCACGATCAGTCGTGGAGCTACGACTGAAAATCCAGCAACTTACTTCATGGTCCCACGACCAGTCGTAGGTGACCCACGACCAGTCGTAGGGTACTCACAACCAGTCGTGGAACGGCTTTCAAAGATCGCGCTCAATTTTTCAAAAATCTGTTAGAGCTACGACCAGTCCTAGGTTTCTAAGACCAGTCGTAGGAACGATTTTTTCTTCTATAAATTGAACACGAAATTCAGAGTTTTTACATCCGGAACTCCATTCCATTTCAAGAATTTTCAAGTAATCACTCTGAGATAAGTCTGTGTTTATTTTAAGCTAAATTGTGCTTATTTAATATTCCTTTTTGCTAGCTTATTTAATTTGATTTTGTTTCTCTATTCCAATCATATTTGAAAAGAGGAATTATATTATTCCTTCTTCTTGGAATCAAAATCAAATATTGCTACGCCTTGACAAGTTAAATCTAAAATCTATTAGAATTTAGAACCTTATGAATGTGAGTATTGGAAATTGAACTTTGACATTCAATCATCTACTCCGATTGGTTCTCTAGAAATTTCTAAAGGAGAAATTCGGGTATTTTACATTTACAAAATTCATTTATTTTTGGTTTTGTTTGAGGTTAAGCGAGAAAAATCTCATTGTATTGGTTTTGTTTGAGATTGAGCGAGAAAAATCTCATTGTATTGGTTGTCCGAGGAAAACCAAAAACTTCGAGAAAAAGGGGTTTTTGAATTGTGTAAGCCCAAGTGAAAAAGACACAATTGTAAAGGTTTTTGGTGAACTTTGAGAAAACCTATTTGATAGTGAACGCTAATATCCCTGTGTGAGGATATTAGGAGTGGAGTAGCATTCTGTGTGGCTTGTTGTAAAACAGTTGGTGTACACACAAGCGAACCACTATAACTCTTTGTCTTGTGGATTGAATGCTTGCTTAATTTTCATATCTTTTATCATTCGATTGTGTGGAATGTACAAGTGGATGTGAATGTTGTAACTATTTACATTTTCAAGCAAGTGTGGGGATTGTTGTAATAATTTAGATCTTTATACGTATTTATTTTCAATTCCTTGCTATTTCATTTACTTATATTAACATTGAGTTCTTGATTCAAAAGAGGTTCTAGAAATAAGGTTGTCCTACCATAAGCCCTTGTTTATTATGGTGTAAGGTTGTCCTTAGAACTGAATTTGTATCAATCTCTCAATAATTATTTATCAAGGTGATTTATATTTAGCATTGTGAATTGATTCATTATTGTAAGGGTATTGATTTACTTTAGTTCCATTGATTTATTTATAAATTTGGCATAGTCCTATTCACCCCCCCCTCTAGGACATATAGCTTGGCCTTTTCAAGTGGTATCAGAGCCTAATAGCTCATTTTTGTTGCTTTTTATTTGGATTTATTTCTGAGCTAACGATCTAAGCTATATAAAAAGATGTCAAATTTTGATAGCCTTTCAGTTACTAGGCCTCCACCTTTTGATGGCTCCAACTATGCCTATTGGAAAGCCAGAATGAGAATCTTCCTCAGATCAATGGATGAAAGTGTGTGGCTAGCCACAGTGGTAATGGAATCCTCCTACCATGGAAGTAACTGGTGTTGATGGTTCAAAATCTATGAAAATTACACCATATTTCCAATGGACCACACTTGAGAAAAATGAGAGTAGTGCTAATGCTAAAGCACTAAATGCAATCACTTAGCACTATCACCGGATGAGTTCAAAAGAATCATATCTGTGATACAAAAGCAAGCTTTGGGATATTTTAGAAATGACACACGAAGGTACTTCAATTGTCAAGAAATCTAAAGTCCAACTCCTCACAACTAAATTTGAAGAAATTCATATGGAGGAAAATGAAATGTTTATGGACTTTTACACTAGATTGAATGACATTGTAAACTCTATGTGGGGTCTTGGCGAAAAGATCTCGAGAAAGTAAAGTGTGTGCAAAAATACTACGCTCTCTTCTGAACGGTTCAATTCAAAGGTAACCGCAATCCGGGAACTTCGTGATACGGACAATATGAAGGTAGAAGAATTAGTTGGTTCTTTGCAAACCTATGAATTAAGTTTTAAAGCTCCTAAAGGTAAGTCTATTGTTTGAAGTCATCTAAAAGTATTACTCAAGAAAATTGATTCAGAAAAGTCTGAAGATGATATGGCCCTTTGGCGAAAAAGTTTTATAAGATTTTCAAAAGTAAGAAAAGTCGACTTTCAAAAGGCAAATGAAAAGAAACGTTCTAAACCTAAGTCTAAAACTTGGAAATCATTGAAAGATAGTCAATGTTACAACTGTCAAGAATATGGGCATTTAGCAAACAAATGTCCTAAAAGGACAGATCCAAAAGGAAGGGTATGTTGGCTACTTGGGATGAATCGTCGATTAAGCCTCTTCGAATCGAGAAAATTGAACCGAGTCGGCGATGAACTTAAGGCCCTTATGACTCTAGCCAAGTTTACCTTTTCGGATCACGATGATTCTACAAGTGAAGAAAATTTGGATAGTGATCATGAAAATGATGAAGATCTTCAAGATGCTTATAATGCCTTATATAAGGAAAGTTGTAAAATTCTTTGTCAAACTTAAACTTCAAAAAGAAAAGTTTTTAAACTTAAAGAATGTTTTGAAACCCTTGTTTTAGAAAAATCTCAAATTTGATTGTTTTGAAAAATCAAAGTGTGATCTAGAATTCAAAACCTCCCTAATTGAAAATTTGAAATCTGAAAATGAGAAACTTAAAAATGAAGTATCTTCTCTTTTGAGTTTGAAGGACACATGGAGATATGCCCAAGGTGATCCAAAATTAGAGAAATTATTATCCGGATCAAGAAAATGTGGTGATCGATCCGGGTTGGGCTTTGATAAAAACACATCTCCTAAACAAGAATGCTCCTTCCATTTTTGTGAAAGGAGAGACTTCTAACTCAAAAGGAAAAGGTACTAATCAAGTTGTTTCTAAAAATACAAAAACCTTTCAAAAACACAAAAGCGACTATATAAATTTCAAAAATCGATTCGAAACCCATTAGTGAAAAAATTATTGATTTACTTAAGGAGCTATTAAAATCTAACTCAGTAGGTCACTCTTATAACTATAAACAAAAGAAGACCAATTATTCTCCTAAACCCAAAACAAGATCTTGAAATGGGTTCCCAAGGTTACTTGTTTGATTGCTCACACTTGCTTTCAAAGCTACAAGCCATTCAAAATGGTACCTAGGCAGTGGATGCTCCGACATATGAATGACGACAAAGCTCTATTCATCGATCTTAAAGATATGATGATGGGTCAGATCACATTTGTGATGGTAGCAAGCTGCAAGATAATTGGCAAAGGTACGGTCCAACTCTATAACCTTCCCTTATTTAAAAATGTGTTATATGTTGAAGGTTTAAAACACAACTGTTGAGCATATCTCAAATATGCGATAACAACCATAATGTTAAATTTTCTAATCAAGGTTGTGAGATTACAAATGAAAAGGGTTCTGTAATATTAACTGGTGTCGCGAACTTCAAAACTGCTATATAGTAAGCAACGGTAGCTCATCTAATCAAACGTGCTACATGGTCCATACCGATGAGACAGATTATGGCATAAACGCCTTGGACATGTACACTACCGAAATTTATACTGATTGAGCAAAAGTGAACTAATAAAAGGTCTACCTAAAATGCAAAAAGTAGACAAGATTTGTGGTGAATGCCGGTATGGTAAACAAACAAGGAGCTCTCACAAAAGGTGAACTCCAATAACACCACAAGACCACTCGAGCTTCTCCATATGATCTTATAGGACCAACAAGAACGGAAAGTCGAGGTGGCAAAAGTACATCTTAGTTATTGTAGATGATTATACAAGATACACTTGGGTTTCATTCTTGAAAGATAAATCGAAACCCTTGATGAAGTGAAAAAGATTATAAAACAGATTCAAACTGAAAAATGTTCTCAAGTCAGCAAGATCCGTAGTGATCATGGATCCGAATTCGAAAATAGCGGTTTTGAGAAATTTTGTAGCGATCAGGGAATATCACATGAATTCTCTGCACCTAAAACTCCTCAACAAAATGGAATTGTCGAGAGGAAGAATAGAGTGATTCAAGAAATGGGAAGTGTTATGTTAAATAGCATGAAGCTTCCTAAGAATCTCTGGGCTGAAGCGGTGAATACAGCCTGCTACATTATTAACCGTGTTTATATTTGTAAATCTAATAATAAAACGGCTTATGAAATGTGGTTTGAGAAAAAGCCTTCTGTCAAATATTTTCGAGTTTTTGGCAGCAAGTGCTATATTTTGCGTGACCGTGAAAATTTGGGAAAATTCGACACTAAAAGTGATGAAGGGATCTTTTTAGGTTATTCTTTAAACAGTCGTGCTTATCGTGTTCTGAACAACAGGACCGGTGTGATTCAAGAGTCAATAAATGTTGTGATTGACGATCTTTTGAAGACACCTGTCCCTAGTTTAGATAATGATGAAGTTCTTATACTTGAAAAACAAGAAATTTCATCAAGTGAAACTAATCCTGAATTAAGGACTGTTAAAGATCATCCAACCTCTCAAATACTTGGAAACCCTCTCACTGGTGTGCGCACTCTTGTAGACAATTAGAGGACATATGTAACTACGTATGCTTTACATCCCAGTTGAACCGGGTAACGTAAAGAAGCACTTTCGATGAAAATTGGATTCTTGCGATGCAAGAAGAACTTAATCGGTTGTCGAAATGATGTCGGCAACTTGTTCCTAGACCTAAAGATAAACATATTATTGGAACAAAATGGATTTTCAAAAACAAATCGATGAGCTTGGAAATATTATTCGAAATAAAGCAAGACTAGTTGTACGGGGATATACACAAATTGAAGGAATTGACTATAATGAAACATTTGCCCTGTAGCTCGTCTTGAGTCAATCGACTTTTTATCTCCATTGCATGTTTTAGGAAAATTAAAATTTATCAAATGGATGTAAAGAGTGCCTTTCGAATGGTGATTTACATGAAGAGGTATATGTTGAACAACCTACGGGGTTTGAAGATCCTAAATTTACTTGATCATGTGTATCGTCTTAAGAAAGCTCTCTATGGTCTCGAAACAAGCTCCCAGAGCATGGTACAAAAAAGCCGACTAAGTTTTTACTTGAGTCATAATTTTCGGATGGGGTGTGTTGATAAGACACTCTTTGTTAAGAAACATAACGATGATATTCTAATAGTTCAAATATATGTTGATGATATTATTTATGGATCAACTTGTACTAACATGATTTGTTGAGTTTGCAGATTTGATGAAGTCTAAATTTGAAATGAGCATGGTTGGAGAATTAAACTATTTCCTAGGATTGCAAGTAAAACAACAACCTGATGGAATTTTTATTTCTCAAACCAAATATGCTCAGAGTTTAATTAAGAAATTTGGATTTGAGAAAGGTAAAAATTTTGATACTCCTATGAGTACAACTGTAAGACTCTCAAAAGACTCTACAGGTAATGATGTGGATCCTAAATTGTATCGTAGTTTGATTGGTAGTTTACTTTATCTAACTGCTAGTAGACCAGATATTGCTTTGAGTGTTGGTATTTGTGCTCGTTATCAATCAAATCCTAAAGAATCTCACTTAACTGCTGTTAAGCGGATTATGCGTTATGTCGCAAGTTCTACTAAATTGGGTCTCTGGTATCCACATGAGACTAATGTTCAATTAGCCGCACTTGCAGATCTTGAAAGAAACATAGATGATAGGAAATCAACCAAGGTGGTTGTTTCTACATTGAAATTGTCTTGTTTCTTGGTTTAGCAAGAAGCAAAGTTCTATATCGCTATCAATCTACTTGAGGTTTGAATACATTCTTCTTTGAAATGCATGTACTCAACTTGTTTGGATGAAACGAATGTTAAGCGATTATGGAATTACTCAAGATTCTATGATTTTATTTTGTGATAATTCGGTCAATAAATATCTCTAAAAATCCAGTTCAGCATTCACGTACTAAGCATATTGACATTAGATTTCATTACATTCGTGAATTAGTGGAAGAAAAATTAATATATTTGGATTACATTCCAACCGAGATTCAACTTGCAGATATTTTCACTAAACCGCTCGACAAAAGCAGGTTTAACAAATTAAAGTTTGATCTCGGTATGTGCAATTTAAATTGAGTTTGCATGATTGTGTGTATCATAATGTACATAAGTTTGATGTTTTAATTGCTTAAATTTGAAATTATTTAAAAATAAAGAAAAAAAAATTACAAATTTTGTCGTACTCGACCTGTCGTGAGAATACACGACCGGTCGAACACGTACACGACCTGTCGTAAAGCACGGGATTTCACTTAAAATTGGGGATTTTTGTCTTCTTCTTCATTTCTTCATTTCTCTCCAACGCTTCTAGCTACGAATTTGCCCCAACCCATCTTCATTGTTCTTCAAGGTTAGTGATTCTTTTACATTTCTTTTGTAGATTCTTGCTTTTAGTGATTCAAAACTCATGTTTGTGGAATCTATTTGATCATTCATTGCAGGATTTGGGGTTTTTATCTTGAAAAATCTGTTCTATCTAAATCTCATTTCTTCTATCTTGCATCTTGTTGTTTCCTTGAAATCCTTCTTTGAAAATGGATCCTAGAGGTAAAAAGAAAACTACTCGAGGTCCATCTTCTTCTAGATCAACTTACTATTGTTCAACGTCATCTTCGTTCTCCGAAAATGATCCTACTGATGCTCGAGATTTGCGTATGCGTAATGTAATTATTGAACGTCATGTTAATGTCAATCACATTGCTTCTTTTGGTATTCCTTCTTTGTTGGAATCATGGGATGGGATAACATCTTACATTGGGGTGGAGCTGCATACCAGTCCATTGCCCAATCCATGTTTGCATGTATCTGTGATTTTTCTCTTGAGAATTTCACTTTTAAAGTTGATACTCAAGAAGGTATGTTTGTAGTAGATCGACATTTGATTGCAGATATTATGGAAATACCTATCAATGATGAAAGCATTCCAATTAATATTTTACATGATAGTCTCTCGAATCAACGACGAATGCTTACTAGAGATTTATGTAATATGGATGTTCATTGGACTCATAAAGGTCATACACTTCCCTCAAGGTATTTGTTACCCAGACACAGAGTACTTCATAAGATATTCATTTCAAATCTTTATCCACGTTCTGGTAATAAAACCGAACTCACTGCTTTTATGGTTCGTGTTTTGCATTCTGTTGTCTCACGGTGCAAAAATTTGCCTCCCTTCTTTAATCTGTCATTCCATTATTCTGTCACGTCACCATCCTGGACATAGTGATATACCCTTTGGTTATTTATTGACTATGTTAGCAAATCATATGCTCATAGCTATGCCTACTAGAGAAAAACCCATCCACCATCTCCCTTTTAATAATTCCAATCTTAATAAGATGACTTTAGATTTGGCTAAAGGCCAAGTGGATGTTGGTAGCAGTGGTGGTGAAGCGGTAATCTTGAAGCTAGTGATCTTCCTGAAGACGTGAATATGGATGACTTATTTGAAGAACTTGAGTCAGACTCGGCTGATGATCCTGATTTTCAGCCTTCTGATTTTGATGAAAGATTGAATTCTCTTCAAGAGCAGGTGGCTCAAATTCGTGTTACTCAAGACACACAATTTTCTTATATGCGTAAATATATGAGGCGAATTGCTAAGGGATTACACAAAATTGATCCATCTAATCCTGCACCCTCTTCTGGTTCTGACTGAATTTTTTTTGGTCTGTAATATTTACTGATATTAGCTTGCATCTCAAAACTTTTTTGTTGGTTATGGACAATTTTCTCTTGCTTCATCTACTAATTTCATTACTGTTCTTCTTCCTTTGTCATTTTGTGACAAAAAGGGGGAGAAGTTTGGTGAACTTTGTCATTTTGATTATTGCTGTCATTTTGATTTTGCTGTCATTTTCATGCTAAACTTCTCTTTGTATTACTCAGGGGGAGTTAAACTTCTCAAGAGTTATATGAAAATGATTATTGCTTATCATGTCTATACATTGCTTATCATCTGTGCATCTGTGCTTGCTTTGTACTTCTCTTATGTCTATTGGAAGTATTATTACTTGGTGTTTTGTCACAAATTTGACAAAGGGGAGATTGTAAGGGTTATGGTCTCATACTCCTTTGGTTGTCAAATTTTGATGTGTCAAAACATCTATCGTGTCTTGTGCTTATATGATGATTTTTATTCAAAACACCTTTGCTAAATACTTCAAGAAGTTATAAGTTGGATTCTTCAAGATGTTTCAAGTTGAAGCTCAAGATGTTGAAGTTCAAGATGCTACTATGTAAATGTTCAAGTCCTAGAGAACGACTCATGACTTCAAGACTAATAAGCAATGCATGAAGTAGTTGTTATCTTTGATAAAGATCTCAAGTTTGAAGCTACAACAAAGTTCAAGATCTCAAGCTTTGATATTGTTCAAGATCTCAAGCTCGATATTGTTCAAGATTTCAAGCTTTGATATAGGTTCAAACAATCTACATTCGTTGAATGGTTGAAGTTCAATATCCATACGACATGTTTCAGGTTTGAATGACCTTAGGTTGACCCTTTAAGTAGGTCATTTTGGATACATAAATCAAATGTTTATTTAACATAAGTTTGGTCTATTCCAAGACCAGTCCTAGCTCCTGTTCGACCAGTCCTAGCATTGGTTCGACTAGTCCAAGAAATTCCACGATCAGTCCTAATTAGTTGAAGATTTTTTGGATTTTTTGGAACGCCCACGACCAGTCCTGGAAGTCCTTCGACCGGTCGTAGGTTGGCTTCGACTTGTCCACGATCAGTCGTGGAGCTACGACTGAAAATCCAGCAACTTACTTCATGGTCCCACGACCAGTCGTAGGTGACCCACGACCAGTCGTAGGGTACTCACAACCAGTCGTGGAACGGCTTTCAAAGATCGCGCTCAATTTTTCAAAAATTGTTAGAGCTACGACCCATCCCTAGGTTTCTAAGACCCGGTCGTAGGAACGATTTTTTCTTCTATAAATTGAACACGAAATTCAGAGTTTTTACATCCTCAACTCCATTCCATTTCAAGAATTTTCAAGTAATCACTCTGAGATAAGTCTGTGTTTATTTTAAGCTAAATTGTGCTTATTTAATATTCCTTTTGCTAGCTTATTTAATTTGATTTTGTTTCTCTATTCCAATCATATTTGAAAAGAGGAATTATATTATTCCTTCTTCTTGGAATCAAAATCAAATATTGCTACGCCCAACAAGTTAAATCTAAAATCTATTAGAATTTAGAACCTTATGAATGTGAGTATTGGAAATTGAACTTTGACATTCAATCATCTACTCCGATTGGTTCTACCGGAACTTCTAAAGGAGAAATTCGGGTATTTTACATTTCGTAAAATTCATTTATTTTTGGTTTTGTTTGAGGTTAAGCGAGAAAAATCTCATTGTATTGGTTTTGTTTGAGATTGAGCCGAAAAATCTCATTGTATTGGTTGTCCGAGGAAAACCAGAAAACTCGAAAAATGGGTTTTGAATTGTGTAAGCCCAAGTGAAAAGACACAATTGTAAAGGTTTTGGTGAACCCGAGAAAACCTATTTGATAGTGAACGCTAATATCCCCTGTGTGAGGATATTAGGAGTGGAGTAGCATTCTGTGTGGTGTTGTAAAGCAGGTTGGTGTACACACAAAGCGAACCACTATAACTCTTTGTCTTGTGGATTGAATGCTTGCTTAATTTTCATATCTTTTATCATTCGATTGTGTGGAATGTACAAGTGGATGTGAATGTTGTAACTATTTACATTTTCAAGCAAGTGTGGGGATTGTTGTAATAATTTAGATCTTTACTACGTATTTATTTTCAATTCCTTGCTATTTCATTTACTTATATTAACATTGAGTTCTTGATTCAAAAGAGGTTCTAGAAATAAGGTTGTCCTACCATAAGCCCTTGTTTATTATGGTGTAAGGTTGTCCTTAGAACTGAATTTGTATCAATCTCTCAATAATTATTTATCAAGGTGATTTATATTTAGCATTGTGAATTGATTCATTATTGTAAGGGTATTGATTTACTTTAGTTCCGCTGATTTATTTATAAATTTGGCATAGTCCTATTCACCCCCCCCTCTAGGACATATAGCTTGGCCTTTTCAGGTATATTTTGAAATTGTACTTGTAATTCATTAACCTGGCAACATTATCACACTCTGGAGACTTACCATAGAATCTTCTATATATCTATCATAGTCTTTCTCTTGCAATTAAACTATCTCTGGAGTATGATATGCTGTTTTGGTATAATCCCATTCATGTTTCAATACTCTCATCATAATCATCATTATCTATGTTGCATAAGTGATGCGTTGGAACTCGGGAGCTGAGCTTTGCTCGACCCCCGATTTTTAGGGCATTATAAGATAGTATCAGAGCATGATTTAAATTAAAACAGGCCTGGGTTATGGTAACACGACGCACTCTGAATTAGGAAAGGGGCGATAAAACTTAGAAATCACCTTAGAATCCCAAGTTTCCCCGACAGGTGAGAATATACAGTAATTTAGTCCATAACGTGTCTTGGGTCACGTGAAATGACCTAAGTAGCCTATAGGCCGTCAATCGACGGGTTTGAGTCGCTCCCTAGAAAAGAATGTCCTTAGGTTGTGGGTCAACCACAATACCTTACACTTAATCTCAAAGCCTAAAACCCTTTTTTATCTAATTCATTCAAAATCTCACCCTCCACCACTGTATTCTTCATTTCTTTTAAGCACATTCATAATACACACCAATCCTAGGGTATAAATGACGAAGAACAATACCGAAACTAAAACTTACCAGAAATAGGAAATAAATGGATAAAATGGGTTTTGACCCTTAACCTTTTGGAATCTAACCAAATAAATGGGTTAGTTGGATAGATTAGCGTCTTGTTCCCCAAAATTATATGCTACACGTCACATAAACTCATTCCGGTTTGCAAATTGGCCCCGAAACGAATCAAAATGGGGTCGGGGGCCTACCCACGTAAATTCAGAGGGACCCAGGGTGGACCCCACATCATTTTGGGGTCCAGGGGGCTGGAGGGCCTCGCCGAAATGGCGAGCCCTCATCGATTAGTCCAGGGATTGGCGAGGCCTCGCCGGTCGGCGGGCTCGGCCAGGTGGGCCAGGCGGGCTGGTCAGGCCGATGATGTTTGGGGGTTATGGGACCCCCCTGATATAGGGTCCGTCCCCTAAAACCTTTCTAAACACCTAACTCCTTCACAAAGTTCCCCCTCAAGCTCTCTTTTCTCTTCCAAATGTCTGATTTTTGACAAAAACCGCCCCACCAATCGATCCCTCTCCCATTTTCGTGCACTCGCTCCACCACCCTGTCAAGACTCTCCTCCATTGCTGCCTACCCTCTTCATTCTCTCTCATTTGAGCTCCTACACCCCTCATTTGAAGCTCAAATTCATGTAAGCTCTCAACCCATCCCACCTTTTCATTTTCTTTCTTCACTCCCTGTCTTTTGGACCTTTACAATCCCTATTGAGGCTCAAAACCATGGAGAACTAAAGAACCTAACCCTTTCCCCCCTTATCTTCACTTTTCCATGGATCTATTCAAGTTTGGTAGGGCCATTTTTCTAGATTTCCGCCTAGTTATCCATGCCGTTGTCTCATGGTTTGTTTGTTTCTGCGTTAGGATCTTTGTGTTTTCATGTTGATAGGCCTAGTGGTGTTGTCGTTGGTAGTATATTCTAGTGTTTGACGCCTTAATTGTATTAGTTCACATGCATCTTCTGTCATGGTCCATGTAAGGTTACATCCTATGTAGGCTCAAGATTTCGAAACCCAACAAATCCCTCTTCTATCTTCTTCAATTCTTTTCATTTGAGCACAAGACCCGCAATTTTTGTTTGGAACATTTAGGTTCCGTTCGGCCAACTGCATTAGGTGAGTAAGGTAGATAGAATTGTAAACGTAACAATAACTGCATGTGTAAGGTATGGTCCCTAGATTGGGTGTATCCCATGTTTTCCAATACCATGTTTAGAGTGTATGCAATTAAAAGTAAATCCTGAAAATTTCCTTTCCAAGTACACTTAGAGATTCATTTTCATGGGATTTGAAAATCCCATCTCACACTTTCCAACACAAGACTCATTTTCCAAAGCCTATGACATTAATTTTAATCCCCTCCCACCCTCCTAACAAACATGCCACTTCCAATCCTGTGGTGGGATTAACAATGCAGTCCCATTTAATACAACTTAAGATCACTGGTCAAATAGGCCCTTGGAGTTTTGGACCTAGAGTGGTGTTCCTAGATTCGAATGACCTAACAGTATGGGAAATCCAATAAATCGATAACGTGAACCTTAGGACCTTCTTAGCTAGTATGAGCACGTGTGTAGTGCTCGAGCGTAGTTAAATTCAAGTTCGGGCAACTTGATTCCAATTAGACAATGCTTGACTCCAAGCAATAAAACAATTTCCCTTATTTAAAATGGTATGAAATCATCTAGTGTAGAAGTATAGATTTTGGATCACAACTAGTGGTTTACCGCTACTCATACGTTGCGACTAGACTATTGGTTAGGCTAAGGAAGGTAAAGGACTAATTAGTTATGCTAAGCCAATTGAATAATAGACTTAGTTATTCGGCTTGACCGACTCAGACCCACTACACAACTTTCCTTCCATGTTGGCCCGACCACTTACAACTAAAAGTTTATAACTTCGTCTTTGAGAAGTATTAGGAGTATATAACCAATAGAGACTTTGTCTTTTAGGCCTAAGGAATTGCCCAAATGGGCAACAGACAGTTAGGAATTAGGTCCCAAATTACATGCCATGTCAGCATACATATTGTGCATATGAATGTAGAAAGATTGCCTGCCTGTTAAGCTAGTCATGATTACATAGGATAAGTCTGACTGTGACAAAACTCCTTGGTAGAATTAGGCATCTTGCCTCAAACTCACACCTGCCCCTGGAACCAACTACAATACCCATCATCTCTCTATAATTATCGGTACCAATGCCATAATACGCATCATCGGTGAAAAGAAGACCAATGTATTGCTAAATCGCTCCCCATGTCATACCAAAGATAGGTTTCAAATTTCAACTCGTTCTGACATACAGATCAATGTACAAATTCTTGAACCCTGAGAATAGAAACAATTTTAAGGGGGGTAGACAAGTGATGAACCCAGTTGAGTTAAGTAGGTATACACGTCTACCCGCTCATAGGCGCAGCGGTAGCATGGTTGGCCCTTACCCCACTGGCCCAGGATCGAAAGAAATTACTCCCAGTTATACGCAAGGTTAGGTCATTAAATAGGATCTAAATCTTCCTTAGAATGCCAATAATGAAGTCATGGAAGGAAATCAATTAGGGTTCAAGTATTAAACAAATTCATAGTACAGAATAGGCCAGGTGCGAACTAAGTTACAATAGCCAAGGTCAACGCATCTACAACTGTGCTCGTTGAATACGAACATAATAGAAGCCCTAGCAAGTTCTACTATGAGAAACCGTTTTAGGATGATCTAGTAAGATTTGACTCACCGTTTCCTTAGACATAGATAATATCGAGGACTCTCCTAGACCAAGACCCAACGGGCAACTTTATAGATAGGAAATTTGAGCCTTTCAATGATGGACATTCCCTATATTTTTAGAGTGATTGGACTACGGAGTTACTAACATAAATAACTGCGAAGTATTCATGGCTTGACCCAATTCTCAATCCTGGGTGTTCACTCCCCAAGTGCAGGGTTGTGAAGTAGTAATAAACTTGGTAAGACCGAGGTCGAATCCCAAGGGACTGGAACTTGTACGTTATCTGAAACTAAGTAGAAATAGAACTAGAATGAGATGAAATCTAAATCGATTGTAATTTGAAGAATAATGATGAAATATTAATCTAAAACTTAGGAAAAATCAGAGAAGGGAAACTAGGGATTCAGAGGATCCACTTGTAGAGATCAGGGAGATCTTATGCCTGGATTAAAAATCAGGGAATTTAACTGAACTGCCATTGATATAAATTTCAAGAGATGAGGGGTATATGAATTAGAATGGATTCCATCACCAAACCATGCCCAGGAGACAAAGCAAACAACAGAATTAAACTAATTACCAACCAATCAACATGCCATGAAGGTTAGGAAGGGTACCGACATCCAACCATGCCCAGGAGACGATGGTGAACAACAGGGCTTCCTGACGTCATAAACATAAAGAGGAAAAGAATATGCTCAAAGCCATTGCAGACCCATTGTAATTTCAGTCACAACAGACCATTAAAGACTGAAAACATTCCCTTAATTAAACCCAAATCAATATCGATCGCCTAAACAAAGGCACAAGCAAAGAGGCATCCCATCACACTACAAGCTTCACCTCTTAGCCCTAGCTAAGAGGTTTAGCCACACATGGGCATGGTGGGCTAGATCTCTTAAAAAAAATAAAATAAAAAGAAAAAGAAAGAAATAAAAACTACTTTCTCACTCTACTCCTGGTGCTCCACGTCTAGCCCACGGCTTTCACGTTTCTTCTCCTTCCTTTCTCTCTCCAGCCGTGGATGCCCCTTGTGCTTCTCTCTTTCCCTTCTTTTATAGCCAGTAAGGCAATCGTGGCTGAAGTCGATTGGGCTCTTCCACACAAGAGACGGACTCCTCATCTTACACAACAGAAACGCACAAAAACCTCTTGCATTTGAACTAAATCTGAGACGAATGGTCATCCATTCCGTGGATTTTGACTGCATAGGAAGGGTAAAAATCCTCCTCTCCACCTGATGGACGGATCGGATTGTCGATCCGGACGCCCCTTTGATCACCGAACGGCCTTACAGTGCCGGTTTTCACGGTCGCGGAAACAGGGCTGCGGATCCCATTCGCTGTGGCAATGGTGGGGTCCATTTTGATGTCTTTTGAAAAATCCACGCCGTCCACCAGATTCCCCTTAAAATTTCAGGTGAAATGGATGGTTTTTTGCTCAGGTTCGGTGTGGCCCACAGAAGTTTCCTTTCCGCCGTCGATCGTTCGATTGAATACTCATGTACATGAAGCGTCTTCATGGAGCAAAACGCCACCTAGGCGAGGGTTATACGCCTCTTCTGGTTGCAATGGACGGTCTAGATCGTCCATTAGATTGACTTGTGGGGCCCACTGATTATCACAGCGTCCGCAAGAAATTTTCGCAAAGCAGAGCTTCGTTTTCTCCGCTGTGATGGCTGGTGGGCCCATGGTTGATGTCAGTGGGGATATCCACGCCGTTCATTGAGATCCACTCGAAAAACCGTTTGGTTTTGGTTGTTTTTGGATTTAATTTAGTGTGGCCCACGAGATTGTTTACTCCACCGTCCATCTGACGTTTAACAGGAAGGATTTTGATACAGCTCGCATGGTCTCAAACGATCACCTAGGTGAGGTTCGTGGCCACCCCCTGAAGCACTTGGACGGTTCGGATTGTCCATTTGGACACTAGGTGGGACCCACAACCGACGACCTCCCGTCGTCTTCGCAGACGCTGGAGAAGAAGCGCCGAGCGCGGGTCGGCCGTGGTGTCCGACCGTCCGGCGGTCCGGCGCAGCGCGCGCACGTGCTCGGTGTACACACTCCTGGTACACATGGCCCACCGTAATGTTTACAAGAAATCTACTCCGTCCATCCTCTTTATCTCCCTAATGAATGGGTTGGGACCAAAGTTGAGGCATATCCTGTTACCAGGTGGGCTTGAAATCAACGATTCGTGGGCTGATTTGTCAGTTGGAGCACTTCCGAGATCATCAATGGCTGAAATTTGACGTGTACGGTTAATTTATGATCCTCAGGCCGTATATGAAGTTTCGGACTGAACGGATGGTGGAAACCCTGTGTTCTTGCATTTTAGCTGACTTTCAGGCCACTTGAACTTCAGTTTCGTGATTTTCTCGGGTCTCTGGTGTGTAATTCCGTTGATTTTGATCCCATGGAGTCCGTTCCTTGCCTTGGTGAATCTTGAGCGCTAAAACCATGCTTCTAATACCCATTTTCAATTCAAGCTCCTAAATGCATCCTGCATCACAAACACGATTAAATGGGTCCATTAAACAGTATAAGTTCGTAAATCCAGACAATAACAAGGGTCTGATATGCAATATTTGACCATCAACACAACCCCCAACCAGCATTTTGCTAGTCCCGAGCAAAATATGCGAAAATTAAGTTGAGAATTACGAGACAATTCTTGTGAAGCCAAGTGATATTTTGAAAAATAATCCAAATATGAGAAATCTTAAGATTCATGAATGGTGATTATCAATTTCTCCTGGCCTCTCATGCACGGTGAATTTCATAATCAAGTTCAAATATTAATCCATAAACTAGAACAATTTTAAACATTAAGTTCCATGGGTGTAGAGTGTAATCCCGACTTTCAACATTAATATTCAATTCTTTACTTCAGGATTTCGTTGGTAATCAACAAGAGAATTCATGATAACCAAAACTTGCCTCACAGATCATTCTTTCATTTTCTAGTTTTTTTTTTTTTTTTTTTTAAATGGGAATCAAATTTTCACTTATAGGGAGCAAACCTATGGTGAAAATAGTCGTCTAGCTCTGTCTAACTGTTAATCATAGAAAATCAAATCCACACCTACAGGGAGCAAACCCATGGTGTAATTCTCTTTTTATACCCTGATGGCCAAATCTTTTAGGCTGGTTTCTTTCATGCTCGGTGATTACCAAGTTAATCATTCAATATCAAACTGAAATCTCAATGTGTAAGTGAGATGTGGTATGTGAAATCATGACTCAATCAATGTTTACAACTTCTAATCATGGATTAAGAATTCAAACTTAACTGTGAAATCTAACGAGCAACTGAATCCAAGAGTAGTAAATTTCCAACATCACGTATCTTGAAATTCTAAATCCAGAATAGTCGTCAAAATCACTTCAAATGCACAAGAATTTCCAGAACAAATTTAAAAATTTTCACAATTTTTGCTTAAGACGTAGAAAACACTGATTAGGTAACCTAATCTCCCACCCCCAACCTAAAATCTACATTGTCCTCAATGTAAAATATATGAGCATTGAATACACATGGGACAACGAAAGTAAAAAAAAAAAAAAAATGATGGGAAGATAGTACCTGAATGATGAATCATGAGAGACTTTCCAAGGGATCGCAGCAGGAGAGCGGGTGAGCACGAGAGAGAAAGCAACACAAAAATAACAAGAAATAAAATCCTACCTATACCACTTTCGCAGGTGCTCTCGATTGCATTTAGCGCATGCAACAAGCCTTTAAACCCCTAGGTTACCCCTAGTGGACGAGTTGTAGTCTCGTGAGGGTTTGCAGTAATGTTACCCACAAACATTGAACTAACTAGGAAAATGAAATAAGTTGAAAAGCTGGGTTGCCTCCCAAGAGCGCTAAGTTTAACGTCTTCAGCCAGACCAAAGCAACTACCCTAATCCTATGAAAGCGATAAACCTACCTATACCTCCATCAGACTAGGAGATCAGTCCTGGTAAACAGGATCAGTCAGAGGCATGGACATGTCCTCTGAATCAAATTTCTCGACAAATGGCTTTAAGCGATGTCCATTTACTTTAAACTCCTTGCCATTGTCAGGATCTCTTATCTCGACGGCCCCATGAGGATATGCAGTAACAACAATGTAAGGACCGGTCCAATGAGATCGAAGCTTACCCGGAAAGAGATGTAATCGAGAATTATACAAAAGGACTTTCTGGCCTGGCGTGAATGATTTTCGTAGAATATGTTGGTCATGAAACGCCTTCATCCTATCCTTGTAAATTCTCGAATTCTCGTATGCATCGTTCCGGATTTCTTCAAGTTCATTTAATTGAAGTTTGCGTAGCGAGCCGGCGTTGTTCAGATTGAAATTTAAATTTTTGATTGCCCAGTAGGCTCTATGTTCCAATTCCACAGGCAAGTGGCAAGCCTTCCCATAGACGAGTCTAGAGGGAGACATTCCAATAGGAGTTTTAAAAACAGTACGGTACGCCCATAAGGCATCGGTCAATCGAATTGACCAATCCTTACGGTCAGGGTTAACCATTTTCTCCAAAATGTGTTTGATCTCCCTATTAGAAATCTCAGCTTGCCCACTTGTCTGTGGGTGGTATGGGGTGCTCACCTTATGAGAGATACCGTATTTCTTCATTAAACTCTCGAATGGCCTATTACAAAAGTGTGAGCCCCCATCACTAATAATGGCTCGAGGCGTTCCAAATCGGGAAAGGATGTTTTCTTTTAGGAATTTAATGACCGTGCGATGGTCATTATTCCGACACGGAATCGCTTCGACCCATTTAGTGACATAGTCTACAGCAAGCAAAATATATAAATTCCCAAAAGATTGGGGGAATGGTCCCATGAAATCGATGCCCCAGCAATCAAATGCCTCTATGATAAGAATGGGATTCAAGGGCATCATATTTCGACGGGACAATGCTCCCAATTTCTGACAACGCTCACAAGCTTTGCAAAACTCATGAGTGTCCCTGAACATAGTGGGCCAATAGAAGCCACACTGCAGAATCTTGGTCGTGGTCTTTTTTGCAGAAAAGTGACCACCACAGGCCTGTGAGTGACAAAAGGAGATGACACTCTGATGCTCATCGTCTGGCACACATCTCCTCAAGATTTGGTCTGGGCAATATTTAAACAAGTATGGATCATCCCAGAAGAATTTGCGCACCTCGGTGAAAAATTTCTTCTTATCTTGCGCAGTCCAATGTGTCGGTATAGAACCTGTAGCAAGATAATTAGCAATATCAGTGAACCAAGGTGAATGGGAGATTCTGAACAGTTGTTCATCAGGGAACATGTTATTGATATGTGTCGTCTCAAGGGAATCAGAGGTATTAAGACGAGAAAGGTGATCGGCTACTACGTTCTCTACTCCCTTTTTATCTTTAATTTTCAAATCAAATTCTTGAAGTAGAAGGATCCATCGTATCAAGCGGGGCTTAGAATCATTCTTAGAAAGAAGATACTTCAGTGTCGCATGATCTGTATAGATAATGATCTTGGATCCGATCAGGTAGGACCTAAATTTGTCCAAGGCGAACACTACGACTAAAAGTTCCTTTTCTGTAGTCGAGTAGTTCACTTGGACAGGATTTAAAGTCCTACTCTCGTAATGGATGACGTAGGGCCTCTTATCTTTTCTCTGGCCTAGAACCGCTCCAAGAGCATAATCAGAGGCGTCGCACATAAGCTCAAAAGGAAGGCTCCAAATCGGGTGGGCATGATGATAGGTGCGATGGTTAACATGCCTTTAAGCTTGGTGAAAGCTTCTGGCATACTCGGACCACTCGTATGGAACATCCTTTTGAAGAAGATTACATAAAGGACGAGAGAGGAGACTAAAGTCCTTTATGAATCGCCTGTAAAATCCTGCGTGTCCTAAGAAGGATCGCACGTCCCTGATGTTCTTAGGTGGAGGTAGGTTAGAGATAAGATCGATTTTTACCTTATCTACCTCAATTCCCTTGGACGAGATGATATGTCCAAGGACAATCCCCTTATGAACCATGAAATGGCACTTCTCCCAATTAAGTACCAAGTTCTTTTCTTCACATCTTTTCAGCACACATTTAAGACTTTCCAAGCACTTGCTGAAAGATGAGCCATAGACAGAGAAATCGTCCATGAAGACTTCTAGATATTGCCCCACCATATCAGAAAAGATACTCAACATACATCGCTGAAAGGTGGCAGGGGCATTACATAGTCCAAATGGCATCCTTCGGTAAGCAAAGGTGCCGTAGGGACATGTAAATGTGGTCTTTTCCTGGTCCTCAGGGGCGATTTCAATTTGATTGTAGCCCGAATACCCGTCAAGGAAACAGTAATAGGAATGACCAGCTAGCCTTTCTAAAATTTGATCAATGAAGGGCAAAGGAAAGTGATCCTTCCTTGTGACGGTATTCAACTTTCTGTAGTCAATGCACATTCTCCAACCAGTAGTGACTCTGGTTGGCACGAGTTCATTATTAGCATTAGCTACGATGGTGATTCCGGACTTCTTAGGAACCACCTGAGTTGGACTCACCCATTGACTATCAGATATAGGGTATATGATACCCACATCCAATAGTTTGAGAACCTCGGCCTTAACCACTTCCTTCATGTTTGGATTTAATCTACGTTGTGGTTGCCGAGCGGTCTTCGCATTTTCCTCAAGATATATGTGGTGAGTACAAATCGAGGGATCGATTCCTTTAAGGTCCGCTATCATCCATCCTAGGGCTCCTTTATGCTCAATGAGAGTAGATATGAGCATACTCTCCTGTTCTTTCTCCAGGTGGGCAGAGATCACCACCGGGTATGTCTCATCTTGACTTAAATAGGCATATTTCAAATCAAAGGGCAATGGTTTTAGGTCAAGCTTCGGTGCCTTGAGGTTAGACGGTAGAGGCACTACATCAGTTTGTGGTAATTCTTCAAATTGTGGCCTCCACCGGTTAACTTCAAGTACCGGTGCAGTATCAAGCAAGGCACACGTCTCCCTAATCATATCATCATCAAACTCATGGGAGTGGGCCAAGCACGTCTCTAGAGGATCAGAGGATAAGGTAAGAGGTGTCCTATCTTCCACGAAAGTATCAATCATGTTAATGTCGTGGACATCGTCATCATCCTCTGCGTTGCTGCCGTTATCGAAAAAGATGTTTGATTCCAATGTCAAATTTCCAAAAGACATAGTCATGACACCATTCCTGCAATTGATGATTGCATTTGACGTGGCAAGGAATGGGCGACCAAGAATGACGGGAATCTGAGTGCTCATATTGTTGATGGGTTCAGTGTCCAGGATGATAAAATCTACAGGGTAGTAAAATCTATCGACTTGGACTAACACATCCTCAATAATCCCTCTTGGTACACGAACAGTTCGATTGGCAAGTTGTAGTGTGGTTAGGGTAGGTTTTAACTCACCCAATCCTAACTGTTTGTATACCGAGTAGGGGATTAGATTGACGCTCGCTCCCAAGTCAAGAAGTGCATGATCAATTCGATGGTTCCCGATTACACATGATATGGTTGGGCTACTGGGATCCTTGAATTTCTGCGGCACGTCTTGCTTCAAGATGGCACTCACTTTGTCAGTTAAGAAAACCTTCTTTTGAATACTCTGTCGTCTTTTGGTCGTACATAGGTCTTTCAGAAATTTTGCATATGAAGGAATCTGTTTTACGACATCAAGTAGAGGAATATTGACTTTCACTTGTTTCAACACCTCCAGAATATCCTGAGAGTTAGAAAGACGTTTTGGTGCAACCAACCGTTGGGGGAATGGAGCAACTGGCTTCTCTAGAAGTTCTGGTTCTAAATTTTGTGGGACATCACGAGATCCATCATTATTATCCTCTTCTGGTTCTTGAGGCTTTTCGGGCCTAACCGGAAGGGTTTTATCAATGATCTTCCCACTCCTAAGAATGGTGATGGATTTAGCGTGTCCCATTTGATTTGAAGAGTGGGATCATTTATCTCGTATTGCGGTTTAGGATTGGGGAGCGGTTGTGCGGAAGCATCCCCTTTTCTATAACCGTCATACGTGAATCTATTTTCGCATAAAGTCTGTGAGACCACGCCTTTGCCGAGTCGGCTCTTGTATGGGATTTTGAACCGGTTCTTCTTGAGGTTTCCCACGATTTGGATTTTGATTGAAGAAACGTTGAGGGGTAGCAGTTTGTCCATTCCTCCAACTAAAATTTGGATGATTTCTCCAACCAGGATTGTATGTATTGGAGGTAGATCCATTGAAAGGTCTTTGATAGTTATTTATGGCATTGGCTTGCTCATTCAACACTCCTCGAAAGGCGATATGGTAGGACAATTTTCGGTTGTGTGAATGTTGCAATCACGAGATGCCGCAAACAATTTCATTAACCTTCTCCTTCTTTCCTTCCATGGCCTCGACTCTTCGAGTGAGATTAGTCACTTTAAAATTTACATCGTCCTCTTCTTTCAGGAGATATACTCCACCTTTCTCCTTAGATTGAGTTGGCCTAGGCGTGGTGTTTAATTTTGGGTAATGGTCCCATGATTGTGCATTCTCGGCAAGTCTATCGAGGTAATCCCATACCTCGTCGACCTCTTTATTCATGAATTCACCATTACACATTGTCTCGACCAGTTGGCGCATGGAAGATGTCAGTCCATCATAGAAAAAATTTGTAATGCGCCACATTTCAAAACCGTGTTATGGGCATGAACTGACAAGATCCTTGAACCTTTCCCAACATTGGTAGAATGTTTCATCTTCCTTTTGGGCGAAGTTCATGATTGCCTTTCTGAGGGTAATTGTTTTATGGTGTGGGAAAAATTTCTTTATGAATTCCCTCTCGCAAATCATTCCATGTGCCAATGGATCTAGGACGCAGTGAATGTAACCACGTCTTAGCCTTCTCTTTCAAGGAAAAAGGAAAGAGTTTCGGCTGATTGTATCCTCGGATACATTGGGAAAGTATAAGGTGGCTATGATCTCATCAAACTCTTTCAAATGTAAGTATGGACTTTCTGATTCAAGCCCATGGAATTTAGGAAGGAGTTGGATAACTCTGGCTTGATGTCCATATGTCTGTGTTTTCAGGAAAAATCATGCATGAGGGCGTGCTCACCCCCGCCGGTTGTAAATAATCTCGTAAGGTACGAGGTGGGGGTGCTTGAAGCACCTCATTCTCATCATGTACTTCCTCATCCATCTGTTGAGGTAGTGCTTGAGGTTGATTTTCAGCCATAACCTCAATTAACTCAGGGGAATTCGAGCGGTGTCTAATCCTGCGATGGACAGTCAACCCCTCAACTAACCCTCCTTCAGTCAAGAGACGTCGAGTGTCGTCACGGGCCCACTTGGGCATGAAACACTTGCAGCCCTCAGTTAAATTCTAAACCTAATCCTAAGAAAGAAAATGAAAATCTAGAAAGAAAGAGAGGGTTGGGAGGAAGTTACCAAATTGGAGTCCCTAAGCTAAAGACCTGCAAAATAAAACAAAATAAGTTAGTTCAAAATAGAAGAAATTTCTAGAGCAAATCAATTCTAAAGAGTTAGGAAATCTAGCAAATCAGAAAGAGTTTACCAAATTAGAAGTTCTATCTTAACAACCTACAGAATAAGAAATATGTTAGTTCTATGAAAAATAGAAAACAAAATTAAAAATTTAAAATTAGTAAAATCCTAATCTTAAACTATCTCTAAAACTAATTAATTTCAGAAAATCGTAGCCGTCAGTCCCCGGCAACGGCGCCAAAAACTTGTTCACTCCCCAAGTGCAGGGTTGTGAAGTAGTAATAAACTCGGTAAGACCGAGGTCGAATCCCAAGGGACTGGAACTTGTACGTTATCTGAAACTAAGTAGAAATAGAACTAGAATGAGATGAAATCTAAATCGATTATAATTTGAAGAATAATGATGAAATATTAATCTAAAACTTAGGAAAAATCAGAGAAGGGAAACTAGGGATTCAGAGGATCCACTTATAGAGATCAGGGAGATCTTATGCCTGGATTAAAAATCAGGGAATTTAACTGAACTGCCATTGATATAAATTTCAAGAGATGAGGGGTATATGAATTAGAATGGATTCCATCACCAAACCATGCCCAGGAGACAAAGCAAACAACAGAATTAAACTAATTACCAACCAATCAACATGCCATGAAGGTTAGGAAGGGTACCGACATCCAACCATGCCCAGGAGACGATGGTGAACAACAGGGCTTCCTGACGTCATAAACATAAAGAGGAAAAGAATATGCTCAAAGCCATTGCAGACCCATTGTAATTTCAGTCTACAACACCATTAAAGACTGAAAACATTCCCTTAATTAAACCCAAATCAATATCAAATCAGTCTAAACAAAAGGCACAAGCAAAGAGGCATCCCATCACACTACAAGCTTCACCTCTTAGCCCTAGCTAAGAGGTTTAGCCACACATGGGCATGGTGGGCTAAATCTCTTAAAAAAAATAAAATAAAAAGAAAAAGAAAGAAATAAAAACTACTTTCTCACTCTACTCCTGGTGCTCCACGTCCAGCCCACGGCTTTCACGTTTCTTCTCCTTCCTTTCTCTCTCCAGCCGTGGATGCCCCTTGTGCTTCTCTCTTTCCCTTCTTTTATAGCCAGTAAGGCAATCGTGGCTGAAGTCGATTGGGCTCTTCCACACAAGAGACGGACTCCTCGTCTTACACAACAGAAACGCACAAAAACCTCTTGCGTTTGAACTAAATCTGAGACGAATGGTCATCCATTCCGTGGATTTCGACTGCATAGGAAGGGTAAAAATCCTCCTCTCCACCTGATGGACGGATCGGATTATCGATCCGGACGCCCCTTTGATCACCGAACGGCCTTACAAAGGTTTTCCACGGTCGCGAAACGAGGTCAAGCGGATCCCATTCGTGTGGCAATGGTGGGGTCCATTTTGATGTCTTTTGAAAAATCCACGCCGTCCACCAGATTCCCCTAAAATTTCAGGTGAAATGGATGGTTTTTGCTCAGGTTCGGTGTGGCCCACAGAAGTTTCCTTTCCGCCGTCGATCGTTCGATTGAATACTCATGTACATGAAGCGTCTTCATGGAGCAAAACGCCACCTAGGCGAGGGTTATACGCCTCTTCTGGTTGCAATGGACGGTCTAGATCGTCCATTAGATTGACTTGTGGGGCCCACTGATTATCACAGCATCCGCAAGAAATTTTCGCAAAGCAGAGCTTCGTTTTCTCCGCTGTGATGGCTGGTGGGCCCATGGTTGATGTCAGTGGGGATATCCACGCCGTTCATTGAGATCCACTCGAAAAACCGTTTGGTTTTGGTTGTTTTTGGATTTAATTTAGTGTGGCCCACGAGATTGTTTACTCCACCGTCCATCTGACGTTTAACAGGAAGGATTTTGATACAGCTCGCATGGTCTCAAACGATCACCTAGGTGAGGTTCGTGGCCACCCCCTGAAGCACTTGGACGGTTCGGATTGTCCATTTGGACACTAGGTGGGACCCACAACCGATGACCTCCCGTTGTCTTCGCAGACGCTGGAGAAGAAGCAGCGAGCGCGGGTCAGCGCGGGCGCTGACCGTCCGGGCGGTCCGGTGCGCAGCCGGTGCACGTGCTCAGTGTACACACTCCTGGTACACATGGCCCACCGTAATGTTTACAAGAAATCTACTCCGTCCATCCTCTTTATCTCCCTAATGAATGGGTTGGGACCAAAGTTGAGGCATATCCTGTTACCAGGTGGGCCTGAAATCAACGATTCGTGGGCTGATTTGTCAGTTGGAGCACTTCCCGAGATCATCAATGGCTGAAATTTGACGTGTACGGTTAATTTATGATCCTCAGGCCGTATATGAAGTTTCGGACTGAACGGATGGTGGAAACCCTGTGTTCTTGCATTTTGGCTGACTTTCAGGCCACTTGAACTTCAGTTTCGTGATTTTCTCGGGTCTCTGGTGTGTAATTCCGTTGATTTTGATCCCATGGAGTCCGTTCCTTGCCTTGGTGAATCTTGAGCGCTAAAACCATGCTTCTAATACCCATTTTCAATTCAAGCTCCTAAATGCATCCTGCATCACAAACACGATTAAATGGGTCCATTAAACAGTATAAGTTCGTAAATCCAGACAATAACCAGGGTCTGATATGCAATATTTGACCCTCAACATTGGGCGACTACTAATGGACTCACTGCTTGGCCGAGCAGAAGACCGGGATCTACCAGGACTAGGAAGGGATACGATGAGTTTTCTACCCTAGTCAGGCAGATGATCGATGTATCGGGATCAAGCCCACTATAACCGTCTCTCCGTGCTGGTCAAACATTGAAAATAGCTATCTTACTCTAAATTGTTGGGAATCATCGTCAAGACTCCAAATAGATGAAGAAATTCATTGTAGCAAACCATCAGGACATAAATAAGAGATAAAAAAATAATTTTTAAGGGGGGTAGAGACTAAAATGTACCAGACTAGCATGGACAAGATATACCCGACCATGCATATAAATTTGAAACCAATAAGTCTTAGGTATTAAAATAATAGAATCCTTACTTATTACCCTTAGCCAATTTCGGGGACGAAATTATTTTTTAAGGGTAGTAGATTGTAACATCCCGGATTTTTGCCAACCCGGAGATAGTCGTCCTTAGGCAATGGGTCGATCCTAACACCTTTTTAACTTGTCAAAACTCAATCCCAAAGTCTAAAATCGCTTTTTTTACCCTTTTCCTTCACAAATCTCACCTCGCGTCACCTCGTTCTTTAAATCTTTCTAAGTACTTTCACATTAGACACAAATCTTAGAGTTTAGGTGATGAAGAACAATACTCAAACTCAAAATTACTATAAACATAAATAAAATGGGCTTTTGACCATTAACCTTATGGAATCATCGACGAATAGGTTATTTAGAAACATTAGCCTCTCCTGCCTTAGAACCTTCTTCTGTTGTAATTAGGGCGTGATTTAGTTAAGCATTAATTCTTTGAACCACCTTCTATACAAACTACCAAAGGCCCAAGTACCACCCTAGATAGAAATCTTACAGGACTGAATCCTTTAGAAATTAGACAAAGTTAACTAAGTGCTACACTAGATCACATACGAAATCCGCACTAATCACTTTAAATTTGATCTGCAAGGCCCAAAACTTGTAAAATCAGTGACCCTATGTTACCCTAAAATCTAGGATCAATCTCATTACCCCGTTGCTCTCGGGAGCATCACGAAACTCCGTATCAGATTTGGGCCGCACATCAAAAGTCCGAATAATACAAAGTTATAGAATTAGGACCACCTTGCTG
Organism: Magnolia changhungtana; assembly: GCA_030180095.1. Taxonomy (NCBI): domain Eukaryota; kingdom Viridiplantae; phylum Streptophyta; class Magnoliopsida; order Magnoliales; family Magnoliaceae; genus Magnolia; species Magnolia changhungtana. Next base: position 2,097,164 of record JASAUF010000198.1, on the reverse strand, counting down.
GGCTTGACAACCATCTCGGAAGTCAAATCCAGATAATGTCCCACGGCTATTCGCTGGAGCTTGGAGTGAAGAGTGTGAGAAAATGTAGATTTCTTTAGAAATCAAATCTCATTTAAGTAATCTAAGACTTGTCACTTACGGGCCTGATATGAGCAATCAGACCGTCAGAATCTGACCCAAATACACTCTCGGATCAGGGAAAATTTCATACACATGTCATGTACTTGTAACCCTGATCGAGTTCCGATGACCGTTGAAATAAAACTGGTCCGCCACGTGTGATCTGGGAACTCGGTGTGAATAAAACCTTAACTCGACCTAAATCCAAGGTTGGTGAGCTTAAGTTCGACCGCACGCAGAAAAGGGGCCACCAGAAGTGCTCCGTTGAGACAGAACAGACCCACTTTGGTTATAACTTAAGTATAACTTGACCTTAGGTCTATTTCGGTGATGTTTTAGGCTATATAAGGACCTTAAGCCCTCACTCCCTCATCCCATACGAATTTGAGAAAAAAACCTAGGAGTGAGAAGAGAGAAAAGAGAGAAAGTGTGAGAGAAGTGGGAGCATCTTCCTGATACTCCATCCCCCTGCTATACGTGTTTAACCATCGCTATCTAATCACTTTTTCGGCGATTCCGGCTTCGTTCGTAGGTAAGAAAACCTAACCCTAAGCTGTTTTAGAGTTTTCAAGAGTGTAGGTGATGGAACAGCTGACCTGTTTCATGAATCAGGTTGTCGTTGTGCCGTAGACAAAGGCGTTAGGTTTAAACTGGTTTCGGTTTAAATTTACCGACAAAAGGTGCGGACTTTAGACGTATAGGTTATGGTTTTCAACGCTTTCAATGTCAGATAATGATAGATTCATGATCTGAGTGTGATTGTACATGCACAAACCAATGTTCATTTTACGTTTCGATTGCGTATACAAATTATGGTATATTGTGTATTCTGTATAATTGTAGAAAATACCGTATATGTACAAATTTTGAAAGTATGTTAGCCATTATTTATTACTGTATAAACATGCTATATATATATGTATAGTACTCACTCGGCGAAAGGATTCGCCCTAATACATGTTTTTGCTAGTATACGCTATGTATGTTAAAAGTGTGTATTCTAAGTGTTTGTGAAAATGACCGAATGAGTATAAAATTCTCATTCGTGCTCGCCATGACTAATTGTCATGGATATATGATTGTTGTATAGGCGATACCCCTTTAATGAAAGGATTTGCCCTAAATCACGCCACGGCCAATATACGCTATACATGTTAAATTGTGCAGCCCAAGTGTTTGTGAAATTGTTCAAATGAATATGGAACTTGGATTCATGCTTGCCATGATTATCCATCGTGGGTGCACGCGTGTTATCCATAGGGCAGCTCCCTAGTGAAAGGATTTGGCCTAATACTTATGTGATCAACATAAGTCAGGTATTCTGATGTATGCAATCAAAAATGTTTGTTGGAATGTTTAAATGAGTAGTAGTTAGTAAATTGTAATGTATAAGGGTGTTGAGATAGGATTCTCAACTACCTTAGTGATGTGTATGATTTCCTTCATGTAAGTTGTTTAGTTTAATCACTTACTGGTTTATGAAACGCATGTGTTTGGATTTCTTGTTTACATTGTGTTTTATAACATGCTTATTAATATGTTTGAATTACTTGTTTATTTAAATTCTGCTCTGACGACTTCACATGTTTAAGTTGTATTCCATAAAATCCATAATGAGTGATGGGGGAGCGGTGTAACGATTCCGTGCAATAGCCCTAGCAGCCCTAAGCGGACAATATCAGACTTTGATTGTGTGATTTGAAATCTTGATCCGTTACTGCATTAACTATCTATAATTGAATGTGATTGGGGCTATTGTATAGTCCAGGCAATCGGTAACAGGCCTTGAGTTCGTGGCTAAGATTCATTCACCATGAAGGACGTGTTTGACAAACCCGAGCCGTACTTCGGTTGTCGGCAGTGGTTAGGCCATGCGAAGTGCTTATGCACTTCATGTCGTTCAGCTGGTTGTGCGTTCGTGCTAGTCGAACTCGTCAAGTAACCCGATCTGTCCAATGTATGTTCACCATGTTTGAACGCTACTGCTTGAACCTAAGGTAGCGAACTTACCAGTGCAACCCCGTTAACCTTGGTACCTCGATCCGCTAAGACACATGAGCCGGGCATGGTAGTATGGGACACCACGGTCGAGCTGTCGGCCTATGCTGGGGCCATGTGCCTCCCCGTAGTGACCAGTGAGTAACTAGACTCATGAGCTGAATAGTATGGGACACTGTATTTGTCACGCCCCAAACCCGGAAATCGGATTCACAGGAATTCTGATCATCGAATCTGGTGCCGACAGCCTTCGTAGTACCCCATTCTCGACTCTTAGTGTCCAAACGCCAGATTTCGATCCTGGGATTCTACAAGGAGGATTTTTTTTTTACATATTTAACTTGTAATAAGCATAACCACAAAATTACCCAATTCACAAAGGCAACATCATCATCACATATCCACTAATAATCATTTGAATACAATGCTGAAAAGGAAATACATAAATCGAAAATCAAGCTCCAGAAGACCGCTGCATGCTCCAAGCTCAACACTGCTGCAACCTAACATCACCTGCACGCATCTATCGTGCATAAGCTTATAGAAAGCTTAGAGGGTGGTGTAAGTGTGTACACAAGGTAAGTGCCAAGTATTCGATACAATGCCATTATTGTATAATACAGGAAATACTGGTAATTTATAAATCGTACAATATCGAAATAAGCAGAAATACTGACAAGATCATGAATTATCAGAGTAAGCCGAAATATTAACAAGATCATGAATTATCAGAGTAAGCAGAAATACTAACAAGATCATGAATTATACGATAATAGAGTAAACAAAAATATTGACAAGTCCATGAGTCAAATAATATCAGAGTACATAATGTAGATCAACTATGCAAATGATGAGTCATAAAGAGCCAAATATCAGGCATCGTATCTAGACTACATAAATGCAGACACACAAACCCAAAATACCATGTGCCGCGGATGTATTGCAATATGCGATGCGAATGGAATGACTATGCTGGAGTGTGAAGTCGTGATGGTAGTACGTAGTATCGCAGGCTACGGGGTCCACCACAAAGAATTCTATCCAAACCAATCCCATACCTAAATTTGAATAGTCAAAGTCAATGTGGTAAACTCCTAATCTCAGGTTAGTCGCGCGCCCCAACCGAAATCCTTGCCATAACGAAAGTTCACATAACAAATAGTTGCGCACCACCAGCCCGAGTGGATAGTGAATGAATGAATGAATGAGTATGCAAATCCTGCTCAATAAGTCCACATATCAGTACGGTTCATCTCTAGGATCATCACCGGGGTTTAGTACACTCCAAATGGCACTGCCGCTCTCCCAGCCGCACAGTCCAAGTGAGCGTAAGAAACCTCACTATCCGCCTGGCCAATAGTCTGCCAATACCTATTCGGCACGTCGATAGCGGACCCATTCCTCGAGCTGATCAGACTCAGCCTAGCAATGCCCCCTACACTCGGGCGGGTAAGGCTACACCCCCTCCCAACTGACCACGACACAGTGGGAGACACGGCCTCCTGGTATTCGGCACTCGGGCGCTTATGTATCCACTCGGTCTCAACGTTGGGGCATCCTCTAGTACCAAGAGAGTTTTAGGAATTTTCACCCAGGGCCATCTATGGCAGCCCGATGCTCGAACCAAACATTTTCGGTGTCCCATCTGGCCATCCACGATATGCCTGTGGAGGCTACGACCCTGATGTCTCTAGGGCGTACAGTAATCACAACACACAATGCAAGATGCATGAGTCATACAATCCAGTCATGCACTAATCCTGCGCATATCGTGCACTCATGTGAGATAACCTTCACCTATCAGGGAGTCTCATAACAACCTACCCAATGACATATGCAATAGTCAACCACATCTCATAACAAACATGCAGATGATGCATATGGGCATGTGTCATGATGCTATGCGGTCACATACTCATAATCGGTATCGATAACCGGCATTGACTAACAACCTCGACAATGTGGACATTTAACCAACATTGCCCCCAAGGAATGGCTCACATATAGCCAAACATATAATGGGCCCATGGCCTCACACAAAGGCCTAACATACAACACAATGAGCCTTACTCTAGGGCCATATATACACAATGGGTGGGCCCTACTCATGGGCCTCAAATACATGACGTGTGGGCCTTACATATGGATCTCTAATACATCAAATGGGTCATGCATCATGGGCCTAATACATATCACAATGGGCCTTGCCTATAGGCCACAAATGCCTCACAATGGGCCCTGCCCATGGGCCATGAATACATCACAATGGGCCTCATCACATAGACCTCATTTTTATCATATTAGGACTTAAACACAGGCTACATATACATCACACAGGCCGAATACACATCACTACGAGTCGTATATACATCATATAGGGCTCGATAATCGGTCTTGGCAATCGAAATTGAGATCGGCCACGACAATCGGAATCGATCGATAATCGGCCTCAATACTCAGAATCGGCAATCGGTCACGATAATTGGCCTCGATCGCTAATCGATCAATCAGCCACGAAAATTAGAATCGGCAATCGGTCACGATAATCAAAATCGACACTCGGAATTGGCCTCCATACTCGGCCTCGACAAATCAGAATCGGCGATTAGCATCGATAATTGGCACTGACAACCAGCATATATAAACAAGGCGGGGTCCATAGATGGACAACCAATCAACCATAATGTAAGGATCGGCCCTTGACTGTGGTTATATCAAATCCGATAACACGGAGCCATTCGTCTATGGTGAATGGGGCCCACTGATTAGGGTCAACCCATAAGTGAATGATGAGAATAGAACTATCAAGGCCTAAAGGAGGGTCACAATGTGGGCATTCAACCATCATTGCCCATCAATAAGGTCATTTAACCAACATCGCCCCCAAGCAGTGACTCACATAGAACCAAATATAAAGTGGGCCCATAGCCTCACTCAAAGGCCTAATATACATCGCAATGAGCCTCATATAAGGGCTTCAAACACATCACTATGGGCCGCATCACATGGTCCTAATACACGTCATAGTGGACCTCAAATACAACAGGTGGGTCACATTAATGGGCCGCACTATTGGGCCTCATATATGGTCAAATGGGTTGCATCAATGAGCCGCACTAACGGGCCTCATACACATCAAGTGGGCTGCATCAATGGGTCAATATACATCGAATGGGCCTTACCAAATGGGCCTCAACAATGGGCTGGAATTGCATGTCATTGGGTCTCATCATATAGGCTGAAAACATATCACAATGGGCCACGTCATATGGGCCGAAAATACATCTCATTGGGCCTCACCCATCGGGCCACAATTATATCGCAATGGGTCGTTCACATGGGCCTAATATATATATCAAGTGGGCCCTGAAAACTAATGGACGGCCTGAAGGTAAAACACTTACATCATGTGGGGTCCATGTCCTAATGATGGTGTGGATAGAAACATACATCGAGGCAAGCCCTATATGATTTAGACGGTCAGGATGAAACACATGAGGTGGGCCACACCAGTGGGCCGGTCCTACGGGAATGTGGACCCAGTCTTGGTGGACCATTCAATGGTTGAACGGCATGGATAAACATATACATCATAGTATGTCTAGTAGGTTGCTAGACCGTCAATCCTGCTGGACCGCTGACCCCACTTGGGCATTTCTAATGAATGAACGGTCTGGATAAAGCATCTACAAGGTGGGTCCCACAAGAGCGTGGACCACTTGGGAAGATGGGTCAGCTGCTAACCTTCCACAAACATCACAGTGGACCCTAGAAAATTCTAAGATTGGGCACCAGTCCCTACTGCTATTGCTGTGAGGAACGGTTGAGATTTGGATCTGCCTCACTCCAGGTCCATGGCTTTAAAAAAATTGGGATGGACAGTGTAAATGTAACACATCATGGTGGAGCAAGACGACACCATCCAAGTAGTACAACACTATCCAGATGGTCTGGATGGTGTGGATAAAACAAAATAATACGGTGTGGCCAACAACACTATTCAAACACATCCAGCAAATGGATGGACAGTGTGGAATAACACATCCAGAGAGGTGGGTCCCACAGAACCTGTTGACGAGAAAATGACCACTGTAGACAAAAACCTTTTATCCAGCGGTTTTTTATGAAGGAATACAAACTTAAGTTACCAACTTAGACTAGCACGTGCGGACAACGATTTTGAGGACAAAACTACCCCTCCTTTTCACTGCAAAGATGAGCGCTGACGCTCCTCCAACTGAGAGATGTACGAACGGCTTAGGAGAGATCAAAGTTACATGGCCCCACAGCTGTGTATTTATTATATCCACAACGTTCATCCATATTTCGAGATCATTTCGAAGCATTATCAAAATAAATAAATCATATCCAAAGATCAGCTGGACCACACACCACAAAGAGCAGCGGGGAAATTGATTTTCACTGTTAAAAATTTTGTAGGGCCCGCCGTAACATTTATTTTCCATCCAATCCGTTGATAACGTCAGACGGACCTGGATTGAAGAGGAAAAACAATTTCATAATCATCCAACGCTTCTGTGACCTAGAAAGGGTTCCAATGGTAGACTTTTCTGGTTGAAGGTCTCCATTGAGAAGATATCAGAAGTCCTACGTGAATTCTAACAGCTACGGTTGGACTGAACTAGAGGCTGGAAGAAGTGAAAAAGTTTATCGTTGTTGTTGTCGTGCTGGGCCATCTTGGAGGTTTCGTGTGCTTCTGTTTTACACAAATTAGAGAAGCATTTTTTGCATGATCTTTGTATTTCAAGCTAGCCCTTAAATCCAAGAATTTGGCATTGGTTCTACCGAATGTGGGGGAAAGTCTTCCTCGTAGTTGGCCATGGCCATTCAAGATCTAGTATTGATTGGGCTATGGTAGAAGGTTATTCAGGACAGTTTGACCTTTAGTAGGCATAATGGTTTTGTTTGTTTTTTTTTCTTTGGCTTTCACTCTCTTTTTTTTTGGAATTGAAATTGATGCAGATGCAGATGCAAGTGTGCAATAACTATTAATCCTTAGAAATTGGTGAAATCATGTCTTTCAAGTCAGATCGTAAATTGTGTGTCTAGAAAGTCCCAATAGAATCATCATTCAGTGGACGCTGAGATCCTATGCTAAAATCGACATAAGGGCGCTTTCTCCATGGGCTGCCTCTTTCGGGGGCTTTACGCTATGATTGGTTGATTATGTTTGACCAGAGTTTCCACTAGTCAATTTCTTCGTCTCTACAGTTGGCTAGACCCTATAGAAACGTTAGGGTAGGTATTCGAAGATTTTCCGCCCTAAGATGACTCTTTAGATTTGTGATCAGAGATTCTGAGTAATGGATCGTAGTTATAGAGAGGGAAGGTGTTAGACACCTAATCTGCCCCATATAGATGTATGTCTCTCTTCACAAGATCTTTCTGTTCTTGAGGGTTAGGATTCAGTTCTTGTATATGAATGTAGCAATGCTCATGACAAAATGAGAAGTAATTGGTAGGTTTTTTGTTGGGTAACGTCAGATTAAATCAGCAAGCTTTAGAGCATACTTTCGAGCAATTTGGTGCAAAGTGTGTTGAGTGATGAGATGGATGTTGCGTTATGCAAAATGTTATTGTTAGATGCAACTTGATTGAAAACAATTGGGTGGATGGTAGTTTCGTAAGGATCGTATCGAGTGACTTGGATTGAACTTGGGTCGACTCAAGATGCTAGTGTTAGGGTTAGATTTGGGCTGTCTCTCTCTCTCTCTCTCTCTCTCTCTCTCTCTCCACTCTTACTCTCCTTTGTGGGGATGGCTAAGGGGGTTTGGGATGCTTTTATGGATGGGTGTGGATGCTTCCTAGATGCTTGATGTGTAAAGGGAAGGGGGATATTTATAGCCCTCTGACCTAGGTTTTTAGTAATTCTTATAAGGCTTGAGGTTAAAAAGGGTATGGATGGTAAAGATTTGAGATTGTCATGTGGTAAGATCTCATGTATTTGTTTGGATAACATAAGGTATAATTTTAGCTTAAGAGAGGGGCATCAGAGTAATTGTTGATATTTGCACAACATGAAATAGGCAAGGAGGACAGTAACACACGAGTGGGCAACCGGCCAAAGCACAGCCAGTGTCACATGGAAGCAGCACCCTGAGCGCCTCTCGTCCTTCAGTTTTTATCCAACTTTAGGGGTAGGCTCCTCCTATAAATGTGGACAACCCTGGTCATTTAAAGCTGTCGTGTTGTCTCCCCTTTTTTCTCTGAATTGGGCTTTGGAATGGGCTTAGGCCAAAATGGGTTATGGATTTGGTTTGACAAGGTGACTTGACTGGGTAGACTATGTGGGCTGACTAGGTGAGTTGACTTAGTGGGTTAATTCAGCGAGTTAACTCTATGGGATAGATTTTCCCTAAAGTTTGGGTTTATGACTAGTTTTAGTGTCATATTATAGGGTTCTAGGGTTTGGATTAGGATTTGGATGAGGCTTTAAGGTTTGGCTTATGGTTCAAATCAGGGTTTAGGGTTTAGCTTAAGGTTAAGGGTATGGATTGGGGTTTCTGTTTAATCAATCTTAACAACCCAGAGTGTGGTGTTTACAATTTTACATGTCAATTACAAATGATTTACAACTTGAATATAAAGACATGTAAACTTGCATTGCTCCCCCATAGTTTCTCCCCCTATCTTCATAAATTCTCTACAACAATAAACAAATCTTGCAAAACAGAATTTAATTTCTTTTAGTGGGACTTAATCTTTCTCCCCATTCTTATCAGTATTTAACAAAGAGATAATTCCATAGATATACCAATTAAGCACAAAATAATAATAATAATGAAAAGCTCTATAAATCATAGATATACCAATAAAAACAAACTAACAAGGGTATAGGGTGCATATTACATAAACAACATGAAGCATGCATATATGGCTATTTGAAAAGATGTCATTTAAAATAACAATGACTAATGATTATTGGCAATAAACATATGATATTAAAATCAAGCAACTTGAAAACTAAAGACTATTATAAAGAAAATGAGGCTATAATCCTTGAATTTACCTATTTAGCATAAGACGATGCTCTAATCCTCATATTTTTCTACAGGGCTCATTCAATGAGACTAAACTCATTAGATATAACTATTAATTCCATAAGGACATTCTAAGGTTACCTATCTAAGGTGTTATGGTCTCCCAAGCCTATAGGGAGGGACACCGTTGTGGAGGTTTGTAACGCCCTGAAAATTGGGGGTCGAGCATAAACTCAACTCCCGAGTTCCAACGCATCACTTATGCAACAAAATGAATGATGATTGAATGTTGGCTGTATTAGTGTAGAGAACATGAGTGAGATTAAGCCAAAACAGCATATCATACTCCAGAGACAGTTAAATTGTAAGCAGAAGACTGTGATAGATAGAAAAATATATAAACTATAGTAAGTGTCCAGAGTGTGATAAGGTTACCAGGTTAAAGAATTACAAGTACAATTTCAGGATATACCAAAGGTGTAGTGTCATCTAGACATCTCAGTAATCCCGTCGGTCAAGACATGGCTCACATGAAGCCGCTAGAAAATGGCATACACGAGAAAGCATCCGCGTCGCCATCTGCAATCAGACAATGTCTGGTGGGTGTTCGGAACATTGTCCCGTAACGTGGGAGTGAGTAGCTAACTCAGTGGAACAATAAAGCATAGGTTAACATGTTATCAACTCAGTCAAGCAGTAATGATAAAGCAGTATAATCAAACACTCCTAACTACTCTTATTAATGCAAGTATGAATGCAGTTATGATGGATGCCCTCACCACACCCTCCCTCGTGCGACACCATCTTATGTTCGCGGCATGCTTTTATCCCTCAGTGCTCCACATCTTCCAGGCACATGCAATGCGATGATGAGCATGATTACCGAGTTGTTATTAGTCCATTTCAAACAGCAGTATTGGAAAACTAAGGTACCTCCCTTGTATCATTCCCAAACATGATCCATTCTAGGGTCATCAGTCCTAGTTAATCTCATACGATGGTGTGTTTCTAGGTCGTTGCAAGGGCTGTCAGGGCTGTTACACGGAACCGTTACACCACTCCCCCATCACCCTTTTAACAGTTCATCACTAAATTAATACAGGCCTAATTCATACTTTATTCACGGCGGCAAAACTCCTCGCCTCACTGCAAATTCAAAGTATGCTCAAGGTCACTACAAAGGGCTGTCAGGGCTGTTACAAGCATTCGTTGCACCACTCCCCCATCACCTTATCAATGTAGGCCGACAGCACAAATATAGTGTCCCATACCACCATAATTGGCTCACGAGTCTGGTTGCTCACTGGTCACTACGGGGAGGCACATGGTCCTAGCGTAGGCCGACAGCTCGATCACGGTGTCCCATACCACCATGCCTGGCTCATGAGTCTTAGCGGATCGAGGTACCATGGTTAATGGGATTTCACTGGTAAGTTTGGTACCCTAGGTTCAAGCAGAGGCGTCCGAACATGGTGAACATACATAAGACAGATTGGGTTACTTGATGAGCTCGGCTAGCTCGAGCGCACAACAAGTTGAATGATATGAAGTATATAAGCACTTCGTGTGGCCAGCCACTATCACCAACCGAAGTACGAGTCAGGTTCGTCGAACACATCCCATGTGGCGAATGAATCTCAGCCACGAATTCAATCCCGTTACCAATTGCCTGGACTATAATCATAGCCCCAAACATAATCAATCCATGACCAGAAGCATGTGGAGTAAAGCAGAATAAATAAGATAATTCAAGCATGTCAACAAGCATGTCATAAAACATGTAATAAAGCACAATATAAACAGGAAATACAAACACCTATATTTCATAAGTAAGCGGTTAAATTCAACAAGCAACATGGAGAAAATCATGTACATCTCTAAGGTAGCTGAGAATCCGATCTCAACACCCTTATACATTACAATTTACTAACTACTACTCATTAAGACATTTCAACAAACACTTTAAACTACATACATACAAGACGTATGTTGATCACATAGGTATAAGGCCAAATCCTTTCACTAGGGAGTTGCCCCAATGATAACACGCGTGCACCCACGACGGATAGTCATGGCAAGCAGGAATCCAAGTTCTATGTTCATTCGAACATTTTCACAAACACTTGGGCTACACAATTTAACATGTATAGTGTATATTGGCCGTGGCGTGATTTAGGGCAAATCCTTTCGTCAAAGGGGTATCGTCAATACAACAATCATAAATCCATGACAATTAGTCATGGTGAGCACAAATGAGAATTCTATACTCATTCAGTCATTTTCACAAATACTTAGAATACACCCTTTTCAACATACATAACGTATATTAACAAAAACGTGTATTAGGGCAAATCCTTTCGCCAAGTAAGTATTATACACATATATGATATGTTCATACAGCAAATAATCATGGTAAACACATTTTTAAAATTTATACGTATACAGTACTTTCTACAAATACCTAGAATATACAAAATTTCATATTCTTCGTATTTAATCAAAACGGAAAACAGACAGCACTTTGTACATGTGCAATTGCATGCAAATCATGAATCTATCATTATCTGACATTGAAAGCATTGAAAACCATAACCTATACACCTAAAGTCTGCACCTTTTGTCGTAGGATCGTAACGAATTTGATAGGTTTGCTAGGCTTTCGCCTACGATGATTTGGCAACCTATAGGATGCTTTAGGTTAGTTATTTCATAACATACAACTATCAAAACCCCAAATCAGTTTAGGGTTAGGGTTTCTTACCTAGAAATGATACTGGAATCGCCGGAAAAGCGATTAGATTGAGGTGGTTGGGCTTGTATAGCGGCAAGGTAGAGTGGCAGGGAGATCCTCCCACAACTCTCTCACTTTCTCTCTCTTTTCTCTCTTCTCTCTCCTAAGGTTTCTCTCAAATTCGTATGGCTGAATGAGAGAGGGTTTTAAGGTCCATATATAGTCTAAAAAGTCACCAAAATAGACCTAAGGTCAAGGTATACTTAGGTTATAACCAAAGTGAATCGGTTTCAGCTCAACGGAGGACTTCTGGCGGCCCCGCTTGAGCTAAAGGTCGGACTTAAGCTCACTGACTCTGGATCTAGGTTCAGCTGAGGTTTCGTTCTAGTCGGGTTACCAGATTGCACGTGGCGGACCAGTTTCAGTTCAATGTCAGTGGATCTCGATCGGAGATTCCGAGTACATGGATATGTTTGGGAAAATATCCATGATCCGAGGGTGTAATTTGGCCTAATTCTGATGGTCAGGTTGCTTAATACTGACCCGCAAGTGACAAGTCTCAGATTTATTTATTTGAAATTTAATTTAGAATTATTTTCACATTTCTCACACTCCCTGCTCCGAGCTCAAGCGAATAGCGCTGGGATACTATCTGGATTTGATTTCCGAGATGGTTGTCAAGCCCAGCAAGGCGGTCCTAATTCCTTAACTTCGTGTTAATTGAACTTCCGACGTATGGTCCAGATCTGATACGGAGTTTCGAGATGCTCCCGACAGCAGCAACGTAATGAGATTGATCCTAGATTTTAGGGTAATGTAGCGTCAATGGTTCTACAAGTTTTGGGTCTTGCAGATCGTATTTAAAGTGGATCAAGTGGATTTCATGGCTAATCTAGTTTAACACTTTGTTAACTTTGTCAAATTTCTAAAGAATTTAGTCCCATAAGATTTCTGTCTAAGGTGGTACTTGGGCCTTTGTAGTTGGCACATACATTGATTCAAGTTATCAATACTTACTAAAGCACGCCCTAATTACAACAGAAGGAAATCCTAGGGCAGGAGAGGCGGATGTTCTAAATAACCCATTCGTTTCGTGAAATTCTATCAGGGTATTAGTTAAAAGCCCATTTTATTTCTGTGTATACTAATTACAGCAATTTATAGTTTAAGTATTGTTCTTCATCATCTAAACCTTAAGATTAGTGTCTAATGTAAAAGTACTTAGAAAAATTGAAAGAACAAGGTGGTGAAGGGTGGGATTTGTGAAGGAAATGGGTTCAAAAGTGGTTTTAGACTTTGGGATTGAGTTCTGACAGGTTAATAAGGTGTTAGGATCGACCCATTGCCTAAGGACGTCTCATTCCAGATTGGTAAAGATCTGGGATGTTACAATCTACCCCCCTTAAAATAAAATTCCGTCCTCGAAATTGCCTAAGGGTAATAAGGAAAGATTTAATTATTTCTGTTGCCTAAGTTTTATTGATTTCGAGTTTCTAGCATGATAGGGTATACACTAGCCTGGTTCATTTTAGTTTACCCCCCTTAAAACTTATTTCTTTATCCTTTGCTCATTCCCTAATAAGTTGATACAATTTATTTCGTTATCTATGTGACGTCTTGACGACAATTCCTAACAAGTTAGAGTAAGGTAGCTGTTTTCAATGTTTGACCAATACGGGAGACGGTTATAGTGGGCTTGATCCCGATACATCGATCATCTACTGGGCCAGGGTAGAAAGCTCATCATATCCCTTCCGAATCCTGGTGGATCCTGGTCTTCTGCTCGTCAGTAGTGAGTCCATTGGTAGTCGCCCAGGATTGAGAATTGGGTCAAGCAGCGAATGCTTCGCTGTTTATATTTCAGTATCTCCGTAGACCGATCACTCTATAAACGTAGGGAATGTCCATCACTAAAAGGCTCAAATTGTCTATTTCTAAGGTTGCCCTTCAGGTCTTGGTCTAAAAAAATTCTCGTCTCATTCTATGTCCGAGATAGGGTAGCTCATCCTATTTAGTGACCTGTCTTTATGTATAGTCTGGATCAACTCCATTCGATCTTGGGCCAGTGGGGCAAGGGTCCACCACGCTTTTGCTGCGCCACCCAGATCAAAGAGGTGTATTAGCCGACCTAACTAGATTGGGCTCATAATGTTCTACCCCCCTTAAAACTTATTTTTACCTTCAGGGTTCAAGATCTATGTCCTAATCCGTATGTCGGAACAAGGGGTAATTTAGGACCTATCCTTGACACGAAATGGGATACGGTTTCCCAATACATGTCTTCTTTTTATCGATGATGCGTATTATGGCATTGGTATATATAATTATAGAAAGGAGCTAAAGATGGTGGGTATTGTGGTTGATTGCAGGGGCAGGTGTGAGTTTGAGGCAAGATGCGTAATTTCACCATGGAGTTTTGCCACGGTCCAGACCTATCCTATTCAATCATGTCTAGCTTAACAGGCAGGCTATTTTTCTACGTTCATATGCACAATATGTATGCCGACATGACATATAATTTGGGACCTAATTCTTATCTATCTGTTGCCCATTTGGGAAATTCCTTAGGCCTAAAAGACAAAGTCTCAATCGGCCATATACTCCTAAGACTTCTCAAAAGACAAAGTTATAAACTTTTAGTTGCAAGTGGTCGGGCTAACACAGAAGGAATGTTGTGTAGTGGGTCTGAGTTGGATACATGGACCTTCTGCCTAACTAGGACAGAAAATTGTCATATTATTTCTTAATCCTAGTTGATCCCGACCTTCTGCTTGATCAGAGCATAGGGTTCATTGGTCACTACCAGGATTGAGAATTCGATTCAAACCGCGAATACCTCGCTTATATGTAGTTTCTCTGCTCCGTGTTCCCGATTGTACTAAGTCCTTGAGAAGGCGATTCTAAGGGGTGTATAGATTTGACCTAACATTAAATCCAAGAAATATATAAGTTCTTCCTCTGCGTGATTGGTTTCTAATCAAACAACCTTCCTAAGAGTTATTAAAGAAGTTTATGAGTACCGATGAGATTCAACAACGGAACGGGGTCTCGCTCCAACCTAATCAAGCCAATGAACGAAATTGTTCACGATATTAAATTATTGACTTTCCCATACTATTAGGTCTTTCGAAATATAGGAGCACCACTCTAGGTCCAAAACTCTAAGGGCCTATTTGTCTAGTGGTCTTAAGTTGTATTTAATGGGCTTGCATTACTAATCCCTCCTCGGGATTGGGAGTGGCATGGTTGGTAGGAGGGTGGGTGGGGATTAATTTTATAGGCTTTGGAAAATGAGTCTTGTGTGGGAAAGCGTGAGATGGGAGTTTCAAATCCCAGGATTAGGAATTTTTAAGCGTAATAGGAAAACCCGGGATATACTTTTCATTGCATATATTCCAAACATGGCATTGGAAAACATGGGATACACCCAATCTAGGGGCCATACCTTATACATACATTTATTGTTACTTATACAATTCTATCCACCTAACTCACCTAATGCAGTTCGCCAAACGGGCCCTAAACGTTCTCAAACATCTAAAACATTCTACCAACTGCTACACCCTTCAACATGAAAATAAAAACATCTAAAGACGGTAACCCATACAAACTATAAGACAACAGTATGGATGATTAGGTCTCTAAGAAAATGGCCATACAAACTCGGATAGAGCAGTGGAAAATGAGGATAAGGGGAAACGGGGGCTAGAGTTTTTGGTTCTCCACAGACTTGAGCCTCAACAGGGATTGTAGAGGCCCAAAAGGCAGGGTTTGAAGAAGGAAAGGAAAGAAAATGGATGGGTTAGAGAGCTTACACGAATTTGAGCTTCAAATGGGGGGTATATGAGCTCAAATGAGATAAACGGAAAGGGTAGAGGGTAGGTGTTACTGTGAAACGTTAGAGGGGTGCGAGATTTAACGGAAAACAGTGGAAGGGGCGATTGGAAGGGAGGTTTGAGAGAGAAAATTGGATTTTGAAAGGAGTGTTTGAGAGAGAGGGGGCCAAACGGACAAGAAAGAGGGGCCCCCACGCAATTTCGTGGGCCCCACACGTAACTACGGGTCGGGTCGACCCTTACCGAAGAGACCGGCCACCCGGCCCGGGCCTAACCTCGACCATGGTCGACCACGGCGGTTCCGCCGCGGTCCACCAGACCAGCCGCGGTGCCACCGCGGTAGGGCAGTGTTCACCACCCTCCCATGGTGCCAATGGTACCCCGGGTCTGTCCCGGGTCCCTCTGAATTTCATAGTGTGGCCCCCGACTCTGTTTGAGGTATTTTCGGGGCCAATTTACAAACCGGAAAGAGTTTATGTGACGTGTGGCATATGATTTTGGGGTAGGAGGAGCTAATCTATCCAACTAACCCATTTATTTAGTTAGATTCTAAAGTTTGAATGGTCAAAAGTCCAATTTATACATATATTTACTATTTATAGTAACCTTTTTTTGTTTAAGTATTATTTTTCATCATTTATACGTTAGAATTTTATATCTGGTATGAAAGGATTTAGAAAAAATTTAAAGAATGAAGTGGTGCAAGGAGAGATTTTAAAGGAATTGGATAAAAAGGGGTTCTAAACTTTGAGATTAAGTGTAAGGTGTTGTGGTTGACCCACAACCTAAGGACATTCGTTTCTAAGGAATGACTCAAACCAATCGACTGACAGCCTAGAAGTGATTCGGGATCGTTTCGTGTGATCATGGGTGTGTACGGGCCCAATCTCAGCGATCGATTTCGGTCGATTTCGCCGTTCAGTGAATATGGAAAATCCTAAGTCGGTTTCTACGTTCTGTCTCTCCCTCCTAAGTCAGAGTGCGTCAGAGTGCATCGTGTTACCATAACCCAGGCCCGGTTTAATCCAAATCATGCTCTGATACCATCTTGTAATGCCCTGAAAATCGGGGGTCGAGCATAAACTCAACTCCCGAGTTCCAACGCATCACTTATGCAACAAAATGAATGATGATTGAATGTTAGTTGTATTAGTGTAGAGAACATGAGTAAGATTAAGCCAAAACAACATATCATACTCCAGAGACAGTTAAATTGTAAGCGGAAGACTGTGATAGATAGAAAAATATATAAACTATAGTAAGTCTCCAGAGTGTGATAAGGTTACCAGGTTAAAGAATTACAAGTATAATTTCATGATATACCAAAGGTGTAGTGTCATCTAGACATCTCAGTAATCCCGTCGGTCAAGACATAGATCACATGAAATCGTCAGAAAATGGCATACACGAGAAAACATCCTCGTCGTCACAAAAGTTCGGCTCCTCCTCAGAAGTAGCATCGCCATCTGCAATCAGACAATGTCTGGTGGGTGTTCGGAACACCGTCCCGTAATGTGGGAGTGAGTAGCTAACTTAGTGGAATAATAAAGCATAGGTTAATATGTTATCAACTCAGTCAAGTAGTAATGATAAAGAAGTATAATCAAATACTCCTAACTACTCTTATTAATGCAAGTATGAATGCAGTCATGATGGATGCCCTCACCACACCCTCCCTCGTGCGACACCATCTTATGTTCGCGGCATGCTTTCATCCCTCAGTGCTTCACATCTTCCAGGCACATGCAATGCGATGATGAGCATGATTACCGAGTTGTTATTAGTCCATTTCAAACAGCAGTATTGGGAAACTAAGGTACCTCCCTTGTATCATTCCCAAGCATGATCCATTCTAGGGCGTCAGTTCTAGTTAATGTCATACGATGGTGTGTTTCTAGGTCGTTGCAAGGGCTGTCAGGGCTATTACACGGAACCGTTACACCACTCCCCCATTAGCCTTTTAACGATTCATCACTAAATTGATACAGGCCTAGTTCATACTCTATTCACCGCGGAAAAACTCGTCGCCTCACTGCAAATTCAGAGTATGCTCGAGGTCACTACAAAGGGCTGTCAGGGTTGTTACACGCATTCGTTGCATCACTCCCCCATCACCTTATCAATGTAGGCCGACAGCACGAATATAGTGTCCCATACCACCATAATGGGCTCACGAGTCTAGTTGCTCACTGGTCACTACGGAGAGGCACATGGCCCCAGCATAGGCTGATAGGTCGACCACGGTGTCCCATACCACCATGCCCGGCTCTTGAGTCTTAGTGGATCGAAGTACCATAGTTAACGAGATTTCACTGGTAAGTTTGGTACCCTAGGTTCAAGCAGAGGCGTCCAAACATGGTGAACATACATAAGACAGATCGGGTTACTTGACGAGCTCGGCTAGCTCGAGCTCACAATAAGTTGAACGATATGAAGCACATAAGCACTTCGTGTGGCCAGCCACTATCGTCAACCGAAGTACGACTCGGGTTCGTCGAACACATCCCATGTGGCGAATGAATCTCAGCCACGAATTCAATCCCGTTACCGATTGCCTGGACTATAATCATAGCCCCAAACACAATCAATTCATGACCAGAAGCATGTGGAGTAAAGCAGAATAAACAAGGTAATTCAAGCATGTCATAAAACATGTAATAAAGCACAATATAAATAGGAAATACACACTCCTATATTTCATAAGTAAGCGGTTAAATTAAACAAGCAATATGGAGGAAATCATGTACATATCTAAGGTAGCTGAGAATCCTATCTCAACACCCTTATACATTACAATTTACTAACTACTACTCATTAAGACATTTCAACAAACACTTTAAACTACATACATCAACGTACAAGATGTATGTTGATCACATAGGTATAAGGCTAAATCCTTTCACTAGGGAGGTTCCCCAATGATAACACGCGTGCACCCACGACGGATAGTCATGGAAAGCAGGAATTCAAGTTCCATGTTCATTCAAACATTTTCACAAACACTTGGGCTACACAATTTAACATGTATAGTGTATATTGGTCGTGGCGTGATTTAGGGCAAATCCTTTCGTCAAAGGGGTATCACCAATACAACAATCATCAATCCATGACAATTAATCATGGCGAGAACGAATGAGAATTCTATACTCATCAGTCATTTTCACAAACACTTAGAATACACCCTTTTCAACATACATAACGTATATTAGCAAAAACGTGTATTAGGGCGAATCCTTTCGCCAAGTAAGTATTATACACATATGATATGTTCATACAGCAAATAATCATGGCAAACACATTTCTAAAATTTATATGTATACGGTACTTTCTACAAATACCTAGAATACACAAAATTCCATATTCTTCGTATTTAATCGAAACGGAAAACAAACAGCACTTTGTACATGTGCAATTACATGCAGATCATGAATCTATCATTATCTAACATTGAAAGTGTTAAAAACCATAACCTATACACCTAAAGTCCGCACCTTTTTTCGTAGGATCGTAACGAATTCGATAGGTTTGCTAGGCTTTCGCCCACGATGATTTGGCAACCTATAGGATGCTTTAGGTTAGTTATTTCATAACATACAACTATCAAAACCCTAAATCAATTTAGGGTTAGGGTTTCTTACCTAGAAATGATGCCGGAATCGCTGGAAAAGCATTAGATCAAGGTGGTTGGGCTTGTATAGTGGCAAGGTAGAGTGGCAGGGAGATCCTCCCACAACTCTCTCGCTTTCTCTCTCTTTTCTCTCTTCTCTCTCCTAGGGTTTCTCTCAAATTCGTATGGCTAAATGAGAGAGGGTTTTAAGGTCTTTATATAGTCTAAAAAGTCACCAAAATAAACCTAAGGTCAAGGTATACTTAGGTTATAACCAAAGTGAATCGGTTTTAGCTCAACAGAGGACTTCTGTCGGCCCCCCTTGAGCCAAAGGTCGGACTTAAGCTCACTGACTCTGGATCTAGGTTCAGCTAAGGTTTCATTCCAATTGGGTTTCCAGATCGTACGTGGTAGACCAGTTTCAGTTCAACGGTCAGTGGATCTCGATCGGAGATTCTGAGTACATGGATATGTTTGGGAAAATATCCCTGATCCGAGGGTGTAATTTGGCCTAATTCTGACGGTCAGGTTGCTTAATACTGACCCGCAAGCGACAAGTCTCAGATTTATTTATTTGAAATTTAATTTAGAATTATTTTCACATTTCTCACACTCCCCACTCCGAGCTCAAGAGAATAGCGCTGGGACACTATCTGAATTTAATTTCCGAGATGGTTGTCAAGCCCAGTAAGGCGGTCCTAATTCCTTTACTTCGTGTTAATCGGACTTCCGACGTGCGGTCCAGATCTGATACGGAGTTTCGAGATGCTCCCGAGAGCAGCCGGGTAATGAGATTGATCTTAGATTTTAGGGTAATGTAGCGTCAACGGTTTTACAAGTTTTGGGTCTTGCAGATCGTATTTAAAGTGGATCAAGCGAATTTCATGGCTAATCTAGTTTAGCACTTTGTTAACATTGTCAAATTTCTAAAGGATTTAGTCCTGTAAGATTTCTGTCTAAGGTGGTACTTGGGCCTTTGTAGTTGACACATACAGTGATTCAAGTTATCAATACTTACTAAAGCACGCCCTAATTACAACAGAAGGAAATCCTAGGGCAGGAGAGGCGGATGTTCTAAATAACCTATTTGTTTCGTGAAATTCCATCAGGGTATTGGTTAAAAGCCCATTTTATTTCTGTGTTTACTAATTACAGCAATTTATAGTTTAAGTATTGTTCTTCATCACCTAAACCTTAAGATTAGTGTCTAATGTAAAAGTACTTAGAAAAATTGAAAGAACAAGGTGGTGAAGGGTGGGATTTGTGAAGAAAATGGGTTCAAAAGTGGTTTTAGACTTTGGGATTGAGTTCTGACAAGTTAATAAGGTGTTAGGATTGACCCATTGCCTAAGGACGTCTCATTCCAGATTGGCAAAAATCTGGAATGTTACAAGGTTGTTGGAACACGTAAGTGTACAAGATCTTCATCACTAGAGGAGTCTCTTAAATTGGATTCAAATTCCTCTGTATCATCCCATGTCATTGCCATAACATTGCCTTTGGATCTTACTTTGCTAGTGCATATAAAGGCACCATGTTCATAACCCTCAAAGTTGGAACATTGGGTTACACTTGATTTTTTGAAAAACTTATTTGTACGCACAGATTCAACCAATTTACCCTTTGTGTTACAACTCTTCCCTCTACTAAATTTGAGAAATTTCTTAAATTTTTTAGACAATTCATCTTCCTCATCCTCAACATTATTATCACTTTCAGATTTAACAATCTGAAGTATATGTGAAATTTTAAGGACAGCTAGTTTCTTTGTTATAGAGGGGTCTTAAAGTGTAGTTCATATGTTTTTAAGGAATCTGAGAGTTCTTCTGTAACACCCTGAATTTTCTCTATTTTAGATTTCAAAAAAAAATCCTTAAATTTTTTTATATAACTAACCTCGTCGTCACTTACTGACCCTTAACGCTCGAAGTGAGCTTATACGTGGCTGGTACCGATAAAGAACCGTACAAATAAGATTGATTAACCGTAGAAAACCAATGAATCCAACCAATCACTTAAACATCAAGATTAGCCCCATGATTTGTTCACATAGGGTCCAAATATAACCGACCAGCCACCGACTAACTAAACAACCGTAACTAAATTAGAGATCTACCCAAACTCGAGCTAGCTATGAATCGAACCTTAATTAACGAACCAAATCAACCCGGTTACTCTTTTATCATAAAATCGACGGTTTACAGTGATTGTGACCGAATCACCATTTTCATTAATTTTGAATAGGCCATACTGTGAACTTAGTTAATCCATACCTCGACAACTACGCCCAAGAAATCTCCTTATCCAATTTACTCTACAAATGCTCTGATTATCCGAACAAGCTCTAGATCGCTCGTTAGTGGGCCACTTGTTCCGAAATTATAGAGTAATGTTCATCTCATGGGCTTGTGGTCTATCGTGGATAATATACTCAAAAGATGCCTTGAAACAGACGATTTACGCAGTCTAATCGGCACTTGTAAAATGCAACTCTCCCAAGTATTGGTAAAAAATCTGAATTTTAAAACAAATGGCCCCGCAACTTAGGATAATAAATTTGGACATTTCAGCCATCGGATTCCACCCAAATTTGCACCATAGGTTTAAAATATTTCCCTACACTCATCCGCCAAATCTGATCCCTGATCGAGAAAGGGAGATCGGACCCTTGCGATAAAATCTCACATCCGTTTACCGTCAAACTTTGTACAACCCTTCATCATGCCATGGTGCACCTATCCCATAAATTCGATCAGCTAGGGGGCCATCAGGGCAGGCCCAACAGTCAGAAATGGGTCCCACAGGGCCATTTGAAGGAATTTATAGAACTCAGGGCCAACTGATTTAAAATTTAGCGTATAAAACCCTTTAACCCCCCTCTCTTCCTCATTCTCATAGCAATTTTCAGTAAAGGGAGAGAGAGAGAGGAGAGGGATGAGTGAGTGTGAGAGAGAGGAGGTTGTGAGAGGGGAGCTAGGAAATTAGAATTTTCACACTCCTACCTCCATCATTCGTCGGGAATCATTGTCCTACCGCCTTAGAGACACGGTGTGGCTAATCTAAGGTAACAAATTTGAGTTCTCCTCCATTTTTCTTAAGCTAGGGTCGCATGCATGGGCCTTGACATGAAGTTCATGTGACACAGGTCCCCGACACGTCAAACTTGCAGATCCAACGCTGCTAGAGCAACTACGAGAACTTCCGATCGACGATAGGTGTGAACCGTTACCTCTAAGTGGCTGATTATCGTGCCTAGCGTAAATCATAGTGATTTTGTGTGGAAAGTATGTATGCATGTTGCTGAATTTTATGTATTGTTTGGTTTAGAACCCATGCATAAAATTTTCCTAAAATTGGGAGAGGGATTTAGGTCCCGAGGTTCCCTAATATGTAGATTGCTGAATTTTTGGTCAATTTAGGGAATTGCATGTGCAGTTCCCCAATGTTGCTGATTTTGTACCTTAAATTTCGTCATATGCAATTGATAGATGTAATTGGGTGAATTGTTGCCACTTGTTGAATTGCTGAATTATGTTGCACTTGACTTCCCCTATATTTCTGATTTGTATGTTATATGTTAGCACATGCAATTGAAATGGTGTAAGTTGGGTGTATGGCTATCCACTTTATTGAATTGCTGAAATATGTTGAACCTGATCTCCACTGTTGCTGATCTTGTAAGATTGACCTTGTTGCATGCGGATGGCTTGTGGGAATCTAGTGTATTGTTGTCCAAATTGTCAAAATTCTAAAATATGCTAGTCTCTTGCTGGAATTGTTGAATATATGTTATACACTTGCGCACATGCTCCTCTGTGGATCTGCTAACCAACCGAAACTCTTTTTGGGCAACCTTTCTGTTGGGTCAACCCACAAGCAAGTTTGGCCTGACTAGCCAAACCACGAGTTGTCGGCCATAGTTGGACTACATGAGACGTTGTTCTCAGGTCGTACAGTCTGTGATTTGTCTCGTGGGGGCAAATTGGTCCACTAGTTGGTCATCCTTGTATGTTAACCATGATTGTACATGCTTACCGGAACCTGAGGCACCCTATAACCCTTGCGCCCACTGATAACCATAAATTGCAGCCCACAAGACTCATGAGCCGGGGATGGTGGTATGGGACACTATGCCCGAGCTGTCAACCTACACTGAGGTGACAAGCCTCCCCGTAGTGACCAATGAGCACCAAAGGCTCGTGAGGCGAGGATGGTGGTATGGAACACTATGCCCAAGCTGTCGGCCTATGTTGGGGTAATGACCTCCCCGTAGTGACCGCGAGCAAGACTCTAATGTGTTAAACATTTTCATATGAGCTAAATTTATGGGAATGACGAGCCCACAAGGGCCATGGATCGCGAGAGTCATACGGCCACGGTCATTAAAGCCACGCGATCGGATTAGGGCATCAATCCATCGAGGTATCTTGGTTTCCCCAAACTACTAGATGAATGGACTTAACTAATCAACTTGGCTAACATATGCATTACATTCATTGGTTACTTTTACGATTTGGCAGTCGTGGTGGCTTGTGGGAGTGTTGGTTCGTGAACGTTAGAAGGTGTCACAAGAGGGAGTGTTGTGGTGAGAGGTATGCATCATACCATTAAATCATGCATTTGCATTAACCAGAGTATCTAGGATTCTGAGAATGGATGTTTTTCACTAAATTTACTCTTGTTCATGATAACTTATGTAACTTATAGTTAATAGTATCTCTGAGTTGATCACTCCCTCCTACTCTCTACGGCGTTTTAAAACACCAACCAGAACCTGTCATAGATGCAGAGTCGATAGAGCTGGATGTGCTGGAGTATTCGGGCATGGACGATGAGGAGGAGTGAGCGTACTATCAAAATTTCAGCGATTTCTTCTAGTTTATATTTTAATGGTCGCGGGACATGGGCCAAGGCCCTAATCATTTTGGAATATTTATCTAGGTGAGACTAGTTCCCAGTTTGGACTTTCTTGACACTGTATTTTGGATATCTTACATGTTTAGCGACTCGTATTTACATTTTATGATATTCTCATGCTTATGGTTTGCTAAACTCCTCATTGCTTATAAATAAATCCAAATGCATTGGAATTTGGAGCCCATTGAGGCATATGTGGCGCCCGGGAATTCGGGAGCCAAGTTCATACTTGGCTCCTGAAATTCGAGGCGTTACATCTTCTACCATGTAACGCCTTGAAATTCAGGGGTCGAGCAGGAGCCCAACTCCTGAATCCCAGCACATCACTTATGCAACATAGATAATGATGATTAAATGTTGCCTGTATTAGTGCCTTAAACATGAGTGAGATTATACCAAACAACATATCATACTCCAGAGACAGTTAAATTTTGTAAGTGGAAGACTGTGATAGATATATAAAGTACATAGATGTGTTTCCCAACCTCTCAAGTATGATGGCATTACTAAGCTGAATAAATACATATTTGTTCCAAAAAATACAAAATGACAATGTGAATGTCCAACTAATCATATATCTCTGTAAACCCGTCGATCAGAGCAGTCTACGTAAACCCGCCTGATAACAGCATGTATGAGAACTCCTTCTCATCGTCGTAGAAGTCTGGCTCTGCCTCATACGTCGCGCTAGAATTTGCATCTAAGACAGAGTCTGGTTGGTGTTTAAAATATCATCCCAGAACGTGGGAGTGAGTGATTAACTCAGTAGAGCTATAAGGCAAAGGTTAACATGTTATCAATTCAATCACGCAGTAATGATAAAGCAGTACAACAATCAAGCCCTAAATACTCTTGTTAATGCAAAGATGGTATGATATAATGCATGCCATTGCCTGCACTCCCTCTGCGAACTTCATCTCATAGTCGCGGCATGCACTACTCCAGACACATGCTACTTCCTCACCAAACACCATGCAATGCGATGTTATGATTGTGTTAACCAAGTTCTTAGTTAAGTTTATTCATACAGCAGGGTTGGAAAGCTAAGGTACCTCCCTTATATCAATTCCCAAACAATCATCCATTTTAGGGTCGTCAGTCCTAGTGAATCTCATACGATGTTGTGGTTTTAGGTCACTATAAAGGGCTTGTCACCTGATCAGTGTAGGCCTAGTTTATACTCTAATTGTAATGGAAAGGCTCGTCACCTCAACGTAGTCTCAGAGTATGCTCGAGGTCACTACAAAGGGCTCGTCACCTGATCAGTGTAGGCCTAGTTTATACTCTAATTGCTACGAAAAGGCTCGTCACCTCAACACAGTCTCAGAGTATGCTCGAGGTCTCTACAAAGGGCTCGTCACCTCATCAGTGTAGGCCGACAGCTCAAATATAGTGTCTCATACTACTGTATTCGGCTCACGAGGCGGTGTTACTCACTGGTCTCTACGGGGAGGCTTTATGCCCCAGTGTAAGCCGACAGCTCGACCACGGTGTCCTATACCACCATGTCCGGCTCATGAGTCTTAGCGGATCGAGGTACCAAGGTTAACGGGCTTTCCTCTAGTGAGTTTGGTACCTTAGATTCAAGCAGTAGCGTCCATACATGGTGAACATACATCGGGCCAATCAGGTTACTTGACAAGCTCGACTAGTACGAGCACACGTTGATTTGATCGATATGGAGTGCATAAGCACTCCGCGTGGCCTAGCCACTGTCTACAACCAGCGTACGACTCAGATTCCTCGAGACATGTCATATGTGGCAAAAAACAATCTCAGCCACCAAATCAGAACCTGTTACCGATTGCCTGGACTATTTCATAGTCCCAACCACACTCGATTCCAACAAGTAATCAAATGAAGTAGTAAATGTAGTATTGAGCAAATAATTCAGATCCTACAACCATTTAAGCATTTTATGAAATAAAGCATAAACATGGATTCCCACATACGCATTCCACAAGTAAAACAGACAATGTAGTTCAAGTTGCATGGAGAGATTTACACACATAGTTAAGGTAGTTGAGAATCTTATCTCGACGCCCATACAAAGTACAATGCACCAGATACTTACTCATACCAACATTTTTACAAACACTTAGACTACACATATCAACATACATAACATATGATGATTATGACATATACTTGGACAGATCCTTCTAACAAGGAGTTGTCACATACACAACAATCATGTATTTGCATTCCACAGACACGGCAGGCACAAATCATAATCCTGTATTCATTCAGTCATTTCAACAAACACTTAGACTACACACTATAATATACATGACGTAGGTTGGCCATAACATATATTAGGGCAAATCCTTTTGCCAAGGGGTTGTCGCACATACAACAACCCTATATCCACGATGGATAATCATGTTAAACACGAATCCAAATTCTATATGCATTCAATCATTTCAACTAACACATGGAGTACGCTATACTCAACTTAGTTGATATATATCTGTAAAGCGAAGGTATTCCTGTCTTCTTATTGGTGGACATAGGGTCCACTACCTCTATGATCTCATGCACGGTAGTCAAGCAACTGGGTTTGGATACTGCTCCTATGAAGGGAGTGAGGGTCATCACTGCCACAGGGACTTTCTCTGATGTTACTAGCATATGTGAGGGTTGTCCGATAGACTTAGGTGGCAGAACTATACTAGTTGACCTGATCATCGTCCCCCTAATTCACTACGACGTCATTTTCGATATGGACTGGTTCATTGAGATGCGAGCAAAGATCGATTGCAAGACTAGGATAGTTACAGCCCACAGACCAGAGAGCACGGCTTTTACTTTCCCTATTCAGGTCAGTCACGTTTCTCGATTGAGATATTACGCTTCTTCACTGAAGAATATTGATGGTTCGACGCTTATGGATACGCCCATAGTTCAGAATTTTGTGGATGTGTTTGAGACGATTCCTGTTTTGCCTCCTCGGCACGAGATCCACTTCACCATTGATCTTACGCCTGGTGCGACACCCATTTCATTACCGATGTATCGCATGCCTCCATGTGAGATGGAGAAATTGAGGAAATAGATTGACGGACTGGTAGAGAAAGGCTTCATACGACCCAGTGTATCTCCTTGGGGAGCACCTGTGCTGTTTGTTAAGAAGAAAGATCGCTACGGTTATGTATTGATTATCGCAGGTTGAACCAGTTGACCGTGAAGAACAAATATCCTTTGCTTAGGATAGACGACCTGTTTGATCAGTTGAAGGGGGCAAAGTATTTTTCGAAGATTGATTTACAGTCAGGGTATCATCAGTTGCGTGTTAGGGATGAAGACGTGCAGAAGACGGCTTTCAGGACCTGTTTTGGGCATTACGAGTTCCTTGTGATGTCGTTCAATCATACAAATGCACCGGCCGCATTCATGGACTTGATGAACCGGGTATTTCGATCATTTCTATACTGATTCGTCATCGTATTTATAGATGACATTTTAGTATACTCTACGAGTCGAGAAGAGCATGAGGAACACTTACAGGCAGTCTTAGATACTCTGAGGAAGAACCAGTTGTTCGCGCAGTATAAGAAGTGTAACTTCTGGCAGGAGGAAGTCAAGTTCCTAAGACATGTGGTGTCCAAGGAAGGGATAGCAGTGGACCTGGCTAAGGTAGCCGTAGTTCAGGATTGGAAGCAGCCTGGTTCAGTTACTGAGGTGAGGAGTTTTCTAGGCCTAACAGGCTATTACCGACGATTCATCCGGGACTTCTCGAAGATAGTCAGACCGTTGTCACAGTTGACATGAAAGGATCTAAAGTTCGCCTGGAATGAGAAGGCGGAAGCAGCTTTTCAGGAGCTAAAGGACAGGCTGACATCTGCCCCTGTGCTAGTATTGTCAGAGCAAGGGGTTAAGTACACTATATATACTGACGCATCTCGCATTGGTTTGGGTTGTGTCCTTATGCAGAAGGATAGGGTGATTGCGTATGCCTCGAGACAATTAAGGAAGCATGAGGAGAACTACCCTATGCATGACCTTGAGTTAGCAGCGGTCATATTCGCATTGAAGCTCTGGAGACATTACCTCTATGGAGAGGAGTTCGAGCTTTTCTGTGACCACAAGAGCCTTGAGTATATATTCACTCAGCGGGACTTGAATATGAGGCAGGCCGATGGATGGAGACCTTGAAGGACTTCAAGTTCGAGGTTTCCTACCATCCTAGCAAGGCCTACCTTGTGACAGACGCGTTGAGTCGCAAGAAGGCAGTATTTGCGACTCCGCTGATGATAGCAAAGTGGGATATGTTAGAGTTCGTGTGGGACTTCGAGCAGAAACTCATAGTGGAGGAACATTCGAGAGTGTCGCACACGTTCCGGTGCGGCCACTTATTGATGACCGGATTATCAAGGCCCAGAAGGGCGACGAGCGGTTGTCTGAGCTTCGAGAGCAAGCTAGCAATAATGTGGACTCGAGTGAGAGTTGGTACAGATGGGGGCCTACGATACCGTGGCCGCCTATGCTTCCCAGATATTCTGGACTTGAGACAGGAGCTTCTCGAGACAGCTCACAGATCGAAACTTGCGATGTATCCTAGTAGCACGAAGATGTATCAGGACTTGAAGCAGACGTATTGGTGGGACAATATGAAGGTTCATATAGCCGAGTATGTTTCCCGTTGTCTCACGCGTCAGCAAGTTAAGGCTGAACATCGCCGACCTCCTGGACTACTTCAGCCCATGCCCATAGCTGAATGGAAGTGGGACTTCATCTCTATGGACTTCATCTCGGGGCTATAGAAGACGAGAAAGGGTTATGACTCTATTTGGGTGATCGTGGACTGGTTAACCAAATCGGCTCATTTTCTCCCTATCAGAGTGAAGAACTCTGCAGACGACTTGGCTAGGTTGTACATCAAAGAAATAGTGCGTCTGCATAGAGTTCCCTTGGAGATCGTGTCGGACTGTGACACGCGATTCATGTCTATCTTCTGGACTCGTATCCAGGAAGCGATGGGTATGAAGTTGAAGTTCAATACCGCGTTTCACCCTCAGACCGACGGGTAGACAGAGCGGGTGAATCAGATTTAGAAGATATGCTGCGGGCTTGGGTTTTGTACTTCAAGGACAGTTGGGATGACTGCCTCCCGTACGCAGAGTTCGCCTACAACAACAGTTTTTAGGCAAGTATTTATATGGCTCCTTTCGAGGCCTCGTATGGGCGCCCTTGCAGAGCATCACATTGCTGGGTAGAGGTTGGTGAGTGTAGTTTGGTTGGCCTAGAATTAGTACAGGTGACCTCAGAGAAGATCGACATTATCAGGCGTCGACTCCTGACGGCCCAGAGCAGACAGAAGAGTTATGCCGATACGAGGCGGCGACCACTTGAGTTTGAGGTTGGAGATCATGTATTCTTCAGAATTTTCCCTATGATGGGAGTCCTTTGGTTTGGAAAGAAGGGGAAGCTTACGCCGCGGTTCATTGGCCCATTTCAGATACTTGATCGAGTGGGAGCGGTGGCATATCGTCTCGCTTTGCCCACACCACTCACGGGCGTGCATAACGTATTTCATGTATCTATGCTGAAGAAATACATCCCTGATCCTTCACACATCATCCATTGGGAGCAGGTGCAGTTGAGCGAGGATGCTACATATGTACTGCGTCTGACGCGTATCCTAGATAAGAAGGAGCAGGTGTTACGCAGTAAAGTAATTCCACTTGTGAAGGTACTGTGGACGCATCATACAGAGGAGGAAGCTACCTGGGAGACAGAAGCCGAGGTCAGAAAGAACTACCCTCAGCTTCTCGAGGAGTACGAAAATGTACTAATTTCGAGAACAAAATTTTTCTTTAAGGGGGTAGATTGTAACGACTCGAAAAATTCCGTACAAAGGCTCGAGTACCACCTCAGGCAGAAATCACTCAGGACCAAATCCTTTAGAAATTAGACGAGGATTAACTAGTGTTAAACTAGATTTCATACGAAATCCGCACTAATCACTTTAAATACGATCTGCAAGACCCAAAACTTGTGGAATCGTTGACGCTACATTACCCAAAAATCTAGGATCAATCTCATTACCCGGCTGCTCTCCGGAGCATCACGAAACTCTGTATCAGATCTGAACCGCACATCGAAAGTTCGAATAATACAAGGTTGTAAAATGAGGACCGCCTTGTTAGGCTTGACAACTATCTCGGAAGTCAAAACCAGATAGTGTCCCAGGGCTATTCGCTTGAGCCCGGAGCGAGGAGTGTGAGAAAACATAGTTTTCTTTAGAAATTAAATCTAATTTAAGTAATCTAAGACTTGTCGCTTGTGGGCCAAATATAAGCAATCAGACCGTCGAAATTTGACCCAAATACACCCTTGGATCAGGAAACATTTCTCATACATGTCAGTGTACTTGTAACCCTGATCGAGTTTCAGTAACCGTTGAACTGAAACTGGTCCACCACATGTGATCTGAGAACCCGACTGGAACGAAAACTTAACTCGACCTAGATCTAAGGTCAGTGAGCTTAAGTCCGACCTTTGGCTCAAGGGGGGCTCCAGAAGTGCTCCGTTGAGACAGAACAGTCCGTATTTGGACATAACCTGAGTATATCATGGCCCTGAGTCTAATTTAGTGAGTTTTAAGCCTATATAAGGACCTTAACCCTCTCTCATTCAGCCCATACAAATTTGAGAGAAACCCTAGGAGAGAAAGAGTGAGAAGAGTAAGAGATTCTTCCTGATACTCTACCCTGCTATCCTACGTGCTTAACCATCATGATCTAATCGCTTTTCCGGCGATTCCGGCTTCGTTCCTAGGTAAGAAAACCTCACCCTAATCTGTTCTAAGGTTTCCAATATTGCAAGTAGCGAAATAACTGACTCAACTCATGATTTAGGTCGTCATATCAACCTTGACGAAGACTTAGCACTTCTGTCAAGTTCATTATGCTTCTACGGCGTAAGGTGCAGACTATAGACGTATAGGTTAAGGTTTTCAAAGCTTTCAATGTCAAATATTGATAGATTCATGATCTGGATGTTATTTCACATGCAAAATGCGTTGTTCATTTTACAATTTAGTTATGTATGAAAATTATGGCGTTTAGTGATTCTGTATATTTGTAGAAAATACCGTATACGTACAAAATATGAAAGTATGTTTGCCATGATTAATTACTGTGTATATGCTCTATATATGTGTAATACTTACTCGGTGAAAGAATTCGCCCTAATACATGTTTTGGCTAATATACGTTATGTATGTTAAATGAGTATAGTCTAAGTGTTTGTGAAAATGCTTGTATGAGTAAGTACTTAGATGATAGTGCTTTAGGTAGGTGTTGAGATAGGATTCTCAACTACCTTAGAGATGTATATGATTTCCTCCATGCAAGTTGTTTAATTTAATCGCTTACTTATGGAATGTATGTGTTTGTATTTTCGGTTTATATTGTGCTTTATAACATGCTTGTTAACATGTTTGAATTACTTTGTTAACTCTGCTTAGACTACTATACATGCTTTCTGGTTACGGATTGAGTGTGATTGGGGCTATGTTATAGTCCAGGCAATCGGTAACAGGCTTGAAGTCGTGGCTGAGATTCATTCACCACGTAGGACGTGTTTGACGAACCCTAGTCGTACTAAAGTTTTCGGCAGTGGTTAGGCCACACAGAGAGCTTATGCACTTCATGTCGATCAACTTTGGGTGCGCTCGTGCTAGTCGAGCTCGTCAAGTAACCCGATCTGCTGATGTATGTTCACCATGTATAGACGCCTCTATTTGAACCTAAGGTACCCAACTCACCAGTGAATCCCGCTTAACCTTGGTACCTTGATCCGATAAGACTCATGAGCCGGGCATGGTGGTATGGGACACCGTGGTCGAGCTGTCGGCCTACGCTGGGGTGATGTGCCTCCCCATAGTGACCAGTGAGCAACCCAGACTCGTGAGCCGAATACAGTGGTATGGGACATTGTATTCGAGCTGTCGGCCTACACTGATAAGGTGATGGGGGAGCGGTGCAACGAGTGCGTGCAATAGCCCTGCCAGCCCTTTGTAGTGACCTCAAGCATACTTTAAACCTGCGGCAAGGCGACGAGTCTTCCCGTAGTAAACAGAGTATAAACTAGGCCTGTATTGATAAGGTGATGGGGGAGTGGTGTAACGGGTACGTGCAACAGCCCTGGCAGCCCTTTACAGCGACCTAGAACCACATCATCGTATGAGATTATCTAAGACTGACGACTCTAGAATGGATCATTATTTAGGAATGATATAAGAGAGGTACCTTAGTTCCCCAATACTGCTGTATGAAAAGGATAAATAACAACTCAGTAATCACGCTCATAACATAGCACTGTATGTGCCTGGCGTTGTGGAGCACTGAGGGATGAATGCATGCCGCGGACGTAAGATGATGTTGCATGAGGGAGCATTGGTAAGGGCATGCATCATGACTGTATTCCATACTTGCATTAATAAGAGTATTTAGGAGTGTTTGATTGTACTGCTTTATCATTACTGCTTGGCTGAATTGATAACATGTTAACCTATGCTTTATCATTCCACTGAGCTAGCTACTCACTCCCACATTACGGGACGGTGTTGTACACACCAACCAGACCCTATCTTAGATGCAGGTGTTGACGAGACGCAAGAGGCTGAGCCTGACTATTATGATGATCAGAATGAGTTCTCCTACATGCAGTTCTCTGGAGGCTTCGCTTAGGTCATTCAAATGATGGGACTACAGGTTTACCATTATAGTTGTACCATTTTTTTTTGGCATTTTGATGTTGAAACTAATACATGTATATGGTGACTCAGTAGGGTGTTCATACTCTGGAGACCGATTGTGACCGTTTCTGGCTTTATATACATTTATATACATCTTTCAGTCTTCCGCTTGTGTTTTATAACTTGATCTGGAGTATGAAATACTGTTTTGGTATAATCTCACTCATGATTTATGCAGTAACACAGACAACATTCAATCATAAGCATTTATGTTGCATAAGTGATGTTTTGGAACTCGGGTGTTGAGTTGCTACTCGACCCCCAATTTTTAGGACGTTACAGAAGGTTTAAGGCCCTTATATAGGCCCAGAACGGATGGAAATGGCCCCAGGGCCAAGGTATACTTGGGTTATAGCTAAGAGGTGACTGCTGCAGTCTAACGGAGCACTTCTGGTAGCCTCTTTTTGTGTGCGGTTAGACTTAAGCTCTCTAACATTGGATCTATGTCGAGTTGAGGTTTCGGTTTGCTTGGATTTATAGATCGACCACAGAGGACCAATTTTAGTTCAACGGTCACCGGTGTTCGATCAGGGCCACAAGTACACTGACATGTGTTGAAAATTTCCCCTGATCCGAGGGTGTAATTGGGTCACATTCCGACGGTCTGAAATCTTAGATTTGGCTCGTAAGCAAATGGCCCAAATCACTTAAATCTGAGTTCATTTTCTAAAGATATTCACGTTTCTTACATACTTCGCTCCGGGCTCAAGTTGTGCGTTTCTAGATACTATCTGGGCTTAATTTCTGAGATGGTAGACAAGTCCAGTAAGGTGGTCATATTCGTATAGTTTCGCGGTCATCGGACTTTCGATGTGCGGTCCAAGTCTGATACGGAGTTCAAGGTGCTCCCGAGAGCAATCGAGTTTAGAGATTGATT
This sequence comes from Magnolia changhungtana, assembly GCA_030180095.1. Lineage (NCBI taxonomy): Eukaryota > Viridiplantae > Streptophyta > Magnoliopsida > Magnoliales > Magnoliaceae > Magnolia > Magnolia changhungtana. The sequence goes on along the minus strand of JASAUF010000198.1, from coordinate 2,063,313 downwards.
CTAGATTTCATGGTAAAGTAGCATTAATGATTCTACTTATTTTGGGTCTTACAGATTGTATTTAAAGTGATTAGTACTAATTTCGCAGGTAATCTAGTTTAGCACTTAGTTAATTTCGTCTAATTTCTAAAGGATTTGATCCTGAGTGATTTCTGCCTAAGGTGGTACTCGGGTCTTTGTACGAATTTTTCCGAGACGTTACATACCATCATATCATATATGTTCCTACGGTCTTCTATTGAGGTTACTTTGGAGTTAAATATTTCTAAAAGAGACATAAGTATTTTCCTACATATACAACCATCTAGGATTTACTCTCCTAAGCCTTACATGGAGTTATAAATATCATTCAATATGGAATAAAACTACATAAAAGTTTCATACTCTTACATTTTAATGTTTTCAAATTTGGCATCTGATGAGCGGTTTGGATCTATCCCACACAAGTTACCTCTTTATGTGGGCCACAGATTAGCTGTTACCTGGGTAACAGCTTAGTGGGTGTTACCATTATCGTAAGGCCCACCTTGATCATATGTTGTACAACCACTCCGTTTGTCCTTTTTATAGCTCATTTTAGAACGCGGTCCCAAAAATTAAGCATATCCAAATCTCAAGTGGACCACACCACAAGAAACAGTGATGATTGAATGCTCTCCATTAAAAAATTCCCAAGGCCCAAATCCGTAATGTTTATTTTCCATCTAACCCGTTGATAGGGTTAACCACAACTAGGTGAAGGGAAAATATAAAAATTATCTTTATCCAAAACTTTTTTGGCCTATAAAAAGCTTTTAATGGTCATTCACTACCTTTTTTAGTGGTGTGGTCCTCTAAAAATTTGGATCTGCTTAATTTTTGGGATAATGTCATTAAATGAGCTGAAAAAATGGATGAACGATGTGGATATAAAACAACTTAATTAGAGAAGACCTCACATGGCACGCATAACACCAATACCTGCTCCCTTTTATGGGAAATTAATTAAAATAACTTCTAATTATGATGTCATAAAGGCATTAGCCTCGACATCTGAAGTCATTATTTATTTATCCCTTTGGGCACTTTTGTATTTTTTAGGACTAATATATTCCTTTGCCAGCCATTCCCTCGTACGGCAGTAGCTCTTCATAGAAATCGAGATGGCCTTTTAAAAATAGCAGTGTGAACCCCACTAAATTAACAATTGGGGGCCTCCCCTCGACTGATTTGATCCGTTCACTTTAATCGAACAGTTGTTAACCCATAGAAATTTTAAAAAAAATAGAGTTGTCTATGGATCACAATTGCATTAACGTTATGCATTAATTCAGAACTATTTCCTCCGGTGTGGTGCATCCGTGATGCATAGTGAGTATTGGCGATGCATAGTAACTTTAGGCCCACTTTTGGACAACCAAATGGTGTTTAAATGCGGTTATTTTAAAGTCATGTGAAAGTTCACCAAATTATCTTTCGAACGAGTATAAGATCACCAAAATCAAACATGTAATGAGGGAGTTATGGCCGTTTTCATGGGACCAATGATCCATAGTGTGTATCAGTGATCCACAGTCCTTGTTGAACTTTGGGCCTACTTTTTTATAATAAAATAGTGTCTAAATGTGGTGATTTCAAAGTCATGTGAAATTTCATCAAATTACATTTTCAACGAGTACAAGATCACCCAAATCGGACATATAACAAGGGAGTTATGATCGTTTTCATCGGATTAACGATCCATAGTGCGTATCAGCGATCCACAATAAGGATCGCCGATATTCACTATGGATCATCGATTCGACGAAAATGATCATAACGCCCTCGTTACATGTCCAATTTGGGTGATATTGTATTCGTTGGAAAGGTAATTTCATGAACTTTCAGATGAATTTAAAATCACTTAGTTTAGACACCATTTAATTGTCCAAAAGTGTGTTCAAAATTTATTAAGGACTGTGGATCGTTGGTACACATTATGGATCATCAGTCCTACGAAAATATCCCTCGTTAGAAAATTCATAACTCCCTTGTTAAATGTCCAACTTGGGTGATCTTATACTCGTTAGAAAAATAATTCGATGAAATTTCAAATGGATTTAAAATTACCTCATTTAGACGTCATTTAATTTTTCAAAAGTGAGCCCAAAGTTAATCAAGGATTGTGAATCGATGGTACACACTATGGATCACCGATCCGACAAAAACGGTTATAACTCCATCATAACATGTCCGATTTGGGTAATCTTTTACTTATTTGAAAGATAACTTAAAGAACTTTCAAATGAATTTAGAATCATCTCATTTGGACATCATTTTCCATTATAATATTCATCCATTCCAACATTCATCACATTCATTCATTACAACATTATTCCATACCCTCATTTCTTTCACAAACCCTCATCATTCATACCCTACCAATTTTATTTTATTTTTTTTTTTTTAAAAAAAAAAAAAAACAACAACAACTACAAAGGGAAACACCACCCTGTCCTCCCTTTTTACAAATTCCCACTATTGATACCCACTAATAAAAACCAATACATTGTTATAGCTTCTACATTTGTGATTGTGGTCACAAAACTTAAAAAAAAAAAACTCTTTATCTTTTTTTTTTTTTAAGCCCGAAGCTTCACTCAACCTTTGGTAGAGGTTGGCCGAAGTTTTTCGTAGTCGTTGGGGAGTGTAGTTTTCGTCCATACAACTACTAGCCAACGAAAAGGTTTCGACTCTTCGTGTGGTCCCCTCCCAATGAAAGAAAAATGAAGAAGAAAGAAGAAAATGACAAAAGGCCTTCCTATGCAAAGGCCCTATCTTTGGAACCCATATGAGACCCTATGTGGGGCCCATTGGATTCTCTTGGGGCAAATCGAAGCCATCCACATAAAGGGAATTTTAATTTCATGTCATCAATACAAGTTTGAAGGCAAAACTTCTCGCTAATAGACCACACTAAAAAAAATAGTTCGGCACAGCATTAATGCAGTCGTGGGACAGATAAAATCATTTTGTTTTTTTTCAAAAATGGCATTATTGTGGGTTCCCCTATGTTCGGTGAAAGCGAAAGAATCCAATTAGCGAGGGGCAACTTCAATTGTTAATTTAGCAGGCATATACTCCTATTCTCAAAATGCCTTATCGATTTCCACGAAAAGCTACCGCTTTGTGAAAGAAAGGCAAGTAGATAAACATTTTTATTATCGTAGAAAGCTAAATAATATTATAAGTATTAAAATAATTGTAATGGAATGGTATCCTCTACCTTGATAATTAAGGACTATTTGAATTAATATCCGGCTTTACATGATAGATACGGAGGGGCAAAAGAGTACATTCCTCGACTATTCATTAGAAGGAAGTGGTTGGTAGGAGTATTAAATAGGGGTAGTTATGTCATTCTTTCATAAGAGATCTGGTTAGATTCCCCTGTCTTTCCATCTTTCAGCTTCTCCAGATCATATACGTTTGAAAAACTGATACTCGGAAAGACTGTGATGCATGATACGCAGGCACTCGTAAAATCCTTAAAAATTGCATAATTGGAATACAATCAAGTCAAATTAAATTATTCTTACCAGTTTAGATGTACCAATAACTAAAAATTACTCTTAATTGATCATTTAAATCTCAGATGGGTGGACATTTATTGGACGGTTAGTAATGAGGAATATCAATGGTCCTATTTCAACGAGAAAATATCAGAAGTTAAGATAGTTCAAACAATATTATTTTGAGATTGTAATTTATATACAGTGTGATCCAAAACTTAGTCCGTTTAATTTGAGATGATGTGTTCCACGTGTACACTTCCACAGTGCCCGCGTATCAAGCATCATACGCTGACTGAGTATAATACGTTGCCATGTCTGCTTTGATTCTGGCGTAGAAACGGCTAAAATTACGGAATGTTTTGGAAGATAGCGAGGGATGGTTTTATACTCTGGCAGAGTAGTATTATTGATGCACAGTCACTCAAAAATTACACACGCGGCAGACATTATCTAATATAAACCGTAAAATTTATATCACTTACCATGATAATTTATATTCTTAAAAATATATGGAGTTAATACTTCAATAATTGGTTGAATCTTTTCATTACAACTGTCTATTAAATGTCCATTAATCTTTCAATCATAAAATAAAATTAAAATTAAAATAATCTTAGGATCATCTGAGCTATATATCTTCACTTGGACTGTTTTAATTTTAGGTATTTAAATTCCAAAATATAATTTCTTTGCTGCCGCCTGCCAGCATATCAATCGTCACGCTCTTATGGAGTATCATGGTTTTTGCATCTGCCCAAAGTTTCGGGAAAATGGAAATGGGACCGACCAGCTTCGATTCCCAAAGAGAAAATGACCACTGTAGACAAAACCTTTTACCCAGCGGTTTCTATGAAAGAATACAAACTTTAGTTACCAATCTAGACTATCACGTGCGGACAGCGACGTTGAGGACGAAACTACCCCTCCTTTCACGGAAACGGATTGGGTACTCCCCCTGCCACCAGCCAATGGCGGATGGTCGGTGGTCTGTGGGCCCCACCATGATGTATGCTATTCATCCATGCCGTCCATATATTTTTCCATATCATTTTATGGTATACAACCAAAAATGAGGTATATGCAAATCTCAAGTGTACCACATTACAGGAAACAGTGTTGAATGAGCGTCGACCATTAAAAACTTTTTGGGGGCCCACTGTGATGTTCGTGAGAAATCCTCCCCGTCTAAGTTCATTCATAGGTCACAAAGACCTGGATGAAGAAGAAAAACAAATTTCATAATGATCCAAAACTTCTATAACCCCTAAAAGGGTTTCAATGGTAGACGTTCAATTCCCCATTGCCTTTTACAGTGTGGTCTACTTGATAGTTAGATCTATCTTATTTTTAGTCTCAAGCCTGAATATGAGCTCGCCAAATAGATGGACAGTTTGGATATAACACATACCTCATAATAGGACCCACAAAAAGCGGTGGGATTACAACAGCAAAAAAAAAAAAACCGTCGATATATCAACAGCCAGTCGATATATCGAAAATGGTCCAGAACTGTCCAGTGAGTTTTCTTTAAAAATCTTACAATTTTCGATATATCGACTGTCTGTCGATATATCGAAAAAGGTGTTTTACCTTTAGCTACGGATTATAACTGTAGCCATAACTGTAGTCTCTGCCAGTCTATGAAATTTTTTATTTTTTATTTTTTATTATTATTTTTTTTACATGGAGAAATTTATTCTACCTACAATTTTCTTTAATAAATATTTATATAAATAGGTATATATAAGCATATAAAATTATTTTCCCTCTTTTTTTTCATTTATTTTTTTAATCATTTAACAAGAATATCTTCTAAACCAAAATTAGTTACTTGACATACCACATATGATTTTGGGTTAAGAGAAGCTACTTTAGCCAACCAACCTAGTTATTTTCCAAGATTCCATCAGGTCGATGGTTGAAAATACATTTCATTCACCTCATCACATTTCGGTCCACTTCGCACAAACTAGAAATTGAGCGGGACAAATATGAAATTGAGTAGGAAAATTGAAAATTGAGTGAGGCAAGGTAGGAATTGAGCGAGGAACCTAGAAATTGAGAGAGGCAAGGTAGGAGTTCAATGAGGAATCTAGAAATTGAGCGAGGTAAGCTAGAAATTGAGCGAGGCAACGTAGAAAATGAGCGAGGGAACCTACGATTTGAGCTAGGCAACCTAGGAATTGAGCGAGGGAAGCTAGAAATTGAGCGAGGGAAGCTAGGAATTGAGTGAGGCAACGTAGGGATTCAAAGGGAAGCTAGAAATTGAGCGAGGGAAGCCGAGAAATGAAATTGAGGCAACGTAAGAAATGAGCGGGAAGCCAGAAATTAAGCGAAATTAGCGAAAATTGAAAATTGAGAGCGGGCAACATATGAATTGAGCGAGGAAGCCAGAATTGAGCGAGGAAGCTAGAAATTGAGCGAGGCAAAAAATCGTAGGAATTGAGCGAGAATTTAAAGCGAGCGAGGCAAGCAATGGGAATTGAGCGAGAAAGTTAGAAATTGAGCGAGGTAATGCGTAGGAATTGAGCGAGGAAGAAATTGAGCGAGGAAGCTAGAAATTGAGCGAGGCAACGTAGGAATTGAGCGAGGGAAGCTAGAAATTGAGCGAAGTAACCTAAGAATTGAGCGAGGTAAGTTAGAAATTGAGCGAGGGAAGTTAGAAATTGAGCGAGGGAAGCTCAATTCCTACGTTGCCTCGCTCAATTTCTAGCTTCCCTCCCTCAATTCCTACGTTGCCTCGCTCAATTTCTAGCTTCCCTCGCTCAATTTCTAGCTTCCTCGCTCAATTCCTACGCTGTTGCCTAGCTCAATTTCTAAGAATGCCTCGCTCAATTTGGCTTTAACTAAACTCGCTCAATTACCTACGTTGCTCAATTTGACTAATTTCCTTCAATTTCTAGCTTTCCTCGAATTCCTACGTTGCCTCGCTCAATTTCTGGCTTCCTCGCTCCATTTCTAGCTTCCTTCTCGCTCACTTCCTAGCTTCCTCGCTCAATTTCTAGCTTCCTCGCTCAATTCTACGTTGCCTGAAACCACTTTCTAGCTTCCTCGCTTCAATTCCTACGTTGCCTCGCAGCTCAATTTCTAGCTTCCTCGCTCAATTTCTAATTTCCTCGCTCAATTCCTACGTTGCCTCGCTCAATTCTGCTTCCTCGCTCAATTTCTAGCTTCCTCGCTCAATTCTTACGTTGCCTCGCCAATTTCTAGTTTCCTCGCTCAATTCCTAGCTTCCCTCGCTCAATTTCTAGCTTCCCTCGCTCAATTCCTACGTTGCCTCGCTCAATTTCTAGCTTCCCTCGCTCAATTTCTAACTTCCCTCGCTCAATTCCTACGTTGCCTCGCTCAATTTCTAGCTTTCCTCGCTCAATTCCTACGTTGCCTCCCTCAATTTCTAGCTTCCCTCGCTCAATTCTTACGTTGCCTCGCTCAATTTCTAGCTTCCCTCGCTCAATTCTTACGTTGCCTCGCTCAATTTCTAGCTTCCCTCGCTCAATTCCTACGTTTCCTCGCTCAATTTCTAGCTTCCCTCGCTCATTTCCTACGTTGCCTCGCTCAATTTCTAGCTTCCCTCGCTCAATTCCTACGTTCCCTCGCTCAATTCCTGGCTTCCCTCGCTCAATTCCTACGTTGCCTCGCTCAATTTCTAGCTTCCCTCGCTCAATTTCTAACTTCCCTCGCTCAATTCCTACGTTGCCTCGCTCAATTCCTACGTTGCCTCGCTCAATTTCTAGCTTCCCTCGCTCAATTCCTACGCTGCCTCGCTCAATTTCTAGCTTCCCTCGCTCAATTCCTACGTTGCCTCGCTCAATTTCTAGCTTCCCTCGCTCAATTCCTACGTTGCCTCGCTCAATTCCTACCTTCCCTCGCTCAATTTCTAGCTTCCCTCGCTCAATTCCTATGTTGCCTCGCTCAATTGCTAGCTTCCCTCGCTCAATTCCTACCTTCCCTCGCTCAATTTCTAGGTTCCCTCGCTCAATTTCTAGCTCCATCACTAAAGTTCAAGCAAGATGGAACTGAGATATCAATATTAATGCTAATTGTTGCAAGATCTAGGAAGTCATCCATAAAAGGATTATTCCCAACCCAAGAATCAAATCAAAATCTAATCCTTTGACCATTGCCTAAAGAGAAAGTAGATTTTTTTATTTTGTTTTTAAGACACAAGGTGTCTCCACTTCTCTTTTGAAGTGAGACTAATCCCTGCAGATACAGTGGATTTTGATTTAGTGATACCTTTTCAAATATAGAAGAAACGAGTATAAAGAAGAACTTTTGGTCCACCATCTTATATGGGAAATGCCGTGTTTAGCTGAAATCAAGGATTTCCATAAACCCTTTACCTCATTGGCAAAACGCTACACTCATTTCTCAAGAAGAACAAAATTGACCATATATATGCTCTCTTATAATCACTCCAATTTAATAACGGGAATTTTCTCGAGGAAGATCCACTTCCTTGAGAAAATTTAATAATGGGAATTTTCTCGAGGAAGATCCACTTCGCTACAAGAATTCCCTTATGAATTTATTTCAATGATAGATTTTCGAGCATTGAAATAGGGACAAAAAATAGATGTGTAAGTTCGACATTGTTACTTTGATGATGGTCAATTTTCCTCCAAAGGATAGGAATTTTCTTCTCTAGGAGGATAGTTTTCTCTCAAACCTTTCTATAATTCTATCCCAAAAATAAGGCGAAAGGCTTACCTTATGCATAAAGGTGTGATCATTCCACATAAGCATCATGGTAGGCCCCACACAACTCTAACGTTCGAAGGTGTGATCATTCCCTATTTATGTTTCTTATTATCATTTTATTTTATCATGAATTCCATGAGCCTTATGCCATTGTATCCGTCCAAAGATACAAAGGGACGGGGATTATTTCAGTGCAACTATTATTTTCCACATGGCCCACTCGGGTTGGATCCACCTCTAAGCATGGCCAAACTATCAGCCAAGGAATTCACTTAAGCCCTCCACCCTCAAGACTCGTGGCCCTCACCATGGGACCCACCTTGATGTATGTGTTGTATATCCACATCGTCTATCCGTTTTGTTAGCTAATTTTAGGGCATGGTTCCAAAATTGAAGCAGATACAAATCTCAGGTGGACCACACCTAACCCGTTGATAAGATCACACAGTACTTTCGAAGCCCCCAAGAAGTTTTTAATGGTGGGAATTCAATCCCTACTTTGTGTGGTCCATGGATAACAAAAACATATTAAGGTGGGCCCTATGGCCATGCCGCACCAACCTGGCCGCTTTGGGTCACAAATCCGAATCCTATTTTTCCAGACTGAAATGACAAATGTTCTGACCTAGATCACCCAAAGTCGAGCAGGGTTTTGAGCAACTGGCTATTAGTCTAGAGGTGTGCACGAGTTGAGCTTGGCCAGTGCCGCACCAACCTACCTACATTTTTTTCTAACACATTTATATAAATATGTATATATAAGCATATAAAAAAAAAATTCTCTCATTTTTTCATTTCTTTCTTTATTTATATAACAAGAATATCTTCTAAACCAAAATTAGTTACTTGACGTACTATATATGATTTTGGGTCGAAAGTCAAGTCAAGTTCAACCCGACCAACTCAGTGACCCACCCAACATTAGGTTGGGCTTGGGCAGATGTATCGGGTTTGGTCTTGGGGTTGAGCCATACAAACACCAATCCGATAAAACTTGGAAATGGAATCGCCGGATTGACCGTCAAATGCATGGAAATGACTGTAAAGTGAAGGGAATTGACCGTGAAGTGCATCGAAATGACTGTGAATCTAAACAGAATCGTCGAAATTGACCGTGAAATGCATGGAAATGACCATGAAGTTAAGCAAATTGAACCCCAGTGTGCTTCTTTGCATCATTATGGACCATGGTTGATTATTTCCATTTCCAACTACAGAGGGCACAACTACGAATGAAGATTTCCTCATTCCGTTTAAGACAGGTGGTTTTCTATCTAAAACGCCAGTCCTTCCAATGATCCTAAGATATCCTTACGAAAGATTTAGTCCGGCATGGGACACTATATCTACGGTGATAAGCCATTGGTTTATTCATAGCTTCAACAAGATTTTACATTTAGGTGTGAAAGACTGAGATAATGAAGCTTATCTTTCATTACTCAATCTGCGTATGGCTTCAAATTTCTTGAAGCTTGCATGAGTCCATCGCTCAATATGCATATAAATTATTTTTTTTTCATTTCTTTCGTTATTCATTTAACAAGAATATCTTCTAAACTAAAATTAGTTACTTAACGTACCACATATGATTTTGGGGTAGGAGAAGCTACTTTAGCCAACCAACCTAGTTATTTTCCAAGATTCCATAGGCCTATGGTTGAAAATACATTTCATTCACTTCACGGTTAAACTAGAAATTGAGCAAGGCAACCTAGCAATCGAGTAAGGCAACCTAGAAATTGAGCGAGACAACGTAGAAAATGAGTAGGGAACCTAGAAATTGAGCGAGTGAACTTACGATTTGAGCTAGGCAACCTAGGAATTGATCGAGGGAAGTTAGAAATTGAGCGAGGGAAGCTAGAATTTAACCGAGGGAACCTAGAAATTCAGCGAGACAACCTAGGATTTGAGCGAGGGAAGCTACAAATTGTGCGACGGAACGTAAAAATTGAGCAAGGCAACTTAGGATTTGAGCGAGGCAACATAGGAATTGAGCGAGGGAACCTGAGAAATGAGCGAGGCAACGTAGAAATTCAACGAGGAATCCTAGGAATTGAGCGAGGGAACGTAGAAATTCAGCGAGGCAACCTAGGATTTGAGCGAGGGAAGCTAGAAATTGAGCGAAGGAACCTAGAAATTGAGTGAGGCAAGGTAGAAATTTAGCGAGGAAACCTAGGATTTGAGCGAGGCAACCTAGGATTTGAGCGAAAGAAGTTAGAAATTGCTTGAGGAAGCTAGAATTTGAGCGAGGAACCTAGAAATTCAACGAGGCAACCTAAGATTTGAGCGAGGGAAGCTACAAATTGTGCGAGGGAACCTATAAATTGAGCGAGGCAATGTAGATTTGGAGCGAGGCAACATAGGAAATGAGCGAGGGAACCTAAGAAATGAGCGAGGCAACGTAGAAATTTAGCGAGGAATCCTAGGAATTGAGCGAGGGAAGCTAGAAATTAAGCGAGGGAACCTAGAAATTCAGCGAGGCAACCTAGGATTTGAGCGAGGGAAGGTAGAAATTGAGCGGAGGAAGCTGGAAATTGTGCGAGGAAGCTAGAAATTCAAACAGGAACCTATGAATTGAGCCGCATGCCCCTAGGAATTGAGCGAGGAAGCTAGAAATTCAATGAGGCAACCTAAAAATTGAGCGAGAAAACCTAGGAATTGAGCGAGGGAACCTAGGAATTGAGAAAGGGAAGCTAGAAATTGAGCGAGGCAACCTAGGAATTGAGCGAGGGAAGCTAAAAATTCAGCGAAGGAACCTAAGAATTGAGCGAGGCAACCTAGCAATCGAGTGAGGCAACGCAGAAATTCAGCGAGACAACCTATGAACTGAGCGAGACAACCTAGGAATTGAGCGAGGGAAACTAGAAATTGAGCAAGGCAACATATAAATTGAGTGAGGGAACCTAGCAATTGAGCAAGGGAAGGTAGGAATTGAGCGAGTGAAGCTAGAAATTGAGCGAGGGAAGGTAGGAATTGAGCGAGGGAACCTAGAAATTCAGCGTGACAACCTAGAAATGATCATGGATTGAATGAAATGGATTTTTTACCATCGACCTGATGGAATCTTGGAAAATAGCATGGTTAGTTGGCTAAAGTAGCTTCTCCTACCCCAAAATCATATATGGTACGTCAAGTAACTAATTTTGGTTTAGAAGATATTCTTGTTAAATGATTAAAGAAATAAATGAAAAAAAAGAGGGAAAAAATTTTTATATGCTTATATATACCTATTTATATAAATATGTATTAAAGAAAATTGTAGGTAGAATAAATTTCTCCATGTAAAAAATAAAAAATAATAAAAAATTTCATAGACTGGCACTGAGTACAGTTATGGCTACGGTTATAATTCGTAGCTAAAGGTAAAAAATACCTTTTTCAACATATTGACGGACTGTCGATATATCGACAATTGTAGGATTTTTGAGGAAAACTCACTGGACAGTTCTGGACCATTTTCGATATATCGACGTATATCGACGGTTTGTTTTTTTTTTTTTTTTTTTTTTGCTGTTGTAATCCCACCACTTTTTGTGGGTCCTATTATGAGGTATGTGTTATATCCAAACCGTCCATATTTTTGGCGAACTCGTATTAAGGTTTGAGACGAAAAATAAGACAGATCTAGCTATCAAGTGGACCACACTGTTAAAGGCTGTGGATGATTGAACGTCTACCATTGAAACCCTTTTAGGGGTCACAGAAGTTTTGGATCATTATGAAACTTGTTTTTCCTCTTCATTCTGGCCTTTGTGACCTTATGGATAGATTGGATGGAAAATAAATGTTATGGTAGACCCTACAAAAGTTTTAACGGTGAAAATCAATTTCCCCGCTGCTCTTTGTGGTGTGGTCCAGTTGATCTTTGGATATGATTTTTTTTTTTTTGGATAATGCTCCGAAATGATCTTGAAATATGGATGAACGTTGTGGATATAATAAATATATAGCTGTGGGGCCATGTAACTTTGATCTCTTTTAAGCCGTTCGTACAACTCTCAGTTCGAGGAGCGTCAGCGCTCGTCTTCGCAGCGAAAAGGAGGGGTAGTTTCGTCCTCAAAGTCGCTGTCCGCACGTGCTAGTCTAGATTGGTAACTAAAGTTTGTATTCTTTGATAGAAACCGCTGGGTAAAAGGTTTTGTCTACAGTGGTCATTTTCTCATTCCCAAAAGAAGAAAAGAAAAAAAAAAAGGTTGATACTCTGGCAGTTAGAAATTGCATATATCTGGGTACAGGAAAGTCAATTTAAACTATCAAAAATATAGATTTTTGTTTCGACGTAATGTGAACAAAATATTACCCTTATTTCTCCATGTAACTTTGAGATTAGTGGACATTTAATGGACGGTTAAGAAAGAAAAAAAATCCATGGCTCTATTTTAACAAACAAGTGTCCATGATTAAGAGGTTCAATTCTTAAACAATATTATTTTGTGCCTGACTTATATATAGTATGTTCCACAGTTTAGTTGGTTTAGATGGAGTTAATTTATGCCACGTGTACAATAGAAGAGTGCCTGTGTATCAAGCAATGTTGGCTACTAGAGTATCAAAAACTCCCCCTCCCCAAATAACCCTGACAAAAATGGTCCGTGGCATTTAATTGTTACGCCGTTTCTTTCGGTCGAGTATCTGACCGTCTCTCGAGGTCGGCCGCAATACATCCCTACGTTGATCTTGGGTCATTTCTCAAAGATCCTTACCGTCTATGTGATGATCCTCCACGTGGATGATGTTCCATTTAAAAATATTTAACTTCTAATTAATATATATCCCACTAAAGAATTTTTAAAGAAACGGTATATGTTCAAAGAAAAGAGTAATCAATTAAAGGGCTGAAAATTTCCTATCTGAGATATTTTGCTTGCGTAATCAGTATCCACGTTATGGACCATCACATCAACGGTTTCGATCATTGAAACATGACTCAGATCCAACGGCTGCAATGCAATGTAGAAAAAACAAGAGGCCGGATGTAGCGTAACCGAACTTCCATGAATGCTAGTTGTACCCACACGAAGCACGTGTGAGAGATCTGAGCTGTTCGTTAGGCGATATCTAAAGAAACGCATCTGCACAACCATCAGATAGGCCATCTATTTACAAAACAAATGAACGGTCGAGATAAACTGATTGTGTGGCCTACCATTAGATGGAGGATATCTACCCATTGTCGATTATGCGACCAATCTGACACACGTATTTTCATTTCGACGTGCGTGCGAACCTTTATGCAGGTGGCCTTGTCGTTTTGCAATGACGAAACTGCCCTTGCTCTTCGCTGTCCGCTGCGCGTGGGACAGCTTCATCGATATAAACGTCCATCCAAATGGGCCCCACTGACAGGATGATATCTCATCGCTCGTCCGTTCCGGACCAGGATCATTTTCATTTTAACAGTTAACCGTGCCAACTACATGATCCAAACCGTCAAAATCGTTGGCTTTATTTTGGATGGATTATTATAGCACTAAATTCACATTTACAAGCTCATCTGATCCATTGAATATGGACAGCTGACTATTTATTCGTAACCGTCCATTTGATGGGCCCAAGTTGGAAGGAAATGATAATTCATCAGGTGGGCCTAGGTGCCATCCACAATTTGCCAAATGCACGTGAACATGGCTACATACTGAAACTGCCACCACTGACATTGCCACTGGTCGGTGCTCTTATTCACACCGTCCATTTTTTTTTTCTAGTCATTTTAGGGTATGGCCCAAATACGAGATAAATCCAAACCTCAGGTGAACCACATCACAGGAAACATGTGGCCATTAAACGCCCACCGTTAAGAACTTCTTGGGAGCCACAAAAGTTTTGGATCTAGCTTATATTTACGTTTTTCCTTCGTTCCAGTTTTATGCGACCTTACCGACGGATTGGATGGCAAATAAAGATCACAATATGCGGCAGGAAGTTTTAAAAGGTGAACGTTCATTCAAGGCTGTTTTCTCGTGGCTGTGATCCAACTGAGATTTGGATCTTCCTCATTTTTTAGCCCATGCGCTGAAAATAGATGGATGACATGGAACTCATACATCACGGTAGAGTCATAAAGCGCATACCAGTTGCATAGTCAAGCCAATGATTTGGCCCAAAATTAATTACAATAGCTTTCCATTACGAAGTGATAAAAGTATTGACTTTAGCATGTGAAGCCATAATTACTGAAAGCTTGGGTAAATTTTATAAGGTACCTTTTTGCGGAAGTCGATGGGCCTTTGGATAATGGCGGTGTGGATCCCACTAAATCAACGATTAGGGCCACTCCTCGGCTGATTTGATCTATTCACTTTAATTGGACAACCGTAAACCTATAGGATACTCATTTCAAAAATAATTGGAGTTTTCTATGGTCCACAAGTGCATTAACGGTGTGAGTTAATTTCAATCAATTTCCTTCGCGATGTGATCCATCCGTAATGAGTTTTGCACTCAAACTTGGGTAGATTATATGAAATTAAAACCCTTTTCATATGAACGACTTGAATCTGTTACAAGAGGATTCAATGGGCCCACACAAGATATATGATTGATTCAATTGGTGAGTCCCTTGCGTGGGAAGGTCATTTAACCTTTTCTTTATCTTTCTTCTTCATTTTTTTCATGGGAGGAGACCATTTAGCTGTTAGGACCAATGTCACCTTCGTGGGACCCACTCTGACTAGCTTCCAATGTCATTCCCTCTATTCTAATGAGCTTCTAAGTATTCTTTTTAAAGATTTTTACCACTAGAGCTGGGCAGAATCCGACCCGATCCAACGGATCCGACCCGATCGGATCTGATCTGAAGGCTAGGATCGGGTTAGATCGAGTAGGCCCACTCAGATTCGACCATACATCGAGTCGAGTTCGGATCAGTGGCCAATCCGGACCGATCCGATCTGATTGGATCCGATCCGATCCGATATGCACAACGTTCATTCAACATTGTTTCCTATAATGTTGTCCACTTGAGATTGGGATATACCTCATTTTTTGTTTTATACAATAAACTGATCTAGAAAAATAGATGGACGACATAGATGAAATAAATACACCATGGTGGGGTCCACTGTAATGCTCCAGTTTTCAGAACCCGAGTATAGAACTCATTTTCTAAAAACATGGGTATTAACTAACCAGGTAGCTGGCAATATAACAAAATCAAAGTGCGATAGCATAAACCAAGCGTGGATAACATAACCAATATTAAGATCAAAGTCCACTCAACTGAGGACCTTAATTATAAAACTCAAAGTTTCAAACGTATCAAATCAAACTAGGGAAGAAATACTACAACTACTGATTAATCCATAGTATTCTACTGCCTCTTGATGCGGCTCTTCCTCGTAGTTATCCCTCCTCCAATCCTATTACCACGACATCGGGACCTGCACTGTAGTCTTTCTAGCTAAACTTGCATTCTCTGTACTATTGAATATTCGATGAATGAGTGGCCAACTCAGTGTGAATTCCCCTCAAGGTTACACTCCGCCGCCTTAGACAAGTATAGTTTTCAAAAATAACAAGGCATACAAAACGATACAAAATAAGTCTTAATTAATGCATGGATGTATGAGTGCACATCAACTGGGGATGCTCATCCAGTTGGCTTTTGGGTGAAACCCATGCATGTGGCCGATCACCAGCAAAAGTACATCTCATACATGCGTAGTGTCAAACTCACCGAAAGTGGGTCGATAGTTGATGGTCTGGGAGCTAGCGAAATGATACCATGACTAAGGGCACGTGCTACAACATCCAGAATTAGTCACCCGTCATCACCCGTATGCTATGAATGCATGATTAGCCCAATCGTTATTATTCCATTTACAACCGGCCAGTTTAATAAAGCTCAAAGGTCACTGCAGGGGATTCATCACCCAGCGTAGGCTAACAGCTCGGACATAGTGTCCCATGACCAGCATCCCC
Source organism: Magnolia changhungtana (assembly GCA_030180095.1). Classification (NCBI taxonomy): domain Eukaryota; kingdom Viridiplantae; phylum Streptophyta; class Magnoliopsida; order Magnoliales; family Magnoliaceae; genus Magnolia; species Magnolia changhungtana. Next base: position 2,047,159 of record JASAUF010000198.1, on the reverse strand, counting down.
GGCTCATGAGACTACCACCTTAGGACGTCTAATAGAACCCATCGACTTGTGGTCAATCAAATTCAATATACAGGAAATTACCATCACATGGTTGTATGGGGGTGAATCGTCAAAGCTGCAAGGGCAAATACCAAATCTCGGGATAAAATGAGTCGGTGTGGTAAAAGGGCATATGATATAAATACTAAATCGAGATGGTAGGGCAAAGTTAAATCAGGGTGGTAAAGAGTTCATCACAAGGCCACGTGGTCGGAAAAATCTCATGAATGGTAAATCCAAATTAATAACTCACCACTAAAGTAATCTCCAAGTCGAGGGTCTATTTCTAACACAATCTATCTTGTTACACCCTAAGTATGGACTTACATACATAAGTGGAATCTTCCACATATTGATGTAGTGAATTGGGTTCTAAAGGTGACTTGCAAACAAATCATTGACATGTGAAGGTGTGTGGGTACAACATGCAAGTTATGTGTTGATGATAGAGTTTTTAACTAGAGATTGTGAAATCAATGCATCAGCTATCAATTAAAATGAAAACTCATAATGTAGGATTTAACGATTACCGCATGTGAACATGATTTACGAGCTATCAATTAAAAATGGCAACTTACATGTAGAGTCTAATGTTTATTTCATATGAACATGGTTTGCAGATTATCAATCATGGATCAATGTAAGCCAACCAATATGATTGGTATTTAGTACAAGTGATCAAAGTTCTAAGCTAGTAATCATAATTCAAATGGAAACTATCGTTGGACTAGCTTGGAGATGGAAAGCATAAGGGGAAAAGTCATCACCTTGTTAGTGGAGCTTTCTGGTTATAGAAGCAAGTGGTGTAGTGGTAGAGGAAACCCAACCCCTTGATGCTTAGTCTGTCTTCTAATTTAATGATAAACTTGTTCTCACCCTAACAGGGAAAGTTTTGTACTTGTGAACTTAGAGTAAGACAAGAGTAATATTCATATTTTTTAGTTGCACCCTAGCTTATTTTTAAACAAGGAGTAAGGGGTTCTACTAACCTTTCCTCACGTTAAGGATGTGCAACTGGTTGGTTAATTAGATACCCTGTGATGGTATTAACTTGACAAAAAGATCAAGTTAGCTTTCTATCAACACTAGTTAATTGCTTCCAAGATGAGAATCGACTCGCTGAGTCAACTCGGCCCGTCTCAACTTAAAGATTGGGTTGAATCAACTTGGTTCCATTTTGCTAACTTGAGGTTTCTTACTACGGCGAAACCATGCTCAACTGGAATGGACCCGAACCTGGTCGAGACGTGGTAGGGCCACTCCTTTTCTGAACTTGAGCGAAGTGTGGGCTGAGTCGACTCGGTCTGACTCAACAGCCACCCATTCTCCTCCCTCCCTTCTTATCCTCGTTCTTCTTTCTAGCAGCTACGTCCAACAATCTGGACCACCAAATCACTGGAAGGTGAGTCGAGTAGTGTAACGCCCCGAAATTTGGAGGTTGAGTAGGTACTCGGCTACCGAATTCCTGGGTGCCACGTATGCCCAGTTGGGCTTCGAAATTTGGCGTATTTTATTCATTTCATAAGTAGTGGGGGAGTATAGCAAGCCATGCAACATAAATCAGGACCAACAGAATGAAATCAAGTGCAACTAAATAAAAATCCATGTCGAAACGTAAGACAACGTAAATAACAGGGGGGACTAGTCCTGCAAAATATATCATCCCCAAAATAACTGAACCCCTATCCTGTGCCCCGCGGCCATCCCTATAGCGGACTACGAGGATCCACCGAAGATCTAAAAGTACGACAGCTCCTCAATATCTATGCTCGCTCCATCAAGTGCGTCGAGCTTCATAATCCCTGCATCTAAGACAGGTTCTGGTTGGTATTTTAAAACACCGTCCCTGAGTGGGAGTGCGTAGCTAACTCAGTGGTTCCATTAACAATAAATTGCGCATATCATCACACACAGGAACAAATTAGTGAAAAGCAATCATTCATAGAATCCTAACCACTCTTATTAATGCAAATGCATGTTTTCATGATATGATGCATGCCCTTACTTCCAACACTCCATCGAGCGACAACGTCTAACGATTGCAATGCCCAACACTCCCTCAATGCGACCTCGACTGCCAAATCGCCAATTCTAGCTAATGCAATGTGATGTGAGATGTTAGCCAAGTTGATTAATTACGTCCATTCATTCAGCAGTTTGGGAAAACTGGGACACCTTGACAGATCAATGTCATATCCCAATCTCGCGGCCTTGGTAATATTGCTCTCGTGATCCTTGGCCCGTTTTGGGTTCGTCACTCTCAATATTAAAATCATACGAAAGTAATTTTGAGAAAGAGTCCTTGCTCGCGGTCACAATGGGGAGGCTCGTCACCCTAGCGTAGGCCAATAGCTAGGGCATAGTGTCCCATACCACCATGCCCAGCTCCCAAGACTTGTGGGCCGTAACCAGCGGTTTGTCAATAGGCGCAAATGGGCACAGGGTGTCTCAGGTTCAAACAGGCGTGAACATACGTGGTTAACGAACATGGATGGCCAGCTGGTGGGCCAATTCGTCCCCACTAGACGAACTACGAATTGTATGGCTCGAGAGCGATGTCTCGCATAATCTGACTACAGCCGACAATCTACAATTTGACTAATTGGGGCGAATTTGCCCGTGGGCTGCCCTACCAGAGGGGCTGCCCATATGGGTTCTGAAATTTGCTGGCCAATCCAGAAGGGGGCAGTTTAATAATGAATTAATTTAAAGTAGAAGTCGACCTAATTCTAGTTGTGAGAAAAATAGACATGTATAATGATAAAACACAACCATAATCAGCACAAGGAGTCATGGGTTTACAATATCCAGGGTAATTTTAGATAAGATGCACACAAATCCTAAGTCGCTTATAATCATAGGAGAATTAAGCACAAAGACTGATTTCAGAGAAAATTAGACATGCATGGGGTGATTTTAATAGTTAATCTACACAATTCACGCATATGGGTGACACACAGCAGGATTCTTCCTATTGAATTCAAAATTTTAGGGATATCATGCTTAGGATTTCGAAATTGACAGAAAAAATCAGACAATGCAAACATTAGGGTGATTAGGGACTAACATTTCTTCCCTTTTTAGAAATTATCCAAGACCAAACTTCAATTCTACAATTATATTCCATGCAAGTAACATGCAAAGCAAATTAACAACCACAATCACAAAAATTCATCCTATGTTTGACAAACGGCCACCTAAGGGTAATGGTCCGCACATAAGGTCGGTTGATGGCTTGCGGAGCCGCTCTAAGGGTGTCGGGTCTGAGAATTGGTGTGTCGAGGCCCTGTGCCAATTGAATTTGCATGTTAGGACACATGCAAGTGGCCTAGCATATTAAAATCTGAGGAGAGTTTGGGTGATTACCTCTCGATCGACGACAAACCGCTTTTACGGTGGTGGAGTCGCAATTTCCGACGAGTGGTTGTGGTAAGAGACGAAGATCTCTCAAGGTCCAGCTCCCCTTCCACTCTCTACACACACACACACACACACACACACTCTCTCTCTCTCTCTCTCTCTCTCTCTCTCTCTCTCCCTTTTGCTGGAAGTTTTGTATGGGAGTGAGGGAGAGAGGGTTTAAGGTTTATATAACCTGCATTTTTGCTCCAATGGCCCTGGGGTGGCAACTCTTATTACATATGACCTTGTGAGGCTTATTTACAATCTTTGGGGCTATCTCAGTGGCCCCCTGGCCCATCCGTGCCATGGGATAGGTGTCCCATGATCTGATGAGGGGCTGTCCAAAATTAGGTGGCAAATGGATGCGGAAATTGATCGTTGGGGTCCGGTTTACGATCAACGGTCACTGTCTTTCGATTAAGGGTCTGATTCGATGGACGAGGGCAGGGAAATATATCTGATCTATAGTACGAGTTTGAATGAAATCTAACGGTTGGCATGTCGTAAATTGTTGTCCTAATTGGCGGGGCTAATTGTTTTAAATTTAGGATTTTTAGGCTATTGACTTGGAGAGTCGTGTCTCACAAGTGTCGGCTGGATGGTGCGAATTATCCATTTCAAGGCATCGTTTGAGTCCATTGTCCACAATGGACCACAAGCCCAGTGAGGTCCACAACTTCCCATGGTTTCATATTTATTGGCCCCTTTTTGGGTGCTGCACGGCCCGAACAGACTGTCGCCAAGTATTATTGGGCAGACCAACTCTACGACCCACGCTTGACCCGAACATGTTCAGACTTGTTCGCATTAGCGGCTTAATTTGTTCTAATTTATTGGTGGTGGGCCCCGCATGTGCAACCGTCTAATTCGGTCCTACGGAAATCCGCTAGTGAACGTCCCAGTACGTCGCTCTGATTGGCCTGGGTGTTAGAAGTAGGTGCAGCCTGTGATGACTCGGTGAAGTATGGTGAGTCAACACGGTCGAGACTCGCCCTCAACCAAACTGGAGGACGGACCAACGGCCCAATCAAGGCCCAGACTTAGATCGATCTGGGAAGAACGCCCAACGAGCAGCACACAGGCAGTTGTTATGGCGGAGTTAGATGGACGCATGCCCTACTCCCTCTCTTCTCTTCCTTCCTGACAACATCGGCAGCTCGAGACTCGACCTAACTGAGCTCGAGCGAGTAAGCGAACCTGTTCAAGTCGTGCTGGGGTGACAACCCACATGCACTCTCCCTCTTTCTCTCTTCTCTTTACTCTCTCCCTTTATCTTTCTTCCTCCTTGGCGTGATGTCTAGTCTGCACTGACCCAACTCGGTCCGAACTATCAGTCGACTTGGTATAGTACAACACCGAGCTCATTATGCTCAAACAGTTTTACCCTTCTCTTCACTCTCTCCCTTTGTCTTTCTTCCTCCTTGGCACGATATCTTTGGTCTGCACTAACCCAACTCGGTCTGAATTGATCGGTCGATTTGGTGCAGTGCGGCACCGAGCTCACTATGCTCAAACGTTTCTCCCTTTTCTCTCATATTTTCTCTCCTACTCCCCTCTCTTTCTTCCTGATTTTTAGGTGGGAATCCCGAGATGAATAGGCCTCCCTTATAGGCCAACGGCTAAGATGGGTGTGGCTGTACACATGCTCCATCTTGGCTTCTTGCTTTTATGGGGGTCCATCCCGAAAGTACCCTGGTTGGTCAATTAGCGTGAGTGTTGAGTCAACTAGACTGCAAAGCCTCATAGGAAGCTTAATTCAAAGCGTCTGCCTCAACCGGATGTGTGCAAGCTCACCATAGGTAAATCTAAGCCTCACATCCCATGTCTCAAAACACTAGGTAAATAAAACCCTTAAAACAAGTTAGAATATCATAGGGTTCTTGAGTAAGAAAACTTTTTCAAAAACAGAAAATCTCTAAGTTTTCTTGCTTTGTTGATTGTATTGTAACACATCTCAATATGATCGACCTACGCTGTCAATGTCCTCGATGATAAATCGATTCCATCGGAATGAGCACAAAAGTATCCAACAACCACATGTATATCTGGATGGATTTATCGATGTATCGATATACCTATCGATATCATCGATATTTGAATCTCGAGTCCACCGAAGGTGACTCGATAATATCGACAGGCAGATCTTTGGTGCCCCTGTTTTAACTTAAGAATATCATATGTGCATCGATATATCGAAGCCCCCTTGATACCATCGAAATTCAAATCTCGATGATATCGGTCATGGGCACGAAGTTTTCCAGCAAAATATTTTAGGATTGTTTATTTATGATCGAGGGTCACTCGATAGAATCAATATTCAAATATCAATGATATCGGTACTGTTTCGATTGCAACGAACAAGGACATAAATTGTCCAGCAAGTTTAATGAGAAATCCTTTGGATTTATCGATGCCTCTACACAGTTATCGATATCATCGACATTCAAATTCTGATGATCTCGAAGGTCCCTCGATCATTCTTGTAAACCTGAAATATTTCAAGTCAAGTCTCTCTCATTTTTCAAATGTCGATGAATCCACACTAGTATCGATAATATCGGAGTTCGAAATCCGATGACATCAACACCTATTTCGATTACATCGACCAGCTGGCAAAAGGTTTCAAAAGCATATGACATTTGAGTTTGTGTCATTGAGCAGACCATCGATGCCATCGAGAGTATACACTCGATGATATCGAACCCGCTCGATGATATCGAACTCTGTCATAAATGTAACCGTTTTATATCCGTTAGAACCTTTTGCCTATATAAAGAGGACTTGTCTATTATTGTTAGTAGAGAAAGAAGAGAGCGCTTTTGAGTGTTTTACCTTAGATCATATACCCAAAACCCTTTCTCTCAGGGAAGCTCATCCTCCAATCCACCCTCATCATTGATATTCAATAGAGTGGATTGGGGAATGAACTTCCACATCAAGGATCCTCCAGCTACTACCTTAATGGAAAATCATTAAGCTGGGATGCCTTGAATACATAGATGATCGGAATCACTCTATCTTCCTTATAGGAAAACATTTTATAGAGTAGGATTCCGTTTTAACCTTGACCCAACCTGAATCCTCATATTGGTATATCATCTGTGTTGCGGATCAAGGAAGCCGAAGATTCTTCATCAACATGGAGGAGATCTTCGTCAACTTGCTGAATGGGACTCATTCACTTATTTGTAAGTTATTAGAGTCCAGAGGACACTTGTAATCATTCCTTTTTAAGATCGGGTCTAAGGTGTTTCTCACCCTTGTAAGCCCTCGTAGGAGGTCTCCAGCGGGAGTGTACGTTGTGGGTGCATTGTGTTGACCCTTGCTCTATGAAGAGCATAAACAGTTAGGTTCCTTGTGTGGATCTTTGGCCAGTGTGCCTAAAATCGGGTGTTATGTATTAACCCTTACTCAGGGAGCATAAACAGAGATTCCTTGTGTGGATCCTTGGCCAGTTTGCCTAAAACTGGGTGCTATGTGTTGACCCTTGCTCAGGGAGCATAAACAGTCAGCCTAGGTGTAGGTTGTAAAGGTTGAAGGTGAACCTGATTTAAAACCTTAGGTTTGAGGTGAACCGCTATGAAACCTCCTTAGTGAAATCCGGTACACTCAAGGGTTGAGTGCGGTTACCCGGAGTGGAGTAGACAAGTAGTCGTACCACTATAAAAATGATTGTATTTGAGATTGCTACTTATTTGTTTGTGTGATTTCCTTTTATATTTTCATATTTGATTATCTGAGATCACACCTCACACACACACATAGTCATATTCATCATAAACTAGTTTGCATATTATTCATCTCTCAAATAGTTTGTGATTGGATCCTTTATCGAGCTTGGAAGCCAGTAGAGTTACTATTGATAATCCTAATATGTGCTTGTTGTTAGGATTAGTGGAATAAGATTTTAAATAAACCATAAAAACTTTAAAAAGTCCTATTCACCCCCCTCTAGGACATATTGGCATATTCTTACTTCAACTAAAGTGGTCTTCACCGCTATTTCACATCCATCACGAGAGATGGATTTCTGTCACTATGGCCCACCTGAAAAGCACTTTTCTATCTGTAATGGGGCCCACACATCACGGTGGGTTTCTCGGTTTAACAGGGAAGATGATGTGGCCATCAATGGTCGATTTTTATCTACGCCCTAACATGGCAATCTAGTCTATTTGAATGGGCCGGATTGGGCCATTGATCATTTGGGGCCCACTTTTCCCACTAACCATCGTTGTTTCTTATCTCTCACGAGATCTTCCGTCTCTTGCGGATTTCTCATGAGACGAGAAGTTCTCCTCAAAAGAGTCGTTACTGCCCTAAAGGGGATGACTGAGATCAATCTACAGAGACTGGTGGGAGGTCCGGATCACGCCAGTGAGACTTTCCCGAAGCGAAATTGTCTCCCCTGCCCTTTCCATCCCGCAGACGAGTGCATGTTCATTTTTTGCATCGCGAGGAGCCCTGAGATGCGCCCTCAATGGACGGCCGAGATAGAAGGCGTGTCGTTGCCTCAGATTGTCAAGCTGGCAAATCCAAAATTGAGCGCAGTTCCTTCGTCCTGATGTGTAGCGTACATGGCCTGATTATGCCATTGTCTGCGCACATGCATGGAGGCCAACGTACCACAGGGTTCTGGTAATGTGGATCGTCTGATCACGATAGATGGATCGGATCATGATGGTGGGTCATGGGTTTAGACAATTTGGTGTCGTCCATTCAAATTTTACTGATGGTGAGAATCTCCAATGAAGGAGATTTCTCCTTCTGTCGCAAACGCTCAGGTCAAACAATGTTTGACCGAGCTGGCAGGTCCAGTGTGCGTCTCTTGCAATGATCCTAGTGTGCACACCACTCCTATGTGGGGCCCACTGAGATGTATTCCTCGGATCCGCCTCATTTATTCAGTTTGGGGTCCTTGTAAGGACTTTTAACCAAAAACTAAGCAGATCCAAAGCTCAGGTGGGCCATTCTCCTATGTTTTTAGCTCTCAGCCGTGGAATTTCGTTGATCTGATGGCCAGATTGCGCTGTTCTTAAAAACCAACGGTCAGAAAGGTCCTAGGGACTATTTAAGTGGGTTTTTAATGGTGCATTTTGCTACTAGGAGCTAGGATGAGGACGATTGCCCATTTGGACTGTGGGTTTGAGTGTTGTAGGCCTGATAGCGATGTGTGGATCTAATGTTGATGATCCAAGGACTGAGGTTGTTAATGAATGGTCCGGTCTATTTCAATGATTCTTCCAAGTATTGACGAATGGCTAGATGACTCGTTGGATGGCTGAAGGTTATTCCTACTGTCTTAATTTAGATTAGAACCACTAATTAGGTTCATGATTACACTAATCCAGGTCTTCATGGTAATACTCGTGTATCAAATATGCGGGGTGTTACATTCACAGAGCACCGATCATCAACCATTGGTTGGTAGGGGGAGTAGCCAATCTATCTCCTCAGTCATCTCAATCGGCGCCTCAAACACCGTTCTGACTTCTGATTCTTAGAAGCGGATTATGTAGTGAGTAACTTACTACCATTTGTGTACTAGTAAACTCTACAAGATCCAACATGATTATGTATTTTATCTGCTCCATCCATCCATTTTCCCAGATAATTTTAGGGCTTGAGCCTAAAAATGAAGCATATACAATGTTCAAATGGACCACACCACAAGAAACAGTTGGCCTGAACTTCTACTATTGAAAATTTCTTAGGGGCCACAAAAGTTTTGGATCAAGATTATATTTGTGTTTTCTGTTCATCCATGTCTATATGATCTTATTAACAAGTTGGATGACAAATAAACATTATTGTAGGGCCTAACAAGGTTTCAATGATGGAAATCATTATCCCCACTGTTTCCTATGGTATGATCCACTTGATCTTTGTATATGCTTCAATTTTGGGCTCAACCCCTTAAATTAGATAGAAAAATGGATGGACGGTGCAGATAAACCACATGCATTTAAGGTGGGCCCAACTGAGTTTACTTAGTATGATAAGAGCGTACTGAGTAACTTAGTACGCAATCCGATTTCCTGACTCCTGACAGACATGAGGAAGGCGGATGGGTAGGTATACCATGCACCAGCTGGTGCATTGACATTAGCAAGTTTTGTGGGTCCCATGAGGTATGTATTATATCCAAACCGTCTATCCATTTGGCGGGCTCGTCTTAAGGCTTGAGCCGAAAAATAAGACAGATATAAAATTAAGTGGACCACACTGCAAAAGTGGGGGGGGGGGGGGTTGAATGTCTACCACTGAAACTCTTTTAGGGGTCACAGAAGTTTTGGATCAATACGAAAAAAAATTTCCTCTTCATCCATGCAGTTGTGACCTTATTAACAGATCGGATGGAAAATAAACATTATGGTGGGCCCTATGAATTTTTTAATGGTGAAATCATATTTTTTTATTTTTTAAAATTTTTCAAAAAATAAAAAGTTGGAGGCAAAAGTAGGCGGGAACATTTTCACACGAAATTGTTAGACCACTCACACATGTCCGGAATCCGACAGTTCTAAGCCTCTCTCGCCCCACGACTCCATTTCTGTCAGTCTGATGAAGAGAAAATTGCTCGAAGTTTAAACCCACTTGTAATTTCAAGATATCTCGTTCCGACTGAGGCCAAAGAGCGAAATAGCTCCAAATGACGGGAAAGGGATTTGAATCTCATCAAAGTTTCCGATTGCAAAATCTCACCAAATCAACGGCTTGGATCTCATGGTAATGCTTCAAATCTTGTCATCTTTTCAATCTTTATTGGTTCAAATCGCTGCAATGCATGTGTTTCTTTATCGATTTTAAGCAGAAATGCGACGATTTCTACTATCAGAAACCCTGGATTTAGGGCTAAGAAGCTTCGATTCCTGGATTTATGCTTTAGATTCGTGTCCTATGGGATGTTTTCTTCAATTTTGACTAAAACAGAAGATTCGATCCGAACCGTACCCAACCCGATCCGGCTCGATTTCCCTGACCAAGTCGGACTCGGTTCGGGTCAGGCCAGTAGTGCAATGGATCAGATCGAGTTAGATGACCAGGACTCGGTCCCGGATCGGATCGAGTTCGGGTCAATTCATTGAAAGTTTCGGACCGAGTCAAGTTAGACCCAATCCGGTCCGACTCGACTCGATGCCTAACTCTATCTGCCACACTCTCCAACGTAAAAGATATGATAGTTAAATATAGGTTTAGGTTAGAATAATAGTAGCTTTTGTGTGTTCTTTTTTTTGGGTATCAATGGTAGGAGTTTGTGAAAGGGATGAAGGTGTGGAGGTTTCCTTTATAATAATAATAATTATTATTTTTATTATTTTTATAAATGGTGGTAGTTTGTGAAAGAGATGGATTTGTAATGGATGAATGTTGTAATTGATGAATTTTGAAATGGATGAATGTGATAAATGATGAAATGAATGAATGTTGCCCAAAGTTATTGTGGATCATCGATACTCACTATAAATCGTCAGTCCCATGAAAACAGACGTAACTCCCTTGTTACATGTTTGATTTGAGTGATCTTATACTCGTTGGAACGATAATTTGATAAAATTTCAAATGGTTTTAAAATCACCTAATTTGGACACTATTTGATTGCCCAAAAGTGGGGCCCAAATTTATTGTAAATCATCAATACTCACTGTGGATCGCCGATACTCACTGTGGATTGTCGATCCCATGAAAACAGTCATAACTCCCTCGTTACATGTTCGATTAGGGTGATCTTAGGGCATGTTTGATTTTTCAGCTCAACTGTAATTACCATGTAAAGGTAATAATTACTTATTTACCACAATTTTGTAATTATATACCTAGTAATTACCACATCTTTCCCAATGTAGATGTGACAACTTACTTTTTTAACACTTAAATCGAGAAATTTACAAAATCAATGTAGGGCCTACCATGATGTATGTGACTTATCCATACCACTCATTTGTTATGCCAGTTGAATTTAGGGCATGAACAAAAAAAAATGAGGCAGATCCAAAGCTCAAGTGGACCACACCACAAGAAATAGTAGGAATCGAACGCATACCATTAAAAACTTATTGGGACCCTTAAAAGTTTTGGATCAAACTGATATTTATGGTTTCCCCTTATCCATGTCTGTGTGACCCTATGACCGGGTTAGATGATGAAAAAACCTTCAATGTTGGCCTAATGAAGAAAATAACTTTCAACGGTAGATGAATTAAGGCCACCGTTTTCTTTCGTGTGGGCCATTTGAGTGTTGGATCTACCTTATTTTTTGGCTCATGCCTCAAAATGTTCTAATAAAATAAATGGACAGTGTGGATATATCATATACCTTACGGTGGGGTCCAAAGATTTAAGTCAACACTTTCGTATCGATTTTTGAGGTGGAATTACTCTAACATTTTAAAACAAGGTGAAAAGGTAATAATTACTTATTTACCACAATTTACATGTATCATAGAAAATTAAATAGACCCTTATATTCGTTGAAAAGGTAATTTGATGAAATTTCAAATAAATTTAGAATCAACTTATTTGAATATAATTTTCTTACCCAAAAGTGGGCTCAAAATTAATTAATCACCGCCCAAAATTACTTATTGATCCCACATAAATGGTCATAACTTCCTACATCATTGAGGTATATAATTTGAAAAGTAATTTCATGATTTCATAAATTTAGAATCACTTATGGATCATTGGTCCCAAAATTATTATTGATCATAACTCCTCGATTACATGTTTGATTTTGGTGCTAACTTATATTTTGGTGCTCTTATACTCGTTGTAAAGTTAATTTGATGACATTTTAAATGGCTTTCGAACCACCGCATTAGTCTCTTGTCACATGTTTGATTTTGGTTATTCTAAAGTCATTTAAAATTTCATCAAATTAGCTTTCCAACGATTACAAGATCACCAAAATCAAACATGTAACGAGAGAGTTCTGATCATTTTTGTGGGATCGACGATCCACAATGAGTCCTAAGGATCCATAGTGAGTTTCAATGATCCACGGTAACTTTGGGCCCACTTTTGGGCAATAAAATACTATACAAATTAGGTGATTCCAAAGTTATTAAAATTTTATCAAATTACCTTTCTAACGAGTATAAAGTCACCTAAATCGAACATATAAAGAGGGAGTTATGAGCGTTTTCGTGGGACCAATGATTCATAGTGAGTATCGATGTGGGCCCACTTTTGGGCTCACTTTTGGGCAACATTCATCAATTACAACATTCATCACATTCATCCATTGCAATATTCTTCCATTTTAAAATTTATCCATTACAATATTCTTTCATTTCAAAATTCATCCATTACAACATTCTCTCATTACAAAATTCATCCATTTTCACAAACTCCTACCATTCATTCCTATTTTTAAAAAATTATAAATAAAACCATCACACCCACCTCCCTTTCATAAACTTTCATCATCGATTTCCACTAATTAAAAAAAAAAATAACATACAAAAGCCATTATTATCCTAACATAAACTTACTTTTGGCCGTCATAGCTTTTACGTCGAAGAGTGTAGCAAAAAATCTTTAAAAAACACTTATAAACTCACCAAAATGGAGGGAATGCCGCTAAAAGCTCATTGGAGTGGGTCCCACAGAGGTGGCAATGGTCCTAACAGCCAAATGGTCCCCTCCTGTGAAATAAAATGAAGAAGAAAGAGAGAAAAAATGCTAAATGACCTTCTTACACAAGGGACCCACCTATTGAACCCATCCTACATCTCGTATGAGGGCAATTGGATAGTCATGTAGCAGATCTAAGCCATCCACATGAAAGAGATTTTAATTCCATACCGTCTACCCAAGTTTGAAGGCAAAACTCATTATGAATGGACCACACCGGAGGAAATAATTCAAAATTAACCCATAGTATTAATGTAGTTATGGGAGGCAAATAGCTCCATTTTTTTCTCGAAATGAGCATATTGTGGATTCATGGCTGTTCAATTAAAGTGAACGGATCAAATTTATCGATAGGTGGCTCCAATCATTGATTTAGTGGGGCCCAACCGCATTCTCAAAAGACTCATCGACTTCCATAAAAAGATACAACCGTATGAGGGGACGGTTCGTAGAGGGGCATTTTCATCCTCCAAAAATATAAAAAGTACCGAGAGGGTTTAATAAATAATGACTTTAGATGTTAAGGTCAACACCTTTATCACATCATAATTAAAGATTATTTTAATTAATTTCCTGTGAAAAGAGCAAGGAGTGGTGTTACGCTTACCGTGTGAGAGCCACTCAGATGAACTTGTTTTATATCAATGCCGTTCATCCATTTTTTTAGCTCATTTAACTATGTTATCCCAAAAATTAAATAGATCCAAATTTTTAGAGGACCACACCATTGGAAAAGGTAGTGAATGACCATTAAAAGCTTTTTGTAGGTTTGTAGGCCAAAAAGGTTTTGGATCATAAACAAAATATATTGAACTTAAATAATGTTCAAACTTGTGGGTCATATAACACCTAATGAATGGATTTAAATAAATAAATAAATAAGATATAATCAAATTGCCATTAATAAAATGTTAGTATAGCCCAATTAATCTGTTTGTATAATTATGATCTATCAACAACCATACCAATGATCCATCACAACCATTTGCTTATGAACCAATCCACAAATCAGATGAATGTGATACTTGATGAGAATTATAAGCGATCCAAGATGGCGCTGATTAAAAGGATGGTTTAGATTGATAGTTGTAAGTATATTTGTAGTGACGTCCCCTTCAGACCATTCTATTTGCAATCTATCGGTCAGATGGATAGAATTTCCCAATGGGTTGCTATTTTCAATCACTTTCATCAAAGATTAGCTGGTCCATGGAAGCTAAAATAGCTTAATTTATTACAAAATTTCAATGAAGTAGTGGCAGCTGAAAGTTTACCATTGAGCCTTCAATTTGCCTCCTTAGGACAATGAGAATGTTTTCATTGAAATAACCTTCTAATGAAAACGTCTTATCATATATTAATTTAATTCAATGGCAACTAATGTTTAATATTATCGAATGGGTATGATTATTCTATCAAGAATAATATAACACATGGTTCATTGTTTGAGGAGTTATGTTTAAGAGATGCATGTGGATGGGACATAGGTGTGGTAAATTTGACCACATGACAATAGCATGTTTTGTCTCATTTTCTCCAAAAGATAGATATTAAGACAATAAAGATACATACGATAAAAATTGTCAATCTTTAGACATTTATGGTTTATTTTTACTAAAAGGATTTTTTTTGAAAAAAAGTACTTATTTTCAAATTTCATAATATTATTCACATAAATTATGAAATAAAATTTTCAATACTTATAAGTACTTGAATTCAACCGTTTATACTTTCTGTAATTAAATTAATTTCCAGGCCTTATTTTCTAATTTATCAAACGGTACCTTAACGAGATGGTAGTGGGTTAGTAATAACCAAAATTACCCAAGATATGGCCCTTACCTTGAGGATCACTCGATATATGTATTCTATATCCACAGTGTCCATTCATTTTTAATGATCATTTTAGAGCATTACAAAAAATTAAAATAAATAAATAAATAAGAAGAAAGATGAAGAAGAAGAAGAAGAAGAAGAAGCATATCCAATTATCAGGTGGACCATGGCATAGGAAAAAGTGATGATTGACTATTAAAGGGCCACAAAAGTTTTGGATCAAGCTGATTTTTGTTTTTTGCCTTCATCTAGGTACACGTAACCTTATCAACGGATTGAATGCCAAATAAACACTACAAAAACATTAAGGTACACCTTAAGAAGTTTTTAATGATAGGAAGTTCAATCACCACTGTTTCTATGGTATGGTTCACCTAATAATTGGATCTACTTTAGTTTTTGGATAATACCATAAAATAATTTGTAAAAAAAACGGGTGAACAAAGTGGATACATAATACATACATCAAGGTGGGGCCTCATGGTGAGGGCCACACCATCTTAGGTAAGTCGGGTGTCTCATCTAATCCGCTTCCGTAACCCAAATAGACCTGGGAAAGAGTCCAAATCAATAGGCATGAGAAAGATTTTGTGACTTCTTTACCTGACTTGTTCCACATTCGTACATAGACTTTAGGTACGCGGGGAGCGTGTTCACCACTTCGCAGAGAGGAGTTACTTTAGGTGAATGAGATTGGATCTCCCACCTACGTGGTAGTAGGTGAGCAGACTACGCAACACGATCTATTCCAGACGCTGCCCTGATTGCCTGCCTCTTCCTGCAGTCAGAAGCTACCATGGCCCACCGTGATGTTTATGAGAAATCTACTCCGTCCATTCGTTTTCTCAGATAATATTTTGGGATGGGGACAAAAATGAGGCAGATCCAAACCTTAAGTGAGCCACACAATAGGAAAAGGTGGGGAGGGAAATGCCTGCGACTGAGTCCTTGGTGTCCACGTGATGTTATATACCATCTAAACCCCATTGGTAAAGTCATTCCCACTGGGATGAACTGAAAAAATAAAACGAGAAAAAGCTCGATCCAAAACTTCTGTGGGCCACATTATATAAAACAGTGATGATCGAAATGCTCACCGTTGAAACTTTCTTGGCCCGCCGTGATGTTTATATGTCATCCAAACCGTTCATAAGGTTATTTCCACTGCAATGAACTGAAAGCACACACGTCAGACTCATCAATCACTTCAGTGGCCCCACGAAGGTTTCAATGGTTGGGCGTTCAATCCTAAATTCTTTCTAGATGAGTGGTTGGTGGAGATTGAAGACTCGTAACAGAGAGCTGCCATCACTACTCAGGAATGTAGACGTCATAAACATATCAAAGGTGCCAGCTTGGCACGTATGTCGGGCGTGTACCATACTGAATCGAGATGGTCAAATCATCCAGCATGCAGATGCGTTCGTTGAATATGGAAATTTTGGTTAATTTTAACCGTTGATTTTTACAGATTGCACAGTATGAATTATTTGGCCTAACTTGCTCCCAATGGATCCCCACCAGATGAATAACCAAATCATTCAAACATCTCCCAATGCCACTAGGATTTTAAAATGCCACTCTCCCCATTAACCACAGCATTTCTCTTCGGCAAACCTTATCAGCTGCACACTTCCCTGCAACGCCCTAATTAATTAAAATATCTATCAATTATGACTTTGTAAAGGTGATGACATCCTAATACCAAATTACTATTATTTTAGCCCTTTAATCGCTATTTGACTTTTTTCAGGATGAAAATGTATATTGTTCGCCGTCTCCTTATATGTTGTTAGCATTTCACGGCATTCGAAATGACGTTTCAAGAATAGAGAGAGGGCCCATTAAATCAATGATTGGGGCCACGCGTCACTCAATCTAATTTGTTCATTTTTATTTAACAATCGAAAACCTCAAACTTCAGCAGATTATATGAAATAAAAATTCATTTCATGTGAACGGCTTGAATTTACTACAAGACGATCTAGTGGACCTCACACGAGATGTGGGATGGGTTCAATAGGTGGGTCTTTTATATATGAAGGGTCATTTAGCATTTTCTTTCTCTTTCTTCTTCGTTTTTTATGGGATGAGACCATTTGGCCATTAAGGCTATTGTCACTTCCGTAGGACCCACTTTGGTGAACTTCAATTATCATTCTTTCCATTATGGCAAGATTCTAAGCGTTTTTTTTTTTTCTTTCTTTCTTAAGATTTTCAGTCATACTCTTCGACATAGAAGTTATGATGGCCAAAAGTAAGTTTAGGTTAGGATAATAATAGCTTTTGTAGGTATCAATGATGGGAGTTTGTAAAAGGGAGTGTGTGGTAGTTCCATTTATAATTCTTTTTCATTTTTTTTTTATCAATATGAATGATAGGAGTTTGTAAAAGTGATGAATTTTGTAATAGAATAATGTTGTAGTAAATGATTTTTATAATAGAAGAACGTTGTAATTGATAAATTTTGAAATTGAAAAATATTGTAATGAATAAATGTAACGAATGTTGTAATGGAAGAATATTGAAATGGATGAATTATCATAGTTGTCATAACTTTCTATGAGTCACAATCCCACGAAAATGGCCATACTCCCTTATAACATTTTCAATTTGGGTGATCTTTTACGTGTTGGAAAATTAATTTGATGAACTTTCAAATGACTTTAGAATTACTTCATTTAGACACCATTTAATTTTCCAAAAATGGGACCAAAGTTCATCATGGCATTTATCACTGAATGAAATGTCTAAATAAATGAACTTTGGACTCACTTTTGGGTAATCAAATAATGTTCAAATGAAGTGATTTCAAATCTATTTGAAATTTCATTAAATTACATTTTCAACAATTACAAGATCACCCAAATCGGACATGTAACGAGGGAGTCGGGATTATTTTCATGGGACAAACGATCCATAATGAGTATCGGTGACCTATAGTAAATTTGGGCTCACTTTTGGGTAATCAAATGGTGTACAAATGAGGTGATTCTAAAGCAATTTGAAATTTCATCAAATTACCTTCCCAATGAATATAAGATCACACAAATCGAATACATAACAAGGGAGTTATGACCGTTTTCGTCGGATCGGTGATCCACATTACATACTAGCGATCCATGATCCTTAATAAATATTGGGCCCACTTTTGAAGCAATCAAATGGTGTTCAAATGTATTAGTTCTAAATTCATTTGAAAGTTCATCAAATTACATTTCCAATGACTATAAGATTTCCCAAATTGAATATGTAATGAGGGAGTTATAACTGTTTTCGTCGGATGAGTGATCCATAGTGTGTATCGGTAATCTACAATGAGGATCGCCAATATTAACTGTGGTTCACTGATACTCACAGCAGATCACTAATACTCGCTATGGATTATCGATCCGATAAAAACAGTTATAACTCCCTCGTTATATGTCTAATTTGGGTGATCTTATACTCTTTAAAATGGTAATTTGATAAAATTTCAAATGACTTTGGAATCACCTCATTTGGACACCTTTTGATTGCCCAAAACTGAGCCCAAAGTTACCATGGGTCACCGATACTCATTGTGGATCATCGGTCTCACGAAAATGGTCATAACTCCTTTGTTAAATGCCCAATTTGGATGATCTTGTACTTGTTAAAAAGGCAATTTGATGAACTTTCAAATTATTTTGGATTCACCTCATTTGGACACCATTTTCCATTACAAAATTCTTTCATTCCAACATTCATCACATTCATCTATTATAATATTCTTCCATTATAAAATATATCCATTACAATATTCTTCAATTGCAAAAATTCACGCATTACTACATTCTTCTACACCCTCCTTCATTTCACAAACTCTCACCATTTATACCTAACAAAAAATTTTAAAAAAAAAAACTACAAATGGAACCACCATACCCTCCTCCCCTTTATAAACTACTACCATTGATATCTACCAACAAAAACAAATACAACACACAAAAAACCCACATTTGGCTGCCATATCTTTTACATTGGAGATTATGGCACGAGAACTTATATATATATATATATATATATATATATATATATATATATATATATATATATATATATATATATAAAAAAAAAAAACTCTCTTTTTTATGCGAGGATCTTCCTCGAAAATTTGCAAGAGGTTGGCCAAAGTTTTTCATTGTCGCTGGAGAGCATAGTATTCGTTTGTACAACTACTAACTATCGAAGAAGCTTTAGCTCTTCGTGTGGTCTCCTTCAATGAAAAAAAAAAAAAAAAAACAAAGAAGAAATAAGAAAAGGCCAAAAGGCCTTTCCACACACATGCCCCACTTGTGAACTCACATGAGGCCCTACATGAGGCCCACTAGATTGTCTTGGAGTAAATCCAACCCGTCCATATGAAAATGATTTTAATTTTATACCATCAGCTCAAGTTTAGGGTAAACTTCATTACCAATGGATTACATCAAATAAAATAGCTCGGAATTAATGCACAACATTAATGTAATTATAGGCCAAAAGAAATATAAATTATTATTTTTTTTAAATAACCCTATTATGGGATCTTGACTATCTAATGAGAGTGAACGAATCATATCACCCGAGGGGTGGGTCTAATTATTGATTTAGTAGGTCCACACCCTATTCGTAAAAGGCCATCTTAACTTATACAAAAAGCTACCGCTGTACCAGATGACAATTCCTTGAAGCTATTCTCATACTAGAGGACGACTAGACTAGTAGAGGAACATTTTGGCCTTAGAAAAAGTTAAGTAGTTTCAAAAGAGTTAAAATAATAATGGCTTCGCATAACGAGGTCATAACCTATATAACGGAACAAATGAAGGCTATTTTAATTAATAACCTTATTACAGGACCGTCCAATCAAACAGTGGCAAATGTGCAAATTCCGCAAAGATTGGGGTTAAGCTTTATCTCAAATTTGAATGAGGATCTCCCTCTCCGTTTGGTGGGTTCCTTGGGTGGGGACCACCACAAAACAACAACCCTTGTTGGAACTGTGCACCACGTGTATGGTGAGAGAGGAGTATGGAAGGCAGTTTCATCTAGGACCCACCCACCACGTGTCTCAGTGCGGCACATTGCAAGAGATGGCATCCCTCAATCTGGTTCACTCATAAGGTGGGCCACAGTATTGGAACCAGTTGGACAGCCAAGATCAAACTGCCTCATACTGTGATATAATGCTGGCACACGTGTGAACTGTCTGTCTACCATTCATGGTTGTAATAGAAACCAAGTGGGGTATAAAGACCACATGTATGCCAGATCTGAACCTTCCCTCCTCTCTGGGCCACACTCTTTAGATATTTTGTCCAAAACATCAGGTTGCTTCTCTCCACATGCGAGCCACTAAAACAATTTATCACAGTCGTCCATATGTTTTGTACAACATCACCCATCCGACGAGTGATCTAAACAATATGGTCCACCAGATGGAAAGCCTAGATCTCTCACACGTGTGCCATATTGGCATAATGATAAAAAAGGATGATTCTCTCTCTCTCATTAACAAGTGGTTGATGTGTACGAGGATTATAGATCCGATGGGGGCATTATCGTCATACCAAAAAAGAAATGTGTCGGTTCCTTTTCCTTCCAGATTTCGTAAGTTCCTGACACAAGTATCCTCCCCTCCAAGATTAACGTACACGTGGCAGGTTTATTCATAAATCTGAACCGTTCAACTAGTGGTCCTTACTGTCAAAATCTTTCATATCCATAATTTGACTTTATGGTGTTTGATATTGACCGCAAACTAATTTTCTTCATGACGGTTGCTTTGAGGACTACTTTTCAGATGGAAAAGATGATGCAATCAATAATTTTTCTTGTGTATATTACCATCCATTGTGTGGCCCATCACATGAACAGTCATGATCTACAAATAACAGCAACACGTGTACTATAGAGAGAGGGATCTACCGATTCCCATGCTCCCGAATCTACCTTATCGTTCACTTGTCCTAAGCTTCCCACGCACGCGTGGTGCAGTGCGCACAGCGTACGCATACGAGTAGGGTGGGGTCCACCACCAGAGATGGGCTGTGACGTGTAGTCAAAGGCGCACATTGCATGTACCGAAAGTGAGGGTGGGGCCCACCAGACCCCAGATCTCATCAACGGTCGTTAGAGAAGGAATCATTTCCAAATAAGATATCCCTGCCTTTGGATTGGAAAGTACTGTCAAAGCTAAGACACCCTTTTCCCAACTCAAAGCCTGTCGGTTCCCGAAACCAAACATGCTTCTATTCCAAGAGATGCTATACGCAACATCTTTAATTCCCAAAATGCCCTTGCTTGGACGACCAAATTTCCGTTGGAAATATTGGGTTAGGGGGGCTATTTTCGGTATATGCTGGCATTTATATGGTTCGGTCATGATACTGGTGCCATACATGAAGTACATGTTGTGTCCATATACTTTATCCAAGACGATCTGTCATGGGTCCCACACTAAGTGGGCGTTTGGTCCTAACCAGACGATCTTAACCATCTGATGGTTGGTCATCAGATGAACGGCTAAAAAACGACGGGGCATACTGTGATGCGATTTGCTATCATTTAAACCATCCGGCATACATACAGGGAAATCCAGACCACCTGTTGAGTCTGGACTGTTGGTTATTTCTTTTAAAACCGTCCATTTAATGGGCCCAATGTATGCAAGTGTGTCATGGGAGAGCGGATTAGGTACGGCCGTGACCGTGGGGCCCAACTTCATATATGTATTTGCATATCCACACCGTCCATCCGTTTTACCAGCTCATTTTAGCATTAGTAGAAGAAATGGACTATATCTAAATCTCAGTTTGACCACACCACAGGAAAACAATGGTGAATGAACGGCCACCATTAAAAACATTTTAAGGCCCAATGTGATCTTTGTTTTCCATCCCACCTGTTCATAAGGTCACACAGACTTGGATGAATGGGAAAAATAAATATCAGCTTGATCCAAAAAATTTGTGGCCTACTAAGTTTTTAATGCTCAATCTCCACTGTTTCCTGTGGTGTGGTCCACTTGATATTTAGATATGCTTCATTTTTTGTATCGAAAAAACGGATGAACTGCGTGGATATGAAATACATACATCAAAGTGGGCCGCACCTAATCCGCTCAGTGAGATTTTGCTACGACCAATAAACGGCAGAGGTCTTAATTTAAAGGGAAAAAAATAAAATAAAATCTAAGCGGTTAGAATTCTATGGTTATAACCCAATCATAGTAAGATCATGTTTTTTGAATGGTCTCGATAAGCAGGCCAGGAATGCCACGTGTATGGAGGATGTGTACATGGTACAATCCACCGTAGTCTTGAAATGTATCATAAAAATAGCTGATGGACATTTTGACTTGAGTTTCTCACAAAACAAACTCTGCCAACTCTCCATGTGCGCTTCAATCGATGTGCTATTTGGGTCCCACAAATTGAAAAAGGTGACCCAAAAAATTCCATCCGTTAAATACCAGCCAACCACTTGCATCACCAGAATGCTCTCCTTTTTATCAAGGATAAAGCCTTTTCAAGTTCGAGAAGAACTTAGATACTCTGGCAGATTGTGATAGATGATGCTCACGCACTTGGAAAATGCATGCGTATCATACAACTGTTTCAAATCAAACCTGAAAAATATGGATCCCAATTTAGATGGATAATGAGTTGAAATTTGTAGTCGGTTTAGTTGGAGTTAGTTTATGCTACGTACGCAATTTGATAGTGCCTGCTTATCAAGCGTCATGGTCTGCCAGAGTATCAAATGGTTACCCATTCTAATCCGGCTAGGGTATCAATGGGCCGGGCTGGGTCCTGATAATCATAATTTTGAAACCTACTCCAGGCCCAGTTATTTTGCTACTCCGGCGAGTACGATGGTTCATGACTGATAATTTTTTGTTGAATCTGGACGGTTGACTAGTTCTTATTTGAACATCAAGAGCCATCAATCGGCCGATTAGAATCTCAGATAAGTGCATCAATCTTAATGAACAAAACAAAAGATGGAATGATTTGTAGGGGTTTGATACCTATAGGGTTATGGGGTATGGGCATTCCATGTTTACAAGTTACAAGGAAATTCTCAATCAAGAATCAAGGTTTCTCTAGAGAAAATTTGGGACGATGCGTGATATTATTTACACGCGTTACAAAACACTCCTTTTCACATGTTTATTACGTGATTCTCTGACTACTAATGACATTTTTGTGAATAACATAGCCAATCAAAGCTCCCTTTTTCCGTATGAAATGGGGCATACATGCATTCCAATTTGGACCATCCAAATCATGCACCCTCATTGTGAATAAGCATAGCTACAAAAATCACGCTTATCAGATTGACCCTACCCGTTTAAGATCGTCCATTCAATGCCCACAATTGGACGGTTAGAATCGACTGACGGCTATGATTACTGCTTCCATTCAAAAAAGTGACCCTGATTTTTAGACAATCTGGATTGATGGTCAATCACAATGTATGAGTTTGCCACACGTTTGCAAATGCAGTAAAGCCGAACACCACAACTTTTTAACTTTTTCAGTTCCTTGTTGTGCAAAGAACCAATTCATGTGCGAGCTGCGAAGCATATTCATGTGGGACTCGAATCCTCCACACTTACCTTTTGTACGAAGCTTGCAACATACGTGCTCTGTGGAACCCTCCTTTATGTGTGTATGACATCCACGCCGTCCATCAGATCCGTGCATTCATTTTCACCGTAGATGAGAAAAATATAGCTCGATTCAAAACTCAGGTGGGCTACAACAGGGAAACAATGTAATATCACCGCCAAAACCTCTAAATTCGCTAGGTGCGTTCCCACTGAAATTTTCTTTTATCAATCTGATTTTTTTGGAGTACACCATATTAACAGGTTGCATGCCAAATAAATAACACGATGGGGATCCTTACTCTTGCTCGGGTGGTAGACTTCCTGGAGTTTCACTCCCCGCCAAGGGTTCGAGTACCCATAGGTGGTGAAATTCCTTTAGTGTGAGTGTGTGGGGGTGTGCGTGCGTGTGTAAAAATAATAATAATAATAATAAATAAATAAATAACACGATGGCCCCAGGAATGTTTTTATGATGTGTCTCCATTACGATTGTTCTTATGGTGTGGCCCACCTGAGTTTTAGATCAACCTGATTTCTCGGCTAAGGTCCTAAAATGAAATGGCCTTTCACAACTGATAAATAGTGTAGATGTTATATACACATCACAGATGGACCAACCGAGCTTGGGTGTAGTACGCTGTGAAAATGATAACTAGATGAATTTTCATTCGCTCTTTTACTTTTACTTTTAACTGTCCATTGGAAAGTCATTAATTAGATGACTGCCATTAGTTCATAAGGCTGATTTAGAGATGTTAAAGCACTTTGGTCAATTCAGTTTCGCCATGTGGCTTTTCTTTGGTAGAGAGTCTAGCTGAATGGCCTGGATCATCAAATGGAGCAGATGGGAACCGCCTCAGCTCATCCATTGAAAGCTTCGTAACTTATGCAACTGATTATCACTCACCTTCGTATCGTTGATGAGCAGCTCTGGTCAGTAAGGGTTTTGCGGCCAGTATCACTCGCAGCAAACGAGCATATGATTTTAGTTACAGAGTGAGCCCATGAGCCACAGGGGCAGAAATCCGGAGAGTAAACACAGTAGTTAATTGAGGGTTAAAACCCTTCAATTCCTCTTTTAATTTTTATTGTATTTAGCGAGTTTTGGGTACCTCTTAACCACCTGACCTGATGTTGCTCATTTCTGAATGGATTCGATAATGAACACCAAACACTACTAGAAGGCTTTAATGGTGAGCATCCCATCCTGATGGATGATTCCACATGTGACTCGCACCAACTTGTGAGGTGGTGGAGCCCACCATCTCACACGGCCAAAGACTAGAGCATCGGGTAGAGTCGAGTTTAAAAAGAAGTCACTTATAATTTATCTACTGCTGTAAGTAGGCACTTATAATTTATCTACTGCTGTAAGTAGGAAAAGTAATTTATTTGGTGGTACCCAAACGGGCCCGGCCCCTAAGGGGACGCCATTCCAACAGTTTGATAATATAACATGTTTGCCACGAAGTCTACAGGGAGCCACCACATATGCTGCATATTAGCTTTTTTTTTCCAGGTGTGTTTGGTTGCACCAAATTTCTTGAAATTTCGCACCGAATGAATTAATTGGAGGAATCCTGAAATATCCCAACCAAATACACCGTAAGGGCCTGTTTGGATTGTAAGTTGCTTAAGATAAGTTATGAAACAAGTAGCTTATCTTAGTTTTTATTTATTAAGAAGACAAGTATGTTTGGTAAACAACATACTTATCAGCTTCTCCCCTCTTTCTACTCCTATGCCTCTCTTCAGCAACTTATGAAAAAGTAGAAAAGCTAAAAAAATTAACTTAAAAAAGTTACTTATAACTAATCATAAACCAAACTTATTTGAAATAAGTTACTTATCTTAAGCAACTTAAGATCCGAATGGGCCCTAAAATTTATATTTAAAAAACAAAAACAAAAGAAGAGGAGGAGAAAGAATCAGCTAAAAACTTTTGGTGATTGATCATAAGTTTCCACACTACAACAGAATAACGAATACCAACTACAACACAAGCATTTCATGATACACATTGCTGCAGATCGCAGGGTCCACCCTACAAGGTGCAACAAGCTGGCGGTTCTCGCACAGCCCAGATGAGTAAAGGATCAATTGGACCATACATGGACAAGACCTTGCCTGTTCCCAGTGTAGATCTCATTGCGCTCTTCATCATAAAACAAGGCCGTTATGTCCTCTAAAGCTTCTGCAATTGAGTTCCTGAATCTGGACAAGCGCCGCTTCTTCCTCTTAGGGTCCCAGTCATCGGCCTCATGGTTGTCATTGCTTGCACGGATCTTAGCAAGGCATTTTCCAGACAAGATATTGCTGATATTGATAGACCCAGCTGCACAAAGAAAAACCAAAAATAAAAATAAAAAAATCTCAATTAAGAGACTAGAATGTGATCAAAAGTTCAATGCCCCTAACCGGGAATAAGACAGCTCTGAGGACCCATTTGGACACACCCTCCAAAGAAGCATTTGAGGCATAAACCCCATTTGAGGCATTTAGATGCTCTTTGAAAATCCTGCCAACTCTTTGAAAATGCCCTTTACAGCAACCGGGTCCAAACATGCCCTAAAGGGGCCATCCTTGACAAGGAAATCCCGAGTTCTCTAAATCTTCAACTGGAAAAATTCAATTTAAAAAAAAAAAAAAAAAACTAAGGGCATCCCAGGCCAAATCGTTAAGACATTTAAGCAGGGCATCTATGACCAATTTGTTTCTTTCTTCTCCTAGTAAATATAAACAGATAACATCCTGTCCAAATTCGATAGGCATGACAATGCATCCACAGGCCCTACAAGTTCAATGCTTGTTTGGACTTTTCCTAGTGCAAGATCCTTTCCAAATTCGATAGACGTGGCAGCGCGCATCCAGGCCCTACAAGTTCAAAGCTTGTTTGGACTTGCTAGTGCAAGAGTCCAAGCAATGACAGGAAATAAGTTGGATTGCCAGACCATGTTTGGACAGCTTTGGAAGGGATTATTTGTCTCATTTATTTTACTCTCGTAGTTTGATCTCAAGTTTTTGTAGAGGCTATTTGTAGATCATTTGCCATGCCACACATGTGCCAGATAGATAAAATGCTAATCAGGTGTCCCATGGTGAACATTCCCCCAACCAGAATCAGGCCCGTCCACTAACCATGTTAGTGCATCACATCAAGCCAGACTGTTAGGAAGCTTTTGTACCAGTAACTAGTTTTTCTTGTACACTTCAGGGACCACCAAGTCTGTTCCAGGGCATGCTTGCAGTGGACCTACCAAATGAATCACACGAATCTAGCTGACCATTGTCACTTGAGCCACAAATCGCCTCTTCAATCTCCCCCGGCAGGAATCACCTTAGAACTGGTCATTCTCTCACAGGATTTATAGGAATGTAACCTAGGCAACATGTGCAGTGTGCTGATGGAACTCGGTGCAAGCGGACCATTCACAGTGATACTGACTGACCTGATGTTCCCAACATTAACTGGGGGATATCCCAAATATATGTTGAATCCCAAATCAGAGTACAATGCCCCCTTGATTGGCCAGACTACAAATAGAAGATTATTGAAAAAGGAACCAGTCCACAAGAATCTCCAAAATGGAAGGCCATACCTAACAGCTAACCCCCAATAGTGATCTTAATTCTGCTGTATATGGACCATTGTTGTCTCTCTTCCCAACCCATCAACTTGAGCCTGGATTGTCTGACTGAATTGTGAATAGAGCATGCCCCATCCACACAGATGCCCCACAAGCTAATGATGGATTGCATAAGCATGCACTGTGCTTGTACAATCTGAGACCCAAGTATACTGTGCAGGTAGAGTTGGTTGTGCCTCATATATATCCTTAATAGGATAATTTGAACCTTCTGATTCGTGGCCTCCAGAGGGACCTTTAAGAAGAGAGATGAAATGGTCTACATGCAGCTGAAAAGGGTCCCAGTATGATTGTAGGGATCTTCCAATCTGGGAGCTTTCTGGGGTATTCTCAATCCAACAAGGAACGCACAGACCAATGGTCTGGACCACAGGTCCCACTTTTCAGGATTGAAAACCTGCAGATACTGTTGAAAGATGCAGGCTACATATATGTAGTTCGCCATTAACGCCCCCAAGCCACAAAAAGGGAATTTACGATCGCCTTCTACCGGTAATCCGGATACGCAGAACTAGTTGGAAGCCTCATCTCCACTCATTAGGTGGGCCACCACATGTACACTGAACAGAGACTGCAGGTCATCTTTTTTCTTCTAACTGATCATTTTTCTAACATGCAGGTGGCTCACCCAATGAGCTCATTACAGCATGTTCACAGTGAGACAGCCTAATGCACGATGGGTCAAAATTGCACTTCTCTTTTGCCTTTTTATTTCTAGTTGTTGCCAATTGAGGGCTTTTTCATAAATTGGCCTCGATGGGCAGGGAGAGGTTGAAGACATTGGCCTGAATGAGCAGGGAGAGGTTGAAGAGATTACCATTTCCTTTCACTGGCGAATCATCAGAGTCAGCTTTGCAGTATGAAATGATAAGATCCTGATCACTTGTGATGTAAATGTTGTTTGTGTTGCAATCAGGGTGCCACAACAGGTGATCTTCAAACGAAGTAACAAGCTCCCCCCGAAAGTTCCAAACAGCAACTGTCCGATCACGAAATGTCAAGAATAGCTGGTTCTCGTATAGAAAGATAAAAGCAGATGGAGTCATGAATTCTGTTCTGCTAACTTCAGTAAGCTCAGCATTCCGTACCTGAGAGAACCAAGCCAAGGGTTACAATCATAGCAGGTATAGAATAGCACAATACTGGAAACCATGATAAATAGATCCTGATTGCCTTACTAAGTGCATTGCCCATTATTAATGGTGATGATTCATCCACCCGCACACAGCATGGCCACACAAATGATGGTGCATATCCCAAGAATCACATTTATTTGATGATCATAACAGTGTCAACCCAATTGTTAGCTATATAAATAAATGGTCAAAAAGAGTATGCTCAGTGGTCTGAATTTAGCGGTCAATGTCAGATGGTTAAGATTGCCCAACCAGTGATAATTCAGACGCTCTGGATTGACTTAAAAGGTCTGCCGCGTAATCAGAAGACGAGCCACCAACATTTAAGAAATGGAAAACAGCCCTTTTTTTTGTGGATAATGAACAGCAAAAGCTTACATCGAGAATCTGAAGATTCTCATTTTCTTGCTTGACGAGCAGCTTTTCATTGAACTGTTCTATGAAGTCCACCTTCTTATTCCGATGGAGGAGATGATTGAAAGCTTTGAGAACAGTTCCATCCTCTATGGATAGGATCTTAAGAGGGACATGACTGCTGGCTCTATCAAATATCAATAACATAATACCTGGACTGTTGCATGAGAAACAGGGTTGCATAAATATACATACACCATACATGGAACTAAGGCATTCATCCAAATAACCAAATGCTCTAATCTAGAATGGAAAATCATTCAAAGCAGCTTATCAGATTGTATTCAACTAAAAGTGAGACTAGGAAACATGAAAATAAATTAATAAACAAATAGAAGTACTAGAATCAAGCATGAATACATGAGAGCACAAATGCAAACACATACCATGGAATCAAGCATGAATACATGACAGCACAATATTGTCCCTTTTATTCGTATTAATGACTTCATTCCAAGAAAAATGCGGAAAGAAGGAAAACAGAAACAAAAACACAAACAAAGAGACAACTTATGGTGAGAATTTTTTATTTTAGTGAAATGAAAAATCTAAATAACTCATCTCTGATCACAAGGCTAATGGGTCCATTGCAGCATGGCTTGGCTGAATTGAACTATTAAGGAGTTAGAGAAGTCCAAAATCTCATCTATGAGAAACACTGGTCTGCAAGGGACCCGTTTCCTCTTTGAAGCTCCATGATATTGCACTTATTGAGTCACATTCCACAAACATGATGATTAACCAACACCCTGAAAATAACAAACCATGTGACAGAGCTCTCACCTTTTCTTTGCAATGTTTTAAACATTTTTGAGCAGATAAGGCATGCTAAGCATCCCCTCTAAGTTGTAAGAAACACCCCCAGAGGTTCTAAAGTATTGGTTAAGAGTGAGACTTGCCAAGGAATAGAAACAGCACAACTCATTCCAACTGGTTCCACGCTTGGTCAGGCTCACTGATCATTTCAAGCAGGTGACATGTTTCATTCTCTAGCAAACTTCAACGACTCGGTATTGGACAATATTTAAGACCATACCTCCAAAAGGATTACTGATGCAGGACGGTGTAAACTAGAATGCATGTGTGGGCACAAAAATTTTTCAGTGAAATAAACTAAACAAATCAATTGAAATATTCAACATTTCACATCATAATAAAGATAATAATAAAGGAAACATGCAATGGTTGAAGACCACCATCACAATCTTCCAGTACCGTATTCAAATCATGTATGGATTGGATCCAGCGAGGGATGGGACCTCCCGATCTTCAATGGTTTCAATCCAACAGTTAATGCGGCTTTTCTAATCCAGGAAATCAAAGGATTTCTGGAATAGGGACGACTGAAAAATCTGAAAGGGTTGGGATCAATTCTCAGATTTTCAGGGTAAGGGGACTTCAAATAATCTAATTGTAAACAGTAGCAATCAAAAAATACTAGGCATAGAAAGAGAAGAAGAAGGTTGGCGGGTTAGAAACAGAATTTAGAAAAAGAGGAGATTATGGGAAGAGAAGAAATTACCACAGAGAGAAAAGAGGAGGCACCAAACTTTCATTAAAAAAAACATCATCTGATTTAGGGTTAGAAAACACCCTATTTATAAAATTCGGATAAAAATGACTAAACTACCCCTATAACAAAAATAAATAATAAATAATTGTATAACAAAAAAATTGTGTTCCTCTGTATAGTCTTCTAACTCATCCTACACGTGTGTCCTCCTAATGTGCGGCCTTCAATTAATCCAGGGACACGTTTAAGGTCTTCAAAATCCTCCTTGGTTGTGCCACAAACCATCATCGAGCCATAAAGATGTATTCGTCGGCCGCATTCATCTTTGATAAACTTTGAAGAGTCTAATGTCCTCATCAATTACCATTTGAACTTTTAATGTACTTTAGTTCAATGGAGCCAACCAGAGGTTCTTTCTATTTCATTGCACTTCTTTCTTCTCAAGTACCACCATCGGCTAACATGTATTAATCGGTGGTTCCAATCTATTTATATCTTGAAGCTTACAGCCTAAAAACATTTTCAAACCAATGCCAAAAGGTGAGAAGTAGGGGTCTCAAAGTTTTAAGGTATAGGATTTGCCAGGAATCTCTCGAAGACCAACAAGTCCAGGGCCTAAGTTCAATTAGGGTGAAGCTTTTCTAGGCCCAAGCCTAACCAAATATGAGGCAATTAGGCCAGAGGGTGGCCCTTTATGCAATTCCCCATTGAATATATTAATTACAAAAGATCTCTCATTAAAATACATGGTTATCATTAAGGCCCAAACAAGAATTGACCAACCAGACCCAATGGGCCAAGAAGCCTCAATCAAATGCTGAAACCTGGTAGTAATTTGGCAAAAATTGTAAGAACCACCCCATCAGCCAATTAAATCACGTTGAAAGGCCAAATAGGGTGAACTGACCCACAGACACCCTATATGAGAAGAAACGTGATCATCCTCTCAATTTTGACTCTGTAACCTTATCACAAAACTCTCTCATTTCTTCCCTAATACCCACAATAGAGAATAAGGATTGCTGCACAAGCCCTGGTTCTAAAGACCAACTTGAGTGAAGCATTTCTAGGCCACACCTGACCCAAAAATGAAGCAAGTAGGCCAAATACTGAAACTTTATGCAACTTTCCCCTAGCCCTATCACTTAAGAAAGCTATATCATTATAGTATATTATCATCAAGGGCCACACCAACGTTGTTTGGATCATGGGTTGCTACAGTACATAATACGGGAACGGGTAAGAGACATGCAACTTCCTCCAATACGCAGTATGCTATGGGAAATGTCATGTAGGCTGCTCCAGTTTATACGCTAATATTCAATGGAATTTTATACATGAATTGGTATTGTAATTTATATATGAAATGATGAACATTATTATTATAGATCCTAAATGCATAGCACTATTATTACACACACACTATTGAAAAAAAAAAAAAAAAAAACTTTTGAAGGGTAACAATATTATTAGAAGAAAAAGAGGATGGTAAGGCATCATCCAAATACATAAGAGAGGAGAATGCCCATAGATGGTTTGGCACAATCAACATTGTAAGTTCATAACCCTTAGCTCTAAAGAAGACCCCCTTCAGCATGGCTAGACTTATCACATGGGGTACAATAGTTATGCCCCTCCCACACCACTCATAGAACAGTGAGCAAAGAGATTAAGAGAGGCTCCAAATGATCATACTCCTCTCATCTCCCCTTTTACAACCATGCCAATTGTTTAGAAGCTCCTCCATACTTTGCTGATGCAGGACAATTAACCCACTTGCTCTAAAAGCTCAAACTAAAAAAGCTCAAACTGTTAGAGCATGGTGAATCAATCCCTTTATCTCATAGCCCAGGCCCCACATCACATGGGTTAGGACCTCGGCCGAACCCCCCTCGTGGGCCTCAAATCACATGGGTACCACCTCACACGGGCCACCCACCCCAAGTGTGCCCATGCATCCCACAGGCAACCCCACTTGAGCCCGGTGTGAAAATGCCCCTGCATTATTTACAAATTCACCCAATCCATGTTGACAGGGATAGTGACTCCCACCAAATTATTCAAGTGAAGGGGCAATGGATAAATAGGTGATTTACCTATTCTGCCTCTTAAGACAGGATGTAGGCATTCGTAACAAGCATTTTCCTTTTTCAGCTACTAGGGTTGGGGAACCCAGCAATAGCCAAATTAGAAGCATTTCACTGAGAAGCAACCCAACCAATCTGCTTTACACACCCACGCATCCAGATAAGAGAGCACAGTGTCTGATTGCTGAACCAAGGCCATGACACCTAACAGATCTTCTATCTTGCCATTGGCAATATTTTTGTGAAATATCAGGGACCAAACCAATTTCGACTGTCTAAATAGAATCGTATCGCATAAGCCTTTTTTTCAAATTTTCCTAGAAAATCAGGAAAAAAATGAAGATTGTGCGTGCGTGCGTGAGTGCATGCATGTGTGTGTGTATTGCTAGGCTCGAACATAACCAGAAAAGGAGCAGGCCCCAACCTATGCCCAAGTTATAAATTAGTAAATTACATATTCAACTGCTCAAATGTTCTCTAGTTGTGCTCACAACCCATGGCACTCCAAGTGAGACCTTAAATTAGTAAATTACATATTCAACTGCTCAAATGTGCTCTAGTTGTGCTCGCAACCCATGGCACTGCAAGTGAGACCTTAAAATACAAATTGTCGATCTTTGTAAGTGAGACCTTAAATTAGTAAATTATATATTCAACTGCCAAATGTGCTCTAGTTGTGCTCACAACCCGTGGCACTGCAAGTGAGACCTTAAAATAAAAATTGTCAATCTTTGCAATTCCCATAGCTTTCCCACCATAAGCCTATTATTATATCGGTGAAATATCGATAAAAGGAAACAAGCAAATTAAATAAAAATATAAAATGTGCTTTGTTGTTTAGTCTTCCTTGTGGCTTTGGCCATCCTCTCCCAAACATTCCATCAGCATTCTTGAACGTCCATTTGTTCATCGATCTTGACACGCTCTCTTGAAGCTGACACCATTCTCTCTCAGCAGTCATATAACCTAGTCTTAATTTCTAAATCTGCTTGAAATTTATCGTCATACTGAAATCTTGGATTTAAACATATCCAGCCGGCAGCCACATGCAATGGCCTATTAAAGTTATACAATCCATCATGCATCAATGTTGTTCCAAAATGGGGGAATTTCTCTCCTTTACGTCCCCAAGATACTTTACGATAGTTGCCTTGGTTTGATCCATTGCTTCATAAATGTATATGATAGGCCTCATCCAAGTCTACTAATATCAAGACTTTCACTAAGGAGATTAATCAATGGCCAAAACTCCAATCAGCCAACACGATATCACGGACTCACTTTTGCTTAGGACTCTTTGCAAATTCGCTCCCTTGCAACTCCTTGAAAGTACAAAATGGCCTAAAAATTGCCCAAGAAATCACCAGAAGATGGAAGAATGAGGACACAATCCATCCTGCCAACAAACAATGAACATCCTCTTTTCTGCAAGCGAGACGATACGCAATGAAATATTAAGATCTTATTCACCAATCCATCAATAAAAGGCTTCATGTTAGGACTGTGGTCTTCAACTTGGCCATGATGCACCCTAGAAGAATTCTCCAATTTAGATATCATTTCCTTGGCATGATTCACTTTCATTGCTTATTATGTAACTAGATTCTGTACCACAGATGCGGCCGTCACACGATTCCCTTCCTATTTACATCACTATGCAAGTCTCTTTCACATCAGACTAGCTTCTGGTGGGATCATTTATGTCCAGACCAACTGTGATATGCATCCCCTGCAAGCACATACATTCACCACTCCCCTCCACTACCCTGCTAACAAATTTTCAGCATTTCAAGGAGAGAAAACTTGGAACCACTGCAGCAGTTGAATCTCAAGTAGGAAGCAAAGTGTGATCAACCTAAACCTACTTGATGTGGACTTCAAATGAACATGTCACAACTCACACATCAAACAAAATTGACGACAAAATAGAACCCACTTCAGAATTAAATAACCCTTCAACAACAGAGAAAACAAGGTCAAATTTTGAACAAGCAATAATCATGTCAACCAGAAACATCACAAAAGGAAGTGTAGATTATTTCAAGCAGATTGCTAACTTTACCACAAAAAAGCAACCAGTTCAGTTAAACCACGGAAGGGTTTAGAAACAGATGAACTGGAGTAAGATAACTGGTTTGATACTTGAAAAAGAAATGTGGATCCAGTTACTGAACTCAAATGATCAGGGACAACTACCCAGTAGCAACATGCTGAGTAGCAACCTTGATGAAGAATATATAATGGAGAAAGCAACATGCAGGTATCTGCATGCAAAAATATAAAAAGAAAAGAAAATCCAGTTCTACTAGTCACGAGAGAGTCTGACCTGATCTTAATTTCTTGGACATTTTTATCCGATATAGAGTACAACATCGTATAGTTTTTCAGGTCAAACACCTTGTATATACTGATCAAAAGCAGAATAAATATACATATCAGATCCGAAAAATATAAAGGCATTGGAAATTTCACAATCTAACATGAAAGTTAAAAAATTCACCAGTCCTGTGCAGAATATGTAAGGACCTTCCCATTTACATCATCAAATTCTACAAAGCCTGGCCACTTCAGCGACTCGGATTCGAAAAGAGCAAACCCAGCATTGGGCTTTCCCCTTCGTATATACCTGGATCAGTTATGCAAGTAAATTTCTCAATAAGTGCCCATGATAGAATGTAAATTAAACTAGGAGCTTTGCTAAGCCAGCATGCACCTCTCTACAAGAACTTCACATGTGGCTGCATGCACCCATTAGGCATGTGTGTAGGGCATCACAGCCATGCAGTAGTCGTGAGCCACATGGTGCAGATGAGGTGGGTCACACAGAAAAAAGATGCCCTAAAAGTGATTAACCAATCATCCACATCCAATTTATACATGTAGACCCCTTAATGGGTCATTAGGATGCCAGGAAAGCTGTACTTACAGAAAGGGTTTCCTTTAATATTCTTTTTTCTTCTTGTGTTTGGACATGAGGAAAGTCGTAGAAAGAGTTTACAGCTTGAGACTGCCTCCAAAATTACCATAAAGCCTTTCTGTCATAGAAAGAGATTTTTTCTTCCATAGCAACATTTTCTCCATAACAGTCACATTTTGAAATGTCTTGCACACTTTCTTCCACATGCAGGTGCGCAAGCATGGCAGATCTCCCATGTATGTGCCATGTTGAATCTCTTCGACACGTGGGCTATAGAAGATCATGATGAGCCCACCGGATGAATGTCTCAGATCTCACACAGGTGGCACGGCTGCTGTAATTCACTCTTTCCTCCTGCGAATGCCTATTGACATGGTCTTTTCCTCCAAGATCCAAACATAAAATCATGATTCCATAGATACTCTTTCCCATCATCTAAACATGATTATAAAATTCTATCCAAAGATCCTCTAGGAATCCACCCCTTATTCCCTGCGTCCAAACCCCTTTACAAATTCATTGGCCTGATTTTTTAACCAGGTTTCTCAAACGGCGGGGCCAACCTGCTGCATCAATCAGATGTCCAAACACACAATTGGCATGTCTTGCTACATCTGTAAGTGCATCTGGGCTTAACAAAACTCATAACTGCAAGTCAAAGTGAGTGGTTATACATACTCAATTCTAGTGGTCCTGCATTTCAAAGAGCTGAAGCTATCTGAAGCATAAACTGAAACTGTAATAAGTGAATCGTTATTCTTATTATAAAACAAGCTTCGAATGACTTCATCGGGACTCACGTTCAAAAAGCATATCCGCTGGTTTGTCTCTGCATTTATAAGTTCACCAATGAAGGGACATGTTATAAAAGCAATTCTCAATTTCATAAGAAATAGGAGGATTGATAGAGAGGCTCGCACATAAGGCACTCCATGTTGCCCTTATAAGGTGACATTAGGATCTTTATTTTCCATGCTCTGAAAGGGCAATGTGAATCCAAGTCTGGGCCACGCAGTCCCAAGGGGCGAACATTTCTGGAAGACCTCTTTCTAAATCCAAAGGCAATTTTTTTGACATAACTGTGTCAATGATTATGACTATTTGTGCAAACCTCTGCTAAATGCCGCACAGACACCAGACTGTGTTAGGGCAAAGACAATGTCACGGGCTGCAACTATTTCAATAATTTTTGACCTCTTTTTCAGAAAAGGCAGTTCCAAGTAATCGCTTCCCTTGGGATCATGGGTATCGAATTCCTCCTGAAGCAAAAGTTTATTAAGTACATCAGCATATAATGTAGACATTTATATAGCAAAGAGGAAAAACGCAATTCTGTATATGTAGTAGAAGATGTCAACTGGTTCATTGAATTATGAAAAATGAAGAATCAATTCATCATGTATCTTTCAACGTGACATAACATGTAGCTTTCAACATCTTCAATAGAGGAAGGTAGCCCTTAAGTGGCATTGAAGTGAGGATAATGACCGTTACAGGGCAGGGATTTAAAACTTCAAATCAAAGCGGTTTGGACAGAAAGCTCCAGTGGGTCATTTTGGGAAATTTTGAAAAAAGAGAAGTTCCTATTTTTCTTTGTGAATTTTTGTTGTAAATGATGAAATCGAAGATGAAAACATCAAATTGACATTATCTTGCTAGATTTTTTCTTGATTTGGTGCTTTCTATTTTTCATTATTTTCCGACAATATACTGTTTTTTTAATAGAAAAATTAGATTTTTTTTTTTTGTTCGAATTGGATGCTTTATTTTTTGTTAGAATTTTATGCATCAAGGTTAGAATACATGTACAATGGTTGCATCTACAATCACATGTCGAAGATCAGTCGGAAGAATGCTTCTTCTTTTTTACTTTCGGTTGAATTTTTTAATGAATATGAAAATTTGAAAGAAAAAAAAATAGTAATTTTTTTTGTTCAAATTAGATGCTTTATGGTTGGAATTCAATGGTTGCATCGATCACATCCAGCAGATCAGTTGCAAGAATGCATTTTTTTTTTCATTTTCGATTGAATTTTTCATGAATATCGAAATTTTTAAAAAATTTTTAATAGTAGGGTTTTCTTTTTCCAATTCAATGTTTCTTGGTTCAAATACATGTACAATGGTTGCATCTACAATCACATGCAATAAATCAGTCAGAAGAATGGTTTTTTTTTTTTGGACTAATTTTTTAATGAATATTGAAATGTTGAAAAAAAAAATTAGAGAAAGTAGGTTTTTTTTTTTATTTGTTCGAATTTGATGCTTCATTGGAATAAACGTACAATGGTTTCATGTACAATCACATAAAGTAGATCATATGAAAGAAAGCATTTTTTATTATTTATTTGCAGATTAATTTTTTTAAAGAATATTGAAATTTTCAAAAAAAAAAAAAAAGCAGGTTTTTTTTTTGTTTGGATTTGATGCTTTATAGTTGGAATAGATGTACAATGGTTGCATCTACAATCACAAGCAGTAGATGAGTTGGAAGAATGCATTCTCTTTTCAGTTAAGTTTTTTAATAAATATTGAAAATTTGAAAGGAAAAAAAAAAAGTAGAAAAACTAGGTTTGTTTTGTTCAAATTCTATGCTTTGTCATTGGAATACATGTATAATGGTGTTGCATCTATAATGGTCAGTTGGGAGAATGCATTTTTATTTTTTATTTTCAATTTGAATTTTGTTAATGAATATTGAAATTTTCAAAAACAAATTGAAAAGGTAGGTTCTTTTTGTTGTTCAAATTCTACACTTTGTGGTTGGAATACATGTATAATGGTGTTGCATCTACAATCACACTTGCAGTAGATCAGTTGGAAGAATGCATTTTTTTAATGAATATTGAAATATTCAAAAAAAAAAAAAAAAAAGTAGGTTTTTTGTTGTTGTTCAAATTCAATATTTTGTAGTTGGAATACATGTATAATGGTCGCATCTACAATTGCATGCAGTAGATCAGTTGGAAGAATGAATTTTTTTTTACGGATTAATTTTTACAATTGTATAATGGTCGCATCTACAATTTCCGGATTAATTTTTAATGAATATTGAAAATTTGAAAACAAATAGAAGTACTAGGATTTTTTTTGTTCGAATTTGATGCTTTATGATTGGAATACATGTACAATGGTTGCATCTACAATAACGTATAGTGGATTACTTAGAAGAATGACGCTTTATTTTGAATTTCATAATTTTCCGATACATTATGGAATGAATAATGACAGTTAATGGAAATTTGAAAACGAAAATCTTTTCTATTGACTTGATTTGTTTATAATTTGGCAGGAGAGGAGAGCTTGATTTATTTTAATTTTAGAGTAGTTTGGGAATTTGGATTTGGATTTTGAGGTTTATTGTAATTTGCAAACTAAAGTGTAACTTGTACTTTTGCAGAGTCGTTTGGGAATTTAGATTTGGATTTTGAGGTTTATTGTAATTTGCAAACTATAAAGTATAACTTGTACTTTTGTATAGTAGTTTATGGATTTGGATTTGGGGTTGTATTGTAATTTATAATGTGTAACTAGTACTTTTGTAGAATAGTTTGGGGATTAGGATTTTAGGTTGTATTGTAATTTTTAAAGTGTAACTCCTACATTTTTTTAACTTTTAAACTTTTAATAGTAGTGAGTTGGAGAAGAGTATGGCCACTTCGCTCAACAATGCCCCACCAGAGAGCCAAGCAAGGCACTTGTAATTGGCGAGATGGCTGAGGATGAGCAACGTGAATTTGAAGATGAAGAGCTCTACGAACCTTAGGCGAGTCCTAGCGATGAAGGAGATGAGATTGCGCCACTTGCAATTGTTAGACGCGCCTTAGTCCAAATTGTAAAAAATGGTGATTGGTGCAAGAATTCAATTTTCCACACTTATGCCAAGTGTGGTGGCAAAAACTGCGATGTGATCATTGATAGTAACAGTTGCACCAATGTGGTCTCTACTAGCACCATGGATCGCTAGTCGTTCCTCACCCTTAGCCCTATCAAGTCTCATCAGTTATGCGTCTTCGATTTGGTTTCTCGGCATTATCCTATTCCCATCCAGTTTGGTCCCTATACAGACACACTATGGTATGATGTTTTGCTTATGGATATAGGCCCCATCATCTTGGGTAGGCCTTGGTTGTATAACAGGGATGCAACACTATTCGGTCACTCGAATATGTGTTCATTTATGTATGAAGGCAAAATGATTATCTTGAAGCCTCTCCCATCCAAAAGCACCCTGGAAAAGGAGGACGTCAAGAAATGTGACGAAATTCCAATTTTAGCCAATCCCTATAAAAAAAAATGCCAAAGAGTCTAACAAGGAGACTAAAGCTGATTTGACGGTGTATGCCCACGTGGCAATTGAGGTCACACCTAAGGTTAGTATGGAGATGCCACTTGATGTTACACCCGAGGGTAGCATAGAGTTACCATACAAGAAGAGTCCGATATTGGGGGAGTCTAGAGATGTTGTCCCAGAGGACATACCGGATGAGCTTACACCCGTGCGGGACATTCACGCGTTGACTTTACCAAACCTTCCTCACGATCAAATGAGTCCCAGAGAGGAAGTAGATCTGGAAAGACAAGTAAATGAGCCTAGGACCCTTATAAATGTCATACCGATGCCAGTGTTCCATGGGCCCTCAGAGTCGACACATGAGCTTGCACGTCACATACATGATTTGCATAGTGAGATCAGGAAGAGAATTAATTTAATTAATGAAAAGTACAAAGCACTTGTTGATTCTCATCACAGATTTCAGGAATTCCAAGTAGGAGACTGTTATGGTTCGTATGAGGCCTGAACGATTTCCACAGGGAGCCATTAAGAAATCGCAAGCACGTAGTGCAGGACCATACAAAATACTGAAGAAATTGGGTCCTAATGTGCAGGTAGTAGACCTTCCACCCACCATGGAAATTAGTTTTACATTAAATGTGGAAGATCTAGTACGATATAAGGGTTATGCTACTTCACCAGCTAATCCATTTTCAGACCCTCACATAAACCATGACCTAGTCCCTAACCCACGGCCATTACCGGACCCATCTTCTCAACCTTTACCACCCATACCATCCATACTTATGAGAAGAGAGGAAATAGATGATACTTTAGATGAAGTAGTCTCCACTAGACATGGCAGATATCAGAAGCACTTGGTCAAGTGGAAGGATAGGTCGGTGTCAGACTGCACGTGGATCACAGAGACAGCTTCTACGACTAGACCCCGACATCTTGGAACGTTATCAGAGTTTTATTTCACTAGAGACAAATCTTTCTCAACCGGGGAGAGTTGATGGCGACATCAGAGCACCATTCAGGGTCTACTAGATGAGAAGGAGAACATCACCAGTTTCCCTCTGGATGGATGACCACTACATGGGCCCGAGTGGATCGTTTTGAAGACCCTACATGCATCTTATGCATCTTCGAATACCCTACACTAGGAAGATGCATGTCGGTTGGCATTCTTAAGGAGTTTGCATTGTTGGATCGTGCACGATGTTGCCTTTAGACCACTCTTGATCGCGGACCACCCCATTGGCCACGAATAGTTTAGACCACCCCATTGGCCACAAATAGTTTAGATTTATTTGTTTTGGAGTAGTTTTTGTCATTTATTTTATTATTTTTGGATTATTTTATGTTTTACTTGAGATAGTTTTTTTTAATGAGAACTCTTTCCTGAGAGAGGTTTTTTAGGGGAGGGGGGGGGTTGGGGTTAATGCCATTATTTTGACAAAAGAACTTTGGGTTTTCTCTTCTTCATGTGATTTGGAGAATATTGCATGTAATTTGGAACTTGGGTGTGGTGTGACTCCATTCCCTATTCAACGGCGGTGCAAGGCTTCCCATCGATCATCTTCCTTTCTATTCACAAAGAGGTATCTTCTCAAAAACTTCATCTTTCTTCTTCCCATCCAAATCATCTTTTT
This sequence comes from Magnolia changhungtana, assembly GCA_030180095.1. NCBI lineage: Eukaryota > Viridiplantae > Streptophyta > Magnoliopsida > Magnoliales > Magnoliaceae > Magnolia > Magnolia changhungtana. Next base: position 2,005,978 of record JASAUF010000198.1, on the reverse strand, counting down.
AACTTTTCATCATTTAACTTCAACCCCAACTGAACCCAACCACTAAGTACCCCAAAACCCTAGCCAACAACCCACACATGTGACCATACGGCCACATGTGCGAGCCCCTAGGCTGACCGTACAAACAGCCCCTGAAACCCTTGATTTCCCCTTGCTTCCCCCATCAAAACCCATTGATTCTCCATCCCTAATAATGCAAGGCAATTTTCACATTGGGCTAGAGTGAGGTCGCTTGTGGGATGCAGGGGCACACTTAGGGTGGGTGCGGCCCACGGAAGAGGTCTCGTGTTCGAGACTCCTTACCAGGAGTGATTAATGCGCATTTCACACCGGGCTCAGGTTGGGTAGCCCATGGGAAGCGGGGACACACTCGGGGTGAGCGGCCCATGTGATTTGGGGCCCACGAAGGGGGTTCAGCCGAGGTCCTAAAAACCCATGAGATGTGAGGCTTGGGCTATAAGATAAAGGGATTAATTCGCCATACTCTAACAGTTCGAGCTTTTAGAGCAAGTGGTTAATTGTCCTGCATCAAATTGGTATCAGAGCGGGAGGTCTCAGGTTCGAGACTCCTCACCGGGGGTGATTAATACAGGGGCATTTTCACACTAGGCTCGAGTGGGGTCGCTTGTGGGATGCAGGGGCACACTCGGGGTGGGTGCGGCCCATGGAGGAGGTCTCATGTTCGAGACTCCTTACCAGGGGTGATTAATGCGCATTTCACACCGGGCTCGAGTGGGGTAGCCTGTGGGAAGCGGGGACACACTCGGAGTGGGCGGCCCATGTGATTTGGGGCCCACGAAGGGGGTTCGGTCGAAGTCCTAAAAACCCATGAGATGTGGGGCCTGGGCTATGAGATAAAGGGATTAATTCGCCATACTCTAACAGTTCGAGCTTTTAGAGCAAGTGGTTAATTGTCATGCATCACCTAACCCTACCCTAAACCCTAATTCCAAAATCCCCAAACCCGATAATCCCAATTTCCCTAATTAACCTAAAATCTCAAACCTCCAACCACTTAAATCCTTAATTCCCCTTAAGTAATACCCATGCCCCAAAATCCCTTAGCCACTTAAACCGTCTAAACCCTAATTTTACCTTTTTCCCCCCAATTCTTCAAACCCTAGGCTAGCCTACATTCTAATCGAGCAAACGCTAGGTGGTAATAGTCATTCCCTTTTGAAATAGACTTATTCCTATGCTATTTGGGTGTTCTTACATCCATTAGATCATAATTTCTAGTATTCAACATAGTTTCTTAATTGTGGCCTAGACTATTCATAGTTTCATGTTGGATTCTTGAGATATTTGATGATTTTGGTGTGATTTGTGATTTTGATTATTTTACTTAATTTGTTGATTGATCTCACTTCACTGTTTATCCACATGCATGTGTCCCGCATCAAAACGGGAAAGTGGTGATATTGGTTAATAACATTGAGAGAGAATGAGTGGGGGTAAGCATGAGATGATGAAGTGCATCAACTGAGGCCGAGTAATAACTAGAAGAATCATGCAAGTAACATTGGACACAAAAAAGAATGAGTTGTGAAGCGCGACAACGTGCCCAAAGAAATAATGATTATGATGCAACAGAGTTTACAAAAAAAAAAAAAAAACTATAGTGTGGAAGAAAAAAAGAGATGCTCTTGATGCGGCCCGGCAAGGTGTTTAGTCCTGACTACATGGGCATTGGTGATGATGATAATGTTGAGTCCGGTGATTATTCAGATCAGGAGGTCACACACACCACTTGCAAAGATAAATAGCGCCGACGCATGGTTTTTTTTTTTTTTTTTTTTGGGGGGGGGGGGGGGGGGGGGAGGCAAGCACAAGTTGTAGTAGTGGAAGTATGTTTGATGGTTTATAGTGTGCCTTTAGCCGAAAATAGACATCATGTGTTCCTGGTGTGGAAGACGATGTGGTAGGGCCCAGGAGACATGTAATCTAATTTTGTTTAGGAAAGAGACCCTCCTATGAACAAGAACTACAGTTGAGAAGCTTGGTAGGGCAACTACTAAGTTATTCATACATGCAACATAGCCCCCAATGTTACCAACTCCCCTACTAGCAAGTGGTGATTTATGCAACAGCAGAGGCAAGTAGAGGAATGAAGGCACCCACGGCTCGTGACAATAGGGGAGAAATGGACAAATGTATAATATTGGGATGTAAAGGCATACGTAGGCACCTTTAAACTAGAGGATACACTATTAACTATTATGTGCGAATTGTGATGATTGGACTAGCCCAACCAGACATAGCATGATCACTTTCATGTACTCCCACTTGGGAATAGCATTTCATACAACGATTGATGCATCGGAGGCAACACAAAATGCAAATTACATATTCATCCTAAAGGATAGGGTAGGGGATTAGATTGGAGAGGAAAATGTGGTCCAAATTGTGACTAACAATGAAAGAACGTACAAATCGACAGGAAAAAAGTTGATGGAGAAGAGCCCACATTTTCTCTCGTCAACATGCACCACACACCGCATCAACCTCATCTTAAAAGATATTGGAAATAAGAAGAATGTCGGAAAATTTGTTGAAAAGGGAAATGACAACAATCACCTACAACCACAGCCAACTAGTTGCCAGAATGAGGAGGTCCAAGAAGGGGAGGGAGCTCCTTAGGCCTATGCCAACTAGATTTGCAACAAACTTTAGCTCTTGAGAGTTTGTACAAGCATTGGGCAGATTTGAGCAAGATGGTCGCTTCACGAGGTTGGCTCAATACAAAATAGGGATGAAGACATTGGGGACACTAGTTGAGGTTGTGATGATCACCATGAACAACAAATATTGGACAAGTGTTGCAAACATCTTCAAGGTGATGGAACGATTGATGAGAGCACTTCATCTTGCCGAATTCGACAAGATACCTATCATGGGCTTCCTCTACGAAGTCATGAATAAGGTGAAGCTTGCTATTCGTCGGGGTTGTAAAACTATTTAAATTATTGAAAGATAATCAGCAAGCGTTGGATGAATGACCTTCATTACCATCTTCATGCAACAGGTAAACTCTTTGTTATTATGCACTCTATCTTCGATGGTTAACTAAAGTTGAATATTACTGAGTTCATTATCATAATATAGGATACTATTTAAATCTAAGAAATAGATATTCTCATACATATGTCGAGGATGATGAGGTCCATATCGGGCAAAAGAACGTGATAAAAAGATTAAAGCCTGACTTAGATAAACAGATAAGGGCGTTGAACAAAGTACACCATACAAGTCCTTACTTTTCCATACTTTAAATAGTATAAATGTTTTGTGGCTTTTGTCGTATCGTCCACGGTTGGAAATAGATGAACTTCGCCAGCGCAACTTCTCCAACGCACTTGTACAAAGGGCAATCAATCAAACAACTCTAGGTAATTAACTAATATTTTATTACTATTATTGTACAAATTGTATCAAGAGTGATATAGAATGGATTTGACAGTTCACTAACTAAAGTTTTTCTTTTCTATATAGCCGATTGGTGGAAGCATTTTGAAGAGGGAAGAGACTCTTAAGACTATTGGGATTGAAGTTTTGGGGCTGACAACTTCTTCCTCTAATAGCAAGGGGAGCTGGAGTTACATTGCACCCATTCATTCGAAGAATAGAAATATATTATTGCTAGGACGTTGGATTAGCTTGTTTATATACATAACAACATGAAGCTACGGTTGCGGAATGCAAAGCGCGGAGAATTTAGTTGATGAAAACGACTTCTATCCAATAAGCATGAACCACATTTGTGATGAGGAATCACTTCTACCTTGGTTGGATAGCACCCATAGCATAGCGTATCTACGGCGCCATGTAGCATTAACAAATAGTGTAAATCCCCTGTAGCGTACGCTAAAGGGGTTGTAGCGTATGTAGCGTACACTACGCCTTTTTTTAAATAAATGGTAATTATATTTTGTATCTTTTCAAAGGTAATTATATTTTGTGTTTTATACTTAATACTCTCTCAACCTGTGGGATTTTAATTTCTTTTCGTACTTGTGACTTGTGGTTTCAATTAGACATTCTTAATTATAGTTTGCTTAAAAAGTAGTTGATGTGATAATAATTTGATTTGGTTTATGTATGTGAATTAACTTTAGATAAATGATGATTAATAACTTGTTTAAACAAGCTTATACTTGAAAAAATGAATCACCTTTTAGGTTTTTTTTTGTTTTTTTCTTACAATTTATCATATTTTTTCATTAAAAATAGAAGTATCATGTAGCTTACACTACACACTATAGAGGGTTGAATGCTTCACAACACACTACCACTATTTAAAACATCGATTGGAACAAAGGCAAAAACAAGTAGAATATGACAATAAAGAAGTCAAAGTCAACGATCCAGAAATACGTGCGGCGTAGCAAGAGAATTGCGTGCCTCTCTTGGATGCAAAGAGGACTCCACCTACCAAAGATTTGACTAAGAAAGCAGCAGTGAAGAAACCGAGATGAATGACAATGGCAGTAATGATGATGATGATACACCTACTAGACTTGCTTCTGGTGTTGCTTAAGACACCGTGCAATCGTCTACAGATCACGAGGCCAATCAGCATCGATGGACTAAAAGAGGCCAAACTTATGAGTATGATGAGGGGGCAACATGGAGAGGCTGGCACTAGTAGCACTGCGGGAGATGAAGCACTAGGACATCAAACCGCTAATGGATATGGATATGATGAGTCATATGGCCATTAAGAATATATGGAACCTGTTAAAGCACATTCATGTTATGCTAATCATGTTCAAAGATGCAATCCATATTATGGTCACAACGGATACAGATATCCAGATTCGAATTCAAGCTACACATCGTCCTAGCCTCACTCTCAGTCTCAGTACGAGTGATACCAAGGGTAGAGGTGTAGTATGGTGGTGGCTACAGGTCATCGTCTAGCACTTATTCTTACCCATACTCCAATGCGGCATATACATAGTGGTAATGAGGATCGTGGTTAGTCATCCTCGGGATTTATTAATGTGGTCTTCCCCTCCAGACCTGATTATTATGGTGGATATGCGGTGCTTATTCCGCAGCCACAGCCATATGACGACAACATGGAAGCCAACCACAAGCAGCAAGATTTTCTTTCTGGTGGTGACTAGAGTATTGGACTGATGTTGGTGGTGTGAATGACAAAAATGGTGTATGTAACTATAAATTCCAATTTTCTAAAACTAATATTTTGCATTTATAACACATTGTCCATGGTTATATGAATTTAAATAATTAATTTGGTATCTTTATTACATCCATCATTGATGTTAATATTATATTATTTATATTGAATCATTGATAAAAGATATTTAGGTAATGAAACACTAACTTTTGCAGCCAATCCATGCCTGTCAAGTTCATAAATCAACGGACAGGCTGAGGCAGCATTCTCACCAAAAAGTGGATCGTTTCACCATCATAAACATGTTCAAACTAAGAAAAGTACATGTTTGGATTCCTTTAAATTTATGGGATCTTTCCCTATTTTTTCATATTTCTTAAGGAAAAAAAAAAAAACTGTTACAAGGGCATAACGGTCGTTACCCATATTAATAACGATCAGGACCTTTACACCCACTGTTACCGTTACAGGAATACCTTTGGCTTACCATCAATGTTACTCAATGATCAGCATTGCCCAAATGATGCACTGATTATGATGTCTAAATAAAAAATTGGTAGGTAAGACTAACATATCTTTTAGTAATACAAGCCACATCTTACGATCCTACCATTTATGTTTATAAGGGGCTATGTTAAGGGTACGTGCACCAAGTTCAATAAGGAAAAGATTGCGAAGTTCCACCAAATCTAAAATTTAGGATATTGGCACGACAGAGATTGGTCACCAATAATGACTATAATCAATTTAAAATTTTCTAATGGTTATTTTAAATTTTGCTACCATTTTAAAACATTTCCCTAATGAATTTCACAAGTCAAGTTTGTAGCGTACAGAGTTCAAAACCCCAATTCTAGAGTAATAATCAAAGGGATAGTGGATCCTTTATCATTACCATTTTCAAGGTATCTAAGACACTCTAGTTCTTTTAGGCATTTGAGTATTATAGATGTGGCGGTATAAGGATGCAATCCTCAAAGGAAAAACTGCTTCCAAGGAGAAGATCATGGAAAGAAACAAGTTTCTATTTCTTTCTTCATCGATGATGGAATTTTTATCACATGGGAGAAGAAAAACAAATAAAGGACACTATCATTACAGTAACAAATACAACATACCAATACTAGATGGGGATAGAGAGACCTGCCTTGTGTCAAAGGGCCAGGCCTAGGGTAGGTCTCGACCCAAATTTTGAACTGCTTTGGGCCGAGCCATCAGGCCTGGCCTATTCAAAATTTTAGCCTTCTTTGTACACGTGACACTTGTACATAAATGTACAGCATTACACGAGGTGGTAGAGTGGAGTGGATTCCTATAAAGTTTTAAGAATCTCTAGTAGTGCCTTGGGCTAGATTTACGTGAAGTTCTCTAAAACCTATCTAGAGTCTTCTTGGCCATTGGATGAGTGCCACTTCGCACAATCTTGGTGTTACATCCCCTTAAGGCATGTTTGATGAAAAGAAAAGAAAAGTATAATAGTTACTCAAGCATGATTTCCATAGCACTACTCAAACATGGATTCCTATGACTTTCAGTTTTAAGGGTGTTGTTTGAATACCAAGTGGAAATCTCATATTCCGCTCACATAGTTCACTTCGTCTCTTTTGCTTTAGAATTTGACCATGGAAAAGTGTATGATGGTATTACGAATCCTCTATTTTCTTTCCAAAGCAAACATAGTGAAATGTCCCATCGTAAGAGAAGTGCTCCATTTCCTTTCTTTTCCCTCCCATCAAACAGGCCCTTAAGTCTATGTAAGACAAACAACCCCCTCAATTGTAAATCACTCAAGCATTAAACCTTATTTTCTCTAGTGCACTACAAGTTCCTCTTCACTCTCCCTTGTGTTCCCTTAATAATCTCTTGCATTCTAACTAAGTTCTTAATGGTGCAAGTTGCATGTGGGCCGACAAGTACGCATCAAAACATTACACGAGTGCCACACGAGCATTGGAGCTAAGCAAGTCTGTGGCACTTGGCTAGAAAATTGTTAGGGAATTCACCAGTCGAACCGCTTGAAGACAACTTGCTTCTCTATGGCACAAGGTACGATTAGCAACCATGGCCTTGATATATTTTGCATTACATGCTTTCTCTATGGCACAAGGTACAATTAGCAACCAAAGAGTCATCGACACTCTAAAAGAATTAGCAACCAAATGATGGTCGGATGGAAATCAACTTCAACTAAAAGAGGGACGGTGAAGGAGTCAAAAGGAAAAACAAAAGAAACAAAAGACGGCAATCCAAGGAATCAAAATATAAAAATAAAAAAGGGGCCATTGAAGGAGTCAAACAAATGCAAAAACCCCTAATATATCTTAGCTTGGCAGAGTTGGAAAAACCCATTCTAGATAAACCACATAACATAGTTCTAAAACTCATTGACTCAAATAAAAAATCCACCGAGTCAATTCAACTAAATAAAATTTCAAGCCGGGTTAGTGAGAAAATCACTTCTAAGGGTTCTAAGGGGTCGTTTGGGTGCATGTAACTTTTATTAGTTGTAAAGGAGCGTACCTACCTTCACTGGTCATGTTTGGACAAGAAATTTCACCTATAAGTGAGTTACAAGTTGTAAGTCACTTACAGCTTTTCACTTATTTGTAAGCAATTTACAATTTATACAAGCATCCAAACAACCCATAATTGTAACTTAGCCGAGTTTCTAGAAGACACAGCAAGTCCTCCCACCAACTCGATCGATGCAATGCGACTCGAGCCAAGTCACTCGCCCGCCCAATCAACCATTTTTTTCCAAAACAAATTGGGCGAAGGTTGAGATTCGAACCCTGGACTTTTTGTGAGAAGCAACATCTTTAAACAGTGCAATAAATGTGATTTTGATACCTAATTTTACTATTTTGATAAATGCAACTACCTATTACTAATCCAAATATTTTAATCTAATTATTAAATATCAAGTCGAATCACGTAAGACTCAATTTAAGTCTTCGAGTCAACCTAGCCCACCTTGAGTCGAGTTTTTGAATTTTTAAACTACGCCTCATAAGGCAAGCAAACTAAACACATTTCATACCTTTACCACAACTCCCAATACCAAATTCACCAAGATTCCTTCTCAAGCTACCAAAGCCTTTAGGCTCATTTAGCAGCATGCATTTTAAACCTTGCATTTTCATTTGTGTTTCGCAACCTAGATTTCAAAAATTATGCTTGGCACATAAGATTTTGACTTTAGGAATTCCTACAACACTTTTGTGTATATTCACAAGATAATAAATGTGATAAGAAAAATCGTCTCAAATATTTTATCACGACGTAGTGCGCAATATATAAGACAATCATTTCACTAAACCCATTATAAAATAGTCTTAACTCTAAAATAAAACAATTTCAAGCATCAAGTATCCCACAAAAGTGAGCCCACTAATTTCATAATTGAATCAAACCCTCAGATTTCTTTTTGGGTGGTTGTCAATTTTTTTCTAAGGTGTAGCCCACATAATGATTGTATATGCCTGATTTTTAGAGCATCACATCACCATAATGTGAATGTAAGTGAAAATATTCAACGATGTGAATGAGTGTGAATGCCTTAGGGGAAAAGTATTCAAAAATAGTAAAGTAACGGTCATAAAATAATGGTAATGATAGTAATTGTTATGCATTACAGAGCCATAATGGCTATAACGGAATAAAATGGCCTGTGTCGAAACATTTTTTTTTTTCTAAAAAAAGGGGGGAGAAGGCCATAACAGCCTTTAGTGCCTATATCATAACAGTAACAGTGGTGACCGTTACAACCACCATTACAATTATGGAATACCTTGCTTAACGATCATTTAGCATAATGAATTTTGGTTACTTAAGAATTGAAATCCAAATTTTTAATCTAAATCATGTTTGGCACCCTTCAAAATCTTAGATTTCAAATCCAAAATGGATTAGAAATCTTCAAAAGGCCTCCTTTAAAATCTAAGAGAACAATTGAAGTACAAACTCTTGAATCTCAAATCTGCTCCCATAGTTCTCATAACCACTTCAAGGCATTAACACGCATTCACACAATTGGATATTTTCACTTTCATTCACATCATGATGATAGGATGCTCCAAAAAACCAAGCCTATGCAATCATTATATGGGCCACACCATAGAAATAAATTGACAACCACCCAAAAAGAAATCTGAGGTATTGATTCAATTATAAAACTAGTGAACCCACTTTTGTGAGCCACTGGATGCTTAGAATTACCTTATTTTTTAACCAAGGCTATATTATAATAGGTTCAGTACAATGATTGTCTTACATGTTGCACATGCATGTCATGTTTGAATATTTGAAACACTTATCTCATCACATTCATTATCTTATGAATATACACAAAATAATTTTACCTATCCTATGTCAAAATCCAAGTTGCCAAGCGAATATTCTAAATTCCACAACGTTGAAAATATAGGTTGGCAAACTCAATTGAAAGAATGCAAAATTCATGGATTGAAAATCCAAGATTTTGATTCTTGGATCAAAATCCAAATCCATGTTGCCAAATGCACCTTAAACAAAGGAGGAGAGAGTAGTTATGACAATTGGAGAGGATTAAAAATCCAGAATTTTGCACCCAACTTTTCTCTTGAATTTTAAAAAGGGCTCTTTTAAGGATTTTAAATCCAAATTGGAAATAAAATCCAAGACTATTGAGGGTGCCAAACATGATTTCAATTAGAACTAATGGATTTCAATTCGTAACTGCCGAAAATCCATGCTACCAAACAACCCCTTCGCTTCATCCAATTGGAGCAAGATGCTTCGAATTTTCTCTCTTAGTTTTACTCTAATCAAATATAACCAATTTCCAATTTCTATCCATGTAGTTTTTTTTTTCATTCCATGGGCATATCCAGAAAGAATCCATGTCATAACACTAGATAAGAGTATTGAGATATTGGTTTTCCCATTGATTGTTCTTGTACTTCTTCCTCTTGAAGCTTCATGGACAACTAGGTCTTCTTAGGCATCAACTTCACTATGAACACTTTCCCATCCTTCTCAAATGAATGGCATTCGTATACTTCATCAAGGGTCTTCCAAGAAGAATATGAAATGGTCCATTGGAATGACCACGCACCACACATCCTCCAAGTAGTCTTCCCCAAAGGAATACAACAACTTCCTCTCAATGATGTTTAAATCTATCTTTAATTCTTTATTCAGTTTGTTAACGTTCTACATGGTCAAAGGAAGGGTTTTTTAATGACGCATAAACTTCACTTTCGACAACTAGATCATGATGCTCTAAAGCACCAAGACATGTTAGTTATCAAATTAGTTGCTTAATTCTCCCCACAAAACTTGTATTCCTTCCATCTTTTTGTAAAGAATGATCCACTTAAACCACTAAGGCATTAATCCTCAATTTGGAACCACAATTCACTAGGGAGCAAACTTGTTCTAACACCCAACTATTGCAGGAGAAACTCTCAACCACAGATTTCTTAAGAGCAACCGAGTTCTATTTAAAAAAATCAAATGACTGGATTGCATAATCACCAAGATGTACTTGCAGACTCATGGCAAGCCCAAAAAAAAATGCCACATGGCATGCATGTACAATAATCTAGACCATCCAAATCATGGCGCCACCACAGGAGTGGAGCCAAAAATCACATTGATTGGATATTTCTCAACATCCGTTCAGTGGCCATCAGGCCAGCATTCAGAAAGAAAATGTCAACAGTACAAAATTTGGAAGTGTTGCAGCTTACGCTCCATCAATGGGACCCAAAATGTGGAAATTCACGGAGTTACTACTTCCCTCTTGCAACATAGCAAGCTCAGGCTGTAGTTTACTAGCCCTTGCACAAAACAAGAACTAAAAGGATTAAAGGAATTGAAGTTGTAATGTATGATTGCCGTAAATGTGAAATGCCACGAATTTGGTTAGTCCCAAATTGGGGTTACATTCATTTTAAGCAGTAAAATGAACAAACTAATTCCACTAATAATATTGGGAGGACTACCATTCTTTTCCTAACTGGAAAGATTTTTCTTGCACTTGGATGTATGTTTGCAATAATTGTAAGGTGCCCGAATTTGGTTTGGTCCTCAATTGTGATTGCATTCAATTGAAAAGCATAAAAGAAGACAAAATGCAATGCTACCAAGTGAACTGAGGGCCTGTTTGGATGCCTATAACTTTTCAAAAATGTAACAAAGTTACAGGTGACTTTGTTACAGTTGCTGTTTGGGAGAGGAAAGTCACAGGTAACTTTCTCTCAACCTATGACTTTCTTACAGGAGAAAGAGGCAAAAATCTTACAAGCACTTGAGTCGTTTTTCAAGTTACCTGTATCTTTAATACACGTAACGGTTGAAATTTTTGAAATGAAAATCGTTGGGAAGAATCGCACCTGCATTGAAGGAGCGTACCTACCTTCTCAGACAAAGTGAAGGCCTCCGTTTCCCTCTCTTAGTCTCATTCTCCCTCTCCCAGTCTCCTTCTCCCTCTCCGATCCAGCTTCGGCAGGGTTAGAAAACCCCTTTCTTTCTTTCCCTTTTTTTTTGTTTTCCTTTCCTGTTGTTTTTTTTCATCAGGGTCTGACGGAGGCAGTTTGGCTAGAGGCGTGGGTAATGTCCGATGGTCTGTGGGGTCCATCATCCTGTATTTGTTTTATCTATGTCGTCCATTCATTATTTTGGATTGTTTTAGGGCTTGATTCCAAAAATGAGGCATATCTAAATCTCAGGTGGACCACACCACACAAAATAGTAATAATTGAAAGTCCACCATTGAAAAACTCCATGGGCCACTGTAATGTTTGTTTCACATCCAACTCGTTGATTAGGTCAGAAAGACCTAGATGAAGGGAACAAAACAAATATCAGTTTGATCCAAAACATCAGTGGCCTACCAAAAGTATTTAATGGTGGGCCTTCAATCAACATTGTTTCTAGTGATTTGGTCCACCTGAGATTTTGATGTACCTTATTTTTGGGTTGATTTCTTAAAATGATCTAGAATAATTGGTAGATGGTGGGGATAAAAACAAATACATCATAGTGGGGCCCACATTCCATTGTTCATTTTGTATAAGTGGGGCTTGTTGTGTTAGTGCAACTTGTCCCCGTGTAGGTCCCAAATCTGTTTTAACGTATGGTTTTTTAAACACTCCCAATTTCTATTTGCATTGAGATTCCTGCACGTCCTCAAGTGTTTTGAAATTGAGTGCCCACTGCATTGTTAACATATCCATTTTCAAATAGTCCCAAGTTCCATTTGCATCTGGATTCTTGCCTGTTGTCAAATGGTGAGAAATCGAGGGTACATCGAAGTGTTAAGATATTTGGTTTTTAACAGTCCCTTGATATTGGTCCATTTTAATAATGTCCCACTTTGAGATTTTAACTGCTAATGTAGAATTTGGTGGAAGCAGCTCCCTATGCTTGTGATTTCTCTTTAACTGATCCTTGTCAACAAGAGTCACTCCTATGGGAAATTTTTGCTTAGATATCTTACCTCAAGTTTTTTTTTTTTCCTAAGTTACATGCATTTTGAAAACGTGAGCCCACTTTTATGGCCCACTTGTTGATTTGTTTAGCCTAAGAATCAACCAAACTATTCATTTACATGGGCTTGATAAAATGGAATAATTTTATCCAATCTTTTTTACGTGTAAATCTGATTTTTCAACGATTCCCTATTTCAAGCTCTACTTAGCGTGAATATGGAACTTATTACCTGTAATAAAGTTACAAGTTATCCAAACACAAAAAGTAACTTACCTGTAAGTAAGTTACAACTTATATCCAAACAGGATTACCTGTAACTTACTTACACCTGTAAGTAAGTTACATGTAACTTTCTTACAACTTAAAAAAGTTACAGGCTTACAGCATCCAAACAGGCCCTGATGTTTATAATTGGATAAGCATCACGATCATTCATTTCCACAATGCTGCAACATTACAATGTAAAGCGATTCTGCATCCAAACACGCCCCAAAGAAGTCAAGTAAGAACTGAGAAGTTCCAACAACTAACCTGGAGCGATATATTCCTGAACCGCTCCTGCGCATTGCTCATACTGAAAGCTCGGTCGCGCTTCGAACATATCTCCCGCCTCTGGAGCTTCTTCACGCTGTTGCCAAACGCAGGCTCGACATGTGGCCGCTTACGCGCAAGGATCCGACGCGTGCAGGAAGGCCGAGGGCTAGCAGAAATACACCTTCCCTCCATTTGAAAAGGAAAGAAAACCCTAGAAATTTAACAGGTAAACGTGAATTTCATAACTGAATCTGATGCTCAAATCCGTCTAATGAACCCTAAAATCGCCAAATGAGGAAGATGGAAGATCAACAGAGTGAATAAAAAATAAAAAATAAAAACAAAGAAACCTCGCTCTATCTCTTTCTAAAGAGAAACCCTAGAGAATCAACGGGGAAATAAATTTTCCATAGCAAGAAAATTTCAAGCTCGATCCACCTCATAAACCCTACAATGGCCAAAAGCAGAAAAAACGGAGGATTGAACGAAAAAATCCTAAAAATCTATACCTCCCTCTCTCTCTTTACAGAAAACGAAAACCTAGAAACTCGATGGGGGAAATGAGATTTTCATTGGTGAATTTCAAGCTTCCAAGCTCCAATCCGCTTTATAAACCCTAGAATCGACCGATAAGAGGAAAGAGCGAAAGAAAAAACCCTAACACTAGAAATCTCTCTCTCTCGGAGAAGACAAGACAGGAGGGAGAGAAGCTGACGAAGAGTGTCCTGAAAAGAGCAGAGGGTGAGAGGGGGAATTTTAGGTCGGATTTGATGGAGTTTTGGCGTCCGATCAACCAGCTTTCAATTTCAAAACCTGGCCATGGCCTACTCACATATTTCGCGCTGGATGGCGTAAGGATATTCGTCGCCCAATATTCTATAGATGGTAGGATTTTCATGGGTGGACGCGTTCTCATCCATGGATCCATTTGATCAAAATAACACTAAAAGGATGATATCGTACGTCAGAAGTTCTTTTTACGATCTATATCATTGTGACCGTTTAATTGAATATTGTAACATAAAATAGTCTTTAGTTCCTTTATTTTTAAACTTTAAAGCTATTATTACTACGGATCAATATATTGGCCGTTTGGATTTAACTTTATTGGAGTCAATTTACTATTTCGGATTGACAGATGTAACCTCCTGATCCAACGCGTCAAATGTGAAGACTCAACCCATTTCAAAAACCTGAAGGGGCTTTGCGGCAACACGTTGAGTTATATCGTTACAGGATACGTCGAGACTACAGTCGTAGTATATCGGATCGCGTTCGGTAATCTAATCCGTTGATCTGACGAGATATACAGGAATTAGTAATGGAACCAAATTTTTTAGTATTTGAATATCCTAAAACATATGATCAATGGCCCACAAAACAGCATTTAAGGAGACAGGCCAGAATTCAAAGTAAAATAGTTAAAACATTAAACTGTCGAAATATTTTAATTTTAGAGTTATTTTTTGGTCATCGATTGTGTGGATCATCACATGAATTGTCTGTATGTTGAAACATGACCACCTATACATGGGCTATAGTCCCGACGTACCCAACCACAATATATCCGCGCGTGCTGTACCAAACCACTTTGGGCATAGGCGCATTATACATACGAAATCTACAACCGTGGCTCGCGCGAGTGAGATTCGAGGGGCTTCGCCTGCACGATACGTGTGCCAATGTCGTTCAAACCCGTCCGAATCAGGACCGTTCTTCGGGTGATGCCTAAAGTAAACATATGTGGGAAAACTTGCGTTAAAATAAAATGAATGGACGGTTGCATTCAAAAGATATGGTTGACCCACCTGATAACTGATTAGTTAAAAAGATTAGGCCATGATATTTTTACGTTGGGCCCCACCAGATAAATGGAGATGATATAGTACAAGTAAGCCGTGTTAATATGTGTATTGCAAGGGCCTTACTCGTTCTGACTCGCGCGTCACATTTATATTTCCATTAGTGCGATGTAAACTCATTTTTTTTTCACTCCCGGAAGTACTAACTCACACGTGTCAATGTTAGCACGTGTGGAATCCATCTATTAGCCTGATGACGCGTGTAGCCGGTGAGAGGCGTAGGTGGCTAGGTTCGGGAGAGCGGGGCTTGGGTGAGTGCATGGAGCGGATTGCGTCCCAACCGCGGTCGTGCATTAAACCGTCCGACCCGGGCTCATGTGGAGCTAGAGGTGGGCATCGGATGAACTGATCTGGCTAACTCAACTCGTCGGATACGTTCATATCTGACTTGACTTGAACCGAATAAGTGAGTTAGTTCAACGGAGTAGGATTCACCCAATCCGAACTCAAACATAATCGAGCTCAAGTTATCTAGTAACTCAACCTGACTTGACCCAAAACTCGATCCAATTAAACCCAGCATTATCTGAAATCCGACTCTCTAACCCTACCTGGGGCACCTTACCCCAACTCAATCCTAAAATCTCTCTCGCCCTGTCTCTCCCATCCTCCTCATCTTTCAAGCTAGGCAACCACCCACCACCGTCACCACCCTCCTCCTCCTCCTCTCTCTTCTTCACTCTCTCGGTCTCTCCCTCCCTCATCTCTTAATCCGACTTGGTGCCAACTCGACCCGACTCGGTACTTCTGATCAAATCAGACTTGATCTGGATCAGTCCAGGCCAGACCGGACTTAGATCGAGTCAGGCATGCTGGACTCGGTATCGAGTCGAATCGAGTTCGAGTCAGGCCTGTTTCAAAACCACATTGAGTCGGATCGAGTTCAGGTCAAGCCTATTTCAAAACCGAATCGAGTCGAGTCAGCCTTAACTCGATCCAACTCGACTCGATGCCCAGCTCTATGTGGAGCCCACCATAATGTATCCATTTATCCATGTTGTCAATCCATTTTCTCACATCATTTTAAATGTATGAACTTAATAATGAGTCTAATCCAACACTCAAGCAGACCACACCAAGATAACTTTTGCGATGCTTTTTGCATCCATTTGATTTTCCATGATACCTATAAATCCTTGTAAATAATTAATTATTAAAATTTCACCTGGTTTGAAAATGTGAGATTAATTCCACCTCGAAAATCGATACAAATGTGTTGACTTAAATATGTAGACCCCACCATAATGTATATGATTTATTTGCACCGTCTTTTATTAGAACATTTTGGGACATGAGCCAAAAATTGAGGCAGATCCAATACTCAAATGGCCCACATGAAAGGAAACAATGGCTTTAATTTGTCCACCATTGAAAGTTGTTTCCTTCACTGGGCCCGCATTGCGGTTTTTCATCATCTAACCCGTTTATAAGGTCACACAGACATGGATAAGGGGAAAACACAAATACCAGCTTGATCCAAAACTTTTAAGGCCCCTAGAAGTTTTTAATGGTAGGCGTTAGATTCCCACTGTTTCCTATGGGTGGTCCACTTGAGCTTTAGATCTACCTCATTTTCTTGCTCATGCCCTAAATTCAGCTGCCATAACAAATGAACTGTGTGGATAAGTCACATACATCATGATGGGCCCCACATTGATTTTGTAAATTTCTCGATTTAAGTGTTAAAAAGTAAGTTGTCACATCCTCATTGGGAAAGATGTGGTAATCACCTAGCTAAATAATTATTACACATTTACATGGTAATTACGATTGAGCCGAAAAATCAAACATGCTTTTATTGCTCTGTGCATTTAATGCAACTCAGGCTCACTATTTGCATTATTCGGAGCGGTCCACTTTAGCATTATATTGCTTTATTTTTGAGCTCATACTTTAAAATAATATGAGAAAATGGATGAACAGCTTGGATAAACAGATATGTCACGATGGGCTTCATAAGAGCTTTAGTGGGACAGCTACAGCTTATTGTCCGACTGAGTTCAGACACAATCGACTAACAAGTTAGGGAAGTAGATTGCGTGCAAATCCCGGTCAAACAATAAGCCTCCAACCAAAGTTCCCATGGGTCCCACCGTGATGTATCTTTTTATCTACACCATTCATCTATTTTCTCATGTTATTTTAAGCTATGAGCCCAAAATTAAAAGTAAACCACACTTGTAACGACTCGTAAATTTCCGTACAATGGCTCGAGTACCACCTCGACCAGAAATCACTTAAGATTAAATCCTTTAGAAATTTGACAAAGTTTACTAAGTGCTAACTAGATTAGCCATGAAATCCATTGGAATCACTTTAAATACGATTTACAAGACCCAAACCTTGTAGAATCATTGACGCTAGGTTACCCTAAAATCTAGGATCAAACTCATTACCTGACTGCCCTCGGGAACACGTTGAAACTCCGTATCAGGTCTGGACCGCATATCAGGACTCCGAATAACACGAGGTTAAGGACTTAGGACCGTCTCGCTGGGCTTGACAACCATCTCGGAAATCAGCCTCAGACAGTGTCCCACGGCTGTTCGCTTGAGCCCAAAGCGAAGGAGTGTGAAAACACAAAATTCCTTTACAAAATAAATATCTTGAATAGTGATCTGAGACTTGAAACTTGCGGTCAATTTATAAGAAACCAGACCGTCAGAATCTGACCCAAATACACCCTCGGATCAGGAAAAATTTCAGGAATATTTACATGTACTTGGAAATTCGAATCAAGGCCCACTGACCGCTGAACTGAAACTAGTCCGCCACGCGTGATCTGGGAATCCGACTGAGACGAAAACATAACCCCACATAGATCCAAGGTTAGTGAGCTTAAGTCCGACTTTTGGCTCAAGGAGGGCCGCCAAAAACCCTCTTTTGAGCTGAATTAAAGCCGATTTGGATATAACCAAGTATACCTTGAACTTAAGTCTATTTCAGAGACTTTTTAGGCTATATAAGGACCTTAGAGCACCCTCTCTCACAGTCATACGAATTTGGGAAAACCCTAAGTAAGAAGAGAGAAAAAGAGAGAGAAAGCTAGAGAGTTGTGGGAGAACCTCCCTCCTACTGTTTTCAATCACCACACGGGCTGCACCACCTCTTTCTTGTCGCTTTCCCGGCGATACCGACTCCGTTTTAAGGTAAGAAACCCTAACCCTAGATCTGTTTTGGGGTATGAAGGTTATAGGTTATGAAATAGCTAGCCGATTTCACTCTTTAGGCTATAAAACTTCCGAATACGAAAGCTCATCAAACCTTGCTAATCCGTTGAGATTCCAAAGTGCAAGGTGAGGACTTTAAGTGTATAGGTTATGGTTTTCAACGCTTTCAATGTCAGATAATGATAGATTCATGATCTGCATGCAATTGCACATGTACAAAGTGCTTTCCGATTTCTGTTTCGATTAAATTGTAGAATATGGAATTTTACATATTCTAGGTATTCGTAGAAAATACCGTATACGTATATTTTTTGGAAATGTGTTTGACATGATTATTTGTTGTATAGATATACGATATATGGATAAAATACTTATTTGGCGAAAGGATTCGCCTAAATACATGTTTTACTAATATACACTATGTATGTAGAAATACTATATTGTAAGAAGTACCGTATACATGTATATTTTAGAGATGTGTTTGTCATGATTAATTGTTGTATAAATATATTATGTGTGCATAAAATGTTTGCTTGGCGAAAGGATTCGCCCTAATACATGTTTGCTAACATACACTAAGTATGTTGAAATAGTATATGTTATGTGTTTGTGGAAATGCTTGTGGGAGCAAGTGTTTGGCTGATGCCTTAGGAGGGTGTTGAGATGGGATTCTCAACTACCCTAGAGACATGTATGATTACCTCCATGAGGTTGTCTACTTAAACCGCTTACTTGCAATATATGTGTTTGTATTCCTACTGATGTAATACTTTACAACATGCTTTATATCATGCTTTATATCATGCTTTATAACATGCCTTATAACATGCCTACTAGCATGCTTGAATTACTTTGTTTATCATGCTTTACTCCACATGCTATGGATGAGAATTGATTAAGTTTAGGACTATGTCTATAGTCCAGACAGTCGGTACCAGATTTGAGATCGTGGCTGAGGTTCATGTCACCACATGGGATGTGTTTGACGAACCCGAGTCGTACGTCAGTTGGCGACAATGGTTAGGCCACGCGAAGTGCTTATGCACTTCATGTCGTCTAATTGATTGTGCGCTCGAGCTAGTCAGGCTCGTAAAGTAACCCGATGTGTCTAATGTATGTTTACCATGTTTGGTCGCTACTGCTTGAACCTAGGGTACCAAACTTACCAGTGAAATCCCCTTTAACCATGGTACCTCGATCCGCTAAGACTCATGAGCCGGGCATGGTGGTATGGGACACCGTGGTCGTTTGCCGGCTCTACGGGGGCCACGTGCCTCCCCGTAGTGACCAGTGAGCAACTAAACTCGTGAGCCGATTATGGTGGTATGGGACATTATATTCGTGATGTTGGCCTACATTGATGAGGTGATGGGGGAGTGGTGCAACGAATGCGAGCAACAGCCCTGGCAGCCCTTTGTAGTGACCGCGAGCATACTCTGAAATCGCGGTGAACCTTAGAGTTATGCCGCGGTATATAGAGTATGAACTAGGCCTGTTTCTGTATAGTGATGAATCGTTTAAGAGGTGATGGGGGAGTGGTGTAACATTTGTGCGTAACAATCCTGACAGCCTTTGCAGTGACCTAGAAAATACATCATCGTCTGATATTAACTAGGGCTGACGACCCTATAATGGATCATGTTTGAGAATGATACAAGGGAGGTACCTTAGTTTCTCAATCCTGCTGTTTGAAATGGACTAACTAAAAACTTGGTAATCATGCTCATCATGCATTGCATGTGCCCGGAAGATGTGGAGCACTGAGGGATGAAAGCATGTCACGAACGTGAGATGGTGTCGCACGAGGGAGGGTGTGGTGAGGGCATCCATCATGACCGCATACATACTTGCATTAATAAGAGTAGTTATGAGTGTTTGATTTTACTGCTTTATCATTACTGCTTAACTGTATTGATAACATGTTAACCTATGCTTTATTGTTCCACTAAGTTAGCTACTCACTCCCACGTTACGGGACAGTGTTGCGCACACTAACCAGACTCTGTCTCAAGTTTAGACGAGTCGACGACTCAGGAGGCGGAGCCTGATTATGATGAGGATCAAGAGGAGTTCTCCTATATGCAGTACTCTGGCGGCTTCGACTAGGCTGTCGGATTGACGGGATTTGTAAGGATCACTCCTTAATTTATTTTTGACATTTTGTTCATAAAACAAACATATGTATATGATGACTCAGATAGATTCATACTCTGGAGAATGAAATGATTTTTGTTTCTTTACATTCATATATATACAGTTCAGTCTTCCGCTTACTTTTATACAAATGACCTGGAGTATGAATTATTGTTTTGGTATAATCTCACTCATGTTTATTATTCTAGCATAAACAACATTTAATCAGCATTATTTATGTTGCATAAGTGTTGCGTTGGAACTCGGGAGTTGAGTTACACTCGACCCCCGATTTTCAGGGTGTTACAACACTAAATAATGACCTTAGTTGTATTAAATGCAAAAGTCATCTTTGTTGTGGTCCACTTGAGCATTAGATCTTATTCATTTTCGGACTCATACCTTAAAATGATATGAGAAAATGGATGGATGGCATGGATAAACAGATACATCACGATGGGATAAACAGATACATCACGATGGCCCCCCCACAGGAGCTTTGGTCGGATGGCTTATCGTTTGACAAGGGTTCGGAACCAATCCGCTTCCAACAGGTTAGTGGGTGGGACACCAATTGCACATTGAGTGTGTACTGAGTAACGTTATGCGGCCCACCGTGATTTAAGTATTTTATCTACTCCATCCATCCATTTTACCCCATGATTTTACAACTTAATCCAAAAACGAAGCATAACCAAAGCTCAAGTAGATCACACCATAGTAAAGAGTGTGCATTGAATGCCTACCACGCATTGAAAAAATCTTAGGGACCACATAAGTTTTGGATCAAAGTTGATATTTATGTTTTCCCTTCATTCATGTCTGTGTGATTTTATGAACAAGTTGGATGATAAATAAACATCACTATGGGCTATAGGAAGGTTTCAACAATGGAAATTATTATTCTTATTTTCATGTGTTGTGGTCCACTTAAGCTTTGGACATGCTTCATGTTTCGAACAATAAACAAATGCATTCGGTTTGAGAGATAATCTTATTCAAATATAACAGAGAAAGAGTACGTTAAGAATAATCATCGTATTATTGATATTGAGTTCATTTACATCCTCAAGTATCTCTTGATTCTAAGATAAATTATCTAGAATATGGAAATTGACAAAGTCCAAATGTCGAATCCAGATGTCAAATTCGGCAACACTTCGACTCGTGATTTGATCATCTTTTTTCAGAGGAATATTGTGTGAATCCGATCAGTTGTTTTCTCTTCTCGAAGCTTGGACAGAAGGAGAACTAAAGACTGATCATTTCAGCAACATTTCGACCATTTGCCATTGCTGACTGCATGGCAATCTGGTTGCATAAACCCTGGACTTCTCTGCATTCTACCTTCGATCTTCTCTGCTGCTCTGCACTTCTTCCAAAATCTTCAATCTCCCTCAAATGAGAGGGTGAGAAGGGTATTTATAGACTTCCACACGTGAGAAACCTCAATATTGGTGCCAAGGAACCCACCTTTCATTAATTCTTTTCATTCATGGACAACAATTTCATAAACTAGTTGCGCGACCCCGCACAACTGATATTACTGGTTGCGCAAACCCGCACAAACCCCCTTTAAAATACTTGTTCTTCTTCATCTTCTGTTTCCTTCTTTTCTGCACATTTAATCTTCATATTCTTCAATTCTTTCTTCTCTTTTTTATGCCTCAACACTTTAATTTTGGGATAAACCCTTAAAATTAGTTGGAAAAGCAAATGGACGGCGTGGATAAACCACATAGATTGACAATGGGCCTAACATACTTTATTCATTACTCCATTTGATTTATAGTGGGTGGGGTGTGACCATGGGCCCCATTGATGTATGTGTCTTATTTATGTCATTCATAACTTTTTCAACTGATTTTTAAGATAGCCGATTAGCAAAACTTTTGGAGCAAACTAATATTTGTGTGTTCCCCAACAGTTAACACCATACTTAAATCACATAGACACTACTCTTGATCTCACTAGCTAACCCTTGATAAAACCACACCTAAAACCTTTAATCATCTTAGAACCCCTAGTAAATTTGGAAGTATAACCAATGCTCGTCCCCAACAAAATTACCGAACCCAATCTAAAGATCTCCGACCCCCCAACCCTACATCAAGAGCCCTTAGGCAACCCTCACCAGAATCCACTATCTTAATAGATTTCGATAAACTGCATTTATTTGTCAAAGGGATCCTTGAAAACCCATGAATATATATATATATATATATATATATATATATATATATATATTAGTCAGGCTAAAAACCTTTTCCAAAAGAGATGAACATATTAGATTTCCCGATCCCCGACCATAGAGACAAAAAGAAGCCATGAAAAGTTGAAATGAGAAGGAAATTCCCCCCCCAGCCGATGGACACTTGATACTATCCCTTGCTGACCAAAGATTATAAATACTTCCTGATTAATCTTTTCATGGTAAATTTTTACAAAGTATTCATCGACAACCTGTCATAAGCTGATGGTCTAAGTCTATAAAATTGACCCCACAACACTCATTTTAAGGGTAGTGGTAGTAGCAGAAACCCTCTTAATAGGTCACTCTCTCCGAATTCATGTCTCTATTCATATAACTCGAAGACTGCCACCTAGGAAGCTTAAGACTGCCATCTCACACCTAGGCCTTCATCAAAACTAGCAGCAAGAAAAGTCAACTCAACATAAAGCAAGTCAGTCCAATAGTAGGGTCAAATTTAGGGACATTTAATTATCATTTTTGACCCAAAAAGAGTGTTTGACTTCTCCTTCTTCTTTCTCAAATCTCTATCAAACTTAGAACACAATACATTCCACTCATTTCAACATATCAAATGCTATCTCATGTTATTTTAACTAACTTTAATTTCGTTTGTTTATTTTACTTACGTTACATGCATGCTTGAAATCATCTAATTCTGCGTAGCATGGCTATGAATAATTTCATTTTACCTACCCAATCCTCTCGCAGGGTTACATGAAGCATGACCTATATATGTTTGCAGAGATAAAATTCTCATTAAAGTCATGCATCCCTTAAAGTAGAGACCGCATATAGTGCGAGCAAAAAGATGATACCTAACTCCTTCCTCTCTTGCAATCGAGACCCTTACCTAGACCTTAGAATCATGGGCCAACCACATGAGTCATTTAAGTCGAAAAATGTCATGATTCCCTAACCATAAGGCAAGTTTATATATTCTAATCGACCATGGATAAGAATGAGATTAATCAACTAGTGGCGACTCTAAATATTTAAACGCACCATTTTTGCTACCTTGGAAAGGTATCGCATAACTAAGGAAATCAAACCAAGCCAAACTAATTAGATACGCCTCGCATCATACCAGATCGAGTGACAAGCGCACGAATCTCCATCATTTCTCTTTCATCGCGGTGGATCATGCCAACGTGACCTAAAGTGGCCGAGCCCACGGGCAACGTTCATACCATCCAAGTCCACGTGAACTCATTAATAGGTTGGATGGTAAATAAACATTGTAGTGCATCCTAGGGATATCCTAATGGTGGGCATTCAATGATCGTTGTTTCTTATGATATGGTCCACTTAAGATTTGAATCTACTTCATTTATTTTTACCATTTCATAAAACCACCCAGAAAAACTAATGGATGACGTGAATATATGACACATACATCAAGGTGAGCCCCACGGTCAGGGCCTTACCTACTAAGACGTTACCAGCTTCACCTAATTTGTCTCGGTCCAGGGATAACAAATGTAACCCGTAGTTAGAAATCACGTTGAGTCATGCCATGTTTAGTTTTACAACCATTCAAATCTAATTGTCCCATTTGGCATGAATGTGTGATATCCTATTTATTTATCAAATGGTCCTCGATGTGAATGGTACCGGGTACATGGTCTATTATAATATGTTTGGCCCATGTTATCATGTAGATTAATATTTCGAATAACGTTTCTCTACGAGGGTGTTTGATTTTTTGAATTCATCGTAAATTTAAGGGGAAAAGCCACTGTTACTTCCTACATGTGTTTATTAAGATAGGAAACGAGAAAGGAATTTTGCCTTGAAAATCACCCCAAAATGCTGACTTAAATTTGTGGGCCCCACTGTGATGTAATTATCCACGCCGCCCATCCAATTTATGATAACATTTTAAGGTGTAAGCCAAAAAATGAGGCGGATCTAAAGCTCAAGTGAACCACACCACACTATAGGAAACGGTGATCTAAAAGACATCCACCATTAAAAGTTGTTTTCTTCTTAGGGCCCACATTAACATTTGTTTATCATCTAACCTGTTCATAACATAACAGAGACATGGATAAAAGGAAAACACAAATAACAACTTGATCCAAGACTTCTGAGGGCCCTAAAAATTTCCAATGATAGGTGTTCCAATCCCACTTTTTCCTCCAGTGTGGTCCACTTGAGCTTTGGATCTACTTCATTTTTAAACTCGCCCCTTAAAATGAGGTTGTGGAAGAGATGTATGACATAGATTAGTCACATAAATCATGATGGGTACCATAATTTTTATTGTTCTGCCTACTCAAATGTAGAGACGTACATGTTATCATTGTCACATTGGGAACTATGCCTATAATTACATAAGCAAATAGAAGTAAATAATGATTACTCATTTTCAAGTATTTACATCAGTAATTGAAAAATCAAACACTCCCTACATGTGTGTGTGGGGGGGGGGGGGTGAAAATGTGTGTTAAATGAGTATATATCTCTTGTGTGTGTGTGTGTGTCAGTGTCACCATCATCGATTCATGGTAATAAGCGCAAAGATTAAGATAAAAATTGTCATACTAAGGATAGTTGGCCTCAATGAAAATAATTGGTTGATACAAATGTTGGGGGCCTTGCACAAAACCTTAGGATCTAGCCCTCCGAAACAAACCAGAATTATGGATAATAAAGCAATGAAAACAATCAATGCATCAATCACACACCACACAAGAGATTTTTACGTGGAAAACCCTCAAAGAGGTAAAAACCACGGGAGCTCGTCCAGATCAACAATCCACTATGAAGTAAAACATTACAAACTTCTTCACTCACACAAGAGTGGATAAACAATGAGAGAAACAAAGAAAACAGAGAGATCTAACCGATTACGAGGACATAGAAGCGCTGAGATATAGATTGTACAGTAGATAACCTCCACGAGCAGAACCTCCCTTCTATAAGCTTCGTCTCTCTCTTTTCCTCTCTCTCTCACCTTTGATAGCCTTAAACCCTTTAGTAAATCCCTTGTAAAGCTTTAGGAAACCCTCTTGTCATACCTAAAAATCCCTAGGAACTCCTATTTAAAGTTTTAGAAAACTCCTTTCCGCATCCCAGCTGCGAAAGGACTTGCGACACGAAATCCATGCAAAATCGCGGAACGAATCTGCGTAACTTCGACTGGTCGAACCGAGTCCACGACCGGTCGAGCACCTCCTTCGACTGGTCGAGCACCCTGGAGAAAAATAGTCTACAGTCTTGGACTTTAAATCGTGCCACGACTCGACTCCACGACTGGTCGACCACCAGCCTTCGACCGGTCAAGCAGGGCTCAAGACCGGTCGACGACGGGTTAAAAAAACCTATCAAATCTCTCCCTTTTTGACCCAGGAGGGATCCACCTTCTTTAAGCCAGCCAAGTTTCTACAAACCTCAAACTCGCCCTTGAACAAAGCCTTGGTCATCATGTCTGACCTTTTATCGTCCGTGTGGACCTTCTCAAGCTGTAACACCTTCTGTTCCAAAGTATCCCTGATCCAGTGATACCGAATCTCTATGTGCTTTGACTTTGAATGCTGACTTGGATTCTTGCTCAAGTGTATAGCACTCTGACTATTGCAATAGACCACGTGCTCCTCCTACTTTAGGCTAAGTTTCTGTAAGAACCTCTTCATCCAAAACATCTCTTTACATGCCTCTGTGACTGCAATGTACTCAGCCTCTGTCGTCGACAATGCTACGACCTTCTGTAGCTTACTCTGCTAGGAGACCTCTCCCCCTGTAAACGTGAACATGAACTCCAATGTAGACTTCCTAGAGTCTATGTCACCTACCATATCTACATCTGTGTAGCCCTCTAATACAAGTTTATCATCACCATAGCATAGGCTCAACCTGGATGAGCCTCTTAGATACCGTAGTATCCATTTCACTGCTGCCCAATGCTCTTTGCCAGGATTGGCAAGATACCGGTTGACAACACTAATCGCATATGCTATGTCTAGGCATGTACACACCATAACATATATCAAACTTCCTACAGCTGACGCGTAGGGTATCTTCTGTATCTCTTCCACCTCTACCTTCGTCTTGGGACACTGCCTGTCTCTCAATCTGAAGTGACCATCTAGTGGAGTACTGACCGGCTTCACTGCATTCATATCGAACCGCTCTAAGGCTTTCTCAATATACCGCTCTTGTGACAGCCAAAGCTTCCTACTGCTTTTGTTATGGGTTATCTCCATTCTTAAGATCTGTCTAGTCGGGCCCAAGTTTTTCATCACAAAAGACTTGCCCAACTAATATTTCAGCCTGTCGATCTTCTTGATGTCTTTTCCCATGATAAGCATGTCATAACGTATAATAGCAGAACTAAGAAATCACCATCTGAGAACTTGCATGTGAACACACATGGTCCGACTCTGTTCTGTCATACCCATGTTGTAACATGAACAAATCGATTTTCTTGTACAATTGCCGTGGAGCTTGTTTCAGCCCATACAAGCTCTTCCTTAGCTTATACACCATATGCTCCTTACCCTTGACTTCGAACCCCTCTGGTTGGTGCATGTAAATCTCTTCTTCCAGGTCACTATGGAGAAAGGCAGTTTTAACATCTAACTGCTCTATCTCCAAATCCATGCTAGCCGCCAACCCAAGCAACACCTGTATGGATGTCATCTTCACCACTGGTGAGAATATCTCCTCGAAGTTTATGCCTTTCCTCTGACCAAACCCTTTCACCACAAGTCTGGCCTTGAACCTCGTCTGTGAATTCTTCTGCTCAATCTTCTTTCTGAACACCCACTTGTTGCTCAAAGCTTTCTTGCCCTTAGGCAATTTCACCATATCATAGGTGTGGTTCTTATGCAAAGATTCCATCTCCTCTTGCATATCTTTCAACCACTCCCCCTTATACTCATCGGCTAGGGCATCAGAATAATCTTCTGGCTCTCCCCCATCAGTCAGCATAATGTGCTCATGTGGCGAGTACATCTTGGATGGTTGTCTGTCCCTAGATGACCTCCTCACCTGTGGCTCAACAGGTGGATCAAGTGGGGGTTGCTCCCCTGGTCTATCTTCTGAAGAAACTCCCTCGTCCTCTGCACCTTACTGTACTCACCCGTCATCAGGCACCACGGGAGGAATAATAGGATCCATGTCCTCTAGCTCACCTGAACTAGGCTGGTTCTTCTTTGGCTTACCAATGTCTTTTATACACTGATCTTCAAAGAAAACCACATCTTTGCTCCTGACGAGCTTCCTCTCGGTCGGATCCCATAATCTGTAACCGAACTTTTCATTACCGTACCCTAAGAACACACACTGCCTAATCTTCATATCAAGCTTGGACCTCTCGTCCTTTAGTACGTGAATAGATGCCCTACATCTAAATACCCTGAGATGACTGTACGATAGATCATGTCCAGTCCACACCTTCTCAGGTACTTCTCCATTCAATGAGGCTGATGGAGACCTGTTTATTAAATATACCGCCGTGTGCATTGGTTCTCCCTAGAACGTCTTGGGCAGCTTCGCATGGGATAACATGCATCTGATTCTCTCAACAATGGTGCGATTCATTCGCTCAACTACACCATTATGCTAAGGGGTCTTGG
The DNA here is from genome assembly GCA_030180095.1 of Magnolia changhungtana. Taxonomy (NCBI): domain Eukaryota; kingdom Viridiplantae; phylum Streptophyta; class Magnoliopsida; order Magnoliales; family Magnoliaceae; genus Magnolia; species Magnolia changhungtana. The sequence goes on along the minus strand of JASAUF010000198.1, from coordinate 1,977,827 downwards.
GAACCGTATGTTCATGCCGTATACCTAGGGACTTGCAGTACTCATGAAAGTCGTCAATGTATTCACTACCATTGTCAGTGCGGATACACGTCAATGATCGACCTGTCTCTCTCTCGATCATAGCATGAAACAATTTAAACACACCAAAGACCTCATCCTTGAATTTCAAAACATAAACCCAAACCCTCCTAAATGCATCATCTATTAAAGTAACAAAATACAATGCCTCACCCAAGGTTTTTGTCCTCATAGGACCACAAACATCAGAATAAACCAAATCTAATGCATGCACTTTATTAACATGAGAAGTAGTTTTAATAAATGAAACTCTATGTTGTTTCCTTGATAAATAATCAAGACAAGTTTTGAGAGATGTACCTGTCACGTCTGGAAGGAGCCGCTTCTTTACTAGTACTTAAAGCCCTTTTTCACTCATGTCAATAGTTGAATCTTCCGCTGCGTTCAACCCACCCTTGAACATACTGACACTTGCCTTGTAAAGGGTGCAACACTTCTTTCCTCTTGCCACGATCAACGAACCCTTGATGAGCTTCCATCGCCCACCAGCAAACAGGCTTTCATAGCCATCATCATCCAACCTTCCTGTCGATATCAAGTTGAGGTGAAGGTCTGGTATATGCCTCACATCCCTGAGAACCAATGTGCAGCCCACATCAGTCTTCACATAAGTATCACCGACTCCTACGATCTTTGATACGCCAGAATTTCCCATCTTCACGGTCCCATAGTCACCTGACTTGTAGCTTGTGAAGAAGTCCTTACGTGAAGTCGCATGAAAAGAAGCTCCCGAGTCTATCGCCCAGTCAGTGTCCTGACTCGTAGCCATGAGATATACATCGTGATCTACTGAAAAAATAACTACAATGTCGTCATCTGAAGCGACCATAGTAGAATCTGATTCATCTTCCTTCATTTTTCATTTCTTGTCGTTCTTCTTACCACGACATTCATGCTTGTAGTGGCCCTTCTTGCCACAATTCCAGCAATCAACATCCTTTCTGTTACTCGACTTGTCTCTTGATTTATCTCGGACCTTCCCGCCCTTCCTGTTCTTTCCTCTCCCCCGTTCCTGTATCACAAAAGCCTCTTGCTGAGTAGACCCCCGAGACTTCCTCCTTGTCTCTTCATTGAAGAGACAACTTGTTACCTGTTCCATGGATATCTTTCCGTCTGGCGCAGAGTTACTTAGAGACACTACCAATGTCTCCTAACTATCAGGCAATGAACTAAGTAAAAGTAAAGCCTACAATTCATCATCCAGGACCATCTTCATAGAGGAGAGTTGGTTCACTATATTGCTGACCTCATTCATGTGCTCGGCCACGGAACCACCATCCTTGAACTTGAGATTCACAAGTCGCCTTATCAGAAAATTTTTATTACCGACTGTCTTCCTCTCATATAACCCTTGTAATTTTAGCCATAGGCTAGCAACTAAGGTTTCCGTAGACACATGGTGGAACACTAAATTATCCAACCATTGCCTAACAAATCCCACCGCCTTCCGGTCCATCTTCTTCCAATCATCATCAGACATATCCTTGAATTTTGCTGATATGCCTAAAATTGGAGAATGTAGGTCCTTGCAATAAAGCAAGTCCTTCATCTTAGCCTTCCATATGGTCCAGTTAGAACCATTGAGGCTGATCATCCTTGATGAGGCACCTTCCATAATTCAAAACCGATCCTACCCGTTCAATGAACTTAGCTCTAATACCACTTTGTTGGTGGCCTTGCACAAAACCTTAGGATCTAGCCCTCTAGAACAAACCAGAATTATGGATAATAAAGCAATGAAAACAATCAATGCATCAATCACACACCACACAAGAGATTTTTACGTGGAAAACCCTCAAAGAAGTAAAAACCACGGGACCTCGTCCAGATCAACAATCCACTATGAAGTAGAATGTTACAAACTTCTTCACTCATGCAGGAGTGGATAAACAATGAGAGAAATAAAGAAAACGGAGAGATCTAACCGATTACGAGGACATAGAAGCGTTGAGATATAGATTGCATAGTAGATAACCTCCAAGAGCAAAACCTCCATTCTATAAGCTTCCTCTCTCTCTTTTCATCTCTCTCTCACCTTTGATAGCCATAAACCCTTTAGTAAATCCCTTGTAAAGCTTTAGGAAACCCTCTTGTCATACCTAGAAAGCCCTAGAAACTCCTATTTAAAGTTTTAGGAAACTCCTTCCGCATCCCAGTTGCGAAAGGACTTGCGACACAAAATCCATGCAAAATCGCGAAACGAATCTGCGTAACTTCGACTGGTTGAACCGAGTCCACGACCGGTCGAGAGCCACCTATGACCGGTCGAGCACCTCCTTCGACTGGTAGAGCACCCCAGAGAAAAATAATCCACAGTCGCTGGACTTTGAATCGTGCCACGACTCGACTCCACGACTGGTCGACCACCAGCCTTCGACCGGTCGAGCAGGGCTCACGACCGGTCGATGACGGGTCAAAAAAACTCATCAATGAAAAGCTAAGATGGAAGACATTCTATATTATAGAGATTTGTATATGCATATTGAAATAAACAAACTAGAAACTATGATAAAGATGTTAATAAATATTTGTGCATCTTCATATATCGAATTACAAGAGGATTTTGATCTTACCTGTCAAGATCCACTAAAAACCTCCATTGATGCCAATTCATAGGTCGCCAAATTCTTAGTGTAGTGTTGGATTCTTCATTCTCTCTCCCTCAATAATGGAAAACTTTTTATAAAAAATCGAAAGGAAAGTTAGGGACTAAAGCCCACTTGAACTCATTATTACAATCCAAACCATCTAACTTGTTACCTCGATAACCAATGTCATACGTGGTCTATAAATTTTAACATTATCTCACTTGGGCCATTAATAGCATTGACTTACATATGCAAAAGATTGGTACATCTATTATTACTTTACAAGCTCAAAATTTTACAAAGATATTTATATATCATGAATAATACTATAATCCAGTCCACCGAAATTACTACTATGGAACCATGACAGTCGTCACTTTTATTATCACAGTGGGACTAGACACGATTACACATAACAACATTTCCAATGATATGGATTCTAGAAGCTAAGGAGCATGATATAAAAACTTCATGTCGAGTGTAGTCTTCCATGCAAATTTTCAAGTGGTCTTACCATTTCAAAACTTTAAAACATTTTGTTCGCTTTTTTAATCATGTGAATGAAAAATTTTATTTTAAGGAATAAAAACCATATAACCATAAAAAACTGGATTGTTTACTATACCGAATAAAACTAAAATAATACATAACATGAGTATCCGTACCTTTCGCTAATTAAATACATCTTTAATGATAATCTCTCTTATATCATTCACTAACTTATTAAATGTATTGGAATGTAAGCCTTTAGTTAGTGGGTCCGCAATCATCAGCTTCATGCTAATGTGTTCTACAAACACTAGACAATAATAAATTCTATTATTCACAACTAGAAACTTTAAATATATGTGCTTCGACTTAGACAAACTTCTATTGTTGTTAGAGAAGAATATTACCGCGATGTTATTACAGTAGATTCTCAGAAGCTTTGGAACTAAATTTATAACCTGAAACCCTGAGTGAAAGTTCTTTAACTAGATAGTTTGACACATGGCTTTATAACAGATAATAAATTCTACTTACATGGTAGATCAAGCCGTAGGTATCTGTTTTGTACTATTTCACAAAATAGCCCAACGAGACATCATGAATACATATTCTAACATGGACCTTCTGCCGTCGAGGCACTCAATAAAGGCCGAGTCTGTATATCTAATTGGTTTTAACCGATCAGCCTTTCTATATGTGAGCATAAAATCATTTATCCTTTGTAAGTATTGCATCACTTTTTTACAACCTCTAATAATCCATTACTAGATTCGATATGTATCTCCCAAGAATTAATGTAAGGGCATTTTCACACTGGGCTCGAGTGGAGTCGCATGTTGGATGTAGGGGCACACTCGAGGTGGGTGACCCATGCGATTTGGGGTCCATGGGGGAGGTCTCGTGTTCGAGACTCCTTACTAGGGGTGAGTAATGCGCATTTCACACCGGGCTTGAGTGAAGTAGCCCATGGGATGCGGGGACACACTCGGGGTGGGCGGCCCATGTGATTTGGGGCCCACGAAGGGGATTGGGCCGAGGTCCTAACCCATGAGATGTGGGGCCTGGGATATGATATAAAGGGATTAATTCACCATACTCTAACAGTTCAAGCTTTTAGAGCAAGTGGTTAATTGTCCTACATCAAATTGGTATCAGAGCAGGAGGTCTCGTGTTCGAGACTCCTCACCGGGAGTGATTAATGCAGGAGCATTTTCACACTGGGCTCGAGTGGAGTCGTATGTTGGGTGCAGGGGTACACTCGGGGTAGGTGAACCATGCGATTTGGGGTCCACGGGAGAGGTCTCATGTTCGAGACTCCTTACCAGGGGTGAGTAATGTGCATTTCACACTGGGCTCGAGTGGAGTAGCCCTTGGGATGCGGGGACACACTCGGGGTGGGCGGCCCATGTGATTTGGGGCCCACGAAGGGGATTCGACCGAGGTCCTAACCCATGAGATATGGGGCCTGGGATATGAGATAAAGGGATTAATTCGTCATACTCTAACAGTTCGAGCTTTTAGAGCAAGTGGTTAATTGTCCTGCATCAAGAATTCCTACCTTAAAGTCTATATTATGTCAAGTGTAGACTTGTGCATATATAATGCTTCTCACTGCAGATGCATATGGAATATTCTGCATTCCCTTATGTTCGAGATCATTCTTATGACGCTATAGAGGCCAAGGTTATCGCCCTAAATGACATGAGTCACTCCTAGTGCTTAACTCTACATGTTATATTTGTTGAGAATCCTTTCAATGTAAGTTTTTTAGAATAATTCCAAAATACCTCTGGCTCTATTACAATATATTTATATACATATGATAAATGATGCGACGCCAATATCATTCATTTTAAATTTTTTTGATAGAAATTCCTTGACATCACGCCTCATTTATTTATCATTGCATGTTAACAGAATATCATCAACATGTAACACTAGGAACATTAACTTACTTCCATTCTCTTTATGTATACACACTAATCAATGTCATTTTTCTTAAAACCATATGAAGAAATTACCTCATAAAATTTTAAGTACCACTAATGTGATGCTTGCTTTAGACCATAGATAGACTTCTTTAGCTTATACACCAAGTATTCAGATCTATGGATTTCAAAACCTTCCGGTTGTAATATATATATGTTCTTCTTTAGTTTTTCATTGATAAATATGGTCTATATATACATCTGTTGTAGCTCAAGATCATATTGAGCCACCAATGCCATAATAATCAGGAAGGAGTCCTTCTTAGAGACTGGTAAGAAAATCTTTTTAAAATCAATGTCTTAATTTTGAGTGAACAACCTAGTAAGTAATTGAATTATAAATATTTCAATCTTTCATTTAACGTCTCTTTTAATTTTATAAACCCATTTGCAATTAATAAGTACCGCCCCTTTGGGTAGATTGATTAAATCCCATACATCATTATCTTTCATATACTTTAATTCATCTTCTATGACATTGATCCATTGAGAGAAATTAACATTTTATTTGGCTTATATGTAAAATTCGGGGTCATCTTTCACACTTATGTCAAATTCAAGCTTGTTATCAATTTCATTGGGTACAATTGATTTCGTATCCCTTATTGATCTCATTAATGACACTTCTTCCTAATCGCGTGATCCTTCTATCATTTAAGTGTCTTGTGGAGCTTGTGATCGATTTTCCACTAAATTCTCATTTATGGAATGAGGAATAGGTTGATCATCCTTTGTAATTGATGCCAAATCGGTCGCCCTTTGCTCATCAAAGACAAAGTTCCTAAATTATGCACCACTATTGTTGTCCTCAAGAAATTTTACAATCCTTGATTCAGCTATTCTTGAGGCATAGGAGGGACAATAAAACTTGAATCCCTTTGACCTTTTAGGATAGCCGGTAAAATAGTCATTGATGGTTATTAGGTTCAATTTTTTTCTTGTGGATTGTAAATCCTTACTTCAATAGTGCCACCCTATATGTAGAGGTGATTAATACTTGATTCCACTCCCATCCACATTTCATAAGAGTTTCATTGACAACCTTAATTAGAAAATGATTAAGGATATAAATTGTTGTCTTTAAGGCATCATCCCACAATGATTTCGGAAGTGTGTAATTACTGATCATGGACACAACCATATCCTGCAAGGTCCTATTTTATCTCTCGGCTACATCATCATGTTCTAAGGTATCAGGCATGATATACTAAGCGACGATACCATGTTCGTTTAGGAAGCTAGCGAATGGCACTAGATTATGTTATGATTTATCATATCTATCATAGTACTCTCCATTGCGGTTAGATCTGACGAGTTTAATCTTTTTGTCAAGTTGATTCTTAACTTCAACTTAAAAAATTTTAAATATATTCAGGGCATCTAATTTATCATGTATTAAGTATGGTACTGTAATGCCCTGAAAATCGGGGGTCGAGCAAGAGCTCAACTCCCGAGTTCCAACGCATCACTTATGCAACATAGATAATGATGATTAAATGTTATCTGTATTAGCACATTAAACATGAATGAGATTAAGCCAAAACAACATATCATACTATAAAGATAATTAATTTAAGCAAGCGGAAGACTGTGATAGATATATAAAACGTACAAGTAATCGTAGGTCTCTTGAGTATGATCATGTTACCAGGTCAATAATTATATGTAAATTCTCAAAATATACAAAATGATAATGTATAATGTCATCTAGTCCAAAACCCTGTAGCCCCGTCAGCGCAACTCCAGGTCTACATAGACTCGCCAAAGAATTGCATATAGGAGAACTCCTCCTCCTCATCATAATAGTCCGGCTTTGCCTCATAAGCATCGCCATCACCTGCAGCTAAGATAGAGTCTGGTTGGTGTTTAAAACACCATCCCAGAACGTGGGAGTGAGTAATTAACTCAGTGGAGCTATAAAGCAAAAGTTAATATGTTATCAATTCAGTCAAGCAGTAATGATAAAACAATACGATCAAGCATCTCTAAGTACTCTGGTTAATGCAAAAATGATATGTATTAATAATGCATGCCCTCACTTACACTCTTTCTGCGATCTTCCTCTTACGGTCACGGCATGCACCCCTTCCTCTATGCTCAACACCAACGCCAAAGGCACATGCAATGCGGTGCATGAGCATGATTACCGAGTTCTTATTAGACTATTTCATACAACAGGATTGGGAAGTTAAGGTACCTCCCTTATATCATTTTCCAAACAATGATCCATTCTAGGGTCGTCAGTCCTAGCTAGTCTCATACGATGTTGCGGTTCCAGGTCGTTACAAAGGGCTCATCACCGCGATGTAGGCCTAGCTTATACTCTAGTTGCTACGGAAAGGCTCGTCGCCTTAGCACAGTCTCAGAGTATGCTCGAGGTCACTACGAATGGCTCGTCACCTAGTCGTAGGCTGACAGCTTGAATAAAACGTCCCATACCACCGTATTCGACTCACGAGCTTAGGTTGCTCATTGGTCACTACGGGTGGACTCGTCGCCCCGGCGTAGGCCGATAGCTCGACCACGATTTTTCATACCACCATGTCCGGCTCATAAGTCTTAGCGGATCGTGGTACCAAGGTTAACAGAGTTTTCATTGGTAAGTTGGTACCTTAGATTCAAACAGTAACGTCCATACATGGTGATCATACATTGGGCCAATTGGGTTACTTGACAAGCTCGATTGGTACGAGTGTACGTTGAATTGATCGACATAGAGTGCATAAGCACTCCACGTGGCCTAACCACTGTCGGCAATCTCCGTATGACTCAGATTCCTCAAACATATCCGTTGTGGTGAGGCTAACTCAACCACTCGCTCGGGAGCTATTACCGATATCCTAGATTATGTAGTAGTTCCAAACACATTTAAACAAAATAGGATAACATGTATAATAGGCATTTCAACATTAAACAATTGATTCAAAGAACGTAACTATTTGAGCATTTCACAAAATACAAAGTAAGCATGTTTCGCACATATGCATTTCATATTAAATCACACAGTGTTAAATCTAAGTTGCATGAAGGGATTTATACACACGGCTAAGGAAATTGAGAATCTCACCTCAACACCTTCATAAAGTACAAGTTTCCAAATACTTACTCGTTTAGACATTTTTACAAACACTTAGACTACACACTTCAACATACATGGCGTATATTGGCCAAAACACGTACTAGGGCAATTCCTTTCACCAAGGAGTTGTCACACGTGCAACCATCATGTATCCACGATGGATAATCATGACAAGCACGAATCCCAGTTCCATACTCATTTAGACATTTTCACAAACACTTAGACTATACATTTCAATATACATGACGTACGTTGGCCATAACATGTATTAGGGTAATTCCTTTCACCAAGGAGTTGTCACAAGTGCAACTATCATGTATCCACGACGGATAATCATGGTAAGCATGAATCCCAATTCCATACTCATTCAGACATTTTCACAAACACTTAGACTACACATTTCAACATACATGACGTACGTTGGTCATAACATGTATTAGGGCAATTCCTTTCACCAAGGAGTTGTCACACGTGCAACCATCATGTATCCACGACGGATAATCATGACAAGCACGAATCCCAGTTCCATACTCATTCAAACATTTTCACAAATACTTTGATTACACATTTCAACATACATTACGTACATTGGCCATAACATGTATTAGGGCAATTCCTTTCACCAAGGAGTTGTCAGACGTGCAACCATCATGTATCCACGACGGATAATCATGGTAAGCACAAATCCCAGTTCCATACTCATTCAGACATTTTCACAAACACATGAAATGCATTATACTCAACATAATTCATATATATCTGTAAAGCGAGGGAAACATCGCATTTAGCATGTGAAATGGCACCCAAGTCAATTATAAATCATTAACTGACATTGAAAGCCTTGAAAACCATAACCTATACGTTTATAATCCGCACCTTTCGCTGGTAGACTCGTAACAAACTCAGTTTAAACACTAAGTCTTTGTCTAAGGCACAACAGCAACCTACAGTATAAAATAGGTTAGCTATTTCATCCCTTACACTATTTAAAACCCTAAAATGGATTAGGGTTTGGTTTTTCTTACCTAAGAACGGTGTCGGAATCGCTGGAATAGCGATACAGAAGTGACAGTTAGGTACGTTGAGTGGCGGGATTGAATCCCAAAAACAAACTCTCACTCTCTCTCTCACGTTCTCTCTCTTTCCTTCTCTTTTCTCTCTCTTCTCTCTCAAGGGTTTACAAATTCGTATGTGAAGGGAGAGAGAGGGCTTAAGGTCCTTATATAGGCCCGGAACTGATGGGAATGGCCCCAGGGTCATGGTATACTTAGGTTATAGCTAAATAGGGGATGTTTCGATCCAACGGAGCACTTCTGAAGGCCCCTTTTTTGCATGCGGTCGGACTTAAGCTCCCTGGCATTGGATCTAGGTCGAGTTAAGTTTTCGGCCTGGTCGGATTTACGGATCGATCGCGGCGGACCAGTTTCAGTTCAACGGTTATCGCTACTCAATCAGGGCCATAAGTACATAGACCTGTGCTGGGAAATTTCCCTGATCCGAGGGTGTATTTGGGTCAGCTTCTGACAATCTGAAAGCTTAAATTTGATCCGCAAATGAATGGCCCAAATCACTTAAATCTAAGTTCAATTTCTAAAGATATTCGTGTTTCTCACACACTTCGCTCCGGGGCTCAAGTTGCGCGTTTCTGGGTATTGTTAGAACTTGATTTTTGAAATGGTTCTCAAGCCCAGTAAGGCAGTCATAACCGCATAACTTTGCGGTCATCGGACTTTCGACGCGCGGTCCAGGTCTGATACAAAGTTTCACAGATTCCTTCCCGCCTTGAGAGCTTCCTTCTTATTTCTTGAGAGCTCCGTAATCACATTTCATGTGCCCCTTCTTGCCGCAATGTGAACACCCGTCTTTGTCTTTCGGTTCCTTGGACTTCTTCCTCGACTTAGAACGCCCGTGTTTATTACCCCATTTGTTCAGTGATCTTCCTCTTCCTTCAACCTTTAAAGAATTCCCTGAGTCCTTCGAAACTCCTGATGCCTTCCTTGTAGATTCTTCACTGAGAATTAGACTGGTCACATCATCAAATTTCATCTTTGTCGACCCTGAAGAATTGCTCACAGCAATCACCAAACCATCCCAACTGTCTGGCAGACTGGATAAGATCAATAATACCCTGACTTCATCCTTAAAAACAACGCCAACGGATTCCAACTGGCTTGTGACTGTATTGAACTTGTTTAGATGTTCAGCTACGCTCCCACAATCTGACATCTTCATGTTGAATAGCTGTTTCATAAGATTAACCTTGTTGGATGCAGAGGGCTTTTCATACATGGTGGCTAGGGCTTCCATTAATTTTTTTTGTAGTTTTTACCTTGGATATATTGAAGGCAACGCTCTTAAACAAAGAGAGTCAGATTGTTCCTAAAGCCTTTCTATCCAGTAAAAACCATTCATCATCTATCATCTTTTTTGATTTCTTCTCTTTTCCTCCTAGATGAATATAGAGGTCCTTCTGATACAGATAATCCTCCATCTGCATCTTCTAGAAGGTAAAGTTTAAACCATCAAACTTCTCAATTCTAGTTTTCCCTTCTTCCGCCATCGCTCCCAATAGAACTAAACCAATAGTTCTGATACCAATTGTTGCGCAGCACGCCAACAACGCAGTGAGCATAGATCCAATCTCAGGCCTAACCCACAAACGATAAATAGGAAGAAATATAAACTAGAAATAGATCAAAGCATTCAAAACAAACTACAAGATAAGATATACGTAGAAAAACCCCAAACTAGGGTAAAAAACCACAGATGCAAACTTTCACTATGAAGCACAAAGATTATAAGGTAATATACTAACCTCTCCCTTGGAAGAACATAGAAAACCCTTAGCCCACACCTTAAAATTATTTTCCCAATATTTTAATACACCTAGAAAAGCCCTAGGAACAACTATATATAGTTTATGCAACTTCCCTTCCATATCCTTGCGAAAGGCGACACGAAAATCTGCAGACTACGACCAGTCGAGCAACTATACGACCGGTCGTGAATGGGCCACGACTGATCGTGAACCTCGGGATCAAAAAACGATGCTCGCTGGACTTTGAGTCGAACCAGTCCACGATCGGTCGAGCCAGACCCTACGACCAGTCGAGCATAGCTCACGACCGGTTGAAGATGGTCCCAGATGTGGCTCCACATCTTAACGTAAAGGTTGTAGGAGTCTGTAGAAAATTCATCGACCGATGGAGGTTTGTAAGTGTGATGTGCCGTGAATTACCAAATGAAGAGCAACATGTTATAATATGGAACCAATTATAGCCTATGGATTCGCCAGCAAGAACTTCTGGACATTTCGAGATTTGGCTACCAAAGCTCATTTGGAGGAAGAAGCCACTGCCAAAGCGTCTTTTAGGATAGAGCGATCTAGAAGGGAAATAGGCCGAGTAGTTGCGTCAAACTACACTGACAAGAAGAAGGATCCAAAGGATAGGAAACATGGAAGCTTTGACAAAAAGGAGGAGGTGAGAGCTGCAGAACCAGAAAGGGAAATGAAAGTGTATAAGATCACTTGCCCCACAACGATAAGAGAGAAGGACAGAGCTAATGGGCTGTATACTTTTCAACTAGAAGATCTGGTCCCTCTAACGGATCATTTGGTCGAAGGAGTATTGAAGTTGCCCAAGCAGTCTCGGCCAGAGGAAGTGCGGTGTGTGTAAGATCCAAAGTATTATTGGTTTCACCAAGTGGTCAGCCACAAAATGGAAGATTGTTTTACCTTGAAAGGGATCATTCAGAGGATGATTAATCGTGGAATCATTAACCTAGAGCTAGACGAGGTCGAGAAAAGAGGAGTCACAATGGTGTCTTCATTGCCTAACAGACCAGAAGTAGCTATTATGGTAACTTTGTCCGCATCCCCGCGTTGTGAATCTGAGGAGCAGTGGACGTTGGTAAGCAGCCATAAGAAGTTGGAAAAATGACAAAAGGCTCATATAAAGGAAGAGTTGAGGAACTTATTAAAGGAAGGTATCACACCAAGTTTGGTAGAATGCCCATAGCTGCGAGAAAGAGGAAGCGAAAGCTCATAGGTGGTAGGGACACCCTGGAAAAATACTCATGCAATGTAACATGGTATGAGTAACTACGACTGTCAATAAGTCGAGCTTGGGGTAGGTCTCGGCCTGAATTTTAAACCGTTTCAGGCCGGGCTATCGAGCTAGCCCTATTCAAAATTCTAATTTTTTAGGCCCAAGCTCGGCCCATTGATACCCCTATCAGCAACAGTCCCAAATGCAGTTCCAACTAGGCGTCAAGCACCTGACAAAGATGTGAATATAGTGGCATTGCGATCGGGCAAGCAACTAGTTAAGCCATAAATAGCATAACAGAGTGGCCCAGGCAAAAGGGGCATGACCCCATATAAACCTGTGAGTGGATCTCAAGGTCAGGGAGAAAAGAATGACAGGGGAGGAAGCCACGGACAAACATTCAAAGCAAAGGGAAGAGACTGTGCCAGTTACCTATGATGTAATCATGCACTTGAAAAGAGTGCCCACAAGATACTTGATGCACAGTGGCTCTGATACTAACTGTTAATTTTCTTAATGTGGAATAGCAAGGACCGAGCTGTGCATCGGATATGGAGATCAAGAATATTGAATATATGACTTACCTAATTGAGACGCCATTGTTGTAGATAGGATCGCTGAGGTCTTCCTCTCCTTACACCCTTTTGAGAAACCACAATGGGGTCGTAACTTCTATCGGTGGTGTTGGATTGGGGACCCAGCCTAGTTTTATAGTTACAGAGGGCAGGGGAGTTTGAAACCCATCAAAACTCCTCTCCCTGTGGCTCCACACGAATTTAACTATTCTAGTTCCTCTAAAACTCTGTGTGTGTATCACAGTTGTAGCACTCCACCCCTTATACAAATTTCTGAATGTACCACAACTTATTGGGGCCCACTAGTATACTTGATCGCATTATCCAACTCTTAGCACAATCTAGACCGTTGATCAATAAGGCCCACCTTATAGAATTCTTACACTCATTCCTAATGATTTAAACAAATTAATATGGGCAGGCGGTACTCGGTATTCTAAGTCGTTAAGGTGGTGGGTAGTATTTTGTGAACCAAACCATTCTTTGTATGACTTGGCCCATTTTTTTGATCCAACTGCCTACATTAACGTACTGATTATAATGATCCAAACCATTCATATGACTAGGCCTATATTATCGATCCAAATCATTGATATTGTTGGGTCAATCTCATCCAAGGCGTTCATGTGATTGGGCCAGTTATATACTTAGTCTTGTATTTAGCTATCTTAGTAGGCTACTATGGTCCCAATGATTTTAGATGGGATGCATGGTTAGGTCTATTTTTTGTGATCCAAGCTTCACATATGACTGATCAATTTTTCTGAATTCTAGATCGTTTTGTTTGGATGAACTCATTATCAATGATCTGAACCTTTTATACGACTAGGCCCAGACTCAATGATCCAAATCGACAATGTGAAGGGTTAATTTCAAGTGATTTTTACCATTCATATGATTGTGGGACTATTTCTTACACCAAAAAAATGGATAGTATTTCAGTTTAATTTGTTAAGGGACTATTCCTCGGAAGACAATTGGCCATATTGCACCAAAGAAATGAAAAAAAGAAATGGACTGGGAAATCTTACATGGCCCCATGAGATTTTTACAAAAAATAAGTTGTACTGTTGCGTTGGATGTATAACGTCATGGATTGACTATTCAAAAAACCGGTTTCACTGTGATTTAGAATTCACTAAATTACAGGCTTTCTTCTACTCCTAGTAATATAAGTATCAGCTAGACTTGCCACGGACAACCTTCGTAAACACTTGATGGTCCTTCCAAACATCTGTCTTCTCTGCCATGTTTTGTTTGCTTTAGCTGCCATACGCCATGCTAGTTATATATATATATATATATATATATATATATATATATATATATATATATATATATATTGGTTGTTGCGTTAACACCAATGTTTAGTGGTTCATTCACTTATTTCATGTTTTCTTTTTATTTTTTGGTTCAGTGTTAGATCTTTGTGGCAAACAGATGGTACTCTTATGCTGGATGTATTTTGCCATAGAATGGTTGCTCAGAAAGGTTAGTTTCAACATGACTTAGAATTAATTTAATTATAGGTTTTTATCTGCCTCTAATAATACAAATATGACGGAGACAATTAAGATTATATTAGCAACATTTTGCTTGCTTTTCCTCTTGTAGACCATATTGCTAGTGTTTTGGTTTTTCCTTCAACATTTGGTTGCCTTTGGGCATGTTGAATGATTTTTAATCATAAGAATCCTTCATATGACTGGGCCCCTTTTAAATGATCCAAACCCTTCATATGATTGTGGTTGTTTTCAATGATACGAAGCATTGACATCCTACAATACGTTAATCAATCTGATCAGTAGGTGTTTTACAACCTTTGTTCAATGCCACATGCACCAAAGTCAATAGTTTGGGCAAGTTCTTACAGATTCAATGTTGAAATGATAAGTTAGGGCACATGCCACCATTGATATGGCTAGGCTCGCACTCAACACTCCCAAAATGCTAGTATGATTGGGGGCATTATCCTAGTTGTAAACAATTTACATGAAAGGACTTATTCTCATGATCCAAATTGTTCATATGAATGGGGACCTTTTTATATGATCTAAACTACTTGCATTATTGAACCCATTTTAAATAATTGAAACCATTCATATGTTTACGCCCCTACTCAGTGATACAAATCGTTTATATGGTTGGGCTAGTTTTCAGTGATCTAACCGTTCATATGATTGGGACCTATTTTCAATGATCCAAACTGTTCATATGATTGGGCCTATTTTTAGTGATCGACTCAGCCTACCTTATATGATCAAACCATTCATATGATTGTGCTTATTTTAATGATTGAAACCATTCATATGACTAGGGTTGTATTAAGTGATCCAAATAATTAATATTGTTGGGTCAGTCTTCCAATATCAAAGTCATTTATATGATTGGGCTAATCCAAACCTAATGGGGACATCACGCACACACGCACACCGCCCCCTACGCACATACAGAAGGAGAGAGAGGGCCCCACCGTCGATCTGACTCGATGACAACGTCCAGGGAGGGCCTCCTAGTTAGAAGATGAAGTTTTAGTTCATTAGAGTGGGCCCGATAACCAAGTAAAGCCCATCATGAGATCTCATGATCGGGGCCCACTAGTCGAATTGATTTCATATTTTAGGTTTTAATTATTTATGTTATTCAGAATATCATGAACGCTTTAGATTTATTTGATTGGTTATTATTTTGGTTTACTTAATCACCAAGTAATAGGTTGCGCACGCGGCGTGAGTTTTGGGGTATAGGGTTTTCCTATAAATAGGCACCCCTTGTAGTTCTTTTGATTCATTAAAGTTTAATAAAAATTCCTGCAAGTTTTTTTCTACTCTCTGAGTTTGTGAGTTGTGAAAAAATTCAAGTGGTGTGAAGCACTCCCTTTTCGAAGGGCTAACTACCGTGGTGCGAAGCCACATCTATCCCCCATCCGCCCTTACCTTCATCCATCCATATCTCTTACATTCTACAACCATTCTTGCTTCAAATTTATCAGTTTTTGCAGCAGATCTTCTCCTTATAGCTAATTTTCAGAATCTGGCCCTACAGGAGGGCTGGAACTTTGGTGGAGCACCACGCCCAGGCCGTTCGTTAGATCAACATGAGATTTTGGGGTTTTGAAGCTCAGGTCTAGCCTACCAGACCCAAGAGAGCCCTTTTTGGGTTCGTGGGCCCCATGCACGTGCGGCCAGCCATCAACGCACGTCCGTCAGGCCCCCTCTTGCTGTCTACACACGCGACTTGGTTCCAGGTTCTTTCCTCCTCTCTTTCACTCATCTCTCATCTGATTTCCCTAACGCTAACACTAGATTATTCCAAATCCCCAATTTTTATCCATTCTCTCACCCCAAGGTTCCTTGATTTGAAATTGGTGAATTCCAAGGATTAGGGATGGATTGACATGCATATGTGGATGATTTCTATTTCCCTTTGAGTATTGTTTGGTTCATAATTTTTATTGATCCAACCCTAACATGTGTAGGCCTGGACCCATATAGATTCCCCTTAATTGAATGTTTGGACTTTTGTGTGGGATATGGAATTTGTGCAATTGTTTCTGAACTAACGTGATCTTAAGCTTGAAATCTTGCACATCATATCTGAATTTCATTTCCTGCATCAAAACCATTCATACACCAAGATTTGTACTTTGTGATCAAAGTCATTGATATGGTTGGATTAGTTTCCAGTGATCCAACCCATTTGCATGGTTGGGCCTATTTTCAGTGGTCCAAACTGTTCATATGACTTGGGCTGTTTAATACATTCTAAACTACTTTGTTTGAATGATTTAAACCAGTCATATGACTAAGCCCATATTCGGTGATCCAAATCGTTATATGGAGGGCTGGCTTTTAGTTATCCAAAAAATTCATATGATTAGGACTGTTTTTAGTGATCGTACTTGTTGTTATGAATTGGGTCATTCTATGATTAAACTGTTGATATGATTTTAATGATATAAACCATTCATATTGCTAAGCCTGCATTTAGTGATTCGAATTGCTAATATGGTTGCACAAAGCTTTCGTGATCCAAGCCGTTTATATGATTGGGCAAATCCAAACCATTCATATACCCAAATAGGTATTCAATGATTGAATCCGTTAATATTGTTGGGCCAGTTTCCAATGATCTAACCTGTTTACATGGTTCAACGCATTTTCAGCTATTTAAACTGTTCATATGACTTGGCCCATTTTAGCCATCTAAAATGTTTTGTTTGGAATGAATGAGCTCATTCTGAATGATCCAAACCATCCATATGACTAGACTTGTCCTCAATTATACAAACATTAATATGGAGGGACTAGTGTTAGTCTTTTTAGTGAACCTAAATGATTGTATGAGTTGACTCATTTTCTATAAACAAATTGTTCAAATGATCGAGCTTATTAAAATGATCCAAACCATTCATGACTAGGCTCTTATATTAAGCGGTCTAAATTGTTAATATGTTTGGGCTAGTCTTTCATGATCTATATCGTTCATATAATTGGGCCACACCAAACAATTAATATAGCTAAACCGTCACTTAGAGATTCAGTCCGTTCACATGATTGGGCTTATTTTCAGTGAATCAAATTGTTTGTATGACTCGGCTATTGTCCAAATCGTTGTTTGTATTAGCTCAATTTAAATGATCCAAAGCATTCATATAAATACGCTTGTACTTAAGTGCTTCAAATTGTTAATATGGAGAACTAGTTTTTGGTGTTAAAAAAACCATTCATACGATCGAGACTTTTTTTTTTGGGTGTGTTTTTGGTGATCCATGCCAGATAAGTCAGCCCTTTTTCTACATTTGAAACCATTTTGTTTGGAAGCGCTCGTCCTGAATAATCCAAACAATTCATATGGCTAAGTTCGCACTCGATGTTCCAAATCGTTAATATGGACAATTAATTTTCCATGACCTATACCATTGATATGATTGGGGGACTATTTCTAGTGATCCCAAGTTTGTACTCAGTGTTCCAAATCATTAATGAGAGGAGGGTTAATTTTCCATGATCTATAAAATTGATATAATTGTGGGACTATTTCTAGTGATCATAATTGTTCCAATGACTTTAACCCATTTTGAATGATCAAACAGTTTATATGACCGAGTTCATTTTAATGATCAAAACATTCATATATGACTTGGCCCGTTTTAAGTAATTAAAATCATATGTATATGGTTGGGTCTGTCTTCCTTCATTCAATCTGTTCATATGATTGGGCCAATCATATAAACAAAATTGTATCTAGAGATCTAAGTTGTACATATGGTTGTGCCAATTTCCAGTGACTCAAGCTGACTGCATGGTATGGTTGTGCCAATTTCCAGTGACTCAAGTTGACTGCATGGTTGGGCAATTCATAAGTGTAGGCCCATACTTCGTGTCCAAATTGTTAATGTCAAGGACTAGTTTTTAGTAATCTATATCATTCATATGATTTGGATTATTTTTGGTAGTCCAAATTGTTCGTATGACTTAGTCCATTTTCTATGACGATCCATATGAATGGACTTATTTTGATAATCCAAATAATTCATACGACTAGGCCTAAAATATTGATCTCACTCATTAATATAGCTGTGTCAATCTTATCTTCACTGTTTATATGATTGGGTTAGTCGTATACCAGTCTCGTATTTAGCAATCTTGTAGGTTGGTATGGTTCCATTATTTCAACCCATGTACATAGTTAGCCTAATTTCAATGATCCTAACCATTCACAAGACTCATCCAGTTTCCTAAATTTTAGTTGTTTTGTTTGGATGAGCTTATTATAAATGATTCAAACCATTCATAAGACTAGGTCCATACTTAGTGATCTAAATCTATAAAGTGAAGGGTTAGTTTTTAGTGATCTATACCATTCATTTTATTGAGAGACTATTTCTAGTACATGACTCATACCCATCCCCTTTTCTATGATCAAACTATTCATATGACTAATCTCATTTTAATGATACAAACATTCATTTGACTAGGCTCATGTTAAGTAATCCAAATCATTAATATGGTTGGGCCATCTTCCGTTGTCCGAGCTGTTCATATAATTGGGTCAGTCGTATACTCATGATCCTATTTAGCAATCCAAGTTGTGAATATGTTTGGCCAATTTCAATTGACCAAATCTGATCGTGTTATTGGGCTTATTTATAGTGATCCATGTTATTTAGATGAGTCAGCATGTTTTCTACATTTTAAATTATTTTGTTAGGAAGGGCTCATTCTGAATGATCCAAATAATTGATATAGCTAGGCTTGTACTCGGTGTTCGAAATCGTTAAGGCAGATGGCTAGTTTCTGGTCATTCATATGATTCATATGTTTGGGACTATTTTTAGTAATCCAAATTATTCATATGGCTCGGCCCGTTTTCTATGATCAAACTGTCTATGTGAACAGACTCATCTAAATAATTCATATGATGAGACCTGTATTATTGATCCAAATCATTAATATGGTCTGGTCAATCTTATCTAAGTCGTTCATATGATTAGGCCAATTATATACCCCGCCCTGTGTTTGGTGAGAATAGTAAGTTAATATGGTTCCAATTATTCAACTCGTTTAGCCTTTCAAGGATTTAAACTTTCTATATGACTTGTCTAGTTTTATGAATTATAAACCGTTTTATTTGGATGAGTTCATTATCAATGATCCAAACAATTCATAGGACCAGGCCTGTTGTCAGTGATCCAAATCAATAATGTGAAGGGCTAGTTTTCATTGATCCACACCTTTCTTATGATTGGGGGATTATTTCTAGTGGCTCGGATTGTTTTTATGACTAAGACTATTTTCCGTGATCAAATTCGTATAACTTGAACCATTTTTCAACTTTTGAACTTTGTTGTGTCAATTTCTAATGACCTAAGCCGAGACTGAATGGTTAGGCCTATTTTTACTGATCCACATTTTTCAATGGACATGGTCTGTTTTCTACATTAGAAACTCTTTATTTAGGATTAGCTTATTATGAAAGATCTAAACAATTCATATATATGGCTAGGCCTGTAGTAAGTGTTCTAAATCGTTAATATGAATGGTTAGTTTTTAGCTATCCATACCATTCAAATAATCGGAACTATAATCTTTTAAAAAAATGATTAGAACTATTTTTAGTGATCTAAATTGTTCACACGAGTCATTTTCTATGACCAAACTATCTATATGAATGGACTTATTTTAGTGATATAGACAATTCATATGATTAGGCCTGTATTATTGATCAAAATCATTAATATAGTTGGGCCAATCTCATATAAACTGTGCATATGATTGAGCCAATTATACATGTTGTCCTGAAATTAGTGATCCTAGTAGGTTAATAGAGTTCCAATTACTCAACCTGTATACATGGTTGGGCTTATTTTCGGTGATCCATGTTGTTTAGATAAGCGGGCCCGTGTTTTACATTTAAATATGTTTGGTTTGGATGAGCTCATTCCGAATGA
Organism: Magnolia changhungtana; assembly: GCA_030180095.1. Classification (NCBI taxonomy): domain Eukaryota; kingdom Viridiplantae; phylum Streptophyta; class Magnoliopsida; order Magnoliales; family Magnoliaceae; genus Magnolia; species Magnolia changhungtana. Next base: position 1,957,528 of record JASAUF010000198.1, on the reverse strand, counting down.
TCTAAACAAATTGAAATGGGCAAGACGGTACTCAGTATTCCAAGGCATTAAGGTGGTGGGTAGTTTTTTGTAAACCATACCATTCATTTGATTGGGAATATTTTTGGTGATTCAAATTGTTTATATGACTTGGCTCATTTTCTATAATCTAACGGCCTACAGGAATGTATTAATTATAATGATCCAAACATTTATATGACTGAGCCTATATTATTGATCCAAATCATTAATATTGTTGAGCGAACCTCATCTAAGGCATTCACGTGATTACGTCAGTTATATATCTAGTCTTCTATTAGCTATCTTAGTAGGTTACTATGGTCCTAATGATTTTAGACGGGATACAAGGTTCGACCTATTTTTTTGATCCAAACTTTACATATGACTCATCCAGTTTTCTGAATTCCAGACTGTTTTGTTTGGACAAACTCATTATAAATGATCCGAACCTTTCATATGACTAGACTCAGACTCGGTGATCCAAATCGGCAATGTGAATGGCTAATTTCAAGTAATTTTTACCATTCATATGATTGCGGGACTATTTCTAGTGATCCTCATTGTTCTTATGACTCAACCCATTTTCTAGTGATCCCCAAACAATTCATATGGCTAGACTTGATTATTGATCCAAATCATCACCATGGTGTAGCCAGCCTAATTTAAGCCGTTCATGTAGTTTGGCCAGTGATAATATGGTTCTAATGATTCAACATGTATACACGGCTGGGCCTATTTTTAGGGATTTAAATTGTTTGAATGAGTTATCCAATTTATGAATTATAGACCATTTTGTTTAGATGAACTCGTTATCAGTTATTCGAACCATTCATATAACTAGACCCGTATTTAATGATCCAAATCGGTAATGTAAAGGGCTAGTTTTCAGTGATCTATACCATTCATATGATTGGGAGACCATTTGTGGTGATCCTAATTGTTCTTAGGACTCGGCCATTGTCTATCATCAAATTGACAGCTCATTCCGATAATCCAAACATTAATATGACTATGTCCATATTAATTGATCCAAATGGTCATCTAAGCAGTTCGTATGACTGGAAAAATCATATACATAGAGACTTGTATCAACCGATCAAAGTTGTGAATGTTATCGTGCTGATTTCTAGTGACCCAAGCTAATGGCATAGTTTGGCCTATTTTTATTGATCCATGTTGTTTAGATGAGTCGGCCTGTTTCCTACATTAAAATCTGTTTAATTTTAGATGAGCTCATTCTGAATGATCTAATAAATTAATATGGGCAGGCGGTACTCGGTATTCCAAGTCGTTAAGGTGGTGAGTAATATTTTGTGAACCATACCATTCTTTGTATGACTTGGCCTATTTTCTATGATCCAACCACCTACATGAACGTACTAATTATAATGATCCAAACCATTCATATAACTAGGCCTATATTATTGATCCAAATCATTGATATTGTTGGGCTAATCTCGTCCAATGCGTTCATGCGATTGGGCCAATTATATACCTAGTCTTGTATTAACTATCTTAGTAGGTTACTATGGTTCCAATGATTTTAGACAGGATGCATGGTTAGGCCTATTTCTTGTGATCCAAACTTCACATATGATTCGTCAAGTTTTCTAAATTCTAAATTGTTTTGTTTGGATGAACTCATTATCAATGATCCAAACCTTTCATATGACTAGGCCCAGACTCAATGATCCAAATCGGCAATGTGAAGGGCTAATTTCAAGCTTAATTTTTACCATTCATATGATTGTGTTGCGATCATGATTGTTCTCATGACTCGACCTATTTTATAGTGATCGCCAAACAATTCATATGACTAGGCTTGATTATTGATCTAAATCATTACAATGGTGCGGCCAGCCTAATTTAATTCGTTCATGTAGTTTGGTCAGTGATATACCGCGTCCCATATGTAGCGGGGATAGTAGGTTAATATAGTTCCAATGATTCAACCTATATACACGGCTGAGCCTATTTTCAGTGATCTAAATTGTTTGAATGAGTCATCCAATTTATGATTTGTAAATAGTTTTGTTTGGTTAAACTCGTTATCAGTTATTAGAACCATTCATATGACTAGACCCGTGCTCAATGATTCAAATCGGCAATGTAAAGGGCTTGTTTTCAGTGATCTATATCATTCATATGACCGGGGGACCATTTATGGTGATCCTAATTGTTCTTATGACTCGGCCATTGTCTATCATCAAATTGACAACTCATTCTGAGCATCCAAACATTAATATGACTAGGTCCATCTTAATTGATCCAAATTGTCAATATGGTCGGGCATGCTTTTTATCATCTTAGCCGTTTGTATGACTGGGCAAATCATATACATAGAGAGTTGTATCGACTGATCAAAGTTGTAAAAGTAGTTGTGCTGATTTTTAGTGACCCAAGTTGACGGCATAGTTGGGCCTATTTTTAGTGATCCATGTTGTTCATATGAGTCGGCCCATTTTCTACATTTAAATCTATTTAGTTTGGATGAGCTCATTTCGAATGATCTAAACAAATTAATATGGGCAGGACAGTACTCGATATTCCAAGTCGTTAACGTGCTGGATATTATTTTGTGAACCATACCATTCTTTGTATGACTTGCCAATTTTCTATGATCCAACCGCCTATATGAACGTATTGATTATAATGATCCAAACCTTTCATATGACTAGGCCCAAACTCAATGATCCAAATTAGCAGTGTGAATGGTTAATTTCAAGTGATTTTTACCATTCATATGATTGTGGGACTATTTCTTGCGTTCATGATTGTAGACTGTTTTGGTTAGATGTACTCGTTATCAGTTATTCGAACCATTCATATGACTAGACCCGAACCCGATGATCCAAATTGGTAATGTAAAGGGCTAGTTTTCAGTGATCTATACCATTCATATGATCGGGGGACCATTTAAGGAGATCCTAATTGTTCTTATGACTCAGCCATTATCTTTTATCAAATTGTTCATATGACAGTCATTTTAATCATCCAAACATTAATATGACTAGGTCCATATTAATTGATCCAAATCAAAAATATGGCCGGGCATGTCTTTCATCATCCCAATCGTTCATATGATTGGACAAATCATATACACAGAGAGTTGTATCAACCGATCGAAGTTGTGAATGTTGTCGTGTCGATTTCTAGTGACCCAAGCTGACAACATTGTTAGGAATATTTTTAGTGATACATGTTATTCAGATGAGTCTGCCCATTTTCTACATTTTAATCTGTTTGGTTTGGATGAGCTCGTTCTGAATGATCTAAACAAATTAATAAGAAGGGTACTCGATATTCCAAGTCGTTAAGGTGGTGGGTAGTATTTTGCAAACCATACTGTTCTTTCTATGACTGGACACATTTTCTATGTTCCAACCACCTACATGAACATACTTATTATAATGATCCAAACCATTCATTTGACTAGCCCTATATTATTGAACCAAATCATTGATATTGTTAGGCCAATCTCATTCAAGGCGGTCATGTGCTTGGGCCATTTATATACCTAGTATTGTATTAGCTATCTTAGTAGGTTACTACAGTCCCAATGATTTGAGACTAGATGCATGGTTAGGCTTATTTTTTTGTGATCTAAACTTCACATATTACTCATATATTTTTCTGAATTCTAAATTGTTTTGTTATGATGAGCTCATTATCAATGATTTGAACCTTTCATACGACTAGGCCCGGACTCAGTGATCCAAATCGGCAATGTGAAGGGCTAATTTCAAGCGATTTTTACCATTCTATGATTGTAGGACTATTTCTAGTGATCTTGATTGTTCTCATGACTCGGCCCATTTTATAGTAATCCCCAAATAATTTATATGGCTAGACATGATTATTGATCCAAATCATTACCATGGTATGGCCAGCCTAATTTAAGCCGTTCATGTAGTTGGGTCAGTGACATACCATGTCCTATGTGTAGCGAGGATAGTATGTTAATATGGTTCCAATAATTAAACCTGTATACATGGCTGAGCCTATTTTCAGTGATATAAATTCTTTAAATGAGTCATCAAATTTATGAATTATGGACTGTTTTGTTTGAATGAACTCGTTATCAGTTATTCGAACCATTCATATGACTAGACTCGTACTTAATGATCCAAATCGGCAATATAAAAGGCTAGTTTTTAGCGATCTATACTATTCGTATGATTGAGGGACCATTTATGGCGATCCTAATTGTTCTTATGACTCGGTCATAATCTTTCATCAAATTGTTCATATGACAACTCATTCTAATCATTCAAACATTAATATGACTAGGTTCATTTTAATTTATCCAAAGCGTCAATATGGTCGGGCATGTCTTTCATCATCTAAGCCATTCTTATGACTGGGCAAATCATATACACAGAGACATGTATCAACCAATCAAAGTTGAGAATTCGTGCTGATTTCTAGTGACTTAAGCTGACGGCACGGTTGGATCTATTTTTAGTGATCCATGTTGTTCAGATGAGTCGGCCCGTTTTCTAGATTTAAATCTGTTTGGTTTGGATGACTTCATTACGAATGATCTAAACAAATTAATATGGGCAGGACGCTACTCAGTATTCCAAGTCGTTAAGGTGGTGGGTAGTATTTTGTGAACCATACCATTCTTTGTATGACTTGACCCATTTTCTATGATCCAACCGCCTACACGAACGTATTGATTATAATGATCTAAACCATTCATATGACTAGGGCTATATTATTGATCCAAATCATTGATATTGCTATGCCAATCTCATCCAAGGCGTTCATGTGATTGGGCCAGTTATATACCTAGTCTTGTATTTGCTATCTTAATAAGTTACTATGGTCCCAATGATTTTAGACGGGATGCATGGTTAGGCCTATTTTCTGTGATCCAAACCTCGCATACGACTCATCCAGTTTTCTGAATTCTAGACTGTTTTGTTTGGATGAACACATTATCAATGATCTGAACCTTTCATATGACTAGGCCCGGACTCAATGATCGAAATCGACAATGTGAAGGGCTAATTTCTAGCGATTTTTACCATTCATCTGATTGTGAGAATATTTCTAGTGATCCCCAAACAATTCATATGACTAGACTTGTTTATTCATCTAAATCATTACCATTGTGCGGCAACCTAATTTAAGTCGTTGATGTAGTTGGGCTAGTGATGTACTATGTCCCTTATATAGCGAGGATGGTAGGTTAATATGGTTCCAATGATTCAACCATTATACACGGTTGGGACTATTTTCAGTGATCTAAATTGTTTTAATGAGTCATCCAATTTATGAATTATAAGACCATTTTGTTTGAATGAACTCGTTATCAGTTATTTGAACCAATCATATGACTAGACCCATACTCAATTATCTAAATCGGCAATGTATAGGACTAGTTTTCACTGATCTATACCATTAATATGATTAGAGGACCATTTATGGTGATCCTAATTGTTCTTATGACTTGACCATCATCTATCATCAAATTGTCCATATGACAACTCATTCTAATCATCCAAACATTAATATGACTAGGTCCACATTAATCGATCCAAAGCGTCAATATGGTCGGGCATGTCTTTCATCATCTAAGCCATTCGTATGACTAGGCAAATCATATACACAGAGAATTGTATCAACCGATCGAATTTGTGAATGTAGTCGTGCCGATTTCTAGTGACCAAAGCTAACTCTATGGTTGTACATATTTTTAGTGATCCATGTTGTTCAGATGAGTCAGCTCATTTACTACATTTTAATCTGTTTGGTTTTGGATGAACTCATTTCCAATGATCAAAACAAATTAATATGGGCAGTTCGGTACTCTGTATTCCAAGTTGTTAAGGTGTTGTGTAGTATTTTGTGAACCATACCATTCTTTGTATGGCTTCACCAATTTTCTATGATCCAACTGCCTACATGAACGTACTGATTAAAATGATCCAAATCATTCATATTATCACGCCCCAAACCCAGGAATCGGATTCACAAGAATTCCGATCACCGAATCTGGTGTCGATAGCCTCCGTAGTACCCCATTCTCGGCTCCCAGCACTCATATGCCAAGTTCCGATACTGTGATCCTACAAGGAGGATTTTCCAACGTACATTTCTCATAAAAAGCATAACCACAAGTTTACCCAAATCACAAAAACAACATCATTATCACATATCCACTAATATAAACTTGAATACAATGCTAAAAGGGGAAATACATATGTCAAAATAAAATCAAAACTCTAAAAGTCAGCTACATGCTCCAAGCTTCACGCTGCTGCAATCTAACATCACCTGCACGCATCTGTCGTGCATAAGCTTATAAAAAGCTTAGTGGGCGGTGAAAGTGTGTGCAGAAGGTAAGTGCCAAGTAAGCAATATCAGAGTAATCAGAGTAAGAGAAAGTACTGACAAGTCCATGAGTCATACAATATCAGGGTACAGAATGCAAATCAGCTATGCAAATGAGGAGTTAAATCGAACCAAATATTAGATGTCGAGGATACAATGTCATAAATCATACAATACCGAAATAAGCGGAAATATATAAGTAAGTCTATGAGTGCCATCAGCCGTACCAAGGCTATGCGATGCAAGACATGAGTACTAACGGCCATATCAATGCAGAAACATGGCAATCCAAAATGTTAAGTACTACGGATGTAATGTAATATGCGATGCGAATGAAATGACCAAGCTGGAGTGAAGTTGGGATGATAGTACGTAGTATCGCAAGCTATGGGGTCCATCACAAAGGACTTCTATTCAAACCAGTCTCATACCTAAATTTGGATAGTCAGACACAATGTGGTAAACTCCTGGTCTCAGGTTAGTCGCGCGCCCAACCGAAATCTTGGCCATGCAAAGGTATACAATAATTAGTTGCGCACCATCAGCCCGAGTGGATAGTGAATGAAATGAATGCATGAGTATGTAACTCCTACTCAATAAGTCCACATATTAGTACGGTTCCTCTCTGAAAAATCACCGGTGCCTATTACACTACAAACCAGATTGCCGCCCCATAGCGCGCAATAAGGTGAGTGGAAGAGACCTCACTATCTGCCTGCCAATATCGGGCCCGGCTCGTCGATAGCGAACCCATTCCTCGAGTTGGTCAGACTCAGCCTAACATTGCCCCCTCCTCTCGGGCAGGTAAGGCCGTACCCCCTTCCAACCCACCACGACACAGTGGGAGACGCGGCCAACGGTATATGGCCCTCATGCGCTCATGCATCCACTTGGTTTAGACGTTGGAGCAACCTCTGGAACCAAGAGGGTTTAGGAACTTTCACCCAGGGATATCTATAGCACCCCATATAGAACAGATTTTTAGTGTCCCGTCTGGCCATCCACGATATGCCTGTAGAGGCTATGGCCCAAATGTAGCTAGGGCACACAATGCAAGATGCATGAGCCATACAATCCAGTCATGCATCAATCATGCGCATATCATGCGCTCATGTGAGATAACCTCTGCCTAACAGGAAGTCTCATAACAATCTGCCTAATGACATATGCAATGGTCAACCACATCTCATAAGAAACATGCAGATAATGCGTATGGACATGTATCATGATGCTATACAGTCACATACTCATAATCGGTATCAATAACCGGTATCAACAATCGGCCTCGACAATGTGGACGTTTAACTAACATTGCCCCCAAGGAATGACTCACACAAAGCCAAACATATAATGGGCTCACGGCCTCACACAAAGGCCTAATATACAGCACAATGGGCCTTACTTAAGGGCCATATATACACAACGGTGGGCCTTGCTCATGGGCCTCAAATACATGACATTTGGGCCCTACATATGGGTCTCGGATATGTCAAACGGGTCATGCATTATGAGCCTAATACATATCACAATGGGCCTTGCCTATAAGCCATGAATTCATCACAATGGGCCTTGCCCATAGGCCATAAATACATCACACTAGGCCTCAACTACGGGTCACGTATGTATCATATAGGTCTTGACAATCGGCCTCGGCAATCGAAATTGGCCTTAACAATCGGAATTGACACTTGGAATCGGCCTCGATACTTGGACTCATATACATCAAATAGGTCACGACAATCGGAATCGGTAAATCGGCCACGTCAAACGGAATCGGCAATCGGTCATGATAATCAGCCTCGATCGCTAATCGGCAATCGGCCACGACAATTGGGATCGATCAATAATTAGAATCGGCAAATCGACACGGACAACCAGCACATAAACAGGGCAGAGTCCATAGATGAACAGTCGATCAACCATGAGCCATCCGTTCATGGTGAATGAGGCCCACTTATTTGGGTTAACCCACTAAGGGAATGATGAGAATGGGTCTAACAAGGCCTAAGGGAAGGTCACACTGTGGACATCCAACCATCATTGCCCATCAATGTGGACATCTAACCAACATTGCTCCCAAGGAGTGGCCTACATAGGGCCAAACATATAGTGGGCCAACGACCTCATACAAGGGTTTAATATACATCACAATGGGCTGAATACACGGGCCTAATATACATCACCATGGGCCACAACCCATGGTCCTTAAATACATCATAATGGGCTACGACCCATGGACCTCAATATACATCTCAATGGGTTGGGTCCTGCTCATTCCAAATGGGTCCATCAATGGACAACTTAGATAAAACACATACATCACGTGGGGGCCACATGAATGGACGGTGCGAACAACACATTACAAGGTGGCCCTATCATATGGGCCTCAGAATACAAGGCAAGTGGGCCCTGTCACATGGACAAAAATACAAACAGGTGGGCCCCGCACATGGGCTAAAAATACATCATGATGGGCCTCATAGTTAAGCCGCGCCAATGGGCCTAATACATATCACAATGGACCTTTCCATCTGGGCCGCAATTTCCTCATAATGGGCCTTATCCCGTGGGCATCAAATACATCACACTGAGCCACACAGCAAGTGGGCTCTGCACAACCAGCAGGTGGGCCTACACCTCCCAAATGGGCCCACCGGATGAACAAAATGGATGTACAACACATACATCAAGGTGGTGTCCACGTCATATGGATGGACAGATGAAACACGTACATCAAAGGTGGGGTCCATGACCATGTCCAGGGATGGATGATGTGGATACAATAAATACATCGAGGTCGTCGCCACCGTCCAGACCACTGGACAATGTAGATACACAATACATACATGGAGTATGGGGTCCACAACACCATCCAAAGGTAGTTCAGCACTGTCCAGACATTTTGGACGGTGTGGATCAAAATATACATCATGGCTGGTGTCCACAGCGCCATCCAACCTATCCAGCACCGTCCAAACATTGGACGGTGTGGATCAAAACACATACGCCAATGCAGGGCCCCACAACACCATGTACAGTGTAGATACATCACATAGATTACGGTGAGTCCACGTCCACACAGCTGGATAGCTTGGAATAAACAGATGGACAGTGCAGACATAATACATATACATCATGGTGGATCCCACCGTCCTTGCACTTGCACTGGACGATGGATACCACACGTGTGGAGTGGGTGGGAGCTCACCGTCCAGATGTTGGACGGTGAGAATGAGAGACATACATCATAGGTGGGTCCCGGGCGGTTGAGATATAACACATATCTCATGATCAGATCAGCAGAATTTGCTGACGTCACAACTACATGGGGCTGGCCCACCGTCCATCAGACGGGCGGTCTGGATAGTAAACAGATGAACGGTGCAGGTGAGATCCAAATCTCAAGTGGGCCCCATGTGGATGGACCACCACATCTATATATATATATATATATATATATATATATATATATATATATATATATATATATATATATATATATATAAACATCAAATGTACAGATGGTTGGACGTACGTCTGGACGGTTTGACGGTGGAATGGAGCCCACAGAACTGGCTAACAATCCAGCAGCTGTATGCTGCTGGACGTTCAACTGATGGACGGCCCGGATTCATACGTCATCAAGGTGGAACCCGCATAGATGGACGGCTGGGATACAACATATACTTCAGGTCCAGGATCCCACAGGGCCAGCTGATGTCATCAGCTATATAGCTGGTGTGTAACAGGCCACCGTCCAGATGGACGATCTGGGTGGTAACAGGGTGGGGCCGTTGGAGTTTGGTGACGTCAATGCGCCAGCTCTATAGCGGGTGTAGTAGACCAACCAATCTGCTCCCAGCAGCAGGTGGGTCCCACGTGGGGCCACCATAATGTTTACTTTCCATCCAATACATTGATAAGGTCACACGGACCTGGATGCAGGGAAAACAACAAATTTCAATTTGATCCAAAGCTTTATAATACCAAAAAGGGTTTCAATGGTTGACGTTCAAGTCCCGCTGTTTCCTATGATGTGGGCCATCTGAGCCACGTATATGGCTAAAATTTGGAGGGGGGCCCACTACAGGAAGGGGCCCACCGTATGCATGGGGTGGATGTTGAATACACATCATGGTGGGGCCCACGGCTGGACCATGGTCCTGTTGCCCGCCCGTCATACAGTGACGCCAGCAGCGTCTGCTGCAGCAGGCGCTGCAACATTATTTTTTTATTTTTTGTCTCTTGAAAACTCAGTTTTTCTGAGGTTTTTCTGTGGTAGGGCCCACATCAGGGGAATCCACCCTAGCCACTGCATTCCATGGCCCGATACCGTCTAAAAGAGTCCAATATCCAGTATATTTCAGTGTACTAAAACATCAGGGTGAGTTTTAACGGTGAAAACCACTATTTCCTATGCTATAGCCCGCCAGAAAATCGGATTGGCCAAATATTTCGGGTCAATGCCTAAAATGGTCTGGGAAAAAGGATGAACGACGTGGATTGAATTTATACATCAAGGTGAGGCTTGCATTAGTGTGCCACTCAAAAACTCATATATATATATATATATATATATATATATGTATATATATATATATATATATATATATATATATATTATTTTTGTTAGCTTGTCAGTATATGCACTCCTTGTCAGTACACACCCCATTCTCATCACGTCCAGCGTCCAGAGACGCTGGACGGCATGGTAAACATATGGATCGTGGTGGGTCCCACACGGACATGACCCACATTTCATTAAGGTGGGTCCCACATTGTAACAACCCGGATTTTTTCCAACCTAGAATTAGACGTCCTTAGGCAATGGGTCGCTCCTGACACCTTATTAACCTGTCAGAACTCAATCCCAAAGTCTAAAACCACTTTTGAACCCATTTCCTTCATAAATCTCACCCTTCACCACCTTGATCTTTCAATTTTTCCTAAGTACTTTCACCCTAGACACTATCTTAAACTATTATCGTAAACTAGCTAAGTAGTACAACTTGGATCACTCTATATACAGACTACAAAGGACTAACTACCACCTCAGATGGAAATCACTTAGGATTAAATCCTTTAGAAAATTGACAAAATTAACTAAGTGCTAAACTAGATTAGCCATGAAATTCATTTGAATCGCTTTAAATATGATCTGCAAGACCCAAAACTTGTATAATCATTGACGCTAGGTTACCCTAAAATCTAGGATCAAACTCATTACCCGACTGCTCTCGGGAGCACGTTGAAACTCCGTATCAGATCTGGACCGCACATCGGGAGTCCGAATAATATGAGGTTAAGGAATTAGGACCGCCTCGCTGGGTTTGACAACCATCTCGGAAATCAGACGCAATAGTGTCTCACGGCTGTTCGCTTGAGTCCGGAGAGGAGTGTGAAAACACATGTTTCCTTTACAAAATAAATATCTGGAATAGTGATCTGAGACTTGATACTTGCGGTCAATTTATAAGCAACCAGACCGTCAGAATCTGACCCAGATACATCCTCGGATCAGGAAAAATTTCATAAACATTTACATGTACTTGAAAATTTCATAAACATTTACATGTACTTGGAATTTCGGATCGAGACCTACTGACCGTTGAACTGAAACTGGTCCGCCAAGCGTGATCTGGGAATCCGACTGAGACGAAAACTTAACTCCACGTAGATCCAAGGTTAGTGGGCTTAAGTTCGACCTTTGGCTCAAGGAAGCCCACCAGAAGTCCTCTGTTGAGCTGAAACAAAGCCGCTTTGGCTATAGCCTAAGTATACCTTGACCTTAAGTCCATTTTGGAGACTTTTTAGGCTATATAAGGACCTTAGAAACCTCTCTCTCACAGCCATACAAATTTGAGAGAAACCTTAGAGAGAGAAGAGAGAAACGAGAGAGAAAGTGTGGGAGATGTGGGAGAATCTCCCTGCCATGCTCCCCTGTCGCTACACAAGCTGCACCATCCTATTCTCATCGCTTTCCCGGCGATTCCGGTGTCATTTCTAGATAAGAAACCCTAACCCTAATGTGTTTTGGGGTTTAGACAGTTGTAGGTTATGAAATAGCTAACCTATTTCATTCTATAGGTTACCAAACTGCCGAATACGGAGCTTGGCAAACCTATCAACTTCGTTACAATTCTACGACAAAAGGTGAGAACTTTAGGTGTATAGGTTATGGTTTTCAACGCTTTCAATGTCAGATAATGATAGATTCATGATCTGCATGCAATTGCACATGTACAAAGTGTTTTCCGTTTTCTGTTTTGATTAAAGTTGTAGAATATGAAATTTTACATATTCTAGGTATTCGTAAAAAATACCGTATACGTATATTTTTTTTGAAAATGTGTTTGACATGATTAATTGTTATATGAATATATGATGTATGGATAAAATACTTATTTGGCGAAAGGATTCGCCCAAATACATGTTTTACTAATATACATATATATATGTAGAAATACTGTATTGTAGAAAGAGCCGTATACATATATATTTTAGAGATGTGTTTTCCATGATTATTTGTTGTATAAATATATTATATATGCGTAAAATACTCGCTTGGCGAAAGGACTCGTCCTAATACATGTTTTCTAATATACACTAAGTATGTTAAAATAGTGTATGTTAAGTGTTTGTGAAAATACTTGTGTGAGTAAGTGTTGGATGTTGATGCCTTAGGAGGGTGTTGAGATGAGATTCTCAGCTACCTTAGAGACATGTATGATTTTCTCCATGAGGTTGTTTACTTAAACCATTTACTTTTGCAATATATGTGTTTGTATTCCTATTTATGTAGTGCATTATAACATGCTTTATAACATGCTTTATGACATGCTTACTAACATGCTTGAATTACTTGTTTATCATGCTTTACTCCACATGCTACTAATAAGGTTTGATTGAGTTTGGGACTATGTCTATAGTCCAGATAGTCGGTATTAGACTTGAGATTGTGGTTGAGTTTCATGTCGCTACGTAAGATGTGTTTGACGAACCCGAGTCGTACGTCAGTTGGCGATAGTGGTTAGGCCACGCGAAGTGCTTATGCACTTCATGTCGTTCAGTTGATCGTGCGCTCGAGCTAGTCAGGCTCGTTAAGTAACCCGATATGTCTAATGTATGTTCACCATGTTTGGTCGCTACTGCTTGAACCTAGGGTACCAAACTTACTAGTGGAATCCCGTTAACCATGGTACCTCGATCCGCTAAGACTCATGAGTCGGGCATGGTGGTATGGGACACTGTGGTCGAGCTGTCGGCCTACGCTGGGGCCACGTGCCTCCCCGTAGTGACCAGTGAGCAACCAGACTCGTGAGCCAATTATGGTGGTATGGGACACTATATTCGAGCTGTCGGCCTACACTGGCGTAGCCTGGCTGTGGTCCCCAGTCGGGTTGCATCCGAGTCCCATTGTCAATAAGTGGACTAGTTGGGCTTCGAAAATAGACTGCCAGTTAGTAGGACGTTAGTGGAGTGACCTCGAGCATACTCTGAATTTGCGGTGAGGCGACGAGTTTTGCCGCTGTGTAGAGAGTATGAACTAAGCCTGTTTCTGTATAGTGATGAATCGTTAAAGAGGTGATGGGGGAGTGGTGTAACCTTTGTGCGTAATAGCCCTGACAGCCTTTGCAGTGATCTAAAAAACACACCATCGTCTGAGATTAACTAGGACTGACGACCCTAGAATGGATCATGTTTGGGAATGATACAAGGGAGGTACCTTAGTTTCCCAATCCTGCTGTTTGAAATGGACTAATAAAAAAACTCGGTAATCATGCTCATCATGCATTGCATGTGCCTGGAAGATGTAGAGCACTGAGGGATGAAAGCATGCCGCGAACGTAATCGCACGAGGGAGGGTGTGGTGAGGGCATCCATCATGACTGCATTCATACTTGCATTAATAAGAGTAGTTAAGAGTGTTTGATTGTACTACTTTATCATTACCGCTTGACTGTATTGATAACATGTTAACCTATGCTTTACTGTTCCACTGAGTTAGCTACTCACTCCCACGTTACGGGACGGTGTTTTAAAACACCCACCAGACCCTGTATCAGATGCAGGTATCACTGGAGCACAGGAGACTGAGCCCGACTTCTATGACGATCAAGAGGAGTTCTCCTACATGCAGTTCGCTGGAGGCTTCGCATAGTCTGTCCAGTACTACGGGGCTACAGAGTTGATAATTGCAGTTGTACTATTTTGACATTTTGATTCAGAACCAACACACACACACACACACACACACACACACACACACACACACACATATATATATATATATATACGGTGACTCAGTTCGGTGACTCAGTTAGTGTTCATACTCCGGAGATTGAGAATGTTTTGTTTATATATATATATATATATATATATATATATCTATATATACCTTTCAGTATTCCGCTTACGCTTTATACATGGATTTGGAGTATGAATTACTGTTTTGGTAGAGTCTCACTCACGTTTATTGTACTAACACAGACAATATTTAATCATCATTATCTATGTTGCATAAGTGATGTTCTGGAACTCGAGAGTTGAGTTACTACTCGACCCTCGATTTTTTGGGATGTTACACACATAAACGTGGCCCACCTGGTTTGAATCAATCTGATACTTGTATCTTTCCACCACCATAAGGTAGGGTCTACATGACATGGACGGTTTGGATAAGACATACATCATGGTGGGTCCATTTGAGTGGGCCACACATCACAAAAAAAATGAGAAAGAGAGAGAGAGAGAAGCACCCACCTTTAAAACTACTCCTTCTTCCGCACTAGGGCAATCTAGTTCTAAGGAGAAAGAATCAATGGTTGAGATTGGATTTTGGAGGTTGGATGATGGGGTATGAAGCTTCATGGTGGGTGGAAAATGGAGGGAAGGTTGGACGTGAGTTGCTCTCATGGAGCTTGGGGAGAAATGAGGAAGAGAGAGAGAAGAGAGAGAGAGAGAGAGAGAGAGAGAGAGAGAGATATGATAGGTGAGAGATGTGAGTGATGGATAGGTGTACTTGGTGAGTGGAGAGAGAGTGTGTTAACTTTAGGGGTTACTTGGGGATGGGTGTTTATACTTGACATGATGGGATGGAGTACTTGATTGATGTGATTGATAAGATTGATGTGATGTTTTCTAGGGATTGCAATGCGCGGCATTTATCCTCGAACTGGACGCGGGCCCACATCTCTTGGCCCGGGTATCGCTTAGGCACTCGAGTCACGGCATTGGAATCGCGGCGACGGCGCGGTTGCTAAGGTACCAGTCTTAGGTTGAGTCGACTCGGGTTGACGGCGTGTGAATCAGGGTCGCGCGAAAACGCCAGTTAAGAGTCGAAGGTTGCCAAAATTCGACCGGGAAGACCGCGGAAGCCTACGGGTTGGGATACCGATTTTACACATATGACTCGGCCTGTATTATTGATCCAAATCATTGATATTGTTGGGTTAATCTCATCCAAGGCGTTCATGTGATTGGGCCAGTTATATACCTAGTCTTGTAGTAGCTTTCTTAGTAGGTTACTACAGTCTCAATGTTTTTAAACAGGATGCATGGTTAGGCCAATTTTTTCTGATCTAATCTTTTGACAATCTTTCCCTAACACCTTAACCCTAGGAGCACCGTGAGTCATCGAATCATCATAATGTACGGACTATTATCTCTCTTTTATCGACCCTTGAGGGTCTTAATCAATGATTAGTTGCTTGTAGATGAATTTGTGCATGCTAATATGGTAACATTTTGATTTTTGTTATAATATATGCTATTAGTTAGATATGGATGCTCACATGTTCGATGAAATGTCTAAGTGGTAGAATGTGTTGCTTTGTTAATGCTCGCATGCTTAATTTATTGTGTAAGTGATTGTATTACTTTATGCATGCTCACATGTTTGATTTAATGCTTTAGTGAAGGTAATACCCTATGGATACTCATGTGTTCGATGAAATGCCTAAGTGGTTACATAGTGAAACTTATGTTATAATTGTGTGATGTAGAGTTTAGTCCATAAAAATACTTAGGATTGCTAAGATGTTGTGTTAGTCGATAAATCACCCAAATCAAAGGGTGGCCCGAGTTAGGTCAGCTACCCTAGGCATGTTCGATTAACCCAGGCCAAACATAGACGACCGACAGTAGGTGAACTACACGGGATGCTTGCGCCCAATGCCAGTTATGCTGGGGTTCTCCCAGGTCAATCATATTAGTCCACTACCCCATTGATCATGTATGTTCACAATGTTGGATTTGGCGTTATAGTCGCTTATGAGGGAGTGTTAGCATGTGCGAAATAGGCATTGAAGTCGCTTGTGAGGGAGTGTTGGATTGTAAGGCGCATGCATCATTTCATAATCTTATTCATGCATTTAACAAAAGTATTAGGAATTGTTTGATTTTTTATTTTTATCATTACCTACGCTGTTTGGGTTGATAATATGTGTAACTTTGAACTAATGAAACCATTGAGTTAGCTACTCACTCTCACCTGGGACGGTGTTTTAAAACACCAACAAAGCATACAATTGATGCAGGTACTAGTGAGACCTTAGATGGGTAGTCTTAGATCGGCTTGTGCCACCACCGTTATGTTTTGGAGGATTGGGCGTAAACTGAAAACTTTACATTTTAACGATCATGAATATGTTTTTTGTGGCTTGTATAATCATCATTTTAGCTGTAACATCCCGGATTTTTGACAACCTGGAATTAGACGTCCTTAGGCAATGGGTCTCTCCTAACACCTTATTAACTTGTCAGAACCCAATCCCATAATCTAAAAATCACTTTTTAACCCATTTCCTTCACAAAGCTCACCTTTCTCCACCCTGTTCTTTAAATTTTTCAAAGTACTTTCACATTAGACGCTGCTCTTTAAGTTTAGGTGAGGAAGAACAATACTTAAACTAAAACTTACTGTAAATAGTAAATACATAAATAAAATGGGCTTGTGACCCTTAACCTTATGGAGTCATCGACGAATAGGTTATTTAGAAACATCAGCCTTTTCTGCCTTACGACCTTATTCTGTTATGATTAGGGCGTAATTTAATTAAGTGCTAATAGCTTGAACCACCTTCTATACAAACTACCAAAGGCCCGAGTATCACCTCAAGCCGAAATCCCTCAGGACCAAATCCTTTAGAAATTAGGCAAGAATTAGCTAGTGTTAAACTAGAGTATCTGTGAAATTAACACCAATCACTTTAAATATGATCTGCAAGACCCAAAACTTGTAGAATCATTGACGCTAGGTTATCCTATAATCTAGGATCAATCTCATTACCCAGTTGCTCTCGGGAGCATATTGAAATTCTGTATCAGATCTGGACCGCACGTCAGAAGTCTGATTAACGTGAAGTTAAACGGTTAGGACCGCCTTGCTGGGCTTGACAACCATCTCGGAAATCAAATCCAGATAGTGTCCCAGTGCTATTCGCTCAAGCCCGGAGTGAAGAGTGTGAGAAAACGTAGATTTATTTAGAAATCAAATCTCATTTAAGTAATCTAAGACTTGTCACTTGCGGGCCAAATATAAGCAATCAGACCGTCGGAATTTGACCCAAATACACCCTCGGATCAGGAGAAATTTTATACACATGGCAGTGTACTTGTGGCCCTGATCGAGTCTCAGTGACCGTTGAACTGAAACTGGTCCGCCACGGGCGATTTGTAAATCCGATCGGACCGAAAACGTAACTCGACCTAGATCCAATGTCTGTGAGCTTAAGTCCGACCTTTGGCTCAAGGGGGGCTTCCAGAAGTGCTCTGTTGAGACGGAACAGTCTCCCTTTGGACATAACCTAAGTATACCTTGGCCCTGAGTCTAATTTGGTGAGTTCTGGACCTATATAAGGACCTTAAACCCTCACTCTCTCATTCCATACGAATTTGAGAAAACCTAGGAGAGAGAAGAAAGAAAAGAGGGAGAAAGTGTGAGAGATGTGGGAGATTCTTCCTGCCGTTCTACCCTGTCGATTTACAAGCTTAACCATCGCTTTCTAATCGCTTTCCCGGCGATTTCGGCTTCGTTTCTAGGTAAGAAAACCCTAACTCTAACCTATTTTAGGGTTTAAATTGATTCAAGTAGCGAAATAGCTAATGTATCCCGTGCTATAGGTTGGTATACTGCCGTAGACGAAGACTTAGAGATTCTATCGACTCCGTTACGCTTCTACGGCGTAAGGTGCGGACTTTAGATGTATAGGTTATGGTTTTCAACGCTTTCAATGTCAGATAATGATAGATTCATGATTTGTATGCTATTGCACATGTACAAAGTGCTGTCCGTTTCGTTTTTCGGTTATACGTTAACTATGTTGAATATACTATATTCCTCGTATTTGTACAAAGTACCATATACGTATAAATTTTAAAAGTATGTTTACCATGATTAATTACTGTATGAACATGCTATATATGTGTATAATACTTACTTGGCGAAAGGGTTCGCCCTAATACATGTTTTTACTAGTATATGCTATGTATGTTGAAAGAGTGTATCCTAAGTGTTTGTGAAAATGCTTGTAAGAGTAAGTACTTAGAGGATTGTGCTTTAGGTAGGTGTTGAGATAGGATTCTCAGCTACCTTAGAGATGTATATGATTTCCTCCATGTTGGTTGTTTAATTTAACTGCTTACTTATGAAATATATGTGATGTATTTCTTGTTTATATTGTGCTTTATAACATGTTTTATAACATGATTGTTAATATGTTTGAATTACTTGTTTATTTAATTATGCTCTGACTACTTCACATGTGAAGTAGCATGTTCCATGCACGGAATCGTTACACTACTCCCCCATCACCCTTCACGGCTTTTATGGAATACTTGTTTGACTACTTGTATTCCATAAAAGCCGTGAAGGGTGATGGGGGAGTAGTATAATGATTTCGTGCAACAGCCCTTGCAGCCCTAAGCGGACAATATTGGATATTTGACTGTATGATTTAAAATTTTGATCCATTACTGCTTTAACTGTTCCGTAATTAAATGTGATTGGGGCTATTGTATAGTCCAGGCAATCGGTAATGGGATTGAATTCGTGGCTGAGATTTATTGGCCACGTGAGATGCGTTCGACGAACCCGAGTCGTACTTCGATTGGCGATAGTTGTTGGCCACGCGAAGTGCTTATACACTTCATGTCGTTCAACTTCTCGTGCGCTCGAGCTAGCCGAGCTCGTCAAGTAACCCGATCTGTCTAATGTATGTTCACCATGTTTGGACGCAACTGCTTGAACCTAAGGTACCGAACTTACCAGTGCAACCCCATTAACCTTGGTACCTCGATCCACTAAGACTCATGAGCCGGGCATGGTGGTATGGGACACCGTGGTCGAGCTGTCGGCCTACGTTGGGGCCATGTACCTCCTCGTAGTAACCAATGAGCAACCCAGACTCGTGAGCCGAATATAGTGGTATGGGACACTGTATTCGAGCTGTCGGCCTACACTGTTTTGATGGGTGATGGGGGAGTGGTGTAACGATTCCGTGTAACAGCCCTGGCAGCCCTGACCGTACCCAGTGTAGTGACCTCGAGCATACTCTGAATCTGTGGAGAGGCGACGAGCCTTCCCATAGTAAATAGAGTATAAACTAGGCCTGTATTGATAAGGTGATGGGGGAGTGGTGCAACGATTCCGTGTAACAGCCCTGACAGCCCTTGCAGCGACCTAGAACCACACTATCATATGAGATTATCTAGGATTGACGACCCTAGAATGGATCATTGTTTGGGAATGATACAAGGAAGGTACCTTAGTTTCCCAATACTGCTGTATGAAAAGGACTAATAACAACTCGGTAATCATGCTCATCATAGCACTGCATGTGCCTAGAAGATGTGGAGCACTGAGGGATGAACGCATGCCACGAACGTAAGATGGTGTCGCACGAGGGAGTATGTTGGCGAGGGCATGCATCATGACTATATTTCATCCTTGTATTAATAAGAGTAGTTAAGATTGTTTGATTGTATTGCTTTATCATTACTGCTTGACTGAATTGATAACATGTTAACATATGCTTTATTGTTCCACTGAGTTGATCACTCACTCCCACGTTATGGGATGGTGTTGTACACACCAACCAGACCCTGTTGTAGCTGTAGGTGATGGCGATGCTTATGAGGCAGAGCCAGACTTTTGCGACGACGAGGATGCCTTCTTGTATATGTTGTATTCTGGCGGCTTCATGTGAGCCGTGTCTTGATCGACGGGGTTACAGGGTTGCTGATTAGATACCATTACATTTGTTTGTATATTTTGGACTTGCACATGTAATTATTTAACCTGGCAATGTTATCACACTCTAGAGACTCACCACAGTCTATATATTTATATATCTATCACAGTCTTCCGCTTGCAATTTAACTGTCTCTCGAGTATGATATCTTGTTTTGGTATAATCCCATTCATGTTTCAATGCTCTCATCATAATCATCATTATATGTGTTGCATAAGTGATGCGTTGAAACTCGGGAGCTGAGCTTTGCTCGACCCCCGATTTTCAGGGCGTTACATTGGCGGACACCACTTTTCAATTATACTTTGACTGTTTGCCCTATATTTATTAATTTTTGTTATCTTTATCTTGCTTTGGTTCCGCTAAACTGAATTATACAACTCTGATTCTATAGACTTAATGTGAATTAGAATGAGGACACATGTGCATTTTATTAAGTTAACATCTGGGAACTCGGGATCAGAGTCTATGTAATCGGGTGCCGATTTTCGTGGTGTTAATTGGGTCTACCATTTTGTGATTCAAATCGTTAATATTGTAAGGTGCCTACTATCATTATATATATATATATATATATATATATATATATATATATATATATATATATATATATATAAAGGTCGGGCCTATTTCAGTGATCCAATTAATATGGTAGGGCTTGTTTGCAATGATCCAATGGTTAATATTGATTAGGAACATTTTCACCCATACAAATATTCGATATGGTTGGGCCATTCCAAGTGATTCAAATCGTTCATTTGATTAGGCCTATTGTAAGTGATCCAGACCCTTTATATCATTGTGGCATTTTTTTGTGATCTAAATCCTTCATCTGATTGAGGTCATTTTAATGATCTGAACGAATATATGCTGAGGCCTGTGTTCACCAATCAATTCCGTTGATTATTAATAACCCTCATTAGATGTGGTAAGGACAAAAATTATTAGTGAAGCAATCTTGACATATAATATTTTGTTATTTTATAGTTAAGTGTGGAGTTATTTTTCTTGACTAATTGTTCATCTGGCTAACCTATATTCAACGATCCAAATTGTTAATATGATTGGCTAACCTACCACGGTTGATCCAAACCCTTCATATGATTTGCTAGTTTCCGGTGATGCAGACCTTTGACATGCTTGGGCCATTTCAATTGATTTAAACTGTTAATATGATTGGGCTTATACTTAATGATCCAATGCTTCATATGATTGGAGTTGCTTTTAGTGATCTATGCTCTAAATATCATTGAGGTCGTTTTTTGTGATACATTATATACAATGATCATGCCTTTTAATTGTTCATTGTGATGGATGTTTTTAAATGGAGGTTAATTTCAATGAATGAGATGTATGAAGAAATGCATGAATATATCTATGAGGTCTACCAAAAATTCCAATAGGTGATACAGTATGTACAATGATAATGCCTTTTAATTGTTAATAAGGAATAAACTATGGGGAAGATGATCATATACCATGTCTATTCTTTTTTTGTATGGTCATACACAACTCCACCATGGGCGACGACGTTCGTTTGACTTGTGGGAAGAAAGACGGTTCTAACGATCAATAATTTGTAAAGTTCCCTTATCCTCCCTAACATGTATAATGTGTATGTGAGATGTAGAGTCAATTAATCACCACTTCATTCATTGCATGTTTGCTTGAAAGATGTGAGACTACTTTCTCAATGCCCTCCATACAAAGTTAGGCGAAGCAGATTTATGTTGTGGACCTTCTGTGGTCTTGACATTCAAGAGGGGTGGAAAAAGTGGGGAAAGCTTTGTGGAGATTTATTTTTTAAGCTTTGTGGAGATTGATTTTTTATAGATGTTTTTAGAATAGGATGTGGTCGTTAGGGAAATTAAATGTATTTTTTGGGTTGGGCAAAGCCAATTAATCCTGCTAATCTCTCATATGTTTTTCAAATGTATAGGTGGGTTGTTTTCTTTTGTGCATTTTGTGGGATTTTAATAAAGCTCTCTCAAAAAGAAAAAAAAGAAGGTAATTTGAAATGAGCCATAGTTAAATTCTTTTGTTAGTTTTAAGTTTTACTTAAGACAAAAAATACAAAACAAAAAACAAGTAGGAAGGACATAAAAAAAGAAGAAATGTATAAAAGTAAAAAAAAAAAAAAAAAGTATGAAGAATCTAAACTGAAGATGGTGTTTGAGCACGTTTTCCTCGTAGGTGAAAACTAAATGCCCTAATTTTTTTGTTGGAATGACCTTTTATCAATAAATGAAACTCCATATACAGATTAACTTCTTGATCTCTAAAAAATATATTATTTGAAAATATCACTTATGAATAAAAATATTACTAATCTTCATGTTAAGGGTCTTTCCTATTTTGGGATATTATTGATCTTAGTAGGGTTTGATAGTTTACACATATAACTAATTACACCTTAAGCACACAATACACAACTTCACTAAATGCTTAATATCATTCACCTCCAATAGAAGGATAGTCAAATACATACTCAAGGATGAGTGTACTTTAATCATTTTTTCTCATTTTACTTAGATCTTTGAAAGACGTGAGGTTTCACTTCCCAAAACTTGTCACGAGTTTGGGCGAATGGCTTTGGTTGTGGGTTTGCTCCCCATAGATGCGACTGTGATTCCCCTCCCCGTGGATTACCTATCACGAGTAGGGGTGAACGACTTTGGTCATTAGTTTGCTCCCCACAAACACGAGTTTTATTTCCCTCCCTGTGGATTATCTGTTATGAGTTTGGGTGAACAACTTTGGTCATGGGTTTTCTCCCCATGGACACGAGTTCATTTCCCCTCCTTGTGGATTACTTGATGCACATAGTGTAACTAGGGAAGTTTCTTTGTTTTTTTTTTTAATAATCCTTACATCTGGAGACTCGCCACACCTGACCCAACTCGGTGCTGACTCGACCCAACTCGGTGCTGTGACTGGGTCGGACTCACTCTAGGTTAGTCCAGGCCAGACTCGGACTCATATCGGGTCAGGCATGCTAGACTTGGTACCGAGTTAGGTCGAGTTTGGATCACGTCTATTTCAAAACTGGGTCGAGACGGTTCAGCCTTAACTTGATCCGACTCGACTCGTTGCCCTGTTCTACATGCTATATATCAAGGAAATTTTTTGCTTTTAATCCTCACATTAGGATATTCCTGAAATTTTAACATTCAATTTCAGTGTTCACTATTAAGCCTATGCCTATCCACTCCTTTCAAGCTTGATCCCACTCATATAGGTGTATGCTCATGACACTTAATGGTTGAGTTCGATTCCCTCTCCGTGGATTTTCTGATGCACGTGGTTGGCAGGTGATTGCGTGCATCTACAGGTCTCGCCTTAAAGGGACGGGGATTCCCAAAACCCATCACAAGTTTGGGGGAATGACTTTGATCGTGGGTTTACTCCCCATAGATGCGAGTGTGATTCCCCTACCTGTGGATTACTTATCACGAGTTGGGCGAACGGCTTTGGTTGTTGGTTTGCTCCCCATAGACATGAGTTTGATTCCCCTCCCCGTGGATTACCTGTTATGAGTTTGGGCAAACGACTTTGGTGGTGGGTTTGCTTCCCACAGACGCGAGTTCGATTCTCCCCATGGATTACTCGATGCACATGGTGTAACTGGGGAAGTTTTTTTAAAAAATTTATAATCCTCACATTTGGAGACCCGCCACACATGACCCGACTCGGTGCTGACTCGACTCGACTCGACTCGACTTGGTACCTGTGACCGGGTCAGACTTAGTCTGGGTTAGTCCAGGCTAGACTTCAGATCGGGTCAGGCATGCTGGACTTGGTACTGAGTTGGGTCAGGTCTATTTCAAAACCGAGTTGAGTCGGGTCAGCCCTAACTTGGTCTGACTCGACTCGTTGCCCTATTCTACATGTTGTGTATCAGGTAAAGTTTTTGTTTTTAATCCTCACAAGTGGATATTCCTGAAATTTTAACCTTCAATTTCATTGTTCACTATTAAGCTTACACTTGTCCATTCCTTTCAAGCTTGATCCTGCCCCTATAGGTGTATGCTCATGATGCTTAACGTCTGAGTTCGATTTCCTCTCCGTAGATTTTTCGATGCACGTTGTTGGTGGGTGATTGCGTGCATCTGCAGGGAAGGGTCTCGCCTTAAAGGGACGGGGGACACCCTGTCTTTAAAAATAAAAAAATAAAAAAATTCCAAAACCCATCACGAGTTTGAGCGAATGGCTTTGGTCTTGGGTCTGCTCGACGCTTAACGACTGAGTTCGATTTCCTCCTCGTAAATTTTTCGATGCACGTTGTTGGTGGGTGATTGCGTGCATCCACAAGGAATGGTCTTACCTTAAAGGGATGGGGACACCCTGTCTTTAAAAAAAAAAAAAAAAACTTTTCAAAACCCGCCACGAGTTTAAGTGAATGACTTTGGTCTTGGGTTTGCTCCCCACAAACACGAGTTCGTTTCCCCTCTCCGTGGGTTACCGGTCATGAGTTCGAGAGAACGGTTTTGGTCGTGGGTTTGCTCCCCACAGACACGAGTTTGATTCCTCTTCTTGTGGATTAACTGTCACAAGTTTGGGCGAATGACTTTGGTCATGAGTTTGCTCCTCATGGACACGAGTTCGATTCCCCTCCCCTGATGATCCACTTTAAATAATTAAAAAAAGAGAGATCTAATATTGAAGTTCGGGCCAAAGGCTTTAACCGGAAACGTCATGCCATTCATGTAATTCTCTGGTAATCCCCTCTCTGTGGGTTACTGATCATGAGTTCGGGAGAACGGCTTTGGTCATGGGTTTGCTCCCCACAGACACGAGTTCGGGAGAATGGCTTTGGTCGTGGGTTTTCTCCCCACAGACACGAGTTCATTCCCCTTCTCATGGATTAACTGTCATGAGTTTAGGCGAATGACTTTGGTCGTGGGTTTGCTCCCCACAGACACGAGTTCGATTCTCCTCCCTGTGGATAACCAGAAGAATTATATGAACGGCATGACGTTTTCAGTTAAAGCTTTCAGCCCGAACTTCAATATATAGATATCTTTTTTATTTAAAGTAGATCTATCAGGGGTCAGGCCAGCCCAACCCCCCGAAGGGGCTTATAATCTAGTGTCGTTGGTTGACTGACTTTGATTGTCTATAAGTTATTCGCTCGACCAAAAAGCCCATCTACATCCCCTATTCGAATTAGAAATCCTGCCTTGCCTCTTATCACTTCACTCCTTCCCGTGATCATTTTCAGGTTTTGGTTTGTCATAAATGATGGGATAAGGTCCCATGAATGTGCACACGACTTGCTTTTTATTAGACTATCTTCAATAGGCAAAATCACACACCACTTTACGCAAGGGTTGATCAGCCTTGGAATCAAAGTAATAACCGTCGATCTTTAATTAGGATCAAGACAAATAAGAACGGTCAGACTCTTACTCGAAGATGAAGTTAGGCTTGGATAAGGATGTTACTTGGATTAGGAAGTCACTCATAACAAAATGTTTTTTTTAAGCTAAAAATACCGGTGCATCTGTTTCGACAAGGAAACAAATGCGTTTGATTTGGAGAATTATTCAATGATAATAAAGAATTCGATAAGAGAACAATGATCACATTTATTCTGAGTTCATTTACATCCTCGGATTCCCTTGATTCTGAAAACAGAGCATAATCAAAGCAACGAGAAGATAGTCCGATGGCAATTGCGGTAATATTTTGACGCTTTTTGATCTCTAGGGAAGATGGGTTGTGCGGGCTTGAAACCCTTGATCTGACCGTTGAGATCAGTTCCGATCATCTTTCCGTTCATTCTTCCTTGATCTGACCGTTGAGATCAGTTCCGATCATCTTTCTGTTCATTCTTCCTTGATCTGACCGTTGAGATCAGTTTCGATCATCTTTCCGTTCATTCTTCCTTGATCTGACTATTGAGATCAGTTCTGATCATCTTTCTCTTCATTCTTCCTTGATCTGACCGTTGAGATCAGTTCTGATCATCCTTCTGTTCATTCTTCCTTGAAATGTGGAGTGATCATCATCCCTTGAAATGTGGAGGCCATTTGTCTAAGGGTAGGAATACACAGGCCTAGACAGGGAATGTAAAGTGCATGGATCTTACTTCGGGGAATATGGAGTACATGGAGCTTACTTTAGGGAATATGGAATGCATGAAGCTTACTTTGGAGAATATGGAGTGCATGGAGCTTACTTTAGGATAAAAGCTATGCATCAAGACAAGTTCTCTCATAAGGTGGTGCATGAGCTATCTTTTAAGACAACATAAGCCTCTCCTTAAGACAAAAGGAGAGAGAAGTGGCGCATGGGTTATCCATTAAGACAACAAAAGCCTCTCCTTAAGACAAAAGGAGAGAAGTGGCGCATGGGCTATCTGGGGTTTTCTCTACACAAGTGGTTGCGCGGGTTCGTGCGAAGTGATTTTTGTAAGAATGGTTGCGCGGGCTCACGCAAAGGCTTTCTCTGTAGAAGTGGTTGCGCACAGTCCCGCAAAGGCCTTCTGTCTGGACAAGAAAAACCTGTCCTTGGGACAAGCTCCACATGAAGTGGCGCATACACATTTTCCTCCCATTTCATTTGGGCGAATAGGCGCAAAGCCTTTCCATTGCGCGGATGGGTGCAAGGCCTTTTCCATTGCGCGGATAGGCGCAAGGCCTTTTCCTCCGTTACTCGAGGTCGCACAAGGCCTTTCCATTGCGCGGATAAGCGCAATACCTTTCCTTCTCTCTCTCTCTCGTCTTCCTTCCTTCTTATCTCCCTTTCTTCTTGTCTTCTAACTAACCACCTGACCAACCCCCGAATGAGGCATGAGGATGGGTATTTATAGGCCTCTTTATCTTACATAGTGGTGATCACTACCACTTCTCCTTTCACATAATGTCCCACCTCCTCTCTTAAATAATGGTATCCACCAAACTCTCCTTTAAATGGTGGTGTACAACCACTTCTTCCTCCATACAAGCAATATCCATCCATTCTCTTTTTTTTTTTACCAAAACACTCTCGGATACTAATTTTTACCAAAATACCCAGAATACTCCTGAATACTGATTTTTACCGAAATACCCAGATACCCCCAGATACTGATTTTTACCAAAATATCCAGAATACCCCCGAATACTGATTTTTACCAAAATACCCAGAATACCTCCGGATATTGTTTTTTACCAAAATACCCAGAATACCCTCAGATACTGATTTTTACCAAAATATGGAGACACAACCCTGGAAAAGATCCGCACCATGGAATTATCTGACCACTACAATGGAATATTTTTGTGCCTCAACAGATGCCCCCTCGATCCTTCTTTGATTGATTCATGAAATCAAATGGAGGATCGATTTTCTTCCGACCAAAGAACTGAATGAACTGCAACTGAAGGATGACTAGATGATCATGCTTGGAAGATTTGGATGATCGCGCTCGAACGAAAGATTTGGATGATCGCGCTCGAATGGAAGATTTGGATGATCGCGTTCGAACAGAAGATTTGGATGATCGCGCTCGAACGGAAGATTTGGATGATCACACTTGAATGGAAGATTTGAATGATCGTGCTCGAACGGAAGATTTGGATGCCCCTGCCAACAGCATCGAGCGGATGCTTCACTAGAGAGGATAAAATTCTCTTTTCATCAAAACTTGCCACCGTAACAACTGTGATGACTTTGTCCTTGAGTATCTTGGTTAGAGAATTATCTTTCAATGTTGCTGCTGTTGCAACGGTCTCTTTAATCAACTCCTGTGATTCTTTCTTTGAATTCCGTGTCTAGGAAGTTGTTCTTTAATGCTGCTCCTACTTCAATAACTTTTTCGATTGTTTCCTTTATTCATAATCTGCATAACCCAAGCTTCCGAATAATAGTCCTTCCTGCCAAATTGATCGGAATTAGTATCTCAAGACATTATAATTTTTCAATTTAGCTTTATGAAGTATTTATAATTTTGAAATATATTGAAAGCTACTTCTTTTTTTAAGTAGATTGTGATATTCGTAATATGATAATGATTTAATCATTTCATCTTTGTGCTTGTCATTGTGCTTTGCATTCTTTGTATTCTTTATATCGCACTCTTGGAGATGCCATCTCCAACTCCAAAGGTTCAACCACTGAGTCTTTTGTTGAGTCTTTTCTAGTTTGTGCTCCTTAGTATTTCTTCATAGACTTTTCCTTGGATCTTTGCTGATTCTGAAAAATAGACAAGACTTCTTTCAATTTTCATTTAATAACTTTCCAAAGGACATAGAAGTTATTGATGATGATTCTGTTTGTTCTTTGTCTCCATCAGATTTGGTACTTGGAGTCTTGCGATATCATTACTCATAACATATGAATTCCTTCGTCACGCATAAGAGATTATCAGAAAGATCAAGGTATAGATTACTTTGAAGACATAGATCATGCCCCCTTTCCAGGTCAACTTTGCATAAAGATTTCTTCAGAAGATAATATTTCTGAAGTGAAGCCTGCTGATACCCCTAAAGGATGGATAATCTTTACTGTTCCTCTAACGAATCCAAAGAATATATCTGAATTTTTAAATTGTCATGGAGAGAATGATAATTCTTCACTAGTTTATTCTCTGCCCCCTTTGAGAATCTTGTGCGATAATATTTCTCTATTCATCAAGAAGGCGAGAGACAAAAAGACCTTATGGCTCTTGTCAATATATTAATTGACCTTGAAGACTTGAAATTTTGAGTAGATAATTGCCAATATCTTGAAGGCATTTTCTGTTGCTGTAATTCGAACTTGATTCAAAAGAAACACATTTTTGCATGTCGTTTACTTAATATTTAAAATTTTCATCAGGCAATTGCATATTTGAGCATATCTAAAGTGAAATATGTATCTACAACATTTTGAATGCTACACATAGTTTATGCTTTTGAACAATGGAGCTAGTGTATTTTAGACTGGCCATACTTCGACTGGACAAAATTGAACTTGACTTGACTAGACTAAATTGGACTAGATTGGACACAACTTGACTGGATGAGACTTGGGCTCAAAGAGTAATTAGAGTTTACTATCGATTTTGGGCTGGGCTCAAAGAGCAAAGGCTCAAGAGAGCAAGGCTCAAGCGAGCAAAGGCTCAAGAGAGCAAACATAGATTATTGCCAATTTAGAGCTGTTTAAGTCATTGGAGCTTTGTATAGCGTTCATCGTTGTCATATATAAATGATGATGATAGATCTTATGTGTAGTTGGCCGTGGCTTGCCTAGGCTGCCTTAAATGATGAGCTACCATCGCTGTCATCAACTTTATATGTGGTTGGCTATATAATATCCTACTGCCAAAATGGTAAATCGATATTGATATTTCGCCACTGCTAATAATCTTGGCGATTGATGATGACAGCGATAGTTGCTAATCTTGGCGATAATCATCGGAACTTGGCGAATTTGACGAAAATCATTGGCGTGTGGCGATATAATAATCGGCGTTGTGCTCCGTCTTAATATGCCTGATATGCTCGAGAAACTTTGCTTGAAAATTTGCGCGCCCTTTTTATTCATTCATATGAAAAGGAATACATGACTTTGTCTTTTGTAATTGTTTTATCTTTCTACTTGTTATGCCCCCTTTTGATTAGGAAGTATTATTCTGATAATCTTCGCAATCAAAATTATGATGTCGTGATCTTTAACAAGTATGTTGATGTCATATCACCTCCTACCGATCATCCGAAATTAGTATTGCCTCCAGTCGTTGAACTAATCAAGCGTGTATGTACTCTTATTTCTTCTTGCACATAAGCATGACGAACCATTAAGAAATCATTAATATTTTGGAATCGCCATTCTGCTCTTTCTGTCATATTCTTCCATCACAATTTCTCCTCTATTGATCATCTTTTGTAGCTTTTTTCTGAGGGCATTACAATTTTCTGTATGATGCCCAAATGTACGGTGATAATGACAATAATCAATTCCTCTTGTATTCCCAACCTCTTCGAGGTTTTTCAACCGAGGTAATTCGATACTTTTCATAGCCAACAATTGTTTCAGAATAGGAAGTATGTCTTTTCTTGCAAATGAATACTTAGTATAATCTTTATTTTGCCTGGACCTTTTATATGTCATTATAACCGCACGACCAATTCTATCTTCTTCATTGCTATCTCTTTCAACATCCTGATAATCTTCTTTAGTTTCTTCTTTCCGAGTGATGTGGGCTGATTTTGACTGAAAAGCAGACACTCTTCCCATCATCTTTTCAAGAGCATAAGCCTTCGTAGCAAAATCACGAAAGATTTTCCAATCTTTACTAATTAGGTGGCATGCCAATTCTGGTCTCATTCCTTCTAAACATAGTTCTACTTGTTTTGATTCCCGCAGAGGATGTTGGCATGATGCTGCCAAGTCCTTCCATCGACTGATGAATTCTTTGACTGATTCATTTTCTTCTTAGCGAATAGAGGCTAGTTCGGTCAAACTAACTTCTCGCTTCGAAGAGAAAAAGTTTGACATAAAAGCATCCTGCATCTATTCCCAGGTACGAATAGATCCTGAGATTAAACCTGAATACCATCTGAAAGCTCTTCTTGTCAGAGAAGATCTGAATAATCGCAGACAATATTGAGGAGCTCAAGAGAAATTTCCCATCTTTGCTATGAAATGCATCATATGCTCTTCTGGTAATCCGTTTTCGTTAAATTTCTGAAAGTCTAGGTGTTTGAAGTCAGCGGGAAATGACATTTCTTCTATTTCAAGGGGATACGGTGTCTAATATCGAAACCTTTTATTCTGACTTCGTTCATTCTCTAGATGAATAGATTCGATAAACATTTGCCGAATTTCTTCCTCCGTGATATTCTGAGTAATCTTAGGCATTGACTCTTGAAATCTAACCGCTTGCGGTTGTGGTCTTTCTACTTGTGGTTCAATGCTGTTTACGGCAGTCACTGTCGGAATATTAGGGATTTCTTTAGCCACATGCTCATCTAGCGAAAACTAATCAGGCTGATTAATATCTATCAACGAGCTTTCTGTTTCTTTATACTTCGATTGTCTTAATATTGAAAGAGGAAGCGAGCGCCGCACTGCTGACGCTGTTGAAGAAGATAAACTATTATCTAATGTGAAACCAGCATATTGTCGCTTCGAAGGACTAGCTGACTCAAATCGTGGCATTCTTAATGCATGAGTTTGCTTGAAATCTTTTGCAGGAGGTGCTGTGAGTGAACATTCGCTGGTCACGGTCGCCTTCCCTTTATTTTTCTGAACTTGTAATGATTTTATGGAAGATGTCTTTATAGTTATTGTTAACGGTATCGGAAGACCTTTTGAAGTGATAGGCCTTTCTGTTTTTCTCGAATGAGATGATTGTATGACCGAAGCAGGACTGTATCTCACGACACTTCGCATAATCGACCCAGTACTTGGCGAGATGATGCTTCTTGTAGAAGTAGATCGAACTTTTCATCTTTTGGATGCTACTATCCTCCATCCTCCCTCATCTTGCTGAGCTATTGGCGAAATAGAGATCATTCCGTCCATTACATGAAATTCACTACTCTTGATCACAACAGACTTTACTTTCTCTGATGCTTTCTACTTACTTGGAGACAAAAATATAAAATCGCAATTAGCATCTCAGTGATAAAATATTCTATCTCAGAGATGAAGGGGAGGATGTTCCCACTGAGAGTCACCATTTTGGCATCTATACAGACACCAAAAAGTGATAAATGTTATTTGAATATTTTCTAAGTTATCAATGAAAACAATCCCCAGTGGAGTCGCCATTTTGTTTCGACAAGGAAACAAATGCGTTTGATTTAGAGAACTATTCAATGATAACAAAGAATTCGATGAAAGAACAATGATCACATTTATTCTGAGTTCATTTACATCCTCGGATTCCCTTGATTTTGAAAACAGAGTACAATCAAAGCAACGAATGAAATGGAAGACAGTCCGATGACAATTTCGATAATATTTCGATGCTTTTTTATCACATCTCTAGGGGAGATGGGTTGTGCGGGCTTGAAACCCTTGATCTGACCGTTGAGATCAGTTCTAATAATCTTTCTGTTCATTCTTCCTTAATTTGACCGTTGAGATCATTCCCGATCATCTTTCCGTTCATTCTTCCTTGATCTGAGTGTTGAGATCAGTTCTGATCATCTTTCCGCTCATTCTTCCTTGATCTGATTATTGAGATCAGTTTTGATCATCTTCCGTTCATTCTTCCTTGATCTGATCGTTGAGATCAGTTCTGATCATCTTTCTGTTTATTCTTCCTTGAAATGTGGAGTAATCATCATCCCTTGAAATGCGGAGGCCATTTATCTGAAGGTAGGAATACACGGGTCTAGACAGGGAATGTAAAGTGCATGGATCTTACTTCGGGGAATATAGAGTGCATGGAGCTTACTTTGGGGAATATGGAGTGCATGGAGCTTACTTTAGGACAAAAGCTATGCATTAAGACAAGTTCTCTCATAAGGTGGCGCATGAGCTATCTTTTAAGACAACATAAGCCTCTCCTTAAGACAAAAGGAGAGAGAAGTGGCGCATGGGTTATCCATTAAGACAACAAAAGCCTCTCCTTAAGACAAAAGGAGAGAGAAGTGGCGGCATGGGCTATCTGTTAAGACAACATAAGCCTGACGTCTGGACAAATGTGCATGAGAAGTCGCGCAGGGAGCTTTTTGCAAGAGTGATTGCGCGACCCCGCGCAATGGGTTTTCTCTACACAAGTGGTTGCACGGGTTCGCGCAAAGTGAGTTTTTTAAGAATGGTTGCGCGGGCTCGCACAAAGGCCTTCTCTGCAGAAGTGGTTGCGCGCAGTCGCACAAAGGCCTTCTGTCTGGACAAGAAAAACCTATCCTTAGGACAAGCTCACCATGAAGTGGCGCATACACCTTTTCCTCCCATTTCATTTGCGCGGATAGGCGCGAAGCCTTTCCATTACGTGGATGGGCACAAGGCCTTTTCCATTGCGCGAATAGGCGCAAGGCCTTTTCCATTGCGCGGATAGGCGCAAGGCCTTTTCCTCCGTTGCGCGAGGTCGAGCAAGGCCTTTCCATTGCGCGGATAAGCGCAATACCTTTCCTTCTTTCTCTCTCTCTTGTCTTCCTTCCTTCTTGTCTCCCTTTCTTCTTGTCTTCCAACTAACTACCTGACCAACCCCCGAATGAGGCATGAGGATGGGTATTTATAAGCCTCTTTCTCTTACATAGTGGTGATCACCACCACTTCTCCCTTCACATAATGTCCCACCTCCTCTCTTAAACAATGATGTCCACCAAACTCTCCTTTAAATGGTGGTGTACAACCACTTCTTCCTCCATACAAGCAATATCCATCCATTCTCTCTTTTTTACCAAAACACCCCCGGATACTAATTTTTACCAAAATACCCAGAATGCACCTGGATACTAATTTTTACCAAAATACCCAGAATACCCCCGAATACTGATTTTTACCAAAATACCCAGAATACCCCCAGATACTGATTTTTACCAAAATACCCCCAGATACTGATTTTTACCAAAATACAGAGTACACAACCTTAGAAAAGATCCACACCATGGAATTCTCTGACCACTACATTGAAATATTTTTGTGCCTCAACAGCATCATTTAAAATAGACAAAATTTATGCATCATCTTTAAAAGGATTCTACGAGAGAATCAAACACTAGGATTTTAATGATTAAGAAATAAATTGATAGGAAGAATACCAAAGGACGATCTACTCTAAAATAAAATCAATACATCAAAGCCTTTGATCCTTATATTCCAATCTATACGTTCTATTGTCAAAGTGGCTAGGGGGGAAATTTTAGAATTTGAGTAAGAGGATTGTGGTATCTATCAATGTTAAACTCTAGAATTCTATGAGCAAATTTAGATCAAATTAGTTAAAACCTTGCTAGTATCGAATTCTTCATATGAGCATATGATATTATCTTGTTGGAGGTCGGATTTGGACGATTTTCAGCTCGTTGGAAAGGTGAGTCAGTGATCTTTGAATCCCCACTGGAATCGTTGCATTCCAAGATCGTGTGTGCCTCCAGAAGTGGGGTGAGAATAAACGGTCTAGAATTTTTCTAACATCTCCTATTCCCACGAAAACCCTCTTAACTCCCTCATTGGAGGTCGGATTTAGATGATTTTCAGCTTGTTGGAAAGATAACTTGACAAACTTTCAAATGAAAAAAGAAACGCCTGATTTGGAGATCGTTTGATATCCCAAAAGTACAGTAGAAGTATTCGATCGTCATTTTCCAATCTCGATTGTTAATCTTTCAAAATCTCGTGACACGAATAAAATGCGTATAACTCCCTCGTTATATGTCGGATTGGGTCGATTTTAGGTTCATTGGAAAGGTAAGTCAATGCTCTGTGAATCCCCACTAGAATTGTCGCATTCCGAGACCATTTGCGACTCCAAAAGTGGGGTGAGATTAAATGGTCCAGAATTTTTCAGACATCCCATGTTCCCACGAAAACCCTCATAACTCCCTCATTGGAGGTCAGATTTTAACTATTTTTAGCTCGTTGGAAAGGTAACTTGACAAGCTTTCAATTGCAAAAAAGAATCGCCTGATTCAGATACTGTTTGATATCCCAATAGTGCGGTAGAAGCCTTCGATCGTCAATTTCCAATCTCGATCGTTAATCTTTCAAAATCGCGTGACGCGAATAAAATGCCCATAACTCCCTTGTTATATGTCGGATTGGGTCGATTTAGGCTCATTGGAAAGGTGAGTCAGTGCTCTTTGAATCCCCACTAGAATCATTGCATTCCGAGACGTTTGGGCCTCCAAAATTGGGGTGAGATTAAATGGTCCAGAAATTTTCAAACATCCCCTATTCCCACGCCTCATAACTCCCTCATTGGAGGTCATATTTAGACGATTATCAGCTCGTTGGAAAGGTAACTTGACAAGCTTTCAAATGGAAAAAGAACCGCCTGATTCGGAGATCGTTTGATATCCCAAAAGTGTGTTAGAAGCCTTCGATCGTCATTTTCCAATCTCAATCGTTAATATTTTGAAATCGCATGACGCGAATAAAATGCCCATAACTCCCTTATTATATGTCGGATTGGGTCAATTTTAGGCTCATTAGAAAGGTGAGTCAGTGCTCTTTGAATCCCCACTGGAATCATTACATTCCAAGACCTTTTGGGCCTCCAAAAGTGGGGTGAGATTAAATGGTCCAGAAATTTTCAAATATCCCCCGTTCCCTTGAAAACCCTCATAACTCCCTCATTGGAGGTCGGATTTGTACAATTTTCAGCTCGTTGGAAAGGTAACTTGAAAAGCTTTCAAATGAAGAAAAGAATCGCCTGATTCGGAGACCATTTAATATCCCAAAAGTGCGGTAGAAGCCTTCAATCGTCATTTTCCAATCTCGATCGTTAATCTTTTGAAATCGCGTAACGCGAATAAAATGCCCATAACTCCCTCGTTATATGTTGGATTAGGTCGATTTTAAGCTCATTGGAAAGGTGAGACAGTGCTCTTTGAATCACCACTGGAATTGTTACATTCCGAGACCATTTGGGCCTCTAAAAGTTGGGTGAGATTAAATGGTCTAGAATTTTTCAGACGTCTCTTGTTACCATGAAAACCCTCATAACTCCCACATTGGAGGTCGGATTTGGGCGATTTTCAGCTTGTTGGAAAGGTAACTTGACAAGCTTTCAAATAATAAAAAAAAGAATCACTTGATTCGGAGACCGTTTGATATCCTAAAAGTGCGGTAGAAGCCTTCGATCATCATTTTTCCAATCTCGATCATTAATCTTTTGAAATCGCGTGACGTGAATAAAATGCTCATAACTCCCTCGTTATATGTTGGATTGGGTCGATTTTAGGCTCATTGGAAAGGTGAGTCAGTGCTCTTTGAATCCTCACTGGAATCGTCACATTCCGAGACCATATGTGCCTCGAAAAGTGAGGTGAGAATAAATGGTCCAGAATTGTTCCGACATCCCATGTTCTGATGTAGAGTAGGTCGCGGACAGTTTCATGCCCAAGATGGATCAGAAAAGGCCCGGTCGACGACAGAAGTGATCCGGACCATCGGACCTTAGATCGAGCGTATCTCACAATTCGGAATGAGTTATCGGGCGTACAATATATGATTTTGGGGTAGAACAAGCTACTTTAGCCAACCAACCCGCTATGTCGGGTTGCGCAAGCCGGATTTGCGAAATACCCCTGGATCGACAGTCGTTTCCCTGTTTTAATTTCATTTTTACTATAAATAGTAAGTTTTAGTTTGATTATAACTCTTCATCTGTCGGACTTTAGGAGTTGCATCCAACGTGAAAAGAGCTTAGAATAATTAGGAGAACAGTTTGGTGAAGCCAAATAGGACACTTACTATTTTTGGCCAAAAACCTTGCGCTCTAGTAGACATCACGACCGTCTATAAATAATAACTTTACTATTTATAGTAAGTCACAAATTCTAGGGGTTTTAGTTGTAGTTTGATTCTGATTTCTTTCTCATTGCTTGGTACCCCTATTTAAAGGATTGTGAACTCATTTTTATTCATTCATTGATCAATTTCGAATTTATTAGAATTTATTTATATTTTCTTCTTTCTTTCCTCGTGGATTCGAGAAGTCTCTGTGAGGAGTCCAGAGAAGTTCCGTTGATTCGGAATAGTTATCCTCTTGAGGAAGACGGTGCTCGACCTCACGTCCTTCCCTGTGTCATGTTCCCAAGAAAAACCTCATAACTCCCTCATTGGATGTCAAATTTGAACGATTTTTAGCTCGTTGAAAAGATAAGTTGACAAGCTTTCAAATGAAAAAAGAATCGCCTGATTCGGACTAGCATAAGGTTTGGTTCGACTAGTTTAAGTTTTCTCGTCAAGTTCAAGTTCAAGTCGAAGTAAAATCGTTTTTTTTAGTTACAAATTCGACTAGTCGAATTTTTAGTTTGACTAGTCGAAGCTTAACCTTCGACCAACCTGAGAGAATTCGACTCGAAGTCCAGCAACAACAAATTTTTGGATTTTCGGATCTTTGACTAGTAGTAGACCAAATTCAACTAGTTGAACAGAGCTCTTCGACTAGTCGAACTGGTCTCGAGCTAGTCGAAGTTTGGATAGATCTTATCCCGCGTAATCTGAAATCCGTTGAATCGAATCCGGTCTTCTTCGACTAGTCGAAGACTGCTTCGGGCTAGTTGAATATTCAAGTTCTTTGCTTATAAATTGAGTTCCTCTCTCAATCCAAAATATTTATTATTATTATCAAAATTCTTTTGCAAGATAGAGAAACTCCAGTTATTAGTAAGTTATTTGAATGGCGTTTATAAATTTTATTTATACCTTTTAATTCCCTTAATCTCAGATCTTTCTGTTCTGATTCTAAAGAGAGTAAACTATACTCTTCTTTTGAGATTTAAGAGAATTAACTCAAGTAACCATTAGTTTGAACTTAATTAAAATTAATAGAACCCTGGACCCTTTTTTTATCTGACTGAACATTGAACAATCGACATTCAAGAAAGCAGTTCTTTGACTACAACTTCTAATACATATTATACGGTGAAGATAAGTATACTTTCTTATTCTTTAATTGGTTTTTCTAGGATAGCCAGAAAATCTAAGTGTAGGTTTTGTCTAAGATAGCCTGAAATTCTCAGTGAGGGGTTTGATTGTGATAGCCCGGTAAAATCACAAGAATTGTATCAGGTTTTAAGGTGACCTTGAGAAAACTTTTTTCATAGTAAAAGCCAAGATTACGTGGATAGTAATTTTGGAAGTGGAGTAGGTGCGGTTGTTTTAGAACAGTTGTTGACACACCGAACCACTATAATTCTCTGTGTTATGTGGTGAATGATTTTATTTTTATGTGGTAAATGGTTGTAATTTATTTTATATTAAAGTGGTGAATGATTGTAATATTTATTTTTATTTACTCTTGTAAAGTTTGAGATTTTAATTTTAAAAAAATTCGTGAAATAAGGTTGTCCTGCTAAAACTTTAGGTGAAGGTTGTCCTACAAATCATTTGGAATTAACGTCTCAATACTTGGGCAATTGAGATCTCTGATTTATTTATTATTCAGCACTTTATTCGATTATTTGGTATAATCCTATTCAACCCTCTCTAGGATTTCTTAAGCTCTCATTTTCAAGTAGTATCAGAGAGGGTTACTCTATTATTATTATTATTTTTTTTTTTGGATTAACCTCCTTGAGTTAGATCCAGAGCTTTATTATATCAAATTTCGACAATTTGTCTATTACCAAGCCACCTCCTTTTGATGGCTCTAATTATTCATACTAGAAGGCCAAAATGAGGAATTTTCTCAAATCGTTAGATGAAAATGTGTGGCAAGCCACTGTGACTAAATAGAGACCTCCTATGACTGAAGTAGTAGCCGAGGATGAAACCAAATATATGAGAGAAATCGCATTTTATTTATGGATTGCTGGTCAGAAAAGTGAAAGCAGTGCTAATGCTATCGCCTGATGAATTCAAAAGAATTATTTCATGCGATACAACTAAGCAAGCATGGGACATTCTCGAAATGACACATGAAGGAACAACTATTGTCAAGAAATCAAAAATACAAATCCTCACAACCATATTTGAGGAGATATGTATGGAAGAAAATGAATCTTTTATAGACTTCTATACTAAACTGAATGACATAATAAATTCCATGTGGAGTTTAAGAGATAGAATCCTTGAAAGCAAGGTTTGCATAAAAATACTACGATCTCTTTATGATAGGTTCAATTCTAAGGTTACTGCTATACAGGAATTAAGGGATATTGATATTATGAAGGTTGAAGAGTTAGCTGGTTCTCTTCAAACTTATGAGTTGAATTTCAAGGCTCCTAAAGTTAAGTCTATTACTCTTAAATCTTCTAAATCTAATTCTGATGTTGAAGAAAATGGAGATGATATGGCTATGTTAGCAAATAAATTTTATAGAATTTAAAAAAAAAAAAAAAAAAAAGATTTTCAAAAACCATTTGATAAAAGAAAAGGAATTGGTAAATATTTTAAATTGGTCCTAACTATAATTTTAAGCTCCGCAAGCTTCCGTGTTTTGTAGTATCGCGTTAGATAATCCACGCAAATTCAATTTGTATCAGAGCGGGTTGCTCTTCAAGAACTTACCCGTCTAGAGTAAGATCTGTAGGAGCTTTAGAATGATGTCTACCCATGAGGGAAGTACAGTCCCACGGTCAACTAATTTTGATG
The DNA here is from genome assembly GCA_030180095.1 of Magnolia changhungtana. NCBI lineage: Eukaryota > Viridiplantae > Streptophyta > Magnoliopsida > Magnoliales > Magnoliaceae > Magnolia > Magnolia changhungtana. The sequence goes on along the minus strand of JASAUF010000198.1, from coordinate 1,917,746 downwards.
GGTCTAACTATGCCTATTGGAAGGCTAGAATGAGGGTATTCTTAATATCTTTTGACTATATGGTTTGACCAATTGTTAAATAAGGTCAGCATATGTTCGTAGAACAAGTCATGATGAACGGTATATTCATTTTCACTCCCAAAGATAAATTGGAGTGTCGATGAAAGAGTTAGATATGGCTATGATGCTAAAGCTCTCAATGCGATATATTGTGCCATTTTTCTGATGAATTTAAATGCATTTGTATATGTGTAACAAGAAAGGAAGCGTGTGACATTTTAGAAACCATCCATGAAGGAACTAGCATAGTAAAGCATTCCAAGCTTCAGTTCTTAACCACATAATTAGAGAACATTAAAATTAAAGAGCATAAAACTTTTATGGAGTTTTATAGTAAATTGAACGATATTTACAACTCCAAGTGGAGTTTAGGAGAGAAGATTTTAGAGGGTTGTATATTTAGAAAAATACTTAGATTCCTTCCAGATAGGTCAACTCCCAAGATAAATTCAATAGAAGAGTGTAGAGATATAGACATGATGAAAGCAAAAGAACTTATAAGTTCTCTACAAACATATGAGCTACACTATAAGACCCCCTCTAGTAAAAAGAAACATACTGCTCTTAAATCTCCACATAAACACTCACATAGGCAAAAGAAAATTGAATTTGAAGATGACAGTGATGAAAAAGACGGGGATGAAGAAACAGCTAGAAAATTGAAGAAATTCCTCAAGATTAGTAGAGGAAAGGTTGTGACAAGAAGGGTAAATCGGTTGAACCTGTGTGTATAGGTAAATCTTTCAAAAAACCTTAGAGATGTCCAATGTTACAATTGTGAGGGTTATGGTCATGTTGCTTATGAATGCACTACCCAACCAAGATCAAAAGGAAAAGCAATGGTTGCAACATGAGATGATTCTAAGGAGTCCAAATATGATTCCAAGGATTCCCATAGTGATGAAGACATCAACTCTTTTAGAGTTTTGATGGCCTCCAACACTACTATTATCCTTATGACTAAAGTCATGGGAGAAAATTCTCATCATTGCACCTCAATTGATAGAGAAGGCGCGACATCCTCCGAATAAGAAGAAGAAGATGATGAAGGAGATGTCTAATTGCAAGAAGCCTACAACTAATTCTATTCTAAAAGTTTGAAAATAATTAAAAAGCTAGTTTTAGTAAATGAAGTGAAAAATCAATTGGCTGACGACCTTAAAATAGTAAAATCTAAAGAAAAAAAAAAAAAAAACTTCCCTAATGCAAGCAACATAATAATAATAATCTTGAGTCTGACTTTGAGGGGACTCTAAGGAGATACACAGGTCTTGAATATGAAATTGACTCAGTAAAATCTGAAAATCAAGACCTGTGATTAAAAGTTGGCTAACTTGAATATGATCTTGCTGATTTGAAAGTTAAGTTTGCCTAACAAGAACAAATAGGAAAACCTTTAGGTTTGGGTAGACAACCTGGAAACAAGAGAGGTCATGAACATATAATAGGAATAACCATATAACCTCTCTCCCTCCTATGATCAAAGAGGATTCTATCACATCAGGGAGTAGATCTAGAAGCTCTCCCATATGCCACAATTGTAGAAATATTGCCCATATGAAATTTGAATACTCAATGTCCAAAAGGCCACAATACACCTCAGTCCCGAGTCGAATAAGTAAATTTGTACTGACTAGGAGAATGGTACAATCCATGAAGAGTCCTCCTAGAAAGTCAGGGGGAAAGAAGAAGTTCCCAACATCTTTAAAAAAATAAACAATCACTTGAGGGAGTTGATAAAACAAGTTTCCATTCTCAATGAGAAAACGAGGAAAATGCTTAGTTGGGGCAATAACACCAAGAGTGGGCATCAAATAGGAAAATCTCATATCGAACATACATCACTAAATAGGATCTTACCAAAGAGAGATAAATTCAAGTAAGAAATATCCTTCTGATATGAATCCATGTCTCAGGAGTTTCACACCTATGTGGGTTGTGAAAATGGATAGATGACCTTAGATGGTGTACATGTGCTTGATAGGTAAATTTGAGGATTTTAGCCTTATTATCTTTTTGATTAGTTTGGCACATGTTGCTTCATGCTTATTATATGTTTTTGCTAAACTAGCATGGTCATGTTGTTTGATAGGTATATTGTTTAAATGATAATAATATGCATGCTCCATGTTTTTAATGTTTATATGCACCTTACATTTACTTGTCAGTATGTACTTATTAGTAGATTTATGATCTATAGAGCTTTCCATTTTCTGTGTTTATTGGCATATCCATAGAATTGTCTCTTTGTCATTTATTAACAAAAAATGGGAGAAAATCTAAATCCTACTAAAATACGTTGAATGTTGTTTTGTAGGTTCTCTTTGTTGCAGAGATTTGATGGAGTTAGGGGGAGCATTGCAAGTGTCTACATGTCATGTTTGTATTTATTTTAATCATTATAGTATTTGACATGTAATCTTTAAGTTATTTTGGTTTGTCATGGGTATGAACTATGACAGGTTCTAGTTTAGTTTTATCATGTAATTGACAAATGAGGAGATTGTTAGTACTTCAGTTTGTAAATGACATGAATAGGAAGTCTTGAGTCAATTGAGCCTCCATTGGAAGACATTGAAGATCGAAGGCTCGAAAACTTGAAGCATTAAGGCTTGAAGACAAGTGCCTAGTTATTCCTAGCCCAGACATCTTTAAGTTCCAAAACAACGTACCTCTAGATGATCCTTAACCCATAGGTAAATCATTGTTTGATTATCCCAAGCCTTAGCTTTAAAATGAAAATCGATAACTAGCCATTAATTCGTTGGAACTTTTTTTTTTTCCTATAAATTTGGCATTCGAATCTTTGCAAAATGGATATAATTTGGTATTTTAGATACCCTAGTGTATCATAAACTTTACTATTACTCTGAGGCTCTATCTCTAACATATGCATGCTTTCTTGTTAATAATTCTTCACTCTAATGAGCATCTTAAGTTCCATTTCGAGAAGAACATAATATTTTGCATTATCTAGATATTAGACATAAACCTATAAATAAATTCTTATGTCTATCATCATCTAGACTGCCCATCTAAGTGAATCCATAATTGGAACCAATTATCCCATAGTTGTAGGAGATTCAATCTCTCCTGTTACATTGGCATCTTAATAGGAAGATTATTGTCGGTAGCCAATTCAATGAAGCAGAAAAAGATTGACTTTAAAGATCGAGAGAGCACAAGAGAAGCATATTCAAGATTGAAGAAGCATATCTACAAAGGCGCAACAATGGGGCTCAATCTAACCAAGTAGGGGTTATTGTTAGAGTTTATGGTATACTTTTTTCCTATGTGAAATTGAGTATAGAGTTTGTAACCCAAACTTGAATTCATCGAACACGAGTATGTACATGTTAGTCTCCGTAGGAGCCTCCGATGGGAGTGTCTATATGGCCTTAGATTATGACCGCATCGGTTCTAGGTTAGCTAATAGAAAATCTAGTAAGTTTTCATGGAAACCACCAACACGGGTGGAAACGTGGTCCGCCAACATGGGTATGCATGTTTTCCACCAATATGGGTGCATACGTGTAGGTTCTTGTATATGGCCGAAGGTTTGTGGTGAACCTATTAAAAATCATTGTAAATGTTAGTAGTAAACCTAGTAAAAACCATTGAGATAATAAAATCCGGTATACTTAAGTTTAAGCGCGTCTGTTGCGAGTGGGTATATACTTAATCGAACCACTATACATCATTGTGTTTGTGATTGTCTTATGAATGTATTTCTATTCTTGCTTGTAATTGAATTTGTTAATTCATATGGATGCATGATTAAATTGTATGCAAGATACTTAATTTGTTATACACACACAATTGATATTTCACATCTCTTACCATAGACTAGTTACTTCATTAATTATATTCTTGTAGTATATAAAGATTAAACCTTAATTGATTAAAATTGGTAAATATTTTAAATTAGTTATAGCTATAATTTTAAGCTTCGCAAGCTTCTGCATGCCGTGGTATCGTGTTAAATAATCCACACAATTTCAGCATTGAGGTGCGCCCATGACCCTTTGGTTACACAATGCTCGGCACGAAATTTTTACACCATTTAAGAAATGATGGCAACTCTAGTTGTTGCATCCAAACATCCAAATTGAGGGTCCCATTCCAGATGGAGCAGAATCAGTAGATCTCTAAAATCACACTTATCGAACAATCCTCACCACTCAAATTACGAGTCTCTTTCTAAATATGACTAAGCCTATCTCTAAAATCATATTAAGGAATCCTAACCACCTAAACAATGGACATTGGATAGATGGTTAAAAGAAAAGCATTGGGTGGTCCAAATATGAAGGAGAAATAAGCCCAAACTGAGCTTTAAAAAACAACAAACAAACTTATTCTTGGCAACATAGATGGGCCATCCTTAGGATTGAACTTCTACTGGTATTGAACAGGCCCTAAAGAACCCACTAGTAGCTTGGAAAATAGATACCTAAAATTGAGTGAAAAACAAAATAAGTTGAACCATCATCTCAAGTCATCTATTCGATAGATGCATTGCTCATGATTCCAAAGTAGCACTTCAGTTTGAGGATTCAAACCATGCAATATATGGCTTGTAAATAATCAATGGTTACAACAAATTGGCCCCATTCAAAGGTGTAGGATCATTTGAATTTGATTTATGTTATTCTTGCACCGTGACTTGCTTCAGATGGTATTATTGTATTGAATGCATCATCTATTAAAGATTCGACATCCCATGTGTCATTTAAAAGTATTAGGAACATTGCTAATGTATAAAATCCTCGTAAGGGTGGAGACTGTTTTTCTTTTTTCCTTTTTACACACTCACCCACACCACATGAGCACTGGAACCATGATCTCAGTGTTGAAATAGAGTTTATCCACAAAGCTATACCCATAATAGAGATTATTAAAATCCATGAGCAGCTATAGAATACGGAGAGAGTAGAAGCAAAAATGATAGAAATGCCTCTAACCGAGTGCACACGATTTCAAAATACCCTAACTACCCGTCCTATGTCGAAAATCCCTTCTATAATAGAAAAGTTTTAAGACCATCCTAAAAATTAATTGAATGGGCAAAATTATCAAAACTACTGGCAGTAGTGCCCAAGCTCTAAATCGTCGTCCATAAACGCAGTCGAGCCCGGTTAGTGGTTTTCCGAACAACAAGAGCCTAAAGATTTTGATTTTTTTTAAAAAAGAATATTAATACCTTAATGAGATACAATTATACAATGCTTGGGCCATAAGTTTGTTCAATACAGATTAACTAAGCAAACACGGCCAGACAAGCCAGCTAATGCACACGCCAACCCATATGCCAGCGTGGCAGCCATGTGAAACATCCAGGCCAACCTTCAGGTGGACCTCACCATTTAGATGTTACTGCATTCAGCTGTCTAGCCGTGATATTAGAAACAAGTCGATTTTTTTACAACCGTACATTTGCTCACTTAAATGTGGCCCACCTGAATATGGGACCAACCTGTTTCTTGGGATAGGGAATCTGCATAGTGGTATCCTTCTGATGGATGGCTTGGATATTTCACATGTCTGCTACGCTGGCAAATACAGTAGCGTGTGGACTAAAAAAAATCTATACTCATTTCGTTCAGGCTCATTTTGTACAAGTGGGGTCATGATCCAATACGTCAATGTGATGGCAACCATCCTAGATCGCCTAGATCTTAAGGGTCCATAATCTTCTGATCTTTTATTTGTTGAACAGGAGCCGCTGCTGTGTTTAATTTTTAACCGTTGCTTTCTTGAGTGCCTATTCAACGTTTGGTATTTTCTTCTATGCGGGAGTTTTTGGCACATAGACCAATAATCCCACTGATGCCCATAAAATCAACAGTTTGGATCACTTGACTATGGGCCCCACTTATACAAACTAAAAATCTAATTGCAAGAAACCATGCAAGAGAAAAATGATGATACAGTTGCATATAACTTGCATGACTCGATTGTCACTTCACCTGTACAAGAACGAGTCCCTCCAGTCAAGCGCATGGTGAACATGGGATTTTAAGCTACGCACACAGCACTTGCATGCAAACCAGCACTCACATGAACAGCTCAGCTACAGAGCCCATGGCAGCCTCGCCCCCTCTCTCGAGCATGGCGAGGGCAAGCTCGGATTCATGCCACCCACGAAGCCCGTTGGCCAGCTTGCGCAGCGTCCCATGCTTCGCCTCTGGGATCCATGCCGGGGTGAAGCTCACCACCAGGCCCACAAAACACGATACGTAGGCCTTCCACGTTGCTGTGTCACACCCCAGTGATATGTTCCCCTCCAGCATCCCCGCTATGAAATCCATGTGCATCCCAAACACGCGGGCCCTCCACAACGATGCTGATGTCGCTGCCACAGTTCCCTCTATCCCCCATGCAAACGTCCCAGACAGCACCAATAAGTAAGCCATCGCGTACCCTTCTAGGATACACGCTGCACGGCCTGCCGCCACCACCCCGGGCTTCCCTTCCCTCGTTGTGAGTAGCCATGTGGGCATTGTCTCCTGGTACAACACCTGCACCAGCTGGGCCCCACCTGCAGCACATAGGAGGCTAGCCCCGAGCATGGCCACCTCCTTCGCCCGAGCTGCCGCAGAGGCAAGCGATGGCCGGCTTGATCTCAATCGGGCTGAACCCATACTGGCCCACCCAGCTGCTGATTCCCGGGCTGACTTGGTAACCAGATCCAAGATCATGTCGCTGACGAAGTTGACATCATGGATCGCCCTGCATGTGCGGAGATAGAGAAAGCCAGGCGCAAGATGGATGCGGCCCCCACGGGCAGACATGGAGGTTCCCAAGAGGCCAGACACACTCCCGGTGGAAGCCGACACCTGCGGGGGCCTGAGGAAGGATGTGAAGCAACTCCTCAGGAGTTGGCTTATGGCCTCTCGGTCCTGTCTCACGACGGACCGACAGCATGAGGCGACGATGAAGTCATGCCACCGGCGAACCTTCTGGGCCCACAAGGCTCCAATGATTGGCATGCTGGGCCAAGGGCAACCGGATCCGCAATTTTCCAATGCAGGTCCAGCAACACCGTGGATATACTCTATGTTCTTGTCGAGTTTGAACGTGATTGTTAGGCTAACCATCGCTGCCATTGGTAATGGAAGCATCGGCATCCCACCTGTGAAAAACATACAAAATATCTATAAAAACACAGCTTTTTTTTACGATCAATCAAGAAAAAAAAAAAAAAAAAAGAGTTAAGAGGGCTTCAAAGAAACTTGCTCAAACTTGGATTCAAGTCGAGTTTAAGGCCTGGTTAGGGCACTCTTTCAAAGGGTGTTTGACCCCTAAGTGCGGTTTTGAGCCAAAACCCGTATTGTTGTGTGTTTGGATGCACTTCTGCAAACCCCATTTGAGACCACTCATCAAAATAGGCACTAGGAAGCCCATACAAGGAAGTGGAAAATTGACCAACAAAGTCGATACAGACTTGCTTTGGCAGAAGTTGCGTCCAAACGGGCCCTTGGAATTCAACTAGGAAACCAACCTTTCTATTACCAAAATCTTGAGACAGGAAAATCAAAGAGAAACTCAGGCAACTTTACAGAAAATCAAATGAAGAATATAAAGCTGAGTTGATGAAGGGCAAACCAAGTTGACAAATCCCTAAGGCGGTGGCTCTTTGTTTGGTGGGCAATGGCGAGGTGGCATTAGAATCCTGCTGACAAGCAAAAGTACAGTTTGATTCCAGACAGGATTTCGCATGCACCCGTTGTTCAAAAATCCAAACAGTTGATCTGATGATTAGGAAGAGATCGGCAAAGATCAAAGCAATGTTTTTGTGTTCAGTGGTGCACAAAAGATACATCCATTTCTGGACATTCCAATCGCGGAAGGAGAACTACAAGATGTAATTGAATGGGCCTCATTGCAATCATCCGTGGCATTGAAACTTCCATAGCAGATCATATTACAGATTTATGTCATGTGGAAGCATCCTACCTCAACATTTTGCTGAAAAATGCCATTTGGGTTCCTGTTTTTAAGTTGGCAAGCATTTGGGGCAGAGTGAGAAAGGAAACCCACTTTAGTGGGTAACTAGTTTTCTGCTTTTCTGCCCCCCAAGAAACAGATTCCGCTACCCCATTTGAATATGGACTTGTGGAAATGGCCTTCTGCACACAAGGATTCCCCAGCTACTCCGAAGGGAAGTTATGAAGTCATGCCTAAAACCTTTAAAATCATGTAGTGTGACCCACTTGAGTTTTTGAATGGCCTGATTTTTGGTGTTCTTTCATCCTTGTGGGCCACCCCAGATCAATGGTTGGATGGAAGAAAAAGAACATGGTGGGCCCACAGACATTCTCCTAGGATTTATTGGTTGGATGTCCCTTCCCAGCTGTTCCCCGTGGTGTGGTCCACTGAGTTTTTTATCAGGCTGATGTTTGGACCCATTACTAAACATTGAAGGACAAACATGGTGGATGGGTTGGATCTAATGCACAAATCATGGTTGACCACACCAAAGGGAAACATACGATCATGCCTGGAACCTCTAAAATCACATGGCATGGCCCATCTGATGGAATGCCTGATTTTTGGTCCCTTAATCTTTGTAGGCCACACCAGATCAATGGTTGCACATGGAAGATACACCATGGTAGGCCCCAAAATCAGTCTCCCCAAGGTTTTATTGGTTGGGTGTCCCCTCCCAGCTGCTCCCTGCGGTGTGACCCACCGGAGTTTCAGATCGGCTGATTTTTGGCCCCATGGCCTTAACACTGAAAGACAAACCCGGTGATGAGTTGGAATTAATGCGTAGATCATGGTGGGCAACACAGAGGTCCACACCACCATAGCTTAAGGTAGTGTCACAATAGGATTATTACTTGTGTGTGTGCGTGCACACACGCACATGGGCGAAGAATATTCACACGGACTGTACTGAAGAATGATCATAAGCCACGTACACCTCACCATGATGTGTCAGAAATCCAACCTATACGTCAGTGGAGGCGAACAATCAGTCTCGATCCATAACTAATGTGAGCCACACCAAATGTTCACCACAGGTTTGTGTGTGGGGCCCAGTGTGTTGTTTATATGCCATCCAACCCATTTGTCACGTGCGCCCCATGTGGATGAAGGGACAACCCAAAATTGAGGCTATTCCAAAACTCAAGTGGGCCACCACGTGGTTTAGAGGTCTTGTGCATGATTTTACACAATTCCTTGTCGTGCGGCCCACCTAAGTTTTCGATCTAGCTGATTTTTGTGTCCCATTTTCATGATGCAGTGTCTAATGGATGATTTGAATGTCTAATAGGCATCATGGTGGCCTCCAGTACCACACAAGCAACTGTTAGTCAACTTCCATGAGCCACAGCTCAGAAAAGAGTGAAAATCATGCCTAAACCTCTAAATTCACTTGGTTCGGCCCACCGGAATTTTGGAATGGCCTATTTTTATTTTTATTTTTTTTGGTGTGTTCTTGTCTGATGAATGGATTGGAGATGTCATGCACCCATCACGATGGGCCCACTGAGGTCTACACAACCATACGTTTTGGTAGTGTTGACAATTTGATCATTCTCCACACACACACGGAAACCTGGCTTCCCATGAGGTTGAGCGCTGTGGCCCCACATTAATATGTGATGCTGATGGACATCCACGCCACACATTTGGTAGGTTCCCTATAGACTATGGGATGTGCCAAAAATCAGCCATATTCGGAACTCAGGTGGGCCACACCACCTGAAACCATGGAAAATCATGCCTAAAATATCTAAAAGCATTTGGTGGGGCCCACCTGAGCTTTGGAATGGCCTAAAATTTGGTGTGACCCCCTCATCCGATTGGGACACAATGGATGGGCTGGATGTCTAAACCACATCTTATTGGGCCTTATATACAATCAGGAATGTTTCAATGGGCAGGCATCCACTCTCAACTTTTGTCTGTGGTATGGCTCACCTAAGTCATGGATTGGCCTAATTTTTAAGCCCATGGCCCACCATGAAAGGGTGCATCTGATTGATGGGATGGATGTGTGCCACACATCATAGTGAGGCCCACAGAGGTTGCCACATAGTACCATTTCCCTGGAAGCAATTTGCATACTAAGTAACTCAATACCCTAAGCGTACCGAGTTAATTCTGTGGGACCCACCGTCATTCATGCATTTAATCCACTCCGTTCGTCCATTTTACCAGATAATTTTAGTGCTTTAGCACAAAAATAAAGCCTATACAAATCTCAAGTGGACCACACCAACGGAAACAGTGTGAATTGAACTTTTACCATTGAAAAGTTCGTGGGGGCCATAGAAGCTTTCTATCAAGCTGATATTTGTTTTTTCCCTTCATCCGTGTCTTTTTGATCTTATTAACAAGTTGGATGACAAATAAACATCATTGTGGGCTTTAGAAAGGTTTCAATGGTGGAAATCAATACTTCCTCTGTTTCCTGTGGTATGGTCACTTGAGATGTGAATATACTTCAATTTTGGTCTAAACGCCTAAAATGATCTTAAAAAACGGATGGACGGTGTGGATAAACCACATTCATTCACAATGGGCTCAACAGAGTTTACTCAGTATGATAAGAGCGTACTGAGTTCCGATTTCCATTTCCTATGTGTGTGGGAATGCTCAGTTGCGCACGAGTTCTTGTGAGAACCTTTTGAGAACTCATTTCTGGTGATATGAGCTCAAAATCTAAATTGTCCACCTGATGTAGCACCCCATGAAACCCCTAGGGTCCAACTTTTACCCTAATCCAAAACTCTGGTGGGCCATGGAAAAAGGAAACGGTTTCGTCTCTTGATTTGCCTCTCTCTTTCGTCATGGCCCACCAAAGTTTTGGATCAAGTAAAAGTTGGGCCCTAAGGGTTTCATGGAGTGTTGCATAAGGTGGACTGAGCTCATATCACCAGAAATGAGTTCTCAAAAAGTTCTCACGAGAACTCGTGAGAACTGGTGCGCAGCTGAGCATTCCTCTACGCGAGTCATGCTCACCTGCGCACTTTCTTACGTGAGGAACCTGTGCACGCCTTTGCACATATGTCATGGGCACAAAATCCAAACGGTCCATGTGATGTGGCACCCCATGAAACCTCTAGTGCATAACTTTCAGCTTGATCCAAAACTTTGGTGGGCCATAGAAAAGAGGCAAATCAAGGGAGGTAACTATATCCTTTTGCCATGGCCCACCACAGTTTTAGATCAAGTTGAAAGTTGGCCTTGGGAGTTTTATGGGGTGCTGCATCACGTGGATAGTTCAGATTTTGCTTTCACATCACGTATCAAAAAGTGCTTATGAGTTCTCATGAGAATTGGTGCCCAGCTGATCATTTCACTATATATATATATATATATATATATATATATATATATATATATATATATATATAGGGTGGGTATGAGCCACTTGTTGCATTTACAACCCCACTTTTGATGCTTCCATCTACTTTTCTCTACTTCCACCTAGTGGGCATGCTAGAAGAAAGAGTATCGATGCGTATGAAACTATATACTTGAAGTAACCTGAGTAAAAAAGCAGTATCATTCCCAAAATAGAAAAGCAGCAAGAGATGAGACTGAAAATAAGTAGAGAAAAGGAGGTGGAAGCCAATACCTGGGTAAGAACCGGGGGTGTCAACTCCAGCAGAGGCGAGGATTTCCTTTATTTCAGATTCGATAAGGAAAAGGTTTGCAGCAGGACTAGGCCAATCGGTACCATTCATCAAAACAGGTTTCCAGATACCCCGAGTAATTTCGGCAGAGAAGTAGCTGATAATAGCAGCGAGAGAGGCTGGTAAGAAGTCCACGAGGTCCCTTAGGCCTGCAAGGTATTTTGGGGTATGAGTTATTTACATTCAGAATAAACTAGAAAATACAAAACAGTTTCATCAAACTCAGACTATGACTTGAATCCTACAATTTTATTTGAACCCCATGGAAAATGATCTGTGGCTCGAATTGAATCTGATTTGAAGAAATTTTAGAATTTTGGAGTTGTCAAAACCCATTAGCAAAATTATATTGCAAAGACTATCAGAACAGCAGTGAAAACTAGTTTCTTCCTACAACCAGAATGCTGCAAGGTTGTTGATTGCGGGTTTGGATGGGATTTGCTTGAATGGTTAATGTGCTAATTGTATGCTATTCTTTGCATGACAGTGGAGTCTTTGATTTATAATGAACTCATCACAACAGTTTGGTTTTACCCATCCAAAACAGGAGGAAATGGCCCTTCATGGGAGGCGACAGTTTCTGAACAACTTAATAATGGACCCGTTAAGAGAATCATAAATGGATATTTTGTACTTGTTGTGTGTGACGATATGTGACAACAAAGCCCACATGCACCTCCACATGAGGACACATACCAAGATGGCACGTTTGTGGGACCTTTGGGCTGTGCATCAAGAGCCCACCATTTAACTGAGCTCACCAACCTGCTGATCAGGTGTGCTGCGTTTGTGTGCTGAATGTGTATGATTGGAAATCTTTTCTCACCCTCTGCTGTTTTATATATGTGGACTGATCAACTGCAAGGTGGTCTCACTTGATGCACAGCTCAGATGTCCTGTAAATTTGCTCGCATGGCAGATGCCAACACATGTAGAGCCCAGTGTGGGGTGGTGCATGTGGGCTTAGCAAAAATACTTCGAAAAGACCAAAAAAGGTGACCAAATTAGAGACAATGCTGTCTAGACCCTTAAGCTTTGGTTGAATTCCAAAAAAAAAAAAAAAAAATTGTTTTAAAACTATTTCCTGAAACTCACTTAAGGTTTCTGCCGTTAGCCAAAAAACCCTCACACCATTAGGTATTCCATACTGTATTTTTAAAAAGACACTTTTACCCTTTCATGAGAACAACTCATATGGCAAACGTGGCAAACCATCTCTCTGTGCTCGGGGCTGTGTGGAGCTCATAGAGATGTCCGTGACAAAGTCATTCCGTCCGTTTGTTTTGAAAGACCACAATAGAATAGGATTTTAAAAATCAGGCAGATCCAAAACTCATGTGGTGACAGAAGTTCTATATGAGGATAATATTTGTCCCTACAGTTTATCTGAGTGTTAATAATTCTATAAATAGTTTGGATGGCATATAAACATCACGGTCAGCTCCAGGAAAGTTTCAACAGTGGGCGTTGCTCTTCCCACTGTTTTTTGGTGTGGCCCACCAGATTTTTGGATCTAACTAATTTTTAGAATCCTGACCTATTGTGGTCTTTCAAAACAGATTGACGGAGCGGATTTTGGACGGACATCTCTATGGACCCCACACAACCCTGGGCCTATGGTCATAGGCAATCCGCTTCCGGGGACACGGATTGGGTACTACCCTCACCAGGACGTGGCTAGAGACAGATGGTCATGTCAGGGGCTCTGTGGGGCCCACCGTGATGTATATGTTTTATCCAGCCGCCCATCAATTTTGAAATATCATTTTAAGGCATGAGCCCAAAAAGGAATCAGATGGTCCACGGAAAGCAGTGGGAATTGAATTCCTACAGTTGAAAACTTCCTACGGCCCACCACAATGTTTATTTTCTATCTAACCTCTTCGTAAGATCACAGACTTGTACGAAGGGAAAACATAAATATCAACTTGATCCAAAACTTCTATAGCCCCCAAGAAGTTTTCAACGGTTGGCCTTCAATCCCCACTGCTTCTTGTGGTGTGGTCCAATTGAGCCTTCAATCTGCCTCCTTTTTCGGCTCATGCCCTAAAATGATATGAAAAAGTAGATGGACAGCGTGGATAAAACATACACATCATTGTGTGGGTCCCACAGCCGCTAAAATGACCGTTCGTCTCTAGCTACATCCCGCTGGGGTAGTATCCAATATGTGCCTCGTACCGGACGCGTATTTCTTGCAAAAGCCTTTTGCAGAAGTTACTGCACTAGGAAGATAAGTGGGGCCCACCATGATGTCTTTGAGTAATCCACCCCGTCCATTCGTTTTGCAAGCTCATTTTAGTACATGCGACCAAAAATGATCCAGATCTAAGACTCAAGTGGGCCACACGAGAGGGAAAACTAGGAAATGCCTTCCCAGGCTCCACCTTGATGTTTATATGCCATCCAAACCGTTTATAAGGTATTTCCCACCAGGATGAACTGAAAACACAACTTATCCTGATACAAAACTTTTGTGGCAAGACATGTTTCAATGGTGGTTGTTCAATCCCCACTGTTTCCTCTCGTGTGACCCACTTCAGTCATAGATTTGGCTCATTTTTTTGTCGCATATCCTAAAATGAACTAGAAAAAGAGATGAATGATGTGGATTTCTCACAAACATCACGGTAGGCCCCACCTAGCTTCCTTGCCTAAGAACTTCCTGCCAAAGGCTTCAGAGGAAATCCCACTAATTCCGGGGTAGAGTGGCACTCCTTCCGCAACACCTTGTGGTTGGAGTTTCAAAAGTCGTGGGCCTTATCATGATGTATGAGGTACATCTACACCATCCATCCATTTTTTGATGTCATTTTAGGGCATGGGCCTAAATATGAGGCAGATCCATGTTAACGTCTACACCATCCATCCATTTTAGGGCATGGGCCTAAATATGAGGCAGATCCAAATCTCAAGTGGACCACACTATAGGAAACGAAAAGGATTAAACGCCTACCCTTGATGACTTTTTGGGGGCCAAAACATTGGATGGAAAAGAGGAATTATGATGGGCCTTAATTTAGGTCCACATTACCTAATCAACAGGTTGAATGGAAAAAAAAAAAAAAAAAAAGGAATACAATGGGCCCTACCAATTTTTTAATGGTAGGATTTAATTGGCACCGTAAACTATTGTGGGTCCACATGAGATTTGGATCTTTTCCATTTTTTTGGCTCATGCCCTAAAATTATAATCAATGAAGAATAGATGGTGTTGATCAAACAAATGCATCATCATGGGGCCCACGGCATAGTCCACTGTGCTGAGTGGATTTCGACCCTTACGCAAAGAACAAAAAGCTTAAAGGAGCATTACTATCTTTTTGGAATGCAACAAACGGAGTTCTCTAACTATCGTGAGTCAAAAGCAAGGTGTTCCGTAACGGTAACGGTGGCCATAACGGTCACCACCGTTACCTTTACGATACGGGGCATAAAAGTTGTTACGGCCATCTAACGGCCGTTACGGTCTCTTTTTTTTATTATTATTATTGAAAAAACCCTCAAAAAACGGGTATCTACCCTATAATGTTGATTAAAAAGTATGAAAAACATGTATTTGCCTTGTAATAGACTATTACGGAGTTATCATGGCCTTTATAGGGGATGTAACGTGCCATTAATGGCAATTATGGGTAATTTTTTTTTCCATAATGGTTGTTACGGCTGTTATGGTTGTTACAACCCTGTAATGTGTAACGGTTGCCACCATTACCTTAACGTAACGGCCTTTATGGCACACCATGGTCAAAAGTCAAACAAAATGTGGCTTTTTTACCGTATTTTGAAACCATAGGTGAGTTTTAGGAAATGGTTTAAAAGCAAGATTTTTTGGGGGGGAATTCAACCAAAACTTAGCATCTAGACGGCATTGTCTCTAAAAAAAAAAAAAAAAAGAAAAAAAAAGATGGCTAAACAAACTGCCACACACCACCAAAGTGCAGGCAAAAGGAGGAGGAGAAAAGGGAAAGAAGAAGAAGAGCAAGTAGAACTATGGAAACAGACAGAGCTATATACCAAAATATCTGCAACAAACCTGTTGTTAAGTCCCGAGACGACAGTCTTCCATGGGCACAAGCAGTCAACACTGCTTCAAGAACGAAAGGAATAGCTTCCAAGACCTCCCATGCAGGGAGCATGGGCCTTTGATAAGCATCATCTCCCGAATTCACAGGCGAGCCACTTATGTTGCCGCTTGAAGGGTTTGAAGAGTTGCCCGACACAGCCCCACCCTTGGTCATTTTCCAATAAATCATACTCAGAATCTTGTTGCCAACTTGATGAACTGGATTTCCACTACATAGGCCAGAAAGAGTTGAAGCTATGCAAGCTTGATTTTGACAGTACCAAGCTCGTAGCTTTGGGAAGGATTCGATGTAAATAGGCTGAACCGATGGTCCATCAATTGGGTTTGTAGACTTGTTGGTTGTAGTGGTGGGATTGTGCAAAGCAGCACGGCTGTTGCGCAATAACAAGAGATACTCCAGTGTAAGTACGCACTGTGTAGCTCCTCCGCCACCTGCTGTAGAATGTTCATGTGGTGGTCTATAAAATTTCCACAAACGAAGAAGGAAGAGAAATGCACATGAGAAAACAGTGTATGCTGAGGGTTCATCACTGGTGGTTGCTTTGTGAATTGATGTGGGTATGAGGGACCCAAAAGCCTCACAGACGGGCATTAAAGCAGCGGCGACTTCTGGGACCTGTCGGAGAGATTATGTGGCAATGATCAATGTCAAAAAAGAAAAAAAGCATAGGCAAATACACACACAAACATGGTTTTGATGCCAGACAAATTGCTGTGAATGTGCATGTTAACTTCACAGAAAGGTTGAAATCCACAATCCACTCCTCTCTGGGCACAATAACTCATTGAACATACATGTGGCATTGACGCACCTCTCTATGGTAGTATTGCAGTCCATGATTTGGAAAGTCTGAATTGGCAAGTGAGTATGCCACATACAGTAGGAAGCGGATAGCGTCCTACCCCCACCCGGACGGTAATCCGTGATGTAAGCGTCTTATCCATGCCGTCCATACCTATTAACGGATCATTTTATGGCATGATCCAAAAAACGAAGCAGGTACAGATCTCCAGTGGACCACACCAAAGGAAGCAGTGGTGATAATGACACCCACCATTGAAACCTCTCTAAGGGCCACTGTGAAGTTTTTTTACCATCCAACATATTCATAAGGTCTTGTAGACCTGGATGAAGTGAAAACACAAATATCAGCTTGATCTGAAACTTCTACAGCTCCCAAGAAATTTTTAATGGTGGTCCTTCAATCCCCACTTTGTGGCCCACTTAAACTTTGGTTCTGCCTCATTTTTTTTTTTTTAAAATTTCATATCCTATAATGATCTGTAAATAGGGATGGACGGCGTGGATAAGACGTTTGCATCACGGTGGCCCCCACGAAGCTCTGCCCGGACGGATTACCGTCTAGGCGGGGGTAGGACGCAATCCGCTTCCCATACAATATGGATGAGTCACTGCCATTTAAGAAAATAATAAGAAATGACAAACAATCATCTAGCCCATGAAAGAATAGATCTGAAGGAGGTTTGCCAGTCCCACGTGCATCTGTCTCCAACCAAGCATGTGGGACATCTGCAGGGTGCATAACGTGACCCCCGCCATGAATATGACCCAATGCAAAAACTAGGCAGGTCCACTAATCAGGTGGGCCACATGTACATTGAATGGGGAATGTTAGCAAGTTCTTTTAAACCTTCCACACTTTCGATATAGAATGCCCTCTTGATGAGTTGACCAGATTGGCACAACCGTTTCAAGGGTTGTGTGGGCTGTAAAACCTCCAAAAAGAACGATGCATAAGGCACAGACAAGAAGAAGACAGGTGTAGATAGGCCCCTTCCACTTTGGGGCCCATAATGTAGATAGGCCCCTTGCACTTTGGGGCTCATAATGGATCAGTCAACGCCATTGAAGAAATGAATAACTTGCACAAAGTAGTCTAGCCCATGAAAGATAGATCAAAATAAGAATGAAGCATAAGAGCTAAAGCGACAGGAATGCCATGATTAGAATGGAAATTCTTCACTTACCACACCATATAAAGAAAGGATGTGAACGGTATCAAAAGAGGACAACCCAAAAAGGACAGCATTTAGCATGGACATATAACCAACTAAATGACTCCCAGGCCCAGAAAATTCAGGAGGGACAGGAGGAGATAGAAGCTTGAGTGCGAAATGCACCACATGTTCCTGCAAAATAAAATCACCTTTAGATGAAAATTAAAGAGAACGATCAAATTGACAATTTTTAAATTTCAATCCTGAAGCATGTGATATATTCAAGAACATTTAACAGTTCCAAGACCGGGAGCTGTAGTGAGAATAGTCAAGCCCGTGATATTGGTTTCAGTCCGTTCAAAAACTCCCAGTCATATTGACATACTGGCAATATTTAGCAAATATTGCGATTCTTCAGGGAGGGAAAAACACTATTTCCAGAATATCATTAAAATAAAATAATATCATATCACTTGATACCTTTTTTCTTCTGAAAGTACATATTACTCAATGCGGTTGTAATGTTTTTGCATTATATATATATATATATATATATATATATATATATATATATATATATATATATATATATATATATAAAATTTTTAGTCATGTATCTATGTCATTTGATCATCTTTTTTTTTTTTTTTTTGGGGGGGGGGGGGGGGGTTTCCTTTGGATTATGCCTAGAATAGAGTTGAGTGGCACTCAATTCAGCGCTGTTTTTGTCTGAAGGAGATTGGTGTGTATAAAAATGCAGTTTTGGGCTTAAAACACAGATTCGCAATATGGAGAAGCCGTTTTTCCTCTTTCATAAACTGCATTTTTTTTATGAGAGAGGTATTTGGTACTTTGGTAGAGTGCAATGGTTGATATGCCAGTGTTCAGAAATTTTACACATGGCATATATAAATTGCGATTAAGCTGCCTAAATTGTGGGACCCAGCATAGATACATCCTCATCCAAAATCAAATCAACTAACGATCCCGACCTCTAATTAATAAGCATTTGTTAGTTGCATTTGGTCTGTTGAGTAGTTTTCATCTTGACCACCCATTAAATGTCCACCAATTGGCAAGTTAGCAAATTAAATAAATGTAGTTTGAGGTTTCTGGGCTGTCAAAATTGGAACCCATAATTTGGCCATTTTAATTTAGATACCTGTATGAAACATGTTGTTTTGCAGTGCCTGTGCATCAAGCATCACACCCTAACACAGTATCAAAGTTTTCCTCTACAAGGAATGAGGTGAACCAAGCACTTAAGGGGTTACACCTCTATGATAATTCACCAACATTTTGAAAATGTTGGTGACTCATCATCCTCACATGTGGCACTCAAATAAGCTATACAGACCATCAAAATTGTGGGGCAATTGTTAATGGAGCATATCTCAAAATTCACAATAATGAAACAATCCTAACCATCCAATTGATGGTCATCAAATGGATGATTAAGAGTATAATAGTGAATGATTCAAATTCCTAGCGTCAAATCAGGTGATTACTATAATTTGCTAAGTGCAATATTTGGGTTATGCTCCAACCATATTGGGGCAGAAATTTGGACGGTCTGGATTGTTGTATAACTATGCCATGTGAGTGGTGGAAGATTCATTGCAATTTTTAAAATTGTGGTGAACTATCATAGGAGTTCATACTTGTATAGTTCGCCACCATTTTCAATTTTTTTAAAATGTGAACTAACATAGGAGTCTACACTTGTATAGTTCACCACCAATCTCAATTTCTCAATTGTGGTGAACCACCATAGCAGTCTACACTTGTATAGTTCATCACAATTTTCAAATTTCAAATTGTGGTGAACCATAATTGGGCCAGCAATTTGGATGTCTGCATTGTTGTATAACCACGCCATGTGTACAGCAGAAGAGTCACCACCATTTATTAAATTGTATTGAGCTATCACAGGGTCTAAACCTGTATAGTTCGCCACCATTTTCAATTTTTTGAATTGTGGTGAACTATCATAGGAGTCTTGCCTGTATAGTTCACCAACATTTTGAAAATAGTGGTGAATCATCCTCCTCACAAGTGAAATTCACGTACACCTGATTAGACCATCCAAACAAATGGAACATTTTGTATGGAAGCGTATCTCAAAAATCACACTGATCAACCAATCTTGACCATCTGATTGATGGCTATCAAATGAATGCTTACAGGTACAAAATTGGGTGCTTCAAATTCCAAGTGTAAAATCAACTGGTCACTGCCATTTGCTCAGTGAGATTGTCCATATACATTGAGCCAGTAAGTTTTACAATCTAGGGTATCGTACAACTGTGCAATGTGTGCTGCATTAAAGTGCATTCACTTTTCATAAAATGAATTTTCAGATGTTGGCATTCAACTAGCATTATGAGAAACAAAAACAAAACCAAACATCACTATCCGAACAAAATTTTCAGAAAACATTCCTAAAAACTGCATTTTCATAAAATGGAGTTCTCGTAAGTTCTCGATTTTCACCTAGCAATTTGGGGTCGGTTCTTAAATGGTAGATTCACATCAGTTTTATGATCGACCACCCACAAGATATAACATGGGTTCTTGGAACCATCCATGGAAGAGGCTCACATTAACACCATTCACATGCCAAGATGGCCACTCTTGCTATTGATCCCCAGCCCAACTTTTACTTGCATGCCACATAGGGCGAGAAAGCAAGCAGAGATGTGGAGGGGCAGTTACAGGCAAACCACTAGGCACGAAGTACCCACACATGCATGATTATGCTCGAGTAGCTGGCTGCTCAAAATAGCAGAAAACTGCCAATACATGAATACCAACACAACTCGCATTCCAACATGGTCAGACCCCACATTGCACCTAAGCAAAGCTATCACAAGCTGCCTTCAAAAGATTTCATTCTAGGTAATAAAGACAAGCTATAAAATTTCATAGTATGAATTAGTCATGCTTACACATGCATGATTTAATACTTGAGACATGCTCCTAGCAGGATTGACTTGTAGCATCCTTTCATTGAGTTGGCACCAATGCCACCCCAACAAGGGAAGAAGAAAGAGATGTCATCTTTCACTGCAAGCAAAGGAGGTAGCGACAAGGCCGAGAGTACAAGTAATGATGCTGGCAGCATCACATATGCAATGACACTCACCATCACGTATCTATATATTCCCCCTTTTTATTTTCCAGGAAAATTGCATGAAAATGTCCTGAAAAAAAAAAAAAAAAAAAAAAAAACCCTACACCTTGAGAATCTCCCAAGAAATTCCCATGCTAAAAAAACAGTCAAGAAATGACATTTGTCACTTTGACCACGACCAATGCCAAAAACTTCTAACTCGATTCTGAATTTGGCTTTTCATGTCCAACTCTTAGCGATTCCTCCTAATCAATGAAAATCTTTTCGGCTTATAAAATTAGGGGTTTGAACTGTCTTTGGAGCTTGTATAAATGGAATTGACTCAAACTGAGGTTTTGGTCAATCCACAAGTTTTTTGACATAGCACTGCTGTCAAGCCTCTGTCATGAATAACATCAAGCAAAGGAGCTAGGGAGCATCTTGTGAAATTTCAACAGATAGACAGCACTTTGAAAGTGATTTATGAAAAATAAAAAAGGATTATAAAAAAGTAGACAATCTCATAAATGCTCCCAAAACATCCAAAGTACAATCTCATCATCTACAGATCCACTAAATTGATGCGGAAATTGAAATTTTGTTCAGCTTGTTGAGATATAGTTTATAAGGGTCTCCTTGTAATAAAAGGAATTGAAGGGCTTATTTACAATTTTGTTGCAAGTTTTTTTTTTTTTAATAAAAGAATGAGAATAGGGCAGACGACCCTAACTTATCTTTTTCTCTTTTCATTCTTCTCTCTTCCTTCTCTACCTCTTTTCCTCCTCCAATCTTCCAGTCCTATCGCCTATGTCATCTTCTACTTGGTATTAAAGCAAGGTTCGGGAGTTTTTGGGTGGGACCCACGGCTGACATCCTCACGTCATATGGGTGATGTCAGCAGCGTACCTTCAGCCAGTGTTCGAAATATCGGTATCGCACAATGTATCGCACCCTTGGGATACAGATACGTATCGGTTATCGCATGGGATATATCGTTTGTATCGCATAATTTATCGCACTTTTTGGGAAACATGGGGAAACATTGGGAAAATGGTTGAATTTTTTAATGAAACTTTGGGGATTGTTAAAAAAGCCCTTAATACACACTTTTAAATCATAACATCTCAAAAAAAAGATGCACATAATAAATTTCCTTTGTATAGGGTTCTAAGCTATGCGATGTTTAACTGAACTAATGCAACTATATTTAAATTGAATGCATGATATTTATAAATATATCATAGTCATGTATGAAAACACAACCAATTCATTGAAAAGCAAAAGAAGAACCGAAGAAGTAAATTTTGAAAAATATACATATCAATGATGGGGTAGTTCTGTGGGTAGGCCCACCGTGCTGTATCTATACATCCAAGTCCTCAATCCCTTTTCTCATATCATTTTAAGGCTTGAACACAAAAAAAAGGTAGATCCAATGATCAAGTGGACCACACCAAATAATAAGCTTGGTTGCATTAAATGCACAAAGCATCGAATGCCAGTTGCATTAAATGCAAGAGTGTGTGGTCCATTTTAGCATTGAATCTGCCTCATTTTTATTTTCATGCGTAAAATGATTTAAGAAAAATGGATAGACAACTTAGATTTATAGGTACATCACAGTGGGCCCGCCCATAGAACTGCCAGTTTGGGGCCAGAGATAGGCGGGGGTAGGACACAATCCGCGTCCCACGTACCTACAGCAGCTGTAGGAAACGGATTGGCTACTCCCCCAACACCAGCCCCGTATTTCATCCATTTTTACGGATCATTTTGTGGCTTGAAATAAAAAATAAGACGGATATAAATCTCAGGTGGACCACACCACATGAAAACAATAGTGATTGGTTATCCACCACTAAAATCCTCCTAAGGCCCACTGTACTGTTTATTTGACATCCAATCTATTGATTAGGTCATACAGGCCCAACCCAGATGAAGAGAACAAACAAAAATCAGCTTGATCTAAAACTTTAATGGCCCCCAAAATGTTTTTAATGGTTGACATTCATTCAACACTTTTCCTATAATGTGGTCCACTTGAGATTAGGATATATCTCATCATGGTGGGGCCCACAAGCCCGGACCACCGGCAAAAGGCTGGTGTCAGGAGGAGTAGATCATTTAGGGAAAAGGTACAATGCGCTCGAGCTGATTTTAATGCCCCATGAGGTTGAGCTATGTGAGCCCCACCGTGATACGTTTCGAAAAGCTACCTCATCAGTCAGATGCACCATTCCATCGTAGGCATAGGCCTCAAAAATCAAGTCAATCCGTGACTTGTGTGGACCACACCACATACAGAAGTTGGGAGGGGCCGTGCACCATTAAAAAACTCATAACCATTTTTTAGGGCCCACCGAGATGTAGTTTGCAAATCCAGGCCATCCATTATATGTGTCCCACTTGAATGAGGGTTCGACCAAGCTTCAGCGCATGCAAAACTCAGGTTGGCCCCACCAAGTGATTTTATATGTTTTAACGGTGCCTTCACATAATTTTAGATGGTATGGCCCACCTGAGTTCCCTATACGGTTGATTTTTGGGATATCCCATAATTTAAATGGTACCCATCAAATTCACGGTGTTGATGGTCGAAACACATTTTGGTGGGCCCCACCCAGCCTCCTTGTGCTGCAACTTTCCGCGAAAGGCTTTCGCAGGAAATCCGCGTCCCCTGTTAGTAACGTCACCAAGTTACATGGGTACCACAATGATGTATTTTTTTTTTATCCACACCGTCCATCCATTTGAATTGATCATTTTAGGGCATGAGCCAAAAAATGAATCAGATCCGGAGCTCGAGTGGACCCCACCACAGAAAACAGTGGAGAGAGTGACGTTCACCATTAAAAACTTATTGAGGGCCACAAGAGATGGATCAATCTTATGTTCATATTTGCCCTTCATCCACGTCCGTATAATCTTATTAACGGTTTGGATGACCAATAAACATGACTGCAAGGCCGAGAAAGGTTTCAACGGTGGAAATCAGTATCACCACTATTTCCTGTGGTATGGTCCACTAAAATTTCTAAATTTTGGGATCAACCCCTTAATTTAGACGGGAAAACGGATGGACGGTGTGGATAGACCACATACACTTTGGGTAATTTTTTACCATAGGCACGACTTTTCACCTATTCGACCCAACGCGACCGACCACAAACTTAGATAACCAAAATATACCACCGACCATACGGAGAACCTATTTCGGACAAAAATAACCCTCCTTTTTCACCTGCTTCTTACTTAACCGAGGGTATTTTGGTCCGTCCGTACCTTAAAAATCGCCTTCCGTCGTCTAAGTTTTCCGCCAGCGAAAAAACTAATTACCCTAAGACACCGTCTATCTCCCTTTTCACCCCTCCCGCGCTCCTCTCTTTCACTTTCCCTCTCCTCCACCGCACGCGAGGGCTCCGGAGCTGGCGAATTCTCGTTCCATTCCTCAATCCAGCCTAATTTCTTGGCGGAATCTCCGAGAAATCCGCGGTGGTCCACCTCCGATCACACAGGTACTCTCCGATTTCTTTTTTTTCTTTTTTTTTTTGAGTGCGTCTGTCGAAATCCGAAAATAATAGAGACGAAATCGTGCTATATCGACGATATATCATGCGATATCGACGATATATCGGCCGATATCTGAATTTTGGATTTTTTGGTATCTTCCGGGGGTTATCGCGAGGGTATCGTCTCGCAGGTGTGCGATAACGATAATATCGGCCGATATATCGGCCGATAGTATCGATATTGCGAACACTGCCTTCAGCTAGGTCCCTTGACGGAGGAAAATATGGCATTCAAAAGAGGATGGTTTTAGAAGATTTTTTGTGATTTTTTCAGCATTTATTTGTACATATTTAAAGGTTATTTTTTCAAAATAGAGAATGCCCAAAACTGTGAACCTTATTTTTCATCTGGCTCATGCATCTCTTTGAGACTTCTTTTGGGGATTTTTTCCACTTGGGTTTGGTACATCTGACTATTTGCTTCCTCTAAAAACAATAATTGTTTCTTTCCGACCAGATTTGAAAGAATTATGATGGCATTTGGTGAAAGTAGCGTGTCATACAACCCTGTTCTTGGTTTTTTTTTTTTTTTTTTCCTGGTAAAGCTCTTTATCTTCTGGTGAATATTTTTTTACCACTTATTGTAAATATATAAGGATTATTTTGTGGAAAGATGTCGACTTCCAACAAGTTCATACATTTCTGGGTACTAAAGTTCCATTCTGACAAGAGGTTTCTATGGCAACAACCCCAGTGGGCCAACAGGGTGTCCCGAATCGGTTATGTATCAGCCGTAATGGCTGATACGTAACGGTAACGGTGGGACCCGTTACGTGATACAGGGCCGTATCGGCCAATTCCCGATTTTGTACCCGTAACGGCCGTTACGACCAGAATGTAAAAAGAAAAAAAAAAAAAAAAAAAAAAAAAACTTACCTTTTTCGGTTTTTCCTTTCTTTTCTTCTTCTTCTTTTTCTCTTTCTTCTTCTTCTTCTTCTTGACAATTGTCTGCCTATTGCTGCAATGCAAATGACTCTCCTCCTCCTCTCTCTCTCTCTCTCTCTCTCTCTCTCTCTCTCTCTCTCTCTCTCTGTTCTTTCCCTCTTTCCCTCTTTTTTCTTTTCTCTTCTTTCCCTCTTTTTTCTTTTCGGTTTCCCTCTCCTCCTTTTTGTTTTTTTTTCTTTTTTTTCAGCAGGCGTAAGCTGCTGTAGGTACGTGTCACACTAAGACGAGCGCTAACACTCCTCTAGCTCCGAGTTGTACGAACGGTTCAAAGGAGATCAAAGTTATATGGGCTCCACGGTGATGTATTTATTATATCTACACCGTTCATCTATTTTTAAATATCATTTTAGAGCATTACCCAAAAAATGAATCGTATCCAAAGATCATCTGGACCACACCAAAAATAGCAGCGGAGATGATGATTTTCACTGTTAAACAATTTGTAGGCTCACCATAACATTTATTTTCCATCCAATCTATCATAAGGTCAAAACAACCTGAATGAAGAGGAAAAACAAATTTCATATTGATCCAAAAGTTCTGAGATCCCAAAAAAGGTTTCAATGGTAGACGTTCAATCCCCCACTGCTTTTTACAGTGTGGTCCACTTGATAATTAGATCTGTATTATTTTTCGTGTCAAGCCTTAAGACGATCTCGTCAAATGAATGGACAGTTTAGATATAACACATTCATCACTGGTGGGGCGCAAAAAACTTTGACACATGTGCTACACTTCACAATACGAGTCCCGCCTAATTCGGGCCCTTAAAAAATCGTACACGAGACATATATTAACTTAAAATTTACCAATTAAATTATGAACTGCAATTGCTAACTCACAATGCCAAAATCAAATTATTTGAATAGTTTTAATTGTTATTTTGTGTACTTTTATTTTTTAAAATAGGGCCTTTTGATTTTTTTCATGATTCACTATTCAATAAATGTCCACCAATACATAAGTGGGATAATGATAATAAATTACATGAATTTGAGGCTAATTTGGGGCATAGATTGGTCCTCCAAGTCAGCCCGAAATTGGCAACGCTATCTACCTGAATTTAATTTCATTTTTTTAAAGAACTATTGGGAGAAAGATATTAAATTGTGAAGTATATAAATTAGATATTTCGAAAATTAAATATATAAATTTTGTAGTCAAATTCAGGTTACCTGGTTCAAAAATTAATCAGACAGATGGATACAACTTCTCACCAAAGAGTGGACCGTTACACCACCATAATCATTGATTCATGCAAGTCTGATCACATGACGGGTTTGCCATCTATTTTTTCTTCATAGAATCTATCATCTAGAAGGAATAAAGTGAGAGTTGTGAATGGATCCCTATTTTCCATTTATGGAAAGGGTGATATCAATTTGAATAATCACTTATCTCTCTCTTTTGTGTTTCGTGTTCTAAATTTATCCACAAATTTGTTGTCTATTAGTAGTCCTAGTAAAAATTTAAATTGATGTGTAACTTTCTTTACCAGTCATTGTGTTTGCCAGGATTTGGTGATAAGAAAAACGATTGAGAGTGGTTGTGAAGCGGATGGTCTCTACCTTCTGCATATCTCTGGTTCTCATGCAGCTTTTCACTTAAGTAGTAATCTTCGTAGAGATAATAATGTTGCGTAGATTGAATTGGGGCACATTCGTTTAGGACATTTGTCTTTTCGAATATTGAAGTTGTTATTTCTAGACTTGTTTAAATTGAGTGCGAGTCAAATCTACAATGTGAAGTTTGTGAATTGTTTAAAAATTGTAGATCAACCTTCCATCAAGTTTAAGTCTATTCACATTTCATATTATTCACCTAAATGTGTGGGGACCAGCTCCCATTGTGTCCATAGATGGTTATCTATATTTCATTTCTTTTGTGGATGACTACTCTCGTTGTACTTGGTTACATCTTATGAAGACTCGTGATGAAGTACAATATATTATTAAAAAATTCCATAAGATGATACTCACACAGTTTGATATGAATAAAAAAATATTCCGGTCAGATAATGCCCATGAATACATTGAAAGCACATTATGGGAGTACTGGGAGGAGCATGGGATGATACATCAAAGTTTTTGTTTGTATGTCCCTCAACAGAATTGTGTGGCCAAACAGAAAATCGTCATCTTCTTGAAGTTGCTCAAAGTCACTTGACAAGGATGCACATTCCAAAGTGTTTTTGGCAGATTTAGTTCTTAAGGTCGCCTATCTTATTAATCGTATGCCATCAGGGTATAGAAGTTAAAATTCCCATATCAGGTCCTCTGTCCCTATCAACCTTTTTCATTGTCCTACCTTCTGTTTTGGGGTGTGTATGTTTCATTCACGTATTGGGTCAAAACTGGAACAAATTAGATCCCAAATCTATTGAAGAAACATTTCTAGGTCATCCCACTACACAAAAGGGATACAAGTGTTTTAATCCTGTCTGGAAAACATTTTATCACTATAGATGCCACGTTTTTTTAATTTGTGCCTTTTTTTCTCATAATCCTACTTCTTTAGGGGGAGCTTAGTGTGAGGCAAGAGGCATCCTCCTCCAGTCTATCCCCTTCATGTTCCTTATACTCCATTGACTGATGTCCCAGTAAATTCAGGACATCCTACTACTAATACTACTACTGACATTGATACAGTGAAGGAACTGCGAATATATTTGAGAGGCCAGAAAGGGGTGACCACTGAGACACGCTCACTCACTGATTCTGATTCCATGGAACCAGGTACTGTTTCTTCTTTGTTTATTCCTATTTCTTCTGAGGATAGTCATCCCACTGCTTTACAAAAAGGGAAGCATCAGTTCTTGACATCCTATATCTAAGTTTGTCTCGTATGCAACCTTGTCCCATTCCTATAGTTTATAATGGCCTCTTTGTAATAAACAGAATGTGAGAAGTTTATTTGTAACTTTCTTATTTTTTTTCCTTTTTCTTTATTTTTTATTTTAAAAAGAGTGAGAATAGGGTTACTGGCCCTAACTTCTCTTTCTCTTTTCATTATTCTTCTCTCTTCTTTCTCTTCCTCTTCCTCTTCCAATCTTCCTGTCCTAGTACCTAACCTCATCTTCTACTCAGCTAAAAACCATGAAATAAGGAAACTCCATTTTCTAAAAAATCTGTCATGTTCCACTCGTTTTCGGCATGTCACCACCTCTAATAGGGAGGAAAAAAAAAAACCCAAACTGATCTCATTGTATTTTGGCAGTGTTCACATACTATTTTATAATTCCAATTTGTTTTGATATTAGATTGCAAACACATTTTTCTTTATCCTATGCATCTAAAAATAAGATTTATACAATAACGCATTTCCCAATATAGTTTATGTATACTCCAGATGTGTGGCCATTTTAGGTTTTCTAGGTTCCCCTTGTTTGATACATCATAACCTTGTCTAACACCAAGACATGCATTGTCCATGTCTACATTACATATGCTGGAATTATATGATATGCATACCCTACCTGGACATTCCACCCGCGGCTGAGAGATGCACCACAAAGGATCTTAGCAGCAGCTGACTTTTCTTCTTCTGACCCGTTTATTGCAAGGTGATATAATTTCTGAAGCTCCGCTAAGCTTAAATCAACAACAACAACAACAAAATCTGATCATGCAACCATGGAACACTTAATACAGAATCCTCACTAGAAGGCTACTTAACAATCATTCACATTCTGATATTAACGTTTATCAAATTACTACTATGCGTGTTTTCCATGATTGTTTTAAATTGTGACGACTCATGTGCCAATGTGCCATACATGGTGCACATATGTAAGTCAATCCACACCAAGTTATCTGGAATGCAGATCGCTCCGGAATGCACTAAGGGAAAGGGCACACTATTCACTACTTTGGTAGGTGGTACACAAGGGGTAAACTCAGCTGTGTTGTTTTGGCAAACAATTAAGTCTATCCAATATGCTTATATATGCAAATCGATGTTGTAATTTATATACGAAAGATGAATGACTATTATGAATACTCCGTGCATAGTAGTATGTCAATGTCTATAATTGTATAAATTCAAGAATAAATTTCTAGATTTTTTTTGAACGGTAGAATAAGTTTCTAGATTCTAAATAAAACTTAATTAGAACCTATCAATGGTAACGGTGCATGACAATAATTTGGGGTTAGTAAAGATAGGGATCTGGATCACCAAGGACCAATGTATTAAATAGTGGTATTGACCAAGCTAGCTCATATGATACAGGCTGTATTGGCTGATACTATATATATATATATATATATATATATATATATATATATATATATATATATATATATATATATATATATATACCCAATGATCAGTTGCGCACCAATTCTCACGAGTTCTTGTGAGAACTTTTTGAGAACTCATCCCACGTGATGTGAGCCCAAAAACTGATCAGTCCACATGATGCAACACCCCATGAAACCCCCAGGGCCCAACTTTTACCTTGATTCAAAACTTTGGTGGGCCATGGCAAAAGAAAACAGTTTCCTCCCTTGATTTGCATCTCTCTTTGCTGTGGTCCACCAGAATTTTGTATCAGGGTGAAAATTGGTCCTTGGGGGTTTCATGGGGTGCCGCATCACATGGACCATTCGGATTTTAGGCCCACGACACGTGTGCAAAGGTGCGCACGTGTGCAGGTGGGCATGCCTTGTTAAGGTGCAAAGGTGTGCACATGAGCCATTCTTTGTTAAGAACGCTGTCTGTTAGGCAGTGTCAATGAAAATTGGTCCTTGGGGGTTTCATGGGGTGCCACATCACATGGACAGTTCGGATTTTAGGCCCACGACACGTGTGCAAAGGTGCGCACGTGTGCAGGTGGGCATGCCTTGTTAAGGTGCAAAGGTGTGCACACGAGCCATTCTTTGTTAAGAACACTGTCTGTTAGGCAGTGTCAATTTGACCTGTTGAAAGTTGACCAAATAGGCCCAAATCAAACACAAATCAAGCATGATTTGGTGGATTAGGGTGGTCCATTACATATTAATATAACAAAATAAAAAAGATGGAAAATTGGAGAAAAAAAGAGTGATGGTTTATCCTTTCTACAGATTCTTCCTGAAATAGTCCACTTTGCTTTGATTCATCGAATCCTACTCAAATCTTGTGTTTCTGATCCTCAAAATAGGTTGAGTCTAGTTTATAATTAGTTCCTAAGCTTCCTTGAAGGTTGAAATGAAAAAAGAAGTGGAAAAATGAAGGCCCTTTATGGCCATAATGGCTTGTCTCGGTTCCCAAATTGGTATTGATACAGGGTTTATCGGCCTGTGTTAGCCAATTCGCCTCAGTATCAGCGTGATGAGGGTGACCATTTGCTTTACATATCAGCCAATTCATAACTGTTTTTTAATACCATGCAAAAGACACATAATCTGGATTATGAGATCCGAGTCCAAATATGTTGGGTGTTCGCCGATCTAGGTAACATTGATCAATAGCAGCCAAATCATGGTTCCCATCATAGATGGAGCATAAGCAGAAAGTCAGAATAAACAGACAATCTTAACCATATCATATTAGCCACTGAATTTGGACTACTGGCTGGTTTCTTTTCAACTGTCCATTGATGGCTGCCAATTGGATTGTTAGAATCATGAGATAAATGTGAGTTTGAAGACATGATCCATCCACAATGGGGCCCAAGTTGGAAACACTGTCAATATACATGTATGGTAGATGAGGCACCACTAGAAATGGTGGAAAGTGAACATTGTAGTCTAGCCCTTTCTATTAAAAGGATAATTCTAAATACCTCGTAGCAGGAGTAGCAATTAGGGCATTTTTCAGGGGATCAGTTAGCTGAGCTCCTTCCATGAAGGTTGACCAAGGAGACTTTTGGACTGGGGATGAATCTGTCAATGACGTTGCAGAGGGAACCACATAAGCAGGCCAATAATATGCTGATGTGTCAATCAATTTTCGTGCGATACAAGCTTCAACTATGAGATGCCGCATGTTTCCAACTGCCAAAGAAAGAAAAGATTAAGCAAAACCTGAAACCAGATATAAACTAGAATGGGATCAGGTAGTGTCTAAGAGAAGAGAAGAAAAAAAAAAAAAATAGTCCAGTGGATTTTAGACAACCAACATTCACAATACAATGAATTTTACAGGAAGTCTGACAAAAAAAAAAGTAAGAAATGCAAAGTGCAATTGTACAATTTAAAGTATGCATGTGGCCCCCCTGATATCCTGACAGCCTGATTTTCTTGCCACGGCACATACACAGCAGACCCACCTGATGAATAGGATCCAAAATCCTACTCTGACAGAGGGTAGCAGTAAATGAGCATCCTTTTTTTCAATCGCAGGGTTAATTTGCATACAAGTTTGGGGTGACTTGGAGGTCAATCAGATTGCAAAGTATGCCGATTTCTTTCAATGTGCGATGTGCCGCTTTCCAACTACGTTTGTGGGTCTTCCTTTGTGCATTGGTAAACCCCCTAAAGTTTTATGGGACAAGGTGATTGAAAGAACAGGTTCCTACCTAGCTAGATGGAAATGTAGATACTTATCCCTGGGGGGCAGGCTCACCCTTATCAAGGCAGCGCTATTGAATCTTCCCCTATATTTTATGTCTCTATTCAAATGCCCAGCGTCTGTTTTGGCATCTCTTGAGAGACTTAGAAGGGATTTTTTGTGGCACGGGAAAGAGGACAAGAAGAAGTTTCACTTGGTTAATTGGAAGGAAGTGTGCAAGCATACTAAAGATGGAGGGGCTGGAGTAAAAGATCTCAAAAGTATGAATCGGGCTCTTTTAGGCAAGTGATCTTGGAGGCTAGGGACCGAGAATGGTACTCTTTGGAATAACTTGATCAAAAGTAAATATGGTTGCTCAGAAGGGGGGTGGTGGACAAAAAATTCTTCCGCAAACAAAGCATTGAATCTTTGGAAAGGTATTTTAGAAATCAAGGTGAAGGTTCTTAAGGGAATGGGTATAGCGATTGGGAAAGGTGATCGCACTCGATTCTGGGAAGATATTTGGGTGGGTAATGACACTCTTGCAGCAACTTTTCCGCGAATTTACCATCTAGCTCCTAATCAGTCTATATCAGTGGACTCTTGTTATTCGATCCTAGGGGGAGCAGTTGTTTGGAGTCCAGTGTGTAGAAGAAATCTACTTGCTTAGTCGCATTCAGAACAGCAACCCAGATCAGTCCATTGAAGACAGATTAGTGTGGCATCCTGATAAAGTTGGGCAATTCTCAGTCAGGTCCTTATACAGGTATATTGTGAAGAGTGTCTGTCCGTTAGAAGAGATCCCTTCTCACTATGTGTGGAAACTTCAAGTGCTTCCAAAGATAGAATAGCTTCTTTTGGGTGGCTGATTGCTAGGAATAAGGTTCTGACCGTGGACAATCTAAGAAAGAGAGGCAAGTGCATTACTATTATCTGTTTATGTTGTATCGCAGATGAAGAATCTGTGGACCATTTGTTTGTGCTCTGCCCGTATACCTATCGTATTTGATCTGATCTCCTGTCTCGATTTCAAGTTCATTGGGTTTTCCCGGATTCGGTTTGTAGTTTGCTAAGAGCTTGGCGGGGAGTTAGGTGTGGTACCCAAAAGACTATTCTCTGGAAAATCTCCATCCTAGCAGTTTGGTAGGATGTGTGGGAAGAAAGAAATGGGAGATGTTTCAACGACACTTCCAAATCGATAGAGGATACGGTTAAAAGGGTTATTCAGTTTATTGTTGAATGGCCTTTTGCAGTTGAAAAGCTTAAGGGGTGTAATTTGTCTTTCTTAGGGTGCATCTGATCGGCTATCTCAGCTAATCAGTCCCTTGTCTTTGTAATCTCTTTTTTTCTATAAAATTTATCGTTATCTGTCCAAAAATAAATAAATTTGCATACAAGCATTTTGTATTGAAAAAAAAAAAAAATTGATATGAATAGAACCATGAAAACCCTTTATTAGAAAGATCACCTGCTTTAACAGAAGTGTCACCGTAGCCGAAACCTTTGAAACCGTCAGTCCCATTCTTGAAACTAGATTTGAAGCTTGCTGCCTTAGAAGCAGCATTGTTTGCTGCAATGACCACGGATGGCGGAGGCGAAAGGAGCCCAGAGAACTGCCCCAGTACCTGAAGGGAGGATATCAATCCGTGCCTTCTAGAAGCATATCCATTGCCATCTATACCATGGTCATAACTAACGACCAAATTCCCAGATGCGCCTCCGCCTCGATGTGATGCCATTTCACCCTCTTCCTCAATAACACGAACAATTGCCAGGGGTGTGATAGACAAAAGAGCACATAGCCGTGCATCGAGATGAGGTATAGGTCCTTCCAATGGATCACGCTCCTGGAACACAGCATGAACAAGATAATAAATAACAGCTGGCAGATTCAGTAAAAGAAGAACTAATGGATCATGGTGCATCACAATGTCAGTGCTGTGATGAAGTCTTATATGCCCAGTCCACACGAGTGGGGCCCATGTTTCAATGACTTGGATAATTGATATCATGTCCACAGTCCACACAACACTGCTCCTCCCAGATTGGATGATCCGAGCCCTTTGCTAGGCAGACTATGAATGTACAGAAGGAAAAGGCCATAGACTGAATGGCCAGGACCTTGCAACCTTGTTTGGCAATCCCCATCTACAGTGGGACTCAACAGAGCCTCTGGACCACTGAAAAATGACCCCACTCAGTATGGAACTAGTGCATCAAGACCCTATTCACATCCTAATGCATAATGTCCCAATAATTCCTAAAGAAAAAAAAAAATAAAAATTTGCCCACTGAAATTCTGTTTCAAGGAGAAAGACTCTGAAATGCAGGTTGATCTTAACTCGTTGCACAAGCCGAAGAGCCGAAACCCAGAGTGCTAGAAAGGTCTCTTGCCAGCTTGCTCGGTTGATAACTTGGAGGGTATTGATTAGTTCTGCAGTTGATTCATCCAAATCAGAAAAATAGCACATGGTAGCTATCCCCTACCATATTTAAAGAGGAATTATAGGTTATGATGATGATGATGACAAATGTGGGATTGTAGGGGGTGTCCTGAATCTCCTGTTACATCTGGACATGAATAATGTCGTTTTGCCCAGTCCATACAAGTGGGCCCATGGTCCAGTGAGCAATAATTTATGGTGAGATAACCCTAAAATCTTCCAGAGTGGAAGATCTTAGGCATCAATCCAGTCGTTGACCCTTTTATCGTCTTTTGCTTTATTTCTTCTTAAACATCTTCTGTAGGTCACTGATTGATGAGTTAGGATCTTCGGGTCAAGGAGATTCTTGGGCCATTCAACTGAAGGTCTGCACCACCAAACCGTGGGCCCCACTCAAATAGTGCACCAGAACACTATAATGCCTCTTTATTTAAAAATAAGGGGAACCTAACAAATAATATGCAATTAGTGGATGATGCAGAAGAGCATTTAACTGGATTGCACCTGTAAGTATATCACAAGCAGATGTAGCCGGAAGCTGCCTCGCGTCCATCGCATTCTCCATATACATGTCGAGAGGAAGCCAACAGGCAGCCTGACCAACTCTGAAACTGTGGAAAGATGCTAAGCTACATGACCCAATATCGATCAGCATCCCGACAGTGTGACGCTTGTTCAACTGATATTCCCAATGCAAAGCTCTCTGTATATTCGCAGATAATCTAACCAAAATCTGGCTGGCAGATTTCAAGTTCGGTGAGGTCGACTTGTGTGATTCAAGAAACTGCAGTCTCTGCAGTAGGCCATTGAACTTTTCAGGCCTATTGCTTGAAAGAATCCGTAAATCAGTAACTCCTTGAAAGTCCTAAGAATAAGAGAATATAAAAATGTTGAAAACTGAAACTATGAAGAAAGAGACGAACAAGAAAAAAGCGTCTGGATTTACCATGAAAGTGGAACCTCACTGAAAAGTGGAGCAAAATGGGCATTTAGAAAAGAAAAGTTTTAACTGGAATCATGGTTAATTGGTGTTGAACCCAGGAAAAACCACAAGGACTCTATCCTAATGAATGATCAAGAACGGTCAGAAACTTGGACTGGAGTTGGATATGTTCTTCTGATTTCCGAGTCAAGTTTGCTGACTCAATGAGAAACTTGCCGATTTCATAAAAAAGAATGGCCTATTCAATCAACAGCTCAGATGCATTTCTACGAAATTGGAACTTGGAGCATGAACTCAGATTTCAGAATTCCAGCCCAAGAAATGGAGTAAAGAGAGTCGAGTTTTCTTCTGAGTAAAAGGAAAAAGGTGAAATCCGGCAAGGCCTGACATGCAAAAGGCTGGCGCCCTGCCTGGAGGGCATTTAATGGCCAGATTAAAGGATTGGGATCTTCCTATTTGGGAAAATTTCTGGGACATAATCTACCCACGTTGGGTCCATCAAATAGATGGTAACCAAACTATGTGTCAGGCATGAATGAGATCATGCACTCAGGACCTGATAATTCCTTTTACTACAGTACTGATGGGGACATCCCGCGCACGCCGTTCACACGTGCACGCATACCACCCCCCCTACGGACGTACGCCAGAAGGAGGGCCCGTCTAGGAAGGGCCTTCTAGCTAAAAGACAAGTTTTTGGTTTAAAAAGTGGGCCCGATAGTCAAGAAAAGCCCATCATGGGATCTCATGATCGTGGCCCACTCGTCGGATTGATTTCATATTTTAGGTTTTGCTTATTGTTATTATTTAGAACATCGTGAACGTTTTAGATTTCTTTATTTGGTTTTTATTTTAGTTTACTTCATCGCCAAGTAATAGGTTACGCACATGGTGCGAGTTTTTGGGGTACAGGATTTTCCCTATAAATAGGCACCCCTTATCATTCTTTTCATTCATTGAAGATTAATAAAAATTCTGCGTTTTCCTACTCTCTGAGTTGTGAAGCCTAATTGAGTGTGAAGCTCTCCCTTCATCAAAGGGTTAACTACCATGGTGCGAAGACACATCTATCCCGATTCGCTCCCATCCATCGTCATTTCTACTACTTATCTTCTACCATCCCTTCTTCTCATCTCACCTCATCATCTACACTTCGAATCAATCATCTATTGCAGCAATTCTCCTCCTCACAGCGGAATTTCATAATCTGGCCCTACAGGAGGGCTGAAACTTCGGCGGAGCACCACGCACAAACCGTACATCGGATCGAGCTGAGATTTGGGAGTTTTGGAGTCTATCCCTGGCCGACCAGGGCCAAGGTAGCCTTTTTCTGAATAGTAGGCCCCACACACGTGCGGCCGGGATCACATGCACGCGCGTCTGGGCCATTGTTGTTGTCCACACGTGCGATACTTCTCTGGTTCGTCTCTCTCCTCTCTTTTACTCCGCTTTCACCCAAAATCCCTAAACCTAACCCTAAATTACTCAAATCTCCAATTTTATGCCCCTTTTCTTACCCTAGGGTTCCTTGATTTAAAATTGGTGAATCCCTTGGATTAAGGACTGATTACTATGCATATGTAGATGATTATTTCTTATCTTTGAGTATCGTTTGGTTCATAATTTTTATTGATCCAGCCCTATCATGTGTAGGCCTGGACCCGCATAGATTCCCCTTAATTGAATGTTTGGACTTTCCTATGGGATATAGAATTTGTGTAATTGTTTTTGAACTAACGTGATCTTAAGCCTGAAATCTCGCATATCATATTTAATAATCATGTCCTGCATCAAGTACACCTCAATATCATATAATATTTTTCAGATATGTCCTTTCTTATCCATGATAGCATTTTCAAGATGAGCAACAACTATGTACAAAGTATAAATCTCGACAGGGTCCCACGTCCAAAAGGAATCCTTAGCTGTGTCCACGTGTTCAAATCATCATAGACACAGACGTGCTAGCTTTGATATTCAGTGAATATACACAAAAAATTACTTCTTAGAGATGATGAAATTTTGATTAAAGAATGAAAGAACAACAACAAGGATGGCAATGATGAGGAACTATCGATCCTGAGTTCCTGACACAACAATGTATCTACTCACAAAATGGTTCCAGGAGCCCATGTAAAAGAGGAACGTTGATGTTTAGAAGGCAACCAATAGTAAATTTACTGCCAATCTACAATTTAAAAGCAAAACCCAAATAGCCAAGAGAAATGCTAAGATGATGATGATGATGATGATGACAACACATATTACGCTTTTATTGCTGACATTCATATAATAACATCAAAATCTCATCATAGCCTTGTCCCAACTATTTGGGATCAGCCCTCCTTTTGCCTGGGCTTGGAACCTGTGGGCATGTTGCAACCAGGTAGAGTTCAAGACAGTAATATATCTTCCAATATTATCAGCTAATTACAGGTATGTTTAAGACTTATGTTTTCCAAGGTCATTGTCTTTGAATTCCTGTTTGTGCACATGGAAATATATGAATTGCATTGAGTCAGATTGGCGAACAAATTCGCAGCATAAATGAAAATAAAATGCATAGATAGCACAAACTTCATGCTTGAAGTTTCTTGGCAGGTTATTGATCCACCTAAACAGTCTATCACGTTTCCTTTTCTTCTTTTTTTACTTTTTCTTGGAACAGTGTCTAAACACATTTCTAATCCACATTCCATCAAAAGAACATTCAAGTAAAATTCAGCCGGCAAGTGTTGCTAAGATGAAGCTCAGACACGTGTAAGGTAGCCCATCTGCACGGCATCCCACATGCCTACAATGAATATGTCCATGTGATCAATCAAGTGGTTCCTACCACGTAGATGCCTGGCCCAAAATCAGCCCATTCCAAATGGACTGCTAAGATGAATCATTTGGACCACCATTTACAAAACAAATGGACTGCTGAAAAAACTCACTTGATTTTTTCTAAGCCGTCCTCTGGTTTCTACAATTTGTCGGAGTCTACTCAATTTGGACCCACCTGGTGGACAACTTGGATCTCGCACCTGTACGCTATGCTGTAGTGGTAAGCAGATGGGATGTCATGCGCACATGTTTGGGCTTTCAGAGAACCTCTTAAAATAACAATCGAGATCAAATCAATACATATCACCAATGTAAGATATATATATATATATAGCGGAACGCTCACCTGCGAACCAGTTCGCATGGACTACATACGAACTTTTTTGAGAACTCATCGTATCTGATGAGTCTCGAAAATCTGAACAGTCCACATGAACCAGAACCTCTTGAAACCCCTTGGTACCAATTTTTACTTTGAACCAAAACTATGGTAGGCCATGAAAAATGCAAACAGTTTCTTCCCTTGATTTGAATTTCTCTTTGCTATGGTCCACCAGAATCTTAGATCAGGGTGAAAATTCACCCCCAAAGGTTTCATGGGATTCCGCATCTTATGGACCGTTCGGATTCGACACTCATGACACGTGTGCAAAGGTGTGCACGTGCGTAGGTGCGTAGGTGAGTATGCCTCTTATATATATATATATATATATATATATATATATAGAGAGAGAGAGAGAGAGAGAGAGAGAGAGAGAGAGAGAATTTCTAACATTAGATCCATCAAAAAATTCATATAAACATTAGGGCGTGTTTGGTCCATGGGATTAAATGGTATTGAATTGTATTAGATGGGATCAACACTATTATTGCACAATGATTGCATGTTTGGAAATACCATGGTATTTTGGCCATCCAATCCCATGTTTGGGATAAGTAGGAAAAACACTGGATTAAGCATAATTCTGTTTGGTGGACCATGGAATTGTAATCAACAAGCCAAATTCACAACAGATGTCAGTCACTTGTACACATATATAACCAAAATATCACGTGTAAAGGGTGTATATGGATGGACGGCATGGATAAACACATGCATCTATGTGGGGCCCGCATGTGTAGTGGATTTCAAAATCCATGGAAATCCCGCATAGGACCAAATGCAATTCCATCCCACCTAATCCCAACCTTTACCATCCTCCCCAAATGCCCGATGGAATTTGCACGGGACCAAATACAATTCCATCACACCTAATCCCACTAATACCAAGGGCCAAACGCCCCCTTAGGGGGGAAAATAAAGAGAGAGGACAAGCCAATTTAGATGGGGAATGATAGTGTACATGTTGAGATGAACAAGACGTAATAGAACCATGGCCCTTTTGTTCTCGGTAAGCTTTTCCACCACCTCAATCGCCGTAAAAGCATTCACTCTCCGCAGCTGTTCACGATGCTCGTTTCTTTTATCATTCGAATTTCCCATAGCATCTATATCCATATCCTGGTGTCCCGCACTACCATATGCACTGCCACTTTTGTCAATAGATGCTGATTGCATTCCCCAATCTTCCAATGTACAATCAATCAAACTGATGATAACACTAAAAAGAAACAGCACTGCTGCATGTCCGACTTCAGTCACACTAACACCATAGGTATGAGAAAGCTGTAGAGCATCATCCACAGATTTCATGATCCTGCAAAAGAGTTACAAAACATGGTTCCAGAATTGAATTTCAGAAGAGCGTCATTTCACCAAGTGATAAATTCACTCAGCTACTTCTTGAAAAAAATGAGAAATTATAGGGTCCGGTTCATAAGCAAACATATAGTTTTCTCACAAGATTCAGTACTTTTGGAGCCCATGGTTAGGAGATCTGGATTGTTATTAATCTGATGGGTCGCATAGTCAATGGGGGACTCTCCAGAAATGTTCGAGACTGGAAGATCCTAACCCTTCTATATTTTCCATTCTTCTAGTGGATGTGGACCATGGCCGGGTACTTTCTTTTGACTATCTTATCACAAGGCCACCATACCAAAGGGTTAGGGTCTTCCACGTTCAGAGACTTCTGGGTCCTTCACCAGAACATGGGTCCCACATTAGTATTCTGTGGTCAGCAAAGTTCGTGGATGAATTGCGCTTAAAATATTTCACATTTCAAGAGACAATACTCACTGTTCTCTGCAAGGATCTCCCCCCATTGGAACAAACGAAAAGGCATATCGGCTTAGAAGTTCAAGATAAAGTCTGTAGGCCTCTGGTTGACTCCGTCGATGAGGAATCACCCTGAAATTCAGAACAAACGTTTACAACAGGTGGGTCTAACCTAAAGCAACTAACATGCAAGTTTGAAGTCCTACACATTTCCCTTTCTTAGATACAAACGACGAATCACAGATTCCGATTCAGACGAATAAGAAGAGATGCTATATAATCCTGAGAACATCTCCAGCAAGCTCAGGTTTTCTGCTCACATATAGCTCAGGTTTTCTGCTCACATATAGGGTCCATGGTTCAGAGATCCGAAGTGTTGAAACATATGGTCCCCGGATGGATGGCCCATGCTCAAAATTCCCTATGCAAGCCTATTACATTGAAAATTGAAATATAACAAAACAAAGATAAAAACATGAAAAAAAAAAAAAGCTAAGGTTTACCATTCTTTTCCAATTTTCCCAAAATGGTCCATTCTACTTCAATTTGTGGAATTCCACTCGAATCTTTTGTTTTGATCCCAAAATAGGCTTAAATCTAATTTAAAATAACTTGTAAGCTTCCTCCATGGTTGAAATGAATATATATATATATATGGAAAAGTTACTATGCACTCGACCTCACGAGTCTGTCCCATGAGGACGAGCTGTGTGGGCCCCACCGTGATGCGTTTCGAACATCTACCCCATCAGTTGGATGCACCATTCCATCGTGGGCCTAGGTCTCAAAAATCAAGTCAATCCGTAACTTGTGTGGGCCACACCACATACAGAAGTGGAAAGGGGCCG
Source organism: Magnolia changhungtana (assembly GCA_030180095.1). NCBI lineage: Eukaryota > Viridiplantae > Streptophyta > Magnoliopsida > Magnoliales > Magnoliaceae > Magnolia > Magnolia changhungtana. Next base: position 1,876,664 of record JASAUF010000198.1, on the reverse strand, counting down.
TGCACCATTAAAACATTCATAACCATTTTTTAGGGCCCACCGAGATGTGGTTTACAAATCCAGCCAATCCATTATGTGTGTCCCACTTGAATGAGGGTTCAGACCAAGTTTCAGGCGCATGCAAAACTCAGGTGGGCCCCACCAAGTGCTTTTATATGTTTTAACGGTGTCTTCGCATAATTTTAGATGGTATGGCCCACCTGAGTTCCGTATACGGCTGATTTTTAGGATATCCCATAATTTAAAGGGGACCCATCAAATGCACGGTGTTGATGGTCGACACGCATCACGGTGGGGCCCACACAGCTCGACCTCACGGGAGCTTATCGTCAGCTCGAGCGCATTGTACCTTTTCCCATATATATATATATATATATATATATATATATATATATATGGGAAATGGTACTATAAGGTCGACCTCATGGGAACTTCCCTTGAGGTCGAGCCGTGTGGGCCCCACCATGATGTGTGTCGAACATCAACACCGTGCATTTGATGGGTTCCCTTTAGGTTAGCCATATACGGAACTCAGGTGAGCCATACCATCTAAAACCATGCGAAGACATGCCTAAAACAAATAGAAGCCCTTGGTTGAGCCCACCTTAGTTTTGGATGCAGCTGAAACTTGGTCTAACCCCTCATCCAAGTGGGACACACGCAATGGATGGGCTGGATTCGTGAACCATATCTCGGTGGGCCCAATAAATGATTATGAATGTTTTAATGGGAGGGTAACCCCTCTCAACTGTTGTATGTGGTGTGGCCCACCCGAGTCATGGATTGACTTGATTTTTAAGCCCGTGGCCCACCATGAAATGGTGCATCTAACTGATGGGGTAGATGTTCGACACACGTTGCAGTGGGACCCACACAGCTCGACCTCATGGAAAGTTCCCATGAGGTCGACCTCATAATATTATATATAATACAAAAATTTTAAAAACCACTGAAAATTTTCTTTTAAAAAATTCAAATTTGGGCTTTATGGGCATACAGGCCAGGCCTTGTCAGTTGAAATGAAAAAAGAATATATATATATATATATATATATATATATAATAAAAAAGACGGCTGAAAATTTTCTTTTAAAAAATTCAAATTTGGGCTTTACAGGCATACAGGCCATGGCCCCATATTGAGTATTAGAACAGGATATTGATAGAATACAATATGGCTGTATCAGCCAATACAATATTGCTATTCATAACTATGGGTTGTTTGGCTGATTTATTTTCGTGGTGATGTTAAAGTCAGGCCAACCTATTGGACAGATTGCATTACACATTTGCCCAACCACGACTATGGGGATTGTGGGGAGTCGAGTTCAATCCAGGAACCTGTACAGTTAATTGACTTATCTGGACCTTCCATTAGGTCCAACATACATTTCTTTGGCTACCATGAAAAAGAATCCACCAACTGGATCGTCAAATCCACATAATGCCTTTTGTAGCCATCCACAGGATGAGCGGATGAAAGTGATGATCTAGATCGATAAGCAATCCATGATGGGTCCCATCAACTAAATGTATTGAATTGTTTGGACCTGTATTTAAATTAATGATCCTGAGGGTCCATTTTTTAGGCTATTGATCGGATGATTAAGAATGATCGGATCGCTGAGATTTTTTCACGGTAGCAGATGAAATGCACGCTGCATCTAATAGACCGTCCAGATTGGTTGATGGACTGTCCACGTGTCGTGTAACAACTCCATGTGAACATTCCATATGTAAGTAGGTGTGACTCACGTATATAAATTGCTACATACTTGTAGATTATACATGCTTATGCATGCATCCATTATCTAATACACATGCACGATTTCTGATCCTTGCAGAAGTGATTGCTCGGCGGAGAATCATGCCAGTATACTCATAACAAATTGGACTGTCCACTGTAGCTCGATTCATTTCGGTGGAAGTGGCCACAGGCCGTGATTTTTGTGCCAGGCGATCTCCAACCCACCTTTTGGACGGCTCAGAAGTCCCCAAACGCGTGAGACTCACGCTGTCACGCGAGCCGTTCTCTAAGCAAAGCTTTCCTAGTAACTCCCACCCAATCTGCTCTCCCTTCTGCCCATCATGTGATTATCCAAACCGTTCATCTAGAAGATAAAACGCCACCGACCGAAGATCCTCACCGTCCAAACGATATCTGAGTTAGAATCTGCTCTTTGAACCGCTGTTTCTAACTTGCGAACGAGATTTACGACGGGAACTTCCGAATGAACGGTCTAAATCATCACGTGGTCCAGCAAACGTACCATAAAAAAATTTTAAAACAGTATAATTTACAAAAAAAAAAAAAAAAAAAAATACATACCTGGAGGTGAGTAAGGCGAGTATATGAAGAGAAGACACGAGGCGAGATCTGATGGCATGCTCGATAAACTTCCAAAGCGTCGGATTATTGTTACTAAAGCAGAGATTAGAGACCAAAACATGCCCTAATTCCGTATTAGGGAGCCCTAATCCCGTCTCTTGGATGCATTTGCTCACCTCCATCGCCCAAATCAACGGCGGATCTTTCCTCTCCTGCGAGGATTTCACCGTCGCCAGAACCCGCTGCTGGAAATCGCTCGACTCCGACGCCATGCCGCTCTCCCGCTGGGAGGCTGCTCGCAGGCGCACCGGTCGGCTGTGTTTTGAACAGTACGCGCCGGAAAGAATGGCTCGTGCTAATGTGCGCAGGACGGTGACTGGATGAGGAGTCTTTTTTCAAAAGTCCTTTTATATTTGTCATTTATATGGCCGGAGGAATTATTTCATACTCTGGCTGCGTATGACCCTTGATACGCAGGCACTTCAAAATTACAAACGTAGCATATATTAACTCATTAAACCGTATCTATTGCGTAAATCGCTGTATTCAGTTTACTTGCCAAAAAATAGATTCGTTTCACGATCCTAGCCTCTGATTCGTGGACACTTGTTTATTGAAATAAAATCATTAGATATTTTTCATTTTTGACCGTCTAATAAATCTGTTAAGATTATTAAATAATCTTCAATTTTTGGTTTACAATATATACAACCTATTATGTAGATTCACTATATTAACAAATTGGACAGTTTGGTTTTTAATTACGTGTATGCCACGTATGCAATTTCAAAGTGCTTTATAAGTGCCTGCGCATCATCCATCACACTCTTCGGGAGTATCAAAGTTTTTCTCTTTTATGGCCGTCGGTTCTGAATTCTGTTTGCAGAGCTTTGCTAAGGCGATGCGCGGGTATAGGAGGAGATCATATACACGCGACGACACGTATGCCAGCATGGCACATAGCTGAAGTATCCAATCCACTAATCAGATGGAACCACTATTTAGACGCTGTGTTCTGACTCCTGAGAATGATATTTTTCTACTAGTTAAGTGGGCCGCAGCTTAAGAAACAAATGTACGGCTAGAAAACTTGAAAACTTGGCTGAAGGTTTCTTAGCCGTTCAACTGTTTTGAGCATCTGGAACTCAACTTTATTTAGCATGGGAGATAACATCTAAATAATCAAACCCACCTGATGGACGGCTTAGATATTGCATATGTCGACTACGATTGCACATGTGGTGGTGCGTAGATGGTATTCCTTGTACACGCGTGTGGTCCAGCGAAGCTTATGTTTGAATGGAAATGTGGATCGTTTCTATCTTACATCGATGACCACGAAAGTCGATTTTAGGAAGCATATTCGTACGTGTCCAACACGAGCGCCGACGTGGGTCCGATTAGAAATCTTTTGGTGTATCAGATCCGTTCATCGAGATGGGCCCATGGTCAACTATCCCTTTGATGAAACTTGGACAGTACATTAATAGTATGGGGAATGTATGTGAGGAAAATTGTACGTTTGCGGATATATAACCGTTGGAATTTGACAATATGCGTGGTGGAAAGTGAGTATCCGATCTGGCCCACTGAGGACCCGTATGATGAATGTTCAATGATATTTTACATGGGAACAGATTGGGTACTAACCGACCAGGACCTAGCTAGAAATGGTTAGTAGTGTCAACGATTCTGTGGGCTCACCTTGATGTTTATGTTTTATCCACACCATCCATCCTTAGGCCCACCGCGAAGTTTATGTTTTATCCACACCGTCCATCCATTTGGACAGATAGTTTTGGGGAATGAGTCCAAGAGAATTGCAGATTGAAGGCACAAGTGGACCACATCACAGTTGTTTAAAATTTCCTGGGTTCATATAAGCTTTGAATCAAGTTGGTATTTATGTTTTTCCTTTACACAAGTGTATGGATATAAGAGTGACATGTGGCATTGTACAAGAAATAGGAAGTGGATAAAAAGATTTTTAAATATTTGAAACGCTTTTTATGGACTTAGGGATTACGGTCTACCGAAATCTGATTCTACACGTACATGAATGGTTAATAGAATATTACAGCCGATCTACAAGAAGCGTGATTCAGCCGTTTAGGATATAAAAGACAATAGAGGGCAACCAAAATAAAACTTTAGTCGACAAAAGTAAAGCAAGCCGGCGTTCAGAAGAAGAACAGTCACAAAAGAGAAACATAACAAAGGAATGATCTAGAGTGAGGTTTTTCAACTACCGTAACATTTGTAGTAATGGAAGAAGGATATGTAAGAACAAGGTACAACAAAAATCTATAAATAACAGAAGAATGTAACAAAAAAAGAACTCAACCCAAATCTTACGCCGATCATACCAAACAAACAAATCTATCGATTTACTTTATCTCAGCTTATCTTAAGCAGTAATTAAGTAATGGTAATTCTTAGTTATAATCTTTAGTTATAATCCAAGTATATACTCATACGCTAGATTCGTTCTTTATACAATATAAATAATTCTTTTAAGAAACATATTTTCGTAGTTGCTCCTAACGAACGATTATGAATTTTTCCATTTATTTGATTTGTACCAATATTTTAAAAGTCCTTTCTTGTGGAAGGCACAAAGTAATCCATCTTCGAAGGAAGAATCTTACCCTCAAATTATATTGTTATCAAAATCTACAAGCGACTGAGTAAGTGACCGATCTTCTTAGATCTAGTTATGTATGTTTATATTAGATGTATTTGCTTATTTTGGCACTTGGGATCAAAGTTGATTAGTTTGGATCGAGCCGTTGTATCGATTCGGACACGGCTGCATAATTAAAAATAAATCGAGCAGCCAACATTTTTTGGCGCGCCCTGTAGGTCAACAAATTACTTGATTGCCATAATATTTGGTTGACTCAATTATATTTATCGGTACAGTAATCATTCCGAATCATGAGCCGAATGAGTTATCATAATATTTCAACAGTCATTGTTGTACCTAACAAGCCTCATACTCACAAAAAGGTGCTGTAAGTCCAACAAGTGCATGAGCAATGAGATCTACTACCTACTTCGGTGCCTATTCATCCAAATCTAGATAGACCATTGACATCATGAGTTGAACCTCTTGAGATTATATCAACCGGGATGATTGATATGCAAATGGGGATTTAGCATATTGCAGAACTGTCATGAGTTCAGTTGAGGCTTTCAATAGTTGGATGGTCGGTCACACAGTAAGCATGAATCAGTTGATGGCTCTATTCACTGATAGAGCATTTATTACACCTCAGCAATAGGCCGATTCAAGTTATGTTAAAAATCCGGCACTTATACCACTAGCCTAGCCGATGCTACAGACACTTCCATTATAGTGAAATATACTTGTTCCTATCACTAATATGGTAGATTTCAGACTCCCTGAACGTGTTCCCGTCTAGGATATACGAAATTCACCGTAACCGGTAGATTTTATACGTCCTAAACGTGAAAATAGGAACGTAGTTCATGAAGACAAGAATCAATAAATGCATAGGGCAGCATTTACCTATAAATCATTCATACAGTGAAGAACAATATTATGATGGCCTTGAAGTACCTCAAGTTGTTGCATAACAATATTGAGAGTGTAACTAGATTATTCAACTGGTATAAGAAGTAGTAGGCCAAGTTATTAGCCAAACTACTACTCATTTATATCATAAGCCATATCTTGATTGGATCAATCGGTAATATCCGTTGCCTAGTGTCACGCCCCAAACTCGGAAACCGGGCTCACAAAATTTTCGATCGTCGAATCCAGCGCTGACAGCCTCCGTAGTACCCCATTCTCGGCTCCCAGCGCCCATACGCAAGATTCCGATCTTGGGATCCTACAAGGAGGATTTTCAGTATGAATTTTTTTTTTTTGTAATGGAGCATAACCACAAGCATAACCAAGTCACAAAACAACAACACCACATATCCACTATATCAAAAACTTTTAAGTACAATGAGGAAAGGGAAATACAATATAATGATATCAAAGAAAACTCCAAAAGACAGCTGCATGCTCCAAGCTCAACGCTGCTGTAACCTAACACCACCTGCACGCATCTATCGTGCATAAGCTTATAAAAAGCTTAGAGGGTGGTGGAAGTGTATGTAAGGTAAGTGCTAAGTATCAATAAAGCACATAAATCATACATCATGGGATAAGCAGAAATATTAATAAGATCATGAATCATATGACATCAGAATAAGCGGAAGTGTACTGGTAAGTCCATGAATGCTATCAGCCGTACCAAGGCTATGCGATGCAAAACATAACAAGACAATAACGGATACTGAGGATGCAATGCAATATGCAAATGCTGACGAGCCATGAATACCATCAACCTCATCTAGGCCATATAAGTGCAAAACATAGTAACCCAAAATGCTAAGTATTGCGGATGCAATATAATATGCGGTGCGAATGAAATGACCATGCAGGAACGTGATGTCGGGATGATAGTACAAAGTATCACAGGCTATGGGGTCCATTACAAGAGACTTCTATCCAAACCAGTCCCATACCTAAATTTGGATAGTCAGACACAATGTGGTAAACTCCTGATCTCAGGTTGGTCGTGCGCCCAACCGAAATCCTGGCCATGCGAAGGTACACAACAATTAGTTGCGCACCACCAGCCCAAGTGGATAGTGAATAAAATGAATGCATGAGTATGCAAATCCTACTCAATAAGTCCACATATCAGTATGGTTCATCTCTGGGATTATCACCGGGATCTATTACACTCTAGCCAGCTTGCCGCCCCTATCCGAGCGCACAACTGGGTAAGTGGAAGAGACCTCACTATTCGCCTACCAATATCGGGCCCAGCTCATCGATAGCGGACTCATTCCTCAAGCTGGTCAAACTCAACCCCCCCTTACTCAGGCGGGTAAGGTCACACCCCCTCCCAACCGACCACGACACAGTGGGAGACGTGGTCTCCTGATATTCGGCACTCGGGCGCTTATGTATCCACTCGGTCTCGACGTTGGGGCGTCTCCTGGCCACGGAGGTTCAAGGATTTTCACCCAGGGACATCTATGGTGCCCGTATGCTAGAACCAAACATTTCCGGTGTCCCCTCTGGCCATCCACGATATGCCTGTGGAGGCTGCAGCCCTGATGTCTCTAGGGCGTACAATGATCAAGTAACATGTATGCGAGATGCATGAATCACACCGTACAAACATGCAACAATCTCGCGCGTACCATGCGCTCATGTCGGGCACTCCATCTCATATGGGGTCCCGTAAATGTCTCAACCCAACGACTCATGTTATAACCAAACATTTCTCATATCAAGCATACATATGATGCGTATGGGCATGAATCATGGAGCTACACTAAGCATGTTATAAGGTGATGAACTATCCTTACAACGTAGATGGGCCTAGACGGCCTACACACAATAAGTATGGGCCTACCAATGGCCCTAGGGAGAGTCTAATGCGGACATTTAACCAACATTATACTTACAATGTGGACGTCAAACCAACATTGCTCCCAAGGCATGACCCGCCATAAAGGTCAACACATAAAACACGGTGGAATCACATTCAATGGGCCTTATGTATACCCTATTGGGCCTCGACCCATGGGCCTCCAATACATCAAATGGGCCTCACAACATAGGCCCCATGTATATCAAGGTGGGCCTAAATAACAGGCCATAAATATGAAGTGGGCCACATCGCATGGGTCATATGTATATACCAAGGTGGGCCTCAACAGATAGCCACAAGTACATCAATGTGGGCCTCACCACATGGGCCATATGCATATTAAATGGGCCACACCAATGGGCCATATGCATATTAAATGGGCCACACCAATGGGCCTTATGTACATTGCAATGAGCCATATCCCATGGGCCTTGAATACGTCATAATGGGCCTCAACCCACGGCCTTAATACATCACAATAGGCCTTAACCCATGGGCCCCAAATACATCACAATGGGCCTCAACCCACAGGCCCCAAATATAGTACAATGGGCCTCATAACATGGGCCTTACATTCATATCAAGGTGGGCCTCAACAACGGCCTCATACACATCAAGGTGGGCCTCAATAGATGGCCATAAATATGGCAAGGTGGGCCTAATCACTTGGGCCTTGTATATACCAAGGTGGGGTCCACTTGAACTATAGATCTGCCCCATTTTTAGCCTCAAGCCTTAAGACAGGCTTGCCAAATTGGTGGACGGTTTGGATGCAACACAAATATCATGGTGGGGTCCACCAATGTGTGGCCTACTGTGGGGCCTACTGGCTGTCTAGCAACCTGCTGGACGGCGTGAATAAAAAACATACATTTTTGGTGGGTGCCACCGTCCGCCTGGACGGTGAGCAAATAAAATACATACATCTGTGTGGGTCCCATGTGGGGCCCACTGTAATGTTTATTTTCCATCCAACCCGTTCATAAGGTCGCGTGGATCTAGGTGAAGGGTGAAAACAAATTTCACCTTAATCCGAAACTTCTATGGCCCATAAAAGGGTTTCAATGGTAGAGTTCAATCACCGCTGTTTTCTTGTGGTATGGGCCGCCTGAGATCTGGATCTATCTGATTTTTGGAGGGGACCCACCTCAGGGGGTGGTCCACCTCATGGATGGATTGGATGTTAGATAAACATCAAGGTGGGGCCCACGGCTGGGCCGTGGGTGGCCTGCCCGTTCACGCCAGGACGCCAGGCGTCCTCTCTGTCAGAGACAGCAGCAACACGCTGCTGTGATTTTTTTATTTTTTATTTTTTTTTTAGAAATTCCTTTAATTCTAAGGTTTTTCACGTGTGGGGTCCGCTTCAGCCAAGTCCACCCTGTCTACTGATTTCCATGGCCTGAGATGGACCCAACAAGTCCAATATCCGGCATGTTTCGGCGTGTAAAAAAAATTAGAGTGCATTTTAATGGTAAAAAATAGTGTTTTCTATGCTATGGCCCACCAGGAAATCGGATCAGCTTCATTTTTCGGCTCAACGCCTAAAATGATCCACTGAATGGGATGGACGGCTTGGATCAAGAACATACATCAAGGTGGGACCTACATGAGCATCTCACTAATATTTGTGTTTTTTTTTTCCAAGTCCACGTCCAGCATCTGGACAGTTTGGGCGTAACATAAGCATGGAGGTGGGCCCTATTTAGGTGGGCCACCAAAAGGTAGGTGGGGTGGGTACAACACATACATAAAGTAGGCCCCACCTACAATTGACTTGGGTATAATACATACCTCAAGGTGGGCCACACACACATTATCACATAACAAAAACAACAAAAAAAATAAAAGAAAGAGAAGAAAAGAGAGAGAAGGAGAGAGATCGAGTGATGGAGGGACCCCGACACTATAGGCCCTCCGTTTCAAGTATCCAATCCTACATCAAGTGGGTCCCAATACATGTGGGCTCATTAAATCACAATTCAACGGTGGAGATTCCTTCTCCACTAAATTGGACGGTCTAGATGACCTCTATTTAAGCTAGGAAGGTAAACATCATGATGGGGTCCATGGAGAATGGCCCCATCATGGAATGATATTGATAATCAAGGTGGGCCATTGGCCACATCTTAGGGTCCAAAGTGAGATTCATACCATTGATCGGTAGGTCTCACTTTGCCCATCATAAAAACATGAAAAACCTATCCTATAAAGCACCCACCGGTTGATCTCTTCGGTCCGTTGGAACGCCAACCTCCTTGTGCTTCACTTTGATGGTGGAGATGAGAAGTGGATGGCTAAGATGATGGGTTTTGGAATGGAAAAGTGGGCCACCAAAATCACATTTCTCTCTTGAAAATGGCTTGGACGTGTGGGCTCTCTCTTGCTTGGAAATGGTGTGAGAAAGAGGGAGAGAGAGAGTTGTAAGGAGAGAGGGATGGGAGATGTGAGTGATGGAGTGATGTGTACTTGACTAGATATGGGTGTGTAAGAGAGAGGGTGAGAAAGAGTTGACTTGGAGAGAGAAAGCATGGGTTACTTGTACTTGACATTGAAGTGATTGATTGATTGATGTGATTGATTGATTGATGGAATTGATTTGACATTGTGTAGAAATTCTCTTGGGATCGTAAAAGTGCGGCGTTTCTTTGAAATAAATGCCGGCTCACATCTTCTAGTCAGGGTATCAGATCGGTGCGTGAGTGGCGGCGTTGGAACCGCGGCGACGGTGCAGTTGCAATGATACAAGTCTTGGATTAAGTCGACATGAATTTACAAGATACGACTTAGGGTCGATCGCAACGTTGATTATCAGTCGCGGATTGCCGGACTTCGACGGAAAGGATCGCAGGATTCATCGGAACAGTACGAACTAGGATACGGGTCTTACACCTAGGAACATCAACCTAACTTTACGTTGTTTATAAGCAATATGAGTCAATCAACCGTAGAAAACATAGGTTGATTTACTATACAACGTGGATAATTGGTTAATAATAAGTATTACAAATTACAGTTATTCGATCATTCACTCACTAGGGTAGCCTTTACTTGGTATTCCAATTTACTACTGAATGTCATACAAAATTGGCAAGATATGAAAGAAAGATTTCATGCTCAGTTCTTTTATAAGGATAGAGAAATTTTTATAGTTGATCTTACTCGTTTTTGACAATTATTAAGGGAACTAGTTGAGAATTATATTGCTCATTTTAAAATAGTAAAAGGCCGATATAAGGTTATTACGATCGAGATAGAATTTATCTGGTTGGCTCAAGATGGATTGAAATTTAAGCTTCGAAAAAAATTTATTAGAACGAAATTCACAAATCATTACGATTTGACTAAGAAAGTGTCTTAATATGAGGTCATGTTTAAGAGTCAATAAGGTAAAAGAATTTATTGATGAAAATATATTATTATGATTCTAATTATAATGTTGTAGTGGCTGAAATAGTGGCTTAACAACTATTCATATGTTCAGCTCTAATTAAAGTAGAGACAATGGCAGCTTCTAATAAGAAAGTGTAAAGATCCTACACCTTTGATGTTTATATGTTGATGAAATCTATGATATTATGTTAGCGGGAAAGTTTATCAAAATTTCGATTAATCACAAGATTTTGATAGCTGAATAACTAAAAATAATAATTATTGTAAATGGCATGGAACTCGGTCGGATTCTACTAACAAATATATTATTTTCATGAATGTTATTTAGGATAATATTGATAAAGGATTGCTGAAATTTCTTGAAAAAGAAAAGAAAGCAATGTCAATTAATACTGATCCGTTCCCGATCAATATGACCACCATTAATCCTCAAAGATTGGTTCGTCCACGACAAATATTGATCTTGGAGTTTACATGAATTAACTCAATGAACAAAACCATATTAGGGGTATGAGGCCTGAAACAATGGTCGACCAAACCGAAGCATATTCAGGCGTAAGAATGTCAAAATATCAGCAACTTTGCAAGAAATGTGTGGAGCCAATTCGGTCAGGTGAGAGCTTTTATCGACCGAAATATCCACTGAAGCAATTAACCAATCATAATTATGAGGAAAGAAATGTCTTATATTATCAAAAGGACAAACATGTCAATGATTTCTCTCAGACTTTTCAGGGTTAGGGATGGTTAAACCTAGGCCTAGGCGAGAAGGTGTTTGGAAAAGGTTAAGTAATCCACAATTCCCAGTAATACTTAAGAAGATGACTTGTACTTAGAAGCGACGTTGGCAAAGATAACATGCAATAAAGAGAAGGCAGTTAGCCAATGATTTATATCAATCTCAAAAGTATTGGTCAACTCAACCAAGGTTAGCAATGCCAAAGTCAGAAGCAAAACAACAAATATTGGTCGATATTAAAGAATCAACCAAATTTCATGTGGATTATGACTCAGTCGAAGACCTTAGTTACAATAAGAAAATGATGAACATAAAGGATCGACCAAATACCTCGGTGATGAGAAATTTTTAGATGATCTTCTGATTGAAGAATTGCTCACTAAAGTAAGGGAGTTAAAATCTTCTAAATAGAAAGTGAAAGTGAACAAACATGCATATGAACTAAATACTCAACCAAATTCGAAAACACTTAGGGGCAGTGTTCGAATTCGGTCACATAGTTTGACTTATTGCCACCGATTACATTGGATTGTAATATAGTGTTAACTCTGCCATTAAGTTTTTAAGCTAAATCATCTTAACTAAGCATAATGGAAGGAAATGTAGAAGAACTTGACCCGTGAATAATTATACAATATAGATATTTTGATTCTGAGGAGGAAGCCAAAAAGGTGTTATCCGTAATGGTCGAATCAGGGTCCCCTTCTGAAAAAATCATTATTGAAAGACCGACTCTCACAATGACCCAACATTTGAAGCCGTTGTAGATTTCTGTTCACCTCGAAGGATGTCCGACCACTCAAGTTCTGGTTGACAATGGAATTATTATTACCATTTTACCAGCAAAAATAATGGATAAACTCGAAAAGACTCAAGATGACCTCATCCCGACTAAGGTCACAATGAGTAATTTTACTAGAGGAATAACGTAAATGCAGGGTATTTTATCGATTGAATTAATGGTGGGAACTAAGAGCATCTTAATCGCTTTCTTCGTGGTTGATACTTTATCAAACTATAATACTTTGTTTGGACAAGATTAGATTCATTCGTTCTCATGTATCCCATTATCATTAAACTCATGGTTTTCTAAAATCAAGATAGAGTATAATTGTTTTTGGCTGATAATAAACCATTCCTAACTATGTCTAATGCAATCGAAGTTTATTTTTATGGAAATGAGAACGAATCTATATGATTTATTGGGTAAGACAAAAATGGTAAACCAATTAGTATTGACGCTACACTCCATCTTGATAATAACATACATGATATTGTTACTATGATTCGATTGAATGAGGAGTTGTTAAAGGTTATAATTCCATTCCATGTAATTAAAAAGTGCACGATTAAAGAAATTTCATGATAAAATAATCATCGGTCAAGGCCAAGTTCACGAATAGAGTACAACAACTCGAGGAGAGTTTGTAAAACTGTAATAATGGGTGTTTTATTGATATGACCGATGTAACTATAGCGGCTGATCAAGAATATGACAATAGTATTTAAATAAAGGATTTGAAGTCGGCTCTAGAGAAATTGGAGGATTCTCAGGCCCAGGTTCAAGATCCACTTGTGGAAATTGTTGAGGTCAAAATCTGGCCAGCTTTCCCCCTCGTCCTACGTACCTCGTGACGTTCTCGAGCCTTGAAGCTGCACATAGACGGTGAGCAAAGGAGACCCTGGCTAAGCCGAGGGACCCTCCGATGCCTAAGTCAAGACACAGGAATCTAGGTCTAAGTTGCAGAATAATGGGGGAGCATAAGATGTTGTGTACCTGTAGCGATGGCGTCCTCATGTATTTATACCTAACTATAGGATGGTCTGGATCCGTCAATCACGACATGATCTACTCAATCAGGGAGATTTTTGGATCATAGAGATACTGCGCGCAATCCAATGATCTATGCTCTACATAATTTTGGGAACAGAACAACATCCCAAACTTATTTTTATTAGTGGATTGATAAATTCCTAAATGCAGGTCGAACTCCTTAATCTACATAAAGATTTTATCGATTACTTTGCTTAAGATTGCTGTAGGTTACCTGGACTGGACCAATATATGGTTAAACATAAGTACCCATGAAGGAGGGATATCGACTACAAAAGTAACCATCTAGGCAGATGATGGCCGAAGTAACGCAAAAGATAAAGAAAGAAATCGAGTGGCTTTTGAAGGAATATTTCATTAAACCCATAAAATATGTTGAATGAATTTTAACATAGTGTCAGTTATCAAGAAGAACGATAAGCTCGAAGTATGTATTAGTTTTTGGAATTTAAATCGAGCCACATCAAAAGACGAGCATCACATGCTTATGGCCGATCAGTTGATAGATCGGGCAGATGAGAATCAAATGATATCCTTTATGTACAATCATTCAGTATATAATCAAATAAATATTGTAGTAGAGGATGTCTCAAAAATAACCTTTAGATGTCCTGGTCCTTTAAGTATGTTTTGCTAGATTATAATGCCTTTTGGGCGGAGCTACTTATTAAAGAGCCATAAACGCCATATTATATGGTATGATTGACCATTTCATGAAAGTTTATATCGATGATGTTATGGCCAAATCAATTATTAATTATTTATGAAAATCATTTGAGAGGACAATGATTTATAAATTGAAAATGAACTCTCTTAAATATAATTTTGGTGTATTATCCGAAAATTTTCTAAGTTTTATGGTACTTCAGAGAGGAATCGAGATTGATCAACACAAAGCACGAGCAATAGTAGAAGCTCGACCTAAAAAAAATCATAACTACGTTGAAAATATTTCTTGGCAAGATTAACTTTATGCAGTGGTTTATTTCCAATCGCATTGGAAAAACTAATATGTTTTCTTCTTTGTTGAAGGTAAAACAAGGGGATGAATTCAAATGTGAGAAATCATCAGTTGGTTTTGACCATATTAAATAGCATATGTCTAAGCTGCCAGTGTAATGACATCAATAAAGAGTCAACCGCTCAAGTTGTATATCTCAGCTTCTGCAGAGTCGATTGAAACTCTGTTGGTGCAAGATGACGATGAACGAAAATAACGTGCAATATATTATCCTAGTCGAACATTGTTAGATACAAAAAGATGATATTCTACTATGAAAAAGTTATGTTTATCATTGTACCTTCCAGCTACAAAATTACAACATTATTTGTAGGTTGAGATATTCAATGTAATAACAATAATTAATCTAATAAAATATATGTTAAATCGGCCGATTTTGAATGACCGAATTGGTAAATGGATTCTTGCATTGTTCGAGTTTAATTGGTTTATATGCCGCAAAGGACTATAAAGGATAGGCCATAACAAATTTTCTAACCGATCATCCTTTAGATATAGAAGGGCAACTTCCTTTAGAGACCTTAGAAATGTATGTGGTTTATCGGTCACATTGGAAACTAATATTTAATGGCACAATGATCGACAAATGATCAAGAGCAGAGATCATTTTGATCGATCCAGTTGGTAAAAAAAATAAAATTTGTGTTCCAACTCGAGTTTGATTGTACCAATAATCAAGCTGAATATGAGGCTTTGATAAATAGTTTAGAATTGTTGATCTATTTAGGAGCAAAAGAGGTATTAATTATGGGTGATTCCTTGTTAGTAATAAACCAGCTCATTGGGTTAATTAATTGTTCAAGTACCACTTACAGTTATATTATTTGTTAAAAACACAATTGCTAAGTAGATTTAATGAGATCGCCCTAAAACATATATATCGAGAAAGCAATATTAATGCTAATGAAATGGCACAATTGAAATCAAGACTTCAAATCACACAAGGATTTGAAGAAATAATGGTAATGGTTCAAAGTAGATCCTTATACTCTGTGTTTCAAAAAGAATCAATCGATGAGATTTGTCTGGTTGAAGCGAGTGACGATAATTGGAGAGTTCCAATTATAAGATATCTTTGGTCTCCACAGACAAAGGTCGGCTAAGATATTATGAGGTCGACCGTAAACTACGTATTGATCAATAAAGAGTTGCATCAAAAAAGGGTCGATAAACATGTTATTGCGATAAGTGAGAAAGAAATAATCTATGTTGGCTATGGGTGAAGTAAATGAAGGAATTCGTAGAGCATGCCAAGTCGAAAGGAAGATGAGACTTAGCTTTAATGCTACAGGTATTTTTGGTCTAGCATGTTTACCGATTGTGACCGATATGCCAAAGGATGTGAAGCATGTTAGAAACATGGGCTGATACAACATGTGCCCGTGATCGAATTGCATTTTATTATTAAACCGTGGATATTTTGGGGATAACTATTAATTTGAGAAGGAATATTTATCCTCTTTCGTCTAAGGGAAACAATTTTATTATTATGGCGATCGATTATTTCACTAAGTTGGTAGAAGCAAAGACGATGTTAGGAACTTATCATTAGAAAATTATTAAGTTTATTTATACTCATATAATTCATCAATTTAAAATTCCTGAATCGATCACGATGAATCAAGGAGTAGTATTTTTATCCAAACAAGTCAAGTCGATGGCTGACAAGTACAAGATTAAGTTGATGTATTCATCACCTTATTATCCTCAAGCCAACGGCTAGGGCGAGACTAGTAACAAGGTTATTAAGAATATTTTATAAAAGCGATTGATAGAAATTCAAAATAATGACATGTTAAGTTATTAAAGGCTCTTTAGGCATATCGTAATTCATTCCAAACAAGTAAATAGATGAGTCCATTTAGATTGGTTTATGAATAAGATGATGTATTGTCATTAGAAGTAATTATCCCATCATTGCGGGTAGCATATCGAGTGAATTTGACTCTGGTCGAGTTCACAGAAGCTGTTTTGATTGAACTTGAAGACTTAAATGAAACTCGACTAAAGGTTTTGGATTCTATTATG
This sequence comes from Magnolia changhungtana, assembly GCA_030180095.1. NCBI lineage: Eukaryota > Viridiplantae > Streptophyta > Magnoliopsida > Magnoliales > Magnoliaceae > Magnolia > Magnolia changhungtana. Next base: position 1,859,862 of record JASAUF010000198.1, on the reverse strand, counting down.
ATAAACAAGGCGAGAGTTACTCGAGCATGCAACAAAAATATGAAAAAGAAAGCTTTTAGTGAATGCGATATAATTTGAAAAGTACTATTACCTATCGGAACTAAAGATGTTGTATTCCATAAATTTTCACCTACATAGGATGAACCATACACTGTGGTAAAAAAATTCATGGAGGAGCTTGACATAGATGGTAGGATGGTCAAAAATCTTATCAATGGTCGATTCTTAAAAGCTTATCATATCAGCTTATGAAAAATATATAAAGATTAGGCCAAGAAGTGGTTAAAATAATCGCAAATGTTTAAAAAAGACTGAAATTAATTGTCAAACATGAGTAAATAGAAATAGAAATATTATATTAATGGTTGAATATTATAAAAACACGGTTGACTGGCTAACTACATCTATTTAAAAAAAAAAAAGAAAAAAAAAGTGAAGACTCGGCCAGAAAACGGATTAGACATATACAACCCTCATCTCGTCGAATTCCTTAACAGCCTGTTCTCTGATGAGTTTGAGTGTTTTCCTTTAATCTTTTTAGGATTCTCCGTTTTCTAGAATTCAGTCTAGAAAGCATAAGACTTGGTTAATCCCGCGACCGATGACATCAGCCTTATGATATGCTTTTCTCTTCCATTTGTTGCTCTCATGCGACTGATCTTGATAGAGATCATCCTGAGAGTTGATGAAGTTCAGGAAGGTATAGGGGTATTTTGGACACCTTCCAGAATAAATTCATTTAGTCTCTTGGAGGTCATCATTGATCCCTCTATGTTAGACTTGCAGAGTTTTTAATGTTACTTTGTTAAAGTGATGTTGCCAAGTCAAGTGCATATGGTGGTACCAAACCCAATCATACTAATAAAAAAGAATGTTAGTTTCCCTATCATTCGTATGACCATCAAGATCTTTCTTAGCGCTAAAATATACTCGTCGATGCTCTGAAGTTTTATTAAAACATTTAAAAACTCAATTAAGGGAACATCATCCTTGGCAATGAAATGAATGTCATGAATGAATGAGTAAATATTATATTGAATAGTGGAATGACAAAAAGGTGTCAATATCCATGGTTAGGATTTCTCTCAAATCTTTAGGTCATATCGAAGCAAACCTGGGAGTAATAACCATTGGAGAGGAAAATAATGTTTGAAGACGAGACGAGTGAAATTGGATATGCAATAAAATAAGCACCAATAATTCCTTTAAATAGTCATTTGGCATAAATAATTACACCCGAAGACGAGGCATCGTGTTAATTGAAGTGTCTTATTAATAGTATGAAACAATTTTTGGGGAAAAAAAATGAACGGGTAGACGACCTCTCATAAATACCTTGTCATTAATACTGTTAAGAACACAAAAAAATGTTAAGTACTATATAACATAATATAGATAAGAAGTTTTATGGTTGATTATATTAAAGACAATAAGTTACATGGCCAATAGCGAACAAGTACAAAAGTAATAAAAATTTGAAATATGAAAAAGATGCAATTGCTTCTTGAAGCTTTGACCGTTTGACTTCCTATTGATGGGGAGCAAACTTGGTTTTATCTTCAAAGTGCACAATCTTACCAATCAATGGAGTATGCCCTTGCATGAAGGCATCCATATGATTATTTTTAGCTTTCTGACCTCTGTGCTTGATTAGAGATTTTAGTTATTCCTTCAACAATCTTAATTTATCTTCCATAATTGAGATTTGAGACTGTAGATCGATCAGTAAAGTATTTAACTCCTTCAGGTTCCTATATGCTAAAGCAAGTTGCTCCATTGCAACTATGATTGTAGTTATCTTGAGGGAGGTGGCTAAATACTCAGCTCGAAGTTTATTGACTGCAACGATTGTGTCTGGTGTTCATAAATCAAGCTTAAGAATTTATACAGTGCAAGTAGCTTAGCTGACAAAGTTTCATCTGATCGAGTAAGAGTTTGGTATTGGTGAACAAGGAAGTTCAGTCTCTCGATCGATCTTGATGCAATGATGTCAGCTGCACCAGATTGAATGAGATTCGTAATTCTTTCTATAGTTGTTGAACTTCCATTGAAGGTGTAGGAGACTCGGCTGCCAAGATGTCATGCAGAAATACTTAGTCGAATGAAGATAATATGTCTTCTGTAGGAAGTATTTTCTTTGAGGAAGACAAGGCATGAGAATCATCGGTTGATGAGACTAGAGGAGTGAAGACGTCGACTGTTGCAATCTCCATACCTTGACCAGAAGTAGTTTCTACTGGTTAAGGTATCTCTTGCTCAAGTGTTTTTGCTTCATCCAGAGGAACAATCTGATGCTCGTTAACCGAAGCAATTGGTTGATTGGTCGATTTTGAGAGAGAAGTAGGCTGCATAAAAGGTAAGGCCACATAACTAATTATGTAACTTATCGATCTTGATTAGATGCAGTTATGGATCACACTAGGATATTGAAGGACTCCATGGGCTGGTATACTATTACCTCCTCTTGGCCTTCAATTTGATATGACGATTGTCGAATGTCGCTCATAGCTCTTTTCTAAGTCAGAAATTACATGTGTTTCAACCTGGAATTGAGTAGTGTTAGCAGGGAAGTCTGGAGTACATACCTCAGCCCGAAGATTGATGCGGTAATTAATTTTCAATAGCCGAGAGTTTTCTGGTTACTATGAAGAAAAAGAAGAAGAAAGTCAATAAAGGGAACTACATAACCATTACATAAAAGAAAATGACATAATATTGAAATAAGATCCACTTAAATCTAACGGAACAACATTGGTAATGAATTGATCATCCGTTGATGAAATTTTGATAGGATTGACGACCAAAGCCAAATCTCTGTTAGAGCGAGGAAAATGAGGATGATTGAGACGATATGGCTTGAGCTATTGGTTAAAAGGAAGATTATGATTGTTTAATCTTTCCTTTTCACGTTGCCATTTATTGAATGTCATGTTAAAAAGAACATATTTATGCTTCTTATACGCTTCCTTTATCTCCCAAGAGTAGACACCCACCCAGAACTTAGTTCTGTAATGCTTCTCAAAATCTGCAATAGCTTTGGCCGAAGAGGAAATACTTGAAGTAGGTTGACCAAATGTTGCAAGCAGAATAAGATGAGGTGTTACAAGGGGTCCAAGCTCTAAGATCTTTGAGATGGTCAAAGGAATTTAGAGCGTTGAAATTGAAGCAGTAGTTGGAACCATCGTGGTTGGATCCATCACTGGAACCCTACGATTATTGCCTGATTGTTATTAAAATTCTGTAAGTGGTTGAGTAAACGACCAATCTTCTCAGAATATGGTCATATACATTCATATTAGATGTATCTGCTTATTTTGACGCTTGGAGACAAAGTTGATTAGTTTTGGATCAAGCTGCTATATTGATTCTGGCACACCACATAATTAAAAATAAACCGAGTAGCCAATGGATGATGGCTGCACATCAGGTAGATTGCTTGTGTTTGATGAGTAGTTGAACGGTTGATTTGAAGAGACCCAACGTCGATGGTGTGAAGAGGAAGCAAATTGCATGGTTGAGCACCACCTCAGTGATGTATTGATGTGGCAAAGTTTTGTGGACCACACCATGATGTATGTGTTATATCCACACTGTCAATCCATTTTCGAGATCATTTTCGAGCACAAGCCCAAAAATGACATATATCTAAACCTCAAGTGGATCACGCTACATAAAAAGGTGGGAACAATGACACCTGTGGTTGAAACCTTCCAAAGGCCCACTATGATGTTAATTTGCCATCCAACCTATTCATAAGATCACACAGACTTAGATGAAGGGAAAACACAAATATCAGCTTGATCCAAAACTTATGTGGCACCCAATGAGTTTCCAATGGTTAGAGGTGTACACGAGTCGAGCCGAGCCGAGCTTTGCCCAGCTCGTGCTCGACTCGAACTGCTCAAGTCCCAGCTCGTGCTCGACTCGGATTGCTCGAGTCCCAGCTCGTGCTCGGCTAAGCCTTCAAGCTCGGAACAACAGATCGTGCTCGGCTCGGCCAAGTTCGAACAAAGTTCGAGCCGAGGAAGAGAGGTATATATACCTTGAGAGCTTCTTCGTCATCTTCCTCACAAGAATACTGCGAGAAAACACTATCGACAGTGGTGTTCCTCCACATCGAAGAGCCATTCCGCTGCAAACTTTCCACTCTACAAAGGTCCGTGTTGTCCATCGAAATTCCCAACAAAAACCCACCAAAACTAAGAATTTCTAATGCGCAAAGCCTCGGTTACTAATTTTTAGAGTTTGAAAAACACAGAAAGAGAGACGGTTTTATTTTTCTCGAAAAAAACCAATAAAAACCCAGAAATATTTTTCAAGCCTGAGTACAGGAAAGTTGAATTTACAATGTATAGAGCTTGAAAAACACAAAATGAAAGAGGGAGCTTGAAGGGTATATATATCCTGTACCGAGTCGAGCCGAGTTCGAGCAGTATACGAGTCGAGCCGAGTCGAGCTAGGTCCAGCTTAGACTCGACTAGAAATGTTCCGAGCTTCCAAAAAATGGCTCAACTCGGTTTGAATAGAGTTTCGATCCGAGTCGAGTCGAGCTTTTTCGAGTCGAGTTGAGCGAGTTACCAAGCTAACTCTGCTCGTGTACAACTCTACCAATGGTAGCTATTCAATCCTCACTGCTTCATATGGTGTGGTCCACTTGAGGTTTTCGTCTACCTCATTTTTGGGCTCATACCCTAAAATGATCTTGAGTGAGTTGGCCTCCAGGAATACAATGATTATTACCCGGTCCCAATGGTGCACTCGTTGTACACAAGCTCGAACCAACATGCATAACTTAATCGAAGTGAGTTGACTCGGTAAAGAACTCACTTGGCAAAACAACACTCAACCAGAAACGTGTTTTAAAGAACCAGAGAAAGAAGTTGTTAAGTTGAATGAATAAAACTGTTAGTGTAGGTGTACTCTCAGTCCTTACAAAAATCCGGACCTGACACAGCTTAGGGCGCAGGTGGTCAATGATATAGATTCGGGCTAATTGCATAACTTCCCATTAGACCAAATTTACATGCTCCTGAGAAGGGGCTTAAGTCCCATGCAAAACTCATCTCTTATATATGTGAGTTTTTTTATGGTACTTAACGGGAAATACACTAAAATAAAATACTTTTCAAAATAAGAAATAATAAAAAATTCTGAAAATTTTGAAACACTTCGTTTTAAAATTATTTTAAAACACAATAATGCATGCCTTTATTGTAAGCTATTAGCATAGAATGTCGTAAAATCATGCGGATGAAATGTTTTAAAACCAACTGATTTTGCTCGAGTAACTTGAATCATATCATTTTCAGTAAATTTCATGGCCATTGATTGGACACTTAGAATCTATGGTGGCCCATGATGTAGATTGTTCTATTTGATGCATCAATGTAAAATACCCTAGCTGCGTGGGGCGCTTTGTGGAGCTCACCATATTTTATATTTAATTCCACTCCGGCCATCAATCAGGTGGAACCATTATTTATATTGTACCTACAAATCAATGGTTGGCATCTCATCCCGTTGTTCCCAGCATTTTAGTCCACCTAAGTTACTGATCTTACTAATTTTCCCAACCGAGGACTTGGAATAGGTGGGGACCCCTCAGCATCGAGGTCTAATGCTAGTCTAAGTTGTAGCCCACCATCATGTATGTTATTATATCCATATCATCCATCCAATTTCCATCTTAGATCCAAATCTCAATAGACCGTACCACGGAAAAAAAAAGAAAAAAAAAAAGTAGTGATTGAATGTCCATAAAAACTTTCTCAGTTACGCTATTAGATCCACGAAGGAAGGGAAAACACAAATATCATCTTAATCCAAAACTTTTATTAAAAAAAAGAAGAAGTTTTAAATGGCATGTATTCAATCACGACTATTTCCTGCGGTGTGGTCTACTTAAGATTTGGATCTGCCTCATGTTTCAGCTAATGCCCTAAAATGGACCGGTAAAATGGATGGACGGCATGGATAAAACACACATATCATTGTAGGGTCCACAACACCGACCAATACCAACGTCGCTAATGGAGGGGTCACTACCGAATCCGAGTCCTCCTACGGATCCTACAGTCAAGATAGAAACTGATGGACGGAGTGGATTTAAATATTAAACATGGTGGGCCCACGAGCTGGGGTGTCTTAGGATTCCGGTCCTTTTCTGCCACTTATGCACCACATGACCTCCACGAAATGCTACTTTTAAGTCAAAATGTTCACACTGCGCAGCGTAGCACGAATACGAGGACCGACAACGACAAACGGATCCAATTGCAAATCGTGATGCGCGACTTGCGCCGCTTCATTGGGCGTGGTTTCATGGCGCATGATAGAGACGCCCGCATCCATTTTGTACGAGTTGGCGCATGCTTCGTTTATCTAGACCGTTGATCTTGTGTGAAGCATTGATGATATGGATTGACCGACAGCTCACCGAGGTTTGAAAATCATGGCTATCAAACTTAGGCTCTTAATCCATTTCTTTGAGAGATATTTATTTCCAGGCCCTGATCGAAGGTATAATTTGAAGAATCTACAATCCAAAGTGGATATCATAATACCAACGGCCTGGATGACTATAAAATGGCCCACATTTGTGTAGAATCGTTCATCAGAATACCATTTGGGATAGGAGGAAGTTTTGATCAACATGATATTTATGTTTTCTATTCACCGAGGTCCATGTGACTTTATGAACAGGTTGGATGGCAAACAAACATCATGATGGGCCTTAGGAAAGTTTCAACGGTGGAGATCATTATAGCCACTGATTGTTGTGGCGTGGCCCGATTGAGCATTGGATCTGCCTCATTTTACATTTTAACACCTAAAATGATATGGAAAAAATGGATGAACGGAGTGGATAGAATGATAACATCACGATTGGTCCCCACAGAGCCCCTCGCTGGACCGAGTCTGTCCAGGCCGAGGAAGTAATCAGCTCACAGAAATGTGGCAGATGCCGTTGAGAAGGTGGCAGGTAGCATTCAAGCTCACGTGGAAGGTGGTAGTTTTTATGCCGTGGAAGATTTTACACGGAAGCGTTTAGATTTTGTTGGACGCGGATTTCCTGCGAAAGCCTTTCGCACGAAGTTCCTGCGAAAGGATTCTGGGTGGGCCTTACTGTGATTTTTGTGAGAAATCAAATCCGTCCCTCCGTTTTTTGACCTCATCTTAAAACATTCCACAGAAAATGAGGAGGATCCAAAACTCAAGTCGGCTATAGAAGATGAAACAGTTGGAAAAGGAATGTCCACCGTTGAAACCTTCCTAAGATCCACCTTGCTGTTTATATGCCATCTAAACCTATTATAAGCTCATTTTCACTCAGATAAAGTGAAACACCGGAAACGTGGACCGTTACAAAACTTTTATGGCCATATAAATATTTCAACGGTGGTCACCAAATCTTCACTTTTTCCTCTTGTGTGGCCCACTTGAGATGTGGATCCACCTAATTTTTGGTCTTGCATCATAAAATGAGCTTTAAAAACGAATAGAGGGATTGGATTTCTCACAAACATCTAAGTGGCCCACGCAGAAACCTTGCGCAGGAACTTCCTGCGAAAGGCTTTTCTTAGGAAATCCGCGTCCAGATTTTGTAAGCAAAACATGAATCCAAATCAAATCAAGCCGTCCAAATCGTGGGACCCGTAATAACCCCAGGTAAATTGATTAGACGATTTTAGCTTCGAGATAGGGGAGCCGATTAGGTAAGACCACGGCCTAACCTAGGAGGGTGCGGCCCTTACTATTGGCCCAACTTTAATATATGTATTATGTATCCACTCGGTCCATCCGTCTTTCCATGTCATTTTACAGCATCATCAAAAACAATGAAGCAGATCTAATTATCTGTGGACTATACCATAGGAAACGGTGGTGATTGAAGGCTCTACAGTTAAAGACTCATTAGGGAGCATGTTAGCGTTTCCATGAGGTTTATTTACCATCCAATATGTTGATAAGGTCACACAAGCCTGAAGCGTGGATGAAGGGATAAAAACAAATAAATCAGTTTGATTCGGAACTTTTGTGGCGCATTAATGGTCAATCTTCACTGTTTCCTATGTAATGGTTTATTGGATAACCGGGCTGCTCCATTTTTTTGGATAATGCCTTGAAATGATAAAAAAACTGATTAACCGTGTGAATACAAAATACATACATCAATGCGGGCCACAGTAAGGCCCGCACCCTCTTAGGTGAGTCCGGGCCTCACCTAATCCACTCTCTCTGGATTACGTGGTGTGCCACACACCACCAACCCAGGTGGTGTGTTGACATTACCATGTTTTATAAGCCCACTATGATGTATGTTTTATATCAACACCACCGTCCATCCAATTTATGAGTTCATTTGAGGTAATGGGCCCCAAAATATGGCAGATCCAAAGCTCAAATGGACCACAGCTCAAAAAGCAGTAGGGATTGAACGCCTACCATTGAAAACTTGTTGGGAGAGTTTTGGATCATGTTGATATTTGTGTTTTTCCTTCATTCAGGCCCATGCAGGCAGCAGGGTATTTTTCGGAGTAGCGTGATGATGAGTGAGATCAAGAAAAAAATGGATAATATAACTATGGTCAGTCCCGTGTATGAGCGTAGGTGGACGGATCTTAAAACTACAATCTTCCTTCGGATCCAGCATTGTGGGCACGGGATCCTGAGCGAAATCGACTCGCTTCGACGGGTGCCTCTTTCAAGGGCTCTGGGGTTGTGATTAAGAGAATTTAAGTTTAACCAAAGTCACAACTAGCCAACTTTTGTGTTCATATAGTCGGCTAGACCCTATAGAAACGTTAGGAGAGATAATCAAAAAATTCTCAACCCTAAAGTGATTCTATGGTCTATGATCAAAGATTCTAAGGGATCATAGTGACAAAGTAGGAAGGTGTTAAGTACCCACTCTACCGCATATTGATGTACTGTCTCTATTTCACAGGATTTGACTATTCTTGAGGGTTAAAGATCAATTCTAGAATGCAAATGATGTATGATGTGTGTTTAAATGTAATGCTGGTAAATAAGTGTGAACTAATTGGTAGGGTTTCTGATGGGCAGGATCCGATTATATCGACAAGTCGCAGAGCATACTCCCTAGTCGATTTGGTGTAAAGGTGTGTTGAATGAATGAGATGAGTGTTGCACAATGTAAATGATTAGATTAGATGAAGCTTGATTAAAGATTAAACGACTATATGGACGATAGTGATGCAAGGGTTGGATAGAGATTTGGATGGCTCAACTGGTTGCAGATAAGCTAGACTAAGCTTGACGTAGGTTGGACCGTTTCCTATAATTCATTCCTCTCCTTGGTGAAGGGATGGAGTGGCTAGGCTAAGGCTTAAGGGGAGTGAACAAGTGTGAGGGATGATTGAAATGAGTGTGGATAAATGAGAGGGGATGATTTAAATGTGAAGGGAATGGGGCTATTTATAGCCCCAACTGATTTTCTTGTAATTATTGTAAAGCTTGAGGTTAGAAAGGGTTTGGATGGTTGGGATTTGAAATTGCCTTGTGACAAGATCTCATGGGTTGGATTTAAGGACATAAGATGTAATTTTGGCACAAGGAAGGGGTTATCAGAGTAATTTGACTTTTTGCACGTGCTTGGAATTTGGAAAGGAACGGATAGCACACGGACGAACATCTCGCAAAAGTATGTAATGTACCACGTGTCGAGCGGCACCTCGGATGCTTCTTGTACCTTTCTAAAGCTTCAACTTTGGAGGGTGGGTTCTCCCACACGTGGGGAGGCTTGTCCAACCAAGGTTTCTTGTTGTCTTCATTTGTACTCCCAATTGGGCTTCGAAAGTGGGCTTGGACCAAATGAATTTTGGGTTTTGTTTAACAAGATAAGTTCGCTGGGTAAGCTGAGTAGGTGAGCTGACTTTGTGGGTTGACTAGGTGGGTTAGGTTTTTCCTTAGGCTAATTTTTTAGGGTTAGGTCTTTGTCAGGTTTGCTTCATTGGATTAATTAGGTTTAGGGTTGATTCTTAAGGTTTAAGGTGTAAGACCCATATCTTAGTTCGTACCATTCCTTAGACTCCCGCGATCCTCCCCGTCAAATTCCAGCAACCCTTGACCTGTAGACAGCGTTTGTACGCGACCCTAAGTCGCATCCCGTAGATCTGAGTTGGCTCGACTCGAAACTTATACCCTAATGACCGCGCCGTCGTCGTGGTTCCAACGCTGCATCTTGCTCACCAATGCGATACCCATGCCAAGAAAACGCCGTACATTTACGAATCTTAAGAGAATCTCTACCCAATCTATCACATCAATCAATCAAGTACTAGTCAAGTACATATCCCATCACTAGCCATGCTTCCTTCTCCCCAAGACAAGTAACCTACCCCCCTAAGTCAACTCTCATGTCACTCACACCCATCACTCACGCCCATCACTCTACCCATCACCCCATCCCATCTCCCTTACAACCACCCTCTCTCTCTCATTCTCTACTCATCCCAAGCAACCAAGAGAGGTGAGAACGTCCAAGCATTCCAAGGAGAGAAGAACCCAAGTGTGTGGCCCACTTCCTACCCCTAATCTCTCATCCCAACTCTTCAATCTTCATCATTCTCCATCAAAGAAGAAGCTTAGGAACTAAGCAAGCTAAAGAATCAAGAAGAAGATCCAACGGTGGGTGTTCATAGGATTAGAGTGTAGTTTTGTTGATGGGCCAAGTGGGGCCTACCGATTGATGGTATGGATCATATTTGGGACCCAAGGTGTGGCCAATGGCTATAATGCCCTGAAAATCGGGGGTCGTGCATACACTCGACTCCTGAGTTCCCGGGGTCACTTATAACTGATTTTTATTATTATGTGTTTAATTCGGTTTAAATGTGCAGCCTGAAATTTTCTGGAACATGAAGCACAACCTCATAAGTCTAGTGAAATGAAAGAGATCTAGTATACATACGGGTCCAAAAAAATATAAATGGGTCGCACAAGGCGTTGCTCAACAAAATCACAAAAAGAATGATATATCCAAAAAGAATAAAGTTGAGTCTACCCTCAGCGATCCGAAACCCCGTCCTCTAGGCCGGTGGAAGACCATTCATCAACTGGAAGTAGGACAGCTCGTCTTCATAACTTTCGTCGCCGAGTTCCTCATACCCCGCATCACGTGCATCTACGGGAGAGTCTGGTTGGTGTTTTAAAACACCGTCTTAGAGTGGGAGTGAGTGATCAACTCAGTGGGTGCTATTAGTCTTAAGTTGTAACAAGCATCAGTTACATTATGAATTTAATAAAAAACAATTATTCATAAACACCTAACTAATCTTATTAATGCACATGCATGACAGATGATATGATGCATGCCCTCTCTACAACACTCCCTCGAGTGACTCCATTTAACGATCTTGTATGACCAACACTCCCTCAGAGCGACCTCGACTGCCGAGTTGTTACCCTAACTAGTGCGATGTAATGTGATCGTGTTAACCGAGTTCTTAGCTAAGTCCATTCATCCAGTAGGTTGGAAAATCTGATACACCCCACGTATCAATACCCTGAACTGGTTGCGAGGCCAAGACCCCCAACGTGTGAGGCCAAGACCTCGTGATCCTCGATCCCGTCGGGTTCCCCATCCCCGACTTCAAGCACGTGGGGAGTACCGAGAAGAAGGGATCGCTCGCGGTCACTACGGGAAGGCACGTCACCTCAGCGTAGGCCGACAGCTCGGACACAGTGTCCCATTCCACCATGCCCGGCTCACAAGGCGGTGGATCGGTTTCAATTTGATTATCAATGGGATATAATGATTGTAGGGTGTTCTAGGTTCCATACATATGTGAGCAAACAGGGTTAACAAAACAAGGTTGGTCAGCCAGTAGACTAGATCGCATGAGTTCAGGCAAGTACGTGGCATAATGACATCGGGTATGATCGACCCATGTAGTCTGACTACTGTCGCTCATACGCACTCGCCCAAATCCATGAGTTTAGTCTTAAGACGGTCCTGCCCACGGGGCTGCCTTCGCTCTCCTCGTATTCCTGACCAACCTAAGGGTTTGGGTGGTGATTCATAACATGCCAACTAACAGGGTTATTAACTAGCATAAACAACATCATGTTCTTATACTCCTCAACATACAATCCAGAATCTCCTAGCAAGAGAGGTTAACAATATCATGAATAAAGGTACGTGTGTGTTGTGTGGGTTGGTGAAGAAGTTAAGTACTTCCTACATCTCATAGAATCAAAATGCACAAGAGTTAATGAATTATATATGCTATGAAGCAACACCATATGAGAAAAATCAAACAAGACATGAACATGTGATTATCCATTTGTACTAAATCATGTGAGAGGCAAGAATAACATCATATGGGAACTATTTGATATAATTCTAACAATCTACGATTCCTAGGTTTCTCCAGATTCTCCAAATACATTATCCAAACAAACCAAATCATTAGATTCATAATAAAATTGGTGCTAGGCCACCTAAGGATAATAGTCCACACCTATGGATCGTTGAAGACTTGGAAAACGACCTAGGAACGCCGAACTCGATGTCGATCGGCCGAAATCTAAGATAATGTACTTGCATGTTAGAATCCCATGTGAATCAACCCTCAACATGAGGGATTTATAAGAGATGAGGGTTTTACCTACTCAATCGGTGGAGAGGGGCTCTTTCGATTGTGGGTGAAGGATTTGTTGAAGAAGAGGTGATGAGTTGCAAGAATCGGTCTCCTTTGGGCCCTATTAGAGCTATGACCTACCTTCCCTCTTCTTCAATCTCCCTTCCTCTTTTCTTCCTTTCTTCTTTTTCCCTTTTCTTTCTTCTCTCTTTCCTTTTTTTTTTTCTAGGGCAAAATCGTATGGGGAGAGGGATGCCCAAAAGAAGCCCCTTTTATAATGCCAGATTTGGCATAAATGACCCTAAGTGTTGGGTTTTTACTATACTAGCCTTATGGGAGGGTTTTTTTAGCCTCTATGGCCCATTACGGGGTGTACATATGATATACACCATAGGATAGTTAGCCCTGATGATGATCTACGTATGTATATGATTGACTCATCATTTGGATGTGCCGATCGACAGATATGATTAGAAGTCTGTTCAACGGTCACCGATAGTCGATCGGGGCCGCGGCTATACGCATATGAGCAGGGAAATATCCTTACTCCATGGGTAAAGTTTGGTCGTAAATCGACGGTTCGAAATCCTCAACTTTGCATAAGAGTGAACAACCCAATTCACTTAAGTTTTAGCTTCTTCCCTTAGGGTATTTGTACTTCTCATGCACTCGTCCTTTGGCCCAAGTTGAGCGGTTCTGGACCGGTCCCAGGTCCGACTCTCTCGATGGACGTCGAGCCCAGTAAGATGGACTTTTCTCTATAGTTTTGAAACTAATGGCCTGGCAACGAGCGGTCTAGAGCTTGTTCGAAAAATCTGGGCATTTCTTGAATGAATTTGGTAGTGAGATTTCTCATGGGCAATGATTAGGTTTTGGATTAGCTATGTTCATAATGCGGCCTATTTATAACTAGTGAAAGTGGAGATTTGATCATGATTACTCTAAATCGTTGGTTTTTGGCTAAAAGAGTAACGGGGTTGATTTGGTCTATTAGTTAAGATCCGCTCCTTATCTGACTCGGCTTCGGTTAGATCTTTAATTTAGTTATGATTGTCTTGATTAGTTAGAGATGAGTTGGTTAGATTTGGGTCCTATGTGAGTAAATCATGAGGCTACACCTGATGTTCAAGTGATCGGGCGGATTCGTTGGCTTCCAATGGCTGATTAATCGGACTCGTGCGGTTCTTTACTAGTACCACCCCTATATAAACTAACATTGAGTGCTAATAGTCATGAAGTGTCATTATAAGTTAATTAATAATAATAAAAAAATTTCAAGGATTTTTGAAAATCCAAAACAGTGAAAATCTAGGATGTTACAATGGCCCACCATGATACATATATGAACCCCGTGATGGGGCCATTCTCCATGGACCCCACCATGATGTTTATTTGATGTTCGAAATGTAAGGGGTCATCTAGACCCTAGATTTGTGGTGGGGATGATATCCCCATCTTAATTTGTTGATACAAGGGCCCACACGATTTTAGGGCCCATCTTAATGTATGCATTGTAATTGCTAGAGGAGCTCATAGTGGCGGAGCTCCTCCGCTACACGTCTCTCTCTCTCTCTCTCTCTCTCGCTCTTTTTCCCTTGTATGATGGCCCACCTATGATGTATGTATTTTTATCCATGCCGTCCACCAAGTGGGACGCACTCGCTGTCCAACCAGGGCCCACCCTGCTGATCTCTTGGCTGTCCATTTTGGACAGACCTGGTTGAGAGGGAAAACACAAATATCAGCTCGGTCATGAGCTAGTGGGCCACCTACGTGGACCCCCCCTAGATGTATATGTTATATAGCCTCACCGTCCAGCACGTGAACGGTGGGGCCTGCCTTGATGATGTGTGGCGTCCACACCGTCCAACAAAGGATGGTGGGACCCACCTGATGTATGCGTTTTATATTCACACCGTCTAGTTCACTGGATGTGGACCCCACCTTGATGTATGTACCTGATCCACACCGTCCATCCAATTTCCCAGCTCATTTTATGCATTGAGCCGAAAAATAAAGCCAAACCAAATCTCTAGCGGGCCACATTGTAGCAAACAGTGGTTTTGGTGATATAGACTGTTAGGGCCCGCTTCTATACATCGAAAAATATTGTATATTGGACTCGTTAGACCTGTTACGATCCGGAGAGACCAATAGTCGGAGTGGATTGTCCTGATGTGGGCCCCACGTATGAAAAACCGTAAGATTACAAAAAAAATAAAAATAAAATAACAGCTATAGGTGTTGGATGCTGTTGCTGCCAGCGTCCAGAGGGCACTGCAGCAAGCAGCGTCTAACTGCTTGGAAATGGCTGAACAGTGGGTCCTACCACAGGTCCCACCGTGATGTATGTCGAGCATCTATACCGTGCATTTGATGGGTCCCCTCCGGTTAATGGGCTACCCAAAAATCAGCCGTACACGGAACTCAGGTGGCCCACACCATCTAAAATCGTGTGAAGACATGCTAAATCATGTAAAAGCACTTGCTGGGGTCCATCTGAGATTTGGATACATTTGAAACTTGGTCTGATCCCTTAACCAAGTGGGCCACACATAATGGATGGGCTGGATTCGTGTACCACGCCTCGGTGGCCCAATAAATGATTATGAATGTTTTAATGGAGGGTAAACCTCTCAACTGTTGTACATAGTGTGGCCCACATAAGCCATAGATTGACTTGATTTTAAGTACCAGGCCCCACCATGATGTGTGTATTATACACAAATTGTTTATTCATTTTCTTAGGGATGTGGGTATAAGACCCGTATCCTAGACTGTACCATTCCATAGGTTCCTCCGGTCTTCTCGGTCGAATTCTGACAACTTTCGACCCTTAACCGGCATTTGCGCGCGACCCTGCGTCACATGTCGTCAACCTGAATTGACTCAAACCGAGACTTGTATCCTTGCAACCGCATCATCTCTGCGGTTCCGATGCAACGTCTCACGCGCCGATCTATACTCTGCCCGGGAGATGTGGGCCAGCTTTCGGTGCGAGGAAACGCCGCGCGTGTGAATTTTGAGAGAATCTCTATGACTTGTCACATCAATTAACCCTATCATGTCAAGCATATGTCAAGTACACATCACCTTTCACCCATTTCCAAGCAACCCCAAAGTAAAAAAGTTCTTACACAAGCCCATACTTTTCTTACAACATTTACCTCTAAAATAAAAAAGCTCTTACACACCCATCACTCACCACATCCATCACTCCATTACCCATCTATCTCTCTCTCTTTACAACCCTCTCTGTCTCATTTTTAAACTACTTTCCCAAGCAAGAGAAAGCATCTCACGTCTAAAGCTCTCCCAAAACCTGCATGAGAAAATTTTGTATGTGGCCCACTTCCTAACCTCTCATCTCCCATCTCAACCATCCAAACTCCATCTCCTTCGTTAGGATAGAAGCTAAGAAGCAAAGGAAGCCTAGGGAGGAAGAAGGAACGATGGGTGATCTTGGATCTCCACTTATTTATTTGTTTGGTGATTTAAGGCCCAGTTGTGGTGGGACCCACGTTGATGTAAAGAGGGGTCCATAGTGGCGGGGCCCCTCCATCCTCACCGATGTCTCTCTCTCTCTCTCTCTCTCTTATATATGATGACTTGTGGCCCACCTTGATGCATGATATCATCCACCCCGTCCACCAATTCAAAACGGTGTGGCCTACCTTGATCATGCATTTCTAATCGATGCCATCCATCTATTTTATCCAAGCCATCCAATGGGCCTGGATGATGTGCAAACACAAATATCAGGCTGATCTAAAATAGGTGGACTATGCGGGACCCACCTTGATGAGGTACATGCCACACCGTCCGTCAGTGGAGGTGGCTAATAGTGAAGTGTTAACTAACAGTGGGGTGTACAGTGGAGTGCACCACCCTACTAGCCCCTTTTTTTTCTTTTCTTTTAATGTATTATAATAAAAATATTATAATATATTATACCATCAGGTGGTCCACGTCTATGTGGAATCTATCAACCGTTAGAGCTGACAGTGGGGTGTACTCGCCATTTGCAAAGGTAATATATATATATATATATATAATATTATATTATGTATCATGAAGGGAGGGTGGCCTGCACGTGGGACCCACCTCTACTTATAGATGCAAACTTGCAGCAGTGATGTAAACAGTAGGGGTCCGTGGGACCATCCACGCCGTCCACCCATTGCAGGGGCCACACCATAAGGTATGTGTTTGATCCAAACCGTCCACTACTCCTGGACAGTGGGACCCACGTTCGGGTGGGGCCCCCCTTGACGCATGTACCCACGCCCATCCACAGCTTCAGTGGTAGGTTGAGTGAAAGATACCTCATTTCAACGCTGGGACACACTTAGTCCATAGCTCAGGTGGCAAACCGAGTGAAAGATGCCTCGTTTCAACACTTGAGGTCTTGGTATCGATCCCTGTGCGTGTGCTGATGGTGGGGTCCATGGGACCCATCCACGCTGTCCAACCATTTTGGTGGGCCACACCATCTCGTGTGGTGTCCATCGTCCTTTGGATGGTGGGACCCACCCCCTCGTGTGGGGCCCTCCCTAGTGTATGTGACCGTCTAGGCCCTGGACAGCCTGGACGTCATATATATATTATATATTTATTATTATGTATATGATATATATTATATATAAATATGGTGTTATATATATGATATATGTTATATATTATAATATTATATATATATATATATTATATCCGTACCTATTGTGGTGGGCCCTACGTGGGACCCACCTCTGCTTTGCTTCAAAAAAAGGAAAAGAAAAAGGAAAAAGTAGGCAGCAGTTATGGCTGCTTGTAGCTCTCTCTCTTTCTCTCATGTCCAGAGCTCTATAGGTCTATGGGATGTATGTGTACATTCCTCGCTCTTCTGGCAGTGGGACCCACTCCAGGTGTATGTGTTTCATCCACGTAGTGTGGGCCCTGATGATGTATGTGCTTTATCTACACTATCTACTGTTTGAACGGTGGGGCCCACCATGATGCATGTGTTGTATCCATGCCGTTTAACCATTTGTGAGGTCATTTACAGCATGGAAAAATAAGTGAATCTGATCTAAAGTTTAAGTGGGCCCCACCATTTAAATAGTGGACCGTGACATCCACCGTTCAAACTCTTAAGAACCACAGTAGTTTCTGATTAAGTTGATATTTGTTTTCATTTCATCTATCTTTATGTTAACTTATGAATAGAGCGAATCTTAAAATACATAAGGGTGGGCCCGCTTGATATAGCTGAGGCCCATTGGTGTGGCCCATTTGATCAGCCCATTTGACTCGGCCCATTTAAATTCGCCCATTTAATTCGGCCCATGTTATGTAGCCCATTTGACGTATCTAAGGCCCATGGGTCGAGGCCTAATAGGATATACACAAGTCCATTACAATGTGTGACTCTACCATGGTTTGTGTAATGATGTTTATGATGGTCGTGCCTTGGGAGCAATGCTGGTTTAACATCTACATTATAAGAATAATGTTGGTTAAATGTCCGCATTATAATTCTCCCTAGGGCCCACTGTTAGGCCATACTTGTAGGCCGTCTAGGCCTATCTTTATTATGAATAGAATCCATCACCATATAATATGTTTAGTATAGTTCCATGATTCATGATCATACGCATCATGTGTATGCTTGATATGAGAAGTGACTGATCATAGCATATGTCTTCGACCAGATTATTTATGGGCTCTCGGATAGGCAGTGTTGTCCTACACGAGTGTACGATACGCTTAGGATTACTGCATGACTGGATAATGTGATTCATGCATTTCGCATTATGTGACATGATTATTGTATGCCCTAGCGACATCAGGGCCATAGCTGCCATAGGCATATCATGGTTGACAGGATTGAGATACCGAAAATCTCATTCTACATGGGGTGCTATAGATATCCTTGGTGAAAGTCCCTAAACCCTTATGGTACCAAGAGGTTACTTTAACGTCTAGACCTAGTGAGTGCATGAGCATTAAGTGCCGATTACCAGACGACCACACTTTCCACTGTGTTGTGGTCGGTTGGAAGGGAGTGCGGCCTTACCTGCCCGAGAGAAGGGAGCGAAGCTAGGCTGGGTTTGACCAGCTCGAGGAATGGGTCCACTATCGATGAGCTGAGCCCGATATTGGCAAGCGGATAGTGAGGTCTCTTTCACTTACCTTATTGCACCCGATAGGGCGACAATCTGGTTTAGAGTGTACTAGATCCCGGTGATATTCCAGATTTGAGTCGTATTGATATTTGGACTTAGATGAGAATTCGTATGCTTGAGTTGCATCTCGCATTGTATGGCCTTGGTATGGCCGACATCATTCATGCTTTGCATCGCATGACCTTGGTATAGCCGTCATCACTTATGTCTGTATCACATAACCTTGGTATGGCTTATGGTATTCATGGATTCTTCAGCATGTTCCGTATTACTCTCACACTGCATAACTGTATTACTACCTTGCGCATACACTTTCACCACCCTCTAAGCTTTCTATAAGCTTATGCACGACCGTTGTGTGCAGGTGACGTAGGACCGCAGCAGCGCTGAGGCAGGAGCGCATAACAGATAATCTTGGAGCTTTTTGTCCATTATCATTGTATTTCCCTTTATGCTCATTATACTTATAAAGTTTTTGATCATAGTGGAAATGTGATGGAGTTTTTGGTTGTTGTTTGTGGGTTATGCCTTTGGTTATGCTTATTACGAATCAAACTAATATTAGAAATCCTCCTCATAGCATCCCAGGATCAGAATCTGGTGAATGGGCGCTGAGAGCCCAGAATGGGGTTCTGCGGAGGTTGTCGGCGTCGGATTTGGAGATTGAGAATTTTGTGAATCTGGTTTCCGAGTTTGGGGCATGATAGAAGTTGGTATCAGAGCATAACTTAAGAATAAACAAGAATAACATTACATATCTGCTATGAATGGCTAAGTCCTGAAGTTCGTATAGCTTAGCGATCATTGATTACAGACCCTTAACGTGCGTGTCTTCGAGAGTTTTTCAAAGTTGATAGGCGCCTTCTCTCTTTCCTGTAAGACAAGATGCTCAAGAGAGTGACCTGAGACTCTCGCCCTACCACCTACGATCCCCACTCCACCACCAGAGTTTCTTACCGCCCATCCTGAGTATGTTGCTCCTTCACCAGAGACCGGTGCGGATCCGACTATATCTGTGAGTGCCTCCTAGTTACAGCAGATGTTGCGGGCTGTGACGGCCGCCCTTCAGGGGCAGGGTAGGCATCCCGTCGTTTCACCAGCCCAGGCGGAGCAGGAGCGCACAAGTGGCCTCCTTCGAGAGTTTCGATGGCTCGATCCCCCACGTTTCCAGGACAAGTCAGACCCGACAGTAGCTGAGAGATGACGCTCTGATGTGGAGAAGATATTTGATACGATAGGATGTACGATCGAGCGGCAAGTTCGATTAGCAATATTTCTTCTCCATGGTGAGGTTGAGCATTGGTGGACATCAGTCTCCGGAGCAGCAGGCGTCGATTTCGTGTGGACTTAGGAGGACTTTGTTGATCGGTTTGACTGACAGTATTTTTCTGATCACATCCGACAACAGCGAGCGTTGGAGTTCGAGGCCCTGGTGCAGGGTGATATGACGGTAGCTCAGTATGCTGCTCGTTTTATAGCACTATCCAGATTTGCGCCATACTTGGTAGATGATGAGG
Organism: Magnolia changhungtana; assembly: GCA_030180095.1. Classification (NCBI taxonomy): domain Eukaryota; kingdom Viridiplantae; phylum Streptophyta; class Magnoliopsida; order Magnoliales; family Magnoliaceae; genus Magnolia; species Magnolia changhungtana. The sequence continues at coordinate 1,839,576 of JASAUF010000198.1, read as the reverse complement.
AGCAGAGAGCCTGTTGTTTCGAAGATAGTTTGCGTTACAATCTTCGAGGCCGTGTTATTGGGCATGAGCTCCCCACTTTTGAGGGGGTGGTACGGAAGACCCAGATTTATGAGGCTGAGTGGGCCGGTTCTCAGTCTGATCGCGGTCAAAGGAGAGACTGGAAGAGGCAGGCTCCTTTCGGTGACTCCTAACAACGTCAACCATAGCAGCAGAGGCGCACAGGCCACCCAGCCTTCCGAGCACCAGCAGCACCTCTAGCACCACCTCTGAGGTAGTTCACCAGCATGTGTTTTGGGTGCGATGCGATGGGGCACGTATGTGGGAGTGTCCCTGCCCCCACAAAGAAGAAGAATAATAGGCCGAGAGGTCCCCAACGGCCTCCCACTACAAGACGCGACGAGAGACTCCTACAAGAAGCCAAATGCGACAAGTAACTCCCACGACCGAGGCCACCTCAGTAGTAGCATCAGCACCAGCCTTCGAGACCGTAGCAGCAGAGGCAGCAGTTTCGATCACCTCGGCGGCCGCAGTAGTAGCAGCATGCTCAGAGGGGACAGGCACCTCCCCAGCTAGCTCAGACTAGATTTTACGCCGCCCAGCAGGATCCTCAGTCATCTGGAGGGGTCGTTGAGGGTATACTTCCAGTCTTTGCATGCATTGCTTGAGTTTTATTTGATTCTGGTGCTTCGCACTCGCTTATGTCCGAGGGATTCTGTCATTCGACTAGATTTCTGATAGAGTCTGCTTGAGAAGGGTTGACCGTATCGACGCCATTGGAGAAGACTATAATATTAGGCCACTTATGTTCATCTTGCCTCGTGCTAGTGGGAGAGATTTTCTTGCTTGCTGACTTGTATGTGTTGCGATGTCAGATTTCGATGTTATCTTGGGCATGGATTGGCTTGCCGAGTACCACGCCATCTTGGACAGCTCCGCAAGGACAGTCACGTTCTGTATACCAGGCTTGCCACTGTTTCAGTTCATTATAAAGCCCCTGGGAGAGCTATTGTCTTGCTTGATGTCCTGCGCCGTTGAGGAGCCTGTTGCCGCTTGTATTGATCGGATGGCGATTGTTTGCTATTTTCTTGATATGTTTTAGAAGATTCTGGGATTATCGCCTTGTTGACTCACTGAGTTTCAGATTGATCTCGTGCCCAATACCGCACCTATTTCGAAGGCCCTGTATCGTATGACAGCGTTGGAGTTGCGGGAACTACAGAAGCAGTTGGACAAGTTGCGCAAGTTGGACTTTATCCGTCCGAGCAGTTTGCCTGGGGAGCGCGGGTACTTTTCGTGAAGAAGAAGGATAGCTTGTTGAGGCTCTACGTAGACTACCGCGAGCTCAACAAGGTCACGATCAAGAACAAGCATCCGCTCCCGAGGATTGATGATTTGTTTGATCAGTTGCAGGGTGCATAGTTCTTTTCGAAAATTGACCTGCGTTCCGGTTATCATCAGATTCAGGTTCGAGAGGAGGACATTCCGAAGACGGCATTCAGGACGCGCTACAGTCATTTTGAGTTCCAGGTCATGTCCTTCGGACTGACCAATGCACCCGCGGTCTTCACGCAGTTGATGAATGAGGTCTTCCATCCTTATCTTGATCAGTTTGTTGTAGTCTTCATTGATAACATTCTGATATATTCGAGGACTCGCAAGGAGCACGAGCAGCATCTGGAGGTTACTTTGCAGACCCTTCGCGCACATTAGCTATATGCGACGCTGGAGAAGTGCGAGTTCTGGCATGAGGAGATGAAGTTCCTCAGTTACGTGGTGACGAGGGAGGGCGTCGTAGTAGACCCCTCGAAGGTTGAGGCAATGCATCAGTGGGGCCAGCCCACGACTGTATTCGAGATCCGCAGTTTCCTTTATTTGGCGGGCTACTACCGGCGTTTCATTGAGGGCTTCTCCCGTATTGTAGCCCCGCTGACCAGGTAGACTCAGAAGGGTGTAGTGTTTATTTAGAGTGACGCCTGTGAGCGAGCATTTATAGAGTTGAAGGATTACCTCACGTACGTTCCTGTCCTCATTCTTCCCTCTAGGAGTGACAAATTTATTGTATTCATCGATGCCTCACATATTGGTTTGGGTGATATCTTGATGCAGCATGGGAGACCAGTGGCCTTCGCGTCTCGCCGGCTCAAGGTCCATGAGCTAAACTACCCCGCGCATGATTTGGAGCTGGCTGCAGTTGTCTTTGCATTGAAGGTGTGGAGGCACTATCTCTATGGGGTTAGGTTCGAGCTCTTTTTCGACCACAAAAGCTTGAAGTACCTCTTCTCGCAGTCTGAGTTGAACATGAGGCAGAGATGCTGGATGGAGCTCCTAAAGGATTATGACTTCGATCATCAGTTCCACTCGGGTAAGGCGAACGTGATGGCGGATGCCCTCAGCCGTCAGCCATGAGGCCTGGTGGCGCATATGATAATTCAGGAGTGACGAATGCTTGAGGATGTAGTAGAGTATGATCTTGAGTTCGACCTACAGTCTTCTATCGTGCAGTTATCAAGCCTGTCGATTCAACCCTCTCTTGTCACAAGGGTGATCGAGGCTTAGCAGACTGATGAGTCGTTGTAGAGTTATATGGCTAAGGCGACATCTGAGAGTCAGTCGGATTGGAAGATTGATACAGATGGTGGACTTCACTTCAGAGGACGTTTATGTGTCCCAGATATTTTTGAGTTACGTATAAATCTTATGACCAAAGCACATCGATCACGATTTTTTATCCACCCTATCTCGACGAAGATGTACCGTGATATGAGGTGACAATATTTTTGGGTGGGGATGAAGCGCCAGATCACCAGTTTTGTGGCCGAGTGTGACACGTGCCAGCGTGTCAAGGCCTATCATCAGAGACCTCCTAGTCTATTGCAGTCGTTGAGTATCCCGATGTGGAAGTGGGAGCACGTGTTGACAAATTTCATTATGGGCTTGCCAAGGACTCAACGCGGTCATGACATCACCTGGGTTGTCGTTGATCGTCTGATGAAGTCGGCACATTTTCTTTCGATTCGTGCGACTTGGCCTTTGGACAGGCTTGCGAGGTTATTCGTCGAGGAGATTATGAGATTGCATGGTGTTCCAGTCTCGATTATTTCTGATCGAGACCCGAGGTTCACATCTCAGTTTTAAGGGAGCTTTTAGAGAGCGATGAAGACTATTTACAGCTTAGCACTGCGTATCATCCACAGACCGATGGCCAGACTGAGAGGGTTAACCAGATCCTTGAGGATATGCTTTGGGCCTGTGCGATTGATTTCGGGGGTAGCCGGGATGAGCATCTGCGATTGACTGAGTTTGCGTACAATAACAGCTATCAGGTGACTATCGGCATGGATTCTTTCGAGGCACTATACGGCAGACCATGCAGATCACTGAGTTGTTGGACCGAGGTTAGAGAACACCGTCTCCTAGGTCCCGAGCTTGTGCAGGAGATGTCAAAGGCTATTGATATCATCAGGTAGAAGATGCGCACAGTTCAGAGTTGGCAGAAGAGTTTTGCTGATCGTCGGCGTCGTCCCTTGGAGTTTGATGTAGGGGACCATGTGTAACTCAAGGTCTCGCACATGAAGGGCGTAGTTCGATTTGGAGTGAAGGGCAAGCTTCCCCCGAGATTCATAGGACCTTTTGAGATCACTGGGCGCGTTGGCGCCGTGGCCTATCGGCTTGCCTTGCCATCTCAGTTGTCTGGCATCCACAATGTTTTCTATGTTTCCATGTTGAGGAAGTGTGGGTCAGACATCATTTCTGTTATTAATTGACAGCTGTTAGATGTTCGTGAGAAAGCTTCCTATATTGAGCAGCCAGTCCGTATCCTTGATTGGAAGGAGCAAGTCCTCTGGACCAAGATCATTCTGTTGGTAAAGGTTTAGTGGGGTCACCATTCTGTTGAGGAGGCTTCTTGGGAGCGTGAGACTGAGATTCGAGAGCGCTATCCCCATCTTTTTGATGATTGATCATGTGTCGTATTTTGTATATTATCTTTAATTTTATATAGTGATGTTATGTTTCTTCTCCTTCATGAGTTATGACTAGTTGCGATGATTGTGTAAATTTTGAGGATAAAATTTTTATTAGGTAGGGAGAGCTATAAAACCCGTATCCTAGACCGTACTGTTCCGTAGGTTCCCGCGGTCTTCTCGGTTGAATTCCGGCAACCTTCGACCCTTAATCACATTTGCGCGCGACCCTACGTCACACACCGTCAACCTGAATTGACTCAAACTGAGACTTGTACCCTTGTGACCGGGCCGTCGCCGTAGTTCCGATGTCGCGTCTTGCGCACCGATCCGATACTCTGCCCGGGAGATGTGGGCCAGCGTTCGATGCGAGGAAACGCCGTGCGTGCGAATTCCGAGAGAATCTCTACGACTTGTCACATCAATCAATCCCATTATGTCAAGCACATGTTAAGTACACATCATCTTTCACCCATTTCCAAGTAACCCCAAAGTCAAAAAGTTCTTAAACAAGCCCATAATTTTCTTACAACATTTACCCCTAAAGTCAAAAAGCTCTTACACACCCATCACTCATCACATCCATCACTCCATCACCCATTTTTCTCTCTCTCTTTACAACCCTCTCTGTCTCATTTTCAAAATATTTCCCCAAGCAAGAGAAAGTATCACACGTCTAAAGCTCTCCCAAAACCTCCATGAGAAAATTTTGTATGTGGCCCACTTCCTTACCTCTCATCTCCCATCTCAACCATCCAAACTCCATCTCCTCCACTAGGATCGAAGCTAAGGAACAAAGGAAGCCTAGGGAGGAAGAAGGAACGGTGAGTGATCTTGGATCTCCACTTATTTATTTGTTTTGTGATTTAAGGGCCCACTTGTGGTGGGACCCACCTTGATGTAGGCTTTGTATCAAAGAGGGGGCCATAGCGGCGGGGCTCCTCCATCCTCACCGATGTCTCTCTCTCTCTCTATTATGTATGATGGCTTGTGGCTCACCTTGATGCATGATATCATCCACCCCGTCTACCCATTCAAAATGGTGTGGCCTACCTTGATCATGCATTTCTAATTGATGCCATCCATCTATTTTATCCAAGCCATCCAGTGGGCCTGGATGATGTGTAAACACAAATATCAGGCTGATCCAAAATAGGTGGACCATGCGGGACCCACCTTGATGAGGTACATGCCACACCGTCCGTCAGTGGAGGTGGCTAATAGTGAAGTGTTAACTGATAATGGGGTGTACAGTGGAGTATGAACTGACGGTTGAGTGCACCACCCTACTAACCCCCTTTTTTTTTCTTTTCTTTTAATGTATTATAATAAATATATTATAATATATTATACCATCAGGTGGGCCACGTCTATGTGGGACCCACCATGATGTCTGAGTTGTATTGATATCGTCCAGCGTCCAAGGACGCTGGACATCAGCCGTTAGAGCTAACAGTGGGATGTACTTGTCACTTACAAAGGTAATATATATATATATATATATATATATAATATAATATAATATAATATTATGTATCATGAAGGGAGGGTGGCCTGCACGTGTGACCCACCTCTACTTTTAGCTGCAAACTTGTAGCAGCGATGTAAACAGCAGGGGTCCGTGGGACCATCCATGCCGTCCACCCATTGTAGGGGCCACACCATAAGGTATATGCTTGATCCAAATCATCCACTGCTCCTAGACGGTGGGACCCACGTCCTGGTGGGGCCCCCCTTGACGCATGTACCCACTCCCATCCACAGCTCCAGTGGTAGGCTGAGTGAAAGATACCTCATTTCAACGCTGGGACCCACCTAGTCCATAGCTCAGGTGGCAGACTGAGTGAAAGATGCCTCGTTTTTACACTTGAGGTCTTGGTATCGATCCCTGTGTGTGTGTTGATGGTGGGGTCCATGGGACCCATCCACGCCGTCCAACCATTTTGGTGGACCACACCATCACGTGTGGTGTCCACTGTCCTTTGGACGGTGGGACCCACCCCCTCATGTGGGGCCCTCCCTGGTGTATGTGACCGTCCAGGCCCTGGACGGCTTGGACGTCGTATATATATATTATATATATTATTATGTATATGATATATATTATATATAAATATGGTGTTATATATATGATATATGTTATATATTATAATATTATATATATATATATATATATTATATCCGTACCTATTGTGGTGGGCCCTACGTGGCCTCTGTTTTGCTTCAGAAAAAGGAAAAGAAAAGGAAAAAGTAGGCAGCATCTATGGCTGCTTGTTGCTCTCTCTCTCTCTCTCTCTTACGTCCAGAGCTCTGTAGGTCTATGGGATGTACGTGTACATTCCCCACTCTTTTAGCAGTGGAACCCACTTTAGGTGTACGTGTTTCATCCACGTAGTGTGGGCCCTAATGATGTATGTGCTTTATCTACACTGTCTACTGTTTGGACAGTGGGGCCCACCATGATGCATGTGTTGTATCCATGTCGTCCAACCATTTGTGAGGTCATTTATAGCATGGGAAAATAAGTGAGTCTGATCTAAAGTTCAAGTGGGCCCCAACATTTAAATAGTGGACCGTGACATCCACCGTTCAAACTCCTAAGACCACAGTAGTTTCCAATTAAGTTGATATTTGTTTTCATTTCATTTATCTCTATGTTAACTTATGAATAGAGTGGATCTTTAAATCATAAGGGTGGGCCCGCTTAATATACCTGAGGCCCATTGGTGCGCCCATTTGATCAGCCCATTTGACTCGACACATTTAAATCGGCCCATGTTATGCGGCCCATTTGTTGTATCTAAGGCCCATGGGTCGAGGCTCAATAGGATGTACACAAGTCCATTACAATGTGTGACTCTACCATGGTTTGTGTAATGATGTTTATAATGGCCGTGCCTTGGGAGCAATGTTGGTTTGACGTCCACATTATAAGAATAATGTTGGTTAAATGTCTGCATTATAATTCTCCATAGGGCCCACTGTTAGGCCATAGTTGTAGGCCGTCTAGGCCCATCTTTGTTATGAACAAAATTCATCACCATAAAACATGTTTAGTATAGTTCCATGATTCATAATCATACACATAATGTGTATGCTTGATATGAGAAGTGACTGATCATAGCATATATCTTCGGACAGATTGTTTATGGGCTCCTGGATAGGCGGTGTTACCCTACATGAGCGCATGATACACGCAGGATTGCTACATGACTGAATAGTGTGATTCATGCATTTCGCATTGTGTAACATGGTTACTGTATGCCCTAGCGACATCAGGGCCATAGCCGCCACAGGCATATCGTAGTTGGCAGGATTGTGATACCAAAAATCTTATTCTACATGGGGTGCTATAGACATCCCTGGGTGAAAGTCCCTAAACCCTTATGGTACCAAGAGGTTGCTCTAACATATAGACCGAGTGGGTGCATGAGCGCCGAGTGCCGATTACCAGATGGCCGCGCTTTTCACTATGTCGTAGTCGGTTGGAAATGGGTGCGGCCTTACTCGTCTGAGAGGAGGGGGCGAAGCTAGGCTGAGTTTGACCATCTCGAGGAATGAGTCCGCTATCGATGAGCTGAGCCCGATATTGGCAAGCAGATAGTGAGTTCTCTTCCACTTATCTTATTTCGCGCGATGGGGTGGTAATTTGGTTTAGAGTGTACTAGACCCCGGTAATATTTTAGATTTGAACCGTATTGATATGTGGATTTAGATGAGGATTAGTATGCTTGAGTTGCATCTCGCATTGCATGGCCTTGGTATGACCGACATCATTCATGCTTTGTATCGCATGACCTTGGTATGGCCGACATCACTTATGTCTTGCATCGCATAGCCTTGGTACAGGTTATGGTATTCATGGATTCATCAGCATGTTCCGTATTACTCTGATACTGTATAACTGTATTACTACCTCGCGCACACACTTTCACCACCCTCTAAGCTTTCTATAAGCTTATGTACAACCGTTGCGTGCAGGTGACGTAGGATCGCAGTAGCGCTGAGGTAGGAGCGCATAGAAGATCATCTTGGAGCTTTTTGTCCATTATTTTTATATTTCCCTTTATGCTCATTGTACTGATAAAGTTTTTTATTATAGTGAAAATGTGATGGAGTTTTTGGTTGTTGTTTGTGGGTTATGCCTTTGGTTATGCTTATTACGAATCAAACTGATATTGAAAATCCTCCTCGTAGCATCCTAGGATCGGAACCTAGTGAATGGGCGCCGGGAACCATGAATGAGGTTCTACGGAGGCTGTCGGTGCCGGATTCGGCAATCAAAAATTTTGTGAGCCCGGTTTCTGAGTTTGGGGCGTGACAGTGGGCCCCATTGTCTTGAGAGGCCCACCCTACGTATGTGCCCCAATCATGGGTTGCCTTAGGCAGGCCCACCATGATATATGTGTTGTATACAGGCTGTCCATCCTTTTCTCCGGGACATGGGCTGCCCCATGAGGTCCACCATGATGTATGGGTTATATGCACACCGTTTGCCCATTTTTTTCAGGCCGTGGGCTGCCCCATTAGGCCCACTTTGATGTATGTGTTACACACCCTATCCACCCATTTTTCCTAGGCCATGGGCTGTTTTATGAAGCTCGTTATGATGTATGTGTTACATATATGCTGCCCATCCACTTCTCCAAATGGTATAAGGGTCGTGGGCCCCATTGCGAGTTAGATTCCAATCCTAAATAGGCCACGCCTTAGGAGTAATAGTGGTTAAAGGTCCACCGTTGTAAACCTCCCTAGGGCCCATTGTTAAACCTATACCTTGTTGGGTTAGCCCAATCCATTGGGCCCCCATTGAAGTTAGAGAATAAACACATTCCCTTATTGGGCTATCCCAAATCGTTGGGCCCCATTGACGATACCCATCTCACCTTATCCGGCTCCATTGATGCTAGTGCCTTCCACCTCACCTTGTAGGATTATCCCAGCCTTGAGGCCCACCTTGTTCGTACTGGGCCTCCATAGGGAAGCCCAATTCATGACATGATAGAGTGGATGAGGAAGCCCACTTATTGCACTTAGGCTCATCTTCTTGACTCCCTTTGTTTTATGCCCATTAGGTTCACCCCATGAGGTCTATCCCCATTGATATTAGTGTTACCATCTCACCCCATTGGGCTAACCCAAACCATTGGGCCCCCATTGTTGATGGTACTCCCACCACATCTCGTAAGAATATCCAAACCTTGAAGCCCACTTTGTGTACTCATCGGGCCTCCATAGGGAAGCCCGATTTAGTGTATGATTAGGAGGGTAAGGAAGCCCTCTTGTTATACATAGTTTCACCCTCTTACCTCACCTTGTTGTATACCCATTCAACTCACCCCATGAGGCCCATTCTTGATATAAGTATGTCCTCTAGGCCATCCATTGTTAGTATGAGAGTACATCATAACCCCATACCATAGATGGAAGAATATATGGTGTTAGATTTGGTATATCCACTGTTAGACTTCACCTTGAAGTATGGATTAGATCCGCCGTCCTTCTATGGACCCCACCAGGCATCAAGGCTGACTATTATCTGCTATGTTTAATAACATGCTAACTTACTTAGTCTAGTAGGACACACTGAGAACATGCTTAGTATTAAATCATGATACTTGCTTATACGTATCATTTGTATGCCTATTATGAGGAATGCTTGATCATAGCATATGCCATTGGACTGAGATGTTTATGGGACTCCCTGTGAGATGGAGTTGCCCCACATGATCGTGCGGTACGCGCAAGTTTGATGTATGACTGGATGGTATGACTCATGCATCTCACATTTGTATGACATGATCACTTGGCGCCCTAGCGACATCAGGGCTGTGGCCTCCACAAGCATATCATGGATTACAAATGGGATACCGAAAATGTTTGGTTCTAGCATATGGGCACTTTGGATGTTCGTGGGTGAAAGTTCCTAAACCTCCTTAGCCAAGGGATGCTCCAACATTTAGACTTAGTGGATACATGAGCGCCAGAGTGACGAATACCAGTAAGCCGCGTCTCTCACTGTGTCGTGGTCGGTTGTGAAGGGAGCGTGGCCTTATCTGCCCGAGTGAGGGGGCTATAAGCTAGGTTAAGTATGACCAGCTCGTAAATGAGTCCGCTATCGACGAGCTAGGTAGGTATTGGCAGACTATTAGTTAGGCGGATAATGAGGTCTTTTCCTCTTGTTGGTTGCGTGGCTAGGGAGGCGGTATCTAATGTGAAGTTTACTAGACCCCGGTGATATCCCAGAGTGTACTGTTGAGGGTCAAATATTGCATATTAGACCCCAGTTATTACATGGATTTATGACCATGAAACTGTTTAACAGCCCGATTTAATCGTGTTTGTGTTGCAAGGTGACTTTACGAGCTGGGACCGAAATAGGGTGCTAAAAGCTGAGATTTCACACTCAGAATTCACCAAAGACAAGGGACGGACCCAGGGGACCAAGATCAATAGATTTACACGCCAGAAACCAGAGGAAATGGAGAAACTGAAGCTCGAGTGGCCCGAAATTGGCTCAGAATGCAAGATCACAGGGTTCTAACCATCTGTTCAGCTTGAAGCTTCATACAGAATCTGAAGACCATATATTAACCGTACATGTCGAGATTCAGCCGTTGGATCCTTGTGAAAGTAGTGTAACAGACAGATCAACCCATAAAGTAGTGATTTGGGGCCCACTTGGTATCTGAATATGATTCAAATCAAGTCTCAACCCTTTAAATCAGCTGACAAAAGAAATGGATGGATTAGATTTCTCATACATATCATTGTGGGCCCTACAACAAGTCATGTGCACCACGCTTGTCCGTGCACTCGCTGTACACCGTGATTCTAAAGGCGGTCAAAACGTCTTTTGACCGCAAATTCCAGGTGAGAGCAGAACTCTGCCTGCTACGCAAACAGGGACCTACGGTCCTTCCTTATGGGCCACAATCACTGTTCAAGGGTCTGATCTAAACCGTCCAACCCATTCCAAAGGTCCCGGTGACCTTCGCCTAGGTGGAAGAATTTTAAAATACATCAGAGATCGAATTTTGACCGTCCGAACAAAAGACCAATGGTGGAGTGGGAGATCAAGTGGGCCGCACTGATTTCACTCAGAATACACCACTCCCGGACGATTTTTCGCCCTGAAACCAATGGACGGTGTGGATTTTTACATCATTATCAATATGGGACCCACCGATCATCTTCCGATTTCTATTTTGAAACAGCATTAACGCTGTCTGGTTCGATTCGCAATTGTGGGCCCCATCCAGTGTACAAACGGACAATCGGAGCCATTCATCCGTTTCCTAGGGCAGCTACAACCTATGCCAAGCTGACAGAAATTGAAGAAGTGAAGTTCTTGGGGATCTCAGCCGTTCAAAAGCAAACGGACGGAGAATCCAAACAATCAGATGGACCACACCGAATGCAAGATAAATTCACATCCTTGGCTGGTTTTTCGTTCTGCGTTGAATAGAAGGATTGGATTTCTCTGGCGACGTCAATTTTGGGGCTCACAGTTAATGCAGTCCGGCTCTGTTACATGAAGTGCGAAAAATCTCCGCAAATCCCAGTTGGAGTATAACTTCTTGCGGAAGTCCTCCGCTGATTCGAGCCTCACACGGGACCGAGAGTCCCTTGCTACAAAAAGGGAGAGAGCTGGGAGCTTTGAGAGAGATTGGAGTTCGGCTGGAACGGGGGTGAAGAGAGAGAGAAAGGGAGTAGAGTTTGTATTTTCCTTTTGCTTCTGATTTATTTCTTTTTGAGATTTGAGTCCACCATGTCTATGTGTGGCTAAACCTCTTAGCTAGGGCTAAGAGGTGAAGCTTGTAGCGTGATGGGAGGATTTATACTTGTGGCTTTTACTTAGACTGAATGGATTTTTATTTAATTTTATTAAGGGAATGTTTTTAGTCTTTAATGGTCTGTGATGGCTTTGAGTATTTCCTTCTCTTTTTATGTTTTATGATGTCAGGAAACCCTGTTGTTCACCATCATCTCCTGGGCATGGCTGGATGTCGGTACCCTTCCTAACCTTCATGGCATGCTGATTGGTTGGTAATTAGTTTAATTCTATTGTCTACTTGGTCTCCTGGGCATGGTTTGGTGATGGAATCCATTCTAATTCATATACCCTTCATCTCTTGAAAATTATATCAATGGCAGTTCAGTTGATTTTCATAAATCAAGAGTAGTTCTCCCTGATCTCTACAAGTGGATCCTCTGAATCCCTAGTTTTTCTTCCTCTGAATTCTCTTAAGTTTTAGATAAATATTTCACCATTATTCCTCAAATCACACTTGGTTTAAATTTCATCTCATTCTAGTTCTAGTTTTAGTTGGTTTCAGATTACGTACAGGTTTCAGTCCCTGTGGATTCGACCTCGGTCTTACCGAGATTATTACTACATCACAACCCTACACTTGGGGAGTGAACAAGTTTTTGACGCCATTGCCGGGGACTGACGGCTACGATTTTCTGAAATTAATTGGATTTAGAGTTAGTTTAAGATTAGGATTTTACTAATTTTAATTTTATTTTCTATTTGATTCATAAGAACTAACCTATTTCCTATTCTGTAGGTTGTTACGATAGAACTTCTAATTTGGTAAACTCTTTTTGATTTTCTAGATTTTCTAACTCTTTAGATTTGGTTTGTTTAGAAACTTCTTCTATTTAGAAACTAACTTATTTTGTTTTATTTTGCAGGTCTTTAGCTTAGGGACTCCAATTTGGTAACTTCCTTCCAACCTTCTCTTTCTTTCTAGATTTTCATTTTCTTTCTTAGGATTAGGTTTAGAATTTGATTGAGGGCTGCGAGTGTTTCATGCCCAAGTGGGCCCGTGACGACACTCGACGTCTCTTGACTGAAGGAGGATTAGTTGAGGGGTTGACTGTCCATCGCAGGACTAGACACCGCTCGAATTCCCCTGAGTTAATTTAGGTTATGGCTGCAAATCAACCTCAAGTACTACCTCAACATATGGATGAGGAAGTACATGATGAGAATGAGGTGCATCAAGCACCCCCGCCTCATACTTTACGGGATTATTTACAATCGACGGGGGTGAGTATGCCCTCATATATGATTTTTCCTGAAAACACAGGATAGATGGACATCAAGCCAGGAGTTATCCAACTCCTTCCTAAATTCCATGGGCTTGAATCAGAAAGTCCATACTTACATTTGAAAGAGTTCGATGAGATTATAGCCACCTTATACTTTCCCAATGTATCCGAGGATACAGTCAGGCTGAAACTCTTTCCTTTTTCCTTGAAAGAGAAGGCTAAGACGTGGTTACATTCACTGCGTCCTAGATCCATTGGCACATGGAATGATATGCAGAGGGAATTCATAAAGAAAATTTTCCCACACCATAAAACGATTACTCTCAGAAAAGCAATCATGAACTTCGCCCAAAAGGAAGATGAAACATTCTACCAATGTTGGAAAAGGTTCAAGGATCTTGTCAGTTCATGCCCACAACACGGTTTTGAAATGTGGTGCATTACAAATTTTTTCTATGATGGACTGACATCTTCCATGCGCCAACTGGTCGAGACAATGTGTAATGGAGAATTCATGAATAAAGAGGTCGATGAGGTATGGGATTATCTCGATAGACTTGTCGAAAATGCACAATCTTGGGACCATTACCCAAAATCAAACACCACGTCTAGGCCAACTCAATCTAAGGAGAAAGGTGGAGTGTATCTCCTGAAAGAAGAGGATGATGTAAATTTTAAAGTGACTAATCTCATACGAAGAGTCGAGGCCATGGAAGGAAAGAAGGATAAGGTTAATGAAATTGTTTGCGGCATCTGTGATTGCAACATTCACACAACTGAAAATTGTCCTACCATATCTGCTTTTCGAGGAGTGTTGAATGAGCAAGCTAATGCCGTAAATAACTATCAAAGACCTTTCAATAGATTTATCTCTAATACATACAATCCTGGTTGGAGAAATCATCCAAATTTTAGTTGGAGGAATGGACAAACTGCTACCCCTCAAAGTTTCTTTAATCAAAATCCAAATCAGGGGAAACCTCAAGAAAAACCGGTTCAAAATTCCATACAAGAGCTGGCTCAGGCAATGCGTGGACTTACAGACTTTATGCAAAAAATAGATTCACGTATGACGGTTATAGAAAAGGGGATGCTTCCCGCACAACCTCTCCCCAACCCTAAACCGCAGTACGAGATAAATGATCCCAGCTCTTCAAATCAAATGGGGCACGCTAAATCCATCACCACTCTTAGGAGTGGGAAGATCATTGATAAAACCCTTTCGGTTAGGCCTGAAAAGCCTCAAGAACCAGAAGAGGACAACAATGATGGATCTAGTGATGCCCCATAAAAATTAGAACCGGAACTTTTAGAGAAGCCAGTTGCTCCGTTCCCCCAACGGTTGGTTGCATCAAAACGTCTTTCTAACTCTCAAGATATTCTGGAGGTGTTGAAACAAGTGAAAGTCAACATTCCTTTACTTGATGTCGTAAAACAGGTTCCTTCATATGCAAAATTTCTGAAAGACCTATGCACGACCAAAAGAAGGCAAAGTATTTAAAAGAAGATTTTCTTAACTGAGAAAGTGAGTGCCATCCTGAAGCAAGACGTGCCATAGAAATTTAAGGATCCCGGTAGCCCAACCATATCATGTGTAATTGGGAACCATCGAATTGATCACGTACTTCTTGACTTAGGAGCGAGCGTCAATCTGATTCCCTACTCGGTATACAAACAGTTAGGGTTGGGTGAGTTAAAACCCACCCTAACCACACTACAACTTACCGATCGAACTGTTCGTGTACGAAGAGGGATTATTGAGGATGTGTTAGTCCAAGTCGATAGATTTTACTACCCTATATATTTTATCATCCTGGACACCGAACCCATCAATAACATGAGCACTCAGATTCCCGTCATTCTTGGTCGCCCATTCCTTGACACATCAAATGCAATCATCAATTGCAGGAATGGTGTCATGACTATGTCGTTTGGAAATTTAACATTGGAGTCAAACATTTTTTTTAATAACGGCAGCAACTCAGAGGATGATGACGATGTCCACGACATTAACATGATCGATACTTTCGTGGAAGATAGGACACCCCTTACCTTATCCTCTGATCCTCTAGAGACGTGCTTGGCCCACTCCCATGAGTTTGATGATGATATGATTAGGGAGACGTGTGCCTTGCTTGATACTGCACCGGTACTTGAAGTTAACCGGTGGAGGCCACAATTTGAAGAATTGTCACAAATTGATGTAGTGCCTCTTTCGTCTAACCTCAAGGCACCGAAGCTTGACCTAAAACCTTTGTCCTCTGATTTGAAATATGCCTATTTAGGTCAAGATGAGACATACGGTGGTGATCTCTGCCCACCTGGAGAAAGAACAGGAGAGTATGCTCATATCTACTCTCATTGAGCATAAAGGAGCCCTAGGATGGACGATCGCGGACCTCAAGGGAATCGACCCCTCGATTTGTACTCACCACATATATCTTGAGGATAATGCGAAGACCGCTAGGCAACCACAACGTAGACTAAATCCAAATATGAAGGAAGTGGTTAAGGCCAAGGTTCTTAAACTATTGGATGTGGGTATCATATACCCTATATTTGATAGTCAATGGGTGAGTCCAACTCAGATGGTTCCTAAGAAGTCTGGGATCACCATCGTAGCCAATGCCAATAATGAACTCGTGCCGACTAGAGTCACTACTGGTTGGAGGATGTGCATTGATTACAGGAAGTTAAATATCGTCACGAGGAAGGATCACTTTCCTTTGCCCTTCATTGATCAAATCTTGGAAAGGCTAGCTGGTCATTCCTATTACTGTTTCCTTGACGGGTATTCGGGCTACAATCAGATTGAAATCGCTCCTGAGGACCAGGAGAAGACCACATTTACATGTCCCTACGGCACCTTTGCTTACCGAAGGATGCCATTTAGACTATGTAATGCCCCTGCCACCTTTCAGCGATGTATGCTAAGTATCTTTTCTGATATGGTGGGGCAATATCTAGAGGTCTTCATGGACGATTTCTTTATCTATGGTTCATCTTTCAGCGAGTGCTTGGAAAGTCTTAAATGTGTGCTGAAAAGATGTGAAGAAAAGAACTTGGTACTTAATTGGGAGAAGTGTCATTTCATGGTTCATAAGGGAATTGTCCTTGGACATATCATCTCGTCCAAGGGAATTGAGGTAGATAAGGCAAAAATCGATCTTATCTCTAACCTGCCTCCACCCAAGAACATCAAGGACGTGCGATCCTTCTTAGGACACGCAGGATTTTACAAGCGATTCATAAAGGACTTTAGTTTCCTCTCTCGTCCTTTATGTAATCTTCTTCAAAAGGATGCTCCATACGAGTGGATTGAGCAATGCCAGGAAGCTTTCACCAAGCTTAAAGGCACATTAACCACTGCACCCATCATGCAGCCACCTGACTGGAGCCTTCCTTTTGAGCTTATGTGCGACGCTTCTGATTATGCTCTTGGAGCGGTTCTAGGCCAGAGAAAAGATAAGAGGCCCTACGTCATCCATTACGTGAGTAGGACTTTAAATCCTGCCCAAGTGAACTACTCGACTACGGAAAAGGAACTCTTAGCCGTAGTGTTCGCCTTGGATAAATTTAGGTCCTACTTGATCGGATCCAAGATCATTATCTATACAGATCATGCGGCACTGAAGTATCTTCTTTCTAAGAATGATTCTAAGCCCCGCTTGATACGATGGATCCTTCTACTCCAAGAATTTGATTTGGAAATTAAAGATAAAAAGGGAGTAGAGAACGTAGTGGCCGATCACCTTTCTCGCCTTAATACCTCTGATTCCCTTGAGGCGACCCATATCAACTACATGTTCCCTGATGAACAGTTGTTTAGAGTCTCCCATTCACCTTGGTTCGCTGACATCGCTAATTATCTTGCCATAGGTTCCATACCGATACATTGAACTGTGCAAGATAAGAAGAAATTTTTCACCGAGGTGCGCAACTTCTTCTGGGATGATCCATACTTGTTTAAATATTGCCCAGCCCAAATCTTAAGGAGATGTGTGCCAGACGATGAGCATCAGAGTGTCATCTCCTTTTGTCACTCACAGGCCTGTGGTGGTCACTTTTCTGCTAAAAAGACCACGGCCAAAATTTTGTAGTGTGGCTTCTATTGGCCCACTATGTTCAGAGACACTCATGAGTTTTGCAAAACTTGTGAGCATTGTCAGAAATTGGGAGCATTGTCCCGTCGAAATATGATGCCCTTGAATCTCATTCTTATCATAGAGGCATTTGATTGCTGGGGCATCGATTTCATGGGGCCATTCCCCCAATCTTTTGGGAATTTATATATTTTGCTTGCCGTAGACTATGTCACTAAATGGGTCGAAGTGATTCCATGTCGAACTAATGACCATCGCACGGTCATTAAATTCTTAAAAGAAAACATCCTTTCCCGATTCGGAACTCCTCGAGCCATCATTAGTGATGGGGGTTTACACTTTTGTAATAGGCCATTCGAGAGTTTAATGAAGAAATACGGTATCTCTCATAAGGTGATCACCCCATACCACCCACAGACAAGTGGACAAACTGAGATTTCCAATAGGGAGATCAAAGACATTTTGGAGAAAACGGTTAACTCTGATCGTAAGGACTGGTCAATCCGATTGACTGATGCCTTATGAGCTTACCGTACTGCTTTTAAAACCCCTATTGGAATGTCTCCCTTTAGACTCGTCTATGGGAAGGCTTGCCACTTACCTGTGGAGTTGGAACATAGAGCCTACTGGGCGATCAAAAATCTGAATTTCAATCTGAACAATGCTGGCTCGCTACGCAAACTTCAATTAAATGAACTTGAAGAAATTCGGAACGACGCATACAAGAACTCGAGAATTTACAAGGACAGGATGAAGGCGTTTCATGACCAACATATTCTACGAAAATCATTCACGCCAGGCCAGAAAGTCCTTTTGTATAATTCTCGATTACATCTCTTTCCGGGTAAGCTTCGATCTTGTTGGACCGGCCCTTACATTGTTCTTACTGCTTATCCTCATGGGGCCGTTGAGATAAGAGATCCCAGCAATGGTAAGGAATTTAAAGTAAATGGACATCGATTAAAACCATTTGTCGAGAAATTTGATTCAGAGGGCATGTCCACGCCTCTGAATGATCCTGTCTACCAGGATTGATCTCCTAGTATGATGGAGGTATAGGTAGGTTTATCGCTTTCTTAGGACTAGGGTAGTTGCTTTATTTGTCTGGCTGAAGATGATAAACTTAGCGCTCCTGGGAGGCAACCCAGCTTTTCAATTCATTTCATTTTCCTATTTAGTTAGTTCAATGTTTGTGGGTAACATTACTGCAAACCCTCACGAGACTACAACTCGTCCACTAGGGGCAACCTAGGGGTTTAATGGCTTGTTGCATCGCTAAATGCAATCGAGAGCACCTGCGAAAGTGGTATAGGTAGGATTTTATTTTTAGTTAGTTTGGTGTTGCTTTCTCTCTCGTGCTGATTGGATTCCATGCTGCGATCTCTTGGAAAGTCTCTCATGATTCATCATCCAGGTACTATCTTCCCATCACTTCACATGTACTTTTGTTGTCCCATGTACATTCCATGCTCATATCTTTTACATTGAGGACAATGTAGCTTTTAGGTTGGGGGTGGGAGATTAGGTTACCTAATCAATGTTTTCTTTGTCTTGAGCAAAAATTGTGAAAATTTTAAAATTTTTTTTTGGACTTTCTGGTGAATTCGAAGTGATTTGACGACCATCTTTGATTTAGAATTACAGGATATGGAATGTTGGTGATTTACTACTCTTGGATTCAGTTGCTCGTTAGATTTCACAGTTAAGTTTGAATTATTAATCCATGATTATAAGTTGTAAACATTGATTGAGTCATGATTTCACATGTCACATCTCACTTACATATTAAGATTTCAGTTTGAAACTGAAGGGTTAATTTGGTAATCACTGAGCATGAAAGAAACCAGCCTAAAAGATTTGGCCATCAGGGTATAAAAAATAAAAAAGAGAATTACACCATGGGTTTGCTCCCTATAGGTGTGGATTCGATTTTCCATGATTAACAGTTGGAAAGAGTTGGGCGACTAGTTTCACCATAGGTTTGCTCCCTATAAGTGAAAATTTGATTCCCATCTTGACATTTAAAAAAAAAAAAAAAACTAGAAAATGAAAGAATGATCTGTGAGGCAAAGTTCTAGTTTAGGTGATGGTAGTTATGAATTTTCTGATTGATTACCAATGATATCATGAAATCGACAATTTGATCTTTTAATGATGATAGGTCGGGATTACACTTTACACCTGTAAAACTCAATGTTTAGGATTGTTCTAATTGAGGGACTAATACTTTGAACTTGATTATGAAGTTTACCGTGTGTTTGAGTCTAGGAGTGAGTAAGGCTCAACATTCATGAATTGTTGAAATCTAAAATATATGGATTGTTTTCCAAAATCACTCAAGTTCACAGAAATTCTCCTGTAATTCTTAACTTATTTTTCGCATCCTTTGCTCGGGACTAGCAAAATGCTGGTTGGGGGTTGTGTGTTGAGGGTCAAATATTGCATATTAGACCCCAGTTATTACATGGATTTACGACCATGAAACTGTTTAACAGCCCGATTTAATCTTGTTTGTGTTGCAAGGTGACTTTACGAGCTGGGACCGAAACAGGGTCGCTAAAAGCTGAGATTTAACACTCAGAATTCACCAAAGACAAGGGACGGATCCAGGGGACCAAGATCAATAGATTTACACGCCAGAAACCAGAGGAAATGAAGAAACTGAAGCTCGAGTGGCCCGAAATTGGCTCAGAATGCAAGATCACAGGGTTCTAACCATCTGTTCAGCTTGAAACTTCATACAGAATCTGAAGACCATATATTAACCGTACATGTCGAGATTCAGCCGTTGGATCCTTGTGAAAGCAGTGTAACGGATAGATCAACCCATAAAGTAGTGATTTGGGGCCCACTTGGTATCTGAATATGATTCAAATCAAGTCTCAACCCTTTAAATCAGCTGACAAAAGAGATGGATGGATTAGATTTCTCATACATATCATTGTGGGCCCTACAGCAAGTCATGTGCACCACGCTTATCTGTGCACTCGCTGTGCACCGTGATTCCAAAGGCGGTCAAAACGTCTTTTGACCGCAAATTCCAGGCGAGAGCAGAACTCTGCCTGCTACGCAAACAGGGACCTGTGGTCCTTCCTTGTGGGCCACAATCACTGTTTAAGGGTCTGATCTAAACCGTCCAAACGATTCCAAAGGTCCCAGTGACCTTCGCCTAGGTGGAAGAATTTTAAAATACATCAGAGATCGAATTTTGACCGTCCGAATAGAAGACCGACGGTGGAGTGGGAGATCAAGTGCACCGCACTAATTTCACTCAGAATACACCACTCCCGGACGGTTTTTCGCCCTGGAACCAATGGATGGTGTGGATTTTTTCATCATTATCAATATGGGACCCACCGATCATCTTTCGATTTCTATTTTGAAACAGCGTTAACGCTGTCTGGTTCGGTTCGCAATTATGGGCCCCATCCAGTGTACAAACGGACAATCGGAACCATTCATCCGTTTCCTAGGGCAGCTACAACCTATGCCAAGCTAACAGAAATTGAAGAAGTGAAGTTCTTGGGGATCTCAGCCGTTCAAAAGCAAACGGACGGAGAATCCAAACAATCAGATGGACCACACCGAATGCAAGATAAATTCACATCCTTGGCTGGTTTTTCATTCTGCGTTGAATAGAAGGATTGGATTTCTCTGGCGACGTCAATTTTGGGGCCCATAGTTAACGCAGGCCGGCTCTGTTACACGAAGTGCGGAAAATCTCCGCAAATCCCAGTTGGAGTATAACTTCTTGCGGAAGTCCTCCGCCGATTCGAGCCTCACACAGGACCGAGAGTCCCTTGCTACAAAAAGGGAGAGAGCTGGGAGCTTTGAGAGAGATTGGAGTTCGGCTGGAACGGGGGTGAAGAGAGAGAGAGAAAGGGAGTAGAGTTTGTATTTTCCTTTTGCTTCTGATTTATTTCTTTTTGAGATTTGAGTCCACCATGTCTATGTGTGGCTAAACCTCTTAGCTAGGGGTAAGAGGTGAAGCTTGTAGCGTGATGGGAGGATTTATACTTGTGGCTTTTATTTAGACTGAATGGATTTTTATTTAATTTTATTAAAGGAATGTTTTTAGTCTTTAATGGTCTGTTGTGACTGAAATTAAAATGGGTCTGTGATGGCTTTGAGTATTTCCTTCTCCTTTTATGTTTTATGACGTCAGGAAGCCCTGTTGTTCACCATCGTCTCCTGGGCATGGCTGGATGTCGGTACCCTTCCTAACCTTCATGGCATGTTGATTGGTTGATAATTAGTTTAATTCTGTTGTCTACTTGGTCTCCTGGGCATGGTTTGGTGATGGAATCCATTCTAATTCATATACCCTTCATCTCTTGAAAATTATATCAATGGCAGTTCAGTTGATTTTCATAAATCAAGAGTAGTTCTCCCTGATCTCTACAAGTGGATCCTCTGAATCCCTAGTTTTTCTTCCTCTGAATTCTCTTAAGTTTTAGATAAATATTTCACCATTATTCCTCAAATCACACTCGGTTTAAATTTCATCTCATTCTAGTTCTAGTTCTAGTTCTAGTTGGTTTCATATTACGTATAGGTTTCAGTCCCTGTGGATTCGACCTCGGTCTTACCGAGATTATTACTACATCACAACCCTACACTTGGGGAGTGAACATGTACGGTATTGATATTGTGACGCCCCGTCATTGTTGCACACGTGGGTGGACACACGTGGGCGAACGCTGATGTGAGTGGGGCCTAAGGGCCTGGCCGAGCTACCAGTGGTTGACAGGCTACTGTGCTAGCAGGCTACTGTGCATACAGTGGGACGAAACCTTATCCCACATCGGAAGCGTTGTGGTGGTTATATATGGACTTACTGGGTAGGAGTTGCGAACTTAGCATCTCATTCATTCACTACCCTGTCGGGCTGGTGGTGGGCAACTAAATTATTATGTATACCTTCGCAATGACCATGATCTCGGTTGGGTATGCGACCAACCTGAGATCAAGAGTTTACCACGTTGAGTCTAGCTATCCAAATTTAGGAATGAGACTGGCTTGGATAAAAATCCTTTGTGATGAACCTCACAGCTTGCGATACCACGTACGATCATCCTAACTACACACTCCATGTCACGCTCCAAATCCGGAAATCGGATTCACAAGAATCCCGATCGCCGAATCCGGTGCCGACAGCCTTCGTAGTACCCCATTCTCGGCTCCTAGCGTCATAAGCCAGATTTTCGATCCTGGGATGCTACAAGGAGGAAATTTTTTTTGATGTACATTTAACTCGTGATAAGCATAACCACAAGATTACCCAATTCACAAAGGCAATATCATCATCACATATCCACTAATATAATCATTTGAGTACAGTGCTGAAAGGGAAATACATATATTAAAAATCAAAGCTCCAGAAGACGGCTGCGTACTTCAAGCTCGACGGTGCAGCAACCCAACATTACCTGCACGCATCTATCGTGCATAAGCTTATAGAAAGCTTAGAGGGTGGTGTAAGTGTGTGCACAAGATAAGTGCCAAGTATACAATGCAATGCCTTAATCATACAATGCTGGAAACACTCGTAATCCATAAATCGTACAATGTCGAAATCAGCAGAAACACTGACAAGAGCAGGAATTTATCAGAGTAAACAGAAATACTGACACGATCATAAATCATACGATAACAGAATAAGCGGAAATACGGACAAGTCCATGAGTCAATCAATATAAGAATACGCAATGTAGGACAGCTATGCAAATGAGGTGTCATAAATAATCAAATATCGGATGCTAAAAATATAATGCAATATTCAATTCGGAAGAGCTAACGAATACCATCACTCTCATCTAAGTCATAAGAATACAGAAACATAGCAACCCAAAATGCCATATGCCGAGGGTGTAATGCAATATGCAATATGTGGTGCCAATGAGATAACTATGCTGGAGTGTGAAGTCGGGATGATAGTACGTAGTATCGCTGGTTATGGGATCCATCACAAGGGACTTCTATCCAAACCAGTCCTATACCCAAATTTGGATAGTCAGACTCAATGTGGTAAACTCCTGATCTCAGGTTAGTCGCGCGCCCTAACCGAAATCCTTGCCATAATGAAGGCACACAACAATTAGTTGCGCACCACCAACCCGAGTGGATAGTGAATGAATGAATGAATGAGCATGCAACTCCTACTCAATAAGTCCACATATCAGTACAGTTCATCTCTTGGATCATCACCGGGGTTTAGTACACTCCAAATGGCACTGTCTCTCTCCCAGCAGCACAGTCCAAGTGAGCGTAAGAAACCTCACTATCCGCCTGGCCAATAGTCTGCCAATACCTATCCGACACGTTGATAGCAGACCCATTCATGAGCTGGTCAAACTCAGCCTAATATTGCCCCTACCCTCGGGCGAGTAAGGCCACACCCCTTTCCAACTGATCACGACACAGTGGGAGACGCGGCCTCCTGGTATTCGGCCCTCGTGCGCTCATATATCCACTTGGTCTCGACGTTGGAGTCATCTCCTAGCCACGGAGGTTTAGGAATTTTCACCCAGGGACATTTATGGTGCCCGTATGCTAGAACCAAACATTTCCGGTGTCCCGTCTGGCCATCCACGATATGCCTGTGGAGGCTACGACCCTGATGTCGCTAGGGCGTATAACACATAATGCAAGATACATGAGTCACACAATCCAGTCATGCATCAATCTTGCGCATGCCGTGCGCTCATGTGAGATAACCTCCGCCTATCAGGGAGTCTCATATCAACATGCTCAATGACATATGCGATGGTCAACCACATCTCATAACAAACATGCAGATGATGCGTGTGGGCATGTATCATGATGCTATGCTATCACATACTCATAATCGGTATCAATAACCGGCATCAACAATCTGCCTCGATCGGTAATCGGTCAATCTGCCACGACAAGCAGAATTGACAATCGGCCACGTCAATCGATAATCGGCCATGATCAGTAATCGGTCACGATAATCGGCCTTGATCGGCAATCGGTCAATCGGCCACGATAAGCAGAGTTGGCAATCAGCCACGTCAATCGATATCGACCACGATCGGTAATCGGTCACGATAATCGGCGTCGATCGGTAATCGGTC
Organism: Magnolia changhungtana; assembly: GCA_030180095.1. Classification (NCBI taxonomy): domain Eukaryota; kingdom Viridiplantae; phylum Streptophyta; class Magnoliopsida; order Magnoliales; family Magnoliaceae; genus Magnolia; species Magnolia changhungtana. The sequence goes on along the minus strand of JASAUF010000198.1, from coordinate 1,815,354 downwards.
AATCGGCCACGACAAGCAGAATCAACAATCAGCCACGTCAATCGATAATCGGCCATGATCGGTAATCGGTCACGATAATCGGCCTCGATCGGTAATCGGTCATGATAATCGGCTGAATAAGGCCTAAGGAAAGGTCACAATGTGGACATTAAACCATCATTGCCCAACGATGTGGACATTTAACTATCATTATTCTCAAGGAGCGGTCCTTATAGGACCAAACATATAGTGGGCCCATGGTCTCACACAAGGGCCTAATGCATATCATCATGGGCCTCGCTTATGGGGCGTATATACATCACATTTGGCCTCACTCCTGGGCCATATATAACATCGGGCCGTATCAACGAGTCGAATTAAATAGGCCAAGTAAACGGGCTGAATCCAATGGGCCAAGTCGAATGGGCTGGAAATACATCTCGATGGGCCTCCTCATATGAACCATAAACACATCACGTCTGGCCTTGCCCATGGGCCTGAATACCTCACAATAGGCCATAACCCATGGGCTTCAAATGCATAATAGGTGGGCCTCAAGTTTACATCATAATGGGCTACGACCCATGGGCCTCAATATACATCAATTGGACCGCATCAATGGTTGCACCAATGGGCCTTGCCCATAGGCCTAAGATTTAAGTAGGCGGGCCCATCATACGGACCTTAAATATGAGGCAGGTGGGCCCTACCACATGGGCCTAGCACATCATGATAGGCCACATACACGTTGCAACGGGCCGCATCACGGTGGGGCACATACATCATAATGGGCCGCGTTAATGGGCCTCATACACATCAAGTGGGTTGCATCAATAGGCCACACTAATGGGCCTCATACACGTTATGTGGGTTGCATTAATAGGCCGCGCTAATGGGCCTCAGGTATATCAAAGTAGGCCTCATCATATAAGCCTCACATGCATGACATTAGTCCTCACACAAGGTCATATGTAACATCATAATGGTCCTTATATATGGGCCGCATGTACATTACAATGGACCATATCCCATGGGCCCCGAACACATCGTAATGGGCCACATCCCATGGGCCTCGAATACACCACATTGAGCTATGTCCCGTGGGTCTTAAATATATCACAATGGGCCTCGTACATGGGCCTCAAATAAATCACAATGGCCACAAAATACATCAAGGTGGGCCCGACAAATGGGCCACAAAATACATCAAGGTGGGCTCGACGAATGGGCCACAAAGTACTTCAATATTGGCTTGACAAATGGGCCACTAAATACATCAAAGTGGGCCTCATAGGTGGGCCACAAGTATATCAAGGTGGGCCTCTCGGATGGGCAACAAAATACATCAAGGCTAGCTTGACAAATGGGCCACAAAATCGTCAAGGTGGGCCCACGTAACACAGCCCAGATGGACGGGCTGGATCAAATACATCAGGGCGTGGTCCACGCATGTGGACAGTGTAGATCAACAACACATACACCATGCATGGGACCCATAGAACTTGTTGACGTCCTTAGCATCAATGATGGACAGCTGGATGCAACGCATGTATCATGTGGGGCCATCAGGGCTTGTTGACGTCCTACCAGGATAGCAGCCGTGCCACGGGTGGGGTCCACATAGATGGACGATAGGTACACCACATTTGGTACCCACCGTCCAGCTATTAGTTGGTGCACGCACATCATGCCAGGCCCTACGTCCAGGTGTGTCCCACCAGCAATGGACGGTTTGGATGTAAAACATATATATCACAGTAGGTCCAACAGATGAATGGTTAGGATGTGGAATTCATACAGCAAGATAGGCCCCACATACATGGCCCAGTGTTGAATCTACCTCGGTTTTGGGATGGTGTGGATGCTCCACACCTGCCCAACAGGTGGGGCCCCTGATCTGGACGGTACTCCTGAGATTTGAATCTATTTCATTTCCTCTCCTGGATCGATGGTATTTGTACAAAATACATACATCAGGTGGTATCCCACCTTGGATGCACGGTGTGGAGAAAACACACACCATGCGTGTGGCTATCTGGACCGTCCAGGGCCTGACAGTCCTGGATGGACGGCATGGCAATATAACACATACATCACACGTGTGGTCCACCTGGACCGTCCAGGGCCTGATGGTCTGGATGGACGGCATGGCAATAAAACACATATTCAGGGGTGCGGTCCACGTGCAGTGGCCCCATCAGATATACTTTTTTTTTTTTCTAAATAACAAACGTCCCTGGACGTATACAGGTGGGCCCTGCACCGAAGGACGGCTCAGCTAAAACACATATGTGGTGTCCACCGTCCACGGTAGTGGACGGTGTAAATTAAACACGTACATCACTGTGGGTCCCATGTGGGGCCCACCATAATGTTTACTTTCCATCCGATCCATTAAAAAGGTCACACGGACCCATATGAATAGGAAGAACAAATTTCATAAGGTTCCAAAACTTCCGTGACAAAAAAAAATGATTTCAATGGCAACCGTTCGACCCCATTGTTTCCTATAATATGTACCACCTGAGCCGTATATACGGTTGATTTTTGGAGGAAGACCCACTGGCTTAAGGGGCCCGCCAATACACGGTGTGGATGTTTTTTTTTTGCAAATCACGGTTTTTCTGTGGTTTTTCATATGTGGGGCCCACATCGGAAGCATCTACCCCATCCACTGCTTCCCATAGCTCAAGACAAGTCAAACAAGCCCAATATTCGAGGGGTTTTGGAGTATAGAATCATCAGGTAGTTTTTCAACGGTAAAATTCCCATTTCTTGTGTTGTGGCCAGCCAGAAGTTCAGATCAGTTTCGTTTTTTGGCTCAACGCCTAAAATGAGTTGGGGAAAAAGATGGACGGCTTGGATTTAATTTATATGTCAATGTGGGGCCTACACAAGTGGCCCATCCAAAAGCTTGTGAACTAAGCTAATTTTTGTGTTTTCCCCTTTCACGTCTAGCCTACACGGGACGCTGGACGGTTTAGACATGATACATACATTTGGGGTGGGCCCCACCTATGGATGTGGGCCACCAAAAGAGAGGGGTTGGATGGCATGAGTAATACATACATCGAAGTGGGGTCCATCCAAGTGGGCCACACAACTACATCATCACCAAGAAAAGGGAAAAATAGAGAGAGAGAGAGAGAGAGAGAGAGAGAGAGGAGAGAGAGAGAGAGAGAGAGAGAGAAGAATAGAGGCACCTACCTTTGATTTCTTCTTCCTTCATCCGCCAACACGATCTAGAGCACCAAAGAGATGACTTTAATGGTCAAGATGGTCTTTGGATGGTGGAGATGGGTGGTCGGAAGTGGGCCACAAAAGGTCCTCTCATGGAGCTCTCATGGACGTGGGTTGCTTGGGAGGGAAAATGAGAGAGAGAATGAAAGAGAGAGAGATGATGGGAGAGGAGTGATGGGGGTGTAAGAGATGGGATGGAAATGTTGACTTTGGGGATGGTGTAGTGTACTTGGGGGATGGGATAGTGTACTTGACTTGATGGGTGTACTTTGACAAGTGAAGTAATTGATGTGATGGATTCTCTACGGATTTGCAACACGCGATGTTTTTCTCGAATTGAATGCGGGCCTACATCTCTTGGCCCGGGCATCGCCTCACTGCGCGAGATGCGACGTCGGAACCGCGGCGACAGTGCGGTCGCACTGGTACAAGTCTCGGGTCGAGCCAACTTAGACTGACAGGATTCATATCAGGATCGGGCGCAGACGCCGGTTACATATCATGACTCGTCGAAATTTGACCAGGATGACCGCGGAAGCCTACGGATCAGTACGGAATAGGATACGGGTCTTACACTCCAGCTTTGTCATTTCTTTCGCATTGCATACTGCATTGCATCCTCTGCATATGACATTTAGTTTACTATGTTTTTGCATTGTATGACCTAGAAAAGGTTGATGGTATCCATGGACTCATCAGGATTTGCATATTGCATTGCATCCTTAGTATATGACATTTGACTTGCCATGGCTTCGCATTGCATAGCTGATTTACATCGCATCCTCAGCATATGACATTTGGTTTATTATGTCCTTGTACTTGAATGATTATGGACTTGCCAGTATTTTCCGCTTACTCTGATATTTATATTCTTGGCACGTGCATTGCACACACATACGCCACTCTCTAAGCTTCTTAGTAAGCTTATGCACGACCGTTGTATGCATGTGATGTTAGATTGCAACAATGTTGAGGCAGGAGCACATGGCCGAGTCTTGTGGAGATTTTATTATATATATGTATTTCCTTTCAGTATTATAATCAAATGTTTATATTAGTGGATATGTGATGACGATGTCGCCTTTGTGATTTGGGTATACTTGTGGTTATGCTCCTTTATATAAAAAAAATTCACATTGAAAATCTTCCTTGTAGGATCCCAGGATTGGAACCTGGCGTATGGGCGCTGGGAGCCGAGAATGGGGTACTATGGAGGCTGTCGGCACCGGATTTGGCGATCGGGAATTCTGTGAGCCCGGTTTCCGAATTTGGGGCGTGACATAAGGTTTCTAAAATTTAGAGTTTGGTTGGGATTAGGGTTTGGAGTACCGATTTAGGGTTTGGGCTATGGATTAGGTTTTGGATTTGGATTTGGATTTGGATATAGGGTATGGATTAAAGTTTGGATTGGGGTTTAGGGTATGGATTAAGGTTTGGATTAGGGTTTAAGGTATGGATCAGTGTTTGGATTAGGGTTTAGGGTATGGATCAGGATTTAGATTATGGTTTGTCCAATCTCAATAAACTTATTGGCTTGAGGTGGGTGTCTACAGATGCCCCACTTTGGCAGAGATTGCATGTAATCGAATACCAAAGCGAGTAGACACCTCACCTTCCTCAGTTAAATATGTATGTGGTCTGGATTTGTCGCTTGTCTTTGTATATGTGTCAGTTGATTGTTCGAAAGTAGATGACTTGGACATATCACGGGGGTTTGGGAAAAAAACGTTATGATTGTCCCTGTGCTTTCTGCGGCATTACAAGTAATCAATCGCAATCATTTTACTCCTGATCAGTACTATCATCGGAAAAAACCCATTAAAGTAGAGCCCCTATGCTTTCTGTGGCCTTACGAGAATACTATCCGGAGCTGGAATGTCCATTGCTTCCTGGATCACCCCAGGAGTATTCATTTTACTTGATTGTCGAAGTGGTTAGCTGCCCTGCGCTTTATGTGGTTGATTGCTTGCCTAAAAAATGAAAACTCTTTAAAACCCCAAATCTTGCTCTTAAATGCTTTTAATGATGCTTAGGAATGCCCTGAGAAGCACTATTTATAAGTGGGGAACTCTAACTTTTGCACTTTTGGAAAACTCTAGAAACCACCTCAAATTTACACAGTTTGCTAAAATAGACTTCACTTTGCACAGTTTCTCAAAATAAACTTCACTCTGCGCAATTTCACAAAATGACCCAGAGTTTCAGAATATGCTTTTTCAGGACGATTTCAAGATTCATTTTCTTCACTTCAAATCTTCGATTCTCTTCATTCCTCACTTGGTTTTCTTGGATCTTTAGCATGTGAATTCTTCAATTTTGGTCTCATAAGATCCATCCATTGCCTTGATGATTTTTGAGCATCAAATCCATGCTTTTAGTACCCTTTTCAATCCAAGCTATTAAATTCACCTTGCAACACAAATATGAGTAAAATAGAACATTAAGCTTATTCATGTTCATAAAACCAAGATATAAATGGAGAAAATTATGTAATATTTGAGTCTCAACACCCCCCAATCAGCATTTTGCTAGTCCCGAGCAAAATAAGAGAAGAAAAATAAAAATAAAAGTAAAAACTAATTCTAGAAATAAAATTAAAATGAAAATAAGATTCTAACTACACTACTTTCGCATGTAATCTCAATGCATTTAACATATGCAACAAGCCTTTAAGCCCCTAGGTTTTCCCTAGTGGACAAGTTATAGTCTCGTGAGGGTTTTCAGAAATGTTACTCACAAATATTGAAAACATAAAAAATAATTCAACACTCAGAAATTTATACAATTATGTCTCCATTCATCATATGAATTCCAAAACAAAATAATACTTACCATAAGTCTAAAGTTAGTTAGAATCTCAATTTCATAATCCATTGCATTATTGAGTTCAGAGACCTAATCAAAATTTAGAATAATTATGTCCAATATACTTATGTGTTCGGTGATGCTAGTTTAACTTTGAGAAATATGCCTGTTCCCTATCCTAACTCCTTTTAATCATCCCAAGAATATGAAATCTCTAGTTATCTCATTTCCTTCATGCCAATTCTTCTTTTATTATCATATCCTCATTATTATAGACCACCCTTAGATGAAGATTCCCATCGAGTTTGCTTCATAACCTAAGGTATCATAATTGTAATGGTAACAATAATTGATACTTAGATATCCTTACTCCAGATTACTGACATGATTGTTATGGTCATTGCATTCATGCTCTATAATAAAAAAAAATTTTCCATCACTTTTTTCTTCTTCAATTTTCTCTCTTTTAAGCATATATCAATGGTACTAGTTCATTCAACCTTGTTTGAATCAAAATTTGTTATTCTAGTTCACATATCATATTCCTCACTTAGTTAGCTAGGGTGTATTGTGAATTCAGTACATCAAATTATAACTCACTTTAAACTAGTGATTAGATAATTGAACTCAAGTCTATAACTTTTAGTTATCAGAATTCTGACTGCTATCAACCTAGAATAAGTATTAATTTTGCCTTTGGAATTCGCATAATATCATGTTCACATTCTTGTATATAAACATATTATTTTGAAAATGTTGAAAAAATTTCTTTCAGAAACCTTAAATCTAAAAAATAAACTGAAACCTAAAAAAATAAAATAAAATCACATGGATAAGTATCTACACCCCTAACCTAAAATCTACATTGTCCCTCATGTAATGATAATGTAATGCAGAGAACAATAAAAATAAAAGGGTGGATAATACCTACCACGAAGAACTCACCTACTAGGTGACAATAAAAAAATTGAATATGATACAAATCCTACATAAATGCTCTGTCAGACTAGGAGCATCAATTTGAATATTCTGGTTCATGAAAAGGGACGGACTCTTCTCCCAAATGAAAGTTTTTCATATAAGGTTTTAATCTCTGACCATTAACCTTGTACACATTGCCATTATGTGGATTCTCAATTTCAATAGCCCCATGAGTATACACATTCTTCACAATGAAGGGGCCTGTCCATCTTATTCTTAACTTTTCTGAAAAGAACTGGAGATGAGAATTGTACAATAGGACTTTTTGCTAAGGTTAAAAATTTTTCCTCAAAATGTTTTTGTCATGGAAAGCTTTGGTCCTTTCTTTGTAGATTTTATAATTTTCATAGGAGTCTCTCCTCAACTCCTCTAATTCATTCAATTCTAATTTCCTTTGTCCACTTGCTTGGTCCATATCAAAGTTTAATTTTTTTTATTGCCCAGCATGCTTTATGTTCCAATTCCACAAGCAAATGGCAAGCCTTCTCATACACTAATCTGTATGGGGACATTGTAATCGGGGTCTTATAAGTAGTCCTATAAGCCCATAAAGCGTCAGATAGTCTGAGGGACCAATCATTCCTATTTGGCCTTATAGTTTTTTTCAAAATGTGTTTGATTTTCTAATTAGAAATCTCAGCTTGCCCACTCGTTTGTGGGTGGTATGGAGTGCTCACTTTATACTTGATGCCATAGTTCTTCATCAAAGCCTCAAATGTCCTATTGTAAAAGTGAGACCCACCATCACTAATGATAACCTTTGGAGTTCCAAATCTAGAAAAAATATTTTTCTTGAGGAATCGTATGACCACTTTGTTGTCATTGGTCCTACTTGGAACTGCCTTAATCCGCTTTGAAACATAGTCCACACTAACCAATATATAAAGAAATCCAAAAGAAGATGGAAATGGGCCCATAAAATCAATATCCCAACAATAAAATATCTCCAATAGTAAAATTGGGGATAAAGGCATCATGTTGAGCCGGGACACTCTTCCCAACCTTTGAAATCTATCACAAGTAACACAGAAAGCATGAGTGTCTTTAAACATGGTGGGCCAGTAAAAACCACACTATAGGATTTTTGCAGTGGTTTTCTTAGTAGAAAAATGGCCACCACGTGCTTCCATGTGGCAAAAAGAAATAACACTTTAAACTTCATCCTCTGGGATGACATCTAAAAATCTGATCAGTCCCATATTTATATAAATACGGTTCATCCTAGAAAAAGTTTCCAACCTCAGTTTCAAAACGCTTCCTATCTTGTGACTTCCAATGATATGACATTTTTCTCGTTACAAGATAGATCACTATATCTGTATACCAAGGCAATTGGAGATCACAAATAATTGTTTATCAGGGAAAGTATCCTGGATATACATCTCCTCAATGAAATCATCTAACACCAATCTGGAAAGGTGATCGGCCATTATGTTTTCTACTCCTTTCTTATCTTTTATCTCTAAGTCAAATCTTAAAGTAGGAGGATCCATATCAAAAGTCTCGAATTTGCATCCTTCTTAAATAACAAATATTTCAAAGCCGAGTAGTCTGTGAAAATGACCACTTCGGATCCCAACAAGTACGACCTAAACTTATCCAAAGTAAAAACTACTGCAAGTAACTCCTTTTCAGTTGTTGAGTAGTTTACTTGGGTTGAGTTTAGAGTTCTACTCGCATAATGAATAACGCAGGGCCGTTTATCTTTCCTTTGGCCCAAAACAACCCTTATGACAGAATCACTTGCATCACACATTAGTTCAAAAGGAAGTGTCCAATCTAGTGGACGAATGATAGATGTAGTGGTAAGGGATGATTTAATTTTATTAAAGGCACTTGCACACTCACCTGTCCACTTAAATGGGATATCCTTTTAGAGAAGATTAGTCAAGGGTCTAGTAATGACATTAAAGTCCTTGATGAATCTTCTATAGAAACCAGCATGCCTTAGAAGTGATCTAATATCTCTAACAGTTCGGGGGATAGGTAGATTAGCTATAATGTCCAGTTTTGAGCGATCTACCTCGATTCCATTTTTGGAAATAACATGACCCAAACCAATTCCTTTTTGAACCATGAAATGACATTTCTTCTAATTTAAGATAAGGTGCATCTCTTCACACCTAGACAAGACGAGATAAATTGTTAAGGCATTCCTCAAAACTACTCCCAAATACAGCGAAGTCGTCCATGAAAACCTCAAGAAACTTCCCAACCATATTTGAAAAAAATACTTAACATACGCTGTTGGAAAGTTGTTGGGGTGTTACACAATCCAAATGACATTCGTTTGAAAGAAAACGTGTTAAATGGACAAGTGGACATGGTTTTTTCTTGGTCTTCCAGAGCTATCTCTATTTGGTTATATCTGGAATATTTATCAAGAAAACTATAGGAGTGACCTGCTACCCTCTCTGAAACTTGATCAATGAATGGTAGAGGGAAATGATCATTCTTTGTGACTTGGTTTAATTTTCATTAGTCAATGCGAATATGCCAACCAGTGGTGACATGTGTTGGTATGAGTTCATTATTAGAAATTTGCACGATACTTAGTCCGAATTTCTTTGGGACTACTTGAGTCGAACTCACCCAAACACTGTCGGATATTGATAGATGATTCCCACATCCAACAATTTAATCATCTCATTTTTTACAACTTCCATCATGTTTGGATTGAGACGTCTTTGAGGTTGTCTAATTGGTTTGACATCCTCATCGAGGTGGATCCGATGGGTGCATATGGAAGGGCTTATATACCCTTAATGTCAGAAACGGTTCAGCCCAAGGCTCCTTTGTGGTCTCTTAGAATATTTGACAATTTAATCTCTTGATCCTTATCTAAAAATAAAGAGATCACCACAGGATAAGTTTTCTTTTCACCGAACTATACGTATTTAAGCTCATTTGGTAGTGGTTTTAAATCAAACTTTAGAACATTGGTTGGTGATGGCAGAGGTCACGAGTCCTCAAAAGATAGGATTTGAGTGTGCGGTCTCCATTGGTATATACCAATGTCCTGGGTAGTAGTGCTCTCATTATCATCATAAATTTTAGCAAGCACTTTTTCTAAATCAGAATTTTTCAAGTCCCCAAAGACTTGAATCAATTCCTTAGTTAGACTAGGTTCCAATTTCTCTTCTTCTATCAAGCAGTCCATGAAATTTAGCTCCTGGATCTCATTATTGTCAATGGGCTGCTTACATAGATTGAAAATATTTAGCTCTAGAATAATGTTACTAAAAGACAAGTTCATCATTCCATTTCTGCAATTTATGATTGTATTTGAAGTTGCTAGGAATGGGCGGCCTAAAATGATGGGAACTTGAGTGCTAGCATTGACACATGGTTCAGTGTCTAGTACAATAAAATCCACGGGAAAGTAGAATTTCTCCACTTAGACTAGCACGTTCTCTAAAATTTCCCTTGGTACCTTAATGGAGCGGTCAGCGAGTTGGAGTGTAATCATGGTTAGTTTATGCTTGCCTAACCCCATTTGTTGGTAAACTGAATAAGGTACTAAGTTGACACTTGCACCCAAATCTAGCAAAACTTGCTCAATTGAAAATTCTCAATAATACAAGGAATAGTGGGACTTCCCGGGTCTTTGTATTTGGGTACGACCCTTTGTTGAATGATAACGCTCACTTTCTCAGTAAGGAATGCCTTTTTGTGCACATTTAATTTCCTCTTTACAGTGCACAAGTCCTTGAGACATTTAACATATAATGGAATTTGTCTAACGACATCAAGCAGATGAATATTAGTAATAACCTTTTGGAGCACATCCAACACTCTTGATATTTCATGGGGACAGTCGGGTTCCGAAGTCTAGATGGGAACAGAACTGGAGGCTCATGTGACTTAGTCTCTTTATCCTTTTATTTTTGCAGTTATTGAACCATAGCCGGTTCATCATTCTCTTGAGATGGTGGCTCATCCTCCGATATTTCTACCAGTTGCATTACCTTGTTATCGACCTCTTTTCCACTTCTCAAGGTAATGATGGCCTTAAGCTTGTTCATAATATAACTTGCTTGGATTTGAGTCTCCAATGAAATGTGTATTTCTAGGATTTGGCATAGGTTGAGAAGGAAGGGTGCATTTTTCCCTAGCATTTAGTTGAGTCTTAATCCTAGCCATAATGGTCTTTAATTCCTGATTTGATTAGATTAGAGACCGATTCATTTGAGCTTGAGAGTTCATGAATGCGGTCAATACATCCTCCATAGATGATCGCTTTGGTGGGGGCACATATGGTGCATTGTTAGGTGCCCCAAAGAAGTTATTTTATGGAGGGCCTTGAGGTACATTGGGCGCATTAATTTCTGGTCTATTCCTCCAACTAAGATTAGGATGGTTATGCCAATTTGGATTGTACGTGCTTTCCATTGGTTGTATAATTGACCTTTGGTAGTTATTTATAACATTTGCTTGCCCATACACATGTGTGATATTTTGTACAACTGGGATTATTGGACAATCCTTTCTATCATGGTCTATACCACCATAAATGCTACAAAAATTACATAAGGAAGTGTTTTTGTAACGCCCTGAAAATTGGGGGTCGAGTAGAAGTTCAACTCCCGAGTTCTAACGCATCACCTATGCAATATGGATAATGATGATTAAATGTTGTCCGTGTTAGTGCACTAAACATGAGTGGGATTATACCAAATCAACATATCATATCCTAGAGACAGTTAAATTACGCAAGCGGAAGACCATGATAGGTATGTATAAAACATATAAGTGGTGGTGCGTCTCCAGAGTATAATCATGTTCCAGGTTAAACAATTACATGTATCATTTCAAAATACAAAATATCAAAATGTATAGGTTCGTGTACATCATGAAATCCCTATAACCCCGACGATCAAAATGCGGCCTACATGAAATTGCCAGAATACTGCATATACAAGAACTCCTCGTTGTCATAAAAATTAGGCTCTGCTTCATAAGCTGCGCCATCATCTACAACTGAGACAGAGTCTGGTTGGTGTTTTAAAACATCATCCCAGAGTGAGAGTGAGTGATCAACTCAGTGGAACTATAAGGTAAAGGTTAACATGTTATTAATTCAGTCAAGCAGTAATGATAAAGCAGTACAACAATTATGTCCTAGATTACTTTTGTTAATGCAAGAATGGTATGCGATAATGATACATGCCCTCGCCTACACTCCCTCAGCGACTTCATCTCACGTTCGCGTATGGCATTCTCTCGAAACATGCACTTCCTCGCTAAAGCACATGTAGTGCAGTGCATGATCGTGATTAGTCAAGTTCTTAATTAGGCATATTCATACAGCATGATTGAGAAGCTAAGGTACCTCCCTTCATATCATTTACCCAAACATTGGTCCATCTAGGGTCGTCAATCCTAGTTAATCACATACGAAGAACAATTCCAGGTAGCTACGGAGCGACTCGTCACCTAATCTCAGGCTTGGTTTATCTCGAGGTCACTACGGAAAAGCTCATCACCTTAACATAGTCTTAGAGTATACTCTAGGTCATTACAGGCTCGTCACCTGATCATAGGCTGACAGCTCAAATCTATTGTCCGATACCACCGTATTCGGGTCACGAGTCTGGGTTGCTCATTCGACACTACGGGGAGGCTCGTCGCCCCAGTGTATGTCGACAGCTCGACCACGGTGTCCCATACCACCATGTCCGGCACATGAGTCTTAGCAGATCGAGGTACCAAGGTTAAGCAGGCCTTTCGCTGGTAAGTTTGGTACCTTAGATTCAAGAAGTAGCGTCCATACATGGTGAGCATACATTGGGCCAATCGGGTTACTTGACAAGCTCAACTGGTACGAGTGTATGTTGACTTGATCGACATGTAGTGCGTAAGCATTCCGCATGGCCTAACCACTGTCGACAAATAGCGTACGACTCGGATTCATTAGGTGTATTCGTTGTGGCTAAGAAGTACGACCACCGATCGTAAACCATTACCGATTGCCTGGACTACATCGTAACCCCAATCACACTCCAACCAATAGCATCCACATGTGATATCCAAGACAGCATGTGACAACCAAATCTAAACATAAATCCCATTCGAGCATTTTAACAAACACATACCACACATGTCATCATACATAGGCATTCATCTGTAAATCACATAGTAGTAAGGTAGGTTGCATAAAAGAAACTATTACTATATATAAGGAAATTGAGAATCCTATCTCAACACCTTCAGTAAGTACATTATATTAAGCATTTTCTCATTCAGACATTTTATCAAATACTTAGACCACACATATTGCATACATGTAATAAATTCGTTAAAAACACATACTATAGCTAGTCCTTTCACAAGGAATAGCCACGTATACAACGATCATGTATTAGCGATCAATAATCATAGCAAACATAAATCATAATTCTATACTCATTCAAACATTTTTACAAACACTTAGACTACATACTTCAACATACTTGGCGTATGTTGGTCATAACATGTATTAGGGCAAATCCTTTCACCAAGGAGTTGTCACATATACAACAATCATATATCCATGACGGATAATCATGGCAAGCACAAATCCAAATTCCATACCCAATCAAACATTTTAACAAACACTTAGACTACACACTTCAACATACATGGCGTATGTTGGTCATAATATGTATTAAGGCAAATCCTTTCACCAAGAAATTGCCAAATATACAACAATCATATATCTACGATGGATAATCATAGCAAGCATGAATCCAAATTCTATACCCATTCAAACATTTTTACAAATACTTAGACTACACACTTCAACATACATGACATATGTTGGTCATAACATGTATTAGGGCAAATCCTTTCACTAATGAGTTGTCACATATACAACAATCATATATCCACAACGGATAATCATGGCAAACACGAATCCAAATTTCATACTCATTCAAACATTTTAACAAACACATGAATTACATTATATTCAACATAGTTCACACACATACATACATACATATATATATATATATATATATATATATATCTGTAAAGCGAGGAAAACATCGTATCTAGCATGAGAAATGGCAACCAAGTCAGTTATAAATCATTAACCGACATTTACAACCTTAAAAACCATAACCTAAACGTTTATAGTACTCACCTTTCGCCGGTAAACTTGTAACGGATTCAGTTTGAACACTCTCGCCTTGTAAACTAGGCTTCGAATACCTAATCAATAAAACGGGTTAGCTATTTCACCGATCTACGTATTTGGATTCCTAAAACAGGCTAGGGTTAAGGTTTCTTACCCAAGAACGGAATCAGAATATCCAGTATAACTACACGGAAGCGGTAGTTACATATGTGGAGTAGTGGGATCGAATCCCAGGAACTATCTCACACTCGCTCTCTCACTTCTCCACTTTCTCCTTCACTTTCTCTCTCTTCTTTCTTAGGGTTTAGAATTTGTATGGAATGAGAGAGGGGTGGGTAAAGGCCCTTATATAGGCCCAAAACTGAAGGGAATGGCCCTAGGGCCATGGTATACTTAGGTTATAGCCAAAGAGTGGCTGTTTCAGTCCAACGGAGCACATCTGGAGGCCCCTTTTCTGCATACGATCTGGAAAAAGTTCCCTAACATTGGATCTAGGCCAGGTTAAGTTTTCAGTCTGATCAAATTTATGGAACGACCGCAGAGGTCCAGTTTCAGTTCAAAGGTCATCGCCACTCGATCAAGGCCACAAGTATACTGACCTGCATATGAAATTTTCCCTGATCTAAGGGTGTATTTGGGTCAAATTTTGACGGTCTGAAACCTTAGAATTGGCCCGCAAGCGAACGACCCAGTTTACTTAAATCTGAGTACATTTTCTAAAGATATTCACGTTTCTCACACACTTCACTCCGGGCTAAAGTTGTGCATTTCTGGATACTATTAGGACTTAATTTCTGAAGTGGTTGTCAAACCTAGTAAGGCAGTCATAACTGCATGGTTTCGCAGTAATTGGACTTTCGACGCGCGGTCCAGGTCTGATACGGAGTTTCGGTGTGCTCCTGAGAGCAACCCAGTTTTAAGATTGATTTTAAGTTTCAGGGTAATGTAGCGTCAACGATTCTACACGTTTTGGGTCTGATAGTTCGTATTTAAAGTGGTTCAAGCTAATTTCACAGATAATTTAGTTTAACACTTGATTAATTTTTATCTAATTTCTAAGGATTTGGTCCTGAGGGATTTCTGCCTGAGGTGGAACTCGGGTCTTTGTACGGATTTTTTCGAGATGTTACAGTTTTCTTTAACCATATCAATCTTCCTAATTTCCAAGGCTTCGACCTTTCTAGCTGATGTTTTATTTAAACCAACATGATTTAAATGATTTTTAAACTCGCAAGTATACGAATCAGATGTAGATACAGTACGTATTACGAAATCGTTCCCACGAGGACTAGTCGTCACAATTCAAATATATGATTCTCCTTAACTAATCCAACAAATAATGGAGCAAGTTACTAAGTACAATTCTATGAAAAACAATTGAGAATAGGGAAGAAAATTCAATCAGAGAGAGCACTAGGACTTTCGAATCCACCCCTAATTATCCTACCCCTTGTTTTATCGGTTGATTCACCCTAATCTAGATTGATACAACTTATATAAAGAAAGCACAATCTGTGTCCTTAGTCGGGCATACAAAATGTATAATCTCCTAAAGCAATGCAATGAATAACATATCCCATGTCCTTGGTCGGGCACATAGGATATATAATTCATTAAAGCACCCTGTTTCTCCCTCTATAAGAAACCTGTTCATGTTCAGACACAAGCACCTAGAATAAGCATCCAGACAACATCTATATATAGACTCTGGTCAAGTTCATAGATGGAGAAGTACAGAATTTAAACCAATCAAGTACACTAGAGAAAGAAACAAACCAATCGAATCAAGGTAAAATCAACATATAACCAGAGTTATTCAAATTAGGGGCTTCATCTCAGCCCTAGGTAAAAGATTTAGCCCAACATGATTAAACTAAGAAAACATGAAACAAAACAAAGGAAGAAAAACTTGATAGATGCTCCACGTCGATCCCCCCCTTCTTTCTCCCTCTTGCTTCTTTTATAGGCTGCCCCTGGTGGAGAGCTCTTACGCATAAAAGGAAAGCGCTGGAGTCGATGGAGATTGGATGAAAGCTGTTTACGCAGCAGAGTTCGCATGTGTGTACAACTGTTACACATTGAAAATCGGTGCCTTACAACTCCACTCTGCTTTGCACGTTGTCTGTTAAATCAATGTGTCCTGAGATGTTTTCACATGAGCTACATGATGGATGGCTTAGATCAGCCATCTGATCGATGGTTTGATCGTGCAACCGGCCAAAAGTGGTCGGTTTCGGACGTTTAAACAGGACTGCGTAACAGGCCTTACGCTGCTACCTTGGTGGGGCCCACTCCATTATTATTTTAATGAATCCAAACCGCTCATTAGATGCAGAATGAAATTTCAGTCGGAAATATGTAGTTTTTACGGTTTGTTGATGCGGCCCACATGATTTTCTGTTCCACCGTCCAACCTGTTTTAGAACGGCTAGATTTCCATAATCATTTTTTCTTGAAATTCAGTCACCTACACGTTGGCAATATCGATACTGGGATTCTGGTGGATGGCTTGGATTGTCCGTTCGGACAATATATGAGGCCCACAACTGAGGACCATCAGTCTCTGTTTAGAAACAGGAAATGGCAACTGCCGTTTTTTTTTAATTTTGACGGTCAACCCTTGCTGACCGACTTTTGGAGTTTTTGGTGCCCGGCGAGTGCTCTTGTGCACCATTTACACACCACTCAAGGTGGGCTCTATTATGATGTTTATGAGAAATCCAATCCATCCATCCCTTATCTCAGATCTTTTTAACAGTTGGGACAAATTTTGAGGCATATCCAGATAGTAGGTGGGCCCCACTTAATGAATTAAGGGGATGATCTGGCTGTTGGGCCACTTCCCGAGATATCCAATGGCTGAAACTTTATTGTACGGTTAATTTATGGCCCCTAGGCCATGTATGAAGTTTCTAGCCAATCGGAAGGCGGGAACCATGTGATCTTGCATTCTGCACTAGTTTCGGGCCTCTTTAATGTGAACGGCTTAATTTCCTCGGATCCCTGGCATGTATATTCTTCAATATTGGTCCTCTAGAGTCCGTTCCTTGCTCTGGTGACTTTGGAACGTCAAATCCACGCTTGTAGTACTCTTTTTCAGTTAACGCTCCTAATTACACTCTGTAACAAAAACATGATTAAAATATTCCATTAAGCATTATCATGTACATAAAATCATGCAATAACTGGGGTCTGATATGCAATATTCGACCCTCATCACTAGCTAATGCAGCAAATTTTACATTAAGGTCGTCTTCCTCTCTTAGGACATACATCCCCGCTTTCTCCTTGAGAATGGGTCTAGTTTGGTCTGGTTTAGCAGAGATATCTCATGTCTGTGTATTCTCTGCTAATATGTCTAGAAAATTCCAAGCCTCATTATGATCTTTGTCAAGAAAGGTTCCACCACACATCATTTCTATGAACTAACGAGTATCCATGGTGAGCCCTTTTTGGAACGCATCAATCAAGTGCCATGGTTCATAACTATGATTGTAACATCCCGACTTTTCAGGACCCGAGTACACGACCCGTGTCCCAAAAACCCGAGTGTTAACCTTAAAGGATGGTCAAATTCGAGTGTACATTTTTTTTCAATTATCAGAGTGAGCAAATGAGTGTAGTATGGACAAATCAATATAAAGAAAAGTTTCATTATCATTCAAATATACAAGAAGCTGCCCATAATGACTTATATAAACCAATGTCCCAAATACTTACAATTATAAGTGCAATAATGTTACATGTAAACAAAGCAAGTTATAATAAATCTAGGGCTGTAAAACCACGTAGCCACTCTTGGCCATATGATCATGCATCTTTAACAGTGGTACTCTGATCTTCATCTGACTGAACCTGAAAATCACTTAAGCCACCTGTGCTACCTGTATGGTTATATATTTGATGGATGAGTGGCCAACTCAGTGTGAATTCCCCTCAAGATTACACACCGTCCCATTAGATAAGCATAGTTATAAAAATATGGCAAGGCATACAAAATAATACATGATGCAGTCTTATTAAATGCATGAATGCGTGAATGCATTATCAACGTGGGGTGCACATCCCACTGTCGAAATAAAGGATCGCCCTAAGAGAACTCGTCACCTGGAAAAATACACAAAGGTGCACCCAAGGAGAACTAGCCATCCTGAAAAGACCATAATATATAAATCGCCCAAGGAGAATTTAATTACCCGAAAAAGACCATAAAGTATAGATCGCCCAAGGATAATTTAATCACTTGGAAAAGACCATAGAGTAAGGGTCGCCCTAAGAGAATTAGCTACCTGGAAAAATACTCAAAGGTACGCTCGAGGAGAACCAGCTATCCGGAAAAGACCATAATATATAGATCGTCTAAGGAGAATTTAATCACCCGGAAAAGACCATAATATATGAAAATGCATGATTAGTCCAACCATTATTATTCCATTTTATAACCAGCCAATTTAATAAAGCTCAAAGGTCACTATGGGGGGTCTCAGAGCCCAGCGTAGGCCGACAGCTCAAGCATAGTGTCCCATTCCACCATCCCTGGCTCATGAGGCTACCACCTTAGGATGTTTAATGAATCCCAATCGACTAGTGGCCAATCATATTCAGTATATGGGGCTTACCATTGCATGGTTGCACAAAATAAAATATCGGACCCATATAGGGCAAATACCAAACCAAAGCCACATATGGTGATATCGAAACAAGTCACCTAGGGCAGATATTAAAATAAGCCACATAGGGCAAGTATCAAAACCATGCGATAAAGACCATCCTTAAAAACCACTTGAACACAACCCCTGGATGGTAGGCCCACATTGATATTCAAATTGCCATTTAATAACCACTAAGTTGAAGGTCCATTATAGTCATGATTAATCAGGTTACATCCTAAGTATGGGTGTACATTTATAAGTGGGAGTTTTCCAGTTATGCACCAGTTTAAGTTCTATAAGTAATCCACAAATAATTCATGAACAAATATACAGGATGAACATTAAGCAGGCAATATAGCAATTCAATTTCCACCAGCTAACACATGTGATTATAAGAGAGAAATATTAATTATAAATTTAAATAAAAACTATAACTTAAGCTAATGAGAAGATGGAAAGCTCAAGGGGAAGAATCGTCACCTTATACGTTGAATCGCCTTCTAATGTCGCTAAGTGCTTGCACCCTTAGAATCGTATCCTACCACAAATCATGAACTTGTATAATTAGGTCCAAGTTCTAATCACTACCTAGGGTTTAAGGTTATAGCCTAGGGTTATCTTTTAGGGTTTTAGTGTAGAATTAGGATTTTCACCTTAGGGTTTAGTCTTAAACTTAGATTTTAGGATTTAAATGCTAGTTGATGTAAAATTAGCTACCATGTTAATTTAATAACTATAATATAAGTATTAACATTAATGGTATAATTAATATTAACTCATCATGGTAATAATAATCCTTCTGATGGTAGAAATCAATACACTCCTACTATTAACGATAATATGGTGAGTAGAATTCAAATGTCTAATAATTGTAGTTTTATTTATAATAACTAATACCATTATGAGAAACTTGCTAGTGGCTAATCATGTTTAGTAATTCCAATAATTATGGTCATGTCAAAGATAATTAGAAACAATTTTCATTGGGAGAAGGTTGACTTACATACGTCGACTCAGTGATTTGACTCGATGGGTCGACCCGGTTAGAGCTGACCAAGTTGATTCTCCTTTCTCTTAGAGATGGGGTGTCTAGCAATCCCTGGACTATATTGAACTCGTCCTAGGCTTGACCTAACTCGGTTCGAGTTCGAACCAAGTTAACTCAGTGCCGATACGATAACAATCTCCTTCTCCCTCTCATTTCTTTCTCCCTTCCTTATTCTTCTATCTCTTCTTTTCCCTAAGTGTGTGTGTGTGTGTGTGTGCATGTGCTGGAACTCCAGTAACCCATAAACACGACCAGGTCTGAGACCATCTCAACTCATCAATGAGTCGGGTTGCTACCCGAACCCGCTCACTCTCTCTCTATCTTATCTCTTGCTGATTTCTTCCCCTCTTCCTTGCTTTGCTTTCACTCCACTTCCCATCTGCTGGACCTCAGCAAAATCTAGACCATCCAAACCCAACTCGACTCTGCTGGATCCGGTTACGGCTGAGTCAACTCGGCAGCCATGACTTCCATCTCTCTCTCTCTCTCTCTCTACTATTCTCTCTATTTTCTTCCTTTTCTTTCTTTTCTTCTTTTCTTATTGCTGGAACCTCCCAGCAAGGACCGTCGACCCCGTCTGACTCGGCCCGAACTTGGCTCAATTCGAGCTACTGCCATGGTGCAGCAGCTGCAAGGGGGTGCGGCCCACCTACGTTGCGCAGGGTGCGGCCCATTCGCCTGTGGTGAGGCCCACCGAGAATCATCTCAAGTGCTGCCCATCGTGATGGTGTGGCCCACTGAGCTCCTTCTCAGGTGCTGTAATGGCTGCAATAACAGCAGCAGTGGCGGCGTCACGCCTACACCACCCTCTCTCTTTCTCTTCCTTCTTCCTTTCTCAATTTCCCCTTCTCTATATCCTTTCTTTCTTCCTTCTTCTTCTTCCTTCCAGCTGTTTCAGAGGCCTAAAAGAGCCCATAGCTCAACCTGATTTCACCCCAACTCGGGATGACTTGGTGCGACTTCAACGAGGAAGAAGGGATGACCATTAATGGCGGATCTCGAGCAGAGGCTTCTTCCTCCGATCCAGCTTCTGTGGATGATTCGAATGAGCTTCATAGAATTTTTGGATTGCTAAAATCGAAGCTCTAAGGAAGTTGGGAGGAGTTAGCTCGGTGGGTTTGCAAGGAGACTGAAACGGCTGCTCTCTCTCTCTCATTCTCTTTTTGAAGGGAAAACCTAGCATAGAGGGCTGGGATTGGTTTGAAATGGACGGTCGGGATGGGAGGATTTGCTCTCACGTGGATCGTGCTAGCTGGCAATGAGGACAGTTTCTATTTTCAGAAACTAGTGTTTGTAGGGTCCGTTTATGCCGGTCCTCGTGTGCTCACATGTGGAATGGCCAGAGTTTTGGTTAGCCCCTATCTATGCATGAGATGGACGGATCAGATCACTCGTCTGATCATCAATGGTGGGCCATAGTGCGTCCCAAACGGACGTTGTCCGTCGGCCGCTAGAAAACAGAAAGAGAGAGAGGAAACCTTCCTCTTTCAGCAAAATGCGGGTCAACCTACATCTGACCAGTCTCATAGGACCCGTGCACAGCAAGTGCACGTCCTCTCCGTGCATACACACCTCATGGTGGGGTCCACCATGATGTTTGTGAGAAATCCACTCCGTCCAATCTTCTCTACGCATCATCTTAGGACGCTTGGTCAAAGATGAGATGGATCCGAAGCTTTGGTGGGCCGTACCAATCGAATCGAGTTCCTTAGGTGTTGATTACGTCGACCTGACGGTCGGATCGCCCTGAAATTGAATGTCAATGGTTGGAAGGGTCCAAGGGACCATTTTAGCTATAAATCAATGGCTAGCTTATACATCATATGACCTATTATGCTCTTATAATCTTAACTATTATGTTATAATGTTTTAATAACATCATTTGTTGTTATGATTATTATTATTATCTCTTTCGCACATGCGTGCAAATTTTAATTTATGTTATGGGCCCCACTCTGCAGGCTAGGACTTTCATCTCATGACTTTATCTTATTAAATATTTAATTATTAATATTATTACCTATACATTGTCCTTTATTTAGTTATTTATCTTTATTTATTTATTTATTATATCTGTATGTAGGATGTGGGATTTAATGGCCAGATGTCTTAATTTATGAATCAAGGTTGTATTAAACGGTTGAGATGGGCCATTTTGAGAATCACTTAAATGGATAGTTTAATATGTGGATAATGATTACCTTCAATGGTTGGATTTAGACTGAACTGCACGTGAGCGTCTGCTTAAACTAGACTTACATTTATTCTAAACTCGATTATATGGTAATACCCAAGTACAGAGTGTTACAATGATATGGGCAAGTGAGTAGAAGGTCTTTGAAGCGCTCCTAAGCTTAGAAAAAAAGTTTATTCCCCTTTTGGGAAAATGATATTATTTCCTATTTCGGTGCATTTGTTTTGTGCTCAGGAAAGAATTTTTTTCAAAAACTCTCTACTCAGGGCTTGCCAATGATGGTATGAGGTCTTAGAGAGTTGATCCATGCTTTGGCCCGATCCTTTAGAGAAAATGAGAATAACCTAAGTTTGAGTACATCCCTATTGGCATTGTTTATTTGTAATGTTGCAATTACTTCCTCAAAGTCCTTGAGGTGCAAGTAGGGGCTTTTAAAATCTAAGCCATGAAATTTAGGAATCAATTGAATCATACCTGGTTTAAAATCAATGTTCCCTATGTGAGCAGAGAACACTATGCAAGATGGTAAAGTTGATCTCTTAGAGTGTAGATGTTCACGTAAAGTTCCGTGGTTAGTGTAACACATTCCTATGAACTTCATTCTCATCCTCAAGAGGAGGATTGCATTGATTTTCTCTATTTTGATTTATAGTCGGATCTGACAGATTTGGATTTGGATTATCAACTGGGTCTACCATGGAATCCAAGTGATGTTGAGTGCCTCTCCTAAGTGAATGATCAAGGCCTGTAACTAGTCTGCCTTTGGAGGAGAGTCGATTGTTTTGATCCCTACTCCAACGGGACATAAATCATTCACACCACGCAACAAATACCACTAATTTAAATAGAAAGTGTGATACTTAAAATAAAAATAAAAACTTAACTGATAACCCAGGCGGCAGAGCTGACCATAAGGGTTCAATCCACAAAGTAAAATAAATCAACAACCTATGTGGCAGAGCCGACCATTAGGGTTCAATCCATAAAGCAAAAATAAAAAATAAATCAACAAAAATAAAACTAATGCAGAAATTAAATTATGCTAATCTGAAAAATAGATTTAGCAGATGATCTTTATGATCAAACAGTAGCTGTAGGACAACCATAGCACTTGGGTGATAAAATCTCAAGCAGGGCAACCTTATGTCATAGTTAGTGCTTGAAAGACCCAACTGAATTTACTTTCAAAGAAAAATAGAAAATCTACAGAAATTTTGAAGGGTTTAGAAGAAAACTTACCTACTTGCACAGATCCTATCTGAGTCTACTCGAAAACGGCGCAAAAAACTTGATTGCTTGCCTCCAAGTGCAGAGGTTTGTAAGTAATATCCCGTGAATACATGGTTGATCCCATAGGGAGATGAGTTGCGAGAAGGAGAAAATCAAATGCAAAAAAAAAACTAAGTAATAAAAACTAAACTGATGATTTGATTTTGGGAGTTTTGAATGGATGTAATTTAACTGAATTAAAATAAATCTATGCTTCAAAGTTCCACACATAGGATTATGTTTTAAAATCATGATGACTTGGATAACACAACTAGGATCCGAGCACTATGGTTGGCCTAATCGAAAAATAAAATAATTTAAACATTTTAAATAAATGATATAAAAGATTAGAAAATCATGGATTTGCACCATTGATATATATTCTCAAGCACCAGTGATTTTAAGAATTCAATATCCATGAGATAATGAATATCAAAGAAATGTAGCAGGTTGAGAACCTCTCCTATCTAGAAAATCTAATTGATCCAGGGTAAGCCTATTCATCAAAGTGGATCTCATATGATAGAAACATATGGATCTCACATGAGGATAAAAAAACTAAATTTAAACAACTGATAACATGCATTCACCATTCTTCTCATCATTAAAACAATCAATCATCATAACTATGAAAACATTAAACCAATGTGGTTCGCTTCAAGCTTGAGCTAGAGGGAACTTAGAAAAACATAATTAAATTACAAAATAGAAAAGTAACAAGAAAGAAATAAATGCAAATAGAAAAGATCTAAAAGAAAAAATAATCTATAAAATTGAAAACTTTCTAAAAACCCTAAATTTTACTCTTGAATGCTTTTAATGATACCTAGGAATGCCTTGGGAAGCCCTATTTATAAGTGGGGAACTCTAACTTTCGCACCTAGTTGAAAAACTCTAGAAACCGCCTCAAATTTATGCAGTTTGGTAAAATAGACTTCACTCTATGGAATTTCATAAAATGATAGAGTTTTAGAATATGCTTTTCCAGGATGATTTCAGGATTCATTTTCTTCACTTCAAATCTTTGATTCTTTTCATTCATCACTTGCTTTTCTTGGATCTTTGGCATGTGAATTCTTCAATCTTGGTCTCCTAAGATCCATCCCTTGCCTTAGTGATTCTTGAGCATCAAATTCATGCTTTTAACACCCTTTTCAATCCAAGCTCTTAAATTCACCTTGCAATACAAACATGAGTAAAATAGAACATTAAGCCAATTCATATTCATAAAACTAAGATATAAATGGGAGAAGTTATGCAATATTTGAGTCTCAATAGTGGCCTTATTGGGAACTCACTACGCCAACTTGAACTTGATCAAGGTACACAAATATCTAAGACTAGGCATGTGTATGTAACTCATTTGTACAATTAACTGGTTTTGATACTTAGTAACAATTTATCTTTTCCACCATTTCATATGGTTTTTTCGTACTAAGGCCTAACCTATCATTTATCTTATCATTAGCATTTGGTATGACCATTTTGATACTTTGAGTTTAAAACGTCCCTGCTCCGTGTTAATTCAGTTTTAACAGTTCTGAAAAAAAGTGAGAATCATCAAATGTTATTTGATTTTGCGCTGGCCCCCACCTAGAGATATGGAAGATCTCTTATTGCCCCGGAAGTATGGCTCTCTCTCTCTCTTTTTTTTCTTGGAAAATTTTTGTAAAGGTCTCCCCACCTTGGAGAATTAATGATACTCAATGGGGGTTTTTATTGTAGATGTTTTTGAATGAGTCAAACTTGTTTATCTACCCCACTGGGAATGTTTGTGGGTTCCACAGTTAGTTTTTTTTTGAAAACATGTAGGAGAATGCTTCTTCCTTTCATGGCCAGGAGACTGGGATCGAGATTTAGACTTGATGGGGATGATTTTTAAGCATTGATCATGATCATGACTGGTCTAACAATTCTGATTAAGATTCCAATTTTTATACAAAAAATGATCGACGGAAATCCCAAACAAAGGTATATAAAGTTGTCAGAAGCTCTGTAGGCTTATCGTAACTCGTTTTGAACAAGCACAGGGATGAGTCCATTTAGACATGCATACAGGCATGATGTTGTATTACTATTGGAGGTGATTGTGCCATCATTACGGGTAGCATATCAGGTTAATTTGACCTCGAACAAGTTTACATAGGCTATATTGGTTGAACTCAAGGACTTAGATGAAATATGACTAAAGGCCTTAAATTCCACTATGACTAACAAGGTTAGAGTTGCTCGAGCATATAATAAGAAAGTGAAAAAGAAGGCTTTTGAAGAATGCAATATAGTTTGGAAAGTGATATTGCCTCTCAAAACTAATAATGTTGAGTTTCATAAATGGTCACTTACATGAGATGGACCATTTATAATGATAAAGGTCCTTCATGGAGGAGCTTATTTCCTTTGTAATATCGATGGAAAGATTGTAAGAAATCTAATAAACTGTCGATTGCTAAAAGTATATCATCTTAGTCTGTGGGAGATATGGAAAGATCCGGCCAAGCTATGGTTAGAATAGTCACAAATGATGTGCAAAAACCGAAATCAGTCGAAAGACAAAAGTAAGCA
The DNA here is from genome assembly GCA_030180095.1 of Magnolia changhungtana. Lineage (NCBI taxonomy): Eukaryota > Viridiplantae > Streptophyta > Magnoliopsida > Magnoliales > Magnoliaceae > Magnolia > Magnolia changhungtana. The sequence goes on along the minus strand of JASAUF010000198.1, from coordinate 1,789,504 downwards.
GAAATATATATTGCATTATAAGGCCGAGAATAGTAACAAAACGTGGCCAAGGGGCCGATTACATTTCTTTATTTATGTAAAAAAAAGAAGAAAGAGAAAAGGAAGGGCTCGACCAGAATGTGACTCAGGCAAAGTAGCCTTCATCTCATCAAATTCCTTGGTGGCACATTCCTTGATGAGTTCAGTCGTTTGCCTTTGAGCCTTCCATGACTCTGCACTTTTCAGAACACGTTCAAGGAAGCCCAAGACTTGGTCGATGCGGTGACCGATGACATTGGCTTTGTACTCAACATCTCTCTTCAAATCGTTGCTCTCACGTGACCGAGACTGATAAAGATTGATCTGAGAGCTAAAGTTCGGAAGAGTCCAGGAATAATTCGAGCACCTTTCAAGATAGATGGGCTCGGTCTCCTGGAGGTCGTCATCAATTTCTTTGCGCCAAACCTTCAGAGTTCTCAACATCACTTTGTTAAAATGATGTTGTCGAGTCTAGTGCATGTGGTTATACTAAGCCCAATCATATTGATTGGAGAATATGTTCGTTTCCCTTTGAATGACAGCACACTCATTTGTATGAGCATTAAGCTTTTCCAAATCTTTTTCAGTAATGAAGTATGCATCGCCGATACTCTGAAGTTGGTTAAAGTATCTAGTAGTTCAGTTAAAGGAACATCACATATTGTTGTCATCTGGAGGTCACGAACAAAAGGATAGATCTTGTACTGAACGGTGAAGTGAGCAAAAGCATCAATGTCCAAGGAAATGATTTTTCTTAAGAAATCCTAAGCCAGATCGATAGGAGACATGTAACATAACCACTAATCAGGGGAAGCAAGAGCTTTTGATGATTGGAAAGCAAAGAAATTTGAGAGCGTAGGGGAGAAAGCACTAAGGACTCCTTTATATAGGCACTTATAATGGATAATCACGCTCGAAGATGAGGCGTCGTGATGGTTGAAGTGCCCCATTAATGGCATGAGACATTCCTTAGGAAGGGGAATGGACGGGCACATGACTTCTCATGTATGTGCCATTTTATTAATATAGTTTTGCCATTCACGCAGAAGGAAAAAAATCTAAGTACTTGAGATAATGCAAGACAAATGGAAAGAAAAACATTCTGGCCGATTGAATTAAAGATAAAGAAAAAGTATAGATCGACAACAGATAGGTACAAAACAATCAAAATTCAAACATGAAAAAGAGGCAATTGCTTCTTGAAGCTTCGACCACTTAACTTCCTTTCGTTGAAGAGCAGCCATGGTTTTAGCTTTTGAGCTTGCTATTTAACCAATCAGTGGAGTTTTCTCTTACAAATAGGCATCCAGTTGATTGATTTTAGCCTTTTGACCATGTCCGTGCTCGGTCAAAAACTTTTCTTTTTTTCTTTTAGTACTTTTAGTTTATCATATATGGTCGATATTTGAGCTTTCAGATCGATTGAAGTTGCGTCTGACTCCTTCAAGTTGCTGTATACAATAAAAAGTTGTTCTCTAGTAGTTACAATCTTAGACATTATAAGAGAGATGATTGAATGCTCAACCCGAAGTTTATCGATTGCAACAACTGTATCTTGATACCCTTGAATCAAACTTATAAATTCATAGAGTCCAGGCATTTTGGCCGACAAAGACTCATCAGATTGAGTGAGAGTTTGATAATGACGAATGAGAAAGTTGAGTCTCTCGATCGATCCCGACGAAATGATATTAGCAACACCAGAGTGAATGAAAACTCGTACACTACAAGAAATTAGCCTTTTACTGATGAAATTTATTTCATTGGTAAAAAGGACTTTCCCCGACAAAAAATAATTTCGTCAGCAAAAGTTAACTTTTACCGATGAAATTATTTTTTGTAGGTAAAAATGTTTTTCCTGACGAACTTTTTCGTCGATAATGGGTGTTTTGAATTTTTTGATAAAAAAGAAAATTTGAAAATTTTTATTAGCTACAAAAACTATTTCTGTTGGTAAGTGTTTTTCTAGATGGACATAAACCGTCGGCAAAAATCTGATACAATGTTATTACCGACGAAACCTCTTTTCGTTTGTTAAAGTGTTTTTTCCGATGGACATAAACCTTCGGCAAAAATCTGGTACAATGTTATTACCAATGAAATTAGTTTCGTCGGTAAAGGTGTTTTTACCCACAGACAAACCATCGGCAAAAATCTGGTACTGTTATTATCAATGAAATTAGTTTCGACGGTAAAGGTGTTTTTACCGATGGACATAAATCTTCGGCAAAAATCTGGTACAATGTTATTGCCGACGAACTAAGTTTGGTCGGTAAAAGTGTTTTTACCGACGGACATAAATCGTCGGCAAAAATCTGACACTTATACCGATGAAATTATTTTCGTCGGTAAATGTGTTTTTCCCTACGGACGTAAACCATCGATAAAAGGTTCCCGCAGTGTTTTTACCAACGGACATAAATCATCGGCAAAAATCTGATACTTATTACCAACGAAATTATTTTCGTCGGTAAATTTGTTTTTCCCGACGGACATAAACTGTCGGGAAAAGGTTCCCTTCACGACTAAAAATTCACACCACGACAAAAGCCTAGACACTTTTACCAACGAAATGTGATTCATCGGTAAAAGCATTTTTACCGATGATCATTTCGTCGCTAAAAATAAATATTCCCGACGAACCAAATAATCTGTTGGTAAATTTTTTTTCCAATGGATGAAAACCGTCGCTAATGTTTTCACCGTCGAACAAAAATTGTCGGTAAAGGTAGTATGATTGTGTGTGTGTATATATATATATATATATATATATATATATATATTATAGTTTTGATATCATATGAGTGGAATTTTTTTTATAATTAAAAAGTAATATTTAAATGATTTATAATATCACATGAAAAAGAATATTGAGAAGTCTAAAATTTTTAACAATGTTTGAGAATAATTTTGAAAACAAAAAATGATGCTTTTGAAGGAAAAAAATCGGCATTTTGAAATTTTTGAGAAAAAATTAAAATATGAGAATTTTTGAGATTTTGAAAATAAAAATTCAGAATTTGTATTTAAAGTTTTTTTTTTTGAAATATTTTATAATAAAAATGATATTTTGTTAAAAGATTAAAAAAATATACATTTTGAAAAAAAAATGTTATTTTTAAATGGAAATTGAAATTTATCTGTGAAAAAAGAAAATTAATAAATTATTAGGCACATCCACTAACTGAACCTTTAATCGTTTTTGGACAATCTAATCAGTCCAGATTGAAGAGCAAATAACTTCAGATGTTTAAATCGAATTTCATTGAAATTGTTAATCAATCTTGTATGCCCAATATCTTTCTCATATGTAGCCTAATTGAGGCGAGTAACTAGCCAAATTGAGGGTATTGATCAGTAAAATAGAGTAAATGGACCAAACATGTAAAATGGGCCAAATATTCTGGTCAAAATTGTGACCTAACTTACTGACCTCGTGAGAACCTAAGAATTAATGTTAGTAAGTTTTGTGGGCCCCATCATGATGTGTGTCAAACATTAACACCGTGCATTTCAATTTTAATTTTTGGGTCTGATTTAAAATTGGTTTTTACTCAAGAATCTTAAATATTTTCAGTAATCTTGGATAGAATGTTTGTTTGCATTATCATTTCACAGTTTACATAATTCTGTCTTTGCTTTTGAATTTTTTTTATTAATCCCTTTGAATTGAATCTTGAATCTTGATTTGCATATAAAAGCATGTGTAGTTTTACAAGATTATGCGTTTGGATGTACCCAAATCACAAGTAGACCAGATATTTGGGTAGAACAGAACACATGTTGATACAATAGAACGGTAATTTTCAGGCAGGTTGTCACGCCCCAAACCCGAAAACTGGGCTCACAAAATTCTTGATTGCCGAATTTGGTGCCGACAGCCTCTGTAGTACCCCATTCTCGGCTCCCAGCGCGCATATGCCAGTTCCAATCCTGGGATCCTACAAGGAGGATTTTCCAACGTACGTTTAACTCGTAATAAGCATAACCACAAGTTTACCCAAATCACAAAGGCAATATCATCATCACATATCTACTAACATAAACATTTAAATACAATGCTGAAAGGGAAATACATATGTCAAAATCAAAGCTCCAAAAGACAGCTTCTCGCTCCAAGCTCAACGCTGCTGCGACCTAACGCCATCTACATGCATCTATCGTACATAAGCTTATAGAAAGCTTAGAGGGTGGTGTAAGTGTGTACGATGCACGTGCTAAGCATATAAATATCAGAGTAAGTGGAAATACTGGCAATCCATAAATCGTACAATATCAGAGTAAATCAGAAACATGCTGGCAAGTTTATAAATACCATCATCCTTATCCAGGTTATGCGATGCAAAAACATAATAAGCCAATATCATATATTAAGGAAGCAATGTAGATCAGCTATGCAATGGGGAAACATAGTCAAATATCAGATATCGAGTCCACAAATACCGTCACCCTTAATCAGGTTATGCAATACAGAAGCACAGTAAACCAAATGCTATGTAACAAATAGTTGTGCACCACTAGCCCGAGTGGATAGTGAATGAATGAATGAATGCGTATACAACTCCTGCTCAATAAGTCTACATATCAGTACCATACATCTCTAGGATCATCACCGGGGTCTAGTACACTCTAAACCAGATTACCGCCCCATCGCGCACAATAAGGCTAGTGGAAGAGACCTCATTATCTGCCTACCAATATCGGGCTCGACTCGTCGATTGCGGACCCATTCCTCGAGCTGGTCAAACTCAGCCTAGCTTTGCCCCCTCCTCTCGGGTAGATAAGGCCTCACCCCCTTCCAACCGACCACGATGCAGTGGGAGACGTGGCTTAATGGTATACGATCCTCATGCGCTCATGCATCCACTTGGTCTAGACGTTGGAGCAACCTTTAGAACTAAGAGGGTTTAGAAAATTTCACCCAGGGATATCTATAACACGCCATGTAGAAAAGATTTTGGATGTCCCATCTGGCTATCCACGATATGCTTGTGGAGGCTACGACCCTGATGTTACTAGAGCGTACGGTGGTCATATCATAAAATGTGAGATGCATGAGTCATATCATTCAATCATGCATCAAACCTGTGCGTACTGCGCGCTCATGTGGACAACTCCTATTAGGGAGTCCCATAATAATCCGCCCAATGGCATGTGCTATGATCAATCATTCCTCATATCAAACATACATATGATGCGCACGGGCATGGATCGTGAAGCTATATTAAGCATGTTATATGATGATGGTGTACTCTCCTCTTATCAAGGATAGGCCTAGACAACCTACTCATAACAAGAATGGGCCTCACAATAGGCTTAAGGGAAGGTCACAATGTGGACATGTAACCATCATTGCCCATCAATGTGGACATTTAACCAACATCGCTCCCAAGTAGCGGCTCACATAAACATCATTACATACATTATAGTGAAATCACACATTACATCGGTCCACACATTCATCGCATTGAGCCTCACTCAAGGGCCACATATACACCACATCGGGCTTCGCCATACGGGCCATAAATACATCATAATGGGCCACAAATACATTACAACGGGCCACATACCTGGGCTTCAAATACATCACAACGGGCCACATACCTGGGCCTAATACACATCACAATGGGCCGCATAACATGGTCCTATCATATATCACAATGAGCCGCATGACATGGGCTCAACATATATCACAATGGGCCGCTCAATGGGCTGCACCAATGAGCCTCATATACATTAAGTGGGCTGCATCAATGGGCAGCACCAATGGGCCTTATATCCACTACAAAGGGCCTCAAGTGGGGCTTGGATTGCATCTAAAACATTTCAATAGTCGCAGGTGCAATGACATGTGTATCATTGTACACTATCATTCTATGGGGCGCATGGCTCGCTAATGATGATCAGCACTATCCAAACATTGTCTATGTAAATCAACATTGTCCAAACATTGTCTATGTAAATCAGCACAATCCAAACATTGTCCAGCACCGTCCAGCACAATCTGGACGGTGTGGATATAACATATATATATCATGTGGGCTTCACTGATATGGACAGATGCACAGAATGAATATAGAATAAATACATCAAGGTGTGGCCATAGAACTTGCTGACGTCCTATAGTGGGACTCACTGCTGGACGGTTTAGATTCAAATACATCCAGGTGGCCCACAGAACTTGTTATCGCTGTACAGCATCAGCAGGAGGTGGGGTCCACATGAATCGACGGTCTGGATGATCAGAGCCCCCCTCTTGCTGACGTCAACACATCAGCTATTCAGCTGGTGTGGCCCACATAGTAGATGGCGTGAATAAAGCACATACATTGCATTAGGTGGATTTTTGCACGCACATCATCAAGTGGGCCCCACGTGCTGGAGGCAGCACTTGGACCAGGTGGGTACCACAGCACCGTCCATACCTTGGACGGTGCAGGTAAAAGACATCAAGGTGGGCACCACCGTCCAGCAGATTTGGATGGTGGAGGTAAATACATAAATCAAGGTGGCCACATTGGATGACCTAGATGAAACATATATACCAGGTGGCCCACACATGTGGGAAGTGGGGTCCACAACTGGACGGTGTGGAGCAAAACCTACATCATAGTGGTGTCCACAGCACCGTCTAGATGATGGACGGTCTAGAGATAACACTTACATCATGGTAGGCCACACACATGGCAAGGATATAGAATTTGTACATCATGGTGGGTCCCACCCTCACACGTGCGACACATGTGGGTGGGCCCATACCCAAAACATATGGACAGTGGGAATAAGACACGTATCTCATGGTGGGTACCCACTGTCCAAACCTGCTGGATGGTGTAGGTAAAACCCATACATCATGGTGGCCCCCACATGGCAGCATCACGGGTGATGCTAGATGAATTGCATGCATGGTGGGTCCCATGTGGTGGCCCACCACGGTTTAGATCAAGCAGATATTTGTAGTTTCTCTTCATCTGGGACTGTCCAGACGAACAGGCCAGTGGGCCTGCCGCTGGACGGTCCAGCAAGGTGGGCCTGACATATGGATGACATGGATATAATACATACTTCATGGTGGGGTGCATTAGGGTGGGTCACACACATCAAAGGAGAGAGAGAGAGAGAGAGAGAGAGAAGAGAGAAGGAGAGAGAGGGAGATTGGAGTAGTAGAGGGACCCCGCCACTATGGGCCCTTCATTGATACAAATCATACATCAAGATGGGTCCCACCACAAGTGGGCCTTCCAATCATCAAATCCAAGCAAAATTATAAATCTAATCCTAGAAAACACCCACCTTTGATATTCTTAGACTCCTCATCTTTAGCTCCAAAGGAACAAGGTTTAAGGGTTGAGATGAAGCTTGGATGGTGGAGATAAGAGTTGGAAGTGGGCCACACAAAGCTCTCTCATGGGACTTGGACGTTGGAGTTTTTTCCTCTCCTTGGAGTTGCTTGAAAATGGAGAGAGAATGAGAGAGAGAGAGAGAGGAGATGGGAGAGAAGTGATGGGAGAGAGAGATGGGTGAAAGGTGATGAAGTGATCGGTGTACTTGACATGTATGGGTTGTGTAAGAGAGAGAGTTGACTTTAAGGTTTACTTTTGGGGATGGGACATGTACTTGATTGATGGGATTGATTTGATTAATTTGACATGTTCTCTTGGGTTTGCAAATGCACGGCATTTTTCTTGAACTGAATGTGGGCCCACATCTCCTGGCCTGGGTATTGCCTCTGCGTGCGAGTCGCGGCGATAGCGCGGTCGCAAGGGTACAAGTATCGGGTCGAGCTAACTCTGATATACGGAATGCGACTCAGGGTTGTGTGCAAATGCTGATCACAGATTGTGGGTTGCTGAAATTCGACCGGGAGGACTGCGGAAGCCTACATAATGGTACGGGCTAGGATACGGGTCTCACATAGGCTATTGTTTCTTGGCATGAAATCATGATTGCTGGCATTGCAGATTGGACCTTAAACATTGGAAATCCTGATTTGAGTGGAAATGCATCTGGGGACATCCAAACTAAACCTTAATGGAAGGAAGTTCATTCATTCTCCCCAGCTGTATTAGAATTCTATTGCCATTTCATTTATGTAAATTGATTCAAAACATAAATGATCTCCCTTCACTAGTTAAATAACGATCGATGTCATCCTATTCCTGATAACAGAATACGTGTGTTCATCTAAGGCGACAATTAAATGCGACATATACAGCTTTGGAGTAGTGCTGATGGAGTTGATTACTGGGAAAAAACCCATCGAAGCAGAATCCGACGAGAACATGAACATCGTCTTTTGGGTCTCGCAAAAGATCCTAACTAAAGAAGGGGTGTTCAATGTCTTGGACAAGCGATTATCGGGCTCATTTAGGGATGAGATGATCTAAGCACTGAGAATTGCCATCCGTTACACTTGTTTCACCCCAACTCTTTGCCCCACCATGAAAGAAGTCATCCAGCTGCTGATTGATGCAAATCCGTGCCAGTTCGACAGTTATAAACTATCGGATAAGCTTAAGTATTCATTAAACACCATCAAGCCTTAAAACCCATTAGAGTTATGATTAAAACTATGTGAAGACATCTCCGTATACGAAACTCAGGTGGGCCATACCATCTAAAACTATATGAAGACATCCTAAAAAATATAAAAGCACTTGGTGGGGCCCACATGAGTGGGTTGGATATGTGAATCACATATAGGCAGGCACAATATATGATTATGAATGTTTTAAGGAAACCCATCTCGACTACATTTAGGTGAGTTACTCATTACCCTTAGCATACTGAGTAAATTCTGTGGGATCCACCGTTATTTATTTATTTTATCCACTCCATTCATCTATGTTACCAGATAATTTGAGGTTTAAAGAATAGAAGGGAAGCATATCCAAAGTTCAAGTGGACCACACCGCAGGAAATAGTGTGATTGAACCTCTACCATTGAAAATTTCTTGGAGGCCATAGAAGTTTTGGATCAAGCTGATGTTTGTGTTTTCTCTTCATTCCTATCTTTTTGATATTATGAATAGGTTGGATGGCAAATAAACATTACTGTAGGCCCAAGGAAGGTATCAATGGTGGAAATCCTTATCCACATTGTTTTGTGTGGCATGGTTGGTGGTTGGTGCTCTGTGGGCCCCACCATGATGTATGTGTTTAATCCATGTCGTCCATCTATTTTTAAAGATCATCTTACGGCATGAGACCAAAAATGAGGTATATCCCAATCTGAAATGGACCACATTACAGGAAACAATGCTGAATGAGCGTCAACCATTAAAAACATTTTGGGGCCATAAAAGTTTAGGATCGAGATGATTTTTGTTTTTCCCCTTCATGTAGGCCTGTATGACCTAATAAACAGATTAGATGTCAAATAAACAGTATAGTGGGCCTTAGGAGGATTTTAATGATGGATATCCAATCAATATTGTTTTCATGTGGTGTGGTCCACCTGAGATTTATATACCTCTCATTTTTGGGCCCCACCATGATGTATGTTTTGTATCCACACCTTCTATCCATTTGGAGAGATCATTTTAGGGCAATATCCAAAGAACGAGTTAAATCCAATGCTCCAGTGAACCCCAACATAGAAAATAGTGGGACAGTGACGCCCACCATTGAAAACTTCTAAAGGCCACACAAGTTTTAGATCAAGCTGATATTTGTGTTTTCCTTTATTTCATGTATTTTTTAACTTTTGAATAGGTTGGATTTCAAATAAACATTACGATGGGCCTTAGGATAGTTTCAACAGTGGGAATCACTCTCCCCACAGTTTTCTGTGGTGGGGTCCACTACAAATTTTTATCTGCCTCATTCTTTGGCTCATGACTTAAAATGATATCTCAAAATGGATGGATGGTGTGGATAAGGGGCCCTATATGGCCTAAAAAGGTGCCACACCATTAATAATTAATGGTGGTATAAGGGGCCCTATAGGGCCTAAAAAAATGTGTTCTATCTAAGCCATCTATATATTTTGAAATATTATTATAGGGTATGAAACCAAAAATCATCTAGATCGAAGGCTAAAATGGACTATACGGTAGGAAATATGGAGATTAAATCACATGTGTTTCCTATGGTGTGGTTTACTTGGGCCTTTAATCTACTTTATGTTTGGGATTATGAACTAAAATAATTTATTAAACTTAATGGATGGAATGGATAAAGCAAATACATCATAGTGGGCCCCACGGAGCCCTTGAGAGGACCGTCCATGGTCCCTACACCCAAAATTGGGCGGCGCTCAAAACAGAGCCACACCCAAATCTCCCCCCCATTTCTCTCACTCCCTCTCACCCCTGCCCTCTACCCTCTCTCTCGCCGCTCTCCCTCTGCCCTCTCTCTCTCTCTCTCTCTCTCTCTCTCTCTCTCTCTCTCTCGTCTTGGTCCGAGACACCCCTAGCCTGGAGGTCGTGCGACACCCTCCTTCTAACAGTCTGACCTCTCTTTCTCTCTCTCTCTCTCTCTCTCTCTCTCTCTGTCGTCCCAATCATTGGGACCTCTCTCTCTTTCGGTACGCCTTTTTCTTTCTAGGTTTTTTGAATTTCTCCCCTTGTTTCAAAACCCTAGCTCGAAATCTCTAATCTGTCTCGAATCTCAGCGCATAAACCAATAGCTTGTCGATGGACACCCCTCCGTCTCTAAAATACCAGCTTCCGGATTCTGATGAGGATGGCCTCACCAGCGACCTGCCTCCGGTGTCCATCGACACTGATGATGATGTATGGTGCATGATCGATGAGTACGACAAGGTCGCGGAGTATATGGAGAGTGCACGATTGAGGATCTTTGTATGCAATTCTAATGGGTATGTATCAAGGTTTAAATCAGATGAGATTCTAAGAAATATGGTATGTAGCTTCATAAAACCTGATTAGTCTCTTTTCTTTTGAATCTAATTACATAATTTTTTAATCTAAATTCTAGGTGTACTATATCCTATAACCCCAAAATTACTATAGCCCCTTAGATCTGAAAACCAATCAAACTTACACCTAAAACTTGATCCAAGCTAGAATTGTTAATCTCAATGGCCCCCTAAATTAGTCAGTCCATTAAATAGTCCTTAAACTGTCCATAACCTCAACAACCTTCAAATTTGTCACCTCTCAGCTAGCCTAATGTCTTGCAAATCAGGCCTATAACATCTCCATACCGACCCTTATTTTAACTTAATCTCTGTGCACAAATCTGTCCCTAAACTGTTAGCCAACACTCTGCCCCTAGCAGCCAATATGGCCATCAAGTGAACCCATCAAGTGAACCTAAAATCATCCTCCATCTGTCCTAACTTCAGTCTCAAAAAAATCTAAAATTTGTCTATCCCCAAGGACCATATACCAGTACATATCAGTCCATGGTACTAACCAAATTCCAACAGCCAGCACCATACCCCAATCATGGGGTTCTTCTCAGTGTCATGAAGGTTGCACTGATTAGTTTTTGGTGTTCATAGGACCAATTGGAGATCCAAAACAGTCAACCAATTGTTTTCTTAGTTCCATTGGACCCATCGGGTATGCCCTATACAGTGGATCAAGTGGTCTGTGGGAACAACGGAACCATTTGTCCAAGTTTGAGTTCCAACCATGGGCTTGTAATTGTTTAGAGGGATTTCATTTGCTGCTAAAAGTTCAAAATTATAGCCGCTAGGCTGTAAATGATTTGCAGGTAAATGAAATCATAAATTTACAGAGAGATCTCATTTACGGCTAAAAGTTGTAAATGATTTACAGTTTGAAAATTATTTACAGACATTTTGCAGCATCCAAACATTGCCTGTAAATCATTTACCGATATTTCATTTACAACATCCAAACATTGCCTGTAAATCATTTATATTTGTTTTGAACCTAAATCATTTACCTATATTTCATTTACAGCATCCAAAGTTATGCTTCTGTAGATAACTCATGTCAGTTTAATCAGCCAAAGGTGGAACAGAACTAGCAGATGCATTTCTCCTCCCCTGATAACTATGAAACTCAGAAATTAGTTAATTATTCTAAGCAGCAGCTGTTTCAGATCGAAAATGATTCTTACACATAGGTGGAACAGAACTAGAAGAACCAACCCAAATTTCTCTTATTTTGTTTCATTCTCAGCTGATTCTGTTTTGCATTTCTTTCTACATTTGGATTTTGAGAAATGCAGAGTACCTGTGGAAACTTTATGATGCCTAAATCCAATGTTTGTTGTATTGGAATGGTATAAAAGATTGGCCTAAAACCACCTAAAGACCTTCAAATTCATATGTAGCCCACCTGATTATTAGACTTATTTTTTGGGCTCACATGATCATCATGGTGGAATGAACCTGTTGTATGGGTTGAATGTGATGAACACACCATGAGAGCCTAAAAATGCTTTACCTTGACACTTCTTCTCATGGTGGAATGAACCTGTTGTTCTTTCATACCCTGTATTCTTCTTACTATGAATTTAGTTGTTTCAGCTGTTTTGTTTAGACCCTTACAATTTGTTATATTTCAGTTCATTGATCAGCCATTTGATTACTTTGAAGAGAGTCCTTAGTGGAGGCATTCTCCACTTGCTGTTAGAGTCGAGCAAATGTTTGAACTAATTAAGACAAAACTTCCTGGAGCACCACAATTTCTTCTCTGTCTAGCCAACAACCTCCTTTCCTTTCTTTTCAACAGCTTGGTGGAATGAATTCCTTACTTGCAGTTGAACACTCACCTTCCATTCCCCTGATTTCTGGAGTTCCCACAATCATCTAGGGATGGATGTATCACATGGTTCCCCAGGCCAGTCCGACGTGCTGTAAATTGTGGCGGTAAGATAAGATACATGATTTTCCTTTTCAACTGTTAGTCATAGAGTGACAGTACTTATTTCAATTTTCTGTCAGATAATATAGATTCACTCCTACATGCAACCAGATTTTGTTGCTTCAAACAGATAATATAGATTCACTCGTGCATGCAACCAGATCTTCCCACAAGGTTTTGGGATGAAAACCCTTAGTAATAAATTACAAGATCTACCACACCGACACACTCTCAATGTTTGGGGGCAAGTTACCTGGCCCTTCTTGAATTAATTTTACATGCAATTTCTTTTTCTTTTTTCTTCCTTTTTTGAACTAAGTATGGAAGGCCGGTATTAAGTGTTATCTATTTTTGAATTGTTTCTTCTGGTTGAATGTTTCAAGCACTATATTTGGTCATTTTATTGTTGTTTGTTTGAGGCTAAATTTTAGCACCTTGGTTTAATTTTGTAATCATTCACACAAATTGAAACCCTTCGATCTTGTTTCTTTCCTTCCTTTTTTTGGAAAGTTGGAGAAGTTAATTTTTTATCATGGTGATGTTTCTTTTTTTGCCTGTTCAAACTATGTCAGAAGGTTGTTTCAATGTATTTGAATTGAGTGAGGCTTTAGAGAAAGTATGACAGCTCTTTTAAACATGCATGTGGTAGAGATTAGTCACTCACCATTTTGTTTGTACCTATTAATCAAAAGAATGTTGAAGTTTATAGATGGAATAGACCCGGATGTATATCAGAGCTATCCGGATTTTTCTTTTATTTTTTATAAAAATGTTGTTAATAGTTGGATGGATGATGAATGTATTTGCGAATGTAAATGAAAATAAAGAACTTATAATATATATATATATATATATATGTTATCAATGGAGGATACCTTGTTTAGGGGGACATGAAATTCTTGTAGCTTATGGTATGGTGACCCAATATTAGTTGTCTGTTGCTAGTATGTAGTAGATAATACTAGGTTCAATAGTAGATAATACTAGAGAATACTTAAACCCGATCCCGAACCCAAAACCGAACCTAATTCCCTTAACCTAAACTTAAACCTAAACCTAAACCTAAACCTATAACCTAAACTTAAACCTATAACTTAAACCTATAACTTAAACCTAAACCTAAACCTATGACCTATAACATAAACCTAAATGTAAACCTATGACCTAAACCTATAACCTAAACCTAAACCTATGACCTAAACCTACAACTTAAACCTATAACCTATAACCTAAACCTAAACCTATGACCTAAACCTATAACCTAAACCTAAACCTATAACCTAAACCTATAACTTAAACCTAAACCTAAACCTATACCTATGACCTATAACCTAAACCTACACCTAATCCTAAACCTATAACCCTAACCTAAACTTAAACCTAAACTTGAAAACCTAATCCTAAACCCGATCTCGAACCACGAAACCGAACACGAATCCCTAAACCTAAACCTAAACCTATAACCTAAATCTAAATCAATAACCTATAACCTAAACCTAAACCTAAACTTAATTCACTTAACTTAAGCCTATACCTAAACCTAAACCTATAACCTAAACCTAAACCTATGAACTAAACATACAACCTAAACCTAAACCTATAACTTAAACCTAAACCTATGACCTATAACCTAAACCTAAACCTAAACCTATAACCTATAACCTATAACCTAAACCTATACCAAATCCTAAACCTATGACCTATAACCTAAACCTAAACCTAAACCTATAACCTATAACCTATAACCTAAACCTATACCAAATCCTAAACCTATAACCCTAACCTAAACCTAAACCTAAACTTGAAAACCTAATCCTAAACTCGATCCCGAACCCGAAACCAAACACGAATCCCTAAACCTAAACCGATAACCTATAAACCTAAACTTAATTCACTTAACTTAAACCTACACCTAAACCCAAACCTATAACGCTAACCTAAACCAAAACCTAAACTTGAAAACCTAAACCTAAACCCAATCTCGAACCCGAAACCGATCCCGAATCCCTAAACCTAAATTTAAACCTAAACCTAAACTCAAATCTCTAAACCTAAACCTAAACCTATAACACTAACCTAAACCTAAACTCGAACTTGAAAACCTAAACTTAAACCCGATCCCGATCCCTAAACCTAAATTTAAACCTAAACCTAAACTCAAATCTCTAAACCTAAACCTACACCTAATCCAAAACCTATAACCCTAACCTAAACCTAAACCTAAACCTAAACTTGAAAACCTAATCCTAAACCCGATCCCGAACCCGAAACCAAACACGAACCCTAAACCTAAACCTAAACCTAAACTTGAAAACCTAATCCTAAACCCGATCCTGAACTCGAAACCGAACCTGAATCCTTAAACCTAAACCTAAACCTATAACCTAAACCTAAACCTATAACCTATAACCTATAACCTAAACCTATAACTTACAAACCTAAACTTAATTCACTTAACTTAAACCTACACCTAAACCCAAACCTATAACGCTAACCTAAACCTAAACCTAAACTAAAACCCGATCCCGAACCCGAAACCGATCCTGAATCCCTAAACCTAAATTTAAACCTAAACCTAAACTCAAATCTCTAAACCTAAACCTACACCTAATCCTAAACCTATAATGCTAACCTAAACCTAAACCTAAACTTAAAAACCTAAACCTAAACCCGATCTCGAACCCGAAATTGATCCCGAATCCCTAAACTTAAATTTAAACCTAAACTTAAACTCAAATCTCTAAACCTAAACCTAAACCTACACCTAATCCTAAACCTATAACCCTAACCTAAACCTAAACCTAAACTTGAAAACCTAATCCTAAACCCGATCTCGAAACCGAAATCGAACCTGAATCCCTAAACCTAAACCTAAACCTATAACCTAAACCTAAACCTATAACCTATAACCTAAACCTAAACGTATAACCTATAACCTTAACCTATAACCTATAAACCTAAACTTAATTCACTTAACTTAAACCTACACCTAAACTTAAACCTATAACACTAACCTAAACTTAAAAACCTAAACCTAAACCGGATCCCGAACCCGAAACCAATCCGAATCCCTAAACCTAAATTTAAACCTAAACCTAAACTCAAATCTCTAAACCTACACCTAATCCTAAACCTATAACGCTAACCTAAACCTAAACCTAAACTTGAAAACCTAAACCTAAATTTAAACCTAAACCTAAACCTACACCTAATCCTAAACCTATAACCCTAACCTAAACCTAAACCTAAACTTGAAAACCTAATCCTAAACCCGATCCCGAACATGAAACCGAACTTGAATCCCTAAACCTATAACCTAAACGTAAACCTAAACCTAAATCTAAACCTAAACCTATAACCTATAACTATAACCTAAACCTATAACCTATAACCTAAACCTAAACCTAAACCTAAACATACACCTATAACCTAAACCTATAACCTAAACGTAAACCTAAACCTATAACCTAAACCTATAACTTAACCCTATAACCTATAAACCTAAACTTAATTCACTTAACTTAAACCTACACCTAAACCCAAACCTATAAAGCTAACCTAAACCTAAACTTGAAATCCTAAACCTAAACCCGATCCTGAACCTGGATGGATGTAGTTTGTATTTGGATGGATGTGAATGTGAATATGATGAAATATATTGTAACAGGTGTATATCGGGAATTTTTGCCTGAATTTTGAAAAAAAAAAGGAGACTTTTTCCGATGAAATATTTCATAGGTAATAGTTCCATCTACATTTTTTACCTACAAAATATTTCATAGGTAAAAGGTTCTTCCACATTTTTACCTACGAAATATTTCGTAGGTAAAAGTTTCATCCACATTTTTTACCTACGAAAACTTTCGTAGGTAAAAGATTTTTTAACCTACGAAAACTTTCATAGCTAAACGTTTCATCCACATTTTTTACCTACGAAAAATTTCGTAGGTAAAAGATTCATCTATATTTTTACCTACAAAAACTTTCGTAGGTAAAAGTTACATCCACATTTTTTACCTACAAAACATTTTGTAGGTAAAAGTCTTACCATTGCCGATGAAGAATTTCCGCATTTGTTACCTACGAAAACTTTCGTAGGGAAAAGTTTCGTCAACTTTTTTTAGCTACGAAAAAATTCGTCGGTAAAAGTCTTACCATTGCTGACGAACAAGCTTCACATTTTTTACCTATGAAAACTTTTGTAGGTAAAAGTTGCATCCATACTTTTTTACCTACGAAAAAATTCATCGGAAAAGTCTTACCTTTGCCGACGAAGTAATTTTTCGTCGGTAAAAGCCTTTGCCCACGGTCTTGTACCGACGATATATTTCATTGGTAATACTAATTACTGACAAAAAATCATCTTTTACCGATGAATTTTTTCATTGGTAAAAGAGCAATTTCCTATCGTGGTAATTCCTCCTGAAGTTGTTGGATCTTTGATGAAGGTGCATGGGATTCGTCCACGAGAATATCACGAGGGAATGCCTAATCAAAGGAGGATAAGATGTCTTTCATGGGAAGTAGCTCCTCAAAAGAAGAAGATAAGGAATGAGAAATATCAACCGATGGGGTTAGAGAGGCAAAGATGTCATCCGCATGGATTTTTGTAGCTCGACCAGGAGAGGCTTCTGTTGGTCGAGAAGTTTCCTCTTCTAATACTTCTATTTTATCTAAAGGACCCATCTCGTGTTTGTTGACCGGGGTAAGGACTACTTGATCGGTCAATTCTGTGGATGTAGCAGACTGAATGAAAGATAAGGTTGTCTGCGCAAACGATTCCACAACTACCTAATCTTGATCAGGTGCGAGCGATGAAGTTATAAATTATAAAAGGATACTGAAGGATTCCATGTGTTGGTATATTATTATTTCCTCTTAAGTTTGACCTTCTGTTAAATTTTTTGATTGACGAATATTGCTCAGTCTCTTTCGAGTCGAAAACTTCAAATCTTTTATAGGAGACTGAACAACATCGACTAATGTGTCTGGAATAGATGTCTCGGTTTCAAAAGGTGGCATAAAGACCATCTTTTTAGAGGTCGAGAGTTCTTTGGTTACTGTGAAAAAGAAGGAAGAAAGTAAGACAAGAAAATTGCAAAATAATTAAAAAGGAAGAGAACAAAATGTTAAAATAACATCCACCTAAATCTGACTGAATAACAATAGTGGTAAATCGGTTGACTGCTGGTGAAATTTTAGTGGGATTGACGACCAAAGCTAGAACTCGGTTGGAACAAGAAAATAGGGAGGATTAAGACAATATGACTTGAGAAATCGATCAAAAGAGGTTTTGGGATCGTTTAATATTTCATTTTCTCTTCGCCATTTATTAAAAGGCCTATTGAAGTGAGCATATTTGTGTCTTTAATATGCCTCTTCCATCTCCTAAGAATATTGTGATCGGGGAATACCCGGTCAGAATTGGTTTTGTAATATTTTTCAAAGGCTATGATAGCTTTGAATGAATAAAAAATATCTGGAGTAGATCGACCAGAAGTTGCAAAAAGTGTAGGGCGGGGAGTTGAGAGAGGCCCAAGTTTAGAAATCTTCAAAATGGTTGGAGTTGTAGGTGCTGAGATTGAAGCAGTTGCCGGAACCACCTTAGTTGGACTTGTAATTGTGGTCTTTTAACACTTCAGTTTAGGTTGAGTTGGCTCAATTGTTCTTATTAATGTGAAAGAAGGTTTGACCATCTCTATTGGTGTTAGGGATGGGACGATTGATGTAACTGAAGTCGTCTTTCTTGATTGTGTCTTCCTCTGGACAGGGGACAAGACCGATTGAGGTGCAGTCAATTTTTTGGTACCTTCTTTAGTTGCGTTCTTCTTCTTGGTTATAGGTTTCTTTACTTTGGATGAAGGAGAAAGATGACTGATGATCAATTCATAGGACCCACTAATTAAAGTCCCATAATAGTTTTTTCACCAGGAGTGAAATGACTTTAGTTGCTGAAGATAGTTGGTAAAAATGGGAAGCATGAAAGAAGAGTTTACATTGGAGAGTCTGAAAGGTGATGACCGAATCCGTAACTGGTCAATGAGTTAGAGGTTGGTTACAAGTTCAGTGAATAAATGAAAAGGGGACGCCTTAGACCAAACTAAATTGACGAGCAAGAAAATTAGGGCGGTATTATTCGATTCCAACATTGACATCAACACTCATATCTATTGTGCCGCCATATGGTAGGTCTCTACAAATTAAAGAACTTTTTCAAATCGCATCACTGAGGCTTGCCATCTCAGTATCATTTGGCTCATAGTCTTTAGTTGGACTCATCAAGGATAAAAGAAATGAAGAAACTTATACATTTGGTGAATGAATAATTGACTTTGGGACAGAGGATATTGCGGTGGTCGAAATAAGTGAAATCCACATCCGTTAGAATAGATGTGATGAATTTTACTCTAAAATATGCATAGAACCACATCTGGACAAGCCAGAGTGGTAAAAATCCCTCACGGTTGCTTCCAACATGTTGCGACATAGTTGTTCGAGCATGAAAGGAGCGAGAGCAAGATGGTGTCCTTGAGCGAGCACCTCGACTAGATGGATGTATTCCTTGGTAATTTAAAGAGGACTCACACATAACAGAAATAAGCAAATTCACATCAAAAGGAAAGCCGTGTGCTCTTGCTCATCAACTTCATCTTGAGATTTGCGTTGTAAAGCCATAAAAGTGGAATATACCTTACTGGTCTTGTCTGGAAGGGTGAAGGGATGTTAATTCTTTGAAAAAAAATCTACATAAATAGGCTCAGTAAAGGGCAAAAGGTAGGTGAAGGCACATACGTCCATGATTGTTAGACCTATGGGGCTATATCCAAAATCGAATGTATTGGTTGATCGACTCTAAAAAGTTGAAACTGCTGTAATGATGAAGGTATTGAATATATATTCATACAAGGAAAGTGATAACGCATAAATATTGCATATTTATTCTCTCAATTGCATTGGCTTTCCTGACATTGAAGTGATAAATTGATCTAATTATATATGTTTTCTACATGCGATGTGATTTTGGATCTAAAGATGAATATATGCTCAAAAGGATATATTAAAGCTCAAAAAGAGATTTGGAGATTTGGAAGACATTATTGAAGAATTTACATGCCAAAGATCCAAGAAAATAAAGTACAAATGATGGAGAAAAGATTGAAAAATCACGAATTGCAACAATAGAAATAATAGACTGTTCAGTCCCACTTGAGATTAGTTCGATCTAATCGAAAGTGCCTAAAGTGGTACAATAAGAAATTGTGATTTTTAGAGTTAATTCAGCTCGACACTTAGATGTGACCAAATTAATATTCAGTCTCACCAAAAGAGAGTTCAGTGAGACCTAAAGGAGATTGAGACTTCATATAAATTTTAAGAAAATTCAGCTGCAACCGAGAGACCCAGTCGGTGCGACCGAAGTGATGTTTAGTGCGAACGAAGGATATAGTCGGTGTGACCGAAACGTAATAAAAATATATAATTTTGAAGTTGGTATAAAGTTAGTGCAATTTTTTTTACTATTTAAAAGGATGTTTTAAGCTATTCTAAGTACGAATTAGGGATCGGGAGAAAGACCTAGGGGTGGGGGAGCTTCCACAGAGTCGACTTTCTTATTTAATCCTTTAATTCTAGTTTGTCTTTTTTATTGTCTTTTGTTTTTATTCTACGAAGATGATAGTAAATTAAAATAAATTTTGATTTTACTTTAAAGCTTTTGTGTTATTTCATCTTTGATCCACTGGCAACTTCGAGCACATTGGATGCTTTGAAGTGCAATTACAATGCTTGATTAGATAAGGATTTAGTTTGTATAATTGATTGATCTATTGTCACCAAATGGTGCTTTAGACGCTTTTGATTCCCTACGATTGAGATCCAAGTGCTTCATGAGAGAATCATTCAACCCAATTCATATATTATGGTGTTGATAATTGGTTTAATAAAATTATCTTCTGATTGGATAGGATACAGCTTTGATTCCAGTTGAGTTATAAAAGTTGAATCAGTGAATGAGATATTGTGATTACTATGAGTAGATTCTTGTGTCCTTAGTCGTTTATTTATTTGTTTTAAAACCCTTTCCTTCTTTGCTGAATTAAAACCTAGACAACCTGTTTATCATTATTAGTTTTAGGTTATGTTCCCCATTCCTACATCGGTCTCACCAAGTTATTACTACATCGCAGTCCTGCACTTGGGGTATTAACCCTTAGGTTCAATTAGAAAGTTTAATACATTCATATATCACGGCTTGCTTCCATGTGTCACTATGATGTGCTTCAACATGAGTAGACCATTCTGCTCAACCATTCATGAATTTTGACCATGATATCAGAGACTAAAAGCATTAGAAGGATTCGAGAAATGATCGGATTGAACAAGTAAAACTTCATCAGGGCATTTTGGAAAAAATGATTTGATTTCACGAAGCTGTTCGTGAATAACCATGAGGTGGAAGACTGGATAAGTGTTAACAATGCCTTATTTGGTTCGATTGGAGTATTGAAAAGAGGGTCATTGACTACTCCTGAAGAAAGAACATCTAGATCTTTGATAAACTATTCCAAGTGGAAGGCTAGAACAAAAGAGGAGGAAGATGCAACTATAATAATAAAAAGGAAGAAGACTGGAAATGGAGTTTCGACACAAGAGAGAAGAAGCAGAGGGCGAAGAAAGGTAAATACCAACTTAGAATTGTGTTTTATGTATTGGACGTGATACATAAACATTAATGAAAAGGCAATCATAACTTCTCGTATGATACGATTCTATGTGACATGTCACATGGACAACAGAAAGGGAAGAGGCAAAAAATATCTTTCGCTACAACCTCGGTCAGGTAGAGTCAATAAGGAGACAACAGGTGGACCAAAGGCCGATTGCATTAATTGCATTAGGCACGGAACAACGTCCATTTCACCTTTTTCCTAAAGGCGAAGAGATATGGGGGGCAATGTTATATCTTCTTTTTGGCCATTTTGGAAAAAGCCAATAAGAGGGCGACATGTGCATCGCACGAGAAATAGGAGGTGAATGAAAAGATCTTTAAGATACTTGAAGCACTTTTTGTGAAATCATGGCTGACATAAATCCAATTTTACATTGCATTGGATGGTCGACGAATTAATGTGGCCAAGTTATCTAAAATCCTAATGAGCGAAGAGATAAATGCGGTCCAGCAATTCAAGATACAGAAGGTGACTGAGAAACACAGAACTTGGCTGACAGAAAAGAAATAGTCACAGAAGGGAAACATAATAAAAAGAAGGATCTAGAGAAAGGCTTTTCGACTAGCTAGTGTAACTGATGGAGTAATAGAAGAAACATCTGGAAGAATAAGATACATAACAGGGTTCTATATAAATAGTTGGGAAAATTCATAGAGCAAGGAGGCTCACTCCAATCAAACCAAACAAATCTATCAATTTACTTTATCTTCGCTCATCTTAAGAATAACGATAATTCAATCATGGTTATTCTTAGCTATAGTCTTTAATTATAATCCAAATTTATGCCCATACGTTGGATTTGTCCTTTATATAATATCACGTAATTCTTTTAAGATATACATTCTTATAGTTGCCCCTAATAACTATTTGTGAGTTTTTCCTTTTATTTGATTGCATTGGTTTTCTAATAAATCATTTCTTGTGAAAGACAAAATGCAACCCATTCTTGGCGGAAGAACCTCCATTATTCGATTATCCGATTATTGTTGATGTAGTTTTCTGGTTGACCCTTCTTAGACCCTTGAGTACCTGCACAAAGAACAAAACAAGGAAGACACTAGCTAGTGCAGGGGACCCTCCGATGCCAAAGTTATGAATCTGAGTCTTGTATAAGTGGTTTAGAGTTAGGAACTGTGTGCCTACCTTTTACCATTAGAGGTGCTCCTATTTATAGTTGAGGAGGAAACACGCTGTAGCGAGATCCTCCCGGTTTAATAGGTGTGTGTTGTAAATAGATTAAGATTCATAACATATGGGGAGTCTCCCGAGATCCTTGACGGAGATCTTGGGATCCTGAGTTTATCGTGGATTATTTTCCACAATCTTCGAAGAAGACTTCGAATCGCTCCATTGGATAAGGTTGGGCTGCGGATGTGGATATGGTCGGATGAGCTTCTCCCCGCGGCCGACCTATCCTTTTAATTCGGAAGAACATCTTTACAGAAAGTCTTTGTGATGTCTAATTTCCGTAGTCTTTAACTTTTTCATGAGTCTCGATAGCCTTGGCCGTGCCGACCTATATTATACCGATCTATGTTGAACCGAGTTTTCCCCTTAACCCGGCAGTAGGACTCCTTATCTCCTTTTGTGGATAGGTCTCAACTTGATTTGCCTATCTAGGTAGGCCCATTTTTACCCAAAGACAAAATGCAACTAATTCTTAGAGGAAGAAACTCTGATATTCAGTTACCGGATTATCGTTATAAAATTATGTAAGTAATCGAGTAAGTGACTGAAATTCTCAAATTAAGCCATATAAGTTCACACTGGACATATCAACTTATACTTTGATCAGTTCGTACGGAGCCACTTTATCGATTTATGACTCACCCGCACACATTACATGTGACAGGACGTCTAGCGCCAACGCATCCATGTCGAACGGATAGATACAATCTTGAATGCGGGCCCCACCTATTTTTGCATAGTTTAAGAAAGAGGAGAAGCGGCTCGCTATCAGTCCTTATCCTATTAATATCCAAGCACTCGAAACTGAGATTCTACATGAAAGGCTACGAATGCTCCAGCTTTTTTCTGTATTCCACCAGTTTGAATATATATGAAATCCACTCCATCCATCAAATGCATTCCTCAATTTATATATCTGGAGGCAAAGATCATTTAGAGAGACAACTTTTATATATATATATATATATATATATATATATATATATATATATATAGAAAAGGTACAATGCGCTCTACCTGACAGTAAGCTCCCGTGAGGTCGAGCTGTGTAGGCCCACTGTGATGTTTTTCGACCATCAACACCGTGCATTTGATGGGTACCCTTTAAATTATGTGATATCCAAAAATCAGCGTTATACAGAACTCAGGTGAGCCATACCATCTAAAATTATGTGAAGACACCGTTAAAATATATAAAAGTACTTGGTGGGGCCCATCTGAGTTTTGCATGCGCCTGAACTTGGTCTGAACCCTCATTTAATTGGGACACACATAATATGGATGGGCTGGATTTGCAAACTACATCTCGGTGGGCCCTCAAAAATGGTTATGAATGTTTTAATGGTGCACAGCCCCTCCCCACTTCTGTATGTAGTGTGGCCCACAAAAGTCACGGATTGACTTGATTTTTGAGCCTTCGGCTCACGATGGAATGGTGCATCTGACTGATGGGGTAGATGTTTGAAACGCATCACGGTGGGGCCGACACAACTCGACCTTATAGGCCGTTAAAATCAGCTCGAGCGCATTGTACCTTTTCCCTATGGACCACACCACAGGAAAAAAAAAATATTAAGAATGAGACGCCAGCCATAGGTTTGCATCTGGGGGCACGTGTATCTTTCATCAAAACTTTTATTATTATCTTTCAACAGAAATGGATCACCAAATGAAGGGAAGAGATATATATATATATATATATATATATATATATATATATATATATATATATATATATATATATATATATATATATAACTGATCCAAAACTAAGGTGGGCCACAACCCGAACTTAGAAATTTTAGTTACAATTTTACATTATTTCTGCTGGTATGGTCCATATGAGATTTTATTAATAATATTTTATATGGTACATGAATCTAACGGTTATTACCTAATGGACGGAGTGGATTTTATATAGAGCCCAAGGATACTAGCGTAATCCCGGTGTTGCAGAGGATTCCCGTACATCTTAGCTACACAACGTAGAGTTCAAAGAACACATACTCCATCGGTGCTTGGGTATGATGGATCATACTCCAGAACATGTTCACCGCATGTTTCCCATGTAAATAGCTTAATCTAGACCATCCAAATTGTAGAACAACCTTGGACGGACATTAAGCAGGAAATGATACCATCCAGATCATCCCAACGGTCCAATCTGTGGCTCCTAAAGTGGTTAAAATCTGATAGACTGTGTAATTTTCTGTGAATGTTTTATGCATATAGGGTCCCACTAATTCTGTGGCCTGGATTTACTTGACTGTATGCTAAGTGGACGGTGGATGTGTGAGGAGTATGATCAGACACGTCAATTCATGGTGACAACAGCTAGGAGAAATGTGGGTGAGGCGAATAATTGCGGCAGGAGAGGATTAACATGTGAATATTACACCTACCGGTCTGCAACACGTTTCAAAGATTTCATTAGGTGGGCTCAACTCAATCTATAAAATGGTAGATCCTGTAAATTGGGCCAATACACTCATCAGGTTGGCCACACTCGTAAGAGGAAAATGGACAGTGACACAGAAAACCATCAGTGGCCTTTATTCAATGCATATTTCGCATGAATAAAGGTCAGTGAACCATCCTATATTTCATTGAATATGATAATTCCGTTGTGACCCACCCTTTTAATGGTCTGGATATCTCACTCAAATCACAATATGGAAATTTTGCCGCGATTAACGTCATGAAAACTAACCTCGCGAAACGTATTACATTTAAAGTGCTTCACCAGCGTATGCAATGCGCTTTTCCCTCTATGATTGACGTAATTTTACACGTACCACATAGTACTTTTTTAAGGTTTGCTAATTCCACACGCGTATGTAGCTGTAACACACACCAAACACGGGTGAATATGTCAAACGTGTGTATGAGATCTGAGCTTTCCATCAGTTGATAATATATTTTTTTAGATTTTTTTTTCATAAAATATAGGTAATTTCTCTCCTCATATGGGATACAACATATAAAAAAAAAATCGATGGTACAAAAAAACTTTAACCGTCAATCTAATTTGTATTATGTGGTCCAAATGAAGAATAGACTTGCCTGATTTTTCATATGGAAAATCTAAACATTACTTCCAGTCTTATGGAAAGCTTAGATCTTTAACTTTTATCTCAAATTTTCATTCGTACATGCGTGTGGATGTAGGGCAGTACACGTGTGTGGAATTAGCATAGCCCACTTTTGATGACTGTGTGGTCAGGATGTGCTGCTGGTCAACATGATTTTCTTTGGACCTCTCACACGTCCATTCATGTCGCGTTGGAATTTTAATTGAGGGAGGACTGTCACGTTTAGATTGAGTTCCCCTGTGGGGACACATGCGACAGATCTGGACCATCCATCAGGTGGGGCCCACTCATCAGGAGGGACAAGTGGGAACTTATAAAGAAGGACTGTGGTCACATTTGGCAGAAGTGGTCCACCTGATTGGTCGCGCTTGATCTCAGGCGAAGGTGATCATGGAGAAAAAGCAACCCCACGTGATCGATCCCACGTGACTTTGACGAAAGTTGCTGCTGACGCCCACGTGCATTGATGTTTGCAAGACCACGCCCAACGAAAGTTGCCTGTTTACAGTCATCAGGCGGGCACACCATCAACGCAATGGATGACCAATGGTGTAACTCAAAATACCGATGTGGCCCACCTATTCATTAGATCGGTCTGATTTTCAAGTCAGGTGACATCAATGGTGGGGCCATCATTTTCCACGAGTCAGATATTCTACAGACTGGGTGCAGGGCTGAAAGTCGGGCGGATTCAACCCGACCGACCCCACATTTGGTTATAAATTATAGTTGACTGTGGATGGTTTGTGTTGAAGGCACAGAAAATTCCAGCACTGTTGGAACTCATTGGTCCATGTTATTTTCGATGACTCAAGCTAAAATAATACAATGCATTTCTTTGTCCCAAATAGATTGGGTGCTACACAACACTACTTTTAAAAGAGTTGTTGTCCTATATTTTAGCTTGTTGGTTTAAAAAAAAAATGAAGTTCTTTACTATCAATAATTATATATATAATTAATAAAATTATAAATACAAAAAATAATATGTTTATTGAAATATAATATACTAATGTAATAACAAAAAAATTAGCATGTATCCACCCGACCAACCCGACCGAGCCCACTTGGGTTGGGCTTGGGTCGCGAATTCCCAACCTGAGGTTGGATTAGGTTGGGTTAGGGTTGAGGTCTAGGAACCTTGGGTTGGGCTAGGGTTGAGCACCAACCCGACCCAACCGGCCCGACTTTCAGCCCTACTTGGGTGACTCCAGTGACTTCAGCTGATTCAGTCTTTACTCAGTGAGTCATGACTCGACTAAGGGCTGAATGAGTCGGTCAAGTCATCGAGTGTTTTAGCCAGGATCTTGAATTAGCATCCTAAAAATACTGGAAGGTGGGGCCCACACATCACTCATGCTTTGTCCACAACTTGTATTTGTTATAAGACACGATTTGAGAAAAGAGCTTGTGTATCTTTTGAGCCACACACAACCCATATTTATGCTAGAATGAAGAAAGAATAAAAATAGAAAACAATGAAGAAGAAGAAGATACAGATATATAAATGAGCTATAATACAGAAAAAAGAATATTCAGGTGAGCTGGAATGGATGCGCTCATATCACGAAGATGGATTTGCTCATATCATGAAGCACTCATATCACGAGTCTGATGGGTTCGGCGTCGGACTCAGACTCGTTCCTTCAACACTCCCTCTCAAGATGGGTCTGAAGATATTCAAAAGGATAAGCTCGGAAGTGATTGCATCATGCCAGTCACGTGAAAAAGGTTTAGCGAAAACATCTGCCAATTGGTTCCCAATGCGAACATGTGGAGTTATAATTTCATGGGACTTAATTTTCTGTCGAATAAAATGACAATCCACCTCAATATGCTTTGTGCGTTCATGAAAAACTGAATTGCTAGAAATGTGAATGGTAGCCTGATTATCACACATCATCTGCATTGGTATAGATGGAGAGAAGCTAAGCTCGGTCATGAATTTCTTTAGCTACAGTAACTCACAAGTGGTATGGGGTAGGGGTGCACATTTAACCGGTAGAACCGTGGAACCGGACCGGAACCGTTGGATCGGTCCGGTTCTAGAAAGCAACGGTTCCGGTTCCGGTTCCAAAATTGTCAGAACCGTTAGATACGGTTCGGTTCCGGTTCAAGTGGCACGCAAAACCGAATCGTGGACCTGATCCGTTAAACCGTGGCCCAGATCCACACCGTCCATTGGCTTCCTCTTGAAATTTAGACCGTGAATAGTGAGCTTTGATCATCTGATGATATGGCTCACCTGAATAATCAAGCCTTAAAATCAGTCAGATGGCCTTCTTTCGATCGTTGTAGAGATCACGAGGATGTACACGGTTAAGAAAGCTCAACATGGTTTTGATGGGTTCTACCCCCTCTACCTGATGAACGGTTCAGATCCATCTCTCCCTGCATGATGGTGGCCCACAACAAAATCACGGAAGCTCTGTTTTCCAACAGAGTTGACGTAAGTCGACGTACGTTCGACTGTGAATTTTGATGGCCCACTTACTGGCGTCTTTTAGAAAATCTACTCCGTTCATGGGATTGAGGACGAAAAACCATCAGGAATAGAGTACTTTTGGAGGAAAATTAGTGTGGCCCATGAGCTTATCTACTCCGCCGTCCATTTCATGTTCAACGGTCATAATTCTACAACGGTACCATGGTTTCGAATGCCACATTGCCAAGGGTTAAATCTCCTTCAGTAAATAATGGATGGTACAGATTGACGATTTGAATGTGGAGTGGGCCACACTTGAAAAAATTGCAAAGTGACTGCACCGTTTTTTTTTTTTTTTGTTAAATTTTTAAAAAAGTCGAACAACCAATCAGTAACCGAACCGGTTTTCACGGTCCGGTTACAACGGTTCTAATGTGCTAACGGTTCGGTTCCGGTTCCCAAAATTCCAGAACCGTTGGGAACGGTTCGGTTCCGGTTTTACCCCAAAACCGGACCAAACCGACCCGTGTGCACCCCTAGTATGGGGCGCCATAACCCTGTATTCGGCCTCAGCATTGGATCGAGCAATAATCGGCTGCTTTTTACTTTTCCAAGTAACCAAATTCCTCCCATAAACAAGCGGTAATCAGTTGTAGATTTTCGGTCATCTTTAGCATCGGTTCAGTCTGCATCTGAAAAGGCGAAATAGACAAGTGTCCATGTTTGGAATAAAGAAGGCCCTTACCAGGAGAGCCTTTGAGATAACGAAGAACACGATAGGCAACATTCAAATGGGCAGCCTATGGTGAGTGCATAAACTAACTAAGCACACTCACAACATGAGAGATATCGGGTCTTGTAATAGTTAAGTAAATAAGTCGACCGATGAGTCGCTGATACGGACCAGGATCAGAGAGAGACTCACCAAGGAGAGAGGTGAGTTGATGATTGACCATAAGAGGAGCAGCAACAGGTTTACAGCCCAGCATACTTGTCTCATTGAGTAAATTCAGTGTATATTTCCTCTGACATGAGGAAATACCATAGCGAGAACGAGCAATCTCAATGCCGAGAAAATAATGCAAGGAGCCCAAATCTTTTACCTCAAAGGTGCTAGCAAGATGTGACTTAATGTTGGATATAGTAGTAGAATCATCGCCCATAACAATGATGTCATTAATGTAGATCGAGACCACTGTAATCCCATTGGTGGTGCGCTTCCAAAAAATGGAATGATCGGAGCTACACTGGTGAAAGTGGGCAACCTGCATGGCATGAGTGAATTTGTTGAACCACACCCGTGGTGACTACTTAAGGCCATATATGGACTTGTGAAGGCGATAAACTTTATGTTCCTCCCCCTTACTACGAAACCCAGGAGGTAAGGACATATACGCTTCTTCACGAAGGTCACCATGTAAAAAAAGCATTCTTGACATCGAGTTGATACAGTGACCAATCCAAATTTACAGCCTTAGATAAGAGAACCTGAATAGAATTCATTTTTGCAACTGGGGCAAAAGTCTTTGTGTAGTCGATGTCATAAGTTTGTGTGAAGCCTTTTGCAACAAGGCATGCTTTGTAGTGATCAATGGTACTATTAGGTTTATGCTTGACAGTGTAAACCCACTTATAGCCCACAGGATGTTTGCCGACCGGTAAATCAACAAGCTCCCAAGTTTGATTTTTTTGTAAGACATTCATCTCCTCAAGCATAGCATGCTTCTAGTGAGGGTGTGCCAATGCCACATCCACTCATGTAGGAATAGATACAGAATCAACATTAGCAATAAAAGTTCTGTAGGATGAAGATAATGACTGATAAGAAACAAAGTGCTGAATAGGATGAAACGTGCAAGGACTAATACCTTTCCCCGGAGAAACAGAAAGATCCGAGTTAGGAGCAGATCTCAGAGCACCTGATGATGGTGGAGGCAGTGATATGTTGGCTCGCCCTTTTCTGTGCTGAAAGATAGATGAGGTTTGAGTGCAAATATAGTCTTGTAAATGGAGAGGTCGAATTTGGGGTGAGTGGAGCAGCATGGTGGCGGTGGTAGGGTAGAGGTGGAGGCAAGTAAAGTGATGGCAGAGAGAATGACACGGATGAAGAAGGTACTACCAGAGATAGAGGAGACAATGGTGATGATGAAGGAGGTGAGGTAAGGGACGGTGAATCTAGCAGAGGGATAAGAGTAACGTGTGGGGATAAGAGAGGAGATGAAGTCCTAGGAGAAAAGAAACTGAGAGACTAAAAAAATGTCGCATATAGAGTGACATAGTAACGACCAGTATGAGGATCCACAAATTTATAACTTTTTGGGGTAGGTGAATACTTAACAAACATGTAAGAGATGGATCTATCTAATAACTTTGTTCGAGAGGGAGAGAAGTCATGCATATAAGCAATGTAGCAAAAAACGCGAAGAGGAATATCATTGATATGGTGAACTTTCTTAAACAAGGAAATCGGAGTTTGAAATTTTAAAGCAAAATGAGGTAGTCGATTGGCCAAGTAGCATTCAGTGAGAATTGCATCTCCCCAATAGCGTTTGGAAACATGCATCTTAGTAAGGAGGCAATGAGTGATATTCAATCATTGTTGGTTTTTTCTTTCTGCCATCCTATTCTGCTGATAAGTGAAGCACAAGTGGTGTTTGACTCGATGCCGTGCTGATGAAGGTAGGAAAGAAAAACAGTGGAAAGGTATTCACCACCATTATCACAGTAAACGACCTTGACTTTTGCATCAAACTGATTAATCAACCAAATATGAAAAGATCTAAATATTTCAAACACTTTTATTTTTAAGAAGATAGATTCATGTCATCTTGGTAGTACGATTCATAAAAAGACACAAAATATCGAAATCTCATGGAGGAGGGAATAAGAGCAGGTCCCCAAACATCAGATTGAATAATAGAAAACATAGAACCAGAGTTTTTATTTAAGACTAAACGAAATAAAACACATTTCTGCTTGGATAAAGCACAAGTACCACACTGAAAGGTCTTAACATCTTTGTGGGAAGCTAAAACAGAAAATAAATTACGTAAAATGGAAAAGGAGGGATGACTATATCGACAGTGCCATCGATAAAAATCCTCCCGAGTGGCTAAAAGAAGATGGGCTGCAGTTCTAGGTTGAACATCAACATCGAATCGATAAAGACAAGCACGTTCACGAAGAAAAAAGAATATTCAGATGAGCTGGAAAACAATGAAGAAGAAGAAGATATATAGTATTTTCCAAAGGTTACCATCTAGAGAGGAGGTTTGTTACAATACATCTTGATGTACAACTAACTGACGTCTTGACTGTTGCTAAGGGTGACAATGAGTCGGTGGCCCACCTAACTCAAGGACCCTGACCCGACTTGGACTTGGAATGCGCGACTAATTTAACTTGTTAGTTTTGAATGTGGACCACCCATTTAATTGTTTCAACATGATCCTCCAATGACTACCGTCCCAACTCAAAAAGATAAGAAAACCCATCCTCTTCTATAAGTTTTGAAAATTTTCAAAAAAGCCCAACATTGTCTTGGGCTAAAATAGATTCAAGCCCATTTAAAATCAACACAAGTGTAATGTTGCATATAAGCCTTATATGTGCTAACGTACATATAGCCTGCAGCCCTCTTTTTTCTACCAAGGGATCAAGTGTAGAACATGTTTGTTGGGGGCTATGGAAATAAACTCAAAATATGTTGTCGGGGGCTACAGAAACTGAAAGTGCCCTGGTTTGTCAAGTTACATGAGTGTTGAGTCAGATTGTCTACAAAGCCTGATAGGAAGATCAATTCAAGCGTTTGCCTCAACCAGATGTGTGCAAGCTCGCCACAGGTAAACCTAAAGCCTCACATCCCATAACCCAAAACACCAGGTGAATAAAACCCTTAAAAACAAGTTAGAAATCATAGGGTTTTAAGGTGAGAAAACTTTTTTTAAATAGGAAAATCTCTAAGTTTTTCTCGCCTTGTTGATTTTATCGAAACACCCTCGATATGATCGACCCGCTCTGTCGATGTCCTCGATTCCTTAACAATATTATCGATGTGGGGACCAAAAGTATCCAGTAACTAAATATTCATCTGGACGGATTTATCGATGTATCGATACACCTATCGATATCATCGATATAAGAACTAAGAATGTCCAGCAACTTCACAACATATCTGGACGAATTATCGATGTATCGATACACCTATCGATATCATCGATCTACAAATCTCGAGTCCATCGAAAATGGCTCGATAAGATCGACAGGCAGATTTTTGGCGCCCCTGTTTTTTAATGAAAATCTCAAATTCCTTCGATATATCGATACTCTTTCGATATGATCTGAAATCAAATATCGATAACATCGGAAGTCCATCGATGATATCGATCATGGGCGCGCATTTCTTACAGCAGATATTTTAGGTTGTTTTTAACTATGATCGGGGGCCCTTTGATAAAATTGATATTCAAATATTGATGATATCGGCACCAGGTCAATTGCATCGAATAAGGTCATAAACCGTCCAGCAAGCTTAAAGACAAATCCGCTGGATTTATCAATGCCTCGACTCTGATCTCGATACCATCGACATTCAAATTCCAATGATCTCGATGGTTCCCCGATCATTCATGAAATCCTGAAATATTTCAAAGTCAAGTCTCTCTCATTTTTCAAGTGTCGATGGATAGAACCTGTCATCGATGGAATCGGAGTTCGAAATCCGATGACATCGACAATAGTTTCGATTCATCAACCAATTGGCAAAAGTTTCAAAAATGTATGACATTGAGTTCGAGTCATCGAGCAGACCATCGATGCTATCGAGAGTATATGCTCGATGATATCGAACATGCTTGATGATATCGAACTTTGTCATAAATGTGACCGTTTTATATCCGTTGGAACTTTTTGCCTATATATAGAGGACTTGTCTTTTGTTGCTGTGAGAGAAAGAAGAGAGAGCTTTTGTGTGTTTCAACTTATATCTTATATCCAAAGCCCTTTCTCTCAAGGGAGTTCATCCTCCAATCCACCCTCATCATTGATATTCAATAGAGTGGATTGGGGAATGAACTTTCACATTCAAAGATCCTCCAGCTACTACCTTAATGACAAATCATTAAGCTGGGATGCCTTGAATGCATAAGATTGGAATCGCTCTATCTTCCTGATAGAAAAATATTTTGAGAGTAAGATTTCATCTTCACCTTGACCCAACCCGAAGCTGAGTATTGGTACATCATTTTGTGTTGCGGATCAAGGGAGCAAAAGACTCTTCGTTAACAAGGAGGATGAGATCTTCGGTATTGTGCTAAATGAGACTCATCAACTTATTTGTAGGTATCCAGAGTCCAAGAGGACACTTGTGATCATTCCTTTCTAGGATTGGGTCTTAAGTAGTTCTCACCCTTTGAAGTCCTCAAGGAGGCCTCCGGCGGGAGTGTACGTGGTGGGTGCATTGTGTGGACCCTTGCTCTGTGAAGAGCATAAACATCTGGTTAGGAGTGAACCAGTAAAACTCTGGGTTTGAGGTGAACCGTGTAAAACCTTAGGGTTTGAGGTCAACCGTGTATAAACCTCCAATAGGGTCTTATGGAAGATCCTTGGCTAATGTGCCTAAAAGCGGGTGCGTTGTGTTGACTTTTACTCGTGAGAGCATAAACAGTCAGTCTCAATGTAGGTTGTAAAGGTTCAAGGTGAACCTGATTTAAAATCTTAGGTTAGAGGTGAACCATTGTGAAACCTCCTTAGTGAAATCTGGTACACTCAAGGGTTGAGTGTGGTTACTGGGAGTGGAGTAGACTCATTGTCGAACCACTATAAAAATGACTGTGTCTGAGATTGTTATTCTTATGATTGTGTGATTTGTTTTAATACTTCCATATCTGAACATTTGATCACCCCACACATACCTACACAGTCATATCCATCATAAGCTAGTTTGCATACTGCTTATCTCTAAAATAGTTTGTGATTGGATCCTCTACCAGGCTTAGAAGCCAGTAGAGTTTTGAGTAATCCTGATAATTGCATGATCACAGGATTAGTGAAATAGGATTTTTAAATAAATCATAAAAACTTTAAAAAGTCCCATTCACCCCCCCTCTAGGACATATTGGCATATTCCTTCTTCAACTAGTGCAGTCTTTACCGCCATTTCAGAAACAAACCTGGAATTTGGATTGAATAATGATAAACTAACGAAAACAAAACATTTATGAGTACACGGTTTTTTCATGGAAAAACCATCGTGGGAAAAAATCACGACACAGAGCAACAATGATCATTATGAAAAGGAAATGTGTAAGAGACGGATGCACTTACAATTAAGAAAACACTTGTTTTCTCCTCTCCAAATCCTAGAAGCATTGCCCCGATTGTTATACAATAATCACGCAATTACACTCATATATATAGTGTAACACTTGGAATAGGAAACTAATAACGTAATTACATAAAATTATACACGTCGTTGATATAAGCATCAATCGATCGACATCAATCGAGTAGTCTTTGATCGATCTAGCACCACATGTTCGATCGCTTGAACTTGCTCAAAAGTGTCTAGAGAGTTTAGAAGTATTTTCCAAATATTGTCAATCGATTGACCTAACAATTCGATCAATCAAGACTATCCAAAATTGTCCAGAGACCAATCTGTATAATTTAGGATTCATTTGATTGATTGAACCCCTATTTCATGTACAAATTGAGGACATCTGACAACACATGTGATCGTGCAAAAGATGGGCCTCACTATAAAGATCACATATCTTGGAAATTTGGGCAATCAACTAATTCGTTGGGCCACACTTATATATAGAGTTAGATTGTGGTCCATCCATTTATTTCAATAGGTGGCATGCTTGATGAATAGACTTGCATGTTTGTCTATGCCAAGTTATCTTCCTAGTGTGACCACTTTCTCAAGATGGGGGCTTTGGATCTTAAGTTGCTTTATATAAGCTACTTATGCCTCAAACAGCTTATGTTGGTGTTATAGATAAGTATGTTTAGTAAACAACATACTTATTAACCAAAAAGTAAATTCCAACATCACATTAAGTACTTATCATTCAAGTTTATTCGGTCCACCCTTAATATCCACTATCCATCATGTGAGCCCAACCTTTGATGTAGATTGTTAATTAGCCCACCTTAGCCCTGTCTTCAGTGTGAATTATTTGTCCTGGGAGCCCTACCTTCAATGTTGACCATCTATCTTGTGAGGTTCACCTTTGATGTGGGCTATCCATTATATAGGGTTGATCTTAGATGTGAGTCGTCCATCAAGTGGGGCCCACCTTGGATGTTATTGGCCATCATGTGGGGCCCATCTTTAATATTCACCACCCATCATGTGGAGACCACCTTTGATGTAGATCATCCATTATATGGCGCCCATCATAAAAAAATTGTCCATCATGTTCTGCCCACCTTTGATGTGGACTGTTTATCATATGAGCACCACCTTTTTATGTGGGCCATCCATCATGCTGAGACGGCTTTGGATGTGGGATATCTATTGTATGGGCCCCACCTTTGATGTGGGCCATCCATCATGTGGAGTCCACTTTGGATGTGGGCTATCTATCATATGGGCCCCACCTTTGATGTGGGCCATCCATCATGCAGGACTAGAGGTGTACACGAGTCAAACCGAGTCAAGCTTGGCACAACTCAACTCGGCTCGGCTCGGTCCTTGAGCCTGACTAGCCAGCTCAGCTCGGTTCGGTCAGTGGCTCGGGCTAGTTCGAGCCGAGTTCGAGCCAAGATCGAGATGAGTTCGCCTGTGCGGCATTTTCACAAACACATGGTCTGCACCTTCAAAATCTCACCTTATATAAAAGTTTTACATGTATTTTATCAAACACCTTGTAAGCAACATAAAAATTCAAGAAAAAGAGAATATTTGTTTCATATACATACCTTCCTTGCCACCAACCACACTTCATTGAGTCATTTCATCAAACACTTGGTGATCAACAACAATATCAAAGTAACTGAGTCATTGAATTGAATTGATCCGAGTTCGATTTGAGTCGAGTTGAGCTCAGGCAAGCTCGAACTCAGTTCGAAATTTTTTTGAGCTAAGAAAATTAGCTCGACTCGGCTCGAACTTAGTTTCGAACCGAGTCGAATCGAGCTTTTTCGAGTCAAGTCGATCGAGCTACCGAGCTAACTCTGCTCGTGTACAGCCCTATGAGGGACCGACCTTGGATGTGAGCTATTCTTCATTAGGGGTATGTGAGGCTCACCTTGACATGGGTCATCTATCATGTGGGGCTCATCTTCAATGTTATTATTTATCATGTAGGCCACCTTTAATATCCACTACCCCTCATGTGGGAGCCCACTTTTGATATAGAGTGTCCATTGTGAGGGCCCCACCTGAGTCAACCTTCGATGTGGGTCATTCATCATTAGGAGCTAACATTTGATGTGGATTGTAAATTATTTAGGGCCCATCTTCTATGTATGCAGGCTCGTGGGTCGATTACGCTCATGGGGCCTTCTCAGGCTTTTGGGTATATTTGAGATTGAGGGTATTATATTATTTGACTTGGTGTCACCATTAGCTAGTTACTCAGATTTCCACAATTAGCTAGACCCTGTATAAACTTAAGTCAGAGAATCGGAGGATTTCCTATCTTGAATTGACACATGATTTGTAATTGACGAGGGGGAGGACGTGAGGTCGAGCACCATCTTCCTCAAGAGGATAACTATTCCGAATCCACGGAACTTCTCTAGACTCCTCACAGAGACTTCTCGAATCCACGAGGAAAGAAAGCAAAAAATAGAAATAAATTCTAATAAATTCGAAATTGATTAATGAAATTGATAATTCTCTAATGTGTCTCCTTACACCATTAACAAAGAAAAAAATAAACTAAAATTCGTAATTACCAAAAATAGCAAAATTCTAACTCTAATAAAAATCTTAATTCTAATAAAACTCTTCTAATGCTTAATTTCTAAAAATAAAAATTTCAAATAAACTTTCTATAGAAGAATCCTAGTATAATTAAAAGTTATTTCTAAAAGGAAAGAAAATCTAAAATTCTAAAAATACAAAAAATTAAAATTAAAAATCGAAATTACTAAAAATAGTAAAATTTTCCTAAAAATTTATTTTTGAGCTGAAAGTGTGCGTTTTCTGATGAAATGGATAGACGCGACCCACTTTGTAGGTTGGTTCACCTCGGATGGCCCGTTTCAATAAAGATTGATAGGTTGTGCGCCCCGTAACGATACCTGGATCAAAAGTGATGGTCAATTTACGACCCATCTTCTTTTGACCCAACTATGCTAGGAGCATATCTGTGACACATTCTATATCAAACCCCTCTACTTGAAAAAAACTCGTCCTCGAGTTACGCAAGAGACTTGGCACATGAGTTTGAGATAACTTCTGACACTGATGTTCATTAGACTTTTTTTTTTGTACTTGGCATTAAGCTCTTGAGTTGACACAATACATGTACTCATGCTTTCCTTGACTTGACTAATATCGATCAGTTTCTTCACATCTGCCTTCAAGATCTCATATTTTTTCTGATAATGTGGGCAATTAGGCGGACTTGCCCCTGAGATGGGATCAACGTGATTTTGTATATCTCGTATAGGAGGTAATTTATTAAGGAGTTCATCGAGCACAACCCTCTTGAACTCCTGCGATACTGGTTCCAAATCCTCTAGGATATTCACAGGCTTCACATATTTTTTCTTTTCAACTAATGGATATATATTTCCTGTTTCCTCAGATTGTTTAACAAAGGCCTGTTCAGTGATGAGATATTGTCCCTCCACCTTAGAAGTCTTGGGTTGGTTCTCCATTCATATAGAGGTCATATGTTCGCCACCGATGAATTCTATGGTCTGTTGCAACTCCGTTTTGATGAAGTCGTTTCTCGCGGATCAATAATAGGATTTTTCTGCATAACCTTTTACTGATTGACTATCCTGA
Source organism: Magnolia changhungtana (assembly GCA_030180095.1). Taxonomy (NCBI): domain Eukaryota; kingdom Viridiplantae; phylum Streptophyta; class Magnoliopsida; order Magnoliales; family Magnoliaceae; genus Magnolia; species Magnolia changhungtana. Next base: position 1,751,276 of record JASAUF010000198.1, on the reverse strand, counting down.
TAATAATTTTGGTTTTGTTGGAATAATACATGATCGTCATCTCGACGGAGGAATTGCATGCACAATAACTTCTTCATTCGCGACCACGTGCGGATTGACGCCTTCATCTGTCTTGCCCGCTCGAGTTGAAGTTGTTCCCACCAATCTGAAGCTCTGCCTGTTAACTTGTATGCCACGAGTTTAACTTTCTGTTCTTATACGATGTTCATGTAGTCGAAGAAACGTTCGACTTCAAGCAACCAATCGAGGAAGTCCTTGAAGTAGAGTTAACCGTTAAAACTAGTAAGATCGACTTTCATCTTGAATTCTTGAACCATCCTATGTTTCATTGATAATATCGCCTTACGATCAATATAATTACGAATTTCAGCAATTGCTGGTGGTGGATCACCACCATGAACACGGAGCTGCCCTAGGCTTTCTGCCAAGAGATCCGCTATGCGGTCTATAGAAGCCTGCAACCCTTGTATGACTTGCCGATTCTCTCGTTGCGCTGCTTCAAAAGCTGCCGCCGTTAAAGATAAATTCCCTGGAGCACAGCCCATGGGATTGTTGCCCGACCCGTTGTTAGAAGTCATCAATCCGAGGAGAAACCTCGCTTTGATACTAAACTGACGCAAGGGAGGATGTGAGGTCGAGCACCATCTTCCTCAAGAGGATAACTATTCTGAATCCATGAAACTTCTCTGGACTCCTCACAGAGACTTCTCGAATCCACGAGGAAAGAAAGTAGAAAATAGAAATAAATTTTAATAAATTCGAAATTGATTAATGAAATTGATAATTCTCTAATGTGTCTCCTTACACCATTAATAAAGAAAAAAATAAACTAAAATTCGTAATTACCAAAAATAACAAAATTCTAACTCTAATAAAAATCCTAATTCTAATAAAACTCTTCTAATGCTTACTTTCTAAAAATAAAAATTTCAAATAAACTTTCTCTAGAAGAGTCCTAGTATAATTAAAAGTTATTTCTAAAGGGGAAGAGATTCTAAAATTCTAAAAATAGAAAAAATAAAATTATTAAAAATAGTAAAATTTTCCTAAAAATTCGTTTTTGAGTTGAAAGCGCGCGTTTTCTGACGAAACGGATAGATGCGACTCACATTGTGGGTCGGTTCACCTCGGATGGCCCGTTTCAGTAAAGATTGATAGGTTGTGCGCCCCGTAACCATACCCGGATCAAAAGCGATGGTCAATTTACGGTCCATCTTCTTTTGACCCAACCATGCTAGGAATGTATTGGTGACACGTTCTACATCAGAACAGTATAGATTTCTCACAAACATCATGGTGGTCCCCACCTAGGTTCCTGTGCAAGAACTTCGTGCCAAAGCTTTAGCAGGAAATGTGCTTCCAGGCCGGGTTCTCACCCACTCCACTCTCCCAAGTCCGTAGGGGATTACGTGTTAGTTGTTACCATGTAACAATGCAGCTGGTGTATGGCTCATTTTAGTGATGTAAATCTTAGGTGGACCATACCACAGAAATCAATGGTGATAGACTATTAAAACCTTTTTATGAGCCACGGAAGTTTTGAGACAAGCTAATATGTTTGTGACCTTATCAACATGATGATTGGATGACAAATAAATATTACCGTGGGCCATAAGAGGGTTTTAATGGTAGGCGTTCAATCACCCCTTCTCCTGTATCATGGTCCACTTAAAAATTGTACCTGCTTTATTTTTGAGACCATGTACTAAAATATATTGGAGAAACTAAAGGACGAACGAGGATATACACCATATAAATGAAGTTGTACATACATGAATTGGTGAGCCCCACCGTCAGGGAAACCCCCACTGCACCTAACCCCGCTCCCCTCAAATCACAGCTGGTGGTGTAGGAAACAGTAGGGATTCAACGTTCACCATTGAAACCTTCCAAAGTTTTGAATCATTCCGATATTTTTCTCTGTTCATCACAGTGGGACTAACCTTTTGAACGGTTGGGATGGCATGAAAACATCAGGTTGAGCTCAGGAGAGTTTGATCGCTGTGCTTTCATCCCCACTATTTCGTACTGTGAACTACTTGGGGCTTATTTGGTTACGTGTAAATGTGTAAATATATGTAAACGGTGGTAGATACATAGCTGCGACAAATGCTTGCAGTTTGGTTTCATAACAAAACTCAACCTCCTAACAGGTGGGTACACCATGATGTAAGTCTTATATTCATTTCATCCATTTAATTTTTCCAAATCATTTTAGGATATGGGCAGAAAGATGAAACAGATCCAAAGCCCAAATAGACCACACCATAGAAAATACTGATGATTGAACGCGCGTACCATTGAAAATTTCTCCGAGGGTTACGGAAGTTATCAATGTATCTCATTTTTTAGATCATGTGGTAAAATGATTGGAAAAAATTAATGTAAAAATGTGCTCACAGAGTTTATATGATACTTATTTTAAAATAAAAAACTCATGAAAAAAAAAAGTCATCATTAATTATTTATCACTATTTATATAGATTTAAATTTACTTTATTTTTTATCACATGACCTCACATAAATGTCATGCTGACATGGCAGCAGGCCCACAAAGGCACGGCGGTACAGGAAAATGGTCCCCATGGTATGGCTCCATAGTAGTAGATGGAGTGGTTTGACCCCTCACCCAAAATCAGCTAGCTAGCTAGCTGGTGTCAAAGCTATGTGGCCTCACATGATGTATGTGTTTTATCCATGTCGAACATTCATTTTGCCTACTAATTTTAGAGAACGATCCCAAAAATGAGGCAGATCCAAATCCCATGTGGACCACACCACATGAATACATTATTGATAGAACATCCACCGTAAAAATTTCATAAGGCGCAATGTAATGTTTATCTTCCATCTAATCCGTTGATAAGGTCATGCAAGGTCACATGGACCCAGATGAAAGTAAACACAAATATTAGCTTGATCCAAACTACGGTGGCCCCTTAAAAATTTTCAATGATAAGCATTCACTCCCCGTTATTTCCTATGACGTGGTCTACTTAAGGTTTGCAACTGCCTATTTTTAAGCACATGCTCTGAAATGGAAGCTACGTGGGGCCCACCCAGATATCCGTGAGAAATCTAACCCGTCCATCAGTTACATGATCCTAGAAAAGAAGCCAAGTGGGCCACAGAACAGGAGAGAGTGAGGACGTAAATTCCCAAGTATGAGATTTGGACAGTTTAATTTGAATTAATTGTATACTAAGTATAAGATTTAATAAGTGTGACAGGCCAGAGCCCAGACACCAACTTTCTATAATATCTGGTTTGTTCAATCAGCATGGCCCACATACATGATATACGACCCTAAATGTGCTTGCCATGGGCTGGAATGATGGGCTCTTAAATGAAGCTCGAGCCCAGCCTAGTTATTAAACGGGCTTAGATTTTTAGCCAGCTGGGCTCAACCATCAAGACTAATATTCCAGCCCAAGCCAGGCCCATTGCCGATGAGGCCTGAAACCTTGAGAGGCCAGCCCAGCCCATTGCCAGTCTTTTGTGGTCCAATGCTAGTTAAAATACTGTTGTGCCTTCCTAAACATTTGGATACCACCCACCTTATAACATAAGTTAATAAGTTACTTTAAAAAAAAAAAAAAAAAAAGTTAATTTCGTAAACACTATTTAAAAGTAACATATGTGATGAAAGTTGCTTATTCTCGTAAATTTTTTCATGCTTTTAAACTTCTAACTTTTATATTCACCAGTATGTTACCATTTGCATGATGTTGTTATGATCAATTAATGGGACCTAACCGAAAAGTGTTTTTGCCTTTATTATTAACTTTTAATGGCTCCTTTAATGTATGTACTAGGAAGATTATGAAGAAGCCGGCTACTCCCCAAATAGGGATATTATTGTTGATATATTAACTTTTATAAGAAATGTCGAGATGGATTAAAAGAAAAAACACATATGTAGTTCTAATGGCATCTACTAATACGATCAAAAGTATTGTTAAAATACTTCTAGAAGAATTTTGTATTGAAAACATGAAAAACATTGGGAAAACAACAAATATTTCTTGGTTATTAAGCCTTGCGGCATAAAAGAAATACGAAAGAAACATGTATGCAAATATTTTTAAGCATATCAAATGTGATCGACGCCCCACATGAGCAGCGGTGAGCATCAATGGTGGGAACAATGAACGGTGCACGTTAAATGTGGGGCCACACGATGGGCAGTCTACATCAAAGGTGAGCCCCACACTATAGATGACCCACACACCTTGGAGCCCACATAATGAGTTGTCCACATCAAAGGTATACCACTAATGATGAATGGCCCACATCCAAAGTGAGCCCTACATGATGGATGACTCACATTGAAGGTGGGACCCACATGATGGACCGTCCATATCAAAGGTGGGCTCCATATAAGGGGCGATGGATATTGAAGGTGAGCCCATATGATAGATAATAACTATAGACACCTCACCCAAGTTTGATAAACTGATTTGAACATGGTGAGACCCCTAAAATCTATCCTAAAGCCAAGCCCAAGCCTAAGCTCAATCTAAAGCCCAAACAAAGCCCAAGCTTATTTAGCTTTAGAACTACAATAAAGTCAAGAGGACTAAACCAGAGTGGAACCAAGACCTCACTTGGGATCCCGACCAAAACCTTGGCATGATGCACCACCCGCCACGTGGAATCTTGCCATATTTTATCGTGGGTTAAGTGAAGAGGGGAAAAAGCAAATCGTGCCTCAAGAGTCCCACTTGTGGTATATTGGCATCTCTAACCCTAGTTTTCTACAAAATTATGTTTCCTGCCATCCGATCCAACCAACCACAATGCATTATATGGCATACCCATGCCCTTAGTCAATCACAACCCTTAAAGCTTTCTTTAGCCCCTAAACTTTTCAAAAATCACCAAAATGCCACCCCTAACACCTATAAAATACCTCATCCTACTTCACATCTTCCATCACTCACCATTACTAAGAAGCCTTAAGAGGAGAAAATGAGAGGAAGAGTGGGTCTAACTCATCCATCTACTAAGGAGAGAAGAAGAGTGTACGAGAGGAAACTTTCTAGCTTAGGTCAGGCCAGCCAAGCCCATATCCCAACCACTTGAGTAACTAGAAACGTCAATTCAGCCCACTCCAATCAATCCTTACAACAACTCATTCACCCACTTGTTTGATCTTAATTAGCCCCATTCATATTTGCATCAACATTATGCATCATCATCTCCACTCTCATCCACATTGCTCATCTAGTCGACCGGGTTTTTCTCCACGACCGGCCCCTGTGTATGCTGGACTTCGGTCGTGCGTGGCTCGAACCTACGGGATCTCCCACGACCGGTCGGAATACTAGATCCCGCCGATCAAAACTCCTCGAATTGACCCATTATCGGTGTGGATCTTCTCAACCGCACCTTGTCCAAGTGGGTGAGCCCGCGCAGAAATCTTTTGCTCTTGGTCCATCCCTTAAAGTAAACTCTTCATGTCTGGTGTAAAATGTATCGGCCTGGTTCACGACCTCGGCTCCCCCGCAAACGTGAACATAAACCCCGAAGCACTCACGCCAAGATCCCAGAAGCCCTACAACACGGAGTTTAGGAGAAGGAGAAAATGAGCCCTTGTTAGATTGCAAGGGATCGCATATGCTATGTCCGGGCGTGTACAAAGCATCATCAACTTTCTACGGTGTGGCCGACGCGCAGGTATCTTCTCGCAACCTCTCGCCTTCGTCTTGGGACACCGGTCGTCAATCTAAGTAGTGTAGAAGGCTTCTAGGACTTTCTCAATATACAGCGCTCTTGTGACGCCTAAAGCTTCCTGCGCCGCTCTTCATCACGGGTTATCTCCATTCCTAGGATCTGCGCAAAGACTTGCCCATTGTTTCAGATGTCTTTTCCCAGATGAGCATGTCATCAACGTATAATTTCTCCGATTGCAGTGAACACACGTCCGTCTGTCATACCCATGCCAGTAACATGAACGAATCGAACTTCTTGAACCATTGCCGGTCTAGTGAGCTTATTTCAAGCTCTTCCTCAAAACACACATATGCGTTTTACTTCGAACCCTCTGGTTGGTGCATGTAGATCTCTTCTTCCGAGTCACCATGGAGAAAGGCGCGTTTTAACATCTAAGTGCATCTCCATCCATGCTAGAACATGTCTCCAGTATGGATGTCATCTTCACCACCGGTGAGAATATCTCCTCGAAGTCTATGCCTTTCCTCCGACCAAACCCTTTCACCACAAGTCCGGGTCATCCGTGACACAATCTTCTTTCATTGTTGCTCGAGCTTTCTTGCCCTTAGGCGGTTTCACCATATCATAGGTGTGGTTCTTATGCTATCTCCTCTCGCATAGCTTTCAACCACTCTCCTTATGCTCGTCGGCCATCGAGATAATCTTCATCCGCCTCCCCCATCGGTTAGCATAATGTACTGCAGGGTGGTGAGTACCTCTTGACGGCCGTGTCCCTGTGATGACCTCCTCACCCGTGGCTCAACTGGTGGATCAAGTGGGGGCCGCATCTTCCGATGTCCTGCACCTCCGACTCCCCGTCATCGGCATAATCGGATCCATGCCTCTAGCTCACCCGAATGTTCTTCTCTGAGTCTTCGATACACCGAAAACCACATCTCTTGAGGGGATCCCATAACTGTAGATATCATAAGAACACACACCGCCGATCTTCATCGAGCTTGACCTCTGTCCTTTGGTACGAACGGATGCCCCATAGAGATGACCGTATGATGGATCCCGCTACACCTTCTCGTGTACTTCTCCATTCAACGGGGCCGATGAGACACATTTATCAAATACACCGGCAAAATTGCTTCTCCCTAAACGTCTTGGGCAACTTCGCATGGGATAACATGCATCCGATTCTCTCAACAATGGTGCGATTCATTCGCTCGACTACTTATGAACCGGGCTCATGCCGTATACCAATGGACTTGGGTGTGAAAGTCGCTTGTTTCACCCATTGGGTTCGGATGCACTTCAATGATCTACTTGTCTCTCTCGACCATAGCATGAAACAACTTAAACACACCAAAGACCTCGTCCTCAAAGCATAAACCCAAACCCTGATGATCATCTATAAAAGTAACAAAATACAATGCCCCACCCAAGGTTTTTATCCTCATAGGACCACAAACATCGATAAACCAAATCTAATGCATGCACTTTATTAACATGAGAAGTTTTAATGAATGAAACTCTATGTATAAACAATCAAGACAGGTTTTGAGAGGCATACCATCACACGTACGGAAGGAGTTGCTTCCTCGCTAGTACTTTTCACTCATGTGGCCTAGACGCCGTGCCACATGTCAATAGCCGAATCTTCTCACGTGCAACCCACCCTTGCACATACCGACACTTGCCTTGTACAGGTGCAACACTTCTTTCCTTTAGCCACGATCAACGAACCCTCATGAGCTTCCATCGCCCATCGAAGAAACCGCTTTCATAGCCATCATCATCCACCTTCCTGGCATATCAAGTTGAGGCGAAGGTCGGGATATGCCTCACATCCCCGAGAACCAATGTGCAACATCGGTCTTCACACAAATATCACCGACTCCCACGATCTTTGATACGCCGATTTTCCATCTTCACAGTCCCATAGTCGGACTTGTAGCTTGTGAAGGAGTCCCCGTGTGGAGTTGCATGAAAGAAGCTCCCGAGTCTATCACCCAATGCCCCGACTCGTGGCCGTGAGACATACATCGTGGTTGAAAGAATAACTACCATGTCGCCATTTGAAGCGACCGCAGGGAATCAGATTCTTCTTCCTTCCCTTTTACTTTCTTGTCGTTTTCTTTACCACGACATTCATGCTTGTAGTGGCCCTTCTTGCCACAATTCCAAGATTCAACCTCTTTCTGTTACTCGACTTGCCTCTTGATTTATCTCGGCCTGCCCTTCCCCGTTCTTTTTCTCTCCCCGTTCCCGTGTCACAAGAGCCTCTTGTGGTGTAGACTTCGAGACTTCTCCTTGTCTCCTCATTGAAGAGACAACTGGTTACTGCCATGGATATCTTTCCGTCCGGGCGGAGTTACTTAGAGACACCACCAATGTCTCCCAACCGTCGTAATGAACTAAGCGTAAAGCCTTTCATCATCCAGACTATCTTCATTGAGTTGGTTCACTATATTGCTTGACCTCATTCATATGCTCGGCCACGAACCACCATCCTTGAACTTGAGATTTACAAGTCGCCTTATCGAAATATCTTATTACCTACTGCTTCCTCTCATACGTAATTTTAGACATAGGCTTTCTACCGAGGTTTCTCAGAGACACATGGTGAAACACGGAATCATCCAACCATTGTCTAATAAATCCCACCGCCTTTCGGTCCATCTTCTTCCAATTCATCATCATCATATCCTTGGATTTTGGCCGATATGCCCGAGATTGGAGAATATAGGTCCTTGCAATAAAGCAAGTCCTCCATCTTAGCCTTCCATATGGTCCGTTAGAACCATTGAGGCCGATCATCCTTGAGCCACCTTCCATAATTCAAACCGATCCTATCCGTTCAATGAACCTGCTCTCGATACCACTTTGTTGGGCCTTGCACAAAACCTTGGATCTAGCCCTCCTCCGAACAAACTAGAATTATGGATAAAGCAATGAAATAAATCAAAGCATCAATCACACACCACACAAGAGATTTTTACGTGGAAAACCCTCAAAGAGGTAAAAACCACGGGACCTCGTCCGACAACAATCCACTATGAAGTAGAACGTTACAATCTTCTTCACTCACGCAGAGTGGATAAACAATAAGAGAAATAGAGAAAACGGAGAGATCTAACCGACACGAGGACATAGAAGCGCCGAGATGTAGATTGCAAAGTAGAGAACCTCCACGAGCGAACCTCCCTTCTATAAGCTTCTCTCTCTTCTTCTCCCTCTCTCTCTCACCTTTGATAATACCTAAACCCTTTAGCAAATCCCTTGCAAAGCTTTAGAAACCCTCTTGCTATTTTTGTGATCACTAGAAAAACCCTGATCAAATTGCGGTTTCGCGCAAAATCGCGGAACAATGCTGCGTAACCTACGATAGTCTCGGCTCTCCTACGGGGTCGTGAGACACTACGACCGGGTCGTAGCTCTCCACGACCGCCTAGCTACGAAAAACAAGACGAACTCGCCGACTTCGAGTCGTGCCAGGGCTCGAACCTACGACCGGTCGAGCACCTCCCACGACCGGTCGAACACCTCCCACAACCGGTCGAAGACGGGGAAAAAAACCCCATCAGAAACTTTCTAGCTTAGGTCAGGCCAGCCAAGCCCATATCCCAACCACTTGAGTAACTAGAAACGTCAATTCAGCCCACTCCAATCAATCCTTACAACAACTCATTCACCCACTTGTTTGATCTTAATTAGCCCCATTCATATTTGCATCAACATTATGCATCATCATCTCCACTCTCATCCACATTGCTCATCTAGTCAGTTTGAGTGTATGCTCGGTGGCTTGCCGGAATACTAGATCCTGCCGATCAAAAACTCGAATTGACAGGATCTTCAACCGCTTGTCCAAGTGGGTGAGCCCGCGCAGAGAAATCTTTCTTGGTCCATCCCTTAAAGTAAGTGTTGGTGTAAAAATCTGGTTCACCCTCGCTGAGCTCCAAGCACTCACGCCAAGCCCTGTAAGCCTACATAGGAGAAGGAGAAAAAAGACCCTTGTTAGAGCAAGGGATCCTCTGATGTCAAAGTCAGGCCAGGAATCTGGGTCTAAGTAGTGTAGGTAGGTTTCAGGTGAGAGATTTTGCGTACCCATTCCTGTAGACATGTCTCCAATTTATACTTTCTAATTGAAGTGAACGTGTCCGTCATTCTCGACACAATTTCTACCATTAAGCGAGAACAACACATGCGCTAATGATGGCAATTACCCTGAGATAGTGCATTGGATGTTGCTCCATACATGCGTTACTGGAGTTGATCCTTGAGGGTGATTGTAGGTATCATCTTCATCCGAGCCGACCCCATAGTCTGGGTCCTACCTATGACAAAGATCAGGAGCCCATATCCGATGGTCGGAAATGGATGGAGTGTATAATGGCTTCTTCTGGATTCCATGCTAATGTGAAAGCTCTACAAAACAACTTGAAAGCGGGATATTGATCGTTTGTACATAGTCAGAGTAGCAGAGCTAATACTGGACTGCAGGTCAGCTTGTCTTACTCTGCCATCCCCCTTGTCTCGCGTGGCCGCTCAACTGGCCAGCCGAACTTACTTCAATTGGGGTCGGCTCAAATTCTCCCATAATAGAAGCCCCCTACTCTTTGAGTTTGAGCTCGGACTCAGGGAGTAAATCCAGGAGAGATGATCTGTCACGCCCCTCACAATGATGAGTTGGCAAAATCGGAGCATATAATCGTAATCATGATTCTCTATTATTGAGACGTCATACTAGGGTGGTAACTTTTTTATTACGAGCTTGTGGATGGCAAACACGTGGCAACGGTTAAGGACTCGAATCTTGGGATGAGCGAGGCATTGCCGCGTGGACTTCGAAAGGTGAAAAGATCTTTGCACATTGATTTCCATTTAATGTGAGCAGTGCGTGGCTCGGTAGATGTAAACCCGAACTAATGGTGTACTGCCACGTACATCGTAGGGTTCAACTCTGCGGTGCTCCAGCTTCGACAACTGTCTATCATGATTGCAGATGAACGACTGCAGCTATAAAAACTGGTTTCCCCCTCATTTGAATTCTCCTCTCTATTTCTCTTGGAAGGCGCTTACTATAAACAGTTCCCCGGAGCAAGTGATTTCCAGTGAGTCCTTCTCTCTTTCCAGCTCCTTTTTTATTTTTAATCTTTACCTTTTGCTTTCCCGTTCAATCTATGATGTCGAATGGGTCGGGTGAAGTTCGAGAAGTCTATGCGTTCGAGGGTAAATTCGAGCCAAAAAGCATAAACTCCAAGCGCAAGGCTTCGAAAGGCCCACTGGAAGCGATACCCCTTTAACCTCGTGCTAGAAAAGATAAGGGCACTAAAGCCAGTGCTTGCTCTAAGGGAACAAAGAGAATACCTTGATATCCGATGGAAAGGGCGATTACTGGACCATCAGGTGGCCGACCTGCTGAGCTTGTCCCCGGGGGCTCGGTCCTGGTGGAATCCCAGATGGCCGAGATCCTAACTAATTTTTAGATTTCGAGCTAGGTGCATATCGTGCTCCAGCCCCTTTTGATGCCCCGGGGGACCCAGCTAAAGGTGATGTAGCGATCTTCATCTGCGCCCTCCAATTTGGTCTTCAATTCCCGATTCACCCATTCGTGCGCGTCATGATCGCACATCTAAAGTTGGCTCCGAGCCAGCTCGTCCCCAATGCTTGGAGGATGTTGATAGTCACCTACCTAATCTAGCGTCAGCTCAAAAACTAAGAGCTGACGCCTAACGAGTTCATGGCCATCTACCAAGCTAAGCACAACCGCTTTGAGCCATGTTGATATTATTTCTCTATGAGGACTCATTAAGGCCCCAACCTCGTCACTATGCTCCCCACTTCCAACAAAGATTGGAAGAACAAGTCGTTTTGGGCCTCGGGAGAGTGGGAGGTGCCCGCGGCCGAGCTCATTTGTCTGCGGGTTAGAGTGCCCACCAAATTCTCTACTCCAAGTCAGATTTCTAAAGATGTTTGTTTTGCCATTGATTTTTAGCTTGTGTTATTCTCGCCGATCTTTGCTATTCTTTGGTAGTGTACCTGAAGGGTCCTCCCGAGCTCTCTCCCCTTCTCCGAACTCGGGTTGTCAGGATGAGACTGCTTAACGCCGAGCAACGCATCTGGCACCGTGTCATCAACCTGAACGACCTTCATCAGTCCGGGCTTTGTAGTTTTAAACCCTTCCCTTTCGCTGTAGGTCAATATTTATATATTGTTCTGTTAGCCGAAGTTCTTGATAGAGTCATTCCCTTAAGCTGAGCTATTTTGCACAGGTATGGCCGAGGCGTTGGGGTCCAGGAAGAGGAAGCCTCCCCCTCTCCAAGAGATGCTGCACTTCGAACCCCGAGTGAAGGTCACCGCTCGGAGGAAGGAGACTCCCCGGGTCAAGGCTAGTCCCACCGCCACCTCTGAGGCCAGGCCCATCGCCACTCCCGCCCTTGCCCCCAAATTACCCCCTACTGCCTCTCCACCCCCGCCCGGGGTGGAAAGGGAGGCAGTCGGGGAAGCTGCTATTGTCATCCCCTCCTCTTCCAAGCCTAGGAGGGAGGCTCTGGCGGGTAACGAGAACATCGTACTCACACCCGCCGATGTTGACTACCTGGTCGGGAGAACACATACTCTGCCTAAGGATGGGGGTGTGTCAATGACCGAGCCTCAGGCCTCGGTTGCCAGTGGCATCGGTGAGGCCACGGAATCTGCTCCCCTCCCTGAGGCTGGGGAGTTCCCCCTGGTTATTATATGTCCCAGTTGGTCAGTTGGGCGGCGAAGCATGCTACTGAGGTGGAGGTTGCCGAGCTCTTCATACACTGCCATGAATCCTTCATCATATTGCCTCAGTTTGCTATAATGTAACCTCCCTCCCTTAGTCGATTTTCCTTAGTCGATTTTACCTCTCCTTGATCTCGACATGTTTTTCACTTCTTCTTTTGTACAAGCATTGCCCATGTTCCTGTCGACCCGGGAGAAGCTACGGGAGATAAGCAGAAGGACGAGGAGATCGAGGCTCTTCGGGGAGAGGTAGAAGCCCTCTGAAGCGAGAAGGTCGAGGCAGATTCGCTCATAAAGGCTGTGACCAAGGAGTGAGAGGAGCTCAAGGGCCTGGTGGCTGAGGGTCAAGTGAAGGAGCTGGTGTTCCAAGGGGAGGTCAACGAGCTCCAGTCTCATCTGGGCTCCGTTGATTCTAAGCTAGCGAAGGTGAAAACCTACCTTAGCTCGGTGTAGGATGACAATGCTCTGCTGGCGGGTGAGTCGGGGTAGGCAAGGCTTGACGTTGTCGCCGATGCAGAGGCAGCCGTTGAGAAGGCTCTTGCTGCTCAATGCCCTGAGTTCGAGGCATCGACTGCCTCGATGGCCGCTACCGTTGTCGAGGAATTCAAGACGGCTGAGAAGGTTTACTACTGCGGCTATAACACCGTGTAGAAGATATCAAAGAGCTTTACCCAGATCTTAACCTCGACGCCCTAAACATTGAAGATACTACCCCAGCCAACCAGCTCCCTAGTGGTGATCCCCCTTAAGCTGGATGAACCACATTTTACCTTATTTCTTTTTATTTTTATTAATTGGATATTATTGCGCTTCGGTTCCATTTTGAATATGATACTTGTAGATTCTTGGTTGACACATTTGTTGTTGATTATGTGGGTTATGCTTATAGGGTCTGTCGAATGACGAGCCGACCTCTTCTTTAAGAGTTAGCTTGTCGAAGGGCTCCATCTCTACACATGAGAAATGGTCCGTCGTAACATACCTAGGTGACGAGGCCATCACTTCTTTAAGTGATTAGCTCGTCCACGGGACCTTTGTCCATATTCGGGATCCCATGTAGGTTATATAGATGTGTAGAAAGATGCATCTTTTATTTGAGATGTGGATTCACCATAAATAGGGCTGACCCTTACATTGTTTTCCTAAAGAATAATAGATATTCAAGTGCTCAGCATTCCATAGGTGCGGTAGTGGGCGCCCTTCCAGGTCTTTGAGACGATAGGAGTCGAGTCTAGTCGAGGTGACTACTCCAGGTTCTGCAATGTTTTGGAACACGCGGCGAAGGACGAGGTCTCCCCTTCGGAATCGCGTCGTCTTAACCCTAGAGTTGTAGAAACGGGCGACTTGTTGATGCCTAGCCATGATCCGTAACTCAACTGTATTCCTCAACTTCGTAAGTAAGTCGAGGCCCGTTGTCATCTGTTCGGTGTTCTCTCCGTCTTGATAAGATCGCACTCGAGCAATGGGGAGTCCTATCTCGATGGGGACAACCGCCTTGGCGCTGTAAGTGAGGGAGAACGGGGTTTCCCCAGTTGTTGACCGGGCTGTAGTTCGGTATGTCCACAACACAAATAGGAGCTCCTCGGCCCAGGTGCCTTTTGCTTTTTCGAGCTTGGTCTTGAGATGACTCTTTATGATCTTGTTAACTGCTTCCACTTGGCCGTTAGATTGAGGATGCCGATGCGATGAGTATGCGTTTCTGATGCCGAGCCCTTGACACATGCCCTTGAACCTATCATTGTCGAACTATTTTCCATTATCTGACATAATGGTGTAAGGAATGCCGAACCGGCAGACGATATTCTTCTAGACGAAGTCTATCACTTTCTACTCGGTGATCCTGGCAACAGGCTCGGCTTCAACCTACTTGGTGAAGTAATCAATAGCCACAATTGCATACTTGGTCTGTCCTTTACCCTGGGGCAGTGGTTTGATGATATCAATCCCCCATTGGGCAAATGGCCACGACCCACTCATGGGAGTCAGTTCCTCTGTCGATTGCCTCAGGACGGCTGCGAGCCTTTGGCATTTGTCACATTTCTGGGCAAAGCCTCTGGAGTCTTCTCGAATTGTCGGCCAGAAGTACCCTTGGTGGATAATCTTCTGGGCTAGAGCTCGACCACCAGAGTGATTCCTGTAGATCCCTTCATGGGTCTCTCGGATTACGTACTCTACCTCGTCTAGTCGGAGATACCTCAGATATGGCAACGAAAAACCTTTCTTGTACAATGTATCTCTTATGATTGCATATTATGCTGTTCTGAGCCTTAGACGTCAAGCCTCCAGCTTATCCTCAGGGGTCTTGCCATCCTTGAGGGATTCAATTATAGGATCCATCCAGCTTGTGGTTGTCTGCATAGGGTGAACAATTCCTTGGTCGAGGCGATTCATGCTTGGCTCATTGAGGAATTCCATAGGGACAATCCTCAAAATGTTCCCTTCGATCACCGAGGCCAACTTTGCGAGAGCGTTGGCCCAAGAATTCTCGACCCTCAGTATTTAACTGATGTCGTACCCCCGGAACTTGCTCATGAGTTTCAATGCCTCGCCCAAATAGGTTATCATTTTGGCTTCCTTAGCTTCATATTCTACTGATACTTGGTTCACGACAAGCTGTGAGTCGCACCGGACCTTGAGGAATCGAACTCCCAAAGCAATTGTTAACTTGAGTTCAGCTAACAAGGCCTCGTACTCTGCTTCATTATTTGAGGCTCAGAAACCGAGCCTTATGGCATATTAAACAGTTGTCAAGTCAGGCGCGACTAGGACAACTCCTGTCCCCCTCATTTTGAGTTAGACGATCCGTCTTCGAACGGGGTCCAGTTGTCCGATGTATCCATCTCCGGTTCGGTATCCTCGACATGCGGAGAAACTTGGAGGATTATGAGGTTCACTGCTGAACTGGAGGGCGTAGCTGAATCGGATGTTTCGGCTTCATTATTTTGAGCAGTGAACTCCGCTATGAAATCGGCCACCGCTTGACCCTTGATAGTAGTCCTCGGTCGATATTTGATATCAAATTCACCGAGCTCTCTAGCCTACTTGGTCAGGCGCCCAGATACTTCAGGTTTCTGGAGTACCTGTCGAAGTGGTTGATAAGTGAGGACGATTATCGAGTGTGCCTGGAAGTATGGACATAGTCGTCGTGTAGACAAGACCAGAGCCAGGGCGAACTTCTTCATGCCTGGATATCTTATCTCTGCCGGGACCAACTCTTTGTTGACATAATATACAATGTGTTGTTTCCCTTCAGATTCTCTGATGAGGGCCGAGCTTACAGCCAAGGCTGAGATTGCCAAGTAAAGGAACAGTGGTTCCCCTTTCTTCGGCTTAGACAGCAACGGGGGTGACCCTAGGTATTACTTCAACTGCTGGAACGCCTGCTCACAGTCCGAGGTTCATTCTGCCTTCTTATTAACCTTTAGCTGCTGAAAGAAGGTGAGGCACTTGTCTGTTGCTCTAGAGACGAACTGGTTGAGTGCAGCAACTCTTCTAGTGAGGCACTGGGTCTCCTTCATTGTCTAAGGTGAGCTCATGTCAAGGAGGACCTTGATCTTATCTGTATTTGCCTCAATGGCTCTTTAGCTAACATGAAAATTGAGGAATTTACCTGAGCCGACACCAAACACACATTTGGTCCAGTTTAACCTCATTTGATACTTCCATAGGATAGAGAAAGTTTCTCCGAGGTCTGATATGTGGTTGGCTACTCTGATGTTTTTCACTAGCATGTCGTCGACGTAGACCTCCATGGTTCGGCCGATCTGACGAGCAAACATCTTGTTTACTAGTCTCTGATATGTGGCCCCAACATTCTTCAAGCCGAAGGGTATGACTTAATAATTTTAGAGCCCTTTATCTATGATAAACACCATCTTCTACTTATCCGAGGGTGCGTTGCTATCTGATTATAGCCAAAGTATGCATCCATGAACATAAGGAGCTCGTGTGCCTGTACTCTCGACCAACTGGTCAATCCTAGGGAGGGAAAAGATGTCGTTGGGACAGGTTTGTTCAGGTCCGAGTAGTTGACATAAACCCGCCATTTTCCGTTGGCCTTCTTGATGAGCACAATGTTTGCAATCCAGTCCGGGTAATGGATTTCCTCGATAAAACTTGCATCGAGCAATTTGGTGACCTCCTCAACGATTGCTGAGTGCCTCTCGGGCTCAAAGGCTCTTCTTTTTCACTTGACCGGTCTATGCTCCGAGTCCACGTTTAGCCTGTGAATTATTATTCCGGGAGCAATGCCCGACATATCCTGGTGGGACTATGTGAAAACATCCCTGTGCTAGCGTAGAAACTCCAACATCTATGCTCATTGATCGGCGGTTAACGATGATCCGAGCTTGACCGTTCTAGTCAAGTCGGCGTCGTCGAGTGGAATGGTCAGGAGGTTCTCCATAGGGGAGCTCCCCTCCGAGGTCTAGGGTCGAGCGCATCGACTATAAGGGCTTGTTTCGCCAAGCCCTTTCTAACTGCTAGAGAGTAACAACGTCGAGCCTCCCATTGATCTCCTCGGAGGTCGCCGATCCCTCCAACATCGGGAAACTTCATCATCAGATGGTATGTAGATACAATTGCCCTCATGGAATTAAGTGATGGTCGTCCGAGGATGACGTTGTATGTCAATGGGGTGTTCACTACTAGGAAGTCTACCAACAAGGTGGCTTGGTTTTGCCCCCCTCCTGCCGTGACTGGGAGAGAGATTGCCCCTTCTGAGATGACTTTATCGCTCGCAATGCTGTGCAACGGGGTCTGAACAGGTTAGAGGCGCGACATGTCAATACCCATATTGTCGAACGCTTCAGAATACAAGATGTTGGTCGAGCTTCCCGTGTCGACCAAGATGCGGTATACCTTCCGATTGACTATCGTCATGGTTACCACCAGAGCATGGTTAAGAGGGTGCTAAATTCCACGTGTGTCGTCCTCTGTAAATGTCAGGCTGCACTAACTCATACGAGGTTCCTTGCTGGGCCTATCGGCTAAGTGGATGTAGTGCTCGGGATCAGTACTCCTAGCATGAGCCTTTTGGGCTTGGTTTGAGTCCCCACCTCCTGATAGTCTCCCACTTATTGTTCGAATCTCGATGCCCTCGTCCGCTGCTTTACTCGACAACTCATCCTTCCGAGCTTATTTTTCTTCCTTTATGTACTGACGCAAGTGTCCCTTACAAATGAGAGTCTCGATCTCTTCTTTCATGCCAACGCGATCATTGGTGTTGTGCCCATGGTTACAGTGAAAGCGACGGTATTTGTGCTTGTCTCACTGACCTGCATCTGCTTTCATGCAGCTCGGCCACATCAGCAGTTTCTTGTCTCGGATCTCCAAAAGGATCTGCTCCAGAGATGTATTAAGAGGGGTGTATAAGCTGAATCGGCTTTCAGGCTTTCTACTCGGCCTTTGGGTGTGGGATCCATCCTCGTCTGACCTCTTTCTACTCGTGCTCGGCTAGAAAGGGGCATCTTTGGTTTTTTGTCTCGGGAAGAGTTTTCCGCATGTTGAGCCCCCTTCCGAGAGATGAAGAAGTCCTCAGCATTTAAGTATTTTTGGGCTCGATTCATGAATTCTCCCAACGTGGTAGGAGGGTTTTTCCCTAATGAAAATAAGAACTTCCCCTCCTTGAGCCCAGAGATTATAGCGGCCAAAGCCATCTTATCGGAGTAATCGTCGACCTGCATCGCATCCCCATTGAATTGGAGGATGTAGTCCTTTAATGCCTCCCCATATTTCTGCTTGATGGTGAGTAAATGTGTGGAGGGTTTCCTGCGCTACTTTCCTATGATGAACTGTGTGAGGAACGCTTTACTGAGCTTGGCAAATGAGCCAATTGACTTTGGCTTTAATTGTCGAACTAGTCTCGTGCATCTCTAGTAAGCGTTATCGAAAATGCTTGGCACATGATTGGTCCAGAAGCAGACTAAAGCTCCATCCACGAACGATAGGACTTCATGTGCTCGGTAGATCCCCAAAACCCGAGTAGGGCATAACGGGAGGCATTTGGAACTCGGAGGCATCACCACACTCATTATCTCGCTGGTGAACGGGGGTTCGGTCTCCTCCATCATCGCTTTTATAGTGGTCGGGGCCTGACTTTGGTACATCCAACGCATCGTGTCGATCTGCCCTCGTAGTTCTTTGAGCCGAGTCTCCCAGGGATCTCTATTCTTGGCCATTGCCTCCCAAGCATGATCAAGCTCAGGAGTCCTTTCGCACCTCCTCCGTTTCAATTCATGGAGGAGATCGATCGGACTCAATGCCGAGGTCTTAGAGACATGCGTTGGGATCCGAACAAATGCGCCTCACGAGATGTCTCGGGACACTGCAGGGGCTGGATGTGCTGCAACCGTCGGAGCATTTACCTCCTGATCAAGAGGTGAAAGTTGTCTATTCATTTGCTGTTTCATCTGGCTGACCTCATTGACCAACATTTCCATTTGGTTCTGTAATGTTTGGTATTTGCTTCCTTGATTCCTAGATCGCTAAGTAGGTTCTGTAGGTGTAGACTCTATCTGTAATCCAGAAGTCAAATTTCGTGCCCTGGATGGCTCAGGCTTAACCGCAATGGTTGGTGTATGCATTTTCTTCTTCCCTTTTTCCATCTCTCCCTGGCAAAGTAGGAGTGGTTTTTATTCGAATTCCCACAGACGGCGCCAAAATGTTGATGCAAAAATCTAGTTCACCCTCGCTGAGCTCCAAACACTTGCATCGAGCCTTGTAAGCCTGCGCAGGAGAAGGACAGAGGAGACCCTGGCTAAAGCAGGGGACCCTCCGATGCCAAAGTTAGACTAGGAATCCGGGTCTAAGTAGTGTAGGTAGGTTTCAGTGAGAGATTTTATGTACCTGTTCTTGTAGACATGTCTCTCATTTATACCTTCTGATTGAAGTGAACGTGTCTGTCATTCTCGGCACGATTTCTGCCATTAAGCGAGAATAATGCATGCGCTGATGCTGGTAGTTACCCTGAGATCGTGCGCTAGATGTTGCTCCATACGTGCATTATTGGAATTAATCCTTGAGCGTGTTGTAGGTCTCATCTTTGTCCGAGCCAACCCCATAGTCTGGGTCCTGTCTATGACAGTCTGAGCCCATAAGCAGGTCGGGCCTGGCCGCTCGTCGACGAGGGTCTGGTCGGAGCCAAGGGATGGAGTGTATGATGGTATCTTCCGGGTTCTAGGCTGATGTGAAAGCTCAACAAAAGAACTTGGAAGTGGGATACCGATCGTCTGTACTTAGAGTAGCAAAGCTAATATTGGATTGCGGGTCGTCTTGTCTTGCTCTATCATCCCCCCTGTCTCGACGTGGCCGCTCAACTGGCTGAGCCAAGCTTACTTCAATTGGGGTCGGCTCAAATTCTCCCATAACTGTAAGCATCACATTGCCACACTACATTACACACTATATTGTATTATTTATGTGCAAGAACTAATTCTCATTTTGTATTTCATCGTGTCTTGTGAAATAGAGACAGTATGTTCATACAAGCAAAAGAAGGTGCCTAACACCATCATCTTTTTCACCATGATCCCTTACCTAGAATTCTAGGTTATTAATGTAGAACGTGTCATAGATACGTTCCTAGCATGGTTGGGCCAAAAGACGATGGACTGTAAATTGACCATAACTTTTGATCCGAGTATCGTTACGGGGCGCACAACCTGTCAATCTTTACTGAAACGGGCCATCTAAGGTAAAACGACCCATAAAGTGGGTTGCATCTAACCGTTTCGTCAGAAAACGCGCGCTTTCAGCTCAAAAATGAATTTTTAGGAAAATTTTACTATTTTTAGTAATTCCGATTTTTAATTTTAATTTTTTCTATTTTTAGAGTTTTAGATTTTCTTCCCTTTTAGAAATAACTTTTAATTATACTAGGACTCTTCTAGAGAAAGTTTATTTGAAAATTTTATTTTTAGAAATTAAGCATTAGAAGAGTTTTATTAAAATTAGGATTTTTATTAGAGTTAGAATTTTGCTATTTTTGGTAATTACGAATTTTAGTTTATTTTTTTTCTTTATTAATGGTGTAAGGAGACACATTAGAGAATTATCAATTTCATTAATCAAATTCAAATTTATTAGAATTTATTTCTATTTTCTGCTTTCTTTCCTCGTGGATTTGAGAAGTCTCTGTGAGGAGTCCAGAGAAGTTCTGTGGATTCAGAATAGTTATCCTCTTGAGGAAGACGGTGCTCGACCTCACGTCTTCCCCTGCGTTAGTTTGGTATCAAAGCGAGGTTTCTCCTCGGATCGATGACTTCTAATGACGGGTCGGGCAGCAATCCCATGGGCGGTGCTCCAAGGAATTTACCTTTAACAGCGGCAGCTTTCAAAGCAGCGCAACGAGAGAATCGGCCAGCCATACAAGGGCTGTAAGCTTCCATCGACCGCATAGCGGATCTCTTGGCAGAAAGCCTAGGGCAGCTCTGTGTTCATGGTGGTGATCCACCACCAGCAATTGCTGGAATTCGTAATTATACTGATCGTAGGGCGATGCTATCAATGAATCACAGGATGGTTCAAGAATTCAAGATGAAAGTCGATCTTCCTAGTTTTAATGGCCAACTCTACTTCAAGGACTTCCTCGATTGGTTGCTTGAAGTCGAACGTTTCTTCGACTACATGAACATCATAGAAGAAAAGAAAATTAAACTCGTGGCATACAAGTTGACGGGCAGAGCTTCAGATTAGTGGGAACAATTTCAAGTCGAGCGGGCGAGATAGATGAAGCGCCAATCCGTACGTGGTCGTGGATGAAGAAGTTATTGTGTATGCGATTCCTCCATCGAGATTACGATCAGGTATTATTCCAACAAAATCAAAATTATTATCAGGATAGTTGATCAGTAAAAGGTTATGCAGAAAAATCCTATTATTGGTCCGTGAGAAACGCCTTCATCAAAACGGAGTTGCAACAGACCATAGGATTGATCAGTGGCGAACATGTGACCTCTATAGGAATGGAGAACCAACCTAAACTTCTAAAGTGGAGGGACAATATCTCATCACTGAACAGGCCTTTGTTAAACAATCTGAGGAAACGGGAAATATATATCCATTAGTTGAAAAGAAAAAATATGTGAAGCCTGTGAATATCCTAGAGGATTTGGAACCAGTATCACAAGAGTTCAAGAGGGTTGTGCTCGATGAACTCTCTAATAAATCACCCCCCATACGAGATATACAAAATCACATTGATCCTGTCTCAGGGACAAGTTCGCCTAATTGCCCACATTATCAGAAAAAATATGAGATCTTAAAGGCAGATGTGAATGAATTGATTGATATTAGTCAAGGAAAACATGAGTACATGTATTGTGTCAACCCAAGAGCTTAATGCCAAGTTACAAAAAAAAGGCTAATGAACATCGGGGTCGGAAGTTATCTCAAACTCATGTGCCAAGTCTCTTGCGTAACTCGAGGACGAGATTTTTTCAAGTGTAGGGGTCTAATGTAGAATGTGTCACAGATACGTTCATAGCATGGTTGGGCCAAAAGAAAATGGACTGTAAATTGACCATAACTTTTGATTCAGGTATCGTTACGGGGAGCACAACTTATCAATCTTTACTAAAATGGGACATCCGAGGTGAACCGACCTACGTAGTGGGTCGCATCTATCTGTTTCGTCAGAAAACACGCGCTTTCAGCTTAAAATGAATTTTTAGAAAAATTTACTATTTTTAGTAATTTCAATTTTTAATTTTAATTTTTTCTATTTTTAGAGTTTTAGATTTTCTTCCCTTTTAGAAATAACTTTTAATTATACTAGGACTCTTCTAGAGAAAGTTTATTTGAAATTTTTATTTTTAGAAATTAAGCATTAGAAGAGTTTTATTGGAATTAAGATTTTTATTAGAGTTAGAATTTTGCTATTTTTGGTAATTACGAATTTTAGTTTATTTTTTTCTTTATTAATGGTGTAAGGAGACACATTAGAGAATTATCAATTTCATTAATCAAATTTGAATTTATTAGAATTTATTTCTATTTTCTGCTTTCTTTCCTCGTGGATTTGAGAAGTCTCTGTGAGGAGTCCAAAGAAATTCCATGGATTCAGAATAGTTATCCTCTTGAGGAAGACGGTGCTCGACCTCACGTCTTCCCCTGCGTTAGTTTGGTATCAAAGCAAGGTTTCTCCTCAGATCGATGGCTTCTAACGACGGGTCGGGCAATATTCTCATGGGCGGTGCTCCAGGGAATTTACCTTTAACAACGACAGCTTTCAAAGCAGCGCAACGAGAGAATCGGCAAGCCATACAAGGGCTAGAAGCTTCCATCGACCGCATAGCGGATCTCTTAGCAGAAAGCCTAGGGCAGCTCCGTGTTCATGGTGGTGATCCACCACCAGCAATTGCTGGAATTCGTAATTATACTGATCGTAGGGCGATGCTATCAATGAATCACAGAATGGTTCAAGAATTCAAGATGAAAGTCGATCTTCCTAGTTTTAATGGCCAACTCTACTTCAAGGACTTCCTCGATTGGTTGCTTGAAGTTGAACGTTTCTTCGACTACATGAAAATCGTAGAAGAAAAGAAAATTAAACTCGTGGCATACAAGTTGACGGGCAGAACTTCAGATTAGTGGGAACAACTTCAAGTTGAGCGGGCGAGACAGATGAAGCGCCAATCCGTACGTGGTCGTGGATGAAGAAGTTATTGTGCATGCGATTCCTCCATCGAGATTATGATCAGGTATTATTCCAACAAAATCAAAATTATTATCAGGATAGTTGATCAGTAAAAGGTTATGCAGAAAAATCCTATTATTGGTCCGTGAGAAACGCCTTCATCAAAACGGAGTTGCAACAGACCATAGAATTGATCAGTGGCGAACACGTGACCTCTATAGGAATGGAGAACCAACCTAAACTTCTAAAGTGGAGGGACAATATCTCATCACTGAACAAGCCTTTGTTAAACAATCTAAGGAAACGGAAAATATATATCCATTAGTTGAAAAGAAAAAATATGTGAAGCCTGTGAATATCCTTTAGGATTTGGAACCAGTATCACAAGAGTTCAAGAAGGTTGTGCTCGATGAACTCTCTAATAAATTACCCCCCATACGAGATATACAAAATCACATTGATCCCGTCTCAGGGGCAAGTTCGCCTAATTGCCCACATTATCAGAAAAAATATGAGATCTTGAAGGCAGATGTGAATGAATTGATTGATATTAGTCAAGTCAAGGAAAACATGAGTACATGTATTGTGTCAACCCAAGAGCTTAATGCCAAGTTAAAAAAAAAGGCTAATGAACATCGGGGTCGGAAGTTATCTCAAACTCATGTGCCAAGTCTCTTGCGTAACTCGAGGATGAGTTTTTTTCAAGTGGAGGGGTCTGATGTAGAATGTGTCACAGATACGTTCATAGCATGGTTGGGCCAAAAGAAAATGGACTGTAAATTGACCATAACTTTTGATGTGGGTATCGTTACAGGGAGCACAACCTATCAATCTTTACTGAAATGGGACATCCGAGGTGAACCGACCTACGTAGTGGGTCGCATCTATCCGTTTCGTCAGAAAATACGCACTTTTAGTTTAAAACGAATTTTTAGGAAAATTTACTATTTTTAGTAATTTCAATTTTTAATTTTAATTTTTTCTATTTTTAGAGTTTTAGATTTTCTTCCCTTTTAGAAATAACTTTTAATTATACTAGGACTCTTCTAGAGAAAGTTTATTTGAAATTTTTATTTTTAGAAATTAAGCATTAGAAGAGTTTTATTAAAATTAAGATTTTTATTAGAGTTATAATTTTGCTATTTTTGGTTACGAATTTTAGTTTATTTTTTCTTTATTAATGGTGTAAGGAGACACATAAGAGAATTATCAATTTCATTAATCAAATTCGAATTTATTAGAATTTATTTCTATTTTCTGCTTTCTTTCCTCGTGGATTTAAGAAGTCTCTGTGAGGAGTCCAAAGAAGTTCCGTGGATTCAAAATAGTTATCCTCTTGAGGAAGACGGTGCTCGACCTCACGTCTTCCCCTGCGTTAGTTTGGTATCAAAGCGAGATTTCTCCTCGGATCGATGACTTCTAACGACGGGTCGGGCAACAATTCCATGGGCGGTGCTCCAAGGAATTTACCTTTAACAGCGGCAGCTTTCAAAGCAGCGCAACGAGAGAATCGGCCAGCCATACAAGGGCTGCAAGCTTCCATCGACCGCATAGCGGATCTCTTGGCAGAAAGCCTAGGGCAGCTCCGTGTTCATGGTGGTGATCCACCACCAGCAATTGCTGGAATTCGTAATTATACTGATCGTAGGGCGATGCTATCAATGAATCACAGGATGGTTCAAGAATTCAAGATGAAAGTCGATCTTCCTAGTTTTAATGGCCAACTCTACTTCAAGGACTTCCTCGATTGGTTGCTTGAAGTCGAACGTTTCTTCGACTACATGAAAATCGTAGAAGAAAAGAAAATTAAACTCGTGACATACAAGTTGGCGGGCAGAGCTTCAGATTGGTGGGAACAACTTCAAGTCGAGTGGGCGAGACAGATGAAGCGTCAATCCGTACGTGGTCGTGGATGAAGAAGTTATTGTGCATGCGATTCCTCCCTCGAGATTACGATTATGTATTATTCCAACAAAATCAAAATTATTATCAGGATAGTTGATCAGTAAAAGGTTATGCAGAAAAATCCTATTATTGGTCCGTGAGAAACGCCTTCATCAAAACAGAGTTGCAACAGACCATAGAATTGATCAGTGGCGAACACGTGACCTCTATAGGAATGGAGAACCAACCTAAACTTCTAAAGTGGAGGGACAATATCTCATCACTGAACAGGCCTTTGTTAAACAATCTAAGGAAACGGGAAATATATATCCATTAGTTGAAAAGAAAAAATATGTGAAGCCTGTGAATATCCTAGAGGATTTGAAACCAGTATCACAGGAGTTCAAGAGGGTTGTGCTCGATGAACTCTCTAATAAATTACCTCGCATACGAGATATACAAAATCACGTTGATCCCGTCTCAGGGGCAAGTTCGCCTAATTGCCCACATTATCAGAAAAAATATGAGATCTTGAAGGCAGATGTGAAGGAATTGATCGATATTAGTCAAGTCAAGGAAAACATGAGTACATGTATTGTGTCAACTCAAGAGCTTAATGCCAAGTTAAAAAAAAAGGCTAATGAACATCGGCGTCAGAAGTTATCTCAGACTCATGTGCCAAGTCTCTTGCGTAACTTGAGGACGAGTTTTTTTTCTAGTGGAGGGGTTTGATGTAGAATGTGTCACAGATACGTTCATAGCATGGTTGGGCCTAAAGAAGATGGACTGTAAATTGACCATAACTTTTGATCTGGGTATCGTTACGGGGCGCACAACCTATCAATCTTTACTGAAACGGGACATCCAAGGTGAACCGACCCACATTGTGGGTCGCATCTATCCGTTTCGTCAGAAAACGCGCGCTTTCAGCTTAAAACGAATTTTTAGGAAAATTTACTATTTTTAGTAATTTCAATTTTCAATTTTAATTTTTTCTAGTTTTAGAGTTTTAGATTTTCTTCCCTTTTAGAAATAACTTTTAATTATATTAGGACTCTTCTAGAGAAAGTTTATTTAAAATTTTTATTTTTAGAAATTAAGTATTAGAAGAGTTTTATTAGAATTAAGATTTTTATTAGAGTTAGCATTTTGCTATTTTTGGTAATTACGAATTTTAGTTTATTTTTTTCTTTATTAATGGTGTAAGGAGACACATTAGAGAATTATCAATTTCATTAATCAATTTCAAATTTATTAGAATTTATTTCTATTTTCTGCTTTATTTCCTCGTGGGTTCGAGAAGTCTCTATGAGGAGTCCAGAGAAGTTCTGTGGATTCGGAATAGTTATCCTCTTGTGGAAGACGGTGCTCAACCTCACGTCCTCCCTTGCGTCATGTTCATTCGTTTTGTGAGCTCATTTTAAGACATAAGACCAAAAAATAGTCAGATCCAGTACTTAAGTGGACCGAAAAGGTGAGAATTGAATATCAACGGTTGAATATTTGTAGCGTTATAGAAGTTTTGAATAAGTCTAATATTTGTGTTTTCAGATCATCCTAATAAGATTGATGTTATGAACAGTATGTATGGCATGTAATCATCACTATCGACACGGGGTGTTTTCAATGATAGAAATTTTATTACCCACATTTTCCTTTTGTTCGGCTAGGCTCACCTGTTTCTTTAATCTTGTTTACCTTTGATGTAAAATGAACTCACAAAACAGATACATGAGGTGGATTTTTCACAAATATGATATTAGGGCTTTTTTTGTATGTTGAATAAAATGGTATTGAATTGTATTAGATGGGCTTAACATTGTTATTGCACAATGATTGCATGTTCAGAGATACCATGGTATTTTAGCCATCCAATCTCATAATTAGGATAAAATTCTTATTAATAGAGAATACTAGGTTAAGTAAAATCCTGTTTGGTGGACCATGGAATTGTAATCAACAGATCAAATTCACAACGGATGTCGTTCACTTGTACAAATATATAACTAGAATATCACATGTAAATGGTGTATATAGATGGACGACATGAATAAATACACACATTAATGTGGGGCCCACATGTGTAGTGGATTTCAAAATCTACTGGAATCTTGTACAGGGGTAAATGCAATTCCACGGACCAAATGTAATTCCATCCCATCTAATCCCAACCTTTCTCATCATTCCTGAATGCTAGATGGAATTTGCAAACGATCAAATGCAATTCTATCCCACCTATTCCCGTCTAACACCCTCATCTGGGGGTGTTTGGCACATGGTATTAGATGGGATTCGGTGGGATATGGAATTGCATTTGGTCCCATGCCAATTCCACTCAATGTTTGGGAAGAATGGAAAAGCTTGGAATTAAATTAGATGGAATTGCACTGGGTCTCGTGCTAAATTCACTCGATGTTAGCAAGTTGTGTAGGTCCCACCATGATGTGTGGGTTATATCCACAGTGTTCACCTATTTTTCGAGATCATTTTAGAGCATGGGCCAAAAAATCAGGTAGATCTAAAGCTCAAGTGGACCCCACCATAGAAAGTAACGAGGATTGAATACCTACCGTTGAAGACTTCTTTGGGGCCACATAAGTTTTGGATCTACTCCCATGCCATAAAATGAGGTTACAAAACAGATGAACAGTTTGGATAAAACACATGTGTTATTCTCAATAGTTTCAAATGATGGTGGGTATATCCATTCAATGTACAACTGTATTACAAACATGCTGGTACCGAGTTAAGCTTATCATAGCATGGTACAATCTCTGCCAGATGTAATAATTAGGTTTTTTTTAAATCCCATCCCACCTAAGTCCTTCCCACTACCATGCGCCGAACACCCCCGAACGCCTGGATTCCAGCCAGGAACATCATGCCAAAGGCTCCCCCTCCCCCGACTACGGAAGCGAAATGGCTGCTGTACCACACGACACCGATCTGGCTGGGATATGTGTCACGCGAAGATGAGCGCTACTTTACTCGAGCTCTGAATAGTAGGAACGTTAAAAAAGAGATTATAGTTGCATGGCCCTACAATCAGGGCCGGCTCTAAGGGGTAGGCAGGTGAGGCAATCGCCTAAGGCCCCCTATTTATGAAGGCCTGTATCACAGGAACAGACTTTTAATACTCTAACAGCGTCTGGGAATCTTATACATATGCACTGAGAAATTGCAACCTTTGAATATTTTTAAATTAAATTAAACAGGTATAAAAGTGGGTCCTAGTTTAGATGGTTTATGAAAAACAAAAAAAAACACACACAATGAATGGTCCTCTTAACTGGTTGATTCTTGTACACTAAACAAATTATTTGAACTCAACATACAAATTCCCACTACTTGGAAGATAGAATAGCTAAATCAATGAATTTTTTTGTAATTTAGCCTATCTAGAATGGATCACCTAATTTAGACAGTTTGGATGGAGTCAAAATATGCTATATTAACAATCTAGGAATGCCTATTTATTAACCATAAGAGTACCATACAATTCCAAATTCATTATTCTCACAACAAACACGCATTCCTGTACCCTGAGCTCTGTAGGGTCCACATTATTATATGTGTTATATCTATTCCATTGATCCCTTTCTTCATCTCATTTTAGAATATTAGAAAAAACATGAAGTGGAACCAAAGCTCAAGTGGGCCACAACACAAAAAAAAGTGGATATTGAATGCTCATCATTAAAAAGTTTTCTACAGGTGGCAGAAATTTTGGATAAGCTGATATTTATGTTTTCCTTCCATCCATCTAGGATTCACCTTATGAACAGTTTAGTAATTTTATCTATTGAAACTGGTTTATTGGATAAACTTGAATACAAAACTTTATTATTTTTATAGTTTAATTTTGAATTTATTAATTTTTTATTTTTTAAACTAAAAAGCCTTATTTTTATGACCTGCCTAAGGCCCCCAAAAATGTTGAGCTCCCCTGCCTACAATAATTTATTTATAAAATATTTTAATCTCGCACTATTTTTCACCATGTGTTTCATTCGATCTTTAGATTTAACCTTCCGACTAACTCATCAAATGGAGATGGTTTGGATATAACATATAACTCATGATGGAACCCATGGACCTTGGTGAGGTTAACCCATCAGCCAGGTCGGTGGTGTCTGCCACGCCAGCAAATCCGCTTCCCCTCCCAAGAAGGATTAGCTACTCCCCCGCTACTAGCCAATGGCTGATGGTGGGTGCTCTTTAGCCCCCCACCATGATGTACGTATTTCATCCATTCCGTTCATCTAATTTTAGATATCATTTTAGGGCTTTACCCCAAAAATGAGAGGGATATGAATCTCAGGTGGACCACACTGGAGGAAAACAATAGTAATTAAATATCTACCATTAAAACTCACCTAAGGCCCACTATACTGTTTATTTGACATCCATGTTGATTAGGTCATACAGACTCATATGAAAGAAAAAAACAAAGATTGGCTTGATCTAATACTTTTATGGTTCCCAAAAAGTTTTTAATGATCTACATTCATTCAACACTGTTTCCTATAATGTGGTCCACTTGAGATTAGGATATACTTCATTTTTGTTCTCATTCCATAAAATGATATATAAAAATAGATGCACGGCATGGATGAAACACATTAATTGTGGGGTCCACAGAGCACCGACCATCAGCATTGGCTAGTAACAGGGGAGTAGCCAATCCGTTTGCATATACGGATGCCGATAGCGGACGCCGATTTCCTTGGGAAATTAGGTGGGGCTACTGTGATGTTTGTGAGAAATTCTCCTAGTCCATCCATTTTGTGAGTTCATTTTAAGACATGTTATCAAAAATAAACTATATCCAAAGCTCAAGTGAGTTGAAACATGATAATTAAATGTCCACAGTTGAAATATTTGTGGGCCACAAAAGTTTTGGTTCATGCTAAGATTATTGTTTTCAGTTCATCCCAATAGGAATGGCGTTATTAACGCATGGCTGACATCTAAACATTACTGTTGAACCCAGGAAGGATTCAATGGTAGGAATTTTCCTAACCACATTTTTCTTTGGTACGGCTCACTTGAGCTTTGGATATGGTTCATTTACAGCAACATATCCTAAAATGAACTCACAAAACGGATAAACAAAGAGGATTTCTCACAAACATTACAGTGGCCCACCTAATTTCCCAGCGCAGGAGCTTCCTGCGAAAGGCTTTTGGAGGAAATCCGCATCCGCGACCGCGTAGAGTGCCCTACCCCGCTCCGGGCAGGAGCTCTGAGTGGATACCGTGATATCTATAGGCCAAGTAAACTACACAATGAATATTAAACCTTTACCGTTGAAAACTTCATGGGGCTGCACAAGTTTTGGATGGAGCTGATATTTTTGTTTTCCGTTCATTTAGGTCTATGTAAATTTATGAATAAGTAGGATGAAAAATAAATAAAATGATGGCCCTTATAAAAGTTTCAACAGTGAGGATCATTATAACCGCTGCTTCTGTGGTATGTTCCACTTTAGCCTTTGATCTGCATCATTTTTGAAATTATAACCTAATAAAAAAAAATGGATGGACAGTGTAAATAAGATACATACACCTAGTTGCTTAAAGCTCCTGCCTGTTTCCAGCGGGAGAGGCACGAGGCAGGACGCAACCCACGTCCAGCTGTTGAGATTTTTCGTCGTATAGGCCCAACGTACTCCTCACTTTTTTTTTATTGGACTCAAGCAAAACCTTAAACACTGAAGTAGACTTATAGTCACAGGAAAAACCTAAAAAGATAAAAACACCGTTGCAGTCTCGACAAAAAAAAAAAAAAAAAAAAAACAACATACCGACCTAACATAAGCCTTTCCGTATAAGTTTTTGGGCGGCGATTGAAAAGGACGTTGTACGGACTCACCTATAGTGCTAATTTTTTCAGAGATTTGTGATACTCCGTCAGATCGCGATGGTTCGCTCACTAAGGAATTATACTCGCAGTATAGCCTAACTCAAACCAAGCCGTCCAAATCATGGGGCGCACTTAAGAGAGATAATGTCTCAATAATCAGATTTGATCGGACTGTCCTTACATCGGATCAACGGATATTCGTTATTTGTGATGGATTTCATATTAATCATCCATTAGATGTCACCAGTGGTCCACCGAGAAGATAATTTCATTCAGTACTTATAAACACACAACAACTAAGCTTCGTGGGCCCACCATGTTGTCTGTGTACATACACTCCAACCATCAGGTCCGATGCCAGATTGTAGGGCCCTTGGCAAAAAGTCAGCCACATACACATATCAGGTAGGCCATATGGCATAGGCAATCAAATTTTCCTTGTTTCTATTGGTGTGGCCCATATGATCATCCGTCAAATCTTTTATACGTACGGTGAAAATATGGGTTCTCACGCGATGGACGGACGAAATGTATTTAATGCATATATAGTGGCGTGCTTGGGTGTTTTACGTGCTTCCTCTAACAGGTGTTGTTGACCATTCCGGAACCAGGGAAGTTAACAGTAATCTGCCCACCACTACCAACCCGCACCAACTATATATGAACCCAGCCAGATGTGTGGCTCTCACCTAGACTGCGTCAGCTGAACGTGCACGCCTAAGGTGGATGTCCTGCAAATGCCATTCAAGTTTTCTGTTTTTTTTTTTTTTCTGAAAGTAAGCTTAGAATTTGTTACTTTAAAGACATAAAAGTTAAAAAAAAAAACATAAAGGATCTATCTACTAGCACCGGGAAAAACAAAGACAAAGATTTCACCTAAAATACTAAGGGAGCAAGAAATAAAAGTAAAAGGTCCCACATCCTGAGGAGGAGAACAATACTAGGAAAGGCCCGCATCCTGAGACAGGAGGAAGACCAAAACCAAAGACAAACACCCAAAACACTGGAACAAAAGGGGAGTTCACAACAAAGCACCTAGCACACCCAAGGTCAAGCAGCTGTTGAGGATATGATTGCAACTCAATGTCAAAATGAAGTTGAGCAACCAGTCCAAGACAATGCAATCTGCTAAGGTCGGTGATAAGGTGATGATGACATCCCTAGGCAGTGCAAATAGAGAAACAAAGGCCAGAGAGGCGAGTGAAGATAGATATCGCATACTGCCTCACTCTCCAAGAAGAGGCAGAAGGGTCTTCAGTGGCTTTAGCAGCTTGAGCGTTATGCACTTCGAGAGAAATACCTGAAATATCCGCAGATGTCAATTTAGTAAGGCCAATATATAGAATCTTTAGACATTTATCAGGGGGGTCAGGGTCCAAATCTTGAAGCGTAAAACCCCAAGGTGAAATGGGAAGAGGGGGGAAACAAATGAGCCCCATGACACTGCCTGTGGTATGGGAATAGATAAGCCGCCACTTCCCAACCCAAGGAGGCTGGGAAGAGGTAGGAGGAGCAAAAAGCCTGGGATCCCTAGAGAAGACAATAGGAAAATCCCAAAGGGCCGAAATAGAGTTAGGTATATCTGATACAATGGAAGAACCCATGATAAATATAACTCTAGCTCTAACATCTCTCCAGGATAGAACGGAGGATAAACTCCTTAGAGGACGACTTGTCTGAAAAAATCCTTGAATTCTTCTCTTTCCAAATGTGCCAGACAAGGGGAGGGAACAAGAGGTTGGTTAGTAAGTTACACTCTGGATTTAGAGGAAGACTCCCAACAAGATGTCTAATAGATTTTATAAGAGGGCACATTATGGGAGGCGCTTGGAGCCTCGGCCTAGGTTCCTACACTAGGATGTTAGGTGGGGCCCACCGTGATGTATGTGCGCAATCCATCCTGTCATCCTTTTTTTAAAGCTCATTTTAGGAAATGCAACTTGAAATGAAACGAATCCAAAACTCATGTGCACCACGCGAGAGTAAACAATTGATATTCAATAACCAACGTTAAAACATTCACATGACTACGAAAGTTTTGTATTAGGATAAGTTCTTTATTTTTCTTGCTTCATCCTAGTGGGAGTGACCTTGTAAACAAATTGGATGACATAAACATCAAGGTGGAACACAAGAAGGTTTCAATAGAAGCATTTCTTTCCCTCATTTTTCCTTTGGTGTGGCCCACTTGAGTTTTGGACTTGGCTTATTTTTGGTCGTAAAATGGATGAACAGGTGGAGTTTTCACAAACATAACGGTAGGCCCCACCTAGTATCCCAGCATAGGAACTTCCTACTAAATGCAGAAATCCACGTCCTATGCACACAACCATGTACACGTGGCAGTAGGGGTGTACATCAAGTCGAACCGAGTCGAGATGGCCTCAGTTCGACTCAGCTCAGCCGCTAGCTGACCTTAGCTCGGCTCGGTTCGGTCAGCAGCTTGGGCCAGTTCGAGCCGAGTTCGAGCCAAGATCAAGTTGAGTTCGCCATTGTAGCATTTTCACAAACACCTGGACTGCACCTTCAAAATGTCACTGTATTTGAGACAACAACAATGGATTTATAGGTATTTTATCAAACACCTTCTAAGCAACATAAAAATCGAGAAAAAAAGGGTGTTGGTTTCATATACATACCTTCCCTGCCACTAGCCACACTTCTTTGAGTCATTTCATCAAACACTTGGTGAGCAACATCAATATCAAAGTAACCGAGTCACCGAACTAGTTCGATCCGAGTTCGATTCGAGTTGGGTTCGATCTGAGTTGAGTTGAGCTAGGGCCAGCTCGGGTCGAACTCATTTTCGAGCTAAAAAAATCAGCTTGACCCGGCTCAAACTCATCTTCGAACCGAGTTGAATCAAGCTTTTTCGAGTCGAGTCGAGCGAGCTATCATGTACACCTCTACGTGGCAAATACATACATCAATCTAAACCATAAAAATCTTGGGTTCCATTTGGAAGATGGACACAAAATTAAATATTTAACAATAATGATATATGGGTAATGGACATTTGTTTGTTGAATCTCAGCAGTTGACCAATTTCAATTATAAAAGGTGCCAACATTTTCACTTTGACCACGAATGAATGCATGGCATGTTGGTTGTTTGCTTGTTGTTGTTTTTGCCGCTAATTCAATCAGGCAAGGCCGTAATGTGAACAATGGTCAGGCAAGGTCACAATGTGAACAATGGTCAGAATTTGGTTTTCATGTATGGGTATGATGCATGAGCGTGGCAGTCTAGTCAACTCAAATATTGATTTAACTGCTAGTGTTTTCACACGTCTAGATGGACATATTAGAAACTGGATACAATATCTAGTTAATTTCTTGATTATCGGTTGCACTCAACTTTTAGGTGATTCGTGAAGGGATAAGGATTAACTCTTTTGAATGATTTTGTTTTTTTACCTTGTGATAATAGACATATGTTTATAGACTTAAAGACTTATTCTGTTATCAGTACTTTCAGTTCAATATTTCTTAAAGGAATAAAAATGTATAGATAAATTAAAAAAAAGGTTAAACAATGTCAATTTTATTAATATTTGAATGTATTACCTATTACAATCGGCAAAGTATCAAACAACCGTATAAATAGATGAAATAGAAAGATAAATACCTAGTTCATCTATCGAAACAAACAATCGAGGTGGGTGGTTAGTCAGATGTGACTAGATGGGTATCATCAACTACATCGGAACTTAATTGATCATGATCCTATAATTTAAGGTTGTAAATATTTAATATACTCCTAATGTATTGTAGCGAAAGCCGCTGAACATTAACGATTTATGCTAGAACTACGCTAAGCCATGATAAGATAAATTTTAAAGTAGATAGATGTGTTTGACATAGCGCACATAGATCTTCTTCATGTGCTCCTTTTATAGCTTGTTGAGGCAACAAGACCCTCGTTGGGTTTTCCTGTTGATCTCAAATCTTCCGCATGTTTTACATAGAGGAATCTCTTATACAAATACATAACTGCTAGCTTCTCGGATCTTCTTCTCACAGTTGAACCTTCGATGGAGATCTTTGTCTCCCACTATATGGATTCGAGATCAAGCATGGGAATGTTAAGATTCATCTAACAAAGATAACTAGGCCAAGATCAGGGAACCTCAAAGGCTGATCCTAGACCTCAAATCGATCATGAGTGCTCATTTGGTGGCCCACTTGCACTTCTAATCGAGGTGTTGAACGGTCTATATCAAACCACATTCTACATTTAACCATCTTCTCTGATGGTTGGAATGTTGGAGGGATTTGACACCTGATATTGATATGTTATCAGAATGAGTCAGATCTAGTTTTCCCATTCTCTTAATCTTAATCGAATCGCAACCACATGATTGGATCTTCAAGTTCTCCCATTCTTTTGATTCCAATCAATTTATAGCTTGGGACTTGATCTAGTTGATGCGTCTATCTCTCTTGATTTGGCTCTGAACCATAGCCGAATTCGCTTGGATATCGGTTTGATCTCCTAATATTTGAACCCTTCTCGAAAGCTATGAATTCTTCGAATGTCTCTGGGAAGATCTCCTATTTTGGAAGGACTGTGAGAGATGGCTTCGACGAGTATATCATAACTGGATATGTGATAAGATATGTTCTCTCAGTGGGTGTCTTATAGACATGTTGAGCACGCTACCTCATTAATTGACACAGTAAATATGGCCACATGGCATCCGTCAATTCGTTCTCTTAAAGGTGGGTGGAAGGGTCTGTGCCTCCACATTAATAATGGAATGCGTAATGCCGAAGGAAAATCAAATGAAGATATTCTTGGGTGAGAGTAGAATTTTTGCCAATTCTAGCCTTGTAGTGTCAACATGTCGCAGCCTTTGATTAGTCCACGTCAATGCATCGAAAATGAGTGTAAACACCTATGACCATATTCATGAATACAAATCTTTTCCGATGTAATTTGCATAATAATAACTCCTTAAATATGTGTGTGTGTGTCTCTGTGGGGGGGGGGGGGGGGGGTGTCCATATTGTAAGTTTGGTAGGTCCCCTTTAAATTATGGGATGTGCCAAAAATTAGCCATATCCGGAACTTAGGTACCATATAAAATCATGCCTAAAACATCTAAAAGCACTTGGTGGAGCCCACTTGAGTTTTAGAATGGTCTAAAATTTGATGTGATCCCTCATCCAAGTGGGACACACATAGTGGATGGGCTAGATGTCTAAATGACATCTCATTGGCCCTATACACAATCATGTATATTTCAATGAGCGGGCATCCACTCTCAAATATTGTCTATGGTGTGGCCCACCTATGCCATGGATTGGCCTGATTTTTAGGCTCATGACCCACCATGGAAGTGAGGCCTAAGAGCTCGACCTCATAGGAAGCTTCCCATGAGGTTGACCTTATAACACCTTATATATATATATATATATATATATATATATATATATATATATATATATATATATATATATATATATATATATATATATGACATGTTTGGTGTTCATCTTTATAAGATTCTAACTTCCAAAAAATGTCATTAACTAGATTAAATGACCTTGAGACATTTTTTTTCGAAGGTAAGGATCCTAATGGGTACCTAGACATGCAGGTGCTTGGAGGGACTCAACCCGTGTCCAAATGGGCCCAGGTCTATTTTTAACATCAAACTTGTTTAAAAATCTAATACTGTTTTTGGCTCCTGGTACACTTTTGATCTTTACTTGATTCTTAGGGTCTATTTCGATTCATAGAAAGGAAAGGAAAATACTATTTCTCATCAAACTTTTCTTTATTTATGAAGTGATTTTTATGAGAATTTGTGAGAAACACAATTTTCTACTTCATTTTTTTGTTGAAAATTTATTAAATTAATTTCCTTGCCTCCACCCCCAAGAAAAGGATTTTCCTATGATTGAAAGAAAAAAAAAGAGTTTTCAAGAATTAAACCCGAGTATGCCACTATCCACCTTTGATAATCTCACATGTGCCACATGTGCCAATGTAACTCCCAACATGATATTGTCTATGTGATTTGGACAATGCCATTACAACTTCACATACGCCAACGTGCCATTTGGTCCCTGTACCCCTAACATTTAGTAGTCCTTATAATGGCACAAAGATGGACATTGTCTTTACAAGTTACATGATTTGGAAAATGTCATTACAATGTGTAGACACCCCACCCCAGGCTAATAAATTGATTGGGTTTGAACCAATGGATGGTCAATGTAACGCCTGAAAATCAGGGGTCGAGCATAAACTCAACTCCCGAGTTCCAGAACATCACTTATGTAACAAAATGAATGATGATTGAATGTTGGTTGTATTTGTACATTGAACATGAGTGAGATTAAGCCAAAACAGCATATCATACTCCAAAGACAGTTAAATTGCAAGCGAAAGACTGTGATAGATAAATAACATATATAAACTATGGTGAGTCTCCAGAGTGTGATGATGTTACCAGGTTAATTAATTACAAGTACAATTCTAAGATATACCTAATGTGAGGAAGTGTAATGTCTTCTATCCCAAGTACCATAGCCCCGTCATTACAATACCAGGTCTTCATAGACCTGCCCGAGAGATACAGATAGGAGAACTCCTCCACATCATAGTAGTAGTCCGGCTCTGCTTCATAAGCATCGCCATCACCTGAAACTCAACAAATCTGGTTGGTGTGTACAACACCGTCCCGTAACGTGGGAGTGAGTAGCTAACTCAGTGGAACAATAAAGCATAGGTTAACATGTTATCAATTCAGTCAAGCAGTAACGATAAAGCAGTACAATCAAACACTCCTAACTACTCTTATTAATGCAAGTATGGATGTAGTCATGATGTATGCCCTCATCACACCCTCCCTCGTGCGACACCATTTTACGTTCGCGGCATGCTTTCATCCCTCAGTGCTCCATATCTTCTAGGCACATGCAATGCATGATGAGCATGATTACTGAGTTTTTATTAGTCCATTTCAAACAGCAGGATTGAAAAACTAAGGTACCTCCCTTGTATCATTCCCAAACATGATCCATTCTAGGGTCGTCAGTCCTAGTTAATCTCAGACGATAGTGTGTTTTCTAGGTTACTGCAAAGGCTGCCAGGGCTGTTATGCACAAAGGTTACACCACTCCCCCATCACCTCTTAAACGATTCATCACTATACAGAAACAGGCCTAGTTCATACTCTATATACCGCGGCAAAACTCTAAGGCTCACCGCGATTTCAGAGTATACTCGAGGTCACTACAAAGGGCTGCCAGGGCTGTTGCTCGCATCCGTTACACCACTCCCCCATCACCTTATCAATATAGGCCGACAACACGAATATAGTGTCCCATACCACCATAATCGGATCACGAGTCTGGTTGCTCACTGGTCACTACGGGGAGGCACGTGGCCCCAGCGTAGGCCGACAGCTCGACTACGGTGTCCCATACCACCATGCCCGGCTCATCGAGGTACCATGGTTAAAAGGGATTTCACTAGTAAGTTTGGTACCCTAGGTTCAAGCAGTAGCGTCCAAACATGGTGAACATACATTAGACAGATCGGGTTACTTGACGAGCTCGACTAGCTCGAGCGCACAACAAGTTGAACGACATGAAGTGCATAAGCACTTCGCGTGGCCAACCATAATCGCCAACTGAAGTACGACTCGAGTTCGTCGAACACATCTCACGTGGCAAATGAATCACAGCCACGAATTCAATTCTGGTACCGATTGTTTAGACTATAATCATAGCCCCAAACACAATCAATTTCAGATAGATAAAGCAGTAGTGGATCAAGATTCAAATCATACAATCAGAGTCTGGTATTATCCATTTAGGGCTGCCAGGGCTGTTACACGCATTCGTTACACCACTCCCCCATCACCCATGACGGATCATATAACATAAACATGAATTTAAACATACGCCTTACATAAATAAAATCCTATAATCAGTTGAGCATGTTAACAAGCATATCATAAAGCATATTATAAAACATGTTATAAAGCATGTTATAAAGCACTACATAAATAGGAATACAAACACATATATTTCGTAAGTAAGTGGGTAAAGTAAACGATCTCATGGAGGAAATCATACATGTCTCTAAGGTAGTTGAAAATCTCATCTCAACACCTACCTAAGACATCAACATCCAAACACTTACTCACACAAGCATTTTCACAAACACTTAACATACACTATTTCCACATACTTAGCGTATGTTAACAAACATGTATTAGGGCGAGTCCTTTCACCAAGCATATATTTTATGCATATATAGTATATTTATACAACAAATAATCATGGCAAGCACATCTTTAAAATATATACGTATACGGTACTTTCTACAATATAGTATTTCTACATACATAGTGTATATTAGCAAAACATGCATTAGGGCGAATCCTTTCGCCAAATAAGTATTTTATCTATATATCGTACATTCATACAACAAATAATCATGTCAAACATATTTCCAAAAAATATACGTATACGGTATTTTCTACGAATCCTAGAATATGTAAAATTCCATATTCTACAACTTTAATCGAAACAGAAAACGAAAAGTACTTTGTACATGTGCAATTGCATGCAGATCATGAATCTATCATTGTCTGACATTGAAAGCGTTGAAAACCATAACCTATACATTTAAAGTCCGCACCTTGTGTCGTAGAATCGTAACGGAGTCGATAGGTTTGCTAAGCTTCCGTATTCAGCAGTTTGGCAACCTATAGAATGAAATAGGTTAACTATTTCATAACCTACAACTGTCTAAATCCCAAAACAGATTAGGGTTAGGGTTTCTTACCTAGAAACGGAGCTGGAATCGTCGGGAAAGCGATTAGAAATGCGTGGTGTAGCTTGCGCAGCGGCAGGGAGATTCCCCCACTTCTCTCACACTCTCTCTCTTTTCTCTCTTCTCTCTCTAGGGTTTCTCTCAAATTCGTATGATTGTGAGAGAGAGGATTCTAAGGTCTTTATATAGTCTAAAAAGTCTCTAAAATAGACTCCAGCTCAAGGTATACTTGGGTTATAGCCAAAGGGGGCTGGTTTCAGCTCAACGGAGGACTTCTGGCGGGCCTCCTTGAGCCAAAGGTCGGACTTAAGCTCACTAACACTGGATCTACGTTTAATTAAGTTTTTATTTCAGTCGAATTTCCAGATCACGCGTGGTGGACCAGTTTCAGTTCGACGGTCAGTGGGTCTCGATCGGAGATTCCGAGTACATGTAAATGTGTATGAAATTTTTCCTGATCCGATGGTGTAATTTGGTCAGATTCTGACGGTCTGGTTGCTTAATACTGATCCGCAAGCGACGAGTCTCAGATTACTATTCCAGATATTTATTTTGTAAAAAAAACAAGTGTTTTCACACTCCCTCGCTCCGGACTCAAGCGAACAGCCATGGGACACTGGCTGGATTTGATTTCTGAGATGGTTGTCAAGCCCAACGAGGCGGTCCTAAGTCCTTAACCTCGTATTATTCAGACTCCCGATGTGCGGTCCAAATCTGATACGGAGTTTCGGGATGCTCCCGAGAGCAGTCGGGTAATGAGTTGGATCTTAGATTTTAGAGTAACCTAGCGTCAATGATTTTACAAGTTTTGGGTCTTGCAGATCGTATTTAAAGCGATTCAAACGGATTTCGTAGCTAATATAGTTTAACACTTAGTTACTTTGTCTCATTTCTAAAGGGTTTAATCCTAAGTGATTTCTGGTCGAGGTGGTACTCAAGCCTTTGTAGTTTGTATATAAGGTGATCCAAGTTATAATACTTAACTAGTTTAAGATAGTGTCTAGGGTGAAAGTACTTAGGAAAATTGAAAGAACAAGGTGGTAAAGGGTTGGATTTGTGAAGGACATGGGTTCAGAAGCGATTTTAGATTGTGGGATTCAGTTCTGACTGGTTAATAAGGTGTTAGGAGCGGCCTATTGCCTAAGGACGTCTAATTCCAGGTTGGCAAAAATCTGGGCTATTACAGTCAACCCTAATCCTAAACCCCAACCCTAGGAACCCCAATCTTAAACCTTGAACTTAACCTAGTTAGCCCAATCAACCCAATCAACCTTATCCTAAACCCTAGGAACCTAGAACCCTGGAGCCTTGAGTCAACTCGACAAGTGAATAATCTTTGGGTTCACTCTGAGAAAATTATTCACTTGCCCATCTCTCATGGGCCTTGACTTGGAATTCTCAAGTTCATTTGTACATGTAAATGTGACATTTGTCATTCTTGTTCAAAGATAGACCTTGACTAGTTCATAGGAAACCACTTCTAAGTGTGAGAGAAATGGGGCATCCTTGATCTCCCCTCTTGACTTTTCCTTTGAAATGGGCTTATGGTCTCTTTGGTGCATGAATGGATTTGCACTCGACGCTTCTCATGTGCTACATTAGTAGACTTTCAATCCTTTCATTATTGCCATGTATTTTTAAAGAGGTAGGTCTTGTAGTGTGGCACTTGACAAGGTTCGCCATTGGTGGTGAGATGAGTCCATCATGACTTGGGACATTCCATTTTCTACCTTAAAACTATTTGCGGGCTCACGCTTAAAGTTTGCATCTTGAATGGGCTTTTCTTCTTCCATTAGGTACCACTTTGTCCAAATTAGCTATCCTGAAGTGGGGCATATGACAAGCTCTTACATGGGCCACAAAAGCTATTCAAGGCCCACCAACGGAAATCAAAGGACCAAGCTATCTTAGCCCAAGGTACTTAAGCCCAAAGGAAACTAAAAGTGTAAGCAAATCCAAGAGTCTCAAAAGAAGGATGGGTCACTTGCCTCACTTGGGCCCAACATGAAATTTCAAGCCCACTTGAACATAAGAGCCTAAACGTAGCTTGGGTTACTCTCTCTTGTCCATAGGATTTCCAAAGGATATTTGGGCCATCATGGGGAATTTGGAGGATAAAAAATCTGATGTGGGTCATTCCAATTTCAATGGCCCTAACCAATTTCAAAATAAAAAGAAAGAAAAAGCATGAAAGCATGAAAGAAGAGCATGAAAAAGGGGAAGCAAAATGGAACTTGGGCCCACCCAAATACACATGGAGCCCAAAGAATCATTTTGGAACCATTTTTTACACAACAAGAAAGCTCCAAAAAATAACATCCCTCACATGTAGCTTGATGTACATGGAAGGAGTATTATTTGTACATGTGGGAAAGTGGGAGTAAAAAGAGATTAATGAAAAGGATGGAAAGTCTTTTTTGTTACTCCATGCACCATCTAGGTCTTGAGAAGCCCTTTCTATCTACCACTCCACACCACACTCCAATCTTCAAAGGAGCACTCATGGAGAAAAAGAAAGGAATCATAAGAAAGATGTAGAAAGAAGGGATGAATGAAATGAAAA
This sequence comes from Magnolia changhungtana, assembly GCA_030180095.1. Classification (NCBI taxonomy): domain Eukaryota; kingdom Viridiplantae; phylum Streptophyta; class Magnoliopsida; order Magnoliales; family Magnoliaceae; genus Magnolia; species Magnolia changhungtana. The sequence goes on along the minus strand of JASAUF010000198.1, from coordinate 1,709,097 downwards.
GGAAGCATGAATGGACCTAACCTTTACACTTACCGCTTACCACCAAAGGAATACCACCCTTGCTGTCCAAACTCCAAAGAAATCTCAACTTGAAAACAAAAGAAGGAAGGAAAAAAAGGGGAAGAAAGAGTGCTTGAAAAGGAGAAAAGAAAGAGAGAAACAATGGGAACTAAGCACGCTGGAAGGGCCACCATGGCCCGAAATATATAAAAGAAGTGGAGCCATCCCATTACCCAACACCTGGAAGAAACCAAGGGGTAAAGGGGGGACTAGCGGTAGCCAGCTTGCTGTCAGTCCTCCTTTTCGCAAAAATACTTGGCCTAGCTCTCTCCCCTTGGGAAGAGAGGGAGAGAGAGGCCTTAGGAAGATCCCTTGCAAGGAATCTTTCAAGAATGAAGTGATGAAAGAGAGAGAGAGAGAGAGTAAATGATGGAGATAGAGGGAAATTTTAAATTTTAATTCAAAATTCAATAACAGATGAAAAATTGAGGAGAAATTGGAAAGAGGACGTGGAGGAGAGAAAATCCCATGAATTTTCAAAAATTTCACAAAAACATTTTCAATAAAAACTGACATCGATCGTGACTGTTGATTCTTAATCCGGTGGACCAGATCATTTTCAAAAATATTAAAAAATGTTTTCAATTAAAACTAGCATCGACTGCAACCTTTGATTTGTGATTCGATGGATCAGATCATTTTTAAAAATCCTTAAAACGTTTTCAATAAAAACAAACATCTATTGTGACTGTCGATTTGCAATTTGATGGACTGGATCATTTTTGAAAATCATAAAAATATTCTCAATAAAAATCGACATCAATCGCGACCATTGATTCATGATCCGATGGACCAGAGCATCTTTTAAAACTTTTCACGAAAAATATATATATCCCAATAAAAAGCCGTCGTCGATCATGATCGTCAACTCACGATCCAATTGACCGGATCATCTTTTGAAAATACCAAAAACACTTTCGAATCCCTAGAAAGTTACAACTATAGGGGGACGATGGACCCAATTGGTCGTAGATTGGAATGTTAACTGCCATCCATGGGTAGATTTGCACCATCCTCAATAAAAGTTGGATTGAATCACAATTGACGATCCAGATTAGGCCAAAAAACAATTGAGTTTGATTACCCCATGAAACGATGGAACCGATCAATCATCCTTGATAAATCGAACTCTTAATCACAACCACTAATCAGACTTTCGCCATCCCCAACAGATTTCTTTCCTGATTGTGATAACCAAAATCCAAGCAATAAAGCTCAAAATCCTAAAAATCCATAATCTCCAGTCGAGTCAATATAGATCACAGCCATCACATGCACCAACCCCTTACATATTTTCAATAAAAATCAACCTACTTGAAGTCCCATAGGCATCCCCAATGAAGACAAGTAATTAAGCTGGACCCATTTTAAAACCATCTTCTAATATAAAAAAACCTCCACAGAGTATCACTCTCTAGAGTGGGGCGACTTTCAAAAGAAAAATCCCAAACTATTTTCAGAATCAAAAGCGTTAAGCTTCCAAGGCATTAAGAGATTTCCATATCTTTGGGTGGGAGTCAGTGCAAAATCAAATAAGATCTGATGTCTCATGGTTTTCCTGGAGATTATCGAATCCAAATGTACATCGAAGTACAAATGAACTAACCTCTAGTATCAACTTCATCGTATTAAATGCTAATGTTAAGAAAAGACAATTGTCCAAGATTGATCAGAAGATATCATCAAAACAGTGAAAAAAATTGTAACCTAGGTGTTAAAACTAGAAGATTGCATGAAAAAAGGTCACCCACACATACCTAGGCATGGATGCTTGTGGAAGTTGATCGAGTCCAAGTTGCCATAGTGAGTTCCCCGTATGCCCACAAAGCACAAGGCAGCTAACCACTTGGGCGATCAAATAAAACAAGTACCCCTTGGGTGATTTGGGAATCAACGGACATTCTAATTAGGGTTAGTACCTTCGTAAGGCTGCAGAAAATGCATGTAATCTACTATTCCTTTATAATGTTAGTACTGATCAAGAGTGAAAAGGTTGCGATTGGTGGACTATAATTCCACAGAAAGTATAAGGACAATCACAAAATTTTCCTCAAACCCTCATGATATGTGCAAGTTAACTATTTCCAACTAACTAGCTGACACACACAAATGCAAGTAAGGAATCTAGACTCTAATTCATGACTGACCGGTGAAGATGTGTCCACTCCCTTTGGCATTTGGCGGCACACAATCTCTGCCAAAGAGGGGCATCTGTAGACAACCCTCCCCAGGTTGATAAGCAGATTGAATTTAAATCGATGGATGGAAAACCCTAATCCTAAATCCTAACCCTAGAGGCCTAAAACCTAATCCTAAACACCCTGAACTCAATCTAGTCAACCTAGTTGACCTAATCCTAAACCCTAGGAACCTAGAACCCTAGAGCTTTAAGTTAACTCGACTAGTCAACTTAATGAGTTAACTCATCCAATCAACCTACTCAGTTAAAAAACCCAGTCAACTCACCTATTTAAGCTCGAAACTAAGGCCAAAATCAAGCCCAATCAGAGTACTATGCACAACAACAATGTGGCATCCTTCATAGCATAGCTTCCACATGAGTAAGGGAGGTTGCTTGCCAAAGAGGGGAGTCCAAGTGGGGATTGACAGCAACCAACTTGCCACCAGCCACGTGGCACTCCCCCTCCTTGGGGTGGCATCCCTCAAGCATGTGGAGCCTCTCTTTTCAAGACCCTATGTCACGCCCCAGACTCGGAAACTGGGCTCACAAAATTTTCGATTACCGAATCCGGCGCCGACAGCCTCTGTAGCACCCCATTCTTGACTCCTGGCGCCCATTCACCAGGTTTCGATCCTGGGATCACACAAGGAAGATTTTAATAATGTAAGTCTATTTTATAATCAGCATACCCAAGATCATAACTACAGGGGAACCATTACAAAATCCACTAAGAATTAAAACTTTTTACAATACAAGGTTCGAAAGAGAAAGATATAAAGACTATAAAGCAAAACTCCAAAAGATCCGTGGTAACTCCTGCTCTTGTTCCTGCTCCTACTCACTGCCTAGAATCACCTACATGCATCAATCGTGTATAAGCTTATAGAAAGCTTAGAGGGCAGTGTAAGTGTGTGTAGGACAGGTGCCATGAATGCAATATCCGAGTATGCAGAATGTGCGGCAAGATCATGAATACCAATAGCCATAGCAAGGCTATGTAAATGCAAGGCAGGAATACCATGTGCCAACCAAAGGCTATGAAACTCAATTCAAAATACCATCAGCCATCCCAAGGCTAAGCAATGTGGGCCTATATAGCTAAGTGCCATATGCAATGTGTGATGAAATCATGCCAATCCTCATATTAAGTCCACATATCAATACAGTTCCTCTCTAAAAAATCACCGGGGTCAAGTACACTCCACATAAACTGCCGCCTCCTTAGCCGCGCAACTGTAACACCCTGTACTTTACAATACTCAAGTGATACTAGGTAGATTAATTTAATATAAATATACAAATAATACAACCTAAATATATAAACTATAAAGTGTATGTACTTGGTAAAGATTGAAAATTTTCATGTTAAAATGATATGTACGTGTTTAATGTATATAAATATTATGAAAATAATATTATATTAAACAAACATAAGGAATAATAATTTCACAACATTATTAAATACAAATAAAATTTTAATTAAAATATGATATCATACAATCTTCAATTCATTCATATGTATAATTTATAATGTAATATTATGAATTATGTATGTGATTAATAGCATGTATGTAGGAGCATGTTAATATTAGGAATTTTATTTATATACATGTATAAAGTAGTATATTAATATTAAAATTAAATTTATATGAGACTTTAATTATAAGCATTAGGTAATAGCAACAAAATTGGTTAGCAATGCATGATGTGAGCCTTGCAAATGGTCCATTAGGTTTTTTTAACCATTGATGATCAAGCCCGGGATGGTTTGACCATCAATCAGCAAAAATCGAAACAAAGGACCTTAATTTGTTAGCACAACCCACCTAAGCTTTAGATCCACCTCACCTTTGGCCAGACGTCCTAAGATGACGCATAAAGTAGAATGGATGGTGTAGATTTCTCTTAAATAGTATGGTGGACCCCACGTAAGGTGCGAGTGCACTTGGTGCACCTGTGCCTGCCGTGCACCGGGTGCGCCAACTCTGTTAGCAACGGCTGACCCGCATTTTCTGAAAAGAGAGAAAAACTCTCTCCCTTCATGTTGCGTCAGCCGACGAACCACGTCCATTTGGGACGCGTTGGGGCCCACCATCTCAGATCAGATGAGAGATCTGATCCGCCCATCTTGTACAAAACATGGCCCTAACCAAAACCATGCCCTCCATCCCTGTTCACGCAACCATATGTGCACGCAAATGCTGGCGCAAGTGAAGCCTATAAACACAACCTTTCCAGACATGGAAACTGCCTCCACTGTTTCCAGCTTAGTGATCCAAATGAGGAGGATTCCTCCTATCCCAGACATCCATTTGAGGAGATCTCAGCCGTCCAACTGAGGGCGTCATTTCCTCAAAACTAGGGGAGAAAACCAGTGGCCGAAACCACCATTTCACCAGCTGTTTTGAGAAGCCAGTCAGTGGAATCAATCCGGGCCATTCGTGGCTCATCCGAAAGTGCTGAGAAGCATAGGGAAGTGTTATAAGGAAGGCTAGGATCGCGGATGCAATGGGAGTTTCTCTCATTTTTAGAAAAACTTAGAGAACAACCATTTTCCTTCCTTCAATGAACCCACCACCCAAACCTTCTCAGAGCTTCAAATGAGCCCATCCATAAGCTCCCTGAGATCCATATAAACTATCCCATGCGGTCGGATTGAAGGAAGAAACTGCTGGAGGAAGTCTGCCATTAATGGCATGTCATCTTCTCGACCGCTCAAAGCTGCGTCAGATGTAGTCGGGTTAAGGTTTGGTCCTGTGGGAGTTGCTCTTGGCGCTGTAGATGACAGGAGAAATGGATGAGAGAAGAGGGAAGAAAGGAAGAAGAAGAAGAATGGAGAAGGAGCTGACAGCTGTTACCGTACTGCACCACACCAGTCTGACCCGAACCGGGACGTTGCCTCGCTCAGACTCAGTTAAGATGAATCCTCAGCTAGTTGCTGCTGACAGTAGAGAAAAGAGAAAAGAATGAGGAGGAAGAAGAGAGAGAGAGAGAGAGAGAGAGAGAGAGAGAGAGAGAGAGAGTATGTTCGTGTGCCCCAAGAAGGTGACCCAACAAAAAAACTAGCTAAACCAAGGCCCAAGGCCCGAATACCACCATGTAAATAAAATGGGCAGCAATACATACATATCATCTCACATGATGGGCCTTAAGAAAACGGCCCAAGGCCTACATACAACAACATGGGCCCAAAGGGTCAATTTATGGCCCAAGAACAATGGCCACCGAATTTATGCATTATGTTGGGCCTAGTGGGCAGCCCATAAGCCCAAGTACATAGCCAATGGTCAATCCAATAGTCATCAACATGGGCCTTACAAATCAGCCCAAGACTTAGCAAAGGCCTTCCCAACATGCATCAATGTGGGCCTTGCAAGTCAGCTTAAAAACTGGTTAATATGGATGGGCAACAAGGATCCATTCTTACGCTTCAAATCAGGCTTACAGCTAGCCCATAGGGTCCATTATACAAAGTGGGCAGCCCATACATCAATGTGTGCTCAAGGTTGGGCATCCAGCCCATCTGGGCCTATTTGGACATCCCAAAAATTTGAACTATTTGGTCCTCAATAATCAACCAAAGGTGGGCCTCATAAGGCACTAATGGGGCCCAATATCCTCAGAAAACACAAGCATGGTGTGTGTACACAACACTTTCAATCTGGTGGGCCTCACAACTCCAAAACATACAACTATATGTAGCAAATTTCGGGCCCTTGCTGGACATCTAGTCCACCCAACTTCCCGAGCTTGTTGGGCTCCAGTAAATGAATTATTTGGGTAAAATAAACACTCCCTGGAAATTCATACATGTTACAGTGGGCCCCGCTAGATGGAAGGTATGATCACAACACATAAAACAAGCTGGGCTTGCTGCTGGACTGCAAGTCCAGCAGCACCCCAAAAATCTGGGCATCCCAATGGGGCTGGACGGCTGACATAAAACACATACAAGGTGGGCCCCAACTCTGGACGTCCCACCTGGGGGTGGACCACTTCCAGGTGGGCCACACAACGGAGAACGACGTGGACAATACACATCAGCAAGGTGGGCCACATGGGGTGGAACGACCAGTTCCTGCTGAACGTCATCCCAGCTGGGACGTCCAGCAGGTGGGTTGCTGGCCCAGCTTTGGTAATCCCCATAAATAGGTAGTCCGGATGACCCACATGCACCTGAGGTAGGTCCCAGCAAGGTGGACCACAATAGAGGGTAAGGGAGAAGCCATACATTCATACGAACAGGGAGATAAGAATCTGGACAGTAAGGTATATATAAAGAAAATATGTTGTTGGAATGTTGCTGTCCTCATCTTGTACACCCAATGGAGTGGGCCCAGGCTTACCCAACAAGGGAAAAATGGGTGAATTACATGCACCCATGTATGGACAATAAATGGGGTCCACAAAAGTGGCCCATCATCCCTAAAACCCAATTATACATGTTTTTCCAACATGCAGAACTACTGGACGGTCTAGAAACTTGGACTGTCCAGCCTTCTTGGGCCTGCTCCATGAGGCTCCAAACAAGGGTGGATGCAAGAGATTTTCTTCACACATCAAGGTGGGGTCCACACCTCAGAGAAACACCCAAATATCTGGGAGAAAAAGAATTCTAAACAGGGATTAAACTGCATGCAACAATCAACAACATGCTGTCCAAAAAAAAAATCAGGATAGCAACATGTTGCTGGACATTCCAACCTATAAGACTTGTGGAAGGTCAATATACATCACATAAAACATGGTGTGGCCTACCTTAGTGGGTCCCACAAACCCCAGACCAGATTACCAGAAGCATATCTTCATGCATGCCAAACTAGGCAGCAAGGTGGGGCATCCAACGTCCAGAAATTTGGACAACAAGACCGTCCCACCTTGCTGGACTGTCTAGACATCCTAGCCACACCAGGTGGGCCACGCCAGTAGGGGAAAAGAGAGAGGAAAGGAGAGAGAAAGAGAAAAGAAGAAAATCATGGCCATGGGAGGACTCTGCCACTATGAGTCCTCCAACAATCCAAACCTTACATCAAAGGTCCATGCATGCATGAATTCTCACATCCAAAAAAAATCTGAGGTGGGGATGCCATCCCCACCATGCAATCTAGGGTCTAGATGACCCATCAACCATAGATCAAAGGAAAAATCATCATGATGTGGGTCTATGGAGAATGGCCCCATCATGGTAACATGCATTGATGGTGGGTCCTACACACTCCTAAGCAAAAGAAAGAAGAATACATACATGAAAAATGAAAGATCTCCACCTAGAAGAGCACCCACCTCAAAGCTTATCCTCCTTCTTCTACACTTGGGTTCTATAGCTCCAATGGTGAAGTTTTAATGGTTGGGATGAGTTTTTGAGGGTTAGATTGGAAGAGATCTAGCTTGGAAGGGGCTGGAGGAATGGGTTCTCATGGATGTCTAAGAGCTCTCTCATGAATTGCTAGAGGAGAGAAATGAGGGAAATGAGAGAGAAGAAAAGGAAGATGGAGTATTGTAAGAAGGCAATGATAGCAATGTAAGGTAATCATGCCTTTTTGGGAAGAAAATCCATGATGGCTTGTAAGAGAGAGTTGACTAAATCTCTCATGAAAAATGATGCAACTAGGGTGGGTCCACTTAGGAAAATGTGTACACCCCACTAAAGTGGGTCCCACATCAAATCAAAGGCCAAATATTGCAAATGGTATATCTTTTGATTTACCTGTTGGATTCTGCACGAGACGCGACGATGATGCGGTCGCTATGGCGCAATTTTTGGGTCAGATCGGATCGGGTTTAGAAGACAGAACTTAAGAATGATTACAAATACAATCTACAGGTCGTGGGTTGCTGGAATTTGACCGGTAGAATAGCGGGACCTGACGGAATAGAACGAACACTAGATGCGGGTCTCTCACCCTAAGTGTGTGGCTGATGTGCATTTACTCTGATGACCATCTCCTTACTCAAAATTACGATTTTACCACCTCATCCAACCCATGAGATGATGCCATGTGACAAACTCTAATCTTAACATTTCAACCACCTTTTGCTCAAGTATTAAAAAAAGCATCAAATAGATTTAGAAAGGATCATCCCTCCACCAAGGAGAGTGAGAGTGAGAGTGAGAGAGAGTTCAGTCCTAGTCTAGCCTAGTCTAACCAGAATCTGAGTCTCTTGAGCCACTACCCCATTTATGGCCCACCTATTATGGTCCGTCGTTAAACGAAGCGAGTCCGTCGCAAAAATCTGAATCACTCGATCTTGCCTTTGTGACACTACCCCATACAAGCTTCAATCAGTTTCATCTAAGCCTGAGCATTAGCATTGTGCAACACTCATTCCCTTCTCAACCCCCTACTCTTCAACTACATCATTATTTCATTGCATTTCATCGTTTTCTCATATATAATTAGAAGGTGTATGCTTTCTGGCTTGCCAATATAATTGAAGCTTGCCCACCAAAAACCTACCCAATTAGCCAATGTTTAAGCATAAGCATCAACATAGCATCGAGCACCCCCCACATCACATTTCTACATATTTTTCACTCTACACTCGGTCAATTAAAACATAAGCTTGCCGATATAATCAGATCATGTCCATAAGAAATTCGAGTCGATTAATCATCATCATCATTTCATTACATTACATCTTTTGTGTGTGAGAACCAACCCTATTCCTCATAAATTAGTCATATCTTTTGAAGTAAAGACTGTACATCTATACGGGCAGTCCATTACTCAGAATCTTTGAAACACAAACTCGAGAGTCATCTTATGGGTAAGGATATTTAGACTCTCAATCCTAAGCATTTCTACATAGTCTAACTGACTATAAATTTGAAGTAATTGGTTAGTAGTGACTTTGGTCAAATATAACCCCTCTTACCCCCAAGAAATCCCTCAAGCGAGGCAACCCATGGAAAGTGAGCCGATCCCCCCACCCGGGATCCAGTGTCCATACAATATTAACATGTACCAATATGCCATTTGGTTTATGTAACCCTTGCATTTGGCAACCCTTGTAATGGTGTGAAGATGGACATTGTCACTATGAGTTTCTTAATTTGGATAATGTTATTATAGCATCACATCCGCCAACATGCCATTTGGTCTGTGTAAACCTTACATTTGGCAATCCTTATAATGGTATGAAGATGGGCATTGCCATTACAAATTATGTGGTTTGGACAATACCATGACAATATCACATGCACCAATGTGTCATTGGTCCATGTAACCCCTGCATTTGGCAATCCTCTAATGGCATGAAGATGGAAAATGCCATTATAAGTAACATGATTTGGACAATGCAATTACAACATCTCATGTGCTAACTTGCCATTTGATCCCTCTAATGCCACATTTGGTAGTTCTTGTAATGGTACAAAGATGGACGTTGCCATTACAAGTTACATTTGGACAGTATTGTTACAATGTCGTGTGCATGCATTCAATGTGAGAATGTAAAGGGCAGTATCGACATTTTATAGTGGAGAATCTTTGCTTTTCACTACAAACCCACAGCTAATACAATAGCGTTACCTTTTCAATGGCAAGGGTTATAGGGGCCCCTTTAATTACGTTGCAGGTTGCCTTATCCCTTCCCAATCACATGGGATGTGACACGTGACTCTGTACAACTTGAATAACTCCATATATGCCATGAGTTAATGTGCCAATGTGCACGAGTGCTACTCTCTAGCTTTAAGTGCCCACATGTTAATGTGCCAATGTGTTTCTTATGCCACGTGCCACCATATAGCTTGAAGCACCTCACATGTGCCACATTTCAACTTCAACTACCCTACATACGTTGTGTATGCCATGTGTAGTTGTACATTTTCTAGCGTCCCATTCATCCTAAATGTGCTAGCTGATGTATTGCAATAACTATTAGAAAATTTTGGAAAAAAATAATCTTTTTTCGTACAAAAAATTGAAAATAGGTCCAATTTTTCTTTAAAAATCTTACGAAAACAAACAAGAAAAACTATATTCCCTTTCTCGTAATTCATTCTAAAAATATCATTTCTAATGTAACATTATTCCTTTTCCAATGCTTTTTACAAGTCCAAACAGGCTGTTAGGGTATTTTTTAAGTATCATGTATCATTCAATATTGTTCTGTTGAGACTTCAATATTAAATGATACATTATACTTTAAAATTACCTTAGGGGCTTGTTCGGACTTGTAAAAAGCATTGTATGACAAACATGGTCCACTATGAAGATTTGATTTGACAAAAAATAAACAGTCCACTGATCATGAGAAAATAGATTATGAATAGATGACAAATAAAAATTTAGCCAAGGTTTTCAATCCATCATTTTTTTTTCTTCCTGACGTCATGCCTTGTTTCATGAGTGGATTGGCTTGATTTTTAGCAAGGGCTGGGGGGACAATACATATAGTCAGACCTGTTGATGAATGGTGGTTCTCAACAACATTTGTTACTTTTAACTCGTGGGATTCATGACACATTTAACTTTCCGACCTTATATTCTTAGACAATTATTCCCTAAAATTGGACCATTGGTTTATGACCAACTTAGTGATTGGATCGACTTGATTTTTGAACCATTGATCTATTGTTTCAAAGTAGGTATAACCTTTAAGAGGTTATAATCATCTCACTGATGTAGAACATACTAACCATGCAAAATGCATGCAAATCATAAAATCAAACAATGCGAAAACTAGAATGTTCCACTAATTAAGCTAGTTACAACATCAAAAGTAATGAATAACCAATGGCTTGAATCAGAGTACATTTATGGCCCACCTATTGTAGGGCCTAACTTTTGCATGGCTATGATGTCTTCGATATCTGATTGAGAGCTATTAAATGGATGGTTAATAATGAACAGCCCAAATTTAAGGGGCAAAATTAGATTGCTATAATGTTGTTTTCTAATGTGATTTTCCATTACATTCCATGTGCAGTTCACTATGCCAAAATTATGAATTTGGGACAGATTTTTGCGACGGACTCGCTTCGTTTAACGACGGATTTAATCCGTCGCTAACGGAGAATGTCCGTCGCCAATCCTTAATCTAGTTCATTTAGTAGAATTTTGCGACGGACCAACATCCGTCGCTAAAATCTGATTTACGACGGATTATGGTCCGTCGTAAAATGGCGACGGACTGGTTTTTAGTTACTTTTGTGACGGATCATGGTCCGTCGTAAGAGGACTTGACATTTTATTTTTTTTTATTTTTCATTTTTTTAGAATATGGTGGAAAATTATGGGTTTTTTTTTGTAGTCTAATAATTGTTTTTTAATAGAATTTTAGTGGTTTGATTGTACATATTTGTATATAAGATTATTTTTTAACTATTGATCGAATGCAAAAAAAAATAAATTATTTTCTTTTTATATCAAATGAGTGGAAATTATTATTATTTTTAAAAAATTTAAAACTAATATTTAAATGATTTGTAATATCGCATGAAAAAGAATATTGAGAAGTTTAAAAAATTTAACAATGTTTGAGAAAAAAATGAGAGTTTGAAAAAATAAAAATCGTGATTTAATAAAAATCTATTTTGTGGGAAAGAAAAAAAATATTGAATAAAGTTGATAAATTTGAAAAAAAAGAATTTGATTTTGAGAAAAAAATAGTATCCTGAAAAAGAAAATTAAAAAGATTTAAAAAAATGTGAAAATTTTCACAATGTTGAAAAATGAAAATATTTTGAAAAAGAAAATGAGAGTTTGTACTTTGAAAAATAAAATAAAATTGAGAAGTTCGATAAAAATTGACAAGTTTGAAAAAAATGCTTGAAAAAAAATGGAGAAGTTAGAAAGAATTGAAAATTTTAAAATAAAATGATATTAAAAAATCGATACTTTATCAAAAAACCAACATTTTGAAACGAAAAATAAAGAAGTTGAAAAAATTTGTGATTTTGAAAAATAATTGAAAATGTTCAAAATTTGAAATTAAAAGAAAAAGTTATTTATAAAAACACTGAGATTTTGAAAAAAAAATATCATTTTAAAAAGAAAAATTGAAAAGTTGAAAGCAAAATGATGCTTTTGAAGAAAAAAAGTCAGCATTTTAGAATATTTGGGAAAAAAATTAAAATTTGTGAAAAATTTAGAGATTTTGAAAATAAAAATTCAGAATTTGTATTTTAATTTTTTTTTGAAATATTTTATAATAAAAATAATATTTTGTTAAAAGTAAAAAAATATACATGTTGAAAAAAATGTTATTTTTAAATGGAAATTGAAATTTATCTGTGAAAAAAAAATATTTTTTAATAAATTATTAGGCACATCCACTAATTGAATATTTAACCATTTTTGGACAATCTAATTAGTCCAGATTGAAGAGTAAATAACTTCACATGTTTAAATCAAATTTCACTCAAATTGTTGATCAATGTTGTATGCCATATCTTTCTCATATGTAGCTAGCCTGATCGGGGCGAGTAACTAGTCAAATTGAGGATATTGATCAATAAAATAGAGTGAATGGACCAGACATATAAAATGGGCCAAATATTCTGGTCAAAATTGTGACCCAACTTATTGACCTTGCGAGAACCTAAGAATTGATGTTAGTATGTTTTGTGAGCCCCAACATGATGTGTGTCGAACATCAACACCGTGCATTTGATGTGTCCCCTTTAGGTTATGAGATATCTTAAAAATCACCCGATATGAAACTCAGGCGGGCCATACCATCTAAAACCATGTGAAGACATCCTAAAAAATATAAAAGCACTTGGTGGGGCCCACATGGGTTTTAGATGCGGCTAAAACTTGGTCTGACCCCTCATCCAAGTGGGACACACATAATGAGTAGGTTGGATATGTGAATCACATTTAGGCAAGCCCAATATATGATTATGAATGTTTTAAGGAAACCCCTCTCCACTACATTTAGGTGAGTTACTCATTACTCTTACTAGAGCAAACTTTGTGTGGTCCACCATTATTTATTTATTTTATCCACTCCGTTCATCCATGTTAATAGATAATTTGAGGTCTAAAGAACAAAAAGGAAGCATATCCAAAAAAGCTCAAGTGGACCACACCACAGGAAATAGTGTCATTGAACCTCTACCATTGAAAATTTCTTGGAGGCCATAGAAGTTTTAGATCAAGCTGATGTTTGCATTTTCTCTTCATCCATATCTTTTTGATATTATGAACAACCTTTAACCGTTTTTGGACAATCTAATCAGTCCCAATTGAAGAGTAAGTAACTTCTAATGTTTAAATCAAATTTCACTCAAATTGTTGATCAATCTTGTATGCCCAATATCTTTCTCATTTGTAGCCTGATCGGGGCGAGTAACTAATCAAATTGAGGGTATTGATCAGTAAAATAGAGTGAATGGACCAAACATATAAAATGGGCCAAATAGTCTGGTCAAAATTGTGACCCAACTTATTGATCTCGTGAGAACCTAAGAATTGATGTTAGTAAGTTTTGTGGGCCCCATCATGATGTGTGTTAAACATCAACACCGTGCATTTGATGTGTCCCCTTTAGGTTATGAGATATCTCAAAAATCATCCGTATATGAAACTCAGGTGGACCATACCATCTAAAACTACGTGAAGACATCTTAAAAAAATATAAAAGCACTTGATGGGGCCCACATGAGTTTCAGATGCGGCTGAAACTTGGGCTGACCCCTCATCCAAGTGGGACACACATAATGAATGGGTTGGATATGTGAATCACATTTAGGCATGCCCAATATATGATTATGAATGTTTTAAGGAAACCCCTCTCTACTCCATTTAGGTGAGTTACTAATTACCCTTAGCATACTGAGTAAACTCTGTGGGGTCTGCCGTTATTTATTTATTTCATCCACTCTGTTCATCCATGTTAAAAAACAATTTGAGGTCTAAAGAACAAAAAGGAAGCATATCCAAAGCTCAAGTGGACCACACCACAGGAAATAGTGTGATTGAACATCTACCATTGAAAAATTCTTAGAGGCTATAGAAGTTTTGGGTCAAGCAAATTTTTGTGTTTTCTCTTCACTCACATCTTTTGGTATTATGAACATGTTGGATGACAAATAAACATTATTGTGGGCCCAAGGTATCAATTGTAGAAATCATTATTCCACGCTGTTTCGTGTGGCATGGTCCACTTGAGCTTTGGATTTACCAAAAATTTAGGATCAACCCACATTGTTCATCCATTTTTCGAGATCATTTAAGAGAATTATCCAAAAAATGAATCATATCCAAAGATTAAATGGACCGCACCACAAATACCAGTAGAGGTGATGATTTTCATCGTTAGAAAATTTGTAGGGTCCACCATAATGTTTATTTTCCATCCAATCTGTTCATAAGGTCACAAAGACCTGGATGAAGAGGAAAAACAAATTTCATATTGATCCAAAACTTCTGTGATCCCTAAAAGGGTTTCAATGGTAAACGTTCAATCCCCCACATGCTTTTGATCGTGTGGTCCACTTGATAGTTAGATCTGTCTTAGTTTTTTTTGTCTCAAGCCTTATGATGAGCTCACCAAATGAATGGACATTTTGGATATAACACATACCTCATGATAAGATCCACATAACTTGCTGACGTCACCTAGCCCCTCTCTTAAGGGGGCAGATTGATTGGCTACTAACAAGTTGAGTAGGGAGACTGCTACTAAAGTGACATCACCAAGTTCTGTGGGCCCCATCATGATGTATGTTTTGTATCCACACCGTCCATCCATCTGATGAGATCATTTTAGGGTAAGATCCAAAGAATGAGTCACATCCAAAGCTCCAGTGGACTCCACCAGAGAAAATAGTGGGGAGAGTGACACCACCGTTAAAAACTTCTAATGAGGCCTGGTTAGGGCGCCGGCCCTAACCAACCCCTCTCTCATCCGCGTCTCTCTCTCTCTCTGTGCGCCTCTCCTCTTCCTCTCCCTCCATCTCTCCTTCTCTCTCTCTCTCTGTGCCTCTCCCTCTCTCTCTATGCCTCTCCCTCTAAAAAAGGATGGATGGAGTAGATTTCACACAAACATATCAGTGGGCCCACCTAGCATCCTTACGCAGGAACTTCCTACGAAAGGCTTTCACAGGAAATTCGTGTCCACAACCTGTTAGTAGCTAATCCACGTCCCCCTCTCCTCTCCTCTCTCTCACCCTAATCCTCTCTCTCTCTCTCGCTCGTCATAATCCCCTCTCCCTCTCTCTTCCTCTTGATCTGTCCCTCCTCTCTCTTCCTCTCATCTCTCTTCCCGCCGTGTGTGTGTGTGTGTGTCTCCTTGACCGTTCTTGTGTGTCTTTGATCCACAAATGCCTTGCCCACACATGCCCGCCCTCTCTCTCTCTCTCTCTCTCTCTCTCTCCCTTTGAAGCTCGGTTGAAGACTATTTGTTGAACGTGAGGTATTTCTCTCTCTCTCTCTCTCTTAATCTCAATGCCGATTTAAGAATTTGAGGATTTAGTAATTTATGGATTTTTGATTTGATGTGGATCCTCATTTAGGGATTTGCAGATTTTAGGGCTTACAAATTTGAATGTGGACTCCGAATTGGGGTTTTTCTGATTTTACAAATTAGGGATTTGGGGATTTTAGGATTTTGGGGATCTGAGGATTTTTGGAATTGGGGATTTCACCTACTCAGTTTTGTATTATCTGATCTGGTTTACCATCTGAGTCACTCTTGACTTAGGCATACCTTCCCATTTTTCAGCCTCTTCCGCTGACGAATCAATACCAGAAATCAGACCGCTTACCAATGGGCTAGCAGAAAGTTAGGTCTGAATATGCTTTTATTGATGCAACCACTGCCTACCAACATCATTTATTAAGAAGAGAAGGTCATGAAAAAATTAGTTATGGCTACTTAGATTACATGCAGTTGAGATAATTTTTTTTTTCTTAATTTTTTTTAAAAGAAGAAAAAGTCACAAAAATTATGTCTCTGGATAACTGTAACTATACTGTAAATATAAGTGTATGACTGGACCACATTTAAAGCTCAAGTGTAGACCTACCTTAATGTATGTAACATCGGCCCTATCCATCAGTTTCGTGATTAGCTCATGCTAGGATAAGAGGCACCATAAGCAGTTGGGGTTAAACAGCTACCATAGCCTTCTAGGGGTGCACAAGCATTTTATTTCAGGCCAACATTTGTGTTTTCCATTCACCTTGGTGAGAGTAAACTTATGAATAGGCAAGATGGAATATTAACATCATCGTTAACCCTAAAAAGTTTTCAATGGTGGGTGTTTCCATTCCACTCTTTTTTTTTTTTTTTTTCTCTCTCTTTGGTGTGGTCCCCTTGAGTTTTGGATCTTCCTGATTTATTTTTAGTCTTTACTTCCTAGCATGATATAATAAAACTGATGGGATGGAGTAGACGTCATGTAGACATCATGGTGAGTGGTAGGAAATTGGATTTGTCTTTTACTTTGACATGTAGAAGCATACCATCAGCTTGACCTTTCGGATTATCATGCATTCATAGTAATATTCACGCATTGTTCAAAAACTAGAGATTTGTGGGCCCATATGGTTTTGTATAGACTGTTAAATCGCATACTTTAATGTGAGAGATGTTCCATTGCCCTCAAGAGGATACTCATGCTGCTAGTTGCACTCGGACACTTGGACATATCAATCCATTGACTTAGAATGTTCCTTGGGTTTTAATGCACATTTCAAGGGTTACCATGCAAGCATCACACTGATTGGAAAAATACAAAACATTTGATCAATGGTCATTAATGCTTGTTCAGTACTGCATGCCTAAACAACTATGCAGGCAGACACAAAGGTTTGGTAATCCTACAAGCGTGTGTAGCTTAGAATTGATAAACATACTCACATGTACAGTACAAATCTGTTTGGAAAATCTCAGCCATCCATTAGATGGGCACCACCAAGTATTGCCCCAGCATTTATGCTTGTTCTAGCATTGTTATCAATTCCCAATATCTTGCCCTTTTGGTCCCTTACCCTGCCAAATTGCATTGTTATTGACAAATAGATGAAGGATCAAACAGGATACATGATGAAAGAGAAATATCTTTAAACTGTGTTTGGTTGAACTATCAAAGTGAATTGCAATTACATTAGTTTCCATATTGAAGGACTTAGATAAAAACTGCAATTACATTATTTTCAAATTGGACGCAAATCGAAAGCAACTTCAACTAGAGGACTACTGATTGTGCTTTGGTCATTTAGAAATAGTTATTGCAATTCAAGATTCAATAATGCATCCGAGGAAGGCCTTAGTTATTATTTCACTACAGATTTGAGAAAAAGGTAATGAGAGGATCCAAGAACCTCTAACAAAATTAGTTCCATACCTTTAATGGCAAGGAACCACTCAAGAGGGCCTTTGATTAGGTGTATTACAAATGTCTTATAAGAAGTTTTTAGTGCCATATCCAAAGTTATGACCTGTTGTTTAATATATATTTTTTGTTCAATCAGTTTCACCCACTTCAGTGAAATTCTTTTGTTCAAAGGATTCTTTTTCACAGTATGATAGATCATTTGAGAAGAACTACTTGTTTCATCTCATGATAGGTGAATAAATAATTTTAGATTGTTCTGTTGCAAAATATGGTTATATAACCTATGAAATGGTCAGCTAATCTATTGGGGATTATCATATTTGAATTATATCAACCAAATCTACTGCTCATCGCATAACTTTCTGTTATTTCAGTTGGCATTTCCTGCTTTGTTTCCTATGTTGTCTTTGGTTCATGTTTCAAAGTTGAGCATTGTAAACAACATGCTTGTTTCAAAGTTGAGCTAGCCTTTTGATATGTGCTTTGGTTGTTTTGTTTAACTATATCCTATTTCATTAGGTGCATTTTATACATTTTACAATGTAACATGCTAACTTTGACAGTGTTCTGACATGGCTAACCCTATACTATAAATATGATTTTTATATTTTGCTTCTTGCTTGTGCCACGTCAAGTGTGAAGAGCTAGTAGCCAAGTCCGAACATCAACTTTCCCCTTTTAACCAAGCCCTGGAACTGCCAAACCAGTTACTAGCCATGGCCCAAACACAATGCATGCAAATAGGATTTCCTTTATCACAAACAGCAGAGGATCCTAACTCTAAAAAATAATATACACCATTCAAAATATTTCAATTCAAGTGTAGCCCACTTGATGATTTGATTGACCTGATGTTTTGTTCATGTTGGTGTGGTGCATATGTTGTTAAATGTTATACACATACCATGTGTGCCCAGTTTCACTACTTTTTTAAAGAAAGAAATAAATGAGGCCATTTTGTAATTTCATCCCTTGGACACTACCTCCAAGCCGTTTCTAAACGTGGAGGCATTATTTCCCAAATTTTGATTATCCCATGTAGCTAAGAACAGAATCTAGTTTTGTATTTGTATTATTTCAGTTAGCACTTTTTTTTTCTTTTGAAGGCAGGAGGATGAAATTATTTCTGCTAATCCAACAGTAGGTCACCATGAAAAGCTTCATTGTAAGGCTCGTATCCTAGCCCATACTATTCCGTCGACTTCTGCGATCCTTCTTGACGAATTTCGGTAACCCACGACTTATAATTGACGTTTGCACATGACCCTAAGTCATACCCCATAGATTTGAGTCGGATTAACCCGAGACTTATACTATTACGACCGTACCATCATCGCGGTTCCGACGTCGCGTCTTGCGCACCTATCCTATACTTTGGCCAGAAGATGTGGGTTGGCTTTTATTTCGAAGAAACACCGCGCATTTGCAATCCCAAGAGAATCTCTACGACATGTCCCATCAATCAATTACTCAATCAATCAATCAATCACCTCATGCCAAGTGCAAGAACACCCATACTTTCTTTCTCTCCAAGTCAAGCAACCACCAAGTCAACTCTTTCTCACCCTCTCTCTTACACACCCATACATGTCAAGTGCACCATCGCCTCACCCATCACTCACATCCATCACCCATCTCTCACTCTCTCTCCTTACAACCCTCTCTGTCTCATTTCTCAACACACTTTCCAAGCAAGGGAAGAGAGTGCACGTCCAAGCCATTTCAAGAGAGAAAAGAGTGAGTTGTGTGGCCCACTTCCCACCCCAAAAACCATCATCCTAGCCATTCAAACCTCATCACCCTCCATCAAAGTGAAGCACAAGGAGATCGACGTTCCATCGGACCAAGAAGATTGAACGGTGGGTGCTTCTATAGGCTAGATTTTCATGTTTTTATGATGGGTCAAGTGAGGCCTACCGATTGATGGTATGGATCTCACTTTGGACCCTTGATGTGGCTGATGGCCCACCTTGATTTTCATTATCATTCCTGATGGGGCCATTCTCCATGTACCCCATCATGATGTTTACTTTCCTAAGATCTAAAGAGGTCATCTAGACCTTCCATTTTGGTGGAGAAGTAATCTCCACTGTTAATTTTTGATTTAGTGGGCCTACATGTATTGGGACCCACTTGATGTATGATTGAATGCTTAAAAAGGAGAGCCCATAGTGTCGGGGTCCCTCCATCACACGTATGTCCCACTTCTCTCTCTCTCTCTCTCGCTCTCTCCCTCTCTTTCATTTCTTCCTATTATATGTGATGATGTGGCCATGTGGCCCACCCGGATGGACCCCACCATGAAGCATGTATTTTATCCAAGCCATCTATAGGTGGGGCCCACTTTACATTTGTGTTGTATCCACACCATCCATCATTTGGTGGCCCACTTGAGTAGGGCCCACCTTAAGTATGTGTTATGCCAAACCGTCTAGCGTCCAGGGACGCTAGACGTGTAATGAAAACAGAAATATAGCTTTAGTTCAAAGCCTTTGGGAAAGGCAACTCATGCAGCCCCCACCTTGCTGTATGTATTTGATCCAAGTCGTCCATTCCATTCCTCAGGTCATTTTAGGTGTTGAGCCAAAAAATGAAGTTAATTCAGTTCTCTGGCGGGCCATAGTATAGGAAATAATGGTTTTTACCGTTGAAATCCACCCTGATGTTTCTATACACCAAAATACCTTAAATATTGGGCTTGTTTGGACTATCGTGAGCCATAGAATCCAACGGCTGGGTCGGATTCACCCAATGCAGGCCCCATGTGTGAAAAACCATGGAAAAACCAATTTTTTAAAGAAAAGAAAAGAAAAGAAAAGAAAGAAAAAAAGCAGGTAACGCTTGCTGCTACTAACGCAGCAGCAGAACGCTACTGCCATTTTGGCAGACGGACAGCAGGGACCATGCATTTTGTAGGCCCCTTCTTGTAGTGGGCCCCCTCCAAAAATCAGCCGCAAAGGGGACTCAGGTGGCCCACATTGCAAGAAATAGTAGAATTGAATGTTTGACATTACAACCCTTTTAGGTGTCCCAGAAGTTTTGGATCATCATGAAATTTGTTTTCCCTCTTCATCAGGGTCTGTGTAACCTTATCAATGATTTGGATGAAAAATAAATCATTATGGTGGGCCCCATGTGGGACCCACAATGATGTATGTGTTTTATAAATGCCATCCATCTATTTGATGGTGGGCCCACTGGCATATGATGATAGCAAGTGTTGTGGGTCTCACTACTAAATAATATATTATATTATATATTATATATTATATACTATATAATATATGCATGGTGGCGAGCCTTACGTGGTACCCACCTTTGCCTTCCTAAGTGCAGCCAGCTACCTGTGCAGCAGCCATCTAGCTGCTACTTTGTTGGCAGCAGGCCCCACATTGATATATATCGACACCGTCCACTATTTGAACATGTGGGCAGATTGTTCACCTTGATGTATTTTTGTGGTCCATCCGTCGGGCCCACTTTGATGTATTTTGTAGCCCATCTGTAAGGTCCACCTTGATGTACTTTGTGGCCCATCCGTTGGGCCCACTTTGATGTATTTTGTGGCCCAATCGAGAGGCCCATTTAATATACATGTGACTCATCATGATGTATCTTTGACTCATGAGCGGGGCCCACCTGTTGCGTGTTTTGAGGCCCAGGTACAGGGCCCACCTGTTATGTATTTGAGGCCCGTGTGATGAGGCCCATTGTGATGTATTATGGCCTATGGGTTGAGGCCCATTGTGATATATTTCTAGCCCATTTGGTAAAGCCCATTGTGATGCATTTGGAGCTCATAGGTAGAGACCCATTATGATATATATGAGGCTATGTGATGAGGCCCATTGTGATGTATTTGGGGCCCATGGGTTAAGGCCCATTGTGATGTATTAGGGCCCATGGGTTGAGGCCCATTGTGATGTATTTGGGGCCAATGGGTTAAAGCCCATTGTGATGTATTTAAGGCCCTTTATTGAGGCCCACCTTGATGTGTGTGAGGCCCGTTATTGAGGCCCACCGTGATATGTATGAGGCCCGTTGTTGAGGCCCACCTTGACATATATGAGGACTATATAATGAGGCCCATTTGATGTATTTGAGGCCCATGGGTCGAGGCCTAATAGGATGTATACAGGGTCTATTGTATTGTGTGATTCCACCATTGGTTATGTAATGACATTTATGGCGGGCCATGCCTTGGGAGCAATGTTGGTTTGATGTCCACATTGTAAGAATAATGTTGGTTAAATGTCCGCATTATAACTCTCCCTAGGGTCCATTGATAGGCCCATACTTGTTGTGTGTAGGTCATCAAGGCCCATCTTCGTTATGAGGATAGTTCATCACCATATAAATTGCTTAGTATAACTCCATGATTCATGCCCATACGTATCATATGTATACATGATATGAGGAATGTTTGATCATAGCATACGCCATTAGGTAGACCATTTACTGGGCTCCTTATGAGATGGAGTGCCCACATTATCGTGCAGTACGTGCAGGATTGCTGCATGACTGGATAGTGTGACTCATACATCTCACATATATGTGACTCGACATCAAGGCCGTGGTCTCCACAGGCACATCGTGGATGGATAAATGGGACACCAGAAATACTTGGTTCTAGCACTGTGAGCACTTAGGATGTCCTTGGGTAAAAATCCCAGAATCT
Organism: Magnolia changhungtana; assembly: GCA_030180095.1. Taxonomy (NCBI): domain Eukaryota; kingdom Viridiplantae; phylum Streptophyta; class Magnoliopsida; order Magnoliales; family Magnoliaceae; genus Magnolia; species Magnolia changhungtana. The sequence goes on along the minus strand of JASAUF010000198.1, from coordinate 1,686,882 downwards.
CAGTGGAACATGAGCGCCCAAGTGCCAAATACCAGTAGGCAGTGTCTCCCACTGTGTCATGGTCGGTTGGGAGGGGGTGTGGCCTTATCCGTCCGAGTGAGGGGGTTATAAGCTAGGCTGAATATGACCAGCTCATAAATGGGTCCGCTATCGACGAGCCGAGTAGGTATTGGCAGACTGCTGGCTAGGCGGATAGTGAGGTCTCTTCCACTCGCTGGGTTGTGCGGCTAGCGAGGCGGCAGTCGGTGTGGAGTGTAATAGACCTTGGTGATTTTTCAGAGAGCAACCGTACTGATATGTGGACTTCTTGAGCAGGAATTACATATCCATTCATTCATTCACTATCCACTCGGGCTGGTGGTGCATAACTATTTGTTATATATACCATCGCATGGCCAGGATTTTGGTTGGGCGTGAGACTAACCTGAGATCAGGAGTTTACCACATTGAGTCTGACTATCCAAATTTAGGTATGGGACTGGTTTGGATAGAAGTCCCTTGTGGTGGACCCCATAGCTTGCTACTACGTACTATCATCTCGACTTCACATTCCAGCATGGTCATTTCATTCACACCGCATATTACATTGCATCCGTAGTACTTAGCATTTTGGGTTACTATGTTTTTCAACTTATATGGCCTAGACGGACTTAGCAGGATTTGCATATTGCAATGCATCATCGGTATATGATATTTGGCTTCCACACTTGCATAGCCGATCTGCATTGCGTACTCTGTTATTGAATGATTCATGGACTTACCAGTATATTTTCACGTACTTTGATATCGTATGATTCATGATTTTGTCAGTATTTCTGCTTATCCCGATGATGTATGATTTATGGGCTTTATTGTATACTTGACACTTACCTTACACACACTTTCACCACTCTCTAAGCTTTCCATAAGCTTATGCACAATAAATGCGTTCAGGTAGCATTAGGTTGCAGCAGCGTTGAGCTTAGAGCGTGCAGCGGACTTCTGGAGCTTTAATTTTGAAACATATGTATTTCCCTTTCAGCACTGTATTCAAATGATTATATTAGTAGATATGTGATGATGATGTTGCCTTTGTGATTTGGGTAAACTTGCAGTTATGCTTCTTATGAGATAAGTGTACATTGGAAAACCCTCCTTGTAGGATCCCAGCATTGAAACCTGGCGAATGGACGCTGGGAGCCGAGAATGGGGTACTACGGAGGCTGTTAACACCGGATTCGGCAATCAAGAATTTTGTGAGCTCGGTTTCTGAGTTTGGGCGTGACATTCATGTTGGATAACCAAATTCATAAAACTAAAATATATTAATTTTATAACAATACCAACTATTTTTTCTTGATAAGAGGCGTGTGAAGATTTTGATTCTAGGAAAAAAAAAAGGAAAAAGATGTTGTTGGTTTTCATCAGTTACAACCAATAATGAGATTAAAATAACAAAAAATGACAAAAATCTATATAATTGAAAGAAGGCATTGCACTCATTGAGGCCTGGATTTTCTTTCAATCCACACCTCATCCCCAGAGGTCTGTGTGACACAGGATTCTTGGGCAATTTCCACTTGTCTTTCTGCCTTGCTGATGTCCTTCTTGGGCTCATCAGTTGGAGTAACTGATGGAACTTCCTTACCATTCCCATGTCCATTTCCATTTCCATGTCCATTCAAGCCAACATTCTTAAGACTCAAACCAGGTCCTAACCCAACTCTATCAACATTTTTCTTGAATCGTCCTTGAAAGTCTCCCAAAATTTTCCCAAATAGCAATCAATTGCTTTGTCAATTTTTTCCTGAATCTAACTTTGTAAATTTGATTTCATCTTACTGAAAATGGAACACAATTGTCAGTACAAGTTATGTCAATGACCTTTACTTTTCCTGTTCTCTGTAATTGTGGGGATTATAGAACTGTTAGAAATTTTGATGTTGAGAGAAAATAATGTCCATCTTAGTTGCTCATGCTGCCTCCCCAGAAATTTTCTTCCTGTTAAATCACCAAGGTATATAACACCCATAAGCCTTGTCCATTTCTCCTGAGTTAGATGATACCAATACACTTTTGTCCAGTTCGAAATCAAATCCTGATCTTTGAAGAGCTCTCCACGCACACTAGTCTGATTAAGCTTGTGTCATTATTATGAAATGATAATACACTAGGCGATCTTGCATTGAATCTGGCCTAGTCGAGAGATTGAGCCCCACTGTTCATTTTTCATCTGTGTTTAACTCAATCATTTATATTAAATGAACTAGCATGATATGATTGTTATTTTTGCTCATATACTACAATTTGAGCATTGTATCATGGGTCTTTCATTTAGGCCATGTTTGGATAAGTGGAATCCAAGGCAAGAGAAGGGAAAAATAAATAAATAATTATCTGATGATGATTTCCATGGGAACCATTGAAACATGGATTCTTTTTTTGAGTTCTTGTTTGTGTAGCAAGTAGAAATCCCATATTCCTCTCACAAAATTCATCTAGTTTTTGTGCTAAGAATCCAAATAATGGAAGTGTAATGATTTCTTAGTAGAATCCCTCCCTTTTCTTTCTATTCCAACAACATGAATAGTCACTTCAAAGGAAAACCCATTTCCACAGTTTGGCATGGAATCCATGGTTTCCAAACATAGCCTTACTCATTCTCTTCATGTTCATCATGATGTTATTGTACTTTGTATTATAGCAAAATATAATTTAACGGTCTGTCCTTAACTTTCATGCTTCTAGAGTAATGACCTCTTTGCGATGTTCTTGGATGAAACAATGACCTATTCATGCGCTATATTTAAGGTGTGTATCACTTCCATGCGAAACCATCTTTATTCAATTTAATCCTTTATTTCTAGTATGTGATAGGTGCAGTTTATAGAATTCTAACTTCCATGTTTGAACCATCTGAAAGAGAGAGGATGAAGATTTAAAGGTTGCACAGCTACGAAAAATCTCTCCTGAATGAAAAGGTGAGGTCCTTATCACCAGCTATTCTATTTAAATAGTATTTGGATGGGTATCCATCTATTACTTTCTTATCTGACTTTGTCTGTACTTTTCAAAATGATCCAGGCCAGAATCAATGTCAGGCATGAAATTCTTAAGATTGGTTGTGGTTGGGGAAGCCTAGCTATAGAGGTTGTCAAGAGAAATGGTTGTAAATACACAGGCATCACATTGTCTGAGGAGCAACTGAAATATACAGAAAGGAAAGTGAAAGAAGCTGGCCTCTAGGTAGTTTATTTTATTCAAAATTCTATTTACAAAATTGTGATCTCAGTGAAAATGGATTACTAATAAAATGCTAAAAGATTGATTGATCCCTTTATTTTTAGTTTTTTAGTTATATTTAAGTGGAATCTAGAGATGAAGAATACTCATGGATACTGTTTTCTTGAAAATCAATCTTCCAAGACTGCCAAATATTTAAAAGTTGGTTTTATAAGACATGTTTGGTTGACATTCTAATTTTAATTAATTGTGTTTTCAGGACAAGATAAAATTCCTTCTATGTGACTATCGCCAACTGCCAAGCTCTCAGAAATATGACAGGATTATATCATGGTGATTTCCCGGCAACTGTTGAAACTCCATCAGCTTTTAGTAGGCAAAATTAAATTGCATTCGCCAACTGGCAAATTTTTATTTTATTTTATTTTATTGCAGTGAGATGATAGGAGTTGGCCATGAATACATGGAAGAGTTCTTCGATTGTTGCGAATCCGTTTTGGCTGAAGATGGTTTGTTTGTCTTACAGGTTACATATTGTCTATTATAATTTTTCTTAATTATGGTTTAATTTGAATTATCTGTTCAGTTAAAAATCATTAGTCAATCATAAATGTCTTAAAACAGCTAATCTAACCTTATTAGCTGAATGGTTCCCAAACATGAACATGCCCTATCTCAAGTCCAAGCCAGTCCATTCATTGGGTGGGCCACACATATGTTGAATATAGACCACTACTCATATATTATCTAACCGTCAATCTTTCTCATGCAAGTGTTGACATGTTGGCATGGTGCCCCTTCCACCCCTTCCAATCTCACTCCCCTTTCAACAAATGACAAATTTAGAATAATGAAAAGGTGTACTTGTAGTAGTCCATTTAAATGGCCCCACTTAGCCATTTCCTCTTTAATGAATTGAGTTGTTACCAATTTTGTGAATGGGATTCTTATTAAACAATCATGTGAATTATTTTTTGAATGACTATCAGGTGTAAGATTCAAAAAAAAATAATAATAATAAAAATCTGACGATATTTTTTTTTTTAAGAATTGGAAGGGGTTGACAATAAATGATAAAAAGCTATAAAATAAATTATAAAAACCACTTGATAGCTTGACAATAAATGATGCTTCTTTTTCTCTTATATAAGGACTTTGATAAGCTTGAATTGCATTTTTGGATTGAGAAAGAACCTCAATTTATAGGCAAAAAGTTTGTTCTTTCAACTGGTCTAAGGCAGTCTTCGACTAGCCTAAGCACAGGATTCAGTTCCAACAAATTTTCAAATTCGAATGGAATAAGATCTAACAGATCTTCGACTGGTCGAAGGAGGTCTTCGACTGGTTGAATAAGCTTTTCGACTGATTCAGGAAGCTAAATCTGAATTGATTTTTGTTACTAGACTTCGAGTTGAGAAACCTTCGACTGGTCGAAGAGACCCTTCAACTGGTCAAAGGTGCAATAGAATTTCTGTTACACTTCGCTTGGTGCTTGGACTGGTCGAGAAATTCTTAGACTGGTCGAGCTAAAACTCAAGCTAGTCGAAACTCAGTCAATTTTAAGTATAAAAACCTAATTTTCAATATGTTTTGAAAGCACCTAAACTTAAGGTCTTTCTAGGGTTTATCATACTTGTATGGACTGAATTTCATAGGATTAGAAACTTGAACTTCTCAATGGAGCTTGATCTTCTACTAGAACTTTTAGTAGATCGAGCTTGGTCTTCTTCTTAAGCTTTGAGCTTGAACTTGAGCTTGAATTTGTGCTTGAACTTTGTTTCGACAAGAAACAAATGGATTTGGTTTGGGAGAATTATTTTACTCGATAATTAACAAAGGAATAATGATGAGAACAATCACAATATTTATTTATTCTGAATTCGTTTAAATCCTTTATCTCCTTTGATTCCAAAGTAAAATATTTACATAATCCAATACATATATCAAATATTTAATATTAATTTTTGCAGCATTTTAGATCACATCATGATCTTCAATATGGAGATATTATTGTGCTGGAATAATGTTCATCTTGATTGATTCCTGGCTTCTGAGAAGATACTTTGATCTTTCAACTTAGATTAGAGTCTCTTTTGATCCCTGAATAGTCATCGCTTGAGCTAACTGTTCGCACAATGGACCCCTTATACAAGAAGAGCTGTTGTGCGCCCAAATGGTTGTGCGGACCACTAGTTGTGCGCCCACTTGGTTGTGCGCCACGCAACATATACTCCAAGTACCTGAATCCTTCTGAAGTTTGGATCTCTCTCTGCTCCGAAATTGTCTAAATGAATGATCTATTGGGGATAGTGGGGTATTTATATGCCTCCCGTACATGTGGGCTCTTTACTAAACCCGTTGTGTGCTACACCCTTAGTGCGCCGCATAACACAACTTCTGTTATGCACCACACAACAGTACTTATGTTGTGCACCTCACAATAATACTTTTGAGGCAACCACTGTTGTGCACTACACAACCAATCTTCTAAGGCAGCTTCTGTTGTGTGCTGCACAACACTCCCACAACAGCTTCTGTTGTGCGCCGCACAACTCAAATGGTGTAGAATTTTACTTCTTTTCAAGAATTTTCTCTCTTCTTCCGATAGATTTTTATGCCTCAACAGATGCCCCCTTGATCCTGTATTTCTGATTTACTTTCTTCAAGATGAAATGGAGGATCAATCTAAAAACTTTCACTCATTTCACCCTTTGTGCGTAACCACTGCTCGTTGTGTGGTTGGGTCCGCACAACAGACCTGAGTCCAGAGTGCTATATAAGCAGGACTTAGCTTGTCAGGCCTCAAACCTAGAAATCAGGCTCACAGGAATCTCGATCGTCGAATCTAGTGCCGATAACCTCCGCAGTACCCTATTCTCAGCTCCTAGCGCCCATATGCCAGGTTCCGATCCTGGGATCCTATAAGGAGGATTTTCCAACGTACATTTTTCTCGTAAGAAGCATAACCACAAGTTTACCCAAATCATAAAAACAAGATCATCATCACATATCCACCAATATAAACTTTGAATACAATGCTGAAAGAGAAAATATATATGTCAAAATAAAATCAAAGCTCCAGAAGACGGTTACACGCTCCAAGCTCAACGGTGCTGCGACCAACGCCACCTATATGCATCTATCGTGCATAAGCTTATGAAAGCTTAGAGGGTGGTGGAAGTTTGTGCGCAAGATAAGTGTCAAGCACACAAATACAACGTCATAATCATACAATGTCAGAAACACTGGCGAGATCATGAATCATACGATATCAGAGTAAGCAGAAATACTGATAAGTCCATGAGTCATACAATATCAGAGTACGTAATACAAATCAACTATGCAAATGAGTAGTCATAAAGAGTCAAGTATCAGATACCGAGGATACAATGCAATATGCAGTGCGAATGACCATGCAGGAGTGTGAAGTCAGGATGATAGTATGTAGTATCGCAGGCTATGGGGGTCCATCACAAGGGACTTCTATTCAAACTAGTCTCATACTAAAATTTGGATAGTCAGACTCAACGTGATAAACTCCTGATCTCAGGTCAGTCACGTGCCCCAACTGAAATCCTAGCTATTACGAAGGTACACGTAACAAATAGCTTTGCACCACCAACCCGAGTGGATAGTGAATGAATGAATGCGTATGTAACTCCTACTCAACAAGTCCACATATTAGTACCGTTTATCTCTGGGATCATTACTGGGGTCTATTACACTCTATGCCAGCTTGCCGCCCCTATCCGAGTGCACAACTGGGTAAGTGGAAGAGACATCACTATCCGCCTACTAATATCGGGCCCGGCTCGTGGATAGTGGACCCATTCCTTAAGCTGGTCAAACTCAACCTAGATATTACCCTCTTACTTAGGCGGATAAGGTCATATCCCTTCCTAACCGACCACAACACAGTGGAAGACGCGACTTATTGGTATACGGTCCTCATGTGCTCATATATATATCCACTCAGTCTAGATGTTGGGGTGTCCTCTGGTACCAAGAGGATTTAGAGATTTTCACCTAGGGCCATCTATTGCAGCCTGATGCTAATAAAATATTTCAGGTGTCCCATCTGGCCATCCACGATATACCTATGGAGTCTATAGCTTTAATGTCGCTAGGGAGTACAATAATCACAACATACAATGTAAGATGCATGAGTCATACAATCCAGTCATGCATCAATCCCATGCATACCGTGTACTCATGTGAGACAATCTTCGCCTATCAGGGAGTCTCATAATAACATGCCCAATGACATATGCAATGGTCAACCACATTCCATAACAAACATGTAGATGATTCGTATGGGCATGTATCATGATGCTATGCTGTCACATACTCATAATCGACATCGACAATCGGCCTTGACAATCGGAATCGGCCTCAATAATCAGAATCAGCCTCGACAATCGGAATCAGCCTTGACAATCGGAATCGGCCTCAATAATCGGAATCGACCTCGACAATCAGAATCGGCCTCAACAATCGGAATCGGCCTTGATAATCAACCTCAACAATCGGAATCGACCTCGATAATCAGAATCGGCCTCAACAATCGGCTTCGACAATCAGAATCAGCTTCGATAATCGACCTATACAATTGAAATCGGCCTCGACAATCGGAATCAGCCTCGATAGTCGAAATTGGCCTCGACAATCGGAATCAGCCTATACAATCGAAATCAGCCTCGATAGTCGGAATCAGCCTTGACAATCGGAATTGGCCTCGATAATCAACCTCAACAATCGACCTCAATAATCAGAATCGGCCTCGACAATCGGAATTGGCCTCGATAATCGGCTTATATAATCGAAATCAGCCTCGATAGTCGGAATTGGCCTCGACAATCGAAATCGGTCTCGATAATCGAAATCGGTATCAACCTCAATAATCAGAATCGAAATCGGCCTCAACAATTGGCCTAAGGGAAGGTTACAATGTGGATATTTAACCATCATTGCCCATCAATGTGGACATTTAACTAACATCGCTCCCAAGCAGTGGCTCACATAGAGCCAAACGTATAGTGGGCCCATGGCCTCACATAAGGGCCTAATATACATCATCATGGGGCCTCACTCAAGGGCCCCAAATACATTAAATGGGCCGAATCAAATAGGCTAATACATGTCACGGTGGGCCTCAAATACAACAGGTGGGCCCCATCAATGGGCCACACCAATGGACCACATATAAACAATAGGTGGGCCCTGCACATGGGCCTCGTATACATAACATGTGGGCCCTACACATGGGTCTCGTATGCATCAAATGGGCCACATATCTGGGCCTCGAATACATCACAATAGGCCTTACCCATGGGCCTCTGATTCAAGCAGGTGGGCCCCATCATATGGGCCTTAAATATACATCATGATGGGCCTCGTGAATGGCTGCACCAATGGGCCTCAAGTGGGCTTGGACCACACCAAAAATTATTTCAATAGTTGTAGGTGTATCCTGTGTATCACTGTACACAATCATTCCATGGGGCACATGGTCCACTAATGATGATCAGCACTGTCCAAACATTGTTCACAAAAAATCAGCACTATCCAAACATTATTCATGTAAATCAACACTAACCAAACATTATTCATGTAAATTGGTACCGTCCAAATGTTGTCCAGCATCGTCCAAACATTGTGGATGGTGTGGATATGGAACATACATCGAGGTGGGGTCCACAACACCGTCCAAACATTGTTTAACACCGTCCAGACGTTCTGGATGGTGAGGATGAAATAAGTACATCTAGGTGTGGTCCACCGTCCAGATCTATTGGATGGGGTGCGTACACCACATACATCAAGGTGTGGGCCACAGAACTGCTGACGTGTTAAGGGTACACTAGCCAATCATTTATCACAATAGGTGGGTCCCACGTGGGGCCCACCATATGTATTATATATATAACATATACATATATGTATTATATATTATTATTATTATTATTATTATTATTATTATTATTATTATTATTATTTATATAAAGAATCTGCCAACGTCCAGGCCCTGGACGGATGACTAGGACATGATACACTACAACGTGGTGGTCCCCAATGCCTGGATCGTCCATCAAAATGGATAGACGGCGTGGATTCAAAACACATACCACCTCGATGGTTCCCACTGTCTAAACTGCTGGACGATATATATATACAATACATACATTGAGTGTAGGCCCCACGTTCACGGACGGTGTGAATAAGACATACATCAGTGGGTCTCACCAGATGAACGGTCTGAATATAGCATAGACCTCATGATCAGATCCAGAGAACTCCTGGCGTCAATCCAGCTGCTGTAAGCTACTAGGGTCCACATCAGCGTCCTGATGATGGATGGCTGAGATGAAACGCCTACATCACGGTGGGATCCACGGATGGATGGCGTGGACATAAGATACATACATCATGCGGTACCCACATGGGTGCTGACGTCAATACAGCAGCTATATAGCTGGTATGCGGTAGTCCAGCCAATCCCCTTCCCATCGTCCAGTCCCTGGACGGTGAGGATACACATATTGCTACAAGGTGGGCCCTACACGCTGCCATGGTGGGGTCCATGTCCAAACAAATGGACGGTATGATGGAACACACACATCAGGGTGGTGCCACGTCAGTATGGCCCGCCCGATTTGGGATCAAACTGATATTTGTATCCTCCCTTGTCCAACCCACCATCCGGACGGTCCGAGTGAAATGCGTCCAGCAGGTGGGGTACATATAGGTGGACGGCATGGATAAATACATACATCATAGTGGGTTCACGATCGGTGTGGATCTAGTGGGCCACATGCATCATAAGAGAGAGAGATAGAGAAATAGGGAGAGAGATCAGATGAGGTGGGAGGAGCTTCGCCACTATGAGCTCCTCCATGATACAATGCATAGATCAAGATGGGTCCCACCATATGTGGGCCCTAAAATCAAAAATCAAATCATAAAAAAAAACACCCACCTTTGCTTCTTCTTGGTCCGATGAAATCCCTAGCTTCTTAGCTTCGACTTTAACAGTGGAGATGGAAGATCTTGGGGTAGGAAGGTGGGCCACACTCTAAGCTCTCTCATGGGAAGCTTGGACGTTGGATTTGACTTTTGGTAAGAAAGGAATGGGTTAAAAATGTGTTGCTTTGACTTTGGGTGAGAGAGGGATGGGTGTGATGGGATATATACTTGACTTGTACATTGATTGATTGATGTGACGTGTCGTAGAGATTCCCTCGGTATTTGCAATGCGCAGCATTTTCCTTGAACTGAACGTGGGCCCACATCTCTTGGCTCGGGTATCGCCTCAGCGCGTGAGACGCGGTGTCGGAACCGCGACAATGGTGCACTCGCAATGATACAAGTTTTGAGTCAAGCCGACTTTGATATACGGGACACGACTCAGGATCGTGCTCAAATGCCAATGACAGATTGCGGATCACCGAAATTCGACTGGGAGGACCGTGGAGGCATACAAAATGGTATGGGTTAGGATACGGGTCTCACATAGCTTCATTTCATCCATTCAGAATTTCGGTCAGCTTCCTCTAAGCAAAAAATCCTTTTTGCACAACATCTCCTTACACTCGACTCATCTCAGCGCACAACCTCATCTGGCGCACAACTCCTATTGACACATAACAAACTCTGCGTACAACATCTCCTTGCACTCAACACATCTCAACGCACAACATTGTCCAACATACAACTCCTATTTGCGCACAACAGACTTTGCGCACAACCATTCTGAACTCTGCGCACAACATCTCCTTGTTCTTAACTCATCTTAGCGTACAACCATTTTCTCCTTATATTTGCTCCGATAACCTTCATCCCTCATGCATGAAACATTTAAAGAGTTCATCTTCAAGAAAGAAACAATACCCATCTTCTTCTGGATCTAGACAAATTTTCCAACATACTTAGAATTATGTAGAGATAAATGAAGAAACTTTAGAATTTCATAACCCCTCCGACAACGAAACAACTGCCATTCCCATCAATTTACGACGTCACTGGTCAATTCTACATAGTGAACTATTTGATCGATTAAATAATCTTGTTCCATAGATGATTGGACTATGAAGAAACCATGAATGTTGACAGGATATCTGGAAGAGAACGGACCTCGCTAAAGTGTAACGCCACATACGTTTCAGTCCTCGAGTGTTACCATGAATTTTACTTATTATGTACACATATATGGTACCTATGTAGCCAAACTAACCCTACATCCATCCTCCAATATGAATTAGACCAATTAAGAATGATCTCCATCCATAAATCAAGTCATCCGACCGTTGATCATGTGGTCTGATATACGTACTTTCCCTTGACTGAATTGGTGAATAACTCTTTATCTATAATGAGTTATATGTAAGTCCTTTTGTAAGAATTGTTTAGAAATGGGCATAGGATCATGTAGAACCATTAGATTTCACAAAACTCTTAGATCAACAATAATTATGAAAATGCCATTAACATAGATCCCTGAATTCTAGATCACATAGTTCCTATGATCCGTTTCATGTGAAATTTTATACCATGCCTAATTATCATAAATTAACCATACAAGTCGAATTTTAGTCCTTAGATCGTAGTAAATCAGCTACTTGGCCTCTACATCCGTCCGTACACTTATCAAATCGAGATTCCGACCCATTCATCCTGTTCACCCCACATGAATATGCTTAACCCACCATTGAAATTACAATCTGAGGAACTTACACATGTGAACAAGTCACTTGAATCTAACGGCATATGGGTTATACCCCTAATCACTCCAGAAACACACCTTACGAAACTAACCGTTCATCCGCTGACATACATGGCTAGAGTGCTAACCATCAAGTCTCTTTATTATTAACAAGTCATCTGACCATCCATCATGTTTGGATCCACCAAACGGGCCATGTAAACATCATGGCAAACCGATTATCATGAAGATCTTAGGGTTTAGGTCCAAATTGCCTAGTAACTTGTCAATCAGAGGAGTACAAATATTATTTTAGAAATTTGAAATATATTAGCCATTAAAAGAGAAACTTAGTCATCCTTGAGAGATCAGGGCTCAAATTTGGGCAACGAAAAGAGCGTGAAAATTAAAGATCACCTATTAAATTTCATCACATTTGGACGACAGACTCATGAGTTACGGATGACAGAAGTTTTAAAAAAGAAAAAGGCTAGAATTGTAAATAAGGTTACACCACATGCATGGCACTGTTGATGAGAGTTATAATTTAAGTTTTAACGGTGAGTATTCTCGCTACTCGGCGGGACCGTGCGGTCTACTTGATTAACTAAACTACTCCATTTTTGACAGAGTGCCCTAAATTGATGTAACAAATGGGTAGACAGAATGGATCCCCCCAAAGGACATCACGAGAGACCCTACCTGAGGTCATAACCAATACGCATCTATGTTATGTGTTTGAACAGAGATTTATGAGCATTTGTATGATGAACTGATCAAATGTGTTATTGCCCACCTGGAACTTAGAATTACCCTATATTTAGGTCCTTAAGACCCTTTTTCAACCGTTGGTGTTCAACTTCGAGGTGATTTGACCAGCAAACAAACTAGAATATGCAATTAGAGCTAAAAATAAGTGAAAATTGGGAGTATGACCCACCTAGACCTTGGATCTGCCCCATCTTTGGTCAAGGGCTGTGATGAGGCCTCCAAAGTAGAATTGACGGGTGGATTTCCCACAAATGTCATGATGGACTCCACACAAATGTTGCATGTGCATTAGGAATGGTGCACTCGCTGTGCACCAGTCCAAGGAGGCTCGGTCAGACGCCTCTAACCGTGTCTTTCTAAAAAAAGAGAGATTTTCCTCTCTCCGGAATGGCAGCGGACAAGCAGGCATCCTCCATTCTTGATCCATGGCCCACCATCATCAGCTACCTGGATGATCAGAGCCATCCATCGGGTGAGCCACTTAGTTCTGACCAAACCTTGGGTGGTTTCACCAGTTGAAATGCACCCGCGTGCACACAATCATTGCTGAGAATAGGCCCCACAAACACCAACATTCCAAAAATGGAACCTGTTCTTGCTGTCAAGCTGGCGATCCATGCAGGCTCCTCTTCTTGCATCTCCATCGTTCAAACTAGAGAGATCCTAGCTGTCCTAGCTAGGTCTTTAGAAAAGAAAAGGAGCTGAGAGAGAGAGAGAACTAATCGTTTTCCTTTTTCTCTGAAACCACGAACTAAACCCACTTCCAGCTTCGATCCCTCCATTCCAAGATCTCCCCACGACTAAACCTAAGAATCCGAAGGAATCAGATCTTAAGAATGTGCCCCCGTTCGCAAACTGCCATGAGAGTCGCCTCTTCTTTCACGTTTGGAGTTGAGCCACACCACACCGAGTCGCACCAATTCATGATGGGTTTCGCTCGGGTTGGAGTTACTTCTAGCCAGAAAAGAAGAAGAAGAAAGGAAACAAGAAGGAAAGAGAAGAAGAGAGAAAGAGAAGGGGGTGTGCGGTTGTGGTCAAGTCAGGCGAGTCGTCAACTCGCTGGTGCGAGTATCGGTCGGGTATTGGTCCAGCGATCTTGCTGGACATGCCAGAAAGAAAGGAGAGAGGAAGAATAGAGGAGGAAGAAAGAAAGGAAGAAGGGAAGAAGGAAAGATGGAAGAAAAGAGAGAGGAGGTCGAGTTGACTAGGTTGAAGCTGAGTCTAGCCAAGTTAGGTTGAAATTGGGCCTAGTCTAAGCCTGGCTGGGATTCCAGCAAGGAAAAGAAATAAGAAAAGAAAGAAAAAGAGAAGAAATAGAGAAAAAGGGGGAGAGAGAAAGGACAAAAGAGGAAGGAGAGAGAGATTTGGGATTTTGGGTTGCACCCGCCGAGTCAACTCGGTGGAGTTGGGCTGAGTGTGGTCTTGACCTACTGTAACGACCTGAAAATTTCCGTACATTGGGTCGAGTACCACCTCGACCAGAAATCACGTAGGATTAAATCCTTTAGAAATTTAACAAAGTTAACTAAGTACTAAACTCAATTAGCTATGAAATCCGTTAGGATCGCTTTAAATACGATCTGTAAGACCCAAAAGTTGCAGAATCATTGACTACAGATCCAAAAGTTGCAGAATCATTGACGCTAAGTTACCCTAAAGTTTAGAACCAAACTCATTTCCCGTCTGCTCTCGGGAATGAAACGAAACTTCGTATTAGGTCTAGATCGCACATCGGGAGTTCGATTAACCCGGCTAAGGAACTAGGACCGCCCCACTTGGGCTTAACAATCATCTCAAAAATCACCAGATCCGATGTTCCACGGCCATTCGTTTCGAATCGGAGCGAGGTAGTGTGAAAAACACTATTCACATGCCAAAATAAATATCCGGAATAGTGATCCGCATCATTCGTTGACGCGTCGTATAAGCAACCCGACCGTCGAATCGGACCAAATTACACCCTCGGATTAAGAAAAATTTCAGAACATTTACATGTACTTGGAATTTCGATCGTGGCCCACTGACCGTCGAATTGAAAGTGGAGCCCACGTGCGATCTGAGTATCCGATCGAGTCAAAAACGTAATCCCACGTAGATCCATCGATGGTGAGTTTAAGTCTGACGTTTGGTTCAAAGAGGGCCACCAGAACTTCCCTTTTGAGCTGGAAAAGCGGCGAAAATCCTATATTAGCAGTACCCCTTGAACCTGAGTCTACTTTTGTAATGTTTGAGGCTATAAAAGGGGCTTAGAACAGCCCCTCTCACAGCCATACGAATTTTGGAGGAAACCCTAGAGGAAGAGAGAGAAAAGAGAGAGAAAGGCTTGGAGATTGTTGCCGATTTCCCTCCTCCTGCTTTGGCTTGTTGCACGGCCTACACCGCCTTATTCTAGGTGTTTTTCCGGCGTATTCCACCTCATTTGAAGGTAAGAAACCCTAACCCTAGGTCTGATTTGAGGTGGGATCGATGTAGGATATGTACCGACTAACCGATTCCGCTCTTTAGGCTAGAAATCTCCGTAGACGGAAGTTCCATTACCCTTGCTGATTCGTTCCATTTCCAAAGGCAAAGGTGAGGACTTTAAGCTTATAAGTTACGGTTTTCAACGCTTTCAATGTCAGATAATGGTAGATTCATGATCTGCTTGCAATTGCACATGTACAAAGTGCTTTCCGTTTCCTGTTTTGATTAACGGTGTGAAATATGGAATTTCACATATTCTAGGTATACGTAGAAATACCGTATACGTATTTTTTTGGATAAATGCTTGACATGTTTATTTAATGTATAATTATATAACATATGAATAAAATATTAGTTTGGCGAAAGGAATCGCCAAAATATATGTTTACTTGTAAATGCGCCGTATGTTGAAATTACGTATTGTAGAAATACCGTATACGTATTTCTTTTGGAATGATGTTTGACATATGTATTTAATGTATGATTATACAATACATGATTAAAATACTAGCTTGGCGAAAGGAATCGCCGAAATCTATGTTCCTTTGTAAACACTATGTATGTCGAAATTGGGTATACGTGGAAGTACCCTATACGTATAAAATTTGCTGATGTGATTGCTATGTTTAATTGCTGTATGAATATGATGTATATGTATAAAATACTAGTTTGGTAAAGGGACAACCCTAGTACACACTTCCCTAGCATACGTCATGTATGTTGAAATATTGCATTCCAAGTGTTGGTGAATTCACTTGTGAGTGTAAGTGCTTAAGTGTTAGAATCTTAGGTAGGTGCTGAGATGGGATTCTCGGCTACCTTAGAGTCACATATGACACTCTCCATGTGGTTGTTCGCTCTAACCACTCGCCTACGAAATTTAAGTATTTGTATCCCTATTTACATAATGCTTTATAACATGCTTTTGAACATGCTTCGTGACTTGTTTATTAACATGCTTCATGTTATGCTTTATAATATGCTTGCTAGTGTTCTTGAATTACCATGTTGTCATGCCGTATTTCACATGCTATGGTTAGGATTTGACTGAGCTTGGGACTATGTTCATAGTCCAGGCATCCGGTATCAGACTTGAAGATGTGGTTGGGATTCGTTCCGCCACGCATGATGTGTTGGCGAACCCGTGTCGTACTTTGGTTGGCGATAGTGGTTGGCCACACGAGGTGCTTCTGCGCCTCATATCGCCCAACTTGTTGTGCGCTCGAGCTAGCCGAACACGTCAAGTAAACCGTGTGTCTTATGTATGTTCACCATGTTTTGTCGCTAATGCTTGAACCTAGGGTACCAAACTTACCAGTGAAAATCCCGTTAACCATGGTACCTCGATCCGCTAAGACTCATGAGCCGGGCATGGTGGTATGGGACACCGTGGTCGAGTTGTCGGCCTCGGCCGGGCTACGTGCCTCCCCGTAGTGACCAAGTGAGCAACTAAACTCGTGAGCCGATTATGGTGGTATGGGACACTATATTCGCGCTGTCGGCCTACATTGATAAGGTGATGGGGGAGTGGTGCAACCTTTGTGCGTAACAGCCCTGGCAGCCCTTTGTAGTGACCGCGAGCATACTCTGAAGTTGCAGCGTGCCTTAGGGTTCGCCGCGATATATAGAGTATGAACTAGGCCTGTTTCTGTATAGTTGTATCGTGATGAATCGTTTAAGGGGTGATGGGGGAGTGGTGCAACCTTTGTGCGTAACAGCCCTGGCAGCCTCTGCAGTGACCTAGAAAACACACCATCGTCTGATATTAACTAGGACTGACGACCCTAGATTGGATCATGTTTGGATATGATACAAGGGAGGTACCTTAGTTTCCCAATCCTGCTGTTTGAAACGAACTAATTAAAAACTCGGTAATCATACTCATCATGCATCGCATGTGCCTGGAAGATGTGGAGCACTGTGGGATGTAAGCATGCGCGAACGTGAGATGGTGTCGCCTGAGGGAGTATGTCGGCGAGGGCATCCATCATACCTGCATTCATACTTGCATTAATCAGAGTAACTAGGAGTGTTTGATTTACTGCTTTATCATTACTGCTTGACTGTATTGATAACATGATAACTTATGTCTTATCGTTCCACTGAGTTAGCTACTCACTCCCACGTTACGGGACGGTGTTGCGCACACCAACCAGACTGCCTCGTGTTTAGGCGATCCGTCTATTCTGGAGGCGGAGCCCGATTATGACGAGGACCAGGAGGAGTTCTCGTATATGCAGTTCGCTGGCGGCTTCAACTAGGCTGCCGGGACTGATGGGATTTACAGAGATTGTACTTAGTTTATTTTGACATTTTGTTATATAAACAGACATGTATATTGTGACTCAGAAGGATTCATACTCTGGATAATGAATCATCTATTTTGTTTCTTTACATACTTATATATACAGTTCAGTCTTCCGCTTGCTTTTATACAACTGATCTGGAGTATGAATTACTGCTTTGGTATAATCTCATTCATGTTTACTGCTCTAACACAGACAACATTCAAATATCATTAAACATGTTGTATAAGTGATGCGTTGGAACTCGGGAGTTGAGTTACACTCGACCCCGATTTTCGTATGCGTTACAAGTTGGTATCGAGCATGATTTTGATTAAACCGACTCGAGTTATGTCCCCACTACGTACGCCGCGCGCATTACACTTAGGAGGGTGCGCAAAACCTAGCAACAGTCTTAGGGTCTCCTGATTTCGCCGTTCGGCGAAGTTCATTGCAAATGGACAGTTTGATCGAGTGCGTACTCGATCCCGACCACACTTATGGACCCCAAGTCACTCCTAGACCGTCTATTGACGTGTCCAGGTCACAATCCACCTAAAGTTAGTCGTTAAAAATCAGGAAAAATCAGATTATAACAGAAATGTACCGGAACTGACCGTTCTGCTCGAAATGAGTCCGTGGGCCCCCACGACTAATCCGTTAAGAGTTCAGACCAAAACAGGGTGCATTTGGCACCCTGGGAGTGAGGCAAACAGGGCCCCACCGCGGCGGCGCGGTTCCGGCCAAGCACGACCGCGGCGCCACCGCGGCACCGGCGGCGGACCGCGCTCCGGTCAACTTTCCGGCGAAGGTCCGAGCTTGGGGTTGGTCGGTTCAGTCCCCTCTACCCCATGGCACGTGCCATTTTGGCATTATGTTAGGATTTAAGGGGCTGGAGCACCCTTTTCTCTCATTTCCCCTCTTTTCAAGCACCTCCACTCCTATTTTCGATTTTCCTCAAAACCCATCCCCCCTAACCTTCAATCCTTCCATTTCCTTCCATAACTCACACACCCCTACCTCCCACAACAGCCCTAGCCTCTCCCTTTCCCCATTTTCACAAGTTGGAGCTCTCATAACCCTCCTTGGAGCTCAAAATCGGGTAATCTCCTAACCCATTCCACTTTCTTTTTGTTCCTTCTTCATTTTCTACCTCTAGAGCTTCTTCCACACCTGTTGGGTTGTTGATTGTGGAAGATAAAAGAGATCAGCCCCTTTATTTCCCATTTTGAAAATTTTCCATGGCCCTCCTTGGTGTGGTGGCCACCATTTTCTCCATTTCCTCCATCCTATCTCTCATGGGAAAGAGGAAAACCGCAACCGACGACGCCGGCCCAAGTAGGCCAGCCCATACCCGAAGAAGATCCGACGTTGGGGCCGGCACAAGCACCGTGCGGGAGTTTAGGTCGAAGCGAGACCTGGATCCTGACCACCCCGCCAGAAATGCTTATCCGATCGGCATGGAATATGGGCGCTTCGCGGGCCGCAAGGTTGTGTTTGAAGCTCATGTGGATGAGAGGATGTTTGGTCTACACCCGATGATGGACCACTTGGTGGATATCGGGTGGAATTATATTTTTGAAGGCGAGTCTCCCGCTTGTGAGAACACGGTTCGCGCTTTCTACGCTCACATCATGGACTCATCACTAGAGCTTCTTCAGTTTACTGTTTCTGTGAGGGGCATAAGGCGCACAATCACTGTGGATGAAGTGGCTCGAATCACAAAGATCCCGCTTGGTCAAGTACAGCCTAGTGATGACTTCTCTAGAAGTGCGCGGGAAAGGGATCGCCGCACGCGATTTCTCTGTGGTCGCCGGGTTACTTGGAAGCGAGGAAATTGTATTGCGGCGACAAAGATGTCCGAAGACTTCCATTTGCTCCATCACATCTTCACATACAATGTATACCCACGGTGGGGTAACCGCACGAAATGTACTAGGGTGATGGTGGACTTTCTGTACAAGATGGGACGCTGGGACAACATATGCCTGCCCATATTCATCCTATCTCAGATAGTTAATGTTGTTCGTTCTGCCAGGAACGATCTTTCGCTCCCATTTGGCCGACTGATCTGCAGGATGGCTCGTGATGTAGGCTACAGATTGAATATGGAGGATCTTGCACCAGTCCGAGTCATAAGTGAAGCGACACTCAGGAATATGAAGATCGGCCCCCAACAGCGGCAAGCCCGACTCGACTAGTCTGGAGATGAGTCGGATAGCGCCGGCGAGGAGAGTGTTGACCTCCAGGCTGAGAGTGATGAGGAGCGCAGTGATGACATACAGGAGGAAGAACCTGAGGCTCAGGACACAGAGGAGAGTTCACCCCCTGCGGCTCAGGAGCAGGGTGTGGATCGAGATACTTTTGATACGCGATTGGCCCGTCTTGAGGAGGGGCAAGCCGCCTGCAAAGAAGAGGTTGGACAAGTTCGGGCTGAGATTGGTCAAGTTCGAACCAAACTTGAAGAGAATGAAGCCTACATGAAGAAGAATTTCAAGAAGATGTCCCGTACGTTGAAGGCCATCCTGTGCTGTGCGCAGGATAAGAATGCTCCTCCTCCACCGCCTACTTCGGATGCTTAGTCATCCATGTTGTTGTATGTTGTGTTTGCTTTGGTTACCGCGATAGGCGGTTTGTGTTTTCGTTCAGATGTTGTATTAGGTAGTAGCATGTTTAGGGTTTGATGTAGTAGATGTATTGGCTATCATGTGATTTCCGTCATGGTTCATGTAAACTCTGTAATCCATGTATTATGACTAATTTTAGGTAAATAAAAGGCATGTAGCCCCTTTTGTTTTGATTATGTGTGGAATGCTTAAAGTGCTTTATGATGTGTGTTATGTCAGTATCTCACCAATGTCAGTACTCACAGTTGTATAGGGCATGCCGCGACAAGATACGCGTGAGTACCGCACATCTCCGTCTGACTGGCTCTATGGACCAGACACCTTCGGTAGTAGTGGTCCTGCGGACCGTGGGTTAGGTTCTGACCAGCCCCCTGTTGGTCCTGCTGGTGGGTTGCCACCATACACGCCCCCGGTCCGTGAGCAGTTTCGGCCGTCATCTTCTGCGCAGCATGACTCCCAGGCTGCTCCGCCGACTGATAGATTTGAGCAGCTGATGGTGATGATGCATCAGCAGCAGATACAGCAGCAGCAGCAGCACCAGCAGCTTATGGCCACTATCGCTGAGGCCTTGTCCCATGGTGGTAGTGCGACTCCACCTACGACTTCTGCTTGTCCTGCCGGGCACCCTGAGCCTCCTGCTCAGTGCGAGGATGTGCCTCTGTCTTCACCCGTGGCGCCTCCTACTGGAGATGTCGGCACACGCGGTCTACTCGAGCGATTTCAGCGCTTGAGGCCTCCTTCATTTATGGGCACTCATAGGCCGAGGAGGCAGAGTTTTGGCTTGACCGCATCTCTAAGATGCTTCGGATGCTGCATTGCTCAGAGGCGCAGTGTGTAGAGCTGGCCGCCTTCATGTTTGAGAGGGAGGCTAGTTTATGGTGGGACAGTGTGTTGCGGTCTGTCGCAGCAGACTACGTATGGACCTGGGAGGCTTTTGAGTTCCGGTTCCATGAGAAATACTACCCGTCGACTTATCGACATGAGCGGGAGGATGAGTTTCGCGCCTCAGGCGGGGAGGCATGACGATTACAGAGTACGAGCACCGCTTCACAGAGTTGGGCCGCTTTGTCCCGACTATACTAGTGGACGAGCAGATGCGGATGCGTCGATTTTCTTTGGGCTTGCGACCGAGATACGGTCGAAGATATGCTTGCCTCACTATACCTACATATGCAAAGACTTGGTTCACATGTCTATGACGGCAGAGCAGATGTGGACCGGTTGGCCCGATCACGTGGCACTATGGTTGCGAGGCCACGACAGAGATACTACAGAGCAGGCCTATCCTAGGCAAGAGGCCTCGTGTTGACTCGCCTCCTAGGATCGCAGCGCCAGGGGCTCAGGTGAGGCGCCCTGTTGTGACCTGCACGTATTGCGGGAAACAGGGTCATCTTATCGGGAGTTGTTTCACGCGGATGAAGGACAGTGGTTTCTCTCCGCCACAGATGTTGGGCCGTTCTCGCCCACAGGCCATATCAGCTCCACCGCTACAGACGGCTCCTGTACATCCTTCCTTCCGACCTCCCGTGCCGCGCTCGGGCCGCCACAGCGACCCTTGGCTCCTCAGCAACCGCCGCGGACAGGCTCGCGTTCATACTCTTGTAGCTGAGGCACCTGAGACGTCGGTTTCAGCTCCGATGGTTTTCGAGGGTACGGCTTTTATTCATGGCATTCCTGTTTTCTTGTTGGTAGATACTGGGTCCACCACTTCTATTGTTTCTTGTGGGGCGGTGAAACGCCTATCTTTGCATACGATTCCCACTAAGGGAATGAGACTCACTACGGCTACCGGGACCTGTTCGGATGTCACACGATTATGCGAGGGTTGCTTGGTAGTTTTGGGTAGCAGCACAGTGCTCGTCGACCTCATTGTTGCTCCACTATAGCACTACGACGTTATCCTTGGTATGGATTGGCTCACCAGGATGAGGGCGAAGGTAGATTGCGATACTCGGATCGTGACGGCCTATGGACCTGACGGTGCGCTTTCACGTTCCGGTGCGGTGCCGGGCCGTTGGCCTGTCGAGTTGATTGTTATGTTTGCTTTGCTTGTGCCGATTGATGGTCCGACAAGAGATAGTACGCCGCGTGGTTCGAGACTTTGTGGCGTGTTTGAGACTATCCCCGGTTTACCTCCTCGGCGTGAGATTGATTTCACGATTGACCTTACGCCTGGTGCGACGCCCATCTCGTTGCCGACCTATCGTATGCCTCCATGTGAGATGGAGGAGCTGCGGAGACAGATTGACGGACTTGTAGAGAAGGGTTTTATTCGGCCTAGTGTGTCTCCTTGGGGAGCACCTGTGTTGTTCGTGAAGAAGAAGGACGGGTCCCTACGGTTGTGTATTGATTACCGTAGGTTGAACCAGGTCACGGTGAAGAACAAGTATCCTTTGCACAGGATTGATGATCTGTTCGATCGCTGAGGGGGCGAAGTATTTGTCGAAGATTAACCTTCAGTCAGGGTACCACCAGTTGCGCGTGAGAGAGGAGGACGTGCAGAAGACAGCCTTCAGGACGTGCTTTGGGCACTATGAGTTCTTGGTGATGTCGTTCGGTCTGACGAACGCACCAGCCGTGTTCATGGATCTGATGAACCGGGTATTTCGGCCCTTCCTTTACCGATTCGTCATCGTCTTTATCGATGACATCTTGATATACTCCACGAGTCGGGAGGAGCACGAGGAGCACTTGCGAGCGGTATTGGATACACTGAAGAAGAACCAGTTGTTTGCGCAATACAAGAAGTGCGACTTCTGGCAGGAGGAAGTCAAGTTCCTGGGACATGTAGTGTCCAAGGATGGGATAGCAGTGGACCTTGCTAAGGTAGTGCGGTTCGGATTGGCGCAACCTGAATCGGTTCGAGGTGAGGAGTTTCCTTGGCCTGGCTGGGTACTACAGACGTTTCATTCGGGATTTCTCGAAGATCGCCAGGCCATTGTCTCAGCTGACTCGGAAGGACCTGAAGTTCGCCTGGAATGAGAAGGCGGAGGCAGCTTTTAAGGAGCTGAAGGACAAGTTGACGTCCGCCCCTGTGCTAGTATTGCCAGAGCAAGGGGTGAAATACACGGTGTATACTGACGCGTCTCGCGTTGGTTTGGGTTGTGTACTGATGCAGAAGGATAGGGTGATTTCGTATGCCTCGAGACAATTAAGGAAGCACGAGGAGAATTACCCTACACATGACCTGGAGTTGGCAGCTGTCATCTTTGCATTGAAGCTCTGGAGACATTACCTCTACGGTGAGGAGTTCGAGCTTTTCTGCGACCACAAGAGCCTTAAATACATATTCACGCAGCGAGATTTGAATATGAGACAGCGCCGATGGATGGAGACCTTGAAGGACTTCAAGTTCGAGGTTTCCTACCATCCTGGCAAGGCGAACCTTGGGCAGACGCGTTGAGCCGCAAGAAGGCGATAGCATTTGCGGCACCGCTGATGATAGCCGAGTGGGACATGGTGGAGTTTGTGCGGGACTTCGAGCAGAGACTCACTGTCGAGGAGCCATTTGAGTGTGTTGCGCACGTTCGGGTGCGACCACTTATTGACGATAGGATTGTTGAGGCCCAGGAGGGCGATACAAGGCTGTCTGAGCTTCGAGAGCAGGCTAGCGACGCCGAGGACTCCGAGTGGAGAGTTGGTTCTGATGGGGGTTTACGATTTCGTGGCCGCCTATGTGTTCCGTATGTGTTCGACTTGAGACGCGAGCTTCTCAGTCCGCCCATAATTCGAAGTTTGCGATGCATCCCGGTAGCACGAAGATGTACCAGATATGAGACGGACGTATTGGTGGGATAACATGAAGGCCCACATTGCTGAGTATGTGTCTCGATGTCTGACGTGCCAGCAAGTCAAGGCAGAACATCGCCGACCTCCTGGACTGCTTCAGCCCATGCCTATAGCGGAGTGGAAGTGAGACTTCATCTCCATGGACTTCATATCATGGGTTGCCGAAGACGAGGAAGGGGCACGATTCCATTTGGGTGATTGTGGACCGGTTGACCAAATCGGCCCATTTCCTCCCTATCAGAGTTACGAACTCCGCAGACGAGCTGGCTAGATTGTACATCAGGGAGATCGTCCGTCTGCACGGGGTTCCTTTGGAGATCGTGTCGGACGAGACACGCGGTTCACATCTATCTTCTGGACTAGTATCCGGAGGCTATGGGTGTGAAGTTGAAGTTCGATAAATAAGCTTTCATCCTCGGACCGATGGGCGTACGAGCGAGTGAATCGGATTCTGGAGGATATGTTGCGAGCATGTGTGTTGGACTTCAAGGACGGTTGGGATGACTATCTTCCGTACGCAGTAGTTCGCCTACAACAACGGCTTCCGGGCGACTATTGGCATGGCGCCATATGAGGCTCTATATGGTCGACCTTATAGGCACCGCACTTGTTGGGCAGAGGTTGGAGAGCGTAGCTGATTGGCCGAGTTGGTTCAGGCGACTACAGAGAAGGTAGACATTATCAGGCGTCGATTACTCACAACGCAGAGCAGGCAGAAGAGTTATGCTGATACGAGGCGGCGACCGCTGGAGTTCGAGGTCGGTGATCATGTGTTCCTTCGGGTTTCCCCTATGAAGGGAGTCCTTCGGTTTGGGAAGAAAGGGAAGCTCACACCGAGGTTTATCGGTCCATTTCAGATACTGGATCGAGTGGGTGATGTGGCGTATCGTCTCGCCTTACCTACACCACTTGCTTCTGTACATAACGTATTTCATGTATCTATGCTGAAGAAGTACGTTCCTCGATCCTTCGATCCTATCATCGATGGGAGCAGTACAGGTTGAGCGAGGATGCTACATATGAGTTGCGCCCGACGCGCATCCTTGACAGGAAGGAGCAGGTACTGCGTAGCAAGGTCATCCCACTTGTGAAGGTGCTTTGGACACATCATTCTGAGGAGGAAGCTACCTGGGAGACTGAAGCCGAGGTCAGGAAGAACTACCCTCAGATTCTCGAGGAGTACGAACAGGTATAAATTTTGAGGACGAAATTTTTTGTTTAAGGGGGTAGATTGTAACGACCGAAAATTTCCGTACATTGGGTCGAGTACCACCTCGACCATAAATCACGTAGATTAAATCCTTTAGAAATTTAACAAAGTTAACTAAGTACTAAACTCAATTAGCTATGAAATCCGTTAGGATCGCTTTAAATACGATCTGTAAGACTCAAAAGTTGCAGAATCATTGACGCTAAGTTACCCTAAAGTTTAGAACCAAACTCATTTCCCGTCTGCTCTCGGGAATGAAACGAAACTTCGTATTAGGTCTAGATCGCACATCGGGAGTTCGATTAACCCGAAGCTAAGGAACTAGGACCGCCCCACTGGGCTTAACAATCATCTCAAAAATCAGCTGTATCCAATGTTACACGGCCATTCGTTTCGAATCGGAGCGAGGTAGTGTGAAAAACACTATTCACATGCCAAAATAAATATCTGGAATAGTGATCTGGCATCATTCGTTGACGCGTCAATATAAGCAACCTGACCGTCGAATCAGACCAAATTACACCCTCGGATTAAGAAAAATTTCAGGAACATTTACATGTACTTGGAATTTCTGATCGTGGCCCACTGACCGTCGAATTGAAAGTGGACCGCCACGTGCGATCTGGGTATCCGATCGAGTCAAAAACGTAATCCCACGTAGATCCATCGATGGTGAGTTTAAGTCTGACGTTTGGTTCAAAGAGGGCCACCAGAACTTCCTTTTGAATGGAAAAGCGCGAAAATCCTATATTAGCAGTACCCCTTGAACCTGAGTCTACTTTTGTAATGTTTGAGGCTATAAAAGGGGCTTAGAACAGCCCCTCTCACAGCCATATGAATTTTGGAGGAAACCCTAGAGGAAGAGAGAGAAAAGAGAGAGAAAGGCTTGGAGATTGTTGCCGATTTCCCTCCTCCTGCTTTGGCTTGTTGCACGGCCTACACCGCCTTATTCTAGGCATTTTCCCAGCGTATTCCACCTCATTTGAAGGTAAGAAACCCTAACCCTAGGTCTGATTTGAGGTGGGATCGATGTAGGATATGTACCGACTAATCGATTCCGCTCTTTAGGCTAGAAATCTCCCGTAGACGGAAGTTCCATTACCCTTGCTGATTCGTTCCATTTCCAAAGGCAAAGGTGAGGACTTTAAGCTTATAAGTTACGGTTTTCAACGCTTTCAATGTCAGATAATGGTAGATTCATGATCTGCTTGCAATTGCACATGTACAAAGTGCTTTCCGTTTCCTGTTTTGATTAACGGTGTGAAATATGGAATTTCACATATTCTAGGTATACGTAGAAATACCGTATACGTATTTTTTTTGGATAAATGCTTGACATGTTTATTTAATGTATAATTATATAACATATGAATAAAATATTAGTTTGGCGAAAGGAATCGCCAAAATATATGTTTACTTGTAAATGCGCCGTATGTTGAAATTACGTATTGTAGAAATACCGTATACGTATTTCTTTTGGAATGATGTTTGACATATGTATTTAATGTATGATTATACAATACATGATTAAAATACTAGCTTGGCGAAAGGAATCGCCAAAATTTATGTTCCTTTGTAAACACTATGTATGTCAAAATTGGGTATACGTGGAAGTACCCTATACGTATAAAATTTGCTGATGTGATTGCTATGTTTAATTGCTGTATGAATATGATGTATATGTATAAAATACTAGTTTGGTAAAGGGACAACCCTAGTACACACTTCCCTAGCATACGTCATGTATGTTGAAATATCAGCATTCCAAGTGTTGGTGAATTCACTTGTGAGTGTAAGTGCTTAAGTGTTAGAATCTTAGGTAGGTGCTGAGATGGGATTCTCGGCTACCTTAGAGTCACATATGACACTCTCCATGTGGTTGTTCGCTCTAACCACTCGCCTACGAAATTTAAGTATTTGTATCCCTATTTACATAATGCTTTATAACATGCTTTTGAACATGCTTCGTGACTTGTTTATTAACATGCTTCATGTTATGCTTTATAATATGCTTGCTAGTGTTCTTGAATTACCATGTTGTCGTGCCGTATTTCACATGCTATGGTTAGGATTTGACTGAGCTTGGGACTATGTTCATAAGTCCAGCATCCGGTATCAAACTTGAAGATGTGGTTGAGATTCGTTCCGCCACGCATGATGTGTTGGCGAACCCGTGTCGTACTTCGGTTGGCGATAGTGGTTGGCCACACGAGGTGCTTCTGCGCCTCATATCGCCCAACTTGTTGTGCGATCGAGCTAGCCGAACACGTCAAGTAAACCGTGTGTCTTATGTATGTTCACCATGTTTTGTCGCTAATGCTTGAACCTAGGGTACCAAACTTACCAGGTGAAAATCCCGTTAACCATGGTACCTCGATCCGCTAAGACTCATGAGCCGGGCATGGTGGTATGGGACACCGTGGTCGAGTCCGGCCGTCGGCCTACGCCGGGGCTACGTGCCTCCCCGTAGTGACCAAGTGAGCAACTAAACTCGTGAGCCGATTATGGTGGTATGGGACACTATATTCGCGTCCGTCGGCCTACATTGATAAGGTGATGGGGAGTGGTGCAACCTTTGTGCGTAATGTGCCACTCGACGACCCTTTGTAGTGACCGCGAGCATACTCTGAAGTTGCAGCGTGCCTTAGGGTTCGCCGCGACATATAGAGTATGAACTAGGCCATTTCTCAGTATAGTTGTATCGTGATGAATCGTTTAAGGGGTGATGGGGAGTGGTGCAACCTTTGTGCGTAATGTACCACAGGGCCTGCTGCGCAAAGTGACCTAGAAAACACACCATCGTCGATATTAACTAGACCGACGACCCTAGATTGGATCATGTTTGGATATGATACAAGGGAGGTACCTTAGTTTCCCAATCCCGCCGTTTGAAACGGACTAATTAAAAACTCGGTAATCATACTCATCATGCATCGCATGTGCCCGAAGATGTGGAGCACTTGTGGGATGTAAGCATGCGCGAACGTGAGATGGTGTCGCTGAGGGAGTATGTCGGCGAGGGCATCCATCATACCCGCATTCATACTTGCATTAATCGAGTAACTAGGAGTGTTTGATTTATTGCTTTATCATTACTGTCTTGATTGTATTGATAACATGATAACTTATGTCTTATCGTTCCACTGAGTTAGCTACTCACTCCCACGTTACGGGATGGTGTTGCGCACACCAACCAGACTCTGTCTCAGGTTTAGGCGATCCGTCTATTCTGGAGGCGGAGCCCGATTATGACGAGGACTAGGAGGAGTTCTCGTATATGCAGTTCGCTGGCGGCTTCGACTAGGCTCACGGATCGATGGGATTTACAGAGATTGTACTTAGTTTATTTTGACATTTTGTTATATAAACAGACATGTATATTGTGACTCAGAAGGATTCATACTCTGGATAATGAATCATCTATTTTGTTTCTTTACATACTTATATATACAGTTCAGTCTTCCGCTTGCTTTTATACAACTGATCTGGAGTATGAATTACTGCTTTGGTATAATCTCATTCATGTTTACTGCTCTAACACAGACAACATTCAAATATCATTAAACATGTTGCATAAGTGATGCGTTGGAACTCGGGAGTTGAGTTACACTCGACCCCCGATTTTCAGGGCGTTACACCTACTCTAAGCCTTATAGTTGCCAAGCAACATAAATCCAAGGTTTGACTCGATTGAGCTGCACGTGGAGTTGAGCCAGCTCAAATGCGTCAAGTCATGCTACCAAGTCAACTGCTGTTAGCCAGCTTTCTCTCCCAAAGTTAATCATTTGCTTTATCATTATAATTAGTGATATTATAGCTATTTTGATTATTAATTTTGTTTACCCATTAACAGGTTATGTATGCTAATATTAATTTTTATAAGCAATTTATGACCATTAAATGTTAAATATTAGCATTCACCTATCATTCATAGACATTATCACTTATAATAACCACACCATTCATTACCATTATGATGACTATTTTTGCTACATTAGCTAATATGAATTATAACACTAATGTTGACAATTACTAGTAAATTAACATTGTTACCATTTTCATCATTATTAGGATTGTTAAATATTAGGATGCATAACCATTAGTAAATTATCTATCCTAATGATAGTTATCATATACAAGAAATTAAAATGATGTCATTATTAAATAGTAATGTATTGTCTTATCATGAATAGTAGACCATAATATTAATTATCATCATAATGATTATTAACAAATATTAACCATAACACTAACGTTAGTAAATATTTTATAATTATTAAATTAACACTAAAATCAATTGCACACCAACTAGGGTTCAAACCCTAAAAATCATAACCTAGATATAGAACCTAAGGATGAAACCCTAAATCTAAGTAGTCTAGACCTTAGGTTGGAACTTTAAACCATAAATAGTATGTTAAGCTTGGTTATAACCGTAGAATTTTACAATGTATGGTAGGATTTGGTTCTAATGACACCTACGTTCCCTAGCAACACTAATGGGCAACTCGACACGTAAGGTGATGACTCACCCTTTGAGCTTCCCACTTAAATTCGTTGATCTAATCATAGATGTTGCCTTAATTCTTTCCATCAGTATCTCCTAAGTTACTTGATTTTGTTACTTAACTTATTACGTGAATATGTGAATATGATAACGTGTTACGCACTTGATCCTGTGATAGATAATGAACATATTTATTTAATTATAACATGCATAAACGATTTGGTGATAACATGCTATCTTCAGTCCTACATTATTAATTAACTATATGTTGGTCAGTTGCGATTGAGTGATGTAATGAATGAACTTGTCCTGAACTCACCAGCTTGCGGTCCATATATCACACTTTGCCTTACATGGCTTGGACCGCATACTCGCTCTACGTGGCTTAGATCATTTATTTGCCCTTCGTGGCTTTGATGGGTCGTTGGTGCCCTTTTGTAGCTTGATGGTTATATTCGTATATCTTGTTGGTTTCCTAGCCATCTTGCGATGTTTAGTCGTACCATGATTTCTGGGTGGAGCGGGTGTTCGCTTAGCGATTTTCTAGCCATCTTGTGGTGTTCACGTATGATATGATTTCTAGGTGGTCTAGAGTTTGTGTGTTGTTTGTCTCTTCACCTTACGGTGTTCAGTCGTACCATGATTTTTGGGTGGAGCGGGTGTTCGCTTAGCGATTTCCTAGCCATCTTGAGGTGTTCATGTACGTTATGATTTTCGGGTGAAGTAAATATTTGTATGTTAGTTTCCTAGCCATCTTGCGGTGTTCAGTCGTACCATGATTTTGAGGTGGAGCTGAAGTTCGCTTATCGATTTTCTAACCATCTTATGGTGTTCACGTACGATATGATTTTCGGGTGGTCTAGAGTTTATATGTCGATTGTCTCTTCATCTTGTGGAGTTCAGTTGTACCATGATTTCTGGGTGGAATTAAAAGTTCGCTTATCAATTTTCTACTCATCTTACGGAGTTCACGTACGATAGGCTTCTCGGGTGAAGTAGAGGTTTAAAGGTTGGTTTTCTATTCACCTTACAAATTTCACTTATACCATGATTTCTGGGTGGAGCTGAAGTTTGCTTATCGATTTTCTAGCAATTTTGTGGAGTTCACGTACAATGTGATTTCGGGTGCAATAGAAGGTCGTATGATTGAGTGTTTGATTTTCTGTATGTATTCCTTTATATTACGATTACTATTATATTCTGCTTATGATGAGATTCTGCTGATTTGCTAAGTTTTTGAGTATATGTTCATGATTATAAAGTGCCCTGTTTAATATATCCATTTTCAAGACTTGTGATTTATATTGGATTATGAATGATGAGTGTGCAATCTTAGAGGGTGTTCCTCACTGTGATAGCCATTAACGCCATCAAATCATAATAGTTGATGCAGGTGTAGAGCAAGCCGATGTTGTTCACAGGGTGCTAGAGCAGATCGGGTAGATGGGGAGCTAGACGGGGTCCATGCGGCCCATATAGAGCTCCATCATTAAATGATACATTTTTGTTCATGTTTAATGAACTTTGTATTCAGAATTGTATAAGTCTTGTATGGGCACTACATTTGGAATTTTGTAATGATCAGAATGTTTTTATACAATACATAGTTTAATCTAGCTTCATTGCTGTTTACTCTGATTAATGATGAGCGGTTCAAATTTACATTGAATTTTATAGGCTAACACTCGAGTTTTTGGGAAACGGGTCATATACTCGAGTCCTAAAAACACGGGGCATTACATAAAGAGCTGATAGGATTCATAAAATAAGATTTCTACATCCATGCTATGATCCTCAGCAACCCTACCCTGCTCACTATTTCAAAACTGCTCAACAACTCTTCTTTTTTGAAATATTACCTTGGAATACAGAAATATTCTCAGTAATAGGTCTTCTATCTCTTCGCAATTTCTACAGTGCTTGGGCTCGAGCCGTTGCCTAAAGACACATTGCCACCTTGGAGCAGATTAACCTCTCTGATGCAATCATAGTTACGTCAGAACATTTTCATGCAGATGCGGCTATCTTCAGAGGCTTTCTCAATCATTGGTCTCCGATTACCAATTCATTCCATCTTCCCTCTGGCGAAATGAGTATTACCTTATGGGACCTTCTTTGCATGGTCGGTCTTCCCATCATGGGTAATATTTTTTATGCATATGTACCTTCTAATGGAGAGCTTGCTCTAGCTTCCATAGGGGACAACAAATTTGGAATTTCAAAGACCACACTTGAACTTTTCAGTGTGCTGGCTAATTTCCCTCAACCCGATCACATTACTTCTCTGGAATGGCTAGCTCATTTTTCTTGGAAGCTGATCTTATATGGTCTTGCTTTAATAACTGTATCTTTGCCTTGATAATTTTGTAGGCCATAACCATCAAGAACTCAAGACCATTTGTAAGAATATCCAGAATACCACTAAATACAGTTCTTCTTGCGAACTAGCTGCTTTTCTATCTTACTGGTTAAGCTTGGTAATATTTTTTAGTTATGAACAGACAGGTATCATTTGGTCATCTTTCTTCATGGTCGTGGGTGCAATGGCGGACGGTTAAAAATATTCGCTAGTTCCTCCAGTTTTGTGCTCCCAGTATCGTGCTTTTGGGGATGTCGTTTCTGGTTCTAAAGATCCTTTCTCTGAATCTTTTCTTGTTTGTGCTCCATGGCATTTCTTCATAGGCTGGCTAGGAGTGTACTTCCCCTGGACATTTGTTAACTTTGGAAGAGCGTATTCGAACTATGATCATCTTCCTCTTCAACATTTTCAACTAAGAAAGATGATTAAAAAGTCGAATGGTCGGGTCACTAGGAAGATAGAAAGCAATGATCCTATTGACTTTCATCAATTCCCATTCACCAGCTCTCTTAAAGATGTAGCAGTCGTTGATGATGATTCTATCTCATTTAGCAAGCATTCATTTCTTGTCTCCATTAGATCTAGTACTCTTCCACTAAGAGAAGGTAGCGTATTCTGGCATGAACCATACTATCCAAGTAGATTTGCTCGCTAGTTTGAATTTGATCAAACTATACCGAGACTTGTGATATTATTACTAGAGTAATGAGAAGTTATGGGGTTGGGTCGTATAATTGGGCTTTGATATGGAAGCAGCTTTCGTAGGTTCATACCGGATCACATTTCATAATTCCTGGCTATAATTATCTGGTTAGCGCTTATTACTGCTGGATGCACTGGTGGGTTCATCAGTATTACTTGGTGGACAATTGTTATCCAGTAGATCATGTTATATGGATTCTTCCTCATCGCCTAAAAGATTATCAGAAAGACCAAAGCATTGGCTATTTTGAAGAAATAGATCGTGCCCCCTCTTTAGGCTAGCTTTGCATATAAGTTTCCTTTACAGATAATGTTTCTGAAACAAAGCCTGCTGACACTCTTGAAGAATGGATAGCCTTTGGTACTCCTTTAAAGAATGCATCCGAATCTTCAAAATTTTTAGAAGAGAATGATAATTCTTTGCAATTCTATCCTCCTTCGCCCATGCAGATATTACGAGATAATTCTCCTTTACCATTAGAAAGGTGAGAGACAGCGAGACATAGTCGTTCTTTCCAGAAAGATAAACATATCATAATTGAGGATTCGTCTTCTTTAGAATGATAAACATATCGTCATTGAAGGCTCGTAATTGATCTTGTAACATTTTGGCTTTATAATAGAAGGTAGCGAACATTTTAATCAAACCTGATATTGTTGTAATCTGAACCTATTTCAGAAGAAATGTATTTTGCATGTTTGTTTAATCCAAGCATGAGATTTTCATGATTTATGAGATTTCTTTATCAAGTAAGTTGTATCTTTAAGCATATTTTCAATAGAACAGACGAACATATGTATTCACAATATCAGTTTATTTGCAGCACTTTAATGCTACGCATGGTTTAAACTCAAACTAGTATACTTTGACTAAACATACTTTGATTGGACATGACTTGACTGGACTGGACTTAACCGGACTGGACTTAACTTAACTTGATTGGATTGGACTTAACTTGCACACACAGTTTAAGCTCATGAGTAGTGTAGCAAGCACAGTTTCTTAGACTCATGTTGAAGTCAGGTCTTATGCGAATAGTCTTTATAACTCTTATGAGTTCATTAGACTTATCGCGGCTAGGGAGTTCACAAACTGCGATCCATCAAAGGGGCCCAATGAAGCTACTGGGGCCGTGAACTCAGTGGAATTTACACATAGGGTTGGCTGCAGTAACTCTCTAGAGTTCACGGGATGTGCAAGGCTACCTTAGGGTACCAAATCCAAGGTCGCCAGTCCATCAATGAGTAGGCTAAAAACTCATCCTCATGAGTTACTACTAAAATCAAACCAGAGATCTGGGGGGTCATATTCATGGCTGGCCTATCTATGGACGAACCAAAGAGCGCACACTACAGCCCACTTAATTTTATATATTGCCGATGGTGGTAGGTCTTATGCGTAGTTGGCCATATAGGCTTAGCTATGTTGCCGTAAACAATAAATCGCCATTGATGTCATAAGACTTCACATGTGGTTGACTATAGGCTTTGCTGAAGATAGTAAATCGATAATTGATATATTGTCACTGCTGCTGTTGATGATATTATAAAATTTTATGGTTAGAATGGTGTATCACCTTAGCCATAATATCAATTTCGATAAATTTTGATAGTAGAATAACCTTTGCATCAGCGATATGGCGATGACAATGGTGGTTATGGTTGATTCGGCAATAATCATCGGTGCTTGACGATAATATGTTTGAACTTAATATGCTTGGAAATTTACTTTTTTATTCATTCATGTTCGGGGACGAATACATGACTTTGCTTTTTAAAGCTATTTCATCTCTTTCTACTTATCTTGCCCCCTTTTGATTGAGAAGTATTGTACCGATAATCTTTGTAATCAAAATCACAATAATCTTCAGAGACAATATATCTTGATACAGCGAATTTCGACAAATATACTGATGCCTTATTGTTGCGCATGGATTATCAGAGATTAAAATTGCCACCAATTTTGTTAATATGTTTGTCTTATAGCTCTGCATCTTAATTACAAAGATATGAAAATTTGCTTCAATTAAGCTTGTGTGCTCTTATCTCCTCTCTTATATCATATGCTTTCCTTATGACCATTTCGCCATTATCATTCATTTTTTAAAGAATATATTCTTTAGTTTGAAGCAATTCTCAGTTCGATGTCTGAGGAAACAATGGTACTAGCAATAGTCACTTTCACTTATTTTCTTCATATCATTTAGACGTTTAGGCCATGGCAATTTGATCTTCTCTGCTGCCAACAATTTGTTCAGCATAGGGAGTATATCATCTTCTTCGAATGAATACCTTCTGAAATTGTGGTAATGACCTCTTTAGTTGAAGTAGGAATATGCCAATATGTCCTAGAGAGGGGTGAATAGGACTGTTCAAATATTTTTATGGTTATTTAAAATCCTATCAAGCTTATCCTAAGAAAATATGCATAAATCAGGATTTCTTCAAAGTAACTCTAATGACTTCCAAGCCAAATAGAGGATCCAGTCATAATACTATCTGCTAGATGAATAAGATGCATTTGTAGATTATGATGGATGTGACTGTGTGTGAGGTGTGATCTTAGATATTCAATTATGAAAGCATTTAAAGAAATCACACAAGTACTCAAAGACAAATATCAATCATAAACTCAGTCATTTTTATAGTGATTCGACTACTTGTCTACTCCACTCTCGGCGGACGCACTCAACCTTTGAGTGTACCAAATTTCACTAAAGGAGGTTTCACAACAGGTTCACCTCAAACCGGAGGTTTTTAATCAGGTTCACCTCTAACCAGTATAGCCTACACTTAGGCTGGCATAGCGTGTCCACACGACACAGTTTATGCTCCCATGAGTAAGGGTCAACACATAGCACCTGATTTTAGGCCACACTGGCCAAGGGTCCACTCAAGGAACCTCACAAGTTTATGCTCCCATGAGCAAGGGTCAACACAACGCACCCAACTTTTAGATCACCCTCGTCAAGGACCTACTACAAGGACCTAAGAGTTTATGCTCTCCACAGAGCAAGGGTCAACACAAAGCACCCCCACGTACACTCCAGTCGGAGGCCTCCTACGAGGGCTTACAAGGGGTGAGAAATCCTACAGAAGGAATGATCACAAGGGTCCTCTAGACTCTAATGACTTACAGATAAGTAGATGAGCCATATTCATCACATTGTCAAAGATCTCTTCCTTTGTTGATAAAGAATCTTCTGCTTCCTTGAACCGCAACTCAGAGGATGTACCAATACATGGCGACGGATTGGGTCAAGGTTATGATGGAATCCTACTCCCTTAAATGTTTTCCTATAAGGAAGATAGAGCGATTCCAATCATCTATGCATTCAAGGCATCCCAGCTTAATGATTTGCCATTAAGGTGGTAGCTAGAGGATCCTTGAATGCAGAAGTTCATTCCCCAATCCACTCTATTGAATGTTAATGATGAGGGTGGATTGGAGGATGAACTTCCATGAGAGAAAAGGCTTTGGGTATATGATCTAGGGTTAAACACTCAAAAGCACTCTCTTCTTTCTCTACTAGCAACTAAGGGCAAGCTCTCATTAAATAGGCAAAAGGTTCCAACGGATATAAAATGGTCACATTTATGACAGAGTTCGATATTATCGAGCAGGGTCGATATCATCAAGCGTATACTCTTGATCGCATCGACTGGCCGCTCGATGACACGAACTCAAATGTCAAACGCTTTTGAAACATTTTGCCAGCTGGTCGAGGGAATCGAATGTATGTCGATGTCATCGGATTTTGAACTCCGATTTCATCGACACGAGGTTCGATTCCTTGACATTTGAAAATGTGAGTGACTTGCCTTTGAAATATTTCAGGTCTAAAATATGATCGAGACACACTCGATATCATCGAAATTTAAATGTCGATGATATCGATGGCAGTGTCGATGCATTGATAAATCTAAAGATTTTTTCTAGTAAGCTTGCCGGACAGTTTATGTCCACTCTCAATGCAATCGACCCAACCTTGATATGATCGATATTTGAATATCGATTTTATTGAGTGACCCTCGATCCAAGAAGAAACAACCTGAGAATATTGCTGGATAAACTGTGTGTCCAAACCGATATCATCGAAGGTCATTCAATATCATCGAGATTTGAATTCTGAGGATATTGAGGAGCACTTCGATATATCAAAGTTTACATGATTTGCCTTAGCAGAACTTTGGACACAACATATATGATGTCAATTTTATCGAGTCAATTTCGATAGACTCGAGTTTCAAATGTCGATGATATCGATAAGTATATCGATACATCGATAATTCTGTCCAGAGATTTATGTGATTGTTGGACATCTTATGTCCTCATTTCCATAATATTGAGTGAGCTTCGAGGACATCGATAACAAGGTTTGATTTCATTGAGCCATGTATCGATAAATCGACAAGGGTAGAAAACTTACAGATTTTCCTGAAGTTTGAAAAGGTTTTCTAACCTAAAAACCCTATGATATTCTACTCAATTTTAAGGGTTTTAATCTCCTGGTGTTTTGGGACATGGGATGTGAGGCTAAGATTTACCTGTGGCGAGTTCGGGCCCACATCCAGTTGAGGCAGACGCTTGATCGATCTTCCTATGGGGCTCCTCTATCTAGCTGACTCAACACTCACGCTAATTGACAAACCGGGGCACTTTCACCTTCCACAGCTCTTGGACCATTTGAATTCTTTTTTAATTTTCTTGGTTGTATGCTTATTTGTGTCTCTTCTACCAGATTTCCTTTGTTCATCTTATTGATTCCTCATTTTTCGTTCTTCTTCGATTGTATCGACCGAATTTCTCTTAAAATTTTGGGACAGTTGGCTTATATAAAAATTAGACACTTTTGCACTGATCCTTTCTCAACTGCAAGCTTTCTCGATCAAATCTTAAAACGTCTGTATGTTCGGACCAACAAGACTTAATGCAATATTCAGCCTTATGCATTCTATCCATAATTTGAGTTATTCTCTTTCTTCTTTTACTAACTGTAAACATGATGCCCCCAGTATTCTCCATCGGTTAATAAATTCTTCTACTGATTCGTCTTCTTTCTGGTGAACGGAAGCTAAATCACTTAAATTGATTTCTTTAAAAGATGATTCAGCAAACCGTGAATGATAACGAGAATTCTTAATGAACTTTATCGCAACCGGCCATTCCCTTGTCGCAACAATCTTCCCTTTATCTTTCCAGGTCTTCAACAAATCTCTTGCAGATGTCGTGTTCACAGTCACTTTCTTGTCTCATTTCTCATTCTTTTTCATCACTATCTCACCTTGTTTCATCATCCTTTACAACATATCCTTTAATGTAAAACAATTCTCTATTTGATGTTCGACATAACGATGGTAACAGCAATACTTCTTATCCTTAGTCATTTCAACTTCTTCTGGACGTCTGGCTGAGGCAATTGAATGGCCCAATAGCCAATAATTGTTCCATCATTGGTATAACATCTTCTTTCTCAAAATCATATTCTTTATGATAGTTGTACGATCAAGTCCACTTATCATTTACTCAATTTTTATAACAGTCTGAATCTTTTTTCTTCCTTGTTTCTCGCTTATTGTAAAAGGTATTTCTTTTATTTTCTTAATCAACAATATTCACCATTGATCTATTCGATCCTCTTATCTCTATTCTAATTTAAAACACAGGCATCTTCCTGGCCATTAATTCCAATGCATGTGCTTTCGTTGCAAGATCTCGAAAAGTCTTTATATTAGCACTTATGAGCCCGAAGGCAATTCCTGGCTTCATAGAATTTAAACACATGTTTACTTGTTCTTTCTCTTCTAGCAACTGTCTGCATGAAGCCCCCAAAGTCTTCCACCTATCGATGAATTTCTCCACGGGTTCATTCTCTCTTTGTCTGACAGAGGCCAATTCTGCAACACTACTGTCGTATTCTGATGGGAAGAAATTGGATATAAATGCATCTTGCATCTGTTCCCAAGTTTTTATCCATTGCGGTGTTAGATTAGAATATCATTGAAACACTTTACCAGTTAAGGAAGAACCGAACAACCGTAAACAATATTGTGAAACAGTAGAGAAATTCCCCATGGTGGTGATGAAGTGTATGAGATGTTCTTTAGGAGAACCCTCTCCATTAAATTTCTGAAAGTCTGGTTGTTTGAAATTCATTGGGAATGGAATATCTTCTACCTCTCTTCGATACGCTGTTCTATATCAAAACCTCCCAGTATGTTCATGCTCTCTGACAACTTTTGCAACCATCTGTCGCATTTCCTCTTACGTTATTGCTCTAGCAGTCGGAGCAGACTCATGTGATCCTACTCTATGCATCAATGAACCCTCGCATTGTTGCTCTTGTTCATTCATAGCGGCCATTACTGGTGGGGCCGTTGCTTGAGCCACGTTATGAGCAAGAGTAGCTAAAGCTTCTCGGAGGCTTCGACATTCCTCTATTAAGATTCTTTGAGTTTTGACCATCTCAACCATGCATTCATCAACATTTGGCGGGGGCCTTGACTGATTCCTGCCATATGTACAGTGGCCTCTTTACTCTGTGACGAAGCTGTCATTAGAGTGGATTGAGAATATAGCAATATAATCGAACTTATAGAAAAAAGAGTTTCATTCAATTTTTCTATACTTCCATAGCATTTGGTTGATTGTGATGCAACTTGAGGTGAGGCGGATACTGGCGGGCTTGTCATCAGTGACTTACCTTTCTGATTCTTTATCCATTGAGTTCCTGCAGCAGAAAAAGCTGGGAAATTGTACGATGTTAGCGAAGGAATAAACTTCCCGGGGTATATTGCCAGAGGAGTGAGCTCGGGATTCTTCTTGGCTGCGTTTAGTATCATTAGCCCCCTGATTTTTTACATCAATGGGCTCATCCTGATAGTCGGGATGTTTTAGGCTCTTGATCTTCGGTGTGACACGACGACCAAATTGTTCCCATCCTCTTGTGCTAATGGTGAGGCAGTTATGACTGGAGCTATTGCTTAAGATTCCTTGCGTCTAACTAGTGTAGACTCTTCCTTACGATGTAAAGTTCGTTTGCAAGCACGTTCTATAATAAATCCGGTTGATGTAAAATAAAAGATTGTCTTGTTCGTAGTGGTGCCATTAGTTGGTTGTAGCTTTTTCTTTCTTGAATTATTGAGAAATAATGTAGATAAGTATTTATATAAGAACATACTTTACTTTAGAGATGAAAGGGAGAATGTTCCCGTTGAGAGTTGCCATTTTGGTGTCTATATGATGCCAAACAATGTTGAAAATTCTCTGTATTATTCCTAAGTTAATATCAAGTAAAATAGGAAATCCCTAGCAGAGTCACCATTTTGTTTCGACAAGAAACAAATGCATTTGGTTTGAGAGAATTATTTTACTCAATAATTAACAAAGGAATAATGAAGAGAACAATCACAATATTTATTTATTTTGAATTCGTTTACATCCTTTATCTCCTTTGATTACAAAGTAAAATATTTATATAATCCAATACAAATATCAAATGTTTAATATTAATTTTTGCAGCATTTCAGATCGCATCATGATCTTCAATATGGAGATATTGTTGTGCTAGAATAATGTTCATCTTGATTGATTCCAGGCTTCTGAGAAGATACTTTGATCTTTCAACTCAGATTAGAGTCTCTTTTGATCCCTGAATAGTTATCACTTGTGCTAACTGTTCGCATAGTGGACCCCTTATACAAACAGAGCTGTTATGCGCCCACATTGTTGTGTGGCGCCCACTTGGTTGTGCAGACCACTAGTTGTGTGCCACAAAACAAATACTCCATGTACCTAAATCCTTTTGAAGTCTGGATCTCTCTGTGCTCCGAAATTGTTTGAATGAATGATCTATTGGGGATAGTGAGGGTATTTATAGGCTTGCTGCACGTGTGGGCTCTTCACTGAACCCGTTGTGCACCATACAACACAACTTCTGTTGTGCACCGTGCAACGGTACTTATGTTGTGCACTGCACAACAATACTTCTGAGGCAACCACTATTGTGCACCACACAACCAATCTTCCAAGGCTACTTCTATTGTGCACCGTACAATACTCCCACAATAGCTTTTGTTGTGCACTGCACAACTCAAATGGTGTAGAATTTTACTTCTTTTCAAGAATTTTCTCTCTTCTTCCGATAGATTTTTATGCCTCAACAAACTTAAACTTGAACTTGAACTTAAACTTAAGCTTGAGCATAAACTTGAGCTTGAACATAAACTTCGACATGAGCTTGTCTTGAACTTTGACATGAGCTTGACTTGAAGATCACTTGCTAAGTTGTTTTGACAAGTTGAAATTTGACAAACCAGGTGTAAAATGTGCTTTAAACATAATAACACTTACAGGACGGGACATGTCGAACCGTGAGTGCGAGTGCGAGTGCAGGTGTACTCGCAGGTGGGCGGGTGTGGGTGTGTGTGTGTGTGGGGGGGGGGGGGGGGGGTACTTGCGAGACTTTATTTTTTGCGAGAGTAAATTCGCACTTGCTTCATTTTAAAATAGAGAGATGTGGTTGGTCGCACTTGTTAGGTTTAAATCCAATGGACCAAACCCTCTCAAAAGGGTGTTTAAAGCACCACTTTGGAGGTCATAATATTATATCCTTGAGGTCAGTTACTCTAGAAACCTGTTGCACTTGAGACATTGTCCAAGGGAAGCAAATTCAATTTATAGTTGAGTGACTCACGCCACACCTCGAGTCAACTTTATAAATCATCTATCTCATTTCTTTTATTTTCTTTTTTATTTTTTACTTTTTAATAATCTACTTGGTTCAACCAAATATATTCCAATAATCTCGAAATCAAATTTGTTGAATTAAATAAACTATAGCTATTGTAACAATTAATGCTTCTACCGAGTTTGCCAAAATCGAACCGTTTGTTGGACAACACTTTAAACAGTGAGAACATAAGCTTATGTTCACACTGATCACCCTTAAAGTTTCATGCATATTATCTAAATCATTCACTATAGATATAACAAATCAAATTGAAATAGCAAACGGAAACAATTGTAAAAATTATATTTTGTACTCTTTATCAACGAGTTATATGATGTGTATCTTCTTATGAGTCTATTAAAGAAATATGGACTACTTTAGAAAAGAAGTACATTTTAGAAGATGCAGCAAGCGTTAAAAAACATGCAATTTCTAATTTCCTTCACTATTAAATGATAGATGATAAACCTGTCATAAATCATATTCATGATTTTTAAAATCTAGTTTATAAACTGTCGCCAAAATGAATGAAGTTAGATGAAGTGTTTTTGTCAAGAGCGTTGTTAGAAAACCTTTCACCCTCTTGGAAAGAATATAAGAATAAAATGAAATATGAAAAAAATGATGTCTCATTAGAAACTGTAATCATACACATGTATAGAGGAAGCCAATAGAAACAGGGACCAAAAAAGAAAATTTAAATGAGATAGATTCAAAGACAAATATTATGGAATCAAGTTGGGTAAACAATAAGAAAAAATGACAAATGTAATAACTGTGGCAAGCCTAGACATTACGCCAATGCATGCAAGTTACAAAAAAAAAGAATGTAAACAACAATTCAAGAAAAAAAAAAGAAATTACTATAATTGTGGAAAGCCTGGGTATCACATTAAAACTTACATACTTAAGAAAAACAAAGATAACTCCGAGGCTAATCCTGTAGAAACAGGTAATGAGTTTGATATGGTAGTAGCTGTAATGTCAGAAGTCTGTCTTGTAAACAACTTAGAGTCGATGTTAGACACTGGCATAACTCAACACATGTACAAAGAACATAGCATGTTTACATCATATCAAGTATCAAGAGATGACAAATAAGTGTATATGGGTCATGCTATAGGTTCTTTAGTTGTAGAGAAATGGACAATACTTTTGAACTCACTTCTAAGAAAACTCTTATGTTAAATGATGTCATACATATGTCTAACATTAGAAGAAACTTAGTATTTGGTTTGCTCCTTAATAAGGTTGGCGTGAAGTTAGTATTTGATTCAAACAAGCTTGTAATGACTAAGAATGAAACTTTTATTGGTAAAGGATACTATAATGATGGTTTATTCATTGTAAACATATCGAATGATAATAATAATAATACATCCAGTTCTATTTATATCATTAAACATTTTTATCTATAGCATAGTAGATTAGGTCATGTGAACTTAACATTTTAAAAGAAAATAAAAAGGTTAGGTTTATTACTTAATGTATCGAATGAAGAATTTGATAAATGTGAAACATGTGTAGAATTAAAATTTATTAGCAAACCCTTTAAATGAATAGAACGATCTTCTATTCTATTAAAATTGAAACACGGTGACTTATGTGATTTTAGAAATCATATGTGTAGAAGTGAAAAAGATATTACATAACTTTTGTAGATGATTACTCTAGTTTCATTAGAGTCTATCTGTTAAGGAAAAAAATGAAGCTTTAGAAGCTTTAAGTATAAAACTGATAGAGGATGAGAGTATGAATTTTCTTAATTTAGATAATTGTGTAAAAATAATGGGATAGTTCACAAAACTACAACTCCTTACACACCAGAACATAACGAAATATTAGAGCATAAGAATAGAACTCTTGAGGAGATGATGAATATTATGTTAAACAGTTTAGGCTTATCCTTAAATATATAGGGAGAAACAATTATGTCAACTTGTTATAACCTAAATAGGATTCTTTCTAAGTCTTTTGAACAAACACCTAC
The DNA here is from genome assembly GCA_030180095.1 of Magnolia changhungtana. Taxonomy (NCBI): domain Eukaryota; kingdom Viridiplantae; phylum Streptophyta; class Magnoliopsida; order Magnoliales; family Magnoliaceae; genus Magnolia; species Magnolia changhungtana. Next base: position 1,643,527 of record JASAUF010000198.1, on the reverse strand, counting down.
AAACATTGAAAGAACCATATTCTTAGTAATAAATATCTTAAAGTGTGAGGGTGTCTTGCCAAAGTATGATTGCCTAAAACTAAGAAATAAAAACTGTCCTAAAATGACTAACTGTGTATTTATAAGGTACGCACAAAATAGTACAACTTACAAGTTTCTAGTTCTAAAGACTAAGGATAATATTCTAAATCCTAGTACAATTATAAAAGATAGGGATGCAGAGTTCTTTGATAATATATTCCCTATGAAATCCAAGTCTATAGCAATAGAGGAATTTAGTTGATCAAATATCGCGTCTACTAGTAAATGTGCTAATAAACAGGTAGTAAAAGAAATAGAACCAAGAAAAAGTAATATAGTTAAAAGATAAACTAACATAGGATATGATTTTTTCACTTTCTTAGTAGAAGCTCTTGCAACCTATATAAAAGTGATTAATTCTCTAGGTGTAACTTTCTGGAAAAAAGCAATAAATGATTAGTTAGAATCTATTATATATAATAACACTTGAAAACTTGTAGACCTACTATTTAGAAACAAAACCAAATATCAGGGTCTTAATCGCAATAACTTCTTATATAAACTGGTGGTACACTAGATGGACGTCGAGACAATTTTCCTAAATGGAGACTTATAAGAAGAAATATATATGGAACAACCTAATAGTTATAGAATATCAGGTAAAGAAAATACTGTGTATAAACTAATTAAGTCACTATATTGTTTAAAACAAGCTCATAAACAATAGCATGAAAAAATTAATGATGTTTTGAAATCAAATGGTTATCATATAAATGATGTAGATAAATGTGCATATAGTAAATTTTCTGAAAATAATAATGTTATTATCTACCTTTATGTTGACGACATGTTTATTTTTGGAACTAATATTAAATTAGTTAAGGTGACTAAAAAATTCTTGTCATCTAAATTTGACATGAAATATTTAGGAGAGGTTAGTGTGATCTTAAGTATTAAAGTAACCATGAAAGATGATAGTATTATATTATCACATCTCATTATATTGAGAGACTATTGAGAAAGTTTGACTTTATGATTATAGTGTCTCTCATAAAAAATACATTTAACAGTATGTCTCAATTAGACTATTCCAAGATAATTGATAACTTCATATATATGACAAACTGCACTAGACCAAACTACCTTTTGTAGTAGGAAGGCTAAATAGATATACACATAAAATTAAAAAAAGCATTAGAATGCCTTGTCTAGGATTTTGAGATACCTAAAAAGTAGTATGGCCTATAGTTTAGATTATAATGGTTATCATGTTGTATTAAAAGGATACAGTGATGTTAACTAGATCACTGATTCAGATGAAACAAAATTCATTAGTGGATATGTCTTCACTTTGGGTGAAAGATTAACCTCTTAGAATTCTACCAAGCAGACGTGTATTGATCAGTCAACTATGAATTCGAGTTTATTGCCTTAAAAAATTGCGGGATCAGAAGGCGAGTGGCTTAGAAATATTTTGGTTGATGTACCATTGTGGACAAAGCCTGTATCAGCTATGTCTATTCATTGTGATTGCCAAGTGATAATAGAAAAAGTAAATAATAAAATATATAATGAAAATATCATGCATATTAGACTCAAACAAAATATAGTGAAACATATGTTGCGTGATTGAGCTATATCTATTAACTTTATGAGGTCAGAAAAGTATCTAATAGATTTTCTAACCAAAGGACTATATAAAAGATTAGTCAATGATACATCAAAGGGAATGTGGCTAATTGTAATATATGAGCTGCCAGTATCAGTAACCCAACATATACAAGTGGAGATTGTAAGACTCATATCCTAGTCCGTACTGTTCTGTTGACTCTCGCGATCCTTCCCGACGAATTCCGGTGACTTGTGACCTATAATCGATGTTTGCGAACGACCTTAAGTCGTATCCCATAGATCTGAATCGGCCTAATCCGAGACTTGTATAATTGCGACTATACCGTCGCCGTGGTTCTAAGCCGTGACTCGCGCACCGATCTGATACCCTGGCAGGGAGATGTAGACCCATGTTCCATTTGAAAAAATACCGCGCGTTTACAATCCCAAGAGAATCTCTACAACATATCCCATCAATCAATCACCTCATGTCAAGTACAAGAGCAACTCATGCTTTCTTTCTCCACAAGTCAAGCAACCACCCAAGTTAACTCTCAAGTCAAGTACACCATCACCTTACATCCATCACTCACCTCACATCACCCATCTCTCTCTCCTTACAACCCTCTCTCTCTCTTATTTTTTAACACAAAATTCCAAGCTAAGTGGTGGACGTCCAAGCCATTCTAAGAGAGAAAAGTGAGTTTGTGTGGCCCACTTTCCATCCCAAAATTCATCATCCTAGCCCTTCATTTCTCATCCTCTCCATCAAAGTGAGACATAAGGAGATTGGCGTTCCATCGGACCGAGGAGATCGAACGGTGGGTGCTTCTATAGCTTAGATTTCATGCTTTTATGATGGGCCAAGTGAGGCCTACCGATTGATGGTATGGATCTCACTTTGGACCTTAAATGTGGCCGATGGCCCACTTTGATTATCATGATCATTCTATGATGGGGCCATTCTCCACGGACCCCATCATGATGTTTACTTTCTAGTTTAAAAAGGAGGTCATCTAGACGTTCCATTTTGGTGGAGAAGGGATCTCCACCATTGATTTTGATCGGTGGGCCCATATGAAATGGGATCCACTTGATGTATGTTGTAAATCATGCAAGGGAGGGCCCATAGTGTCGGGGTCCCTCTATCACACATGTCCCTCTCTCTTTCCCTCTCTTTTTTTATTATTGTTGAATGAGATGATGTAGTTGGGTGGCCCACCCGGATGGACCCCACCATGAAACATGTATTTTATCCAAGCCATATGTAGGTGGGGCCCACTTTATAAATGTGTTGAACCCACACCATCCACCATCTGGTGGCCCACCTAAGCAGGGCCCACCTCACGTACATGTGTACCTAACCTGTCCAGCGTCCAGGGATACTAGACGATAATTGAGAAACACAAATATTAGCTTGGTTCAACAAGCCTTGAGGAGGGCCACTTATATAGGCCCCACCTTAATGTATGATTCTAATCCACGCCGTCTATCCAGTTCCCCATTTCATTTTAGGCGTTGAGTCGAAAAATGAAGCCAATCTGATTTTCTGACGGGCCATAACGTTGAAAGCAGTAGTCGTTACCGTTGAAATCCACCTTGATTTTTCTACCCACCAAAACACATCATATATTAGACTTGTTTGGTCCGTCTTGAGTCCTGGAATCTAATGGCTGGGGTGGATTTTGCCGATGTGGGCCCCACCTAAGAAAAACCACAAGAAAACTAGTTTTTTTTTTTAAAAAAAAAAATTAATAACAAAACCAACAACAATGCCTGCTGCTGCTGCTGGCAGAGGATGGCGTCGTGGACGATAGAGGCAGGGACCACAGCCTTAGCCGTGGGCCCCACCGCGATCTATGTTGGCATTAGCACCGTGCATTTGAGGGAGCCCCATTTGGGTAGTGGGCCCTCCAAAATCCAGCTGTACTAGGAGCTCAGGTGGCCCACGTCTTAGGAAATAGCAGGATTGAATGCCTGTCATTGAAACTCTTTTTGGGTCCCAAGAGTTTTGGATCCATATGAAATTTGTTTTTCCTCTTCACCTAGGTTCTTGTGACCGTATGGGCAGGATGGATGGAAAATAAACATTATGGTGGGCCCCACGTGGGACCCACAATGATGTATGGGTTTTATTCACCATGTATTTGTTTTATCAATGCCGTGGAGAGTGGAACCCACCATGTATTTGTTTTATCAATGCCGTCCAGTTGTTGGACGGCCAATAGGCCCCACCAACAGCGTATGTGTTTTATCTATGTCGTCCAGCCATTTCCTGACTTGCTGAACAGTTAGTGGACCTTACTCTTGATGTATGATGTATGGGTTACATCCAAACCGTCCATCTAAATGGCGGGTTAGCCTTAAGGCTTGAGACTAATGAGGCAGATCTGCCTATCAAGTGGACCACACAACAAAAAGCAGTGGAGGATTGAACGTCTGCCATTGGAACCTCCCTGGTTCCACAAGTTTTGGATAAATATAATATTTATTTATTATTTATTTTTGGTCTGTGTGACTTTATTAAATAGATTGGATGGTAGATACATGTTATGGTGGGCCCCACGTGGGACCACTGATGTATGTTTGTAACCACACCTTCCACTAGTGTGGACTCCACCATGAGGTGTGTACTTCATCTATGCCGTCCATCCCTATGGGACCCACCATGATGCCCCACCATGATGCATGGGTTGTATCCTAACCTTCCAACCATTTTCAGAGATCATTTTATGGCTGTAGACTAAGAATGAGTTAGATCTAAGGCTCAAGTGGACCCACCATTGAAAATAGTGGGGACAGTGACATCCACCGTTCAAACTTCTTAGGAGCCACATTAGCTTCCAATTAAGCGTATATTTTGTTTTCACTTCATCTACCTCTACGTTAACTCATGAATAGGTTAGATCTCAAAAATACATAAGGGTGGGCCCGATTGATATACATGAAGTCACTTGATTCGACCCGTTGATATGACTCATTGTGATGTATTAGGGCCCGTGGGTTGAGGCCCATTGTGATATATTTAGGGCCCATGGGTTGAGGCCCATTGTGATGTATAAAGGCCCGTGGGTTGAGCCCCATTATGATGTATTCAAGGCCTGTTATTGAGGCCCACCTTGATGTGTATGAGGACCATATGATGAGGCCCATTTGATGTATTGAGGCCCATGGGTCGAGGCCCAATGGGATGTATACAAGGTCTATTGCATTGTGTGATTCCACCATGGGTTATGTAATGACAGTTATGGCGGGTCATGCCTTGGGAGCAATGTTAGTTTGACGTCCATATTGTAAGAATAATGTTTGTTAAATGTCAGCATTATAACTCTCCCTAGGGCCCATTGATAGGCCCATTCTTGTTGTGTGTAGGCCATCAAGGCCTATCTTCATTATGAGGATAGTTCATCACCATATAACATGCTTAGTATAACTCCATGATTCATGCCCATACGCATCATCTGTATGCCTGATACGAGGAATGTTTGATCATAGCATATGCCATTGGGTAGACCATTTACGAGACTCCTTATGAGACGGAGTGCCCCACATTATCGCGCAGTACACGCAGGATTACTGCATGACTGGATAGTGTGACTCATGCATCTCGCATATGTGTAACTTAATCATGGTATGCCCTAGCAACATCAGGGTCGTGTCCTCCATAGGCACATCGTGGAAGACTAGATGGGACATCGAAAATATTTGGTTCTAGCACTATGGGCACTTAGGATGTCCTAGGGTGAAAATCCCAGAACCTCCGAGGTCAGGAGAAGCCCCAACGTCTAAACCGAGTGGAACAAGAGTGCCCGAGTGCTGAATACCAGTAGGCCACGTCTCCCACTATGTCATGGTCGGTTGGGAGGGGGTGTGGCCTTATCCACCTGAGTGAGGGGGATATAAGCGAAGCCGAGTATGACCAGCTCGTAAATGGGTCCGGTATCGATGAGTCGAGTAGGTATTGGCAGACTGCTGGCTAGGCGGATAATGAGGTCTCTTCCACTCGTTGGACTATGCAGCTAGGGAGGAGGTAGTCAGTGTCGAGTGTAATAGACCCCGATGATTTCCCCAGAGAGCAACTGTACTGATATGTGGACTTATTGAGTAGAAATTACATATCCATTCATTCATTCATTCACTATCCACTCGGGCTGGTGGTGCGTAACTATTTGTTACGTGTACCATCGCATGGACATGATTTCGGTTGGGAGCGCGTGACTAACCTGAGATCAGGAGTTTACCACATTATGTCTGACTATCCATATTTAGGTATGAGACTGGTTTGGATAGAAATCCCTTGTGATGGACCCCATAGCCTGTGATACTTCGTACTATCATCCCGACTTCACATTCCAGCATGGTCATTACATTCACACTGCATATCACATTGCATTCACAGTACTTAACATTTTGGATTACTATGTTTTTGTACTTATATGACCTAGATGAGGTTGATGGTATTCATGGCTCATCAGGATTTGCATATTGCATTGCATCCTCAGCATCTGTTATTGTCTTATTATGTTTTGCATCGTATAGCCTTGGTTCGACTGATAGCACTCATGGACTTATCAGTATTTCTGCTTATTCCGATGATGTATGATTTATAGGCTTTATGGTCTACTTAGCACTTATCTTGTGCACACACTTTCACCACCCTCTAAGCTTTTGTAAGCTTATGCACGATAGATGCATGCAGGTGGCGTTAGGTTGCAACAGCATTGAGCTTGGAGCATGCAGCTGTCCTCTAGAGCTTTGATTTTGATATATGTATTTCCCTTTCAACATTGTATTCAAATTATTATATTAGTGGATATGTGATGATGATGTTGCCTTTATGATTTGGGTATACTTATGGTTATGCTTCCCATGAGACAAATATATGTTGGAAAATCCTCATTGTAGGATCCTAGGATCGAAACCTGACATATGTACGCTGGGGGCCGAGAATGGGGTACTACGGAGGCTGTCGGCACCGAGTTCGGTGATCAGGATTCCTGTGAATCCGATTTCCGGGTTTGGGGCGTGACAGAGATCCCATGAGATAAGTTTAATGGGTAAACAACAAAACATGATGAAAATGATTGCACTAATATAAATTAGCCCCTTCTATTATATAGTAGTGTAAACAACAATGCAAAAGGATGAGTTTTTAAAACTCTTAATGGAGTAATAGCCATATGTTTGGTGTATATAATTACTGTATACACTTAATGAAATTCACCTATATGGGTACGAAGGTGGAGGCCACTTCCTATGAGAATTTATGTGCATTCTCTAGAGCACTCATGAAATTTAGGTAACGGTGTATGATTGAAAAAACAACGAACCGCAGAATCACTTGCAGATGAACAGTTTTGTGAGTGAAATGTACTTGCAATTTACACAAAAAGGATTCAGGTTCAAGACCATGGCGTCACCTGATTCCTATAAATATGTCTTACTTACTCCAATATCGGTTTAAGTCTATGGTAATACCGACACAATTGCATAACCATTACGTGTTAACCTAATTTTTTTTTTGTTATTTTAAAACATGTAGGGGAATGTTATATTTTGTTTCAAAATATATATTAAAAGGGGTGAGAGTTTTTAAATATTTTGATTTTCTTCAAAATTTAAAATTTCTATTGCTTTGAGTTGTGGATTTAGTCACATATCGAATTTTCCCAAGAAAGTTTTCTTGTATATAAGATAGGCTTTTTGCCTTGGGGCTTAAGCCCCATTTAGGGAGGCTATGCCAATAGCTATAATTTATGCCATTGACTACACATGTGCATGTGCCGAGCCAAGCCGAGTCATGTTGTGTTGTGTCGCGTCGTGCCATATTGAGCCAAGTCTGAGTCCGTGTCTGTGTGCAAGTGTGGGTCGGGCTACGGGTGCGGGTGTTGGTGCAGTGTACTTGCGTGGGTGTTTTGTTTCGACAAGAAACAAATGCATTTTGATTTGGGACATTTATCTTATTCAATCGTAACAGTAAAAGAGTACGAAGAAACAATTATCGTTTTATTTATATATTAAGTTGGTTTACATCCTCTAATCCCTTGATTCTAAGTTAGAATACTTAAAATACAAAAGTTACAAGAGTCTGAATATTGAATCTGGATCTAGATATCAAATCCGGCAGCATTTCGACTTACGATTCGATCATCTCATCAAGAGGAACATTATAGCCTCATATCCTTCTTCCATATCCTTCTTCCGGGGAAGACCTTGGAACTGAAGAAACAATTTGATAGCATTTCAGCTCATTTGATGAGACCCGCGCAACTAGATGGTTTGTATGGACTGACGTAACCAGTATGGTTTGCTCGGACTAGTGCAACTGGCTTCTCCTCTATCTTCTCTTGAATACCTTCAAACTCTCTCTTTCTGCAAAGCTCTGATCTTCCTCAAAATTCTTGATGATGATCTAAATGAGAGGGGGAGTGGGGTATTTATAGACCCCTACATGTGTGAACCCTTGAAACTCGTGCTGTGGGCCCACCTTTCATCGAATTTGAACCATCCACGTCAGCATACCCATATCTCCATCTGTGACTGCCCACACAACATCCTTCACCATTTGCACGAGATCGTGCAATTCTAACATGTTGCATGGTCCAGCGCAAAGGTTTTGATCTTGAAACGATCCTATAATAAAAAAGGATCTTACGTGGACTCGTACAACTGCTACCCTTTGCGCGGGTCTGCGCAATACCAACAATCTCTATTTTCCTTCATTCTTTTCATTCTATTTTCATAACTTCCTTCTTTTATCTAGTTCAATCTTAACCCTTTATTTTGTGCCTCAACAGATGTCCCCTTGATCCTTTTTGTTCATCCTACATTTAATGAAGAAACAAGATAAAAAAATCCTGCTAATGACCCTTTTGCATGAGATCTCGTAAAGCCCCTTAATTGGGTCTAGCCTGTCGGGTCCCGCTCTCTATAAATACTAGAAGCCTTTCTTCATTTCTCACTTTCCATTTGCCAAGTGAAGCTCTGCTCATCCACCATTACCTCGCTTAACCATTCTCGTTTACGCGAACCCGCGCAATAGATCTATTCGTGCAAGGCCTTCGGACATTGTGCTGCATCGTGCAATTATAGTCATTTGCGCGATACCACACAAACACCTTGTACTTAGAAAATTTTCTCCAAATCACTGAATACTTGAAACCTTTAACTTCTTTTCCTTCGCTATATTTATCATTTTCAAGCTATTATGGCCCGCATCAAAAGTACCTTTCATCTCATTGAACCTTCCATTGCACATCCTTCCCACCAGGATTTGCTGAATCTGTCTTGTTTGCACCCCCCTAAACCTTCTCCTTCTCCTTCTCTTGATCAACCACAAAAGAAACGCACGAAGACCACTGCTAGGCACCCTGCTTATATCAAGGAGCTTGTACTCCCTACCTTTGATTTCTCAAAGCGAATCACTTCACTACCCTCTTCCATTCATAGGGCAATAGCATTGGGTGAGATCGAACGGCCATCGAAACATGGCCATGACTTCGACTGGGAAGAGTGGCTGAAGACCACAACTCATTTGTCGACGATGAGTCAAAAGCCACCTGTTAAAGAGGACACTCCCCCTCCTTCTAAGTTAAAGAAGTATCATCGCAACAAGGCTAAGGAGTTTCAAGAGAAAATTAAAGAGCACAATAAGAAGAAACTCCAGAACTCCTGGGAAGGAATCTGAGTCATTGAGGGTATTATGAAATTTGATAACCCTCATAGATAGGGTATGATGATAATCCCTCTAAGCCTTCACCGCCACCAGTCCATTCTGAATTGCGAGCCTTCAGACCAAATGGATGGGGAAATATTGGCCTACACAGAATCCTGGTCATCAAAGGAACTGAGAATCTTGGAAGGGGTCTTACTAGCAAAGAAGCCAGGACAACAAATTGACGACGTCCATCTGATGATCTTCCTTACTCCCTCCCATAATCCACACGCCCTATTTCCGACCCATTTCTACAAAACACTCCAGCAGCATTTCAGGGATCGTGAATCGCTTTAGGGCAGTGAAGAGTTCAGAACCAGAGGCTTCTTAACATCGCGCGACTACTACTCTAATTGGGCGACAACAATTCTGGCAAAGCATTCTAAAGTGTTGATCAAGATTGCCCTATATAATGCGATAGAGGTCACTTCTCAGCATTTCTATAGGGAGACCTCCATCTTGAAAGGTTTCCTTAATATTAGTGTCCCACAACCAACTCCTTCCATCTTCTAGTAGGCGAGATGAGCATTAGCCTCTGGGATCTTCATTGAATTACTGGTTTTCCACTAACCGGAAAATTCTACAATGAATTCGTACCCACAAATGCAGAATTGGCGTTCATTTCTTCACCTAGTCGAGTGGCCTCAATTTCAGAAACAACCATAGAACTCTTCAAGGAGATGTCTAAGTTTCCCAATATTCATAAGATCTCACCACTGCAATGGCTTGCCCATTTCACTAGGGGCCTTCGGTAATCTTCTTTTGCATAAACCAGTCGTTTCCATTGCATCTTTATTTCCATAATTCTCACTTATATGTTCTCTTTTTCTTCCTTTTCTTAGATTCAGCGGTTGCCATTCACAAGAGCTGACAGATCTCCATGAGAAGATAACCGAGCATCCAGAATATAGCCTCGATGGAGAGCTTGCAGCTTTTCTCATTTATTGGCTAAGCGTGGTGGTTCTTTCAAGTTCAAAATGGGCAGATGTTATTCACCCTACAGTTTTTATTGCTATTGGTGCCATGATAGAAGGCTACAAACATTCTCTTGCCCCCTGGTCTTGTGCTCGATTTATATGGCTTTCCGAGAGATAGCATCTCATGTAAAAAATCCTGCTGTCACCGCTTCTTCCGTTTATACTCCCAGACACTATATCAAGGGTTGGCTAGCTGTCTACTTTTCATGGACTTTTAATGCTTTGGAGAAGGCATACGTTCACCCCTCACATCTCCCACTTTTCGTGGACTCACAGGAATCCCGATCGTTGAATTTGGTGCCGACAACCTCCGTAGTACCCCATTCTCGGCTTCAAGTGTCCATACGCCAGATTCTGATCTTGGGATCCTACAAGGAAGATTTTCCAACGTACATTTATCTCGTAAAAAGCATAACCACAAGTTTACCCAAATTACAAAGACAACATCATCATCACATATTCACTAATATAATCATTTGAATATAATGCTGAAAGGGAAATTCATATATTGAAAATAAAAACTACAGAGGTTCGCTGCATGCTCCAAGCTCAACGCCATCGCAACCTAATGCCACCTGCACGCATCTATCGTGCATAAGCTTATAGAAAACTTAGTGGGTGGTGAAAGTGTGTGCACAAGGTAAGTGTCAAGTAAGGAATATCAGAGTAATTAGAGTAAGCAAAAATACTGACAAGCCCATAAATCATACAATGTTAGAATAATGCAAAAATATGCTGATAGGCCCATAAATACCATCAGCCTTATCCAGGCTATGCGATGCAAAAAATATAATAAACTAATATCATATACTGAGGAAGCAATGTAGATCAGCTATACAATGTGGAGATAGTAAGTCAAATACTATGTGCTGAGGATGCAATGCAATATGCGATGTGAATGAAATGACCAAGCTGGAGTGTGAAGTCGGGATAATAGTACGTAGTATAGTAGGCTACGGCGTCTACCACAAGGACTTCTATCAAAACCAGTCTCATACCTAAATTTGGATAGTCAGACTTAATGTGGTAAACTCCTGATCTCAGGTTAGTCACGCACCCCAACCAAAATCCTGGCCATTACGAAAGTACATGTAGCAAATAGTTACACACCACCAGCACGAGTGGATAGTGAATGAATAAGTATGCAACTCCTGCTCAATAAGTCCACATATCAGTACTATACATCTTTGAGATTATCACCGGGGTCTATTACACTCTGCACCAGCTTGCCGTCCCTATCCGAGCACACAACTGGGTAAGTGGAAGAGACCTCACTATCTGCCTGCCAATATCGGGCCCGGCTCGTCGATAGCGGACCCATTCCTCAAGCTGGTCAAACTTAACCTAGATATTGCCCCCTCACGCAGGTGGGTAAGGTCACACCCCTCCTAACTGACCACGACACAGTGGGAGACGCTGCCTACTGGTATACGACCCTCATGCGCTCATATATATCCACTCGGCCTAGACGTTGGGGCGTCCTCTGGTACCAAGAGGGTTTAAGGATTTTCACCCAGGGCCATCTATGGCGGCCCGATGCTAGTAACAGATTTTCGGTGTCCCATTTGGCCATCCATGACATGACTGTGGAGGCTACGGCCTTGATGTCGCTAGGGTGTACAGTAATCATAGAACACAATGTAAGATGCATGAGTCATACAATCCAGTCATGCAGCAATCCTACGTATATCGTACGCTCATGTGAAACAATCTCCGTGTAATGCCCTGAATTTCGGGAGTTAAGCAAATCTCTACTCCCGAGATTCAACGCATCACTTATGCAACATGAATAATGATGTTTAGATGTCATCCATATCAATGCATTAAACATAAATGAGATTATACTAAAACAACATATCATACTCCAGAGATAATGTAATTAAGCAATGGAAGTCTGAAGCACAAGTAACTAAATATGAAAGTATTTCACAAACTCCAGAGTATGAGTATGTAAACAGGCTTAATATATACATGTATCATTTCAGAATAGATAAAATATCAAAGTGTAAATCGTTCAACTAATCCATAAGTCCCTATAATCCCGTCGAATCAGCACGATGTTTATATAGACCCGCCTGAGAGCTGAACGTAGGAGAATTCTTCCTCCTCGTCCATGAAGTTCAACTCTGCCGCATAGACTTCACCATCACCTGTATCTAAACCAGAGTTTAGGTGGTGTTTTAAAACACTGTCCCAGGGCAGGAATGAGTGGCCAACTTAGTGGTACTATAAGGCAAAGGTTAACATGTTATCAATTTAATCAAGCAGTAATGATAAAGTAATAGAATAAGCATTTCCTAACTACTCTTATTAATGCAAGGGTGATATGCAGTAATGATGCATGCCCTCGCCTACACTCCCTCAGCGACTTCATCTAACTATCGCGCATGGTAAACTCCCTAAATGTGTGCTTCCTCGCCAAAGCACATGCAATGTGGTGCATAGTCGTGTTAGCCAAGTAATTAATTAGGCGTATTCATACAGGAGATTCGGGAAGCTAAGGTACCTCCCTTTATATTATTATCCTAAACGGGGATCCATCTAGGGTCGTCAATCCTACTTAATCACATACGATAGGCAAATTGTAGGGCATCACCCCTAATGAAAGCAGTGAATAGGCAAGTTTAATTGATTATACTCGAGGTCACTACGGAAGACTCGTCACCTGAACGTAGGCCGACAGCTCGAATACAGTGTCTCGTACCACCGTATTCAACTCACGAGTTTGGGTTACTCATTGGACACTACGGGGAATCTCGTCACCCCAGCATAGGCTGACAGCTTGACCACCGTGTCCCATACTACCATGCCCGGCTTATGAGTCTTAGCGAATTGTGGTACCATGGTTGAAATAGGCTTTACATTGGTAAGTGGTACCTTAGTTTCAAGTAATAGTGTCCATACATGGTAAACACATAATAGGCCAATCGAGTTATTTGACAAATTTGATTAGTACGAGCGCACACTGAATTAATGGACATGGAGCGCATGAGTACTCCACATGGCCTAACCACTATCGACAATCATCGTATGACTCAGATTCATCGAACGTATCCAATTTGGCGAGACTAGTTCAGCCACTCAATTGGGAACCATTACCGATTGCCTGGACTACATTGTAGTCCCAATCATACTCAAATGTAGCATGTGGATACATGTGATAGTCATATAAGCATCTAACAAACAATTCAAGTACAACACTCATTTTAGCATTTTATCGAACATATTGAACATGTTACTGAACGTTGTAATTCATCCATAAATGGCATAGTTGAAATTAAGGTTACATGAAGGAAATTATACATATAGATAGGGTAATTGAGAATCCTATCTCAACACCCTTATTAAATACAATTCATCAAGCAATTTCTCATTCAGACATTTTATCAGGCACTTAGACTACACATTACTACATACATAGACTAAATTAGTTACGACATATATTAGGGCAAATCCTTTCACAAAGAGATTTTTCATACACACAACGAGCATGAATTCCAGATTAATAGTCATGGCAAGCACAAATTATAATTACAAGTTCATTCAAACATTTCAACAAACACATAGAATGCATATTTATCTAACATAGTTCATACATGTATAATATATGAAAAACATCGAAATTCATATGGAATGGGAATGGGGTGGTTTAAGGGCATTATATAGGCCCAGAACTTATGCAAATGGCCCCAGGGCCATGGTATACCTGATTTACATCCAAAGGGCGACTGTTTCTGACGAATGGGGCCCATCGGGAGGTCCATTACCTACCTATGTCACAGAGTAAGTTCCCTGACAATGGATCTAAGCCAAGTTATGATTTTGGTACAATCGGGTTAGCGAATCGACTGTGAAGGACTTGTATCAGATCAACGGTCATTGTCCCTCGATTAGGGCCACAAGTATACAGATAGGTGCAGGAAAATTTCCCTGATCCATGGGTGAAGTTCGGTCAGAATCTGACGGTCCGAAGTCTTCAATTTCGCCCGTAAACGAATGACCCAATTCACTTAAGTTTCTTTTTGTTTTCCAAAGGTATTCACGTTTTTCACACACTTTACTTAGGGCTCAAGTTGTGCTATTTTGGATACTATTTGGGCTCGATTCCCACGATAGTTTTCAAGCCCAATAAGGCAGTCATAACCCTATAGTTTCATGGTCATCGGACTTTTGACGTGCAGTCTAGGTCCAATACGAAGTTTCAATGTGCTCCCGAGGGCGATTGGCTTTTGGGATTTTTCTTAAGTTTTTAAGGAACGTTGAATCAATGGTATTAATGATTTTAGGTCTTGCCATTTATGGAAATGGTGGTTCGAGTTAAATCCACCAATTATTTAGTTTAGTACTTAACTAAATTCTGCCCTAATTATGACAGAATAAGGTCCTAGGGTAGTTCTATGCCCTTGTTTGGCACTTTTAGTTAGTATATTATTTTAATTATTTTTTTGGTAGTTCATCATCAAGTCTAATTTATCTCTACCAAATTTTATTATATTTCATATTTTAAAAAAATTCTAAAAATTCTAGAAGTAGCATCTGTTTGAACTAATAATTTTTTAATAGTTGTCACATCAACCTAGATTTAACTATATTAAAATTTTTATTTTATTTTTTACCTATTTTTATGTAGAATAAGACTTATCAAGCTTCAATTTGGCTTTTGAATCACCTAAATCAGAGTTATATTGAGGGAGATATGACTTTTTGAAGTTGATTAAAAAGTGTAAAAAATTGCAGCGAGGGTCTACTGAAATTGGGTGCGGTGGCGCTGCGCCCCACTGTGGTGTCTAGTAGTGGTTTTGCTATACAACTTTTGAAATGGGTGTATTTTGTAAACTGGAATAAGTTATTCGACGTGCAAAATATGATTTTGGGGTAGGAGAAGTTACTCTATTCAAATAACCTATTTATTTTGTGAGATTCCTTAAGGTTAATGGTCAAAAACCTATTTTATTTATATATTTATTATTTATAGTAAATTTTAGTTTAAGTATTATTCTTCATCATTTAAACTTTAAGATTAGTGTCTAATATAAAAGTACTTAGAAATTTGAAGAATAAGGTGGTGAAAGGTGAGATTTCTAAAGGAAATGGGTTGGAAAGTGGATTTGAGACTTTGGGATTGATTTTTGAGAAGTCGATAAGGTATTATGATAGAACCATTACCCAAGGGCGTCCATCTCCAAGTTAGGAAAAATCCAGGACGTTACACTCCGCCTATCAGGGAGTCTCATAACAACCAGCCCAATGACATATGTAATGGTCAACCACATCTTATAACAAATATGCAGATGATGTGTATGGGCATGTATTATGATGCTATACTATCACATACTAACAATCGGTATCGATAATCGATCTCGGCAATTGGAATCGGCTTCGACAATCAGAATCAACCTCGATGATCGAAATCAGCCTCGATAATCGAAATCGGTAATTGGCCTAACAAAGGGCCTAAGGGAAGGTCACAATGTGGACATTTAACCATCATCGTCCATCAATGTGGACATTTAATCAACATTGTCCCAAAGAGTGGCTCACATAGAGCCAAACATATCGTGGGCCCATGGCCTCACACAAAGGCCTAATATACAAGGGTTACATATACATCACGACGGGCCTCATCACATGGGCTACATACACATCACACCACAATACATGGGCCCCAATACATGGGCCCCATGTATGTCAAATGGGCCGCAATATATGGCCGAAGAATACATCTCATTGGGCCTATCCAAATGGGCCGAAAATACATCACAATGGGCCTTACCAAATGAGCCAAAAATACATCACATTGAGCCTTACCAAATGCGGAAATACATCACAATGGGTCTTACCAAATGCGGAAATACATCACATTGAGCCTTACCAAATGAATTTTGGCCCCTTTGAACATTTAGTCATTTGAATCTAGAAAAAAAAAATGTTAGTTTCCCCATAAGCCACTAGAACGGTTGTTTGAAACTGGAAACGAAAATTTTAATTCCCTTATAAACCATCAGGACAATTGTCTAAACTTAGAAATAAAGCTTAGGAACTGTGAGAGAGCAAGTGCCCACTATGATTGAACGGGATCAGTCAGAACATTCCTTGAACTAGACTCTCAGTAGACAAGTTCTATAAACCTAGAAATTTGAAATTCTTCAAAGGATTTTCTAGTTAGAAATAATGTTATTACGATACTTGGCAAATGAAAAAAAAAAAAAAAAAAAAACCTTAGGCACCGTAGGAAAATCCTTACCATTTTATATATTAAGTCAAACAAAAGCGTTCCCTAGGCTTGAAGGATCATACTAGAATTTATGATTTAGATTCCCTAATATCTCTCATTAATTAGAAATGACAATTCCAACGCCTAAGGATAACTTGGAGTGAAGTTAAGAGAAATTTGGGTTTTTCAACTCTATACTGAGCATATC
The DNA here is from genome assembly GCA_030180095.1 of Magnolia changhungtana. Taxonomy (NCBI): domain Eukaryota; kingdom Viridiplantae; phylum Streptophyta; class Magnoliopsida; order Magnoliales; family Magnoliaceae; genus Magnolia; species Magnolia changhungtana. Next base: position 1,626,782 of record JASAUF010000198.1, on the reverse strand, counting down.
ACGATTAGAGTTGGAATCTTAGATGAATTTAGCAAATTTCAAAACTCAAATTTCATGTAGAGATCCTAATCCGAAAATTCTTTAGTAGTACATTAGGTGACAGAGTGCGCACTGGAAGCATGATGGTCACTCACATCCATTCACGTAAATTTTGGGTGCTCTCATTGAGAAAGACTAGAATGATTACATGATATTTTCCATGAGTCTAGAATAATCGGGATCACGAGTTCATGGAACCATATTTAAATAACGTTTATAAGGTTTGGCTCAAAGTTCTAAGTCTTAGCCAATCTCGATGATTCTAATGCCTTGATCAAGCAAAGGATCGAGATTTAATAGGATGGTGAATTGATACCGAAATCCTTTGCTCTGTAGACAGATGATCGATGTATCGGGCTCAAACCCACTACAACCATCTATCTGTGACAGCTCGAACACTGAAAACTAGCAAATTGTATTATACTTTAGATGTTGAGAGTTATCCTTTAAAGTAAAGGAAAATAAAAGCAAAGCTAGGACGTTAGTATTAGCCACCTAAAATGAACTTAAAACCCTAGTAAGTGTTATGAGAAACCCTGATGCTGATAAGCATTAGTAGGATCCCCTAGTTCCAGTTAATACTGAAATGATTTCTAACATTTAGAGGAACCTAAACACATCAATTGATTTGCTAGGATAGAGAGTTAAGGGTTGTGGTAGATTGGAATATGGCAGTAAAATTTCACACTTAGGCATACATGAAATAGAGTACACTATTAAAATGAAATTACTTAGGGATACATGTGACAAATCTCGAGACGAGATTTCTGTTAAGGGGGATAGATTGTAACATCTCGTACTTTCCCGTACTTAAGTGTTACTATATAAACTGACTTAGTCTGATGCAAACCTAGCTTAGTGAACATTCATGTGCATCCTAGTTTAAATCTGACCGTCGAAGGTGATCCATATTCACATATCAAACCACCCAGTAGTCAAATAATATATATACTAAGTATATTATCTTATCTATTTCTAATATTATAAATGTTACACAAACATAGGTAGAAAGAAAATATAAATGTATTATTTGACTACTGGGTGGTTTGAATCTTAGATGAATTTAGCAAATTTCAAAACTCAAATTTCATGTAGAGATCCTAATCCGAAAATTCTTTAGTAGTACATTAGGTGACAGAGTGCGCACTGGAAGCATGATGGTCACTCACATCCATTCACGTAAATTTTGGGTGCTCTCATTGAGAAAGACTAGAATGATTACATGATATTTCCCATGAGTCTAGAATAATCGGGATCACGAGTTCATGGAACCATATTTAAATAACGTTTATAAGGTTTGGCTCAAAGTTCTAAGTCTTAGCCAATCTCGATGATTCTAATGCCTTGATCAAGCAAAGGATCGAGATTTAATAGGATGGTGAATTGATACCGAAATCCTTTGCTCTGTAGACAGATGATCGATGTATCGGGCTCAAACCCACTACAACCATCTATCTGTGATAGCTCGAACACTGAAAACTAGCAAATTGTATTATACTTTAGATGTTGAGAGTTATCCTTTAAAGTAAAGGAAAATAAAAGCAAAGCTAGGACGTTAGTATTAGCCACCTAAAATGAACTTAAAACCCTAGTAAGTGTTATGAGAAACCCTGATGCTGATAAGCATTAGTAGGATCCCCTAGTTCCAGTTAATACTGAAATGATTTCTAACATTTAGAGGAACCTAAACACATCAATTGATTTGCTAGGATAGAGAGTTAAGGGTTATGGTAGATTGGAATATGGCAGTAAAATTTCACACTTAGGCATACATGAAATAGAGTACACTATTAAAATGAAATTACTTAGGGATACATGTGACAAATCTCGAGACGAGATTTCTGTTAAGGGGGATAGATTGTAACATCTCGTACTTTCCCGTACTTAAGTGTTACTATATAAACTGACTTAGTCTGATGCAAACCTAGCTTAGTGAACATTCATGTGCATCCTAGTTTAAATCTGACCGTCGAAGGTGATCCATATTCACATATCAAACCACCCAGTAGTCAAATAATATATATACTAAGTATATTATCTTATCTATTTCTAATATTATAAATGTTACACAAACATAGGTAGAAAGAAAATATAAATGTATTTTGATAATTTATCTATCATGAAAAATGATACGTATGTATTTGATGTATATAAGACATTATGAAAATAATGTTATTTAAATAAACATAATGAATAATAAATTCACAACATAAATCAAATTATAAATAATAACGTAGCATTGAATACCTTTTATAAATATATATACAAAGGTCATTAGATACTTTAATGGAATTTTATATTATTTAACAATATTATCAAATACAAATATAATTTTAATTAAATATGATATTGTACAATCTTCAATTCATTTGTATGTATAATATGATATTGTATATTTTGAATTATGTATGTTAATGAATGTGTGAACAACAACATGTAATTAGTAGTATGTTAATATTAAAAGTGTGTGTGTGTGTGTATACACGTATGAGATTTTAAATATATTATAATTATAAGTAATATACAAAAATAATAAAAATTATATTAATATCAGTATCGGTTAGTAATATATGACAAAAGCATTACAAATGGTCCATTAGGATCTTTTAACCGTTGACGTCCAACTTCGGAATCATCCAACCACTAGATTGACAATAAACCATCGTACAACTACAAATCACGTTGTGGGCTCCACCTAGACCTTAGAATGGGCTAATCTTTGACCAGGGGTCCTGACTTGGGGTCCTGGGGGGAATGGATGGTGTGGATTTCCCTTCAGACATCATAATGGGTCCACACGAGGTGCACATGCACCTCACATAGCTGTGCACGATGTGCACTAAATGACCAGCGTGGTCAACCAGGCGCCGCACCGGCGAGTAGCAAGAAAAGAGAGATTTCTCTCCCATTTTTCACCCACCGTCGAGCAGGACCGGATGGTGCCATTCGCAATGGGTTGTGGCCCACCCGTGGCCACTATTAGTGGAATCCAGACCATTGATTGGACCTATATGATCCAAACAACCAGGTCCACGACGGTCAGCCAAGCCCATGCGATCGTGCTCATGCACAGGTGGGGGATGGTGGGGAAAACGTCCACTTGGGACTAGTTATGGCTCCTTTCGAGCCACCCTTTGGAAAATTCGAACCGTCCATTAGTTTAGAGAGCTCCTGAAGACCAATCCTATACTGACCATCCAAACCCATGCACATGTGCATGCATGCGACCAACGGACGGTCTCTGATGCATAGCTGCACTCTCCAAAATGTAGCCGATAGGGAACTCTCCACGTCAGCGATCCGCATCCGCCCCATTCCTTGCATCTCAGCCGTCCGTCTAGGCGTCTATCCGCGTCGTTCTCATGTTGCCAAAAACGGGCAGGCGACCGCTTGCACCAAGGAAAGTATAGGGAAGCACTTCCGCTTTGGGAAGGCGTCTCTGGTGGGATCCGAACTTCATAACGGTCCATGTGGAGCAATCTCCACCGCTCCCTTTAGGGCGGCAACAGCTAGCACACTGGGAGAGTCCTCCCGAGAAAACCACTCAAGGTGGGAGATCTCGCGACGGTGTGGTGAAACGCAGGTGAAAGGCCCGGGAAGTGGGCCCCACAGTGATCACTGGCCTCGTCTGAGCCATTCTAACAGACCTGATCATCCGAATACTCCTTAGATAAGAATCCGCCATTTTCAGCCATGTCACCTTCTCCATTCAGCCATAAAACCCAACACTATGGGGTGGGCCCTGCGGTCAGATCTGGTGCATTCATTTGATAGGTCCTAATGATGGGAGACCATCCCGCGTATTAGATTAGCACCATGAAGGAGGTTAACGACCCCAAACACCCCATTTCGACGACCGTTGAAACTCAAAACGGTAGTGGTTAAGGCAGCCATGGGCAACCCTACATCTATATAAGGGATCCTATTACCTTGGGATTCTCACCAACATTTCAAGGAAGAAAGGAGAGAGAGATAGAGAAAGAAGGAGAGAAAGAAGGAGAAAGAGAGGAAAAATAAGAGATGAAAAAGAGAGAGAAGGAGCCCGAGCTTTGTGCGAGTACTGCACCCCACCGAGTTGCTCGGTCTGCTCAAACTGTACTGGGTCAAGCATCTTGGCGCCTCTATTAGAGAAAGGAAGAAGAGATGAGGGTAGAGAGGGTTGAGGTGGTGTAGCCATAACATTGCAGTTCTACCATCGAACTACTGCCGAGCTTGGATTTGGGTTTGTGCCACTCGCGGATGACTCGACCGAGTCTGGAACGGGGAGAGTTGTGGTTCGTATGTGAGTTTTGTTGGGTGAGTTTTGGTCTAGCAGCCTTGCTAGACATGATAGCGGGTGAGAGAGAGGAGGGAGTGAGAGCGAGTTACACTCACTGCCGAGTTGAATAGACTCGACTCGCTGGGGCATGAGTCGAGTTGAGATTTAGTCCAGATGTTGCTAGACTTGTGATGTGAGGAGGGGGAAGAAGAGAGAATGAGAGAATGATAAGAAGAAGAAGATAGGATAGGGAGTGTGTGCATGTACAACATCGACGTTGCCCAACTCATGGGCTGTCGTCGAGTTGACTCGCTGCTAAGGCAACGGTTGTCTGGTCCGGAACCCAATCTAGTTAGGTTAGGTTAGGCTTGGGCCTGGTTCGGCCTAGGTCATCCCATGAAAGATAGAAAGGAGAAAAGAACATGAAGAAGGAGAAGAGGGAGAGATAGTAAGTGAGTTGACTCAGTTGAAACTCGTTGGGTCGAGTTTTGTGAGTCTGAGTCAAGTCAAGTTGGGTTCAATGAACCCGGCTGAACTAGGGTAGCATAAGAGAGAGGGAGAGAGGTCGATTTACATCGACTCACTGGAATTGTATCAATGAGTCGACTCGATCTCGATCCATGTGAGGCCGGTCCCTATGAGATCCTGACTAATCATTCAGATCTAAATTTGATTTCTAGCACCACAAAAATTTGTTGCACCATCATCTAGTGGCGAGTGTACTAAGTTGAAACCCAATCTAGATGGCTCAACTCACTACCGAGTGGCTAAATAGTTTGTACCGAGTTTAACATCATAAGGATCTAGAGTTGGGGATTTTGGCTACTAACTTAGGTTGGATTGATCGCATTTAAAGCAAAGCCGAGTAGAGTTTGAGTTATTATATAGCATGGCTCACACACTTCATAGCAACGTCAATAGGCGATTCAACTCGTAAGGTGATGATCCTTCCCCTTGAGCTTTCCATCTTCTCATTAGCTTAAGTTATATTTTTTTATTAAAATTTATAATTGATATCTCCATTCTATAATCACATATGTTAACTATTGGAATTGAATTGCTATATGACATGCTTAATGTTTATCCTGCATATTTATTTCATGCCTGTGGACTATTTGTAGATTGCTTACGGAATTTAAACTGGTACATTAATGGGAAACCCCCACTTATAAATGTACACCCATACTTGGGATGTAACTCGATCGACGGTGATTACAATGGACCTTCGATCTAGTGGTTATTAAGTGGTGGTCTAGATGGATCATTGATGTGGGCCTACCATCCAGGGTTTTTGTGTCCAATGGTTTTCAAGGATGGTCTTTTATCGCATGGTTTTGATACTTGCCCTATCTGGCCTACTTTGATATCACCTTATGTGGCTTTGTTCTAGCATTTTCCCTATATCGGTTGGATGTTTTATACTGTACAACCATGCGATGGTAAGCCCCATATACTGTAATACGATTGGCCACTAGTCGATTGATTTTCATTAAACATCCTAAGATGGTAGTCTCATGGGCCGGGGATGGTGGTCATGGGACACTACGCCCGAGCCGTCGGCCTACATTGGGCCAAGAGCTCCCCGTAGTGACCGTGAGCTTAATTAAATTAGCTGAGTATAATTGGATTAGTAGCGAATTAGCTAATCATGCATACATGAAAACAGTATCTCTCGATGAAGTAGATTCGAGCAAAATTATTCAGCTCAGAACGCCATTGAATTCCGAACAATGATCCGAAGTGTTGGCCTTCCTACAATAGCACAGAGACGTCTTCGTATGGTCGCATGAGGATATGTCAGGGATCTCTCCTGATGTTATGGTTCACAGGTTAAACGTGGACCTGGACCACAGAACCGTGAAACAAAAGAGGAGACCGTTCGATGCTGAGCGGTATGAAGTCATAGCCGACGAGGTCTCTAAACTACTCAGTGTTGGGTTCATCGAGGAAGTGCACTATCCAAATTGGATCGCAAATGTGGTCCTCGTCAAGAAAGCTAACGAAAAATGGTAGGTCTGTGTGGATTATTCAGATCTGAATAAAGTCTGCCCTAAGGATAACTTTCCCTTACCTCGGATCGATCAGCTAGTAGACAACATGGCAGGGCATGAATTACTCTCCTTCGTAGATGCCTATTCCGAGTACAACCAGATCGCGATACATCCTCCAGACAGATAGAAGACTACCTTCGTCACTGATAAGGGACTCTATTGTTACCAGGTCATGTCGTTTGGCCTGAAGAATGCTGGGGCCACGTATCAGCAATTGGTGAATCAGATGTTCTCTAAACAAATTAGACGTACTATGGAGGTTTTGTTGACGACATGCGCATTAAGAGCACCAAAGCGTCCGACCACCTAGCGGATCTCGGAGAAACCTTCTCCATCCTCCGAGAGTACCGGATGAAGCTAAATCTTGTGAAATGTGCCTTCGGAGTCGGCTCCAAAAAATTTCTCAAGTTTTAGGTCAGTCAGAGGGGCATTGAAGTAAATTCTGATAAGATCAAGGCACTTCTAGACATGAGTTCACCTCAGACTATTAAAGAGATACAATGCCTCACTGGATGAGTAGCAGCACTCGAACGGTTCATATCCAAAGCCACTGACAAATGTCTCCCCTTCTTTCATCAGTTGAAGGGTCATAAGAAGGCCAAGTGGACATCGGAATGTGAGCAAGCCTTCCAGCAGTTAAAACAGTACTTGGGCTCACCACCCTTACTATCCAAGCTAGAAGAAGGCGAGCCCTTATTCTTATATCTTGTAGTCTCAGCATCAGCCATCAGTTCAGCTCTGATCAGAGAGGTAGGGAGCAAACAACATCCCGTGTACTATGTGAGTAAAGTGATGGTACCCGCCGAAACAAGGTACCTGGCTCTGGAAAAGTTGGCACTCTGTCTTGTTGTCTCGGTTAGGAGGCTACGCCCGTACTTCTAGGCCCATTCCATTATCGTCTTGACCGACTCTCCCCTCAGGCAAGTCCTCTAGAAGCCCGAAGTGTCGTGCCGGCTAACTAAGTGGGCAATCGAACTTGGGGAGTTCAACATCCAGTTCCGACCAAGGACCGCGATTAAAGATCAGACTGTTGCTGACTTTATTGTAGAGTTCACTGCCCCGAGCGAAGAGGGGATTAGCGGCGAGGTGAAGATGGCTCCTTCGCTTGTTCCTCCAAGCAATCAAGAGGCAGTATCAGAGCCAGGATGGATTCTCTATATGGATGGGTCGTCCAATGCTAAGCAAGCGGGGGTGGGGATTGTCCTGGTCACACCTGATTCTATGCCTATCTAGTACACGATTAGACTCGGGTTCAAGGCCTCTAACAATGAGGCTTTACTGGCTGGACTCAGGCTGGAGGCTAGTCTGGGGGTTCAGTCTCTCGAAATATGATGTGATTCTTAGCTGGTAGTGAATCATATCTCCACTGAATATGAAGCCAAGGAGACTCGAATGGTGGCATACCTGGATGAAGCAAGGAAATTAATAAAAAAAGTTCTAGAGCTGCACTATTAATCAGATTCCTAGGGCAGAGAATTCATGGGCCGATGCCCTGGCAAATTTAGCCTCAGCCACAGAAGGAAAGATCTCGCGGGTCATTACCGTAGAGTTCATAGAACTTTTAAGCATTGACCAAACAAAAAAGAAAATGGTCAACCCGGTAAGGGATGCTCCAAGTTGGATGGACCCAATCTCCAACTACCTCACATCTGGTGAGGTCCCCTCGAACAAGTTGGAGGCTAGGCGCCTGAGAGTTAAGGCGGCGCGATACGTAGTTTTGGATGGGGTTTTGTACAAAAAGAGCATTCACAGCCCTACCTCAGGTGTCTCCGACCCGATGAGGCAGACTATGTGATTCGGGAGATTCATGAAGGCATCTGCAGAAATCACTCTGGTGGTCGGGCCCTGGCACTGAAAGTACTCTACCAAGGGTATTTCTGGCCAACCATAGGGGAGGACTCTAAAAATTACGTTCAAAGGTGCGATAAATGTCAGCGATACGCGGCCGTGCTAAGACAACCTACAGAAGAAATGACTCCCATGAGTAGACCGTGGCCATTTGCTCAATGGGGGATCGATATCATTGGACCTCTACCCATAGGGAAAGGACAGGTCAAGTTTGCCATTGTCGCAGTCAACTACTTCACCAAGTGGGCTAAAGCAGAGTCTGTTGCAAAAATCACAGAACAGAAGGTGGTTGATTTTGTCTAGAGGAACATCATCTGTCGATTCGGAATTCCGTGTACTATCGTATCCGATAATGGCAAACAATTTGATAACGAAAAATTCAGAGGCATGTGTCGGGGGCTCAATATATCAAATGCATACTCATCGCCTTGGCACCCACAATCTAATGGGCAGGTGGAGGCAGTTAATAAAGTCACCAAGCATCATCTCAAGATAAAATTAGAGAAAGCAAAGGGCAACTGGGCCGAGGAGCTCTCATTCGTCCTCTGGGCTTATAGGACTACGGCTCAGTCATCTACCAGGGAAACCCCATTCTCGCTTTCCTATGGTTCGGAGGCAATGGTGCCAGTTGAAATTGGACTCCCTACAGCTCGAGTCAGGAACTATCAAGAAGATCAAAACACCGAGCAGATTGCAGCTAACTTGGACCTACTCGAGGAAGCCAGAGATATCTCCTAATTCAGGGTCGTCGCTCGGCATCAGTAGGTGGCACGATTATACAATTTCAAGGTGAAGACTAAGCGATTCTGTCTGGGAGATTTAACCTTCGCCGAGTCTTTCAAAATACTGCAAAGCTGGGGGCTGGGGCACTCAGACCCAATTGGGAGGGGCTATACTATGTGGTCCGATCGACCAAGCCTAGCTCCAATCATTTCGAAGACTTGGAAGGCCGTCAACTCCCCCACCCCTGGAATGCCGAGCACCTAAAAATCTACTGCCCCTGATGTAATGGCTGCTGAAGGCCCTCAACAAATGTACTGTTGTAAGCTACTAGCCTTTTAAGGCCTCTAATAAAAGTTTCCTTTCTAAGTCTCCTACTTGCACAATTTATCTTAAACTATCTACAAGTGGAAAAAGTTACCCTTGATAAGCAGAGGCTAACTTAACGAACCGATCCCTTTGAGAAGGGGTTAGAACGTTAAACTCACGAAAATCTATATAGGGATCCCCTCATATTCAGGGGAAAAAAGCCCGGAGACGCCCAAACTTCCTAAGAAAGGGGGTCGGCCCGTCAACAAATTTACGAAATCGACTGAGCACGCCATTTTGGGGGGGGGGGGGGGGTTGGTCCTTAAAACATTAGACATCTAAGAATCATCACAACAATCAACACACATGAACAAATTGTATGCCGACAATCGTCATTGATATAAAAGAAAAATCCTTTTACATTGCAAAAAAAAAAAAAAACCGGAAACTTGTTATTCCCTCCGAGCAGAGGGACCAACTACCGAGCTGGGGGGGCTGAGCGTTGACGGTGGCCTCAGCGACAAGAGCACCTTGAGCAATCTCTACGGTAGAAGGGGCATCTTCGGGCTCGTCTACCACGCCAAGTTCAACATCACCGGCGGCATCCGCCAGGAAGGCATCGAAGTTGAGAGTAGGATAAAGTTTTTTAGCCTCAACCAGGCAAGCGTCAAAGCCAGAGTCATAGCCAAAATAATATAATTTATCCAGCTCATTGGCCCTTTCAGCGGAATCCTTGTATTCATCCACTACCGCTGCCGCCTACAAGACCACTTAGGCCTCGAGCTCTGCCCGTAAGGAAGCCTTCTCCGCAGACACAACAGACTCAAGAACCCTCCATTGTTGAACTAATTAGGTTGCCGCCATTTGCTGCTCCGCCTCGAGCTTCCCTTTCACCACTTCGAGCCCCGACTCGGCTTCCGAGGCCTTGAACTCCAGGTCTTCGTTAGCTCGGGGCAAACGCCTGACTTCGGGTTCAACTATATCCAAGTGAGCTTAAAGTTGGTTGACTTCCCCTTGGAGTGCCAGTTCTCTTATCCGGCCCTCCGCGACAGCTTTCCTCAGCTCCTCCTGCTCCACAACCGAAGCCTCTAGCCTCTTCTCAAGCTCGACTTGCTGTGCATCTCGTTCTGCCCTCTCCTTCTCAAGCTTGGCCCTCTCTGCATCTTGTTTTGCCTTCTCGACCACAAATTTAGCTCGCTCCGCTTCAAGACGCTCCATCTCCTTCAGCCTGTCCTTCACCTCTACCATAATCAGCAACGACTGGTACATTACAGCTGCATAGTCATTCATGAAGTTGACATGGTGACGGGAGAGCGTATCGGCTATCCGTGCCTCCGGTACATGTTTAGCTGCCCAAGGGGTCAGCTGAGCCATATGAAAACCAGGAGGGAGGACTCTTGAAGAGGGTGTAGAAGCTTCTCTCCTTGGAGAGGGTGCAGAAGCTCTCCCTCTTGCAGAGGGTTCGAAAGCTCCTCCAACTCCACTGGCCACTGAGGTCTGGAAAGCCACCTCGGGCATGCTCACATGCCCGACTATAGGCTCATCCTCAACAAGAGGTGACGAGATGGTGATAGGATCAATCTTGGCAACTGCGCTGAGACAACTGCGCGGAGACAACTGCGCCGAGAGTCTCCCCTACTACCTCCCTCCTTGCCTCGGAAGGAGCCCTGGGGACTTGCTCCTCCGCAAAAGGTGACGAGATGGTGATAGGATCAATCCTGGCAGGAGCCTCAATAGCTTCAACCTCAGGAGCGGGGCTCAGAGTAGTAACAGAAACAACCTCAGGGAGAATTGTAGCGGGCACGGTCCCAGCTGACTTTGCTGCTAGGCCAGCCTCAGCTTCAGCCTCATAAGCCTTTCTCTTCCTCGACACCGCCTTCGTCTTTGGTTCGAAGGAGAGGACAACATCCATCGGAGGGTGCGGGGGCCTTCTCCTCTTTGAGCCACCCACCTCCATCCTTATAAAAAGGGAAAAAGGGAAATTAGCTCAGTGTGAGTCACAGAATTAATGAAATCTCCAGAGGCACTAACTCCACTTACCTAAGGTAAAGAGAGTGGGCCGAACTCTACAGAAGCCGGATGACACCAGATTCTTCGGGATAACAAGCCTGAACCAGGAGCGTCGATTTGCAGGGATCACTCGGACCCGATCAACTCGACGCTTGTGGAAGGCAGAGAGGTCAGGGCCCCCCTTCGGTTGAACTGTAAGCAAAAACGAATAATGAAACTGAGCACGAGAAAGAAATGGATACGCAATACAATTAAAAGAAGTCTCCAATGACCTGGATCGACGAACTTGGTGAGGACTCGGGTATAAAGTCGATCCAATTCAGAGGCTGGGGCTTTTCATACACCTGAGGCCCAAAACCACTTCCCCTTCCAATGTTTGTTGGGAAGCTGAGTAACCAGACCTGGGAGACATGGGGGCCTGTCTGAGAAGTACCACCAGGCTTTGTCCGTGGTGTCGTATTTGGCCATGTACAGAAACAAGAATTCCTCTGCCGTTAGTCTCTGGTTCCCTGCTTGATGCTAGAGGACAAAGGTGGATGCCAGAGTCTTCCAAGTGTTCAAGACCAGCTGCCTCGGCGTAATTCCCATCTACGCTATTAACTCGTGCAAGAAAGGATGGAGGGGGAATTGAAGTCCACACCGGAGGGCACAAACGAAGATGGCGATCTCTCCCTTAATCGGAGACCCTGCTTGGTTTGTGGGGGCTGGGGCTCGGATGTGGACTGAGTTAGGGATCTGATAATCTTCACGATTTGATCCATTTAAGACTCAATCATGACTGATCCTCCAGGGACTATTAGCCTAGCTCTGCCTCCCTCGGGGCCTGCTTTCGACCTCCTGACAGGATCTCGGAGAGTCTTCTTCGCTCCTTTACCATGACTCTTGGCCCTCTGACTTGTGGATCCCTGGGCCGGAGCTGGGTTATATAGGGGCACGACCACGAGAGACCCTTTAGACTCTCCGGATCCCAAGGCGATGGTTTCTCTTCCAGCCTCCAAACCAGCTCCCAGGACTGAACTCATAACATAATAGAAAAGGGTGCTAAGTGTTGGAAGACTCACAATGGTGCAACAGATATACCCCGATGAAAGTTGTTTCAGCTCCGATGTCTTCCGCTGGGTTGAATCTCCCTCTCCCAATGGTCGGGAATCCTTTGTCCAGCGAAGGGCGATTTCCGACGAAGGTGATTTTCGATAAGGGTGATTTCCGACGAAGGTGATTTCCGATAAAGGCAATTTCCGACGCAGTCAATTTCCAGCAGAAGGCGATTTGGAAAGGAGGAACAGAGAAAAATGGAATGCGAGGAATGTGAGGGCGAAGGTATGAAGGGGTTATATAGCCGCCTCACCGTTCAACGCCATCATTACTAGCGACCGTACCAAGGGCCAATACGACTTAGCATCAGCGCCATGGGACACGTGGAAGAGTGCGATACGTCTGAGCCCACGCTTCAAGGTCAGAATCTTCCCAGCATTCAATGTCATTTAATGATGCAGGCATCTCTATGATCCTCTAGCATACCTGGCACCATTCTCTTCGTCCCACTATCTATAAAGCGTAACCGTTGCCACGTGTCCTCCACTGAGAGGACCGAAATCGAAGAGATGCAGCCGTTGCGCTGCACGCGAGATTGAAGAAGAGCAACTTGCATTAATTACGCCCCGATCATCTCAATCGACGGTGGAGATACGAGAGTGTCGTCTCATTTCCCCAGGCATTTACTTTCTAAGTCCGAGCTTGGACTAAAAGAGTAGGGGGCTTCTTTATGGGGGAATCCAACTCAATGAATTAGGTCCGCTACCTACCTTGGAGCTCGGAGTTCAGAGAAGAGACCTCGGAGGTGTATGACTGGCGAACAAGCGAGACAAGTGGGGCTGGGTCCACCCTCGGTCCGAGCCGAAACCTGCCTCGGCTTCTAACTGTCTTGTTTAATACCTCGGCAAAAAGGGTCAATGCATGCATTAGTCAAGGTCCGAGGCTTGGAGTCGGAACCTCTTTAGCCCGAGATCCAAAGCTAAGGCCGAGGCTGGATGTGAACATTCTGGGCGCCAAACTAAGAAACTGCCTTAAGCGGATACGAATGGATATCTCGCCTGCAGATACGCTCCTTTAAGACATGATACGCTACACGATCCCTGGATTACGGACAAAATCTCCATGATCGCAGTATCCCACTGATTGAGTGAGTCGTGCCAAGATTAACGGATGCAGATCATCCAATATGCAGGTATAAATACAAAGAGACTTCATTACTATAGGTACGCAACATCTCACACCCTCTCTTTACATTCAACTTAGATCCAGATTCCCTTGACCTGACTTAGGCATCGGAGGGTCTCCCGGCTTAGCCAGGGTTTCCTTTGCTCACCCCTTATGCATGATCAGGGTTCGTCGAAGGTCCACCGCATTGAGTAGAGGGTGGTCCAGATTTTGACATCAACCTTCCACTTGAGATTTAGATCAATCTTATTTTTGGGCTTATACAATAAAATGATTTGGAAGAATGGGTGGACGGCATGGTTAAAACACATGCACCATGACCACATATCACCGACCACTAGCCTTGGCCAGGGGCAGGGTCACTAGCCAATCCGTTTCCCAGATAAACACTAGAGTGGGCCTAAGTGGTTTTTAACGGTGGACATTCAATCGCTACTGTTTTCCTACGCGGTTTGGTCCACCTGAGATTTATATCTATCTCATTTTATTTTTTATTTTTATCAAGCCCTAAAATAGATGGATGGCGTGGATAAAACACATACATGGTGGGGTCACATACCACGGACGAGTAGCCAACTGGCTGCCGGCAGCGTCACCAGTGAAACCGTGTCCTCGACATGAGCTCACCTCAAAAAGAAGAGAGTAATGGCAAAAGCTTTTTACGCTTTTTTTGGTTGGGTTGCGTACATGCTTTAGCTTTTGAATTTCTCACGGTTTCACCCCCAAAATCTGATACAACAGCCCAAATTTTCTGATTTTTGAGCAAAAATCCTCCTTGGATTTCATTTCTCCACTCCTCCAGATTTCATTTCCGAGCAGATTCTCTCCATCTGTCTTGCTTTCTAGGGTTTCCGAGGTTTTTCTTCTAGGGCTTTATGAGATTTCCTCCATCAGATAATTTCATACTTTTTTTCTTCAAATTTCAATTCATAAATCGAATTCCTCTATTTTTCTAAATTTTTGTAGATCTTTTTTCGAGCAGATTTATACACGTTTTCTCCATTTATGTGTTTTTTCTCTACGGTTCAGAGATTGAATTCACAGATTCTTGAGGTTTCTTAGGTTTTCAATTAGAGAGATATTCACCGTTTTCTCGGTGGATATCCCTTCTCTTTCGCTTCGAGCTTGAATTTACAGACTGATACAGTTTTTATTTTAATATATCGTTTCTTTGTATTTGCCTGTTCAAGCTCGAAATCAGAGGTTTCTGTTTTATTATTATTATTGTTATTTTTTAAAAAAATTATTTAGGGAAGTTCCATGATTTCCGATGGATTCTTCTTCTGCCAATGGTCGGAACGGTATCAAATTATCTAGAAGTCGGAAGCGCAAAAAGATCTGGATCGCAATCTCCTCATTCGTTCTTTTCGTTCTTCTCATCCTTTTGATTTTAGGATTTACCGTCTTCAAACCGAAGCATGCAATCACAACCGTCAATTCCGTGAAGCTGTCAGGCATGCAGGTCTCGCTCGACCCCATCAATTTGCGGGTCGATCTGAATGTGACCCTTGACCTGAACATCTCAGTCAAGAACCCGAACCCCGCGAGCTTCAGGTTCGGGAACAGCTCCGCCTTGTTGTATTACAGGGACGGCATCGTTGGAGAGGCAGGGATTCCGGCAGGGGAGATACTCTCCCACAAGACGATGGACATGAACGCTACACTGGCATTGATGGCGGACAGGCTGGTGTTGGATTCTAACGTGTACTCTGATGTCCTCTCTGGTACGTTGCCTCTGAAAACCAGTACTAGGATCGCCGGTAGGGTCACGGTTTTGAATGTTTTCAAGCATCATTTGGTTTCGTATACCTATTGCGATCTGTCGATAAATGTTTGGAATCGGACAGTGGGGAAATCTGATTGTAAATATAGAACCAAGTTTTGAATTGTTCTGTTATTAAAGATTTTACGATTGAAAGAGTTTGGGATTTTCCCTGGTTCGCGAGAATGTGCTAGTATGATTTATGGCTCTCTAGTACTGAAATGTAACTTTGTGATCCAGATGTTTTTTATTACTGCCATTTTCTGCCATTGAATTGTGTTTGAAATGGGTACTGAAAATGTAATCAGTTTGAGTTTATTACACTTAAGGGAGGATTGACAACTAACACCATGTCCATTGTACAAATGGCATGTGTAGGTCAGTCAGGACAGTCCAAATCATGGGGGCCATGTGGATGGAGCATGGCCCAATAATCACACTGATCAGACAGTCATCACCATCTGATTCGTGGCTACTAGATGGATGGATTAATAAAGAAGTCACACTTCAAATTTAACATGAGAGGATAGTAAAGACCCAACAAATTTTAGTGTGATTTCTGCAGGGTGCTCCATTCTGAATGGGACATGGTTTTGATGATCTTGATTGGCATAAATGTATACCTTGTCTACCATGGGTGTGCTGCTAGTTCTCTGTTGCACCCAAATCTGTTGCTGCTTTCACTTTAAACTTGGTGCAACTATAAAACTCACCCTAAAAGCAGAAAATGAGCTCTTTCTGTGGCTGAAGGCTTTATGGGGTAGTGATGTTTCATAGCAAGATGTGCAATCTGGGGAGAAGATGTATTCCAGACTGCAACTGCAGCTTAGCTTGGGATCTGAGTTGGCAAGTCTGTAGTTATTCATAGTAAAGTAGGATAAGTTGAAGATTGTGGTTATGATTAGGAAAGTAATTAGGAATTTAGGATAGGCTATTTTGAGAGTTGTCTCATTTAGTTGGACTCCTTTAAGAGAGTGTTTGTTTTTGTGTCTTTTGTCATATGTATATACTCTTTCCTATGTCTCAAAACAAAAAACAAAAAAGCTTTCGTGTGGTCAACAAAAGGTGTCCACCTCTTAATTACACTTGGCATGTAGTGAGCTATGGCCTATGCAGATTGAATGAACAATAAATTGGTAGTAATGGTGAAGATGTGCATGGGCATGTGGTGCAGCTTCTTAGCAACTTGGGGCTGTTAAGAGGTGTCCATAGCAGGGGAGAGTTGGAGATGAACAAAGTCAATCATCGATCTTGTCATTGGTTATTTCACAACATAGCAGACTTTAACATACTTCTGGCTTCTTCTTCAACTTTGATTATAATGGTGTTTAGTTAGGAAACTGTAACTGAACTCCCCTCCTGGCGCATCTGTGGCATAGTTTAAAAGCTTGAAAAGTCGAATCAACTCGACAAAGCATCCAGCTGGGTTGGTAAACTGGGTCTTTATCTGACTCGACTCGATATTTAGTGAATTATATTTAAGATAACAATGAGCATTTAGAACGGCAATAATCAGATACGTATTTAAAATGGCTGAACTAAAGAAAACGGCCGAAGTTGAGGATTTTTTTTGAGCCTTAGCCCTCCCACATTTTTAAAAAAAAAATTAAAAATAAAATAAAATGATACCCTGGCTAGCAAATGACTTGGTTGAGTCGTGTTGTTCTGATTGACTCAAGTTGACTGGGCTGAGTTTCAAGTTGACCCACCTAGTTTTAGAACTATGATCTGTAGCAGTTTCCACTTCCAGCCCCCCTGTTGTGATTGTCCTTGCATGGCTAGCTGCTTATGATAAAATTTTGACAATCGATCACCTCCGCTCCATAAACACGGTGATTACAAATGGGTGCAATTTATGTCTGAAGGATTCAGAATGGGTGAATCACCTCCTTTTGCATTGTGGATTTGTTCCAGCAATTTGGTGGAAGATGTTGGCCCTTTTCAAGGTGCAATGGATTATGCCGAATCTGACAGAGGCATTTATCCATACTGTAAAATGAGGCTTTCATAAGAGAAGGTTAAGAGCTTATGGAAGCTGGCAAAGTTTTCAGTTAGCCGGTCCATTTGGAGGGAGTGGAAGAATGTTCAGCAATAGATCGACATCTTTGGAGATGGTCTTTCAAAAAGCTAAGAGGGAGGATCATCTGTTGGGCATTAGGGAATGTGCACTTTAAGGGCTGTAAACTTCTTTCACCCAGTTTCCACCCAGAGGCAAATCTCCATTTCTTCCACCCAGCTTGAATTCTATAAGCAACATCCTTCTCAATCTTTCCATTCTCATCAATCATTGACCCAAGGTATTGAAAGTTGTCATTTTGGGAAACTTCTTGCTGAGCAATATTAACTCATTTCTTGTTTTCACTCCTATTTTTACTAAAATTGCACTTCATGTATTCTATTGTAGTCCAACTAATTTTAAATCCTTTCAATTCCAAAAGCATCTCTCCATAGATTTAGCCTCCCTTGTCTTGTCAATCAAAACCATGTCATCTAAAAACAACATACACCATGAGATTTCTTCCTGCAAATGTCTTGTTAACTCATCCATAACCAATGTGAAAAGGTTAGGGCTCAATGCTGATCCCTGGTGCAAGCCCGTGGTAATTGCTTTCAATTGGATGAAGTCTTCTTTAATTGTCATTGTAAATCTCAATTCCAACTTTTGATACCGCGAACACCTTTTTAATCACCATCATCATCATCTCTGCGATGACAAGTTCTAAAGCCCATGTAAGAGATGAAGATTGATGGGGACGTTCCATGCAGCCCATCGTAAAAGTTTGCCACTTTGCTAGTTAAAAGCATGAGGCTTATAGTGCTCTTGGGATTCAAAGGACTTCTAGATTCTAGCTAGCTATATTTCTCATGTTGTGAAAAAAGAAGTTACAGCTAACCTTCTGGGCTTTTCGCTCATCTCCACAGACCTGTAAACAAGTCATAGATCTGATCAGAAACTTAGAACTGGGTTGTTAGGTTCCTTCATAATTGATCAGAAACTTAGAACTGGGATCTTTTGCTTCTTCTTCCTTCAATGAAGGTAGCAACTAGAACACAAGCAGTGTAATACATAGATCATTTGAAAATGTTCTTTTAAGCAATTTACAGGCCAAGAGAGTGCCTCGGGCAGACATTTGTCTTCTTTTCTACTATCTAGAGACAGTACTGACCTCAGTTGTAAATGTTATTTAAGCAGCCTTCTCTCCCTACATTTGAAGCCTTGCCTGAGGGATTAAATAATGAACTTCCTGTTTGCATTGACAACATTCTGCCAGTGAGCTCCACTGAGCATGGGCCACAGTACAAAATTGTGCCAAACGGATGGTTCTGTCTGGCCTTTGGCCTGCAAATCTACAGTCTCTCAGCATGCAAGCTCGCTTGGTGCTGATCAAGGCAGGCCACAATCTCATCATTGCAGACAATAGGATAGCATGCATGCTCTATCATTTCTACATATTTTCCCCTTCTTTATAACATATGAGAAGCTGTTGTTGGATTAAATTTTTAACTCTTATTGAATATTTGACATCTAATTTCCACTGCATATTTACGTCTTATGGAAATTTCTAGCCTCATGCATTCCCCACACATTCACCTCCAGGCTTGCTAACCTGACACACTTGGGACATCAGCCATGTAGCAGGTGGGACCCACCATGCAGATCATCCGGCCGAAAGGCTTAGGCTTTCAACTTTAGGGTGGGTCACATGTGTAATAAAAGAAATGGATGGCCTAAAAACATGCAAGTCTATTGCACCATCCATTGTTTTCATACATGTGTGGCCTACCAAGTAGTTGAACTGCCTGAGTTTTTGGCCAAATGATATCCATGTTTAGTTCCACATGATATATGGCTCTCCCATACGCATACAGCATTTATTCTTGGAAGAGTTTTGTGTAGCAGAGTAAAGATCTGTTGCTTGAAAATGAACCACTGTTTTTATTTTTCACTAGTTTAAAGCTGTTGATAAACCATTATTATACAATATTCGGGCCAAGTGATGTATGCTTAGGCTTTCAGTTTGATATAAGTCGGGCCCACCATTCAGTGATCCAAGTCGCTGGAATAATGGACCTCACAGCAGACTGCCTATTGGCCAAAAAAAATCTTCAAGATGTGCAGATTCCACTCGTAGAATATTTGACCTTTCTATTAGTTAAATGGAACCCTTGTTTTCTCTCCCAATTGTTTCTTTGTTGGACACTGAAAGGTTTGGACTTTTTCATCCTGGAGATTTTGGTCCAGTGGGTGAGCCGTGTGCCTTGGGCTCTGTTGGGCTGGGTTAGGCCTGGCCTAGGTTGCCCAGTTGAAAACGAGTCCATTGACAGCCCTAGTTGTGGGGGATCGGTCCTCTTAATGTTGTAGGGATGCTGATAAATTCCTCAATCGACTAATTGGTGACTATGGTGGAAAGACATCCATTCTACATGTGGCATGGATAGGCCAATCCAGGCCGTCCAAATGATTCTCCTCAAGTACATCACATGATTCCACCCATCCAAGTGGTGGTCATCAAATGCGTGGTGTTCAACTACCAAGATCAGATATGTTTACCCATCATTGTAATTTTAAGGATATGCTCCATCCAAGATTGGGCCCTCGATTTCAATAGTCAGGATTCAATGGATTGGGTTGGGTTGGGTTGGGTTGGGTTGGGTTGGGCTGGGCTTGATGAATTTTAAGTTGGTCAGGTTGGTCCACCGGGTGATGGGTTCTTGGTTGGGTTGGGTTGGGCCAGAATCCTTGGCTGACCCCAACCCAATCCATCGCTACCACTATATCAAAATCCTATCAATTATTCTTTTGACCGTTAAATATTCTTGTTTTCTACTGTTTCTTTAATAGCCATCAATCAGATGAACAGGAATGTCTGGTATACGTAATTTATTAAACAATGGTATCATTACCGAGGGCCAACATATGAATGGACCCGATTATTTATTGAAATGGATGAGCAATAATAATAATAATGGACCCGATTTTATTTTTATTTTTATTTTTAATTTAATTCCCATTCGTCCTTGCGTAATCCCATACGATTTTATTTATTTTATTAAAAAAAAAAAAAACCCAATGAGCATCTCCCCAACGATTTTTTGGGTTACTCCATGGGGAGGTTTGAAACAGAATAGAATCCTAAGCAACAGATGTTGTAGCCAGTGGTGCAACACCCAAGCTTTGTGACGCCCACCATGTTGTGTACATCACGTGAACCCCCTCGATTCTAGGATATGGGAGAAAAGCCAATCAAATCCAAAACTCAAGTGGGCCACACCATATTGAATAATCGTGATAGGACATACACCATGAAATTTTTTTCAGATGCCGTGTAGGGCCTACCATAGACAGTGTCTCATCTAATCCACTCATCCAATAAAACTCCCTATGATTGGAGGTCCCTATGATTGAAGGTTTTAGATGTGATTTTACTTTCTTATTGTTCACAATCCCAAGTGTAGGGTCACATCCCAAGTGTAGGGTCACGATATAGTAATAACTCGGTAAGACCGATGTCGAATTCACAAGGACTGAACTTGTACATATTTTGAAAATAACTAGAAGTAGAATTAGAATAAGATATAAAACTAAATCTGAAATAAAATAGATTAATTGTGAAAAAATTTATCAAATAGATTAATTGTACCTCACTTGATTCAAGAAATACAACTGGAATTAGAGTCATATCCTATTAAATTGGAAGATGAAACAATTAAACCAAATCTGAACTTTTCGTTGACCTAACCACACATGAAGGAGTATTGTGATGATTGGAAGGGATTCCATCATTCTACCATGCCCAGAAGACAATGGTGAACAACAGGATTTACCAATCTCATAACCTCATAATGAAAAAGAAGATATTCAAAGCTATTACAGCATCTATTGTAATTTGAGTCACAATAAATCATAAAAAATTGAAAATATTCATTAAATTCAAACTATAAATCAATGAGATTAAAAAAATAAGAATCAAAGTAAGAAAATCATCACACCACACTACAAGCTTTACCTCTTAGCCCTAACTAAGAAGTTTAGCTAACCATAGGCATGATTGAAATTAAATCTCCTAAAGAAAACATAAAAAATAAATAAGAAAGAAAAACTCTTGAGAAGCTGCTCCACCCTTTGGCTCTGCTTCTTAAAACTCAATTCTTGTTTAGAATTCCTCAAAGAATCCATATTTATAGCATTTGTCCGACCGTTTTTTAAAACCGCCTCAAATTTCCGCACTCTATGTAACACCTTTAATGTCATCGAACGTAACTTGAATCTGGAAGTCGCGCCTCTTCACACTACGTAACGCCTTTCGCACTGTGTAACTCTTTATGTCATCGAACAGTCCTTCCATGTCATCGAACAATCTTTCGATGTCATCGAAGGGTGTTCGAGTAATCGAGAATATGTCCAGAGTGTTCTAGCGAGTTGCTCCAGAAATCCGCAAAAATCTCGATGTCATCGAAACTGCCTTTGATGTCATCGAGCAGGTCTTCGAGCAATCGAATAGGGCTTCGATGTCATCGAGAACTGAATTAATTTGTCCAGCAACCAAACTTGATTTTCATGTAATTCTTTGATGTCATTAACCCGTGTTCGATGTCATTGAACATTGGCTTCAATGTCATCAACCCGTGTTCGATGTCAGTGAACACTGGCTTCGATATCATCGAATGGCGGTCGATGACATAGACAGTGAAGCTTAGATTCTGTGAATTTCTGCACTTCACACTTTTGATTTCCTTCTCTACTTGGTTTCCTTGAATCTTACAGTCTTGAAATCTTCAACCTTGGTCTCTTAAGATCCGTCCCTTGCCTTGGTGATTCTTGAGCATCAAATCCATACTTTGAACATTCCTTTCAATCCAAGCTCTCAGATTCACCTTGCAATACAAACATGTATAAAATATACCTATTAAGTAGTATCATGCTCATAAAACCAAAATATAAACTGGAGGAAATATATAATATTTTCTACTCAACACCCCCCTCAACCAGCATTTTTCTAGTTCCGAACAAAACAAGCGTGACGTAATCTTCAATTCTCAATGTTCAAACCTCTTTAAGAAAACAATCTTTTGTGCAACCAAGTATAAATGAGTAGAATCCAAAGAAGCAAGAGTGGAAAATTGAAAACCTAAAGCCGAATCACATGAACAGTCAGTCAAATAGGTTTATTTATTTATTTTTATTTTTTATTAATCACTTAGGAGCATAAGTTTATATATCAAGTTTTTCCAATGTGCTTAGTGAATTCCGACTTACTTTCCATAAAAGTATTATCATTTCATAATGTTAGCCATGCTCATCACCTCAAGATTGATTGAATAGTCAAATGCTAATTCCGAACTTATCCCATTTATCTTCTTTCTCCAGTTTTTGATTTTATATTGACGGTCACTTTTATTTATTCATTCTTTTCATCTTCATTCTTTTTATTAGACTTTTCATTCTTTTCTAGTCTTTTCATCATACATGACCTTTTTGTCTATTTCTTTGTTTTTTAACTGATGCTTTTTATCTTTTTAAGGTGAATAAAATTCTCCAGACTTAATTCTTAACATCTATCAATAATTCACATACTAACAATCAGAAATTCCAGCACAATTTACAGAAAATAAATTGAATGTGTCTCGTGATTTAGATCAACACGATATTCAAACTACATCTTAATCAATTAAATGCAAGAACTTAGATAATAGTCTACTCGGTTAATCAAACTCCAACAATTCAAAGTTCAATCTCTATCTTATCATCATACTTAAAGCATTCTTAAACTTCTAATGTTGATCATTTCTTAGGGGCTATAGAAGTTTTGGATCAAGCTTATAATTGTGTTTTCTATTAATCCATGTCTGTATGATCTTATGAATAGGTTTGATAACAAGCAAATGGGGCAAACATGAAATTCAGTGGGGGAAACATTAAATTCAACGGGGAAAACATGAAATTCAGCGGAAAAAAATAAGAAATTGATCGGGGCAAACTTGTTTTTCAGCGAGGGAAACATGAAATTCAGTAGAGCAAATCATGAAATTCAGCGGGGCAAACATGGAATTGAGTGGAGCAACCTGAAAATTAAGCGAGGGAAACATGAAATTCAGCGGGGTAAACTAGGAATTCAGTGGGGCAAACTAGAAAATTAGCGGGGAAAACTAGAAATTGAGTGGGGGAAACATGAAATCAGCGGGACAAACTAGAAAATCATTATGCCCACTGTTTCCCGTGGTATGATCCACTTGATCTTTTGATATGCTTCAATTTGGGGGTCAACCCCTTAAAATAGATGGAAAAACGGATGGATATACTACGTACATTCAATGTGGGCCCAACTGAGTTTAAAATATACCTGTGCTGTAGTCTTTACTCTTACTTGGGACCTTACTCTTGCTCGGGTGGTAAACTCTCAGGAATTTCAACTCCCGGTCAAGGGTTTGAGTACCCATAGGTGGTGAAATTCCACCAGCGTGAGTGTGTGTGCATTTGTAATAATATATATATATATATATATATACATATATATATATATATATTATACTTGTGCTGCGTGCTTTCTTCACTGGACCGACCATTTTCAGAAGAAGACAAAATGCTGATAAGGGGGGCCCACAAAAATGGTTTTTTTGATCTTCTACCGGAAACGCAATGAGGAAAGGGGGTGAAAGAAACGATAGTGAAAGCAGCAGTGAAAAGGGAGAGGAAAAGCAAACAGAGGAAATGGAGAGGAAAAGTCGTTTTCGTGCAAAAGAGGGGTATTCTTGTGCTGGAATTCGGTGTTCGTACAAGTACAAGGAGGTCTAAGTGCGTATTGTAAGTTTGTATTGCTTCAAAAAAGCCGCTGGATAAAAGGTGGGGTCCACAGTCATAAACTTCTCTGATATAAATTCAAATTAAACCAAATAAATTGTGGATCTCACTTACTCAAAGTCACAGAGTTGGAAATCAGATTGGTTGATTATTCTTATAATTTCTGATTCATGGACATTTATGTGTTGAAATAGGACCATTAGATTTTATTCATTTTCAACCGTCCATTAAATGTCTCCCAATCCGATAATTAGATGAGAAAAAAGTCATAATTACTTTTTCTATGATACATCTGAAAGGAGATCAGAATTTGGACAGTTTAATTCGACTTATATGTACCAGGTGCATGCAATTTCTAAATTAGTTAGTAAATGCATGCTTATCATCGCAAAGAAATTTACCACTGTACGACCCATTTATGGCCCATTTACCTTTTCAAGCCCATTTCTTTTTACCTCACCAGAATAAGCCCCAGCTGTACAGACAACTTTTCTAGGTCGAAAATGCCCACAGTCAATTCTAGTGATTACCATTCACTTCACGGTCAATTCCATGCATTTCACGGTCAATTCCCTTCACTTGACGGTCAATTCTATGCATTTCACTATCAATTCCGGAGATTTTGCTTCACTTCACGGTCATTTCCGTGCATTTCACGATTAATTCCCTTCACTTCACAATCATTTTCATGCATTTCATGGTCAATTTCCTTCACTTCACGGTCATTTCCATGCATTTCACGGTCAATTTTGGCGATTCCGCTTCACTTCACGGTCATTTTCATGCATTTCACGGTTAATTCCCCTCACTTCACGGTCATTTTCATGCATTTCACGATCAATTCCTTCACTTCACGGTCAATTCCATGCATTTCATGGTCAATTCCGGCGATTTTGCTTCACTTTACGGTCATTTCCATGCATTTCATGGTCAATTCCCTTCATTTCGTGGTCAATTCCATGCATTTCACAGTCAATTCCCTTCACTTCATGATCATTTCTATGCATTTCTCAGTCAATTTCATGAATTGACCATGAAATGCATGGAAATGACAGTGAAGTGAAGGGAATTGACCATGAAATGCATGGAAATGACCATGAAGTGAAGCAAAATCGCCGGAATTGACTGTGAAATGCATGGAAATGACCGTAAAGTGCAGCGCAATCGCTGGAATTGACCGTGAAATGCATGGAAATGACCGTGAAGTGAAGGAAATTGACCATGAAATGAATGGAATTGGCCGTAAAGTGAAGGGAATTGACCGTGAAATGCATGGAAATGACCGTGAAGTGAAGGGAATTGATCATGAAATGCATGGAAATGACCCTGAAGTGAAGGGAATTGACCATGAAATGAATGGAATTGACCGTGAAGTGAAGGGAATTGACCATGAAATGCATGGAAATGATCTTGAAGTGAAGTGAAATCACCGAAATTGACTGTGAAATGCGTGAAAATGACCGTGAAGTGAAGCTGAATTGCCGGAATTGACCGTGAAATGCATGGAAATGACCGTGAAGTGAAGGGAATTGACCGTGAAATGCTTGGAATTAACCGTGAAGTGAAGGGAATTGACCATGAAGTGAAGGGAATTGATCACGAAATACATGGAATTCACCGTAAAGTGAAGAGAATTGACCGTGAAATGAATTGAGTTGACTGCGAAGTGAGTGAAATGAATGAAATTGATCGCGAACTGATTGAAATGTACCGCGAAGTGAATGAAATGGATTTTTGACCATCGACCTGATGGAATCTTGAAAAATAACTAGGTTGGTTGGCTAAAGTAGCTTCTTCTACCCCAAAATTATATGTGGTACGTCAAGTAACTAATTTTGGTTTAGAAGATATTCTTGTTAAATGAATAAAGAAAGAAATGAAAAAAAAATAGAGAGAATTTTTTTTATATGCTTATATATACATATTTATATAAATATGTATTACAGAAAAATGTAAGTAGAATAAAGTTCTCCATGTAAAAAATAAAAAATAAAAAAATAAAAAAGATAAAAAAGAGCATAACACTACGGTCATGGCTACAATTATAATCCGTAGCCATAGGCCCAGCTTTGACCCGGTCAACCCCGACTCGCCATTCCCCCTCTTGCAATCGGCGACTTATTGATACGGTTATAATCTGTAGCCTTAGGGAAAAAGCAGGGGCATTTTTGACCTTTGGCAAGTCATCCGTACATCTGGGGCATATTCCGGTGAGGTAAAAAGAAGTGGGCTTAAGAAGGTAAATGGAACGTACAGTGGTACTTGTTGAGGCATAAAAAAAAAGAAAGAGAAAGAAGAAAGCAGGAACCGTTGTGCGGAAATCATCAGCTGAAATCAGCCGTTGTGTGGAAATCAACTGTTATGTGGAAATTAGCATTAAGAAACAGATTACCTCACAAAGGAGTCCACACAAAGATGAGTGCACACCATAAAAGTCCGTACAAAGGGGGAGCGCGAGGTACTGACATGGCACATTCACACGTGTGAGAGGGCTATAAATACCCCTCGATCCCTCTAAAGGGGTCATTAGCAATCAATTGGAGAGGAGTGGCCCAAGGAGAGAGGAGGTAGAGCTCGTTGTCCGTTGTGTGGAACAACCATTGTTCGACGCACAATGCTTGCTGCACACAAAGGCTTGTTGTGCACAAAGCTCATCAGCGTACAAAGCCCATTAGTGCACTAGGCCTATAAGCGCACAAAGCCGTCAGCACACAGAGCCTCTAGCGCACAAAGGCTTCAGTCTCCGGTGCACAATGGACCCTTTAATTCATAGTGGCTTTCAGCAGGATATTTGATATGATTAAATATCTGCTTCCTATTACATTTTTTAAACATTCTATTTTGGAATCAAAGGAGAATGGGATGTAAAAAACTTGGAATAAATAAATGAATAACGTGATTATCTTTCTTGCCTTCTTCTGTTAATTATAATGTGAGTAAATCTCCACAAACATAACCCCTTTGTTTCTTGTCGAAACAAAATGGCGACTTTACTGGGGAACTTATTTTATACTCACTTGAAAATTAACTTAAGAATTGCACGGAAGCTAATCACGACTGTTTGGCATCTTCAAGGCACCAAAATGGCGACTCTCAATGGGAACATCCTACCTTTCATCTCCAAAATAGAATACGATTTAATATAAGTACTAATTTTCCTTTATTTTGTGAATATGAATGACAGAGAAGGAGAACATTGCAACCAACCAATCAATGACAGTCATTCAAGGAAATACAATTTTTTACTTCACCACGATAGGATTTGTTATGAAGTATGTTGATAAACGAATTGGACTTAGTGACGGTAAAGCGGTAGCAAACAAGCAAACAAAATTACAGGCAGCTGTTACAGTCATACTGCTTTGCCAGTAACACAAGTAGAAAGAGATGAATGGATCGTCATCACTCGCAGAAGGACAAAGACTCAGAATGTAACTGCAACAGGAAGAAGCCCATCGCTGAGAAGAGTTAGGGGGCCAATAACACAAAATGCTGCCAGAAAAAATCCTGAACTTGTCCCTCCTACGATATACCCCAAGCGAACAGTTCCGCAGCTGACATTGTGTGACTTCCCGGCTTTGATGACCCCGAGAGTCAGATGGATAAGAGAGCAGAAAGGTAAAACATTAATAGCAAATTCACCAATGTCTGTACCACCCCAGACAAGCTCACCAATGTCTATATCTCCCCAATCGATCGTAGGAACCAGAAGCATAGCAAAGTTGAATGAAACTCCATCCTCTCTGCTCTTTGTAAGTCCTATTACATCAACATATTCCTGCCCCACTCCAACTACGGCTTCATCAAAGAGTGGAGAAGCTGCAGTATGTATGGCCGAGACAAATCAGGACAATATGCCAACCACAGAAGATCGTATGAATGCAATGACAAAAGCACAAAGAACGCTAATGGAAGAGTGCAAAAATCTCAGAGAGGCTTTAGCGACCCTTGCACACAATGTAGCCCAGATAGCGGCTCCCCCAATGATGGGCACGATGAACGAACAAGAAAACCAGTCCGAAGGCTTTCAACCATAGGGGGCAAGATCACGAGGGTTTGTCCCAGCCGCGAGAATCGTAACACAAGATGAAGTGAGACAAGTTGTTGAAGAAGCTGTCAGAGTAGAAAGAGAACGTGAAAATACTGACCATTTCAAGTATCGAACGCCATATCTAAGAGAGGTAGAAGATATCCCATTTCCAGCCAACTTCAAGCATCCAGATTTTTAGAAGTTTAATGGGGATCGGGATCGCTAAAAGAACACTTAATGCACTTCATTACTAGCATGGGGAAATTTTCTACGATACTGTAGTATTGCTTACAATTGTTTGGGTCGTCACTGACTCACAAAGCATTTCGATGGTATTCTAGACTAGCTTCAAAGTTTATACTACTTGGGAGCAAATGCAGGATGCCTTTATGTCAAATTTCTTCTCTTCGGAATGTGATGTTAGTATTACAGAATTGGCCTCCGTGCGGCAGAGGGAAGGAGAACCGGTAGAAAAGTTTATAGACAGATGGAAGACAATGGGAGCCTCTTGTAGACAGTTGCCAGAAGAAAAAGAACAGGTTAAAATGTGTCTAAATTCTATGGAGACGGGAATCACGTTTGGACTCGCCAACGCCGACATCAGAACTTTCAGTGACCTAGCCACTAAGGCTCATGATTTGGAATTGATGACTCATAAGATGCCAGCATTTCATCATGAGACAACTAAGAAAATGCCCAGTAGAATAGCCGTAAATACCGTCGATCATGACAAGAGAAGCAAAGATACAAGGGACTCAAGGGAAAAGAGGCCGGAACGAAAAGAAGAATGGAACCAATCGAGAAATAGATACAGTGGAAAGAGGCCCAGGATGCTTAATTCTCACCAGGGGTTCGCATTCGACAAGGAAGATGTCACTCTTATGATGAACTAACTGCTAAAAGCCGGTACAATTGAACTACCAGAACCTAAGCGCCTTGAGGATGTGACAAGAACCAGAGAGAGATTTTTGCCGCTATCATCGCTTGGTGGGACATCCAACGGAGAATTGTTATACATTGAAGTGTATAATACAACAAATGATAGACAAAGGTGAAATAGTAATTGGAAAAGAAAAGGAAAGGGGTATAATGGCAACAGTGAATATGCTCATGATTTGAGAAAAGGACTGAGAAAAGGCTCGGGATACGAGAGAGAAAGAGAACCATAGGACGACAAAGAAGGTAGTGGTGGTTACACTGCGATTAGGAAAGAAGATAACAAGTCTTGTGAAGAAAAAAGTAGGGATTATAAGAAGAGAAGTCATTGAAAGGCAGAATGATGATGACGGGAAAGAAAAGAAGAGTGAGACGGCTAAAGTGACTTATGATGTAGTGAGTCATTTGAAGGGCATGCCGGCTCGATTAAGCGTCTATGATGCACTTAAGTTGTCAGAGGAATTTCGGCAGAGTTTGGTCCAAGCATTGTCCAATCACGATGTCAGAGAAACTTTATGGCATAACTAGAACGCGAAGAGCACGATGAGCGAGAAAACTGTCTAACTATCGTTTCCTTCTCCGATGATGATTTGATCTGCAAGACAGAGCATAACAGGCCGCTAATGATAGAAGGCCATATCCGTGGGAAGAAGGTCAAACAGGTATGATAGATAATGGGTTTGTAGTGAACCTCTTACCGCTCTCGATGTTGAGTAAATTAGGTTATCGTCGTTTTGACCTACGCCCTAGTGGAATGATCATACAGGGCTTCAATCAAGATGGGCAGCGTACACTTGGTAAGATTACAGTGACACTAGAAATAGGAGAATTGATTACTGATGTCGTGTGCCACGTTATAAATGCTATGACAACATGCAATCTCCTCCTAGGATGACCGTGGATCCATCAATATAGCATTGTACCCTCTACGCTGCATCAATGCTTTAAATACTGTAAAGATGGAATAGAGTATAAAGTGATGGCCGATGCGAAGCTATATACAGAGGCCGAGTCCTTCTTTGCGGATGCCAGTTATTATAAAGGGTTCGCTGAAGATGAAAGAAAGAATGAGGAAAGCGAAGTCCTAAAGGATATTCAAGCAAAAGTGATGAAAGAAGAAGCGAAAAAGGCAGAATCATCCAGGACTGCAGAAGCAAAGAAGAAATTCTATTTTGTGCCGAAACATCTGAGATAACCAGGCAGCCGCCACTAACCCTGCTATTACCGGAACAGTTGAAAATTTTACAATCTAATTATATAGTGTCGTTGCCGTATGTCGAGAGAAATAAGCCATTTTTGGCCGCCCCAAAAAGATTTCAAGTCAGGGCTAACGCAAAATACCCGGAACCAATAAAATTTTACACCTCAGTGGAAGCAAAGTCAGGAGAAGAGTCTAAGAATAATGTATATCACGGTAGGCTGACACCGCAAGATCTCAATAAGTATAGCCCGACAAGCAAGAAGTTCATGAGAAACACGGGTTTTGATTACGAAGAATCCACCGACTTGAATTATGGGAGAGGAATTCATATTCTTATTGGGGTCGACCAGGAAAAGCGGAGAAAGTTTCAAGGACTGAGGGCAGGATCATTGGTAAACATGGTTACAACTGAGCAGTTATCGGAAGAGGATCCTAAAACGGTTAAATATCCTCAAATGGCTCCTAAGAAGATGGAAGACATGGGGCAGCCGACAATAGATAGTTTGTGAGAGGTAAACCTGGGTACAGAAGAAGAGCTAAGGAACACATTCATCAGTGCTAGTCTTTTTGAACAATAATCTGAAGAATACGTTTGACTTGTCAAAGAAAATAAAGATGTTTTCTCTTGGACGTATGAAGAGATGCCGGGCTTAGAACCTTCCGTAGCACTACACCGATTAAATATCTATAAAGAGAAAAGGCCAGTTAAGTAAGCACAAAGGCGATTTCATCCGGACTTGGTTCCCCTGATAGAAGAAGAAGTCAGTAAGTTAATAAAAGTTGGGTTTATCAAGGAGGTCAAGTATCCCAAGTGGATATCGAACATTGTCCCCGTGAAAAAGAAAAACGGCCAAGTCAGGGTGTGTGTTGACTTCAGAGATCTGAACGAAGCCTGTCTGAAAGATGATTTTCCTCTCCCGATCACTGAACTACTAATTGACAGTATGACTCAGTATGTTATTATGTCCTTCATGGACGACTATACAGGGTATAATTAGATTAGAATGATACTTGAAGATGAAGAAGCAACAACATTCAGAACGTCACTGGGAATTTATTGTTATAAAGTCATGTCGTTCAGTTTAAAAAATACTAGGGCAACGTATCAAAGGGTAGTGCAAAATATCTTCCAAGACCTGATGCACAAGCATGTTGAGTGTTACGTCGATGACTTGGTGGTCAGGTCAAGAAATCATCAGGAGCATTGAGAACATTTAACATCGGTTTTCCATCGACTCAGAAAAAGACAGCTAAAGATGAATCCAACTAAATGTGCATTTGGGGTGTCTTCAGGTAAATTTCTTGGTTTTGTCATATGACACAGGGGTATTGAGATCGATCCAGGGAAAGTTAAAGTCATTCAAAATATGTCGCCACCAAAGACATTAAAGGAATTGAAAAGTTTACAGGGAAAGCTGGCGTATATTCGCCGTTTCATTTTAAATCTGGCAGGAAGATGTCAGCCATTCTCCCATTTGATGAAGAAAGGTACAGAATTTGTGTAGGAACAAGATTATCAAAATGCGTTTGACTAGAAAAAGGAATTGCTGAAACAACCACTGGTACTGACAGCTCCGATAAAAGGGAAGCCACTGATTTTGTATATGTCTGCAACTGAGAATTCTTTAGGAGCTTTGTTGGCCCAGGTAAATCAATCTAGGAAGGAAATTGCTCTTTACTATTTATGCCGAACTCTAATGGGCGCGAAATGCAACTACTCTCCAATCGAGAAAGAATGTCTGGCGCTAATATTTGCAATTCAGAAATTGAGACATTATTGTCTCTCCCATGACATAACTTTGATCTCAAGAGCAGATCCGATAAAGTTTTTGATGATAAGGCCAATGTTTTCTAGGAGACTGGCCAAATGGATGTTGTTGCTTTCAGAGTATGCTATTACGTATGAGCTGGTGAAAGCGGTAAAAGGACAAGCTGTGGCGGACTTCTTTGCAGCGCACCCTGTAGCAGAATGTGAAACCATCAGTGATAACTTTTCAGATGAACAAGTTATGTTGGCTAAATCACAAAGCTCATGGCAGATATATTTTGATGGTGCTACTCGAGCACCGGGAGCGGGGGCAGGAGTAATATTCATTATTCCTCAAGGTGACTTGTTACCTTACTCATTCACGTTGGGTAATACGTGTACAAACAATGAAGCTGAATATAGAGCCCTCATCATTGGAATGGAAATGGCTCAAGAAATGGGAATAAAAACACTGCATATCTTTGGAGATTCAAGTTAATTATAAATCAATTAACAACTGAATTCGAGGTGAGAAAGCAAGAACTTTTGCCATACTGCCGGAAAGCACAGCAGTTGCAAGAACAGTTCTGTCATGTCGAAATTAAGCACATACCGCGGTCTAAAAATGCAAAAGTGAATGCTTTGGCCAGCTTGGCAACAGCTCTATCCTGCCCAAATCGAAGCCCTCTCCAAGTAACTATAGAAGAAAGAAGATTTTTACTGTCTTCAGAGGTCATCGATGAAACTATGGAGACACTTCCTGTATCGTGTTTAGAGGTAACAACAGATGATTGACGTCAGCCTTTCATCAATTATCTCAAATATGATATCTTGCCAGAAGATCCAACGTAGAGACAGCAAATCAAGCAAAGGTTAAACAAATTCATCATATACAGCGAAGTGTTATATAGAAAATCTTACAATGAAATGCTGCTACGTTGTTTAGATGAACAAGGGGCGGGCCAGACATTGCGAGAAGCACACTCTGGAGAATGTGGGGGCACATCAAGCTGGCCGAAATCTATTCCATAGAATACATTGAATGGGATACTATTAGCCTACCATGTTCTAAGATTCGATAGATTATGTGAAGCGGTGTTATGAATGCCAAATCCATGGAGACGTTATACACGTTCCTTCAGAAGACTTGCATTAGTCAGTTGCCTCTTAGCCCTTCTCAGCCTGGGGACTTGACGTCATTGGTCCTATAAATCCGCCTTCGTCCAAAGGAAAGTAGTATATCTTGATAGCAACAGATTATTTCTCCAAGTGGACAGAAGCAGTGGCATTTCGCAATGTTAAAGAGAAAGACGTGGTCAATTTCATCTGACACACGATAATATACCATTATGGTATCCCAAAGAAGATTGTTATAGATAATGGCACTCCCTTAAAAAACAGAGGTATGGAAAAGCTATGTCAGAAATTCAGCATTCATCATTCATTCTCAACACCTTACTATCCACCGACCAATGGATTAGCAGAGGCGTTTAATAAAATGATGATCAAGATACTGAAGAAAACAGTGACAGGAAACAAGCGTGATTGGTATGAAAGGTTACAAGAAGCATTATGGGCATACAGAACTATCCATCGGACAACAACAAGACTGACACCGTATTCGCTAGTCTATGGTGTAGAAGCAGTAATCCCAATTGAAATACAAGTAGCGTCACTCAGAGTAGTTGTACATCAGTTATTACAGATGATGAAAATTCAAAAATAAGGCTGAAAGAGATTTGCTTGATGAGAAACGCTTGGCAGCCCAACAGCGATTGCAATCTTATTAGGCAAGGATATCGGCCGCCTTTGATCAATGAGTTAAATATCGCTCTTTCAAAAAAGGGGATCTGGTGCTGATATTGAAAAGACTTATAGTGGTCACCCACCGAACATGGGGCAAGTTCGAGCCTAAATGGGATGGGTCGTACATAATAAAGGAAGTATACTCTAATGGCGCGTACAGAGTCATGGATCAAGATGGACAAGGTATCAGTATATCGGTCAATGCTTGCTTCATCAAAAGATATCGGCCCTAAAGAACTACTATTTTGATCCAGATTATTATCAGCATAATGATTCTATATCAAAAGGGGGCAAGAATAGAGAAGATCATGGCTATGTACTGTCAGATGAATGAATAAAGTAGAAATTTGCACATTAAGACTATGTATGAACCAGTTGTGTGAAAAGAAAGTGCCCATCATCATCATCAAGCGGGTTCTGCGAAATTCTATTAAAATTGGTATCGTCACCAAGCTGATATATTATAAATAGCACATATGATTAACGTTTAAGATATCAGTAGAAGTGGTGACGTATTATCAATCTCAGGCAGATATGTTTATCATCCTCGCAACAACGATGGCCACCTACTATTATCTCTCAAGGCAGCCTAGCCAAGCCCTAAAATGGTCAACTATGCATATGACTTATCATTTTCATCATTCAGGCAGCGGTGAGAAGTCACTGGCCCTAAAAAGCCCGTGAAGGCCATCGTACGCATACCCATGCGGGCAGCTGATGGAGCCAGTGACCAAAAGCCTTAAAATGTAAAAAAGTCCTCAACGACCAGTCACGCGTGAGACCAATGCCGTCTGTATAGCTTTCCGGTAGTGTCACGAGGAACGGAGGAAAATGCCCTTCAGTGAATAGGCCCGACCTTGCAGACGAAGAAAACGTGGGCCGCAGTGTGAGCTCTTTGGCCATGTCCATAGATAGGCCAACCATACAAAGACCCCCGAGATCTTTAGCTTGATTTCAGTACTAACTCATGAGGAAGGACTTAAACCTAATCATTGATGGACTGGCGGTCCTAGATTTGGTACCCTAAAGGTCGTCTTGTGAGCCCCGTGAACTCTAGAGAGTTACTGCGGCCAACCTTGTACATAATTTTAACCAAGTTCACGGCCCTGGTAGCTTCACTGGGCCCCTCTGATGGATCGCGGTTTGTGAACTCACCAGGATGTGAGAATTCTAGTGAACTCCTAAGAGTTACAGAGACCATCACGTGAGACCCGACTCCCGCATGAGTCTAAGAAACTGCTTGCTCCACTACTCAAGAGCTTAAACTATGTGTGAACTAACTCTACTAACTTCAAAACAAAGTAGTTCCGCCCATTAAAATAAAACGCCACATAAGGTCGCCATTTAGTATATGAAACGAAGAAGAATGTAAATCATTAAAATACTACAGTTTGTTCATATATTACATCACCAAAAGGAATAAATAAACATATGCATCCCAATATAATATGAAATTTCTTTACAGATCCTCAGTTATGTTCAATACTATTATATAGCATTGTAACTCCTCTTTTAGCTGAAGATGTGCTGCAGAAGTTGTTTGATTAGCCTCTAGAATGATCTTAGCCTGTTCGGGAATGTTGGCCAGTTCCGATTCTAAAAGAGCGGCAGTTTCCTAATTTTTCATTCATTCAGTCTTTGCAAGATCAATGGCCTGAACATTCGCTTCAAGTTCTTCTATGATTTGATTAATAATTGATTCTTCTGCTTCATTTTTACCCTTGAGCAGTAGAATCTCTTTCTTAAGAAGGGTAATTTGATCATTGATAATCGCTTTATTTCTATCAGAGATTCTTAACTTCTCATGAAGAGATTGGTCGGTAATCTCATGGGTAGCGAGAACGTCATCTGAATAAGAAATTTGCTCCTTAAGTGATGCCAATTCTTTCTGACGATTGAGGATTTCTGGAGCAACAACGACACTTCGAGCGGCTTTTAAATTTTTAGTCGAACTATAGAATTCTGATAAACAGTCATGGAGGGATAGAATGTTGACGTGCGCAAGGCGAGCAGAGTAAGCAAGAACAACCAAAGCACTATCCAAGAAAGGCCATTGAGTTGGGTCTTTGAAAGCATTAATGATGACCAGGAGTGCATTTTGAATAATCCGAACATGAGAGGCGATACTTTCTCCAATGAAAGTCTATCAAAGACTGTAGCCACTGAGTTGAGCCCTCGGAGCCACTTAGGGTTGGCATGATTGTGGCTGAATAAGAAGGAAAAGAAGATTGTGAGTTTAGAAAAAAGAGGATACATCAAATAAGAAAATATATACGTATATATATGTACCTCGTTCAGGAACAACGATAAGAGTAGTTTGAGCAGAGCAGGTTGAAGGAACTATAGATCCTGGTGTATCTGTAGTTGCAGCAACGTTGAAGGAGAGTTCGTGAGCCCCTCTCATATTAGAATCAACAGTCGTTGGGGTCGACACGTTAACAGGGTCCAAAAAGAATTCCGAACTCTGAGCCACTAGTTGAATAAAGGAAGGACGAACCGTGAGAGATTTATCTACAAGAGGAGGAGAATCAAGTGGTGCAGCTGTGGCTGGCAAAATTTCCTCTATGCTGTGACGGAGAGGAGCATCTTCTGTTTCTATTGGAAGTCTCGACGATTGAGCCTCTATCTCTATTAACATTGGTGCTCCATGAGCAGTCGTGCCGGTGGTCTCTACAATCCGCGGAGAATATGCGGCATCAAAGGAGAAGAAGATATTCGCTCTAGGGAAACATTCGTATTCTCCATAGTCAAGTTGCTCCTCTTCTAAAGAATCCATTGTGGTTGGGAAAGGAACATTTGGATCAGTTGTAATATCACGAAGTGGAGATTTAGCCCTGACATCACCTCCTTCCCAACATCTACTTCAGTATCAGTGTTTGCATCTGTTGAGACACAAAAAATATCTCATTGCAGTGGTCAGAGAATTCCATGATAAAGGGTTGCATAATCTGTATTTTGGTAATTTCCATGTCCGGGGGTATTTTAGTAATTTCCATGTCCGGGGGTATTTTGGTAATTTCCATGTTCGGGGGTATTTCGGTAATTTCCATGTTCAGGGATATTTCGGTAATTTCCATGTCCGGGGTATTTTGGTAATTTCCATGTCCGGTGGTTTTTTGGTAAAAATCCACTTCGGGGGTATTTTGGTAAAAATCCACTTCAGGGGTATTTTGGTAAAAATCCATGTCCGGGGGTATTTTGGTAAAAATCCATGTCCAGGGGTAGTTTAGGTATTTCGGTAAAAATCCATGTCCAGGGGTAGTTTAGGTATTTTGGTAAAAATCCATCTCCAGGGGTAGTTTAGGTATTTTGGTAAAAGTCAGTGTCCAAGGGTAGTTTAGGTATTTCAGTAAAAGGGATTAGAAATGGTATTTTGGTAATAAAGCATGCACAGGTGTCATTTTAGTAAAGGGAGGCTGTACACCACCATTTAAGAGGGAGTTTGGTGGACACCATGGTTTAAGAGAGGAAGATGTCCAAATGTGAAGAGATAAGTGGTGGTGATCACCACTTTCTAAGAGTGGTGGGGCCTATAAATACCCCTCCCGATTCATTAGAAGGGTTGAATCAATTCCAGGACATGAAGAAATGGAGAAGAAGAAGGGAGGAGAGAGAGAGAGGTATGTAGTTGCGCGACCAGCGCAACGGAGGAATGCAGTTGCGCGACCCGCACAATGAAGGAATACCGTTGTGTGATCTGCGCAACAAAGTAAGTAGTTGTGCGACCCGCGCAACGGAAGAGAGCCCTGGGCGATCTGCGCAATAGAAGACAGGTGAAATGAAATTCTTCTCGATGGAGGATTCCCGTTATGCGGTCTGCGCAACAAAGGGAAGCAGTTACGCGAACCGCGCAGAGGAAGAAGTTGTTGTGCGACCCGCCCAACGAGTAGATCCATTGCGCGACCCGCGTAATAGAAGAATTTGTTGATCGACCTGCATAACGAAGGAATCCAGTCCACCGTCCATGCAACGTATTCTTGAGAAAGTTTTCATACTTCAAGGAGGAATGACTGGGAGGATGCTCAGAGCTGATTCCAAGCTCGAGATTGGCTGATCGAATCAACAATTCCTCTATAACGCCCTGAAAATCGGGGTTCGAGTAGCAACTCAACTCCCGAGTTCCAAAACATCACTTATGCAACATATATGCTTATGATTCAATGTTGTTTATGTTAGTGCATTAATCATGAGTGGGATTATACCAAAACAGTAATTCATAGTCCAGATCAAGTTATAAAACACAAGTGGAAGACTGAAAAACATAAATACACGTATATAAGTCAAAGATCACGATCGGTCTCCAGAGTATGAATATAACACCGAGTCACTGTGTACATGAAGTATTACATGCAATATTACAAAAGTCAAAAATATTAAAAATGGCTCAATTGTAATAAAACTCTGTAGCCCCGCTGAACAGGAGAGCCTAAGCGAAGCCATCTGAGAACTGCATGTAAGAGAACTCGTCCTGATAATCAGGCTCCACCTCAGGGGTCATGCCGTCATCTAAAATTAAGACAGAGTCTGGTTGGTGTTTAAAACACCGTCCCTAACGTGGGAGTGAGTGATCAACTTAGTGGAACAATAGAGCAAAGGTTAGCATGTTATCAATTCAGTCAAGTAGTAATGATAAAGCAGTAAATCACACATTCTTAAGTACTGTTGTTAATGCAAGAATGGTATGGATGTATGATGTATGCCCTCGCCTACGCTCCCTCAGCGACTTCATCTCACGTTCGCGCATGACAACACTTCCTCAATACTTGACCTGCAACGCCTGAACGCATGCGTAATGTAATGCATGCATATGATTACCAAGTTCTTATTAGTCCTTTTCATACAGCAGGATTGGAAAACTAAGGTACCTCCCTTATTTCATTTCTCAAACAATGATCCATTCTAGGATCGTTAGTCCTAGTAATCTCATACGATGTTACAGTTCTAGGTTGCTGCAATGAGCTTATCGCCAAATTATTACAGGCCTAGTTTATACTCTAGATGCTACAGAATGGTTGTCGCCTCCATGTAGACCCAGAGTATGCTCGAGGTCACTACAAAGAGCACGACTAGGGCTGCTAGGGCTGTTGCACGGAATCGTTACACCACTCCCCCATCACCCAACACGGCTTTGTCATCAAAATATTATAGGCCGACAAATTGAATACAGTGTCCCATACCACCGTATTCGGCTCACGAGTCTGGGTTGCTCACTAGTCACTACGGGGAGGCTCGTCGCCTCAGCGTAGGCCGACAGCTCGACCACGGTGTCCCATACCACCATGTCCGGCTCATGAGTCTTAGCGGATCGAGGTACCAAGGTTAAACGGGATTTCACTGGTGAGTTTGGTACCTTAGGTTCAAGCAGTAGCGTCCATACATGGTGAATATACAAGGGCACATCGAGTTACTTGACGGGCTCGACTAATACGAACACACATTGCATCGATCGACATGAAGTGCATAAGCACTTCGTGTGACCTAACCACTGCCGACGACCAACACATGACTCGGGTTTGTCAAACACGTCTTACATGGCGAATGAATCTCAGCCACGACTTCAAGCCTATTACCGATTGCCTGGACTATAACATAGCCCCAACCACATTCAATCCTTAACCAGAAAGCATGTATAGTAGTCTAAGCAGAGTTAACAAAGTAATTCAAACATGTCAACAAGCAGGTTATAAAGCACAATATAAACAGGAAATATGAACACATACATTTCATAAGTAAGCGATTAAATTAAACAACTCGCATGGAGGAAATCATACACATCTCTAAGATAGTTGAGAATCCTATCTCAACACCTACCCTAAGCACTATCATCTAAATACTTACTCTTACAAGCATTTTCACAAACACTTAGAATACACTTATTAACATACATAACGCACAGTATCCAAAACATGTATTAGGGCGAATCCTTTCGCCGAGTAAATATTATATATATATATATATAGCATATATACACAATAATTTATCATGGCAAACACACTTTCATATTTTGTATGTATATGGTATTTTATACAAATATACAGAATACACTAAACCTCATAATTTTCATACGTAATTGAATCGCAAAACGAACAGCGCATTTTGCATGTGAAATAACATCCAGATCATGAATCTATCATTATCTGACATTGAAAGCTTTGAAAACCTTAACCTATACATTTATAGTCCGCACCTTACGCCAATAAACGCGTAACGGAGTCAGTTCGTTCACCCTCGTTTTGTCTAAGGCACAAAGGCAACCTCTTCCATGAAATAGGTTAGCTACTTCACCCTATCAACGATTAGAAGCCCTAGAACGGATTAGGGTTAGGTTTTCTTACCTGAAAACGAAATCGAAATCACTGGAATCTCCTCCCACTTCTCTCACACCTTCCCTCTCTTTACTCTCCTCTCTCCTAGGGTTTTCTCAAATTTGTATGGAGTGAATAAGAGAGGGTTTAAGGTCCTTATATAGGCCTAAAACTGATGAAATGGCCCCAGGGCCAAGGTATACTTAGGTTATGTCCAAAGTGCATCTGTTTTAGCTCAATGGAACTCCTCCGAAGCCCCCCCTTGAGCCAAAGGTTGGACTTAAGCTTATTGACCTTGGATCTAGGTCGAGTTAAGTTTTCATTTCAGTAGGGTTTCCAGATCACACGTGGTAGACCAGTTTCAGTTCAACGGTCACCGAAACTTGATCAGCGTTACAAATACACTGCCATGTATATGAAATTTCCCCTAATCCGAGGGTGTATTTGGGTCAGATTCTGACGGTCTGATTGCTTATATCAGGCCCGCAAGCGAAAGGTCTCAGATTACTTAAATTAGGTTTAATTTTTAAAGAAATATACATTTTCTTACACACTTCACTCCGGGCTCAAGCAAATAGCCCCGGGACATAATCTAGATTTGATTTCCGGGATGGTTGTCAAGCCCAGCAAGGCAGTCCTAAACGCTTAATCTTGTGGTCATCGGACTTTCAACGTGCGGTCCAGATTTAATACGGAGTTTCAATGTGCTCCTGAGAGCAACTGGGTAATGAGATTGATCCTAGATTTCAGGGTAACCTAGCGTCAATGATTCTACAAGTTTTGGGTCTTACAGATCGTATTTAAAGTAATTCAAGTGGATTTCACAGCTAATCTAGTTTAACACTTAGTTACTTTTGTCTAATTCCTAAAGGATTTGGTCCTGAGTATTTCTGCTTGAGGTGGTACTCGGGTCTTTGTATGGAATTTTTCCTAGACGTTACAATTTACCCCCGTTAAAGAAAAATTTCGTCCTCGAAATTAGTACCTTTTTGTACTCCTCGAGAATCTGAGGGTGGTTCTTTCTGACCTCGACTTCAGTTTTCCAAGTAGTCTCTTCCTCTGTCTGATGTGTCCATAGTACCTTCACAGGTGGGATGACCTTGCTACGCAACACCTGCTCCTTCCTGTCTAGAATACGCGTCAGATGCAGTACATACGTAGTGTCCTCACTCAACTGTATCTGCTCCCACATGATGATATGGGAAGGATCAGGAACGTACTTCTTTAGCATGGAAACATGAAATACGTTATGCACACCCACAAGTGGTGTGGGCAAAGAAGACGGTATGCCACTACAGCCACTCGGTCAAGTATTTAGAATGGGCCAATGAACCGCGGCGTGAGCTTCCCTTTCTTGCCAAAACGAAGGACTCCCTTCATGGGGAAAACTCGGAGGAATACATGGTCTCCAATCTCAAACTCAAGCGGTCGCTGCCTCGTATCGGCATAACTCTTCTGTCTGCTCTGTGCTGTAAAAAGTCGACGCCTGATAATATCAATCTTCTCTGAGGTCGCCTGTACTAACTCTGGACCAAGCAAACTGCACTCGCCGACCTCTGCCCAATAATGCGGTGCTCGGCAAGGGCGCCCATACAAGGCCTCGTAAGGAGCCATACTAATACTCGCTTGAAAACTGTTATTTTAAGCGAACTCTGCAACGAGAGACAGTCATCCCAACTATCCTTGAAGTCCAAAATATAGGCCCGCAGCATATCCTCCAAAATCTGATTCACCCGCTCCGTCTCCCCATCGGTCTGTGGGTGGAACGCGGTACTGAACTTCAACTTCACACCCATCGCTTATTGGATACGAGTCCAGAGATAGATGTAAATCGCGTGTCTCTATCCTACACAATCTCCAAGAGAACTCCATGCAGACGCACTAT
Organism: Magnolia changhungtana; assembly: GCA_030180095.1. NCBI lineage: Eukaryota > Viridiplantae > Streptophyta > Magnoliopsida > Magnoliales > Magnoliaceae > Magnolia > Magnolia changhungtana. The sequence continues at coordinate 1,584,855 of JASAUF010000198.1, read as the reverse complement.
CTCTTTAATGTACAATCTGGCCAACTCGTCTGCAGAGTTCGAAACTCTGATTGGAAGGAAATGAGCCGACTTTGTCAACCGGTCGATGATCACCCAGATGGAATTATGTCCCTTCCTCGTCTTTGGCAACCCTAATATGAAATCCATAGAGATGAAGTCCCACTTCCATTCAACTATGGGCATGGGCTAAAGTAGTCCAGGAGGTCGGAGATGTTCAGCCTTGACCTGCTGGCATGTGAGACAATGAGAGACATATTCTGCTATATGAGCCTTCATATTACCCCACCAATATGACTTCTTCATGTCCTGATACATCTTCGTGCTACCAGGATGCATCGTAAGCTTCAATCTGTGGGCAGCCTCGAGAATCTCCTGTCTCAAGTCATAGATGTTTGGGACGCATAGGCGGCCACGGTATCATAGGCCCCCATCTGTGCCAACTCTCCACTCGGAGTCCTCGTCATTGCTAGCTTGCTCTCGAATCTCAGATAGTCGTGCATCACCCTTCTGGGCCATGATAATCCTGTCATCCATAAGTGACTGCACCCGAATGTGCGCGACACTCACGAATGACTCCTCCATGGTGAGTTTCTGCTCGAAGTCCCGTACGAACTCTACCATGTGTCATTCTTCAACCATCAGCAGAGCTGCAAATACTATCACCTTCTTGTGGCTCAATGCGTCTACTACAAGGTTAGCCTTGCCAGGATGGTAGGAAACCTCGAACTTGGGTCCTTCAAGGTCTCCATCCATCGTCGTTGCCTCATATTCAGGTCCCGCTGAGTGAATATATAGCGAAGGCTCTTCTGGTCGCAGAAAAGCTCAAACTCCTCTCCGTAGAGGTAATGTCTCCAGAGCTTTAATGCAAATATGATCGCTGCTAACTCGAGGTGTGTGTGGGGTAATTCTCCTAGTGTTTCCTCAACTGTCTCGAGGCATATGCAATCACCTTGTCCTTTTGCATAAGGACACAACCTAAACCAATGCGAGACGCGTCGGTTTATATAGTATACTTGACCCCTTGCTCTGGTAATACTAGCACCAGGGCAGACGTCAGTCTGTTCTTCAGCTCCTGAAAAGCTGCTTCCGCCTTTTCATTCCAGGCGAACTTCAGATCCTTCCGTGTCAATTGAGACAACGGTCTGACTATCTTCGAGAAATCTTGAATGAATCGTCGGTAGTACCCTGCCAGACCAAGAAAACTCCTTACCTCAGTAACCAAACTAGGCTGCTTCCCGTCTTGAACCGCGGCTACCTTAGCAAGGTCCACCGCAATCCCTTCCTTGAACACTACAAGTCCCAGGAACTTGACTTCCTCCTTCCAGAACTCACATTTCTTGTATTGTGCGAACAACTGGTTCTTCCTCAGAGTATCTAAGACTGCTTGTAAGTGTTCCTCATGCTCTTCCCGACTCGTAGAGTATATGAGAATGTCATCGATAAACACGATGACAAATCGGTATAGAAATGACCGAAATACCCGGTTCATCAAATCCATGAACACGGCCGGAGCGTTCGTAAGACCAAACGACATTACAAGGAACTTGTAATGCTCAAAACTAATCCTAAAGGCCGTCTTCTATACATCCTCATCCTTGACGCGCAACTGATGATACCCTGACTGTAGATCAATCTTCGAGAAGTAGCGCGCCCCTTTCAGCTGATCAAACAGATCGTTTATCCTGGGCAAAGGATACTTGTTCTTCACGGTCAATTGGTTCAACCTACGGTAATCAATACATAATCGTAGCGACCCATCTTTCTTCTTGACAAACAACACAGGTGCTCCCCAAGGAGACACACTGGATCATATGAAGCCCTTCTCTATCTGTTTATCAATTTGTTTTCTCAGTTCCTCCATCTCACATGGAGGCATCTGATACATAGGTAATGAAATGGGGGTCGCACCGGGCACAAGATCAATAGTAAAATCGATCTCGCGCTGAGGAGGTAACCTAGGGTCGTCCTGAACACTTCTGAAAATTTTTGAATTATTGGCATGTTTCTTAACGTTGGCCCATCAACATGCTTTAGTAAAGCAACGTAACATCCAACATGACATGGCCAACTAACCTGCACTGGAAAAGTGAAGATCATACCGTCGGGTCAGTTGGTCGTCACGACCCGATTATCGTAATCAATCTCTGCCTTCATATTGGTGAGTCAGTCCATACCGAGGATAATGTCATAGTGCTATAGTGGGGTGACAATGAGGTCAATGAATATTGTTCTACTACCTAAGTCTACTAAGCAATCCTCACACGTCCGTGTGACATCCGAAAAAGTTCCAGTAGTAATAGTGAGTCTTACTCCCTTCATGGGAGTAGTATGTAAAGCTAGACGCTGAACTGCCGCACATGAAATGATGGAGGTAGTAGACCCAATGTCCATCAACAAAAAGACATGAGTACCTTGAACATGTGCAGTGACCTCGAAGGCCATAGGTGTTGTCTCTGGCTCTTCTACTGTAAGCGCATGAACATGTGCCTGCTAAGGTCGATTAGGCTGAGGCACCATAGGTCACTAAGGCAGCTTAAATCGAGGTGAAGGGGGTCGGAAGGATGGATGTGCAGGGATAGTATGCAGGGGTGGTAATGAAATGGCCTGGGGACGACTGCGGTCGATCTTCTGCAGCGGCGAGAACTCACTGTCTCTCATACGCACGAAACAGCTCTCCGCTGGGTGCCCTGACCTCCCACAGTAGGTATAAGTCACGCCCGGTTGACGCAACGGAACTGGTGGCGCTGACATCCTGGGAGGAGAGTCTATGTGAGGCCTCTTGCCTAAGAATGACCTACTCGGCATATCGGATCGAGGCCTAAGGACTATAGGCCCACGAGTATGTGCCAACCGATCCTTGTCCTGCTCTACTCGCATAGACATGTGCACCAGCTCAGCGTAGGAGGGTATGCTAACACAACATATCTTCGAGCGAATATCAAGGCGCAAGCCCTCAGAAAAGTGTCGCATCCGCATCTGTGCGTCGGCAAGGATCGTAAGAACATATCGGCCCAGCTCTGTGAACTGATGCTCATACTCAGTCACTGTCATGCCTCCCTGTCTAAGGCGCAAAAACTCATTCTTCTTCTCGTGCTGGTATGTCAGGGGATAGTACTTCTCATGAAAACGAAACTCAAAATCTGCCCAGGTCCAGATATAGCCAACCGCAACAGTCCGCAATACACTATCCCACCATAGGCTAGCCTCCTTTTCAAACATAAAGGTGGCCAACTCGACCTACTCCTGCTCAGTATAGTGTAGCATCCTCAGCATCTTGAAGATGCGGTCGAGCCAATATTCTGTCTCCTTGGGTCTGTGAGAACCCGTAAAGGTAGGAGGCCTCAAGCGCTAGAATCGCTCGAGTAGACCACATGTACCCAGATTCCCCGTAGGGTATGTAGCAGGTGCAGGAGGAGGCATACCCTCATCCTAATCAGAAGGCCCTACTGTCTCAGCAGGACGTACAGATGGTGAAGATCGTATTTAAAGTGATTTAAGTGGATTTCACAGCTAATCTAGTTTAGCACTGAGTTACTTTTGTCTAATTCCTAAAGGATTTGGTCCTGAGTGATTTCTACCTGAGGTGGTACTCGGGTCTTTGTACAAAATTTTTCGAGATGTTACATCCTCCTAAGTATTGGGAGATGACCGAAATAGTGTCGTTATGCTGCCTAAATTTCTCTCTCCTTGGAGATTGGCTGATCGATTCAGCAATTCCTCCAAATTTTTCGAGATGTTACATCCTCCTAAGTATTGGGAGATGACCGAAATAGTGTCGTTATGCTGCCGAAATTTCTCTCTCCTTGGAGATTGGCTGATCGATTCAGCAATTCCTCCTAAGTACCTAGGAGATGACCAAAATAGCGTTGTAATGCTGCCGATATTTCTATTAGGCTATCTTATCTGATTTGATTGATTGTGCTTTGTTTTCAGAATCAAGGGAATCCGAGGATGTAAATGAACTCAGAATAAATGTGATCAATGTTCTCTCATTCTTTCTTTGTTATCATTGAATAAATCCCCCAATCAAACACATTTATTTTTTTGTCGAAACAAAATGGCGACTTTGTTGGGGATTTCTATTCGATGGTAACTCTCAGTGGGAACATCCTCCCCTTCATCTCTAAAAGCAAAGTACAATTTTATTTAAATAAAATAACTAACATTTTGTTATAAATGACAGGTATACAGTAGCGACTTTTCTCTCGACTAACGTGGTTGTCTACTCTCATCCAACGGATTTCCACAAAAGAAAGTATCAGAGAAGATTAAATCAGTTGTGATCAAGGACAGACAATGTCAGGGCTCAATCTGCCGAGTATGGATAATAGGTCAATCATGTGAAATGTTACGAGGTGCGGTTTTACCTCACTCACTCAGTTCATCCTCCTCGATGGCATCAGCAATGCAGTTTTCACTTTCTCCTTTGATATTAAGTGTATAGAAAAGAGAAAATTTGCCAGCAAATGTTGTTCAGTCTGCATTAGATGAGCATGTTACTGAAGAAATCCCCAACTTTCCAATAGCAACCACCGTGAGCAATAGTAAATCCTGAGGAAAACCTTCAGATGAGAAGTTAGTTCGACTGAATCATACGCTGCTCGCCGATAAGTAAACGAATTAATTAATGAAATAATGAATTCATTAGCCAATAGAGAACCCAGGAGGCATCGCCATAACTTTCTAGAATAAAAGAGAAAAAAGTTAAGAGTAAATAGAAAACGTTAGAGAAAGTAAAGTCTGCTGTGATCAAGAGCAGTGAATTTCGTATAATGGACGGAACAAGCTCTATTTCTCTTGTAGCTCAAGAAGATGAGGGAGGATGGAAGATTGTAATATCCAAAAGTCAAAAAGTTCGATCTGCTTCCGCAAGAAACACCATCTCTCTAAGTACGGGGTCAATTATGTGAAGTGCCATAGACACAGTCCTACTTTAGTCATACAATCATCTCATTCGAGAGAAACGGAAAGGCCCATCACTCCAAAAGGTCTTCTGATACCGTTAACTATAACTGTAAAGATATCCTCTACAGAATCATTGCGAGTTCAGAAAAACAAAGGGAAGGCGACCATAATCAGCGAATGTTCACTCACAACACCTCTTGCAAAAGATTTTGCACAAACTCATGTATTGAGAATGCCATGATTTGAGTCAGTTAGTTCTTCGAAGCAACAGTACGCTGGTTTCAAATCAGATAATAATTCATCTTCTTCAACAGCATCAGCGGCACGACGCTCACTTCCTGCTTCAATATTAAGACAATTAAAGTATAAAGAAACAGAAAGCCCATCAACAGATATTAATCAGCCCGATCAGTTTTCGCTAGATGGACATATGGCTGAAGAAGTCCCAAATATTCCGGCAATGATTGATATGAACAACATTGAACCACAAGTAGAAAGACCATAACCACAAGCGGTTAGATTTCAAAGACCGATGCCTAATATTACTCAGAATATAACGCAAGAAGAAATTCGGCAGATGGTTATCTAGTCTACTCATCTAGAGAATGAACGAAGTCAGAATAAAAGGTTTCGATATCAGACGCCGTATCCCCTTGAAATAGAAGACATGCCATTTCTTGTCGATTTCAAACACCCGGATTTTCAGAGATTCAATGGGAATGGATCACCAGAAGAGCATATGATGCATTTCGTAGCAAAGATGAGAAATTTCTCTAGAGTTCCTCAATATTGTCTAGGATTATTCGGGTCTTCTCTGACAGGAAGAGCTTTAAGATGGTATTTAGGTTTAACCCCAGGATCTATTCATACCTGGGAACAAATGCAGGATGCTTTTATATGAAACTTTTTCTCTTCGGATCGAGAAGTTAGTTTGACCGAACTGGCCTCTATTCGCCAAGAAAAAAATGAATCAGTTGAAGAATTTATTAGTCGATGGAAGGACTTGGCAACATCATGTCAACATCCTTTGCGGGAATCAGAACAAGTAGAACTATGTTTAGAAGGCATGAGACCAGAACTGATATGCCACCTGATTAGTAAAGATTGGAGAACCTTTCGTAAGTTTGCTACGAAGGCATATGTTCTTGAAAAGATGATGGGAAGAGTGTCTGCTTTCTAGTCAAAATCAGCCTACATCACTCAAAAAGAAGAAATTAAAGAAGATTATCAGGATGTTGAAAAAGGCAGCGATGAAGAAGATAGAAATGGTCGTGCGGTTATAATGACATATAAAAGGTCCAGGCAAAATAAAGATCATATGAAGTATTCGTTCGTAAGAAAAGATCTACTTCCTATGCTGAATCAATTGTTGGCTATGAAGAGTATTGAATTACCTCGGCCAAGACACATTGAAGAAATAAGAAATATGAGAGGAATGGATTATTGCCATTATCACCGTAAATTTGGGCATTATACAGAAAATTATAATTCCCTCAGGAAAAAGCTACAGACGATGATCGATTAGGGAGAAATTGCTATGGAAAGAGCATGATGAAAAGAGAAAAAATAGAGAAAAATGACAAAAACTCGATAAAGAAAATTCTGGGGGCATTCGCGTTAAAAGACGATAACATGCTTCGTATGGTAAATCGTCAGTAATTGACAAGATCGAGCTGTCATAGACAAAATATTCAAAAGAAAAGAAGCAAGTGAGGCAAAAGATGTAAAGCCGCGATAAAAAGCATATTAGTTACAGATATGTATTGCAATACCTGCCAGTTTAAGAAATGACCGCTATTTTGATTTTGAAAGGTATTGGTATAATACTTCCAAAATCAAAAGGGGGCAAGACAGGTAAGTAAACAGGTAAGTAAAAAATTGTGAAATATGTTTCTCACCATAGAATGTATTTCTTTTGTGTATTTGAATTAAATGCAGGCTTTCAAGCATATTAAGTCATCGCCAAAGCAAGACAAGTAAGAAACTATGAAATGTGTTTCTCACCATAGAATGTATTTCTTTTATGTACTTGAATGAAATGCAGGCTTTCAAGCATATTAAGTCATCGCCAAAGCAAGACAGGTAAGTAAGAAACTATGAAATGTTTTCTCACCATAGAATGTATTTCTTGTGTATTTGAATAAAATGCAGGCTTTCAAGCATATCAAGTCATCGCCAAATGCGAAGCATTCGCATGCAATGACAATCGTCAAATGAAAAGCCAATCGCCAAAATTAACAACTATCGCTATTGCCATCAATCGCTTATCAAAAAATGTTATCATCGCCAAAAATTACATTCTCAGAGCATATTAGCAGCGGCGAAATATCAAATATTGATTCTCAGAACATTATCAGTAGTGGTGAAATATCAATTATTGATTCTCAGAACATTATTAGCAGCGGTGAAATATCAGCTATGGATTCATCATTCATGACAATGATATAAGCAGTGGAATAAACCTACATGGTCAACCACACAAATCTTACGATAACGATGGTAGCTAATCATTTAAGGCAGCCTAGCCAAGCCTATATGGCCAACTACGCATAAGAGCTAAAATCATTTAAGGCAGTCTAGCCAAGCCTATATAGCCAACTACGCATAAGACTTATAATCATTTAAGGTAGCTTAGCCAAGCCTATATGGGCAACTATGCTTAAGACCTATCATTTAAAAAGCCTGAAATTGGCTAGCCCGAAATCAGCAATAAACTATAATTGCTAGCTCCTTGAACCCATTGCTCAAAATTAGTGGTAAACTATATTGCTTCTTGAGCCCATTGCCCGAAATCGGCGGTAAACTATCTTGCTCTTTGAGCCCAGTGTCAAGTCCAGTTCAGTCGTCTGGTTGAGTCAAGTTCAGTCAAGTCAAGTCATGTCTAGTCAAGGTATGGTCAGTCAAAGTACACTAGCGCCATTGTTCAAAAGCATCAAATATGCTCAAAAGCATCGATTACATGTAGCATTCAAAATGCTGCAGATACATATTAGACATGCTCAAAATATGCAATTGCATGATAAAATCTTTAAATATTGAGTAAGCAAAATATGCAAAAATGCGTTTCTTTTGAATCAGGGTCAAATGATAGCGACAGTAAATGCCTTCAAGATATTGGCAATTATCTATTCAAAAAGTTCAACTCTTCAAGGTCAATTAATATATTGACAAGAGCTATTTGGATATATTCTTTAGATTCGTTAAAAGGAGCAGCAAAATATTATTATCTAAAGAAATCTTTATGTGAAGATTGACCGGGAAAGGGGGCAGGATCTATGTGGGGCAGGATCTATGTCTTCAAAGCAATCTATGCCTTGGTCGTTAAAAGCAATCTATACCTTGGTCTTTCTGATAATCTCTTATGCACGGTGAAGAAATTCATATACCGAAAATTATGAAGTATGATTCAATGTGAACGTTCAAAAGTTGCTTCTATATTAAAGCTCAGTTATATGCCGATATCATAACTTCTCACTATCCTAGCAATGATATCGTAAGATTCCAAGTACCAGATCTAATGGAGACAAAGAACAAGTGGAATCATCATCAGTACCTTCTATATCTTTTGGACAGTTATTAAATGAAAAAATTGAAAAGAAGTTTTGTCTATTTTTTAGAATTAGCAAAGATCCAAGGAAAAGTCTATGAAAAAATGTTAAGGAGCACAAACTAGAAAAGACTTGACAAAAGACTTAGCAATTGAACCTTTGGAGGTGGAAATGATATCTTCAAGAGTGTGATTTAATAAGCAAAAGAATGCAATGCGAAACACGATGACAAAGCTCAAAGATGAAATGATTAAATCATTATCATATTGTGAATATTGTAATCATCTTAAAAGAGAGAAGAAGTTTTCAATATAAATTTTAAAATTATCAATGCTTCATAAGGCTAAATTAAAAAAGTTGTAATGTCTTGAGATACTAATTCTGATTAATTTGGCAGGAAAGCTCATCATTTGAAAATCGGATTATGCAGATCGTGAATGAAGGAAACAATAAAAAAGGTTACTGCGAATTAAAGGAAAGAATCGCTGGAGTTAATCAAAGAGACCGTTGCAGCCACAGCGATGTTGAAAGATAGCTCTCTGGTCAAGTTGCTCAAAGACAAAGTCATCACAGCTGTTGCAGAGATGAGTTTTGACGAAAGAGAATCTCATCTTCTCTAGTGAAAATCCGCTTGACACTACTGGCTGGGGGTGTTCAAATCTTCTATTCAAGCACAATCATCAAAGTCTTCTGTTCAAGCATAATCATCAAATCTTCTGTTCGAACGCAATCATTCAAATCTTCTGTTCAAGCATAATTATCAAGTCTTCTGTTCGAACGCAATCATTCAAATCTTCTGATCGAGCACAATCATCAAGTCTTTCGGTCGAGCGCGATTATCAAGTCTTCTGATCGAGTGCAATCATTCAAGTCTTGAGTGCAATCATTCAAATCTTTCATTTGAGCGCAATTATCTAAGTCTTCCATTCGAGCGTGATCGTTCAAGTCTTCTGTTTGGACATGATCATTCAAGCCTTTCATGAGAACACAAGCATTCCAGTCTTCTGGTCAAATATGAGCATTCAAATCTTATGGTCAAGTATGAGCATTCAAGTCTTCTGATCAAACGCGATCATCCAGTCTTTCATACAAGCATTATCATCCAGTCATCCTTCAGTTGTAGTTCATTCAAGTTATTTGGGCGAAGGAAGATCAATCCTCCATTTGATTTCAGGAATCAATCAAAGAAGGATCGAGGGGGCATCTGTTAAGGCACAAAAAAATATCTCATTACAGTGGTCAGAGAATTCCATGATACAGGGTTACATAATTTATATTTTGGTAATTTCCATGTCCGTGGGTATTTTGGTAATTTTCATGTCCGGGGATATTTTGGTAATTTCCATGTCCGGGGGTATTTCGGTAAAAATCCACTTCAGGGGTATTTTGGTAAAAATCCATGTTCGGGGGTATTTTGGTAAAAATCTATGTCCAGGGGTAGTTTAGGTATTTTGGTAAAAATCTATGTCCAAGGGTAGTTTAGGTATTTTGGTAAAAATCCATCTCCAGGGGTAGTTTAGGTATTTTGGTAAAGGTCAGTGTCCAAGGGTAGTTTAGGTATTTCAGTAAAAGGGATTAGAAATGGTATTTTGGTAATAAAGCATGCATAGGTGTCATTTTAGTAAAGGGAGGCTATACACCATCATTTAAGAGGGAGTTTGGTGGACACCATAGTTTAAGAGAGGAAGATGTCCAAATGTGAAGAGATAAGTGGTGGTGATCACCACTTTCTAAGAGTGGTGGGGCCTATAAATACCCCTCCCTGATTCATTAGAAGGGTTAAATTGGTTCTAGGACATGAAGAAATGGAGAAGAAGAAGGGAAGAGAGAGAGAGGTATGCAGTTGCGCAACCCGCGCAACGGAGGAATGTAGTTGCGCGACCCGCACAATGAAGGAATACCGTTGTGTGATCTGCGCAACAAAGTAAGTAGTTGTGTGACCCACGCAACGGAAGAGAGCCCCTGCGCTATCCGCCTAATAGAAGACAGGTGAAATAAAATTCTTCCCAATGGAGGATTCCTGTTGTGTGATCTGAGCAACAAAGGGAAGCAGTTGCGCGAACCGCGTAGAGGAAGAAGTTGTTGCGTGACCCGCGCAATGAGTAGATCGGTTGCGCGACCCGCGCAATAGAAGAATCTGTTGAGTGACCTGCATAACGAAGGAATCCAGTCCACCGTCCATGCAACGTATTCTTGAGAAAGTTTTCACACTTCAAGGAGGAATGACTGGGAGGATGCTCAGAGCTGATTCCAAGCCCGAGATTGGTTGAACGAATCAGCAATTCCTCCTAAGTATTGGGAGATGACTGAAATAGCGTCGTTATGCTGCTGAAATTTCTATCTCCTTGGAGATTGGCTGATCGATTCGGCAATTCCTCCTAAATACCTAGGAGATGACCAAAATAGCATCGGAATGCTGCCGAAATTTCTATCAGGCCATCTTATCTGATTTGATTGATTGTGCTTTATTTTCAGAATCAAGGGAATCCGAGGATGTAAATGAACTCAGAATAAATGTGATCAATGTTCTCTTATTCTTTCTTTGTTACCATTGAATAAATTCCCCAAATCAAACAGATTTGTTTTCTTGTCGAAACAACATCCAGCAAGGCATCTCCTTCGTTAGTCCAACTTGCAGAAGAAGATAGATTGCCACTGTCAGTGTTAGCCGAATATTATGAAGAACTGTCTTCCACCGATATCGTCTGTTTTTCTTTATAAATAGTTTTCACGGGAAGAAGGCATGTATTTTGAACTGGAGAAGGAGCTGGTTGGGCCAAAGCAGCAGGAGACAATGATTTAGCATGAGATCGGGTCATAAGAGATGTAGCAGCTTGATTTGCAATAGGAAAAGTTGAAGTTGTAGTATGACGAGCTACTGGAGAGATTGCAACTATTGTGGGGCCCGTGGTAGTGCGAACAATATTGGAAGGGGCAGTAGTGATCGCGGCTTCTGTGACAGTAGGAGCAGCAAAAGTAGCTTGAATTGGTTCATCTCTCCTTTTGGGACTTGAGGAAGGCAAAGTACCGCTTACAGTCTCAAACTCTTCACGAGGAGTAGGGGGCTGTATTCCTTGCTTTATCAAATCTAAAGGAGAGCCAAAAGCAAACCATCCTACCAGGGTGTTTGATGGTTTTATCTCTCTGATAGGCTCTTCTAAGGAAATCTTACGGCATAGTTGTCCGAAAACAGCAACTTGATCTTTCTCGTGAAAATAACCTATTCCCTGTTTCGGCCTGTAGTTCCTCAAACATGGAGGAGGAATCCAAATGGGACGGTCCACTGAAAAACAGTTGCATACCAAATAGTAATGGTGCGCCCACCATCGCATCCAAGCGTATGAGGTTATCACTCGATGATTATATCTTGGTAGAACGAATCGAGAACCGAAATTCCTTACCAAAAGTTGTTTTTACATCAATGCCCAATTATAGGGGCCAACTCCATAGCTTCGCATAACCCGGGTGACATCTTCTCCTATTTGTAGCATAGTCTGGTCGTATCCAAATTGCCCAGCAAACCGGTTGGGGTAGTATGGCTCTCTCCAAAATTCCACCCCTTCTCGTAAAGGAAGACTGCCAGAACAGATGCATAAGAAGAAGGTTCGCTCGATAGGGTCCAGATTGTTGTTGTCCTCGACATCCCTGTCTTCAGCCTGATGATCTAAGTAGAAAGGAAAGAAGTCAATGGATTCCAAATTGTCAATCTTGTCTACTATCCAGTCATATGTTTTCTTTACCATTTTCCGCCCCTGGAAATGCCATAAAGGTAGATGCTCAGGATGGACATAAGCTTTTTCGAGATCATTATATGTCTAAGGAAAGCAGATGCCTAACCAACTAGAGAAATAATGCCAAGGAGTGAAAGAAGATGAGACTCCTAGTGCTGGGCTTGAGCAATGCGCTGCAACATGTCCAAAAGATCGGTACATCGAGCATAATACAGAAGGAGCTAAAGAATATCTTTTTCTACCCTCTGTCATTGTGCCAGCTGCGACAAATAAAGTAGGTCAAATGGAGTCCGAGCTTTTTGAACTTGGAAGTACGATCAAGATCAGCCAGTAGGCTAGGAAAACAGCCAATTCAGTTTCGACAGTAAATTCAGCAGGGCTCCTTATTTTTTTCAATTAGCTTTTAATTCAAGGCCATGACTACCAGGAAATTCGAAAAGGGGAAGAAAGAAGGATTAACAATTTACATAAATAAGTAAGTATCATTGAGAGATGAAGAGAATGATAAGGATACTAACACTAAATATCGTGAAAAGTGTGCGAGCCATGAAAGGGGAGATATCTTATGAATGTTTGGAAAATAAGATATTTCTTGAAAATGTGCGATTGTTGAAGTAATCTTGGGGATCCTGTTTGAGGCCACATAAGCAAATTCTTCGTTCATGGGAATGTATTTGTCCAAGAAAGATCCAATAATGGGTAATCTAGTCATTCTGAATAAATTCCATAAACTGATGCTTACCTCCCCAACAGGGAGGTGGAAAGAATTTGTGGTAGAAGACCAATACTTCAGAAAACCCATGTAGATCATTGTATCCTTGTGAAAAAACTCAGAGGTAGCTTTTATGGCATGATAAACTTTGGTTGCAACAAGGACATTTTCATATTTCTTTAAAATTGCCTTCGTCCACACACTGTAGTATGGATGATTTGTCCAAAGACCCTGAGTTCTGAACTCTTCCTTACCCCACAGAGAGTCACGGTGACAGAAGCGTTGTTGGATTGTTTTGAAAAAGTGGGTGGGGTATAAGTCGTGAGGATCGTAACATGGCATGAGAAAGCGCATGTATGCTATCTACCCAATTTTCTGGACCAACCCTTTCTCCGTTAGGTAGCCTTCAAGGAGTTTGGCTCTTTTATTACCCAGTTTGACATGTACAGAAGTCTGTTTTGTGTCATGAAGTCAGTCGGTTCACTCTAAATTATGGAGCGATGACGGTGAAGGAGCAAAGGAATGATGATGGTTTCATATAACGCCCCGTGTTTTCAGAACCCAAGTATATAACTCGTTTCCCAAAAACCCGAGTGTTAACCTTAAAGGATGGTCATACTCAAGTGTTTTTTTTTCTTTCATTTATCAGAGTAAGCAGGTGAGCGTAGAATGGACAAATCAACATAAATGAATATACAAGTGGTTGCCCATAATGACTTATACAAATAAATGTCTCAACATCAACGATTACAAGATTTACATACATAAGAAATAACAGAAAGCATATAAATATAAGCCACATGACCACGCAGCTCCTCTCAGCAATGCGACAGTGCATCCATGACACCTGCACAGCTCCTCATCAAATCTGATCATATACATCACCTGGGCCACCTGTTCTACCTGTACGGTTGTATATTTGATGAATGAGTGGCCAGCTCAGTGTGAATTCCCCTCAAGATTACACACCGCCGTATTAGGTAAGCATAGTTATAAAATAGCAAAGCAATCAAAATAATACATGATGCAGTCTTTTTAAATGCGTGGATGCATGAATGCACATCGACCTGGGGATGCACATCCAGCCGTACTTGGGCTCGTCTCCCATGCAAATCATCGACCTGGGAAAATCATCCAGTCGGACAGGGGTAGATAGTCGGTGGTCTGGGAGCTAGCGAAACGATACCCCGAAGATCCTAAGGGCACGTGCTACAGCATCTAGATTAGCCACCCGTCATCGCCAACATGCTATGGATGCATGATTAACCAAACCATTATTAGTTCAATTACAATCAACCAATTTAGGTAAGCTCAAGGTCACTACGGGGAGCTCGGAGCCCAGCGTAGGCCGACAGCTTGGGCATAGTGTCCCATACCACCATCCCCGGCTCATGAGACTACCACCTTAGGATGTTTAATGGAAAACCGTCGACTAGTGGTTAATCATATTACAACATATGGGGCTTACCATCGCATGGTTACACGATATAAAAACATTGAACCCATATAGAAAAGATACCAGGACAAAGACCCATAAGGCGATATCAAAGCAAGACATATAAGCAAGTGTCAAATAAGCCACATAGGGCGAGTATCAAAATTATGCGATAAAAGATCATCCTTGCAAACCGTTGGACACACTAACCCTGGATGGTAGGCCCACATCACTGGTTAATCAAAACCACCATTCAATAACCACTAAGCCGAAGGTCCATTACTATCACAACCAGTCGGGTTACATCCCAAGTATGGGTGTACACATATAGGTGGGGGTTTCCCACTGGTGTACCAGTTTAAGTTCCATAAGCAATTCACAATTAACCCACAAGCATGGATAAATATGCAGGATAAATATTAAGCAGACAATATAGCAATTCAATTTCCACCAGCCAACACATGTGATTATAAGAGAGAAATATCAATTATAAATTTAAATAAAAACTATAACTTAAGATAATGAGAAAATGGAAAGCTCAAGGGGAGAATCATCACCTATGAATTGTAGTACATCCCTCAATCTGGATTTCCGCACATAGTTAGCAGCCCCTAGGTACATAAGCGCGCAGCTTCCTAGAGAGTTAGTTGTTATTAGACAACAAGTCCTAAGCATAAAAATGTGTGGGATTTGAAGAGCCCAAATTTTAGGTTGTTTGGGCCAGCCTAGAGGTGACTAGGCCTACAGGCTTTCGTCCCAACTAATGGTCCAGACCGGGATTAGAGTTTGTTCACAACTAAGACCTGAATTAGGCCTTACATATCAACCTCATATACATCAGGTAGGTCCCATGAACGGTCTAGATTTATATCATAGGTGGGTTATCCACTTGGGGCCCATCAGCTAAAATCATGTATATTATATTATGTATGGATGTGATATATTATATTATATACACATGTGAAATATATATTATATTATATACAAATATGTCATATGATATATATTATATTATATTATATACACATGGAAATATATATATTATATTATATACATGTGAATTGTCCAGGCGATTGTTGGCGGAGGGTCTAGATCAACATAAGTGTCAGGTGGGTCCCACATGGGGCCAACCCTACGAATCTGATATATGGGTGTTTAACGTCTCATGCATTAAGATGTGTTTAAATATCATGCCTAAATATTACTTATACATCACATACCTCTGATACTTATGTATATCTCATGCATCTGATACTTATTGAGCATGATATCAGCGTGGGTCCCACATGGGCCACCCTCTTTCCAACTCACATATATAAATATCAAATTACCATATTTTTATTATATATATATATATATATTTATTTATTATTATTATTATTTTCTTTAAACGTATATAGCAGTCATCCAGCACTATACATTTATTGATGGACGGCCTGGACACAGTGTCCATTGCTGGACGGCCAGGATATGATGTGTAAATAATGGTGGTCCAGGGCTGGTAGGATGGACGGTCTGGATACAAGCATCTTGGCGTGGCCCACCGTGATTCAATGGTGCGCCCCACCAACTTGAGACGCTGTGGCCCACTGAGGTATAACGTGGGCCCACACGCTGCCTGCTGGGTGCAGTTCACCTGGTTGCAGCAGGGTGCGGCCCACCTGGAATCAATGTGAGGCCCGGTTGAAGTCCCAGCCGTTTTCAGGCTGATTCTTAGCCGTGTTTATGCACAACTGAGTGTTGTTCTCATGGCCTGCTGGAACTCAGTTTGCTGGGGCCCGACACCACCCTGTTTAGATCGATTCAAAATCCAGCAGAAGGTCTACCTTCCACCGTGTTTGGGCTCCAAACACGGCTCCGCTTTTAGCTCAAAATGTGGTCCACTTGCCGCAACGCCACCACCCCCACAAATGGCCTGGCAGGTGTGTTTTATTAGCCAGGATTCCGGACTGCTATCAAATTTTTTTTTTCTGAGGCGGATTGTGGCTCAAACAGGGGCCTGTTTGTAGGCCGATCTTAGACTGATTTTCAGCCCTTTTGCTAAGGCCGCTTACAAACCGTTTTTGGCCTCACACAGAGCCTGCTTTCAGGCCACGTTTGGCCTAAAATGTGGCTTTCAACAGGGCAGATGAATTGAAGAAGAAAAACAGAGGATAAAGAAAAATAAAAATACAAAGGTTTGGGCCGTTTACCTGGCCGAATCTGGGCCTTTTCTCTCCCTTATTTTTTTTCCCTCTTTTCTCTCTTTCTTCCCTTTCTTACTTTTTCTCTCTCACCGTTTTCTCTTTGTTTCTGTTTCTGGTGTGCGAACTGGGAGCCAAAGGGCCCTATTTATAGGTGTAGGGGAGGAGTCAGCAACGGCTGGGGAGAGGGCCCACCTTATGCAACGGTTGGGATTGATAAATGGCTATGCATGGGTCCCATCCATGCTTGAGGATGGATTGCTAACACTAGGGCCGTACCAGAAGTACATCCCTTGGGTCTGGTGGGGGCCTCCTCGAGCTTGCAGTTGGGTGGGTTTTTGAGGAAGATAACCCACCCAACAATAGTGGATTTGTCCTCAAGGGTTATTAGGACGATCCAGACCGTTTGATTGGTCTGGATGGGTCCCATTAGTTGTGTGAGACCCATTTTTCCAGTCTCAGATGATATTTGGCTCCATCTCATGAGAAAGTCTCGATTTCTCCTCTCTTTCTCATGAGATGAGAGAGTTGTTTTTCTCTTCTCTTACCTACCACCAGGGAGGGTTGGGATGGTGCCACGTGGCTCATCGGAAGGTCACAAGTGTGACAGCAAACCGCAATCCAAAAGAAGAAAATCTTCTTTTTCCTTCTCTCTTAATTGCCAATCCATTTTTGGGTTGTGAGAGGACTCCTCTCAACTGGCAAGGAGGGAGGCTGAAAACCTCTGGTCCATGGAATGTTGGCTTGCCCAACAAGCTACCAAATGGTCCCTTACGTTGAATCTCAGTCCCACATCAAGGAATTGGACCGTTGGGGATGATCTTCACCGTTCCAATGCATGGGCCTAAGACTGTATACAGTTTTGTTTAGTGGACCCACTCAAGTAAAATGGACGGTTTGGATCGTCCTAAAAGTCCCTCAGATGGCCCACTTTGAGGTTTGAAAATCTACAGTTTTAAATTTTTGAAGGCAGGAGGGACTTTCGTAATTTTCCTACTTTTTCCGGTTTTGCTCGGTCAAAGGTGTTTGACCGAGAAAGCTTGGCTTGGTGCATCTCACGCATTGTAGTATATGTTGCATGTGCATTGTGTGTGGGGTCTATTGTGATGTTTTTGATAGATCTACACCGTTCATATGTTTAGGGGTACCTATATAGGGGCCCTGGCCCAATTGGGGCCACATGTGAGGTCCAGGTGGGCCCCATGACTTGATTCAGGTCTCTTTTATGGATTTCCTGCTGATTTGTTGGTCGGATCGGCTCGAAATTGAACATCAACGGTTAAAACGGTATAAGGGACTATTTAAATTAAGACCCAATAGTCAGGTCACAGATATATGGCCTGTTCTGATTTTATGACACTAAATATTATGTTATACTACATTTAATAATATTATTTACTGTTATAATTATTATTTTATTATTACCATTATTATTATTATTTTCACTATCATTTTATTATTATTATTTTCCTTATATATTTTGTCACAAATTATTTATATATGTAAATTATATAAATGTCAGGAAGCAAGCAGAGATTAATGTACATATATACATATATGTTATTTGTATATTATTTGTATGGTCATATATGTACGAGGTTTTTTAAAAGTTAAATCATTAAATTGTTTGAAATAGGTTATTCATTATAAGTTTTTCTAATACATTTTATTTTTATGTATTACAAATTCTGTAGCTTGTAATTTATATTAATGATGTTGTAAGTACATGCATATAATATGGATTTTAGTTACATATCATTTTAATGTGAAACGTTGAATATTTGTAACGTTTTATAGTATATATATTTAGGTTGTATTATTATTATTTTGTATTATTATTAAATGGTAACACTCGAGTACTGGAAAGTACGGGGTGTTACATTTCATCCTTATAAGGATTGCGGAATTTAATCGAGTCCGAATAAGATTTGATTGAATCTCAAGTGTTTTGGAAGTGTCTTTGATTATGTTCTCGGATATTCTCTTGGAAGATTTCATCTTTGCTTTTCCCTTTTTTCTTCTTAGTGAAGGCCGCAGTAGGGGAAGTCTCGGTGGCAGATAATTGGGTGACATCTGTTCAAAGATTGGCTGTGGACTCTAGCCTTTTCTTCCAGTCTGAGTCTTGTCCCTCCGTTGGGGGTCCCTCTATTTCTCGTATTAAAACAGCCGTTCGGATGTGGTCACATAGGCACTGAATACGGTCAGTAAAATTGATGATGATAGGGGCTAGTTCTATGAAAAAGATAGAATAATTTTCAGATCTCGGCCTTTTGTGGGTATGGGACTCAGTTGGCTGAGGATCGGAGGGTTCTGTAGTGTTTACAGAAGCATGAGGTCTCTTTGACGAGTTGGTCATCAGAACCTGCACAACGAGTTAGCAAAAAAATCAGAACTAAAGAGAAGGATTTGTCAAATTTTTAAAAATTAAAGATAAAGTATATGGATTGTGCACGAAACGATAGAGCCGTTGTGCGCTCATCTTTGTGCGCAAAAGGACAGAATCATGGTGCGCATGATTGGTGTGCAGACTGATGAAGCCGTTGTTCGATGGTTGTTGCACACAAAAAGTTACCTGCCCTTACGCAGAAAGCAGTGTGCGCAGAAAGGTGTTGTGCGCGGAAAATTGTTGCATGGGAGAGGTTTTGTGCAGCGCACAACGGGGTTAGCGCACAACGATCAGAGTGAAAAAAATAATTTGACACTACGTGCAGCGGAGGAGAATGAATTGAAAGAACAAAGTATGGTATTTATAGGGGAAAAGTGGCCTGTTGCGCGCTAACCGTTGTGTTCTGACCATTGCGCGCTAGATGTTGTGCGCCCACAAAATAAAGTATAACTGCGCACAAAGGGTTTGATAATGCGCACAACAGAGAAAATAAAAACAAGAGTGATTGTTAGAATTAATTTTATTATTATTATTATTATTATTATTATTGATCCTACATTATTTTATAGGTATAAAAAGAATGTAGGATCAAGGGGGTATCTGTTGAGGCATAAAAAAAGAAAGAGAAAGAAGAAAGTAGGAGCCGTTGTGCGGAAATCAGTTGAAATCAGCCATTGTGCGGAAATCAACTGTTGTGCGGAAATTAGCATTGAGAAATAAATTACCGCACAAAGGAGTCCGCACAAAGAGGAGCGCACACCGGAGTCCACACAAAGAGGAGCACACACCAAAGTCCGCACAAAGGTGGAGCGCGCGGTGCTGACATGACACATTCACATGTGTGAGAGGTTTATAAATACCCCTCGACTCCTCTGAAGGGATCATTAGCAATCAATTAGAGAGGAGTGGCCCAAGGAGAGAGGATTGTCCGTTATGTGGAACAGCCATTGTGTGGCGCGCAACGCTTGCTGCGCACAAAGCCCATCAACGTACAAAGCCCATCCGCGCAAAAGGCCTGTTAGCGCACAAAGCCCATCAGCGCACAGAGTCTCTAGCGCACAAAGGCTTCAGTCTCCAGCGCACAAAGGCTTCAGTGTACAATGGACCCTTTAATTCATAGTGGCTTTCAGCATGATATTTGATATAATCAAATATCTACTTCCTATTACATTTTGTAAACATTCTATTTTGAAATCAAAGGAGAATGAGATGTAAAAAAACTTGGAATAAATAAATGAATAACATGATTATCTTTCTTGTTTTATTCTGTTAATTATAAAGTGAGTAAATCTCCCCAAACATAACCCCTTTGTTTCTTGTCGAAACAGTACTGCGGATGCAATTCCCCCTTGCCTCCGGCAACAGGAAGTAACTGTGTTAGGAAGCTATGTGGGCCACATAGATTCTCGTGACAAATCTACTCAGTCCATCAGTTTATAAAGATTGCAAAAGGACAGTATTCCAAAACTGAGGCATGTCAAAAACTTAAGTGGGCCACAGAACACGAAAGAGCAAGAACAGAAACATCCACCATTGAAACTTTTCTGCGGTGGACCATGATTTTTATATGCCATCCAAACCGTTCTTAGGTTTGTTACCACTCAGATAATGGCAAAATACCATCCTGATACAAAACTTTTGTGGCCCCACAAAGTTTCAAATTGTGAACATTCAATTCCCTCTGTTTCATGTGTGTAGCCCATATGGGTTTTTCATCCGTTTGATTTTTGGAATCCTGTTCTTTGTGGCCTTAAGAAACTGATGGACGGGGTGAATTTTTCACGGTAATCTCTCCAGACCCCACATAGCTTTCAGAACTTCCCGTGCCAAGGGACAGACAATTTGTATTCTAATTGCGTTTTGGGTAAACTTTGTGGAGCGCATATCCAAAGCCCAAGTGGACATACCATAGAAAACAGGGGGATTGAACGCCTACCATTAAAAAGTTATTAGGGAGCCAATGAAGTTTTGGATGAAGCTTATATGTGTGTTTTCCCTTCGTCCATATATATCTTAACTTAGAAGCATGTTACATCTCAAATAAACATCATCATGGGCCCTAAGAAGGTTTCAACAGTGGATGTAACTGTCTCACTACTTTCTACTAGGGGATCCACTTGAGTTTTGAATCTGCCTCACTCTGTCTCATTTCCTAAAATGATCTCTCCAGTTGGATAGACAATATGGATACAACACATACATTATGGTGGGGCCCCCAAAGCTTGGTAACATCACTTTAGCAGAAAGATTGGCTGCTGAATCCGTAAGTAGCTAATCCAGGTAGTGTATTTAATCCATGCTATCCATTTATTTTACCAACTCATTTTATGGCATGATCATATTTAAAGTTGAAGTTAACCGCACCATAAAAGGTAGTTGGGATAATTACAAAATGTCACACCGAGCCTGACCCTTGACTTTGCTCTTGGAATGTAACAAGGAGATTATTTTCTTTTTCTTTTTCTTTTTTACACAGATGGTTCAATGGTAATCCCTCATCGTTCATCTAACCACGATCACAACCCTGAGGGCAACCTAAACTAAAATTGTATTGTACAATATAACATTTACAAATGTAACATATGCACAAATTCCAATTACATAAATACATTATAATTTTTTTTTTTGAAAATATAAAACATTAAAGTGCAATTAATAAAATCCATGCAATATTAGTCTCACAATTGAAACCTTCCTAAGGCCCACAATAGTGTTTATTTGTCATCCAGGCTTCTTTTTTTGTTTTTTTTTTTTTTTTGGTTTTGTTTTGTTAGCTTGCTAGTACACCTCACTGTTAGTTCACACTTCATTGTTAGCCACCCCCACTAGGGATCAATACCAAGACCTTAGTGTTTGAAATGAGGTATCTTTCACACTGTCTACCACTTGAGCTATGGATTAAAGTAGATCACACAAACTTAGATAAAGAAGAAGCACAAATATTAGCTTGATCCAAAACTCTTGTATGCTTCAACATTAGGTGTACATATGGTTTGGCCCATTTGAGATTTGGATATGCTTTAATTTTGGGTCATACCCTAAAATTAGCTGTAAACTAGATGGCATATGAATAGGACACATACATCAAAGTGGACTGCACAGAGTTTACTAGCCCATTGACCAACTCAGTAAGCAATCTGCTTCTATGCCAGTAGTTGGTAAATACCATCCAATCCCTTGATACGACTCTTCTTATTTATGATTAAGGTGGACACACGAATTTTAATAATATCCACATGTCCAATGAAAAAGAGAGTGACTACTCTACGGGAAATCCCGTTCTTTACCGCTGAAGTGACTTTAAAAGTTTTTAAGTAGATTTTATACTTTCTCACGACGAGGTCACCTTAGCTGGCAAAATCGAGGAACCGCAGGGATATATCCCGCATCTATATCAAGCTGTGTCTTGTTTCCACGTTATTATTATAATACAACACACTCACGCCATGGTGGGATTATGGGTGCTCGGACCCTCGAACCAGGTGTTGAAACTCCTGAGAGTCTACCATGGGAGTAAGAGTAAGGACAGTCTTGTTTCCACATTGCTTGATATAAACGGGAACGGATTGGCTACTCCCCCGCCGTCGCAACGGTGGCTGGTGGTCGGTGCTTTGTGGGCCCCACCATGATATGTGTTTCATCCATTTTTACCTATCATTTTAGGGCTTTATCCAAAAAATTAAAGGTATATAAATCTCCACTGGACCACAACACAGGAAAACAATAGTGATTGGATATTCACCATTAAAATCCTCCTGAGGCCCACTGTACTGTTTATTTTACATTCAATCTGGTGATTGGGTCATACAGGCTTAGATGAAGGGAAAAAACAAAGATAAGCTTGATTCAAAACAAAGGTTTTTAATGGTCAACGCTCATTCAACACCGTTTCCTGTAATGTGGCCCAGTTGAGATTAGGATATACCTCATTTTTGTTCTCAGACCATAAAATGATCTGGAAAAATAGATGAATGGTATGGATGAAACATATAAATCATGGTGGGACCCACGGAGCACCGCCCATCAGCCATTGGCTAGTGGCAGGGGGAGTAGCCAATCCGTTTCCGATATAAATAGCATACTAAAATACATGTAGCTGCATAGAAGTTGGTTGCAGTCCCCCTACTCACAGTACAATTGGAAGAAATGTCTGGCGATCGGGGACTGTTCTTTTAGTGGGTCAATACGCGGATAGATAATTTTGCAAAGGTCTGTTTGTACCAAGGAATCCATCCGATCACAAGCCCGTCAAAACGGTGGTTAGGATTTTCTAGCAACAATGATTTTTGGAATATAGACCGTCAGTATGGGATCCCAGTACATGAATGGTTCAGATCGTGTGCTCGTATGTCGAAGAGAAAAGCTTTAATACCTCTAGGACGGTGTGAAGGTTGTTAAGCATGTAGTCTTAAATGAGAAAATGACCACTGTAGACAAAACCTTTTACCCAGCGGTTTCTAGGAAAGAATACAAACTTTAGTTACCAGTCTAGACTAGCACGTGCGGACAGCGACTTTAAGGACGAAACTACCCCTCCTTTTCACTGCGAAGACGAGCGCTGACGCTCCTCCAGCTGAGAGCTGTACGAACGGCTTAAAAGAGATCAAAGTTACATGGCCCCACAGCTATATATTTATTATATCCACAACGTTCATCCATATTTCGAGATCATTTCGGAGCATTATCCAAAAAAAAATAATAATATCCAAAGATCAACTGGACCACACCACGAAGAGCAGCGGGGAAATTGATTTTCACCGTTAAAACTTTTGTAGGGCCCACCATAACATTTATTTTTCATCCAATCTATTCACAAGGTCACAAAGGCCTGGATGAAGAGGAAAAACAAATTTAATAATGATCCAAAACTTCTGTAACCCCTAAAAGGGTTTCAATGGTAGACGTTCAATTTCCCACTGCCTTTTACAGTGTGGTCCACTTGATAGTTAGATCTGTATTATTTTTCGTCTCGAGCCTTAATATGAGCTCGCCAAATAGATGGACGGTTTGGATATAACACAGACCTCATGGTGGGGCCCACAGAAGCAACGAAAATTTCAAAAAAAAAAAAACAGCGTCTGCCGATGAATCGCGGATTCCGCGATTCCACTGCAACTCACTGCATGCTTTGGGGATGGATTGCGGAATCCGCGATTAATCGCAGAATCCGCGATTAATCGCGGATACAAAGAAAAGGCTATGGCTACGGATTATAACCGTAGCTATAGCCATATCCTGTGTACTTTTATTTTTATTTTATTTATTTATTTATTTATTATTATTTTTTTTACATTTAGAATTTTATTCTACCTACATTTTTCTCTAACACATATTTATATAAATATGTATATATAAGCATATAAAAAAAATTTCTCTCCTTTTTTCATTTATTTCTTTATTCATATAACAAGAATATCTTCTAAACCAAAATTAGTTACTTGACATACCATATATGATTTTAGGGCTGAAAGTTGGGCGGGTTCAACCCGACTAACCTGTGACCCACCCGACATTGGAAATTGAGTGAGCTAAATTGGAAATTGAGTGGGACAAACTGGATATTGAGTGGGCCAAACTAGAAATTATGCCCACTGTTTCCCGTGGTATGATTCACTTGATATTTTGATATGCTTCAATTTGGGGCACAACCCCTTAAATTAGATAGAAAAACGGATGGACGGTGTGGATATATTACATGAAACGGATTGGCTACTCCCCCTGCCACCAGCCAATGGCTGGTGTTCGGTGCTCTGTGGGCCTCATCAGATTCCATTGAACTTAAGTGGGGAGTTCTACACATGCAAACAACCCTTAAGGCACTTCATCAAAACCAACCATGTGAGACACCGAGGAAATGAATTGATGGTAGGACAGGCATACTCATTCAACTAAACAAAAAAAAAATAAGAAAACCCAGCTGATCACGGATACAGATTGTATAAATGAAAGATAAGGAAGCATAAGATTTAATAATATTGCGAGCAACAACATGCAAAGTATGTATTTTAGTACTAGTTAAAGTATGCTTTTTAATTTGTGGTAGTTAAAAACTATGTTATGTATCTGCCTAAAGTTAGAATAGCCAGTAGTTGGGCATAAGCAACCATCCACCTGTGAGATAACTCAAATTCCAATATAACCAGCTAAAAGTCAGTACAACCAGAACCAGCATAGTGGAAGTAGCCTTCCAACAAAAGGTTAGGTTCAAATTGACACAACAACTTAACCCATTCAATTAGTTTGCAATAGCCTTAAAAAATTATTGAAATAACAGTATTCCAAGCATGCTATGAATTGAACTAAACCATGTGGCATATTGACTATTATCTTAAAACTTAGAACAGTTCAAAATGGTCATACCCGAGCCAAAGGTGCATCTAAAATCTTATCTAAAATCAGGACCACACACTCCTAGGAATTGAGTGAGGCAACCTAGGAATTGAACGAGGCAAGATAAAAATTGAGCGAGGGAACCTCGCAATTGAGCAAGACAACTTAGGAATTGAGCGAGGGAACCTAGGAATTGAGCGAGGGAAGCTAAAAATTGAGCGATACAACCTATAAATTGAGCAAGGGAAGCTAGAAATTCAGTGAAGCAAGCTAAAAATTGAGCGAGGGAACCTAGGAATTGAGCGAGACAACTTACAAATTGAGCGAGGGAAGCTAGAGTTTGAGTGAGGGAGCCTATGAATTGAACGAGGCAACCTAGCAATTGAGTGAGAGAAGCTAGAAATTGAGTAAGGGAACATAGGATTTGAGAGAGGGAACCTAGAAATTCAGCGAGGCAACCTAGAATTTGAGCGAGGGAAGCTACAAATTGTGTGAGGGAACCTAGAAATTGAGCGAGGCAACGTAGGATTTGAGCGAGGCAACGTAGGAATTGAGCGAGGGAACCTAGGAAATGAGCGAGACAACAGAGAAATTCAGCGAGGAATCCTAGGAATTGAGCGAGGGAAGCTAGGAATTAAGCGAGGCAACCTAGAAATTCAGCGAGGCAACCTAGGATTTGAGCGAGGGAAGCTAGAAATTGAGCGAGGGAACCTAGAAATTGAGCGAGATAAAGTAGAAATTCAGCGAGGAAACCTAGGATTTGAGTGAGGCAACCTAGGAATTGAGCGAGAGAAGTTAGAAATTGAGCGAGGGAAGCTAGAATTTAAGCGAGGGAACCTAAAAATTCAGCGAGGCAACCTAAGATTTGAGCGAGGGAAGCTATAAATTGTGTGAGGGAACCTAGAAATTCAGTGACGCAATATATAAATTGAGCGAAGGAACTTAGGAATTAAGCAAGGCAACCTAGCAATTGAGCGAGGCAACGTAGAAATTCAGCGAGGCAACCTACGAATTGAGCGAGGGAAGCTAGAAATTCAGCGAGGGAACCTATGAATTGAGCCAAACAACCTAGGAATTGAGCGAGGGAAGTTAGAAATTCAGCGAGAGCACCTTATGGAGTGAATTTACATATACAATAATGTGTGGGTGAGAGTGCGTGCTAGGATGTTTGTGGTTGAGAGTATGTTAGTCCAAATGCAGCCAAACATGGAGTGTGTGTACTGACATGGGTGTGTACTAACAAGCTAACCCCCCCACCAAAAAAAAAATAAAAATAAAATTGCAGCCAAACATCTCACATCCATCTAGTGACACTCCAGAGCGCATGGCCCACCAACATTGCAGATCAAATTATCCTGACCAATTCTTCCCATCACCAGTTATAAATAAAATCATCATCCATCAATATTAAGGTGCTAAATTAGGCAAGCAAAAGACTACGATATGGAGAATGGCCCTCCTAGCTATCTGGTAGTTCGTGTGAGAAGAAAAGAATGGGAGGTGCTTCAAGAGTGTCTTGAAGTAGGCTTAGTCCTTAGTCTATAGAGTGAAGCAGTTAATAGTCAGCACCCTTTGATTAGTGTGATTTTTGGGCTATAAACCATTAATTGTACCTTAATTTGCATGTTTCTTTGAATGCATGCATGTATGCCATATTTACAGTGGATGATTACTTGACATCACATGGCAACTCAGACCAGAGTTAAGCCCCTACAATGAAACTAAAAAGGGATACAGAGGCAATAACTAGAAGAAAAATGATAGGAGGAAAAAAGAAGAAAATTGCTAGAAATTCGTGGAATCCAGATGAATGTTTTCGTCTTTTTTTTTTTTGAAAATGGAGCGAGGGAAGGGAGGGAGAGGAAACGTAACGGCAGTAAAAAGGAGGGGTAGTTTCATCCTCAAATTCACTGTCCGCACGTGCTAGTCTAAGTTGGTAACTTAAGTTTGTATTCTTTCATAAAAACCGCTGGGTAAAAGGTTTTGTCCACAAGGGGTCGGTTTATGTACCACACCATGATAACTGTCATTGGTTCTTGATGGTCCTATATCCAAGACAACGGGAGATCATTATTATCGATAGCTTAGTGTCAAATGCTCTCCTAAAGTATAAGCAGATGATCAATTTGATGACGAAGGTGCTCCCGATTCTCTTCCATACCAAATCCATGAAATCTGTACCGAAGCAATGCAATGGTTCCCTCGCTCAATTCTTAGCTTGCTCGCTCAATCCCTAGGTTCCCTCGTTCATTTCCTAGGTTCCCTCGCTCAATTTCTAGCTTCCCTCGCTAAATTCGTAGGTTGCCTCGCTTAATTTGTAGGTTCGCTTGCTCAATTCCTAGCTTCCCTCGCTCAATTCCTAGCTTCCCTTGCCGAATTCGTAGGTTCCCTAGCTCAATTCCTAGCTTCCCTCGCTCAATTTCTAGCTTCCCTCGCTCAATCCCTAGGTTCCCTCGCTCAATTCCTAGCTTCCCTTGCTGAATTTGTAGGTTCCCTTGCTAAATTCCTAGCTTCCCTCACTCAATTCATAGCTTGCTTCGCTCAATCCCTAGGTTCCCTCACTCAATTCCTAGCTTCCCTCGCTGAATTTGTAGGTTCCCTTACTCAATTCCTAGCTTCCCTCGCTCAATTCGTAGGTTGCCTCGCGTAATTTGTAGGTTCCCTCACTCAATTCCTAGCTTGCCTCGCTCAATCCCTAGGTTCCCTCGCTCATTTCCTAGGTTCCCTCGCTTAATTTCTAGCTTCCCTTGCTAAATTCATAGGTTACCTCGCTCAATTCGTAGGTTCCCTCGCTCAATTCCTAGCTTCCCTCGCTCAATTCCTAACTTGCTTCGCTCAATCCCTAGGTTCCCTCCCTCAATTCCTAGCTTCCCTCGCTCACTTCCTAGCTTGCCTTGCTGAATTCGTAGGTTTCCTCGCTCAATTCCTAGCTTGCTTCGCTCAAACCCTAGGTTCCCTTGCTCAATTCCTAGCTTCCCTCGCTGAATTTATAGGTTCCCTCGCTCAATTCCTAGCTTCTCTCGCTCAATTCGTAGGTTGCCTCGCTTAATTTGTAGGTTCCCTCGCTCAATTCCTAGCTTGCCTCGCTCAATCCCTAGGTTCCCTCGCTCATTTCCTAGGTTCCCTCGCTCAATTTCTTGCTTCCCTCGCTAAATTCGTAGGTTCCCTCGCTCAATTCCTAGCTTCCCTCGCTGAATTTGTAGGTTCCCTCGCTCAATTCCTAGCTTCCCTCGCTCAATCCCTAGGTTCCCTAGCTCATTTTCTAGGTTCCCTCGCTCAATTTCTAGGTTTCCTCGCTAAATTCGTAGGTTGCCTCACTCAATTCCTAGCTTCCCTCGCTCAATTCCTAGCTTCCTTCGCTGAATTTGTAGGTTCCCTCACTCAATTCCTAGCTTCCCTCGCTCACTTCCTAGCTTTCCTTGCTGAATTCCTAGGTTCCCTCGCTCAATTTTCAGTTTGTCCTACTCAATTTTCAGTAAATTCCCTTCACTTCACGGTCATTTCCATGCATTTCACTTAACTTCATGGTCATTTTCACACATTTCACGGTCATTTCTAGCGATTCCGTTTAGATTCATGGTCATTTCGATGTACTTCACGGTCAATTCCCTTCACTTCACGGTCATTTCCACGCATTTCACGTTCAATTCGCTTCACTTCACAGTCATTTTCATGCATTTCACGGTCAATTTCGATGATTTTGTTTAGATTCACGGTCATTTCCCTTCACTTCAAGGTCATTTCCATGCATTTCATGGTCATTTCGCTTCATTTCACGATCATTTCAAGCGATTCCGTTTAGATTCACGGTCATTTTGATGCAATTCACGGTCATTTCTATGCATTTGACGGTTAATCCCGGCGATTCCGTTTCTAAGTTTTATCGGGTTGGTGTTTGTACGGCTCAACCCCGAAGACCAAACCCGATACATCCTGCCCAAGCCCAACCCAATGTCAGGTGGGTCACAAGTTGGTCAGGTTGAACCCGCCCAACTTTCAGCCCTAAAATCATATATGTTACGTCAAGTAACTAATTTTGGTTTAGAAGATATTCTTGTTATATGAATAAAGAAAAAAATGAACAAAGGAGAGAATTTTTTTTTTTTTTTTTGTATGCTTATATCTACATATTTATATAAATATGTTTTAGAGAAAAATGTAGGTAAAATAAAATTCTAAATGTAAAAAAAAAAAAAAAATTAAAATTTTTTTTTAAAATTAAAAATTAAAAAGAAAAGTACACGGGATACGACTATAGCTACGGTCATAATCCGTAGCCATTGCCTTTTGTTTGAAACGGGGATCAATCGCGGATTCTGCGATCCATCCCCAAATCAGTTGTGGTGGAATCGCAGAGTCCGCGATTCATCCCCAAATTCTGTTTTTTTGTTTTGTTTTTTTTTTTTTTTTAGTGAAATTTTCGTTGCTTCTGTGGGCCACACCATGAGGTCTGTGTTATATCCAAACCGTCCATCTATTTGACGACCTCATATTAAGCCTTGAGACGAAAAATAAGACAGATCTAACTATCAAGTGGACCACATTGTAAAAGACAGTGGGGAATTGAACGTCTACCATTGAAATTACAGAAGTTTTGGATCATTGTGAAATTTGTTTTTCCTCTTCATCCAGGCCTCTGTGACCTTATGAATAGATTGGATGGAAAATAAGTGTTATGGTGGGCCCTACAAAATTTTTAATGGTGAAAATCAATTTCTCCGTTGCTCTTTGTGGTGTGGTCCGATTGATCTTTGGATATGATTTTGTACGGTCCACCATAACATTTATTTTCCATCCAATCTATTCATAAGGTCACAAATGCCAGGATGAAGAGGAAAAACAAATTTCATAATGATCCAAAACTTGTGTAACCCCTAAAAGGGTTTCAATGGTAGACATTCAATTTCCCACTGCCTTTTACAGTGTGGTCCACTTGATAGTTAGATCTGTCTTATTTTTCGTCTTAAGCCTTAATAGGAACTCGCCAAATAGATGGACGGTTTGGATATAACACAGACCTCATGGTGGGCCCCACAAAAACAATGAAAATTTCAAAAAAAAAAAAATAGAATCTGCAATGAATCGCGGATTCCGCGATTCCACCGCAACTCGCTGTGTGATTTGGGGATGGATCGTGGAATCCGCGATTGATCGCGGATACAAATAAAAGGCTATGGCTACGGATTATAACCGTAGCTATAGCCGTATCCTGCGTGCTTTTCTTTCTTTCTTCTTTTTTTTTTTTTTTTTTGTTTTTTTTTTTTTTTACATTTAGAATTTTCTTCTACCTACATTTTTCTCTAACACATATTTATATAAATATGTATATATAAGCATATAAAAAAAATTTCTCTCCTTTTTTCATTTCTTGGTAACCAAACTAATCTGATTTTTCAACGTATAAACTTTTATTGAGAAGATTTGGTAACCAAACTAATCTGATTTTCTTGGTACCTTCTACCTTCTATAGATGATATCCTATTCTCAACAACCTTCCTTTTTTACATCATCGTTAAATTATCTTTACTTCCCTTTACCTGAATTTTGAGATAAATATATATATGTGTTCACTCCCCAAGTATAGGGTTGTGATGTAGTAATAAACTCGGTAAGACCGAGGTCGAATCCCAAGGGACTGGAACTTGTACGTTATCTGAAACTAAGTAGAAATAGAACTAGAATGAGATGAAATCTAAATCGATTGTAATTTGAAGAATAATGATGAAATATTAATCTAAAACTTAGAAAAAAATCAGAGAAGAGACACTAGGGATTCAGAGGATCCACTTGTAGAGATCAGGGAGATCTTATGCCTGTATTACAAATCAGGAAAATTAACTGAACTGCCATTGATATAGATTTCAAAAGATGAGAGGTATATGAATTAGAATGGATTCCATTACCAAACTATGCCTAGGAGACAAAGCAAACAACAATTAATCTAATTACCAATCAATCAACATGCCATGAAAATTAGGAAGGGTACCGACATCCAACCATGCCCAGGAGACGATGGTGAACAACAGGGCTTCCTGATGTCGTAAGCATCAAGAGGAAAAGAACATGCTCAAAGCCATCGCAGACCCATTGTAATTTCAGTCACAACAGACCATTAAAGACTGAAAACATTCCTTTAATTAAACCCAAATCAATATCAGATCAGTCTATACAAAAAGCACAAGCAAAGAGGTCTCCCATCACACTACAAGCTTCACCTCTTAGCCCTAGCTAAGAGGTTTAGCCTGACATGGACGAACTAGATCTCTCCATAATCAGGAAAAACAAATAAACAATAAAAGAAAAACTTCTCTAATTTCTCTCTCCCTAGTGCTCCACAACCAAGCCTCAAGCCAAACTGCTCCAGCTCTCCTACTGCTGCCTCCAAACTCAGATGATGCCCCCCAAGCTCTAGCCGTCAGATCCTGGTTCTTCCTCTCTTCTCTCTCTTTTATAGAGGTTTACGTAGCTGCAGCAGCTCCTGCGGAATCCAATTACCAGCAGGAAACGGAAATTTCCTTCCGTGAAAAACTACACAGTTGACAGCGCCTCATCCGCTTGTTTTCTTTGCAAGGAGATAACATCTCCTGGGATGTTTTTGACCGTCCTACATGATAGACGGTCTGGATCACCAATCCGATCACAGACAGCGACCCACAATCATCCGGAAATTCCGGATTTTCCGGACGCAAAACAGAGTATGCGTAAACTGGCTACGCTGCGATGATGGTGGGGTCCAGGATCGATATCATATGGAAAATCCATTCCGTACATTGTATTACCCTCGAAAAACTAGGTCGGTATGGATGCTTGTGCTCACTTTCGGTGTGGCCCACGGAACTTTGCTTCTTCATAGTCTATCCTGCGATTCACGGCTAGGATCTTGCAATCGCGTGCATGGTGAAAAAAAGAAAGCATGGCTGGGATAATCTCCACCCCTTTAGTCGACTGAACGATTCAGATCATCCAATAGGATGATAGGTGGGACTCACTAACCATCACAGCGTCCACTTTTGCGGACGCTGTGCTTTGGCGCGTGAAGTTGGTGGGCCCCGATCAGATATTGTGTTGAGAAATCCACTCCGACCATTAGACTTAGCTCGGAAAAACGACCAGATATGCATGGTTTTGATTTAACTTGAGTGTGGTCCATTAAATTTTAAACACGCCGTCCATCCTGCGTTGAGACTTCATCTACGTGTGTACGTCTTTATGAGTCCAAAAACTCACCATGGATAGGGTCTTTCCTACGTCAGAATCATAATGAATGGTCCTGATCGTCCCAGTAGATGACCGGTGGGGCCCACTGCTTTTCGCAGTGTCCGGCTATTAAAAAAAAAACAAAATTTTTCGTTTTTTTTTTTCTTGAGGAAGAAGCTCGGGTCAGCACTCGCTGACCCGTTCTTTGAGTTTCGGTGCACACACGATGCACTTGTGCACCATGCACACTCATGCTCACGTGGGGTCCACTATAATGTTTTCGAGAAATCCGCTCCATCTATCCATTTTGTCAAATCATTTAACCCGTAGGGACCGAAGATGAGGCCCATCCAAACAGCAGGTGGGCCGAGAATCATGATTCGAGGGCTGATTTGTCCGTTAAGCCACTTCCACCAGATCTAATGGTGAAATTCGGTGTACGGTTAATTTATGGTCATTAGGCCATGCATGGAGTCTTGAGCCGACGGATGGTGGGAACCTGTGATCTTACATTTTATCTGACTTTCAGGCCACTTGAGCTTCAGTTTCTTGATTTTCTCGGGTCTTTGGCGTATAATTCCATTGATCTTCATACCCTGGGGTCCGTCCCTTGCTCTGGTGAATTCTGAGCGTCAAATCCACACTTTTAGTACCAAATTTCAGTTTAAGCTCCTAAATACATCCTGTATCGAAAACACGATTAATTTAAACCATTAATCAGTACTATGTCCGTAAATTCAGGCAATAAATAGGGTCTGATATGCAATATTTGACCCTCAACACAACCCCCAACCAGCATTTTGCTAGTCCCGAGCAAAATATGCGAAAATTAAATTGAGAATTACGAGACAGTTCTTATGAAGCCGAGGGATATTTTGAAAAGCAATCCAGATATGAGAAATCTTAAGATTCATGAATGTTGATAATCAATTTCTCCTGGCCTCTCGTGCACGGTGAATTCCATAATCAAGTTCAAATATTAATCCATAAACTAGAATAATTTTAAACATTGAGTTTCATAGGTGTATAGTGAAATCTCAGTCTATCATCATTAAGAGATCAAATTGTCAATTTCATGATATCATTAGTAATCAATCAGAAAATTCATAACAACCATCACCTATACCAATACTTTGCCTCACAGATCATTCTTTCATTTTCTAGTTTTTTTTTTTTTTTTTTTTTTTTTTTTTTTTTTTTTTTTTTTAATGTCAAGATGGGAATCAACTTTTCACTTATGGGGAGCAAACCTATGGTGAAAATAGTCGCCCAGCTCTGTCTAACTGTTAATCATAGAAAATCAAATCCACACCTATAGGGAGCAAACCCATGGTGTAATTCTCTTTTTATACCCTGGTGGCCAAATCTTTTAGGCTGGTTTCTTTCATGCTCAGTGATTACCAAGTTAATCATTCAATATCAAATCTGAATCTCGATGTGTAAGTGAGATGTGATATGTGAAATCATGACTCAATCAATGTTTACAACTTCTAATCATGGATTAACAATTCAAACTTAATCAGAAATCTACGTGATAATCTGAATCCAAAAGTCATGAATTACCAACAATACGTATCTTGAAATTCTAAATCCAGGATATCTGTCAAAATCACTTCAAATTCACAAGGATTTCCAGAAAAAATTTAAAAATTTTCACAATTTTTGCTCAAGACCAAGAAAAACACTGATTAGGTTACCTAATCTCCCACCCCCAACCTAAAATCTACATTGTCCTCAATGTAAAAGATATAAACATGCAATGCACATGGGACAACGAAAGTAAACGAGAAGTGATGGGAAGATATTACCTGAATGATGAATCGTGAAAGACTTTCTAAGAGATCGCAGCATGGAATCTAATCAGCACGAGAGAGAAAACAACACAAAACTAACAAAAAATAAAATTCTATCTATACCACTTTCGCAGGTGCTCTCGATTGCATTTATCATATGCAACAAGCCTTTAAACCCCTAGGTTGCCCCTAGTGGACGAGTTGTAGTCTCGTGAGGGTTTGCAGTAATGTTACCCACAAACATTGAACTAACTAGGAAAATGAAATAAATGGAAAAGAAAAGCTGGGTTGCCTCCCAGAAGCACTAAGTTTAACGTCTTCAGCCAGACAACTACAGCAACTACCCTAGTCCTAAGAAAGCGATAAACCTACCTATACCTCCATCAGACTAGGAGATCAGTCCTGGTAGACAGGATCGGTCAGAGGCATGGACATGTCCTCTGAATCAAATTTCTCGACAAATGGCTTTAAGCGATGTCCATTTACTTTAAATTCTTTACCATTGTCGGGATCTCTTATCTCGACGGCCCCATGAGGAT
This sequence comes from Magnolia changhungtana, assembly GCA_030180095.1. NCBI lineage: Eukaryota > Viridiplantae > Streptophyta > Magnoliopsida > Magnoliales > Magnoliaceae > Magnolia > Magnolia changhungtana. The sequence goes on along the minus strand of JASAUF010000198.1, from coordinate 1,550,096 downwards.
ATGCAGTAACAACAATGTAAGGGCCGGTCTAACGAGATCGAAGCTTACCCGGAAAGAGATGTAATCGAGAATTATACAAAAGGACTTTCTGGCCTGGCGTGAATGATTTTCGTAGAATATGTTGGTCATGAAACGCCTTCATCCCGTCCTTGTAAATTCTCGAATTCTCGTATGCGTCGTTCCTGGATTTCTTCAAGTTCATTTAATTGAAGTTTGCGTAGCGAGCCTGGCGTTGTTCGATTGAAATTTAAATTTTTGATTGCCCAAGAGGGCTCTATGTTCCAACTCCACAGGTAAGTGGCAAGCCTTCCCATAGACGAGTCTAAAGGGAGACATTCCAATAGGAGTTTTAAAAGCAGTACGGTACGCCCATAAGGCATCGGTCAATCGAATTAACCAATCCTTACGGTCAGGGTTAACCGTTTTCTCCAAGATGTGTTTGATCTCCTTATTAGAAATCTCAGCTTGCCCACTTGTCTGTGGGTGGTATGGGGTGCTCACCTTATGAGAGATACCATATTTCTTCATTAAACTCTCGAATGGCCTATTACAAAAGTGTGAGCCCCCATCACTAATAATAGCTCGAGGCGTTCCAAATCGGGAAAAGATGTTCTCTTTTAGGAATTTAATGACCGTGCGATGGTCATTATTCCGACACGGAATCGCTTCGACCCATTTAGTGACATACTCTACGGCAAGCAAAATATATAAATTCCCAAAAGATTGGGGGAATGGTCCCATAAAATTGATGCCCCAGCAATCAAATGCCTCTATGATAAGAATGGGATTCAAGGGCATCATATTTCGATGAGACAATGCTCCCAATTTCTGACAACGCTCACAAGCTTTACAAAACTCATGAGTGTCCCTGAACATAGTGGGCCAATAGAAGCCACACTACAGAATCTTGGCCGTGGTCTTTTTTGCAGAAAAGTGACCACCACAGGCCTGTGAGTGACAAAAGGAGATGACACTCGATGCTCATCATCTGGCACACATCTCCTCAAAATTTGGTCTCAGGCAATATTTAAACAAGTATGGATCATCCTGGAAGAATTTGCGTACCTCGGTGAAAAATTTCTTCTTATCTTCATGCAGTCCAATGTGACGGTATGGAACCTGTAGCAAGATAATTAGCAATATCAGCGAACCAAGGTAAATGGGAGACTCTGAACAGTTGTTCATCAGGGAACATGTCATTGATATGTGTCGTCTCAAGGGAATCAGAGGTATTAAGACGAGAAAGGTGATCGGCCACTACGTTTTCTACTCCCTTTTTATCTTTAATTTCTAAATCAAATTCTTGGAGTAGAAGGATCCATCGTATCAGGCGGGGCTTAGAATCATTCTTGGAAAGAAGATACTTCAGTGCCGCATGATCTGTATAGATAATGATCTTGGATCCGATCAGGTAGGACCTAAATTTGTCCAAGGCGAACACTACGGCTAAAAGTTCCTTTTCTGTAGTCGAGTAGTTCACTTGGGCAGGATTTAGAGTCCTACTCGCGTAATGGATGACGTAGGGCCTCTTATCTTTTCTCTGGCCTAGAACCGCTCCAAGAGCATAATCAGAGGCATCGCACATAAGCTCAAAAGGAAGGCTCCAGTCGGGTGGCTGCATGATGGGTGCAGTGGTTAACATGCCTTTAAGCTTGGTGAAAGCTTCCTGGCATTGCTCAGTCCACTCGTATGGAACATCCTTTTGAAGAAGATTACATAAAGGACGAGAGAGGAGACTAAAGTCCTTTATGAATCGCCTATAAAATCCTGCGTGTCCTAAGAAGGATCGCACGTCTCTGATGTTCTTGGGTGGAGGTAGGTTAGAGATAAGATCGATTTTTGCCTTATCTACCTCAATTCCCTTGGACGAGATGATATGTCCAAGGACAATCCCCTTGTGAACCATGAAATGGCACTTCTCCCAATTAAGTACCAAATTCTTTTCTTCACATCTTTTCAGCACACATTTAAGACTTTCCAGGCACTTGCTGAAAGATGAACCATAGACAGAGAAATCGTCCATGAAGACCTCAAGATATTGCCCCACCATATCAGAAAAGATACTCAAAATACATCGCTGAAAGGTGGCAGGGGCATTACATAATCCAAATGGCATCCTTCGATAAGTAAAGGTGCCATAGGGACATGTAAATGTGGTCTTTTCCTGGTCTTCAGGGGCAATTTCAATCTGATTGTAACCCGAATACCCGTCAAGAAAACAGTAATAGGAATGACCAGCTAGCCTTTCCAAGATTTGATCGATGAAGGGCAGAGGAAAGTGATCCTTTCTTGTGACGGTATTCAACTTTCTATAGTCAATGCACATTCTCCAACTAGTAGTGACTCTGGTTGGCACGAGTTCATTATTAGCATTGGCTACGATGGTGATTCCGGACTTCTTAGGAACCACCTGAGTTGGACTCACCCATTGACTATCAGATATAGGGTATATGATACCTACATCCAATAGTTTAAGAACCTCGGCCTTAACCACTTCCTTCATGTTTGGATTTAGTCTACGTTGTGGTTGCCGAGCAGTCTTTGCATTTTCCTCAAGATATATGTGGTGAGTACAAATCGAGGGATCGATTCCTTTGAGGTCCGCTATCGTCCATCCAAGGGCTCTTTTATGCTCAATGAGAGTAGATATGAGCATACTCTCCTGTTCTTTCTCCAGGTGGGCAGAGATCACCACTGGGTATGTCTCATCTTGACCTAAATAGGCATATTTCAAATCAGAGGGCAAAGGTTTTAGGTCAAGCTTCGGTGCCTTGAGGTTAGACGGTAGAGGCACTACATCAGTTTGTGGCAATTCTTCAAATTGTGGCCTCCACCGGTTAACTTCCAGTACCGGTGCAGTATCAAGCAAGGCACACATCTCCCTAATCATATCATCATCAAACTCATGGGAGTGGGCCAAGCACGTCTCTAGAGGATCAGAGGATAAGGTAAGGGGTGTCCTATCTTCCACGAAAGTATCGATCATGTTAATGTCGTGGACATCGTCATCATCCTCTGCGTTGCTGCCATTATTGAAAAAGATGTTCGACTCCAATGTCAAATTTCTAAAAGACATAGTCATGACACCATTCCTGCAATTGATGATTGCATTTGACGTGGCAAGGAATGGGCGACCAAGAATGACGGGAATCTGAGTGCTCATGTTGTTGATGGGTTCGGTGTCCAAGATGATAAAATCTACAGGGTAGTAAAATCTATCGACTTGGACTAACACATCCTCAATAATCCCTCTTGGTACACGAACAGTTCGATCGGCAAGTTGTAGTGTGGTTAGGGTAGGTTTTAACTCACCCAATCCTAACTGTTTGTATACCGAGTAGGGGATTAGATTGACGCTCGCTCCCAAGTCAAGAAGTGCGTGATCAACTCGATGGTTCTCGATTACACATGATATGGTTGGGCTACCGGATCCTTGAATTTCTCGCACATCTTGCTTCAGGGATGGCACTCACTTTCTCGGTCAAGAAGATCTTCTTTTGAATGCTTTGCCTTTTTGGTCGTACATAGGTCTTTCAGAAATTTTGCATATGAAGGAATCTGTTTTACGACATCAAGTAGAGGAATGTTGACTTTTACTTGTTTCAACACCTCCAGAATATCCTGAGAGTTAGAAAGACGTTTTGGTGCAACCAACCGTTGGGGGAATGAAGCAATTGGCTTCTCTAGAAGTTCCGGTTCTAAATTTTGTGGGACATCACGAGATCCATCATTATTGTCCTCTTCTCGGTTCTTGAGACTTTTCGGCCTAACCTAAGGGTTTTATCAATGATCTTCCCACTCCTAAGAGTGGTGATGGATTTAGCGTGTCCCATTTGATTTGAAGAGCTGGGATCATTTATCTCGTATTGCAGTTTAGGATTGGGGAGCGGTTGTGCAGGAAGCATCCCCTTTTTTATAACCGTCATACGTGAATCTATTTTCTGCATAAAGTTTGTAAGTCCACGCACTGCCTGAGTCAGCTCTTGTATGGGATTTTGAACCGGTTCTTCTTGAGGTTTCTCCTGATTTTGATTTTGATTAAAGAAATTTTGAGGGGTAGCAGTTTGTTCATTCCTCCAACTAAGATTTGGATGATTTCTCCAACCAGGATTGTATGTATTGGAGGTAGATCCATTGAAAGGTCTTTGATAGTTATTTACGGCATTGGCTTGCTCATTCAACACTCCTCGAAAGGCAGATATGGTAAGACAATTTTCAGTTGTGTGAATGTTGCAATCACAGATGCCGCAAACAATTTCATTAACCTTCTCCTTCTTTCCTTCCATGGCCTCGACTCTTCGAGTGAGATTAGTCACTTTAAAATTTACATCGTCCTCTTCTTTCAGGAGATATACTCCACCTTTCTCCTTAGATTGAGTTGGCCTAGGCGTGGTGTTTGATTTTGGGTAATGGTCCCATGATTGTGCATTCTCGGCAAGTCTATCAAGGTAATCCCATACCTCGTCGACCTCTTTATTCATGAATTCACCATTACACATTGTCTCGACCAGTTAACGCATGGAAGATGTCAGTCCATCATAGAAAAAATTTGTAATGCGCCACATTTCAAAACCGTGTTGTGGGCATGAACTGACAAGATCCTTGAACCTTTCCTAACATTGGTAGAATGTTTCATCTTCCTTTTGGGCAAAGTTCATGATTGCCTTTCGAGGGTAATTGTTTTATGGTGTGGGAAAAATTTCTTTATGAATTCCTCTCGCAAATCATTCCATGTGCCAATGGATCTAGGACGCAAAGTGAATGTAACCACGTCTTAGCCTTCTCTTTCAAGGAAAAAGGAAAGAGTTTCACTGATTGTATCCTCGGATACATTGGGAAAGTATAAGGTGGCTATAATCTCATCGAACTCTTTCAAATGTAAGTATGGACTTTCGATTCAAGCCCATGGAATTTAGGAAGGAGTTGGATAACTCCTGCTTGATGTCCATATGTCCCGTGTTTTCGGGAAAAATCATGCATGAGGGCGTGCTCACCCCACCTTGGGTTGTAAATAATCTCGTAAGGTACGAGGCGGGGTGCTTGAAGCACCTCATTCTCATCATGTACTTCCTCATCTATCTGTTGAGGTAGTGCTTGAGGTTGATTTTCAGCCATAACCTCAATTAACTCAGGGGAATTCGAACGGTGTCTAATCCTGCGATGGACAGTCAACCCCTCAACTAACCCTCCTTCAGTCAAGAGACGTCGAGTGTCGTCACGGGCCCACTTGGGCATGAAACACTCGCAGCCCTTAGTCAAATTCTAAATCTAATCCTAAGAAAGAAAATGTGAATCTAGAAAGAAAAGAGGGTTGGAAGGAGATTACCAAATTGAAGTCCCTAAGCTAAAGACCTGCAAAATAAAACAAAATAAGTTAGTTTCAGAAGTAAACCAAATCTAAAGAGTTAGGAAATCTAGCAAATCAGAAAGTGTTTACCAAATTAGAAGTTCTATCTTAACAACCTATGGAATAAGAAATATGTTAGTTCTATGAAAAATAGAAAACAAAATTTAAAATTTAAAATTAGTAAAATCCTAATCTTAAACTAACTCTAAAACTAATTAATTTCAGAAAATCGTAGCCGTCAATCCCGGGCAACGGCGCCAAAAACTTGTTCACTCCCCAAGTATAGGGTTGTGATGTAGTAATAAACTCGGTAAGACCGAGGTCGAATCCCAAGGGACTGGAACTTGTACGTTATCTGAAACTAAGTAGAAATAGAACTAGAATGAGATGAAATCTAAATCGATTGTAATTTGAAGAATAATGATGAAATATTAATCTAAAACTTAGAAAAAAATCAGAGAAGAGACACTAGGGATTCAGAGGATCCACTTGTAGAGATCAGGGAGATCTTATGCCTGTATTACAAATCAGGAAAATTAACTGAACTGCCATTGATATAGATTTCAAAAGATGAGAGGTATATGAATTAGAATGGATTCCATCACCAAACTATGCCCAGGAGACAAAGCAAACAACAGAATTAATCTAATTACCAATCAATCAACATGCCATGAAAATCAGGAAAGGGTACTGACATCCGACCATGCCCAGGAGACGATGGTGAACAACAGGGCTTCCTGATGTCGTAAGCATCAAGAGGAAAAGAACATGCTCAAAGCCATCGCAGACCCATTGTAATTTCAGTCACAACAGACCATTAAAGACTGAAAACATTCCTTTAATTAAACCTAAATCAATATCAGATCAATCTATACAAAAAGCACAAGCAAAGAAGTCTCCCATCACACTACAAGCTTCACCTCTTAGCCCTAGCTAAGAGGTTTAGCCTGACATGGACGAACTAGATCTCTCCATAATCAGGAAAAATAAATAAACAATAAAAGAAAAACTTCTCTAATTTCTCTCTCCCTAGTGCTCCACAACCAAGCCTCAAGCCAAACTGCTCCAGCTCTCCTACTGCTGCCTCCAAACTCAGATGATGCCCCCCAAGCTCTAGCCGTCAGATCCTGGTTCTTCCTCTCTTCTCTCTCTTTTATAGAGGTTTACGTAGCTGCAGCAGCTCCTGCGGAATCCAATTATCAGCAGGAAACGGAAATTTCCTTCCGTGAAAAACTACATGACAGCGCCTCATCCGCTTGTTTTCTTTGCAAGGAGATAACATCTCCTGGGATGTTTTTGACCGTCCTACATGATAGACGGTCTGGATCACCAATCCGATCACAGACAGCGACCCACAATCATCCGAAAATTCTGAATTTTCCGGACGCAAAAGCAGAGTATGCGTAAACTGGCTACGCTGCGATGATGGTGGGGTCCAGGATCGATATCATATGGAAAATCCATTCCGTACATTGTATTACCCTCGAAAAACCGGTCGGTATGGATGCTTGTGCTCGGTTTCGGTGTGGCCCACGAACTTTGCTTCTTGCGCCGTCATCCTGCGATTCACGGCCAGATCTTGCAATCGTGTGCATGGTGAAAAAAAAAGCATGGTCGGGATAATCTCCACCCCTTTAGTCGATCGAACGATTCGATCATCCAATGGGATGATAGGTGGGACTCACTAATCATCCACAAATGGCGTCCACTTTTGCGGACGTCAGTGCTTTGGCGCGTGAAGTTGGTGGGCCCCGATCAGATATTGTGTTGAGAAATCCACTCCGACCATTAGACTTAGCTCGGAAAAACGACCAGATATGCATGGTTTTGATTTAACTTGAGTGTGGTCCATTAAATTTTAAACACGCCGTCCATCCTGCGTTGAGACTTCATCTACGTGTGTACGTCTTTATGAGTCCAAAACTCACCATGGATAGGGTCTTTCCTACGTCGAATCATAATGAATGGTCCCGATCGTCCCAGTAAGATGATCGGTGGGGCCCACCGCTGGGTGAGAAACCGCTATTAAAAAAAAAAACAAAATTTTTCATTTTTTTTTTTTTCTTGAGGAAGAAGCTTCGGGTCAGCACTCGCTGACCCGTTCTTTAAGTTTTGCACACACGATGCACTTGTGCACCATGCACACTCATGCTCACGTGGGGTCCACTATAATGTTTTCGAGAAATCCGCTCCATCTATCCATTTTGTCAAATCATTTAACCCGTAGGGACCGAAGATGAGGCCCATCCAAACAGCAGGTGGGCCCAGAATCATGATTCTGAGGGCTGATTTGTCCGTTAAGCCACTTCCACCAGGATCTAATGGCTGAAATTCGGCGTGTACGGTTAATTTATGGTCCTTAGGCCATGCATGGAGTCTTGAGCCGGACGGATGGTGGGAACCCTGTGATCTTACATTTTATCTGACTTTCAGGCCACTTGAGCTTCAGTTTCTTGATTTTCTCGGGTCTTTGGCGTATAATTCCATTGATCTTCATACCCTGGGGTCCGTCCCTTGCTCTGGTGAATTCTGAGCGTCAAATCCACACTTTTAGTACCAAATTTCAGTTTAAGCTCCTAAATACATCCTGTATCGAAAACACGATTAATTTAAACCATTAATCAGTACTATGTCCGTAAATTCAGGCAATAAATAGGGTCTGATATGCAATATTTGACCCTCAACAATATGCAATCCCGACTCTCCAGGGTCCAAGACCCTCCTAAATTTGTCTCCATGCGTACTCCCTCATTCAACAGCCTTTAAAATTAGCCTCTCCATTTCACCCTAATCTCACCAACTTTCACCAAGACCTTTTGATCCTTACCATTGATGCTTCTAGTGTGGGTTGTCTCTACTTTTCCACTTCCTTGATGCATCTTTCTCTCCCTCTTTAATGCTTAGCCTATCATACAATTCATGATACAGTTTATACCTCCCACATATAATTATTATATATTACCTATCTTGATAGAATAGAATAGTGGAAAAGGATTCATTTAGCCGACCCCAATTAGTTGGGATAAGGCTTAGGTCAATTCCTAGCCTCCCTTGCTCAATTTCTAGTCTCCCTTGCTCAATTCCTAGGTTCCCTCGCTCAATTCCTAGGTTTTCTCGCTCAATTTTTAGGTTGCCTCACTGAATTTCTAGCTTCCCTCGCTCAATTCCTAGGCTGTCTCGCTCAATTCATAGGTTCTCTCGCTGAATTTCTAGCTTCCCTCGCTCAATTTCTAGCTTTCCTCGCTCAATTCGTAGGTTGCCTCGCTGAATTTCTACGTTGCCTCACTCAATTGCTAGGTTGCCTCGCTCAATTCCTAGGTTCCTTCGCTCAATTTATATATTGTCTCACTGAATTTCTATCTTCCCTCGCACAATTTGTAGCTTTCCTCGCTCAAATCCCAGGTTGCCTCGCTGAATTTCTAGGTTCCCTCGCTCAAATTCTAGCTTCCCTCGCTGAATTTCTAACTTCCCTCGGTCAATTCCTAGGTTGCCTCGCTCAAATCCTAGGTTTCCTCGCTGAATTTCTACCTTGCCTCGCTCAATTCCTAGGTTCCCTCGCTCAATTTCTAGCTTCCCTCGCTCAAATCCTAGGTTGTCACGCTGAATTTCTAGGTTCCCTTGCTTTATTTCTAGCTTCCCTCGCTGAATTTCTACGTTGCCTCGCTCATTTCCTAGGTTTCCTAGCTCAATTCCTATGTTGCTCAAATCCTAGGTTGCTTCACTCAATTTCTAGGTTCCCTCACACAATTTGTAGCTTCCCTCGCTCAATTTCTACCTTCCCTCGCTCAATTCCTAGGTTACCTCGCTGAATTCCTACGTTGCCTCGCTCAATTCCTACGTTGCCTCGCTCAATTTCTAGGTTCCCTCGCTCAATTTCTAGTTTTCCTCATCAAGATCAAGACTCATCTAGCCTCTTGGGAAAACACTTCGGATGTTTTCCACAGCTATTCAATGCCCAAGCTTCTTCGTGAATGGAAATGGACTATTTATAACTTTCAGCACACCTCATGCATCCCGATGCATTAGTCCCTCTCCTTCAGGCTTTTGGAAACTTGATGTTGATGCAGCTCACTTGGTAATCCAAGGGAGTCAAGGATCGGAGGAATTCTAATAGATGGAGAATGGCTTGGAGGCAAGATCAAATCTTTGGGCCAATGGCCAACAACAACTCTAATCAAGCAGAACTTAAGGTGATTAAAGTAGGTGGAAAGATTTTACCGATCGATTCAATGGCACCTTCATTACAGTGTTCTATGCATCATTATCGTTATATGTATCACACCCTTGGGATACCGAAACATGTATTCATATCGTCAATAATACCACACATATCGGGAATGTATCCAAGTGAAACATTCAGAAAATGATGGAATATTTAAGTGGAACTTCGGGAGATGTTAAAGGACGCATGATTTCCCCCATTTCCTCAATTTTCTCCTCCAAATGCATGGAAATCATACATACATATGTATTTGTACTAGACTTCATACTAATACTTAAAAAGAAAAGAAATTTAAACAAGTTTTTCTTAAATAACGATTTCTCCACCAAAAATGTATTTTGCTGTCAAGCAACTCGTGTTATTAAAACACCCCTAGGAAGAGATTCCCCCCCAAAAAAACTTCTAAAAAACTGAGGATTTCTATAAATTTTTATTTTTCCATGACATCTCGTGATATTTTCGACATTGCATCATCACAAATGAAATGAAGAAGGGGATATCGCAGAACTTTCGAATATTTGAAATGCACTTAAACCCACCTTAAGATGCAAGCTACTATAATACCAAATGCCCCATAGATAAGAATGTGAACCTTTCAGAGCATAAATGAGACAAAGAAGAAAATAAAAAAATGGCTTCAGTTAACATATCACCAAACTAGCATAAAGGAAAGGGGATTCATTTCCCTTTTGTTCTCAATAACCTCATAAAACACAATACCATGAATTTCATAACACCAGAATCTCTTAGGTTTCCATGCACAAAACTACAATGATACTTTTAGCATTGGAGCTTTTGAAGCTCCGGTGCAACACACTCAAACCAAACACCCTTTTGTTTGAATCGGGGATCAATCGCGGATTCCGCGATTCCACCGCAACTCGCTGTAGAATTCGAAGATGGATCGTGGAATCCGCGATTGATCCCCGATTCAAACAAAAGGCTATGGCTACAGATTATAACTGTAGCTATAGCTATATCTTGTGTACTTTTCTTTTTAATTTTTTTAAAATTTTTTTACATTTAGAATTTTATTCTACCTACATTTTTCTCTAACACATATTTATATAAATATATATAAGTATATAAAAAAAAATTTCTCTCCTTTTTTCATTTCTTTCTTTATTATTATTTTTTTTACACGCACACACACATGCTTACACATGCACGCCGTGGGATTTCACCACCGGTGGGTACTCGAACCCTTTCTTTATTCATATAACAAGAATATCTTCTAAACCAAAATTAGTTACTTGACGTACCATATATGATTTTAGGGCTGAAAGTTGGGCGGGTTCAACCCGACCAACCTGTGACCCACCCGACATTGCAACCTAGAATTTGAATGCGGCTACCTATCAATTGAGCGAGGCAACCTAGGAAATGAGCGAGGGAAGCTAGAAATTGAAAGAGGGAACCTAGGAATTGAGCGAGGCAACGTAGGAATTGAGCGAGGGAAGCTAGAAATTGAGCGAGGCAACGTAGGGATTCAGCGAAGTAACCTAGAAATTGAGCGAGGGAAGCTAGAAGGATCCTAGAAATTGAGCGAGGCAATGTAAGAATTCAGCAAGGGAAGGTAGAAATTAAGCAAGGGAAGCTAGAAATTCAGCGAGGCAACCTAGGATTTAAGTGAGAGAACCTAGAAATTGAGCGAGGCAATGTAGAAATTTAGTGAGGGAACCTAGAAATTCAGCGAGACAACCTAGAATTTGTGCGAGGGAAGCTACGAATTGAGCGAGGGAACCTAGAAATTGAGCAAGGCAACCTAGATTTGAACGAGGCAACCTAGGAATTGAGCGAGGAAACATAGGGATTGAGCGAGGGAACCTACGAATTGAGCTAGGCAGCGTAGAAATTCAGCGAGGAATCCTAGGAATTGAGTGAGGGAAGCTAGAAATTGAGCAAGGGAACCTAGGATTTGAGCGAGGCAACCTAGAAATTGAGCAAGGCAACGTAGGGATTGAGTGAGGGAAACTAGGAATTGAGTGAGACAATGTAGAAATTCAGTGAGGAATCCTAAGAATTGAGTGAGGCAATGTAGGATTTGAGCGAGGCAACCGAGGGAACGTAGGAATTGACGAGAAAAGCTATAAATTGATCGAGGGAACCTAGAAATTGAGCGAGGCAACGTAGGAATTAAGCGAGGAAAGCTAGAAATTGAGCGAGGCAACCTAGGAATTGAGTGAGGCAACGTAGAAATTGGAGCAAGCTAACATAGGAATTGAGCGAAGGAACCTATAAATTGAGCGACAGAAGCTACAAATCTCTTTAGGTGATCAAGAGGGCCCCCTTTTCCAGTAGATGAGATTATGACGAAAGGTATTATCTCAACGCTTCTTTTCACTCTCTTGCTCTTAAAAATCATTGAATCCAAAGCCCTCAGAGAAGAAAGATCCTGGTTACCTCGCTCAAATCCTAGGTTGCCTTGCTCAATTCCTAGGTTCCCTCACTCAATTGCTAGGTTGCCTCGCTTAATTCATAGGTTGCTTTGCTCAATTTCTAGCTTCCCTCGCTCAATTCCTATGTTGCCTCGCTGAATTCTTACCTTGCCTCACTCAATTTCTAGGTTCCCTCGCTCAATTTCTAGCTTCCCTCGCTCAAATCCTAGGTTGTCTCGCTGAATTTGTAGGTTCTCTCGCTTAATTTCTAGCTTCCCTCGCTTAATTCCTAGGATTCCTCGCTGAATTTCTATGTTACCTCGTTCATTTCCTAGGTTCGTTCGCTCAATTTCTACGTTGCCTCGCTCAATTCCTAGGTTGCCTCGCTCAATTTCTAGGTTCCCTTGCACAATTTGTAGCTTCCCTCGCTCAAATCCTAGGTTGCCTCGTTGAATTTCTAGGTTCCCTCGTCAAATTCTAGCTTCCCTCGCTCAATTTCTAACTTCCCTCGCTCAATTCTTAGGTTGCCTCGCTCAAATCCCAGCTTTCCTCGCTGAATTTCTACCTTGCCTCACTCAATTTCGAGGTTCCCTCGCTCAATTTCTAGCTTCCCTCGCTCAAATCCTAGGTTGTCTCGCTGAATTTCTAGGTTCCCTCGCTTAATTTCTAGCTTCCCTCGCTTAATTCCTAGGATTCCTCGCTGAATTTCTACGTTGCCTCGTTCATTTTCTAGGTTCCCTCGTTCAATTCCTACGTTGCCTCGCTCAAATCCTAGGTTGCCTCGCTCAATTTCTAGGTTCCCTCACACAATTTGTAGCTTCCCTTGCTCAAATCCTATGTTGCCTCGCTGAATTTTTAAGTTCCCTCGTCAAATTCTAGCTTCCCTCGCTCAATTTCTAACTTCCCTCGCTCAATTCCTAGGTTGCCTCGCTCAAATCCTTGCTTTCCTCGCTGAATTTTTACCTTGCCTCACTCAATTTCTAGGTTCCCTCGCTCAATTTCTAGCTTCCCTCGCTCAAATCCTAGGTTGTCTCGCTGAATTTCTAGGTTCCCTCGCTTAATTTCTAGCTTCCCTCACTTAATTCCTAGGATTCTTTGCTGAATTTCTACGTTGCCTCGCTCATTTCCTAGGTTTCCTCGCTCAATTCCTATGTTGCCTTGCTCAAATCCTAGGTTGCCTCGCTCAATTTCTAGATTCCCTAGCACAATTTGTAGCTTCCCTTGCTTAAATCCTAGTTGTCTCGCTGAATTTCTAGGTTCCCTCGCTCAATTTCTACCTTCCCTTGCTCAATTCCTAGGTTGCCTAGCTCAAATCGTAGGTTCCCTCGCTCATTTTCTACGTTGCCTCGCTCAATTTCTAGCTTACCTCGCTCAATTTCTAGATTCCCTCGCTGAACTCCTACCTTGCCTCTCTCAATTTCTAGGTTCCCTCGCTCAATTTCTACCTTCCCTCGCTCAATTCCTAGGTTGCCTAGCTCAAATCGTAGGTTCCCTCGCTCATTTTCTACGTTGCCTCGCTCAATTTTTAGCTTACCTCGCTCAATTTCTAGATTCCCTCGCTGAACTCCTACCTTGCCTCTCTCAATTTCTAGGTTCCCTCGCTCAATTCCTACCTTGCCTCACTCAATTTTCAATTTGCCTACTCAATTTCATATTTGTCCCGCTCAATTTCTAGTTTGACTGCGAAGTGACTGAAATTGACAGCGAAGTGAATGAAATGTATTTTCAACCATCGACCTGATGGAATCTTGAAAAATAACTAGGTTAGTTGGCTAAAGTAGCTTCTCTTACCCCAAAATCATACGTGGTACGTCAAGTAACTAATTTTAGTTTAGAAGATATTCCTGTTAAATGAATAATGAAATAAATGAAAAAAAAAAGAAGAGAGAATTTTTTTGAAAGTAATCCGTAGCTATGATTATAGCTACGGTTATAATCCGTAGCCATGAAAACCGTAGCCATAAGTTCCTGGTTTTTTTTTTTTTTTTTTTTTTTTTTTTTTTTTGCTGTTGTAATCCCCACCGCCTTTTGTGGGTCCCATCATGAGGTCTGTGTTATATCCAAACCGTCCATCTATTTGGCGAGCTCATATTCAGGCTTGAGACTAAAAATAAGATAGATCTAACTATCAAGTAGACCACACTGTAAAAGGCAATGGGGAATTGAACGTCTACCATTGAAACCCTTTTAGGGGTTATAGAAGTTTTGGATCATTATGAAATTTGTTTTTCTTCTTCATCCAGGTCTTTGTGACCTATGAATGAACTTAGATGGGGAGGATTTCTCACAAACATCACAGTGGGCCCCCAAAAAGTTTTTAATGATCGACGCTCATTCAACACTGTTTCCTGTAATGTGGTACACTTGAGATTTGCATATACCTCATTTTTGGTCGTACACCATAAAATGATATGGAAAAATATATGGACGGCATGGATGAATAGCACACATCATGGTGGGGCCCACAGACCACCGACCATCCGCCATTGGCTGGTGGCAGGGGGAGTACCCAATCCGTTTCCGTGAAAGGAGGGGTAGTTTCGTCCTCAAAGTCGCTGTCCGCACGTGCAAGTCTAGATTGGTAACTAAAGTTTGTATTCTTTCACAGAAACCGCTGGGTAAAAGGTTTTGTCTACAGTGGTCATTTTCTCGTCTTAAATCGTACACATCATGACAAGGTGCAACTCAATTACTTAGAACAAAATGTGGAACCCACTTTAAACTGAAACGCCCTGAATCGATTTTGTCAATTCCCTCATTGGTGGGAATTTAATGGATGGCTAAGATAAAGTTGTGCATGGTTCAAATTCAGCGGCAAAATATTCACTAATCAAAGAGATCTGGACCGTTGGGCCAATCTGATTTTGAGTTTCCTCAGCAGACTCCTTGCCCGGGATAGTCTAATTTGAGTTAAATGTATACAAAGTCTACCCTTTCCGATCGCAGTTGTAGGAAGAAGACTCATCACACTCCGTCAGAGTATTAAATAACCATGTCATTAGCACTAATTCTAATTTTGGAGTTACAAATGGGCTGGGTATCCCGGCCCAGCCCATTATGGACAGTGTCTGGGCTTGACCCATTGTTTCAAGCTGGGCCCAAACCCAATAACATGGGTTAAAAAGACTTGTAGAGCCTGGAGTCGAGTAGAGACTAGCCCGAGTCAGCAGTGAATCGGCTTGACTTGGGACCGACTCATGGCATGAAACCAGATGGGTCCAACCGAGTCTGAGCCTGTCTTAAAACCATGTGTGCTAATTGTCGGGGGAATATTTGTAAGTCTTAAAGTCGGGTTATGGAATGGACCAACTCTACTGAACCAGCACAAGCCCAGTGAAACTCGAGCTTGATATGGTCTCCACGCCCAGAAGCAGGCTGACCGTCAAGTAAGAAAATGTAAATGTAAAGATACTTGAAAGGCTAATAAGCCTGCATAAGTGGATGAGGAGTTGACCTAACTCCTGGGTCGACTAAAGGATGATTATAGACCGCCCACAAATCAGCCACATGTCGATTACGAATTGACCATAGATCAGCCACAGGTCGATTACAAATTGACCATTGCTTAGTTATGGATCGGTCATAGGTTGTCAATAGATCAGTCACAGGACGATCACAGATCAACCATAGTTCAATTATAGATCGGCCATAGATTGATCGAAGATCAGTTGAAAGGACAATCACAAATCGGCCACAACCTATTCATAGATCGCCACAAACTAAACAAACATTCCTAATGGAGTCAAGAAGATTCATCATCACAATGATGGAAATGTGATCCATCTGGCTCAGCTGACGATCGGACATGGTGAATCCTGACTTATCAAATAGAACAGTATCGGTCGTTCCCAACTCGACATCTGCCTCAAGGTACGACCTAAGACCGAGCTATAAGCTCTGAAGGATCTTCAAAGGTCTCCCGAGATTTTCGGAGGATAAAACCAAATCCCAACAATCACGGGAACCTTTAATCTCAGGAATCTTGGGAAGATTTCGGATTGCAACAAATCTCCAAGATATGTGGGAGATCCCCCTTATAACGAAATCCCCTCTACCCTATAAATAGGTGAAGAACTCACATTTCAAGGTATGTTCTCAATACCTAAAGAAAAGACCCCAGAGATCTCTTTTCACGACCACGAGCCTGACTTAGGCATCGGAGAGTCCCCTGGACGGACTAGGGCCTCCTTTGTCTCTCACTTTTCTCCGTGTAGGTTCAAGGGAGAACATCGTAAAGGATCAGTCGGAAAATTGTATCAACAGTTTGACACCGTCTTTGGGAACGACATCTTAAGTCATTCCTGCTCTACCATAAATACTCCAAACAGTCTACAATGGCGAAAGGAAAGAAGAAAGCCCAATCCCCCCTAGGTGGCAAACCTGATCACTGCCGAACCTTCACCTACCCAGGCCACACAGCCCGTCAAACGCCCTGAGTGACGAGAGAGCCGCCATGGCTCCCCGCAACATCAGGCCACTTCGGGATCAAGCCGATGTGGCCAGCAAAGGTACGGCAGGAGCGGGCGATGGGACGGTCTCAAAAGAGAAGTTGGAGAGATCAAAGTCGATCTAGGTTACTTGGAACAGATGATGGAGAATATGCAGCCACTTCAAGTCCATAAGCTCGATCATCAGGGGGAGGGACAGTCGAGCTACGTTCGACCTTGTGCTAACCCTCCTTAGCCTTCAGTCGTGCATGTTGTAAGTACTATGGTTTTATGCTCCTTTGGTTGTCAAATTTTGTGGTGCCAAAATATCAATCTATGTCTTGCATAGTTCATTGTTATAAATGTTCAAGACATTGCATCACCGCTCCAAGCACTTTACTTCAAGTTAAGAACAAAGAACTACTTCAATCTACTTCATGAAATGCAAGTATAAGCTACAATAGTAGAAGTGATCTTGTTCAAGACTCAAGTCAGTGTACAACACAAGATGAATTGTTATTCAAGCTATAGAAGATCTCATGTTCAGTGCTACATCAAGTTCAAAGATCTCAAGCTTCATAATCTTTAAAGGTCATCTATCATATGAAGATATGAAGTCTTGATGTTCATATCTCACTTTCAAGGTATGATTGGCCTTAGATTGTCCTTAAGATAGGTAATTTTGAATACATAATTCAATTGAATCATTTTACATAGAATTGGACTGTTCTAAGACTAGTCCTGAACCTTGTTCGACTGGTCCTCACACTACCTCGACCAGTCCAAGAAATTCCTAGACCAGGGTTGCAATTTTTCAGAATTTTCTGTTCGTCCACGACCAGTCCTGGACTCTGTTCTATCGGTCGTGTGAATAGTGTCGACTCGTCCTATGACTAGTCCTAGTTCTACAACTCAAACTACAGCAACCAATCTTTGAGTCCTACGACCAGTCGTGGGTATGCTACGACTAGCCGTAGAGGGCCTATGTAACGCCCTGAAAATCGGTGGTCGAGCAGAGCTCAGCTCCCGAGTTTCAACGCATCACTTATGCAACATAGATAATGATGATTATGATGAGTGCATTGAAACATGAATGAGATTAGACCAAAACAACATATCATACTCCAGAGATAGTTAAATTATGTAAGCGGAAGACTGTGATAGATATATAAAATTTATAAACTGTTGTAAGTCTCCAGAGTATGAACATGTTACCAGGTTAAATATAGACATGTATATACAAAAGATGAACAAAATGAATATACATGGGTGTTCTAAAAGTGCAAACTAAAGTGTAATGGCGTCTAATCAGCAATCCTGTAATCCCGTCGATCAGAAGATGGTCTACATAGACCCGCCTAATAGCTGCACATAGGAGAAACCCTCCTCATCATCATAAAAGTCCAGCTCCGCTTCGCAAGCATCGCCATCATCTGAAACTAAGACAAGGTCTGGTTGGTGTGTACAACACCATCCCGTAATGTGGGAGTGAGTGATAAACTCAGTGGAACTATAAAGCAGAGGTTAACATGTTATCAACTCAGTCAAGTAGTAATGATAAAGCAGTATAATCAAACATTCCTAGATACTCTTATTAATGTAAGGATGAAATGTATTCATGATGTATGCCCTCGCCTACACTCCCTCATGCGACACCATCTTGTGGTCGCGGCATGCTTTCTTCCCTATGTGCTCTTCAACCTGGGACACATGTAGTGCGATGTTATGAGCATGATTACCAAGTTATTATTAGTCCCTTTCATACAGTAGGATTGGGAAACTAAGGTACCTCCCTTATGTCATTTCTCAAACAATGATCCATCCTAGGGTCGTCAGTCCTAGTAACTCTCATATGATGTTGCGGTTCTAGGTCACCGCAAAGAGCTCGTCACTTAATCAGTGCAGGCATAGTTTATACTCTGATTACTACAGAAAGGCGCGTCGCCTCAACGCAAGTTCAGAGTATACTTGAGGTCACTACAAAGGGCTTGTCACTTTATCAGTGTAGGCCGACAGCTCGAATACAGTGTTCCATACCACCGTATTCGGCTCACGAGCTTTGGTTGCTCACTGGTCACTACGGGGAGGCTCTTCGCCCTAACATAGGCCGATAACTCGACCACGGTGTCCCATACCACTATGTCCGGCTCATGAGTCTTAGCGGATCGAGATACTTAGGTTAACAGGGTTTCCACTGGTGAGTTTGGTACCTTAGGTTCAAGCAGTAGTGTCCAAACATAGTGAACATACATCGGGCCAATCGGGTTACTTGAGGAGCTCGAATAGCACGAGCGCACCTTGAGTCGATCGACATGAAGTGCGTAAGCACTCCGTGTAGCCTAACCACTGCCGTCGACCGAAGTATGACTCGGATTCAGCGAACACGTTCTTGGTGGTAACACAATCTCAGCCACTAAATCAAAGCCTGTTACCGATTGCCTGGACTATATAATAGTCCCAAGCACATTTAATTGCAATAAGTAATCATATGAGAAAGTGAAAGCAGTAATGAATAAAGAAATCAAATCATGCAATCAATTAAGCATTCCATGGAAAAACATGAATTCCTACATATGTATTTCTTACACATGCGAACACCATCATATAAAGTACATGGGGGAAAATCATACATATAGTTAGGGTAGTTGAGAATCATATCTCAACACTCTTATAAGTATGCTTTACTAACTCCTAACTCATTCAGACATTTTCACCAACACTTAGGCTTCATGTTGTAACATACACAACGTATGTTAGCATAACATGAATTAAGGCGAATCCTTCCGCCAAGGAGTTGTTACACATACAATGATCATACATCCATCACAATTACTCATAGCAAATACAAATACAAACTCCATAATTATTTAGACATTTCTACAAACACTTAGACTACACATTTCAACCTTTACAATATGACTCAACTTATAAACAATATTAGGGCAAATCCTTTTAAAAGGAGTCGTCGCATCTACAATAGCATACATTCATGACCAATAATCATGGCAAACACACTTTCAAATTTCATACGTATACGGTACTTTCTATAAATACAGAGAATATGCTAAACTCCACATAGTTCGTATATGACTGAAACGCAAATCAGACATCGTATTTTGCATGTGAAATAGCGTCTACGCCAGGAATCTATCATTAACCGATATTGAAAGCTTTGAAAACCATAACCTATACGTCTATAGTCCGCACCTTATGCTATAGAAGCGTAACGAATTCGACAGAGACTCTAAGTCTTCGTCAACGATGGAATGACAACCTATAGCACGATTTGAGTCAGCTATTTCGCTACTAGCGACAATTGAAAACCCCAGAACAGATTAGGGTTAGGTTTTCTTACCTAAGAACGAAGTCAGAATCGCCGGAATAGCGATTAGATAAGGTTGGTTAAGCGCGTGGAGCGGCAGGGATCGAATCCCAGGAGCAACCCCAACTCTCTCTCTCTCTCTCTCTCTCTCTCTCTCTCTTTTTCCTCCCTTCTCTTTCTTAGGGTTTTCTCAAATTCATATGGAATGAATGAGAGAGGGTTTAAGGTCCTTATATAGGCCTAAAATTGATGGAAATGGGCCCAGGGCCAAGGCATACTTAGGTTATATAGCCAAAGGATGTCTGTTTCAGCTCAACGGAGCACTTCCGGAGCCCCCCTTGACCCAAAGGTCAGACTTAAGCTCCCTGACCATGGACTTAAGTCTGATTAGATTAACAGATCGCCCGTGGCAGACCAGTTTCCGTTCAACGGTCACCGAAACTCGATCAGGGCTACAAGTAACTGCCATGTATGAGAAATTTCTCCTGATCCGAGGGTGTATTTAGGTCAAATTCTGACGGTCTGAATCCTTATATTCGGCCCGCAAGCGACAAGTCTCAGATGACTTAAATTTAGATATTCATTTCTAAGATATCCACGTTTCTCACATACTTCACTCCGGGCTCAAGCGAATAGCTTCGGAACACTATTTGGACTTGATGTAATAGCCCGAATTTTTTCCAACCTGGAATTAGATGTCCTTAGGCGATGGGTCAATCCTAACACTGGTTTAACTTCTCAAACACTCAATTAAAGCCTTAAATCCCTTTTCAAACCATTTTCTTCACAAATTCCACCCTTCACCACCTTGATCTTTCAATTTTTCTAAGTACTTTCACCCTAGACACTATCTTAAACTAGCTAAGTAGTATAACTTGGATCACTTTATATACAAACTACAAAGGACTAAGTACCACCTCAGACAGAAATCTTATAAGACTAAATCCTTTAGAAATGATACAAAGTAACTAAGTGCAAAACTAGATTAGCTATGAAATCTGCTAGAATCGCTTTAAATACGATCTGTAAGACCTAAAACTTGTAGAATCATTGACGCTAGGTTACCTTAAAATCTCGGATCAAACTCATTACCTGACTGCTCTCGGGAGCACGTTGAAACTCCGTATCAGATCTGGACCGCACATCGGGAGTCCGAATAATACGAGGTTAAGGACTTAGGACCGCCTCGCTGGGCTTGACAACCATCTCGAAAATCAAATCCAGCCAGTGTCCCACGACTGTTCGCTTGAGTCCGGAGCGAGAGTGTGAGAACACTTATTTTCTTTCCAAAATAAATATCTTGAATAGTAATTTGAGACTTGTCGCTTGCGGGTCAGTATTAAGCAACCTGACTGTCAGAATTAGGCCAAATTACACCCTCAGATCAGGAAAAATTTCATACACGTGTCAGTGTACTCGGAATCTCCGATCGAGATCCGCTGACCGTTGAACTGAAACTAGTCTGCCACGTGTGATCTGGGAATCCGACTAAAACAAAAACTTAATTAAACGTAGATCTGGTGTTAGTGAGCTTAAGTCTGACCTTTGGCTCAAGGAGGCCAGCCAGAAGTCCTCCGTTGAGCTGAAACAGGTTTGCTTTGGTTATAACCTAAGTATACTTTAACCTGGAGTCTATTTCGGTGAGTTTTTAGACTATATAAGGACCTTAAACCCTCTCTCATTGCTGCCATACGAATTTGAGAGAAACCTTAGAGAGAGAAGAGAGAAAAGAGAGAGAAAGTGTGGGAGATGTGGGAGAATCTCCCTGCCATGCTTCCCTGCCGCTCCATGAGCTCCACCACTCTGTTCTAATCGTTTTCCCGGCGATTCCAGCTCCGTTTCTAGGTAAGAAACCCTAACCCTAATCTGTTTTGGGGTTATATAGGTTGTAGGTTATGAAATAGCTAACCTATTTCATTCTATAGGTTACCAAACTGCTGTATATAGAAACTTAGCAATTCTATCGACTCCGTTTCGATTTTACGATAAAAGGTGTGGACTTTAGGTATATAGGTTATGGTTTTCAACGCTTTCAATGTCAGATAATGATAGATTCATGATCTATATGCAATTGCACATGTACAAAGTGCTGTTTGTTTTCTGTTTCGATTAAAGATGAAGAATATAGAATTTTACATACTCTAGGTATTTGTAGAAAGTACTGTATACGTATAAATTTTGAAAATGTATTTGCCATGATTATTTGCTGTATTAATATAATATATATGGATAAAATACTTAGTTGGCTAAAGGACTCGCCATAATACATGATTTGCTAATATTCACTATGTATATAGAAATAGTGTATTCTAGAAAGTACCATATACGTATAAACTTTGGAGATATGTTTGCCATGATTATTTGCTGTATAAATATATTATATATGCATAAAATACTTGCTTGGCGAAAGGACTCGCCCTAATACATGTTTTGCTATTATACACTATGTATGTTGTAATAGTGTACTTTAAGTGTTTGTGAAAATGCTTGTGAGAGTAAGTGTGTGGATGATGGTGCCTTAGGTAGGTGTTGAGATGGGATTCTCAACTACCTTAGAAACATGTATGATTTCCCCCATCCGGGTTGTTCACTTTAACCACTTATTTATGAAATATATGTGTTTGTATTCCTGTTTATATAGTGCTTCATAACATGCTTTATAACATGCTTTATAATATGCTTTATGATATGCTTGTTAACATGCTCAACTGATTGTATGATTTTATTTATGTAAGGCGTATGTTTAAATTCATGTTTATATTGTATGATCCGTCATGGGTGATGGGGGAGTGGTGTAACGAATGCGTGTAACAGCCCTGACAGCCCTAAACGGATAATACCAGACTTTGATTATATGATTTAAATCTTGATCCATTACTGCTTTACCTATCTGCAATTGAATGTGATTGGGGCTATTGTATAGTCCAGGTAGTCGGTAATGGGATCAAATTCGTGACTGAGATTCATTCGCCACGTAGGACGTGTGTGACGAACCCGAGTCGTGCGTTGCTTGTCGGTAGTGGTTAGGCCACACGAAGTGCTTATGCACTTCATGTCGTACAACTCAACGGGCACTCGAGCTAGCCGAGCTTGTCAAGTAACTCGACTTGTCTAATGTATGTTCACCATGTTTGGACGCTACTGCTTGAACCTAGGGTACCAAACTTACCAGTGAAATCCCTTTTAACCATGGTACCTCGATCCGCTAAGACTCATGAGCCGGACATGGTGGTATGGGACACCGTGGTCAAGCTGTCAGCCTATGCTGAGGCCACGTGCCTCCCCGTAGTGACCAGTGAGCAACCAGACTCGTGAGCCGATTATGGTGGTATGGGACACTATATTCGAGTTGTCGGCCTACACTGATTGGTGACGAGCCTTTTGTAGTGACCTCGAGCATACTCTGAATTTACGGTGAGGCAATGAGTTTCGCTGCAGTGTATAGAGTATGAACTAGGCCTGTAATTGTATAGTGATGAACCGTTAAAAGGGTGATGGGGGAGTGGTGCAACCTTTGGGCGTAACAGCCCTGACAGCCTTTGCAGCGACTAGAAACACACTGTCGTATTAGATTAACTAGGACTGACGACCCTAGAATGGATCATGTTTGGGAATGATATGAGGGAGGTACCGTAGTTTCCCAATACTGTTGTTAAAATGGACTAATAACTACTCGGTAATCATGCTCATCATTGCACTGCATGTGCCTGGTAGATGTGGAGCACTGAGGGAGGTACGCATTCACGAACGTAAGATGGTGTCGCATGAGGGTGGTTTGGCAAGGGCATTCATCATGTCATTTCATTCTTGCATTAATAAGAGTACTTAGAATTATTTGATTGTATTGCTTTATCATTACTGCTTGACTGAGTTGATAACATGTTAACCTATGCCTTATTGTTCCACTGAGTTGATCACTCACTCCCACGTTACGGGACGGTGTTTGCAACACCAACCAGATTTGTTGAGTTTCAGATGATGGCGATGCTTATGAAGCAGAGCCGGACTACTACTATGATGTTGAGGAGGAGTTCTCCTACATATAACTCTCTGACAGGTCTATGAAGACCTGGTAATGTATTGACGGGGCTATGGTACTTGGGATAGAAGATATTACACTTCTTCACATTTGGTAAAATTTTAGAATTGTACTTGTAATTATTTAACCTGGTAACTTTATCACACTCTGGAGACTCACCACAGTTTTTATATTTTATATGTCTATCACAGTCTTTCGCTTGCAATTTAACTGTTTCTGGAGTATGATATGCTGTTTTGGCTTAATCTCACTCATATTCAATGCACGAATACAGTCAACATTCAATCATCATTCATTTTGTTGCATAAGTGATGTTCTTGAACTCGAGAGTTGAGTTATGCTCGACCTCTAATTTTCAGGATGTTACACTTGATTTCTGAGGTGGTGGTCAAGTCCAGCAAGGTGGTCTTAATTATATAATTTCGTAGTAATCGGACTTTCGACGTGCGATCCAGATCCGATACGAAGTTTGAATGTGTTCCCGAGAGCAACTGGGTAATGAGATTGATCCTAAATTTTAGGGTAACCTAGCGTCAATAATTTTACAAGTTTTAGGTCTTGCAGATCGTATTTAAAGTGATTAGTGTTAGTTTCGTATGAAATCTAGTTTAACACTAGTTAACTCTTGCCTAATTATTAGAGGATTTAGTCCTTTGTGATTTCTGCTTGAGGTGGTACTCGGGTTTTTTTAAGAATTTTTCTGAGGCGTTACAAAAGGGGATTTGAGGCTTTAGGATTGAGTTCTAAGAAGTCATTTAAGGTGTTATGATCAACTCATTGCCCAAGGACGTCTAACTCCAGGTTGGCAAAAATCCGGGGTGTTACAGCCTACGACCAGTCGTAGACACCTTAGGACCAGTCGTAGAATTGTTTTATCCGATCACGCTTAAAATTTTAAAATGCAGTTTGATCTAGGACCATTCATGGTGGCCACAGAACCAATCGTAGACGCGATTTCTGCAACTATAAATAGAGCACGAATTTTCGAGTTTGATAACTCAATTCAAGTAAATTCAAGGCATCACTTTGAGATAAGTTTGTGTTCATTTTAAGCTACTTTATGCATAATTTATAATATCTTTTGTTAGCTTTATTAATTTGATTTTATTTCTACATTCCAATCTTAATCGAAAAGAGGAATTGTGATATTCCTTCTTCTTGGAATCAAAATCAAATATAGCTAGCCCAACTGGTTTAATTTAAAATCGATTAGACCTAGAACCATTTTAAAGTGAGTATTGGACATTGAACTTCTACATTCGAACTTCTACTCCAATCTTCTGGGCTGCTACAAAAGGAGAAATTCAGGTATTTTACATTTATGTAAATTTTCATTTTGGTTTTGTTTGAGATTAAGCCAGAAAAATCTCATTGTGTTAGTTATCTGAGGAGAGCCAGAAAACTCAGAAGTGAGGGTTTTTGAATTGTGTAAGCCCTTTTCTAAAAGACACAATTGTGAAGGTTTTGGGTGAACCTGTGAAAACCTATTTTGATAGTGAACGCTAATATCCCATGTGTGAGGATATTAGGAGTGGAGTAGTAATCTGTGTGGTTGTTTTTTAACAGTTGGTGTACACATAGGCGAACCACTATAACTCTTTGTGTTTTGTGGATTTGTGATTTATATTTTTTATCTTTGATCATTCAGATTTGTGGGATGTATATGTGAATGTGAATGTTGTAATCTTTTACATTTCAAGCACAATGGGGAATGTTGTAATAATTTAGATTTAAATTCTTACAATTTACTTCAATTCCTTGCTATTTATTTATCCCTCTTCGGTTTGAGTTTTTCATACAAAGGACGTTCTCGAAATAAGGTTGTCCTGCCATAAACTCTTGGTTTTTATGGTGTGAGGTTGTCCTTAGAATTAAATTCGTATTAACCTCTCAATACTTGTTTACTGAGGTTACTTGTACTTCAACATTGTAAATTGATTTATTTTATTTGGCTATCTCTTTATTTTATTCTGCTATTATAATTTTAATTTGGCATAGTCTTATTCACCCCCCCCCCTCTAGTATCAAAGTCTAATAGTTCATTTTAATTCTTGTTATTTGGATTTATTTCCTGAGCTATTCGATCTAAGCTATATATAAGATATCAAATTTTGATAACCTTTCAGTCACTAGGCCTCCACCTTTTGATGGCACCAATTATGCCTATTGGAAAGCCATTATGAGGATTTTCCTTAAATTCATGGATGAAAGTGTGTGGCTAGTCATAGTGAATGAATGGACCCCTCCTACTACTGAAGTAACTGGGATCGATGGTTCAAAATCAATGAGAGTAACACCTTATTTCTCATGGACCACACTTCAGAAAAGTGAGAGTAGTGTAAATGCAAAAGCACTAAACGCAATCACTTGCACACTATTACTGGATGAATTCAAAAGAATTATATCCTGTGATTCTACAAAGCAAGCTTGGGATATTTTAGAAATGATACATGAGGGTACATCAATTGTAAAGAAATCTAAAGTCCAAATCCTTACAACCAAATTTGAGGAAATACATATGGAAGAAAGTGAAATGTTTATGGACCTCTACACTAGATTAAATGACATTGTGAACTCTATGTGGGGTGTTGGAGATAAAATTCCAGAAAGTAAAGTTTGTGCAAAAATATTACACTCACTTCCTGAACGGTTTAATTCTAAGATAACTACGATCCAAGAACTTTGTGATACGGATACTATGAGGGTAGAAGAATTAGTTGGGTCTTTACAAACCTACGAGTTAAATTTTAAAGCTCCTAAAGGAAAATCTATTGCCCTTAAGTCTTCTAAAAATGTTTCTCAAGAAAACAATTCTGATTTAGAAAATTCTGAAGACGATATGGCCCTTTTAGCGAAAAAGTTGTACAAAATTTTTAAAAGTAAAAAGAGGGTTGATTTTCAAAAAGCAAATGATAAGAAAAGATCTAAATCTAAATTTAAGACTTGGAAATCTTTAAAAGATAGTCAATGTTACAACTACCAAGAATATGGGCATTTAACAAACAAGTGTCCTAAAAAGGACAAACCTAAAAAGAAGAGTATGTTGGCTACTTGGGATGAATCCTCTGATTTTGAAGCCTCTTCTAATTCAGAAGATTCTGAAACTGAGTCGGGTAATGAAGTTAAAGCCTTTATGACTCTAGTCAAATTCACATTTTCAGATAATGATTCAATAATTGAAGAAAATCTGAACAGTGAATGCGAAAATGAAGATGATTTTCAAGATGCTTATAATGCCCTATACAAGGAAAGTTGTAAAATTGCTGTGAAACTTAAACTTCAAAAAGAAAATTTTTTAAAGTTTAAAGAAAATTTTGAGTCTCTTGTTTTAGAAAAATCTCATATTTCAGATTGTTTTGAAAAATACAAATGCGATTTGGAATTCAAAACCTCCCAGATTGAAAATCTGAAATCTGAAAATGAAAAACTTAAACTTGAAGTCTCTTCTCTTTTGAGTTTAAAGGATACATGGAGATATGCCTAAGGTGATTCAAAGTTAGAAAAACTTTTATTCGGATCAAGAAAATGTGGCGATCGATCCGGTTTAAGCTACGATAAGAATATTCCTCCTAAACAGAAGAACACTCCTCCCAAGTTTGTGAGAGGAGAAACTTCGAACTCAAAAGGGAAAAGTAATTAAAAATTTTCTAAAATTTTTTAAAAACCTAAAAATAACTATATCAATTATAAAAATCATAACTGAAACCCTTTAGCTGATAAAATAGTTGATCTTCTTAAGGAGCTCTTAAAATCTAACTCAGTGGATCACTCTACCAATAACTACAATCAAAAGAAGACCCACTATACTCCTAAACCCAAAACAGTTATGAAATGGGTTCCTAAGGTTACCTTCTTGGTTGCCCACACTGCTTTCAAAGCTACAAGTCATTCAAAGTGGTACTTAGACAGTGGATGTTCAAGGCATATGCCTGGTGATAAAGGTTTATTCATCGATCTCAAAGACATGACTGATGGTTCAGTCACATTCGGCGATGGTAGCAATTGCAAGATTATTGGCCAAGGTACAGTTCAACTCTATAACCTCCATTTGTTTAAAAATGTTTTATATGTTGAAGGGTTAAAACACAATTTATTAAGTATATCTCAAATATGTGATAATAATCATAGTGTAAGATTTTCTAACCAAGGTTGTGAAATTTTAAATAACAAGGGTTCAGTAATATTAACTGGTTGTAGAACTTCTATAAACTGCTATATTGTTAGTAAATCTAGCTCATCTAGTCAAACGTGTTACATGGTCCATACCAATGAGACTGATTTATGGCATAAATGTCTTAGACATGTATACTACCGTAATTTGTATAGACTGAGCAAAAGAGAACTAATAAGAGGTCTACCTAAATTATAAAAGATAGACAAAATATGTGGCGAATGCCAAATAGGCAAGCAATCAAGGAGCTCTCACAAGAAGGTGAACTCCAATGCCACATCAAGACCACTTGAGCTTCTCCATATGGATCTTATATGACCTACCAGGATGGAAAGTTGAGGTGACAAAAAATACATTTTGGTAATAGTAGACGATTTTACCATATTCACTTGGGTAGCTTTTTAAAGGGATAAGTCAGAAACCCTTAATGAGATAAAAAGAGTTCTCAAATGGAAAAATGTTCTCAAGTCTGTAAGATTCATAGTGATCATAGATCTGAATTTGAGAATAGCAGTTTTGAGAAATTCTGTAGCGATCAAGGAATATCGCATGAATTCTCTACGCCCAAAACTCCTCAACAAAATAGAATTATAGAAAGGAAAAATAGAGTGCTTCAAGAAATAGCTAATGTAATGTCGAATAATATGAAACTATCTAAAAGTCTTTGGGCTGAAGCTGTTAATACTGCATGTTATATAATTAACTGTGCTTATACGAGTAAATCTAATAATAAAATGGCTTATGAAATGTGTTTCGATAAAAAGCCTATTGTCAAATACTTTCGAGTTTTTGGCAGCAAGTGTTATATTCTATGTGACCGTGAAAATCTGGGAAAGTTTGATACTAAAAGTGTGAAGGGATCTTTTTAAGATATTCTTTAAATAGTTGTGCATATCGTGTATTGAACAAAAGGACCGGTGTTATTCAAAAATCTATAAATGTGGTCATAGACGATTACTTGAATACACCTGCCCCAAGTTCAGATAATGATGAAGTTCTTTTAATTGAGAAACCAGATACTTCATCAAATCAAACTGATTCTGAATTGAGGACTGTTAAAGATCATCCAATTACTCAGATTCTTGAAAACCCTCTCACTGGTGTGCGCACTCGCAGACAACTTGAAGACATATGTAATTATGTATGTTTCACATCCCAAATAGAACCGACTAATGTAAAAGAAGCTCTTACTGACGAAAACTGGATAGTTGCGATATAAGAAGAGCTTAACCAATTTGTGAGAAATGATGTTTGGTACCTTATTCCTAGACCTCAAGATAAACATATTATTGGTACTAAGTGGATTTTCAAAAATAAGTCTGATAAACTTGGTAATATAATTCAAAATAAGGCTAGACTGGTTATACAAGGGTACACTCAAATTGAAGTAATTGATTATGATGAAACCTTTGCCCTAGTAGCTCGTCTTGAATCAATCAGACTATTCATATTCATTACTTATTTTAGAAAATTTAAAATTTATCAAATGGATGTAAAGAGTGCCTTCTTAAATGGCGATCTACATGAAGAAGTGTATGTTAAACAACTAATGGGTTTTGAAGACCCTAAGAGTGTTGATCATGTTTATCGCCTAAAAAAGGCTCTCTATGGTTTAAAACAAGCTCCCAAGGCATGGTATGAAAAGTTGACTAAGTTTGTACTTAGTCATAACTTTCAAATGGGAAGTGTTGATAAAACTTTGTTTGTTAAGAAACATAACGATGCTATCTTAATGGTTCAAATTTACATTGATAATATTATTTATGGATCTACCTGTTCTAACATGACTGTTGAGTTTGCAGATTTAATGAAATCTAAGTTCAAAATGAGCATGGTTGGGGAATTGAACTATTTCCTTGGGTTACAGATAAAATAACAAGCTGATGGTATTTTTATTTCTCAAACCAAATATGCTTTGAACTTGAATAAAAAAATTTGAATTTGAGAATGGTAAAAAATTTGATACTCCTATGAGTACAACCATAAGACTCTCAAAGGACTCTACAGGTAAAAATGTTGATCCTAAGTTATATTGTAGTATGATTGACAGTTTACTTTATTTAACTGCTAATAGACCAGATATTGCTTTAAGTGTTAGTATTTGCGCTAGATATCAGTCTGATCCTAAAGAGTCTCATTTAACTGCTGTTAAGCGGATTATGCGATAGGTCACAAATTCAGTTAATTTGGGTCTCTGGTATCCATATGATACTAGTATTCAGTTGGCAGGGTACATTGATGCTGATTGGGCTGGAAATATCGACGATAGGAAATCAACCAGTGGTGGTTGTTTTTATATCAGAAATTGTTTAGTTTCTTGGTTTAGCAACAAGCAAAGTTCTATATCACTCTTTACGGCTGAGGCTGAATACATCGCAGCTGAAAATGCATGTACTCAACTTGTTTGAATGAAACATATGTTAAGTGATTATGGAATTACACAGGATTCAATGGTTCTTTATTGCGATAATTCCAGTGCTATAAATATTTCAAATAATCCAATCCAGCATTCATGTACTAGGCACATTGATATTAGGTATCATTATATTCGTGAATTAGTGTATGAAAAAATAATCACTTTAGAATACATTCCGACCAAGACTCAACTTGCTGACATTTTCATTAAACTGCTCGACAAAAGCAGGTTTAATAAATTAAAATTTGATCTTGGTATGTGCATTCAAAATTGATTATTCATGCATGTATGTATCATAATGCATATATATTTGATAATTTATTTGTTTAAATTTCAAATTTTTATAAAAAATGCATATTTTTATTGATACTCGACCAGTCGTGAGTGTACTCGACCAGTCCTGGTACGACCGGTCGAGGACAGCTCAAGACCAGTCATGGAGCGCGTTGTCCTCTTTTATTTGGGGAAAATCTTCATCTTGCTCATTTCTATCTTGCTCTCCAACAAGTCATGGCACGACTAGTCGAACCCTACAGTGTGATTCGTTAAGGTTAGTGCATTTTATTAGTCTTGCTTGTAGATTCATGGTCCATTTGCTTCAATCTCATCATTGAGGTGCTTGATTTCAAGCTTTGTTGGGTTATTTGGGGTTTTCTTCTCAAATTTCTGATTTTGAGAAAACCCATTTCTCATCTTTTTCATCTTCTTAGTTCTTTGAATTTCTTGTTGCTAATGGATGCTAGAGGGAAAAAGAAAACATCCCGTGGTCCATCATCCTCTAGATCAACCTCCATTACTCGGCACCATCTTCGGTCTTCCGACGATGATCCCTCCTATGTGCGGGATTTGCGTATGCGTAATGTCATTGTTGAGCGACCTGTATTTCTTGATCACATTGCTCCTTTTGGTATTCTTCCTTTAATCTAGGCTGTAGGATGGGAAAAATCTTACATTGGAGTGGGCCGTCATACCAATCCATTGCACAGGCTATGTGTGCATGTATCTTTGAATTTTCATCTAATAATTTAACGTTTAACATTGATACTAAAGAAGGTCCATTTACAGTAGACCGTAATCTGATTGCGGATCTAATGAAAATACCTATTAATGATGAGGGCATCCCTATTCATACTCTAATGGAAAAACATTCAGAATCAGAAAAACGGACGTTAACTAGAGATTTATGTAATATGGACGTTCAATGGACGCATAAAGGGAATGCGTTCCCGTCAAAGTATTTGTTACCCAGATATAGGGTGCTTCATAGAATATTTATTTCAAATCTGTATCTACGTTCTGGCAATGAAACAGAACTAACCTCCTTTATGGTTCGAGTTTTGCATTCTGTCGTTTCTAGTACAAAAGTGTGTCTTCCATCTTTAATATGTCATTCCATTATTCAGTTTCTTCTCCATCCAGGTCATAGTGATCTTCCATTTGCCTATCTTATGACTGTTTTAGCTAATCACATGCAAGTGGCTATGCCTGTTGGAGAGGCACCTATCCACCATCTTACTTTTAACAATTCAAATATTAACAAGATGAAATTGGATTTGGCTCCTGGCCAAGTGGATGTTGGTGGGGGTAGAGCTGATGCTGGGAATGAAGATGATGCTGGTGATCTTCCTGATGATATTAATATGGACAATTTATTTGATGAAATTAAATCTGATTCTGCTAATGATCCTGATTATGAACCATCTGAGTTTGATGCACGTCTGCATGCACTTGAGGAGAAGGTAGAGAATATGAATGTTACCCATGATTTACAATTTAAATATATGCACAAGTATCTTAGGCGCTTAAACAAGGGCCTTCATCAACTTGATCCAATAAGGGCCTTCATCAACTTGATCCTACCATACCTGCTCCTTCCTTAGGATCTGATTAAGTAATTTACTCTTTGGTCTGTAATAACTTTAAGTCTATTTTTTTGGGGTTGTAAACTTTATTTGGTTTCCTGATTGTGGCATGCTGACTTTGTTTAAACTAGTTCATGGTATGCGGATTTTAATTTTCTTATATCTTAACTCCTTGATTACTCCTGTTTATTAACCTTTTCCATTTTTCTTCTTCCTTTGTCATATTGTGATAAAAAGGGGGAGAATTTATATGGTTTTGCATATGAGCTGATATGTTGATGGAATATGGAAGTAGCATTTTTGGATCTATGGATATATGTGTGCTACTCAGGGGGAATAAATAAGGAGCTGTTTTTCTGATGTGTGATGACAATTGGTGCATGATTCTTAACCAGGCTGTAACTATTTTATTTTTTTTTTCTTTTATAACCTGTGCATATTTTGTTGTATTCATATTGGTTATATTATTGTTGAGTGTTTTGTCACAAATTTGACAAAGGGGGAGATTGTAAGTACTATGGTTTTATGCTCCTTTGGTTGTCAAATTTTGTGGTGCCAAAACCTCAATCTATGTCTTACGTAGTTCATTGTTATAAATGTTCAAGACATTACATCACCACTCTAAGCACTTTACTTCAAGTCAAGAACGAAGAACTACTTCAATATACTTCATGAAATGGAAGTACAAGCTACTATAGAAGAATGCAAGTACAAGCTACAATAGTAGAAGTGATCTTGTTCAAGACTCAAGTCAGTGTGCAACACAAGATGAATTGTTATTCAAGCTATAGAAGATCTCATGTTCAGTGCTACATCAAGTTCAAAGATCTCAAGCTTCACAATCTTCAAGGGTCATCTATCATCTGAAGATATGAAGTCTCGATGTTCATATCTCACTTTCAAGGTATGATTGGCCTTAGATTGTCCTTAGGATACGTCATTTTGAATACATAATTCAATTGAATCATTTTACATAGAATTAGACTGTTCTAAGACTAGTCCTGAACCTTGTTCGACTCGTCCTAGCATTGCCTCGACCAGTCTAAGAAATTCCTAGACCAGGGTTGCAATTTTTTAAAATTTTCTGGGGTATGCTACGATCAGTCGTAGAGGGCCTACGACCAGTCGTGGACACCCTAGGATCAGTCGTAGAACTATTTTATCCGATCACGCTTAAAATTTTAAAATGCAGTTCGATCTAGGACCAGTCGTAGATGCGATTTCTGCAACTATAAATAGAGCACGAATTTCCGAGTTTGATAACACAATTCAAGTAAATTCAAGGCATCACTCTGAGATAAGTTTGTGTTCATTTTAAGCTACTTTATGCATAATTTATATTCTCTTTTGTTAGCTTTATTAATTTGATTTCGTTTCTACATTCCAATCTTAATTGAAAAGAGGAATTGTGATATTCCTTCTTCTTGGAATTAAAATCAAATATAGCTAGCCCAACTGGTTTAATTTAAAATCAATTAGACCTAGAACCATTTTAAAGTGAGTATTGGACATTGAACTTCTACAGTCGAACTTCTACTCCAATTTGGTTCTTCCCGGCTGCTACAGAAGGAGAAATCCAGGTATTTTACATTTATGTAAATTTTCATTTTGGTTTTGTTTGAGATTAAGCCAGAAAAATCTCATTGTGTTGGTTATCTGAGGAGAGCCAGAAAACTCAGAAGTGAGGGTTTTTGAATTGTGTAAGCCCTTTTCTAAAAGACACAATTGTGAAGGTTTTGGGTGAACCTGTGAAAAACTATTTTGATAGTGAACGCTAATATCCCATGTGTGAGGATATTAGGACTGGAGTAGCAATCTGTGTGGCTATTTTTTAACAGTTGGTGTACACATAGGCGAACCACTATAACTCTTTGTGTTTTGTGGATGTGTGATTTATATTTTCTATCTTTGATCATTCAGATTTGTGGGATGTATATGTGAATGTGAATGTTGTAATCTTTCACATTTCAAGCACAGTGGGGAATGTTGTAATAATTCAGATTTAAATTCTTGTAATTTATTTCAATTCCTTGCTATTTATTTAATCCTCTTTGGTTTGAGTTTTTGATACAAAGGACGTTTTAGAAATAAGGTTGTCTTGCCATAAACCCTTGGTTTTTATAGTGTAAGGTTGTCCTTAGAATTGAATTCGTATCAACCTCTCAATACTTGTTTATTGAGGTTGCTTTTATTTCAGCATTGTGAATGGATTTATTTTATTTAGCTATCTCTCTAGTTTATTCTACTGTTATAATTTTAATTTGGCATAGTCCTATTCACCCCCCCTCTAGGACATATAGCTAGGCATTTTCACATGTCGCTTCTCAACATGACCCTCAACCTACCCCGGCCGAGCCTATTCCGTCTCATGTGTCAGGAACGGAACCCCTACCTGCTTCAGACCTGCGACATGAGATAGATCGACGAAGGCCCAGTAGGGCCCCGCTCGAGGCCACTGCCGACAATGACGAGCCTTGGAAGACCGAACTACAAAGTCTACAACGACAAATTGCTTATATGAAGCAGACCTATCGAGGCAACTCGAATGCCCCAGAAGAGTTGGAGTCCCAAATCACTCCTTATAAAGGTTTAGGCTGCCCCAAATCACTCCTTATAAAGGGAGTACCGACCCAACAGAGCTTATGGAGTCTTTCTAGACCTATATGGAACTCCATAATGCGTCTGATGCGGTCATGTGCTGAGCTTTCTCACTAACTCTGGCCGACGCTGCTCGACTTTAGTTTAAACAACTGAAGCCAAGGTCCATTAAGATGTTTTTTGAGCTTAGTGAGGCTTTCATCACTAATTTCATCGGAGGGAAGAAAAGACTGAAAGCACTGGCTCATTTGATGAACATAGTTCAGAAAGATGGCGAACTACTGAAAGACTACATCAAGCACTTCAATCTGGAAGCCTTAAAGTACGAAAACATTCGGATGAAACCGCACTGAACACTATCATGACTGGGCTGAGGGATAAACCATTCCTCTTCTCCCTAGATAAGAATCCTCCCACCACATTGGCGGAGTTCCTAAACCAATTGTAGAAGTACGCTAATGCTGAAGAGTCTCGGATCTTGCAAGACGCCGTCCAAAACAAAGGCTCCACGGCCAAAGATCAAGCGAAAAAAGAAGCGGACTCGACCAATACAAATAAGAAGCGGAAAGATGATCAATCTCTTAATGACCGTAGGTCAAGTAAGCAGCCTAATAGTAAGTTCACCAATTATACCCCGCTGAATAAACCTCAGGGGCAAGTCTTGCTAGAGATTAAAGATGAACGTTTCGTTCAATGGCTGAACAAGCTATGAGGCAATCCCGACCGAAGGAGCAAGAATAAGTACTATCATTTTCATCAAGATCATGGGCATAATACGAGCCACTGTTACCACCTCAAACAGGAGATCGAAAGGCTGATCCAGGAGGGTCACCTCGGTGAACACGTAGAGCAACGTGTAAGCCGAGCCTTTGCCTAAGAACAACCGATCGATAACCTACCAACCGGGGAGATCCGAACAATACATGGCAGAGGCAACTCGAACAACACCTGAAAAATCCATACAAGCAACATCAGTCGCCTAGAAGTAGAAATTATGGTCCTCGCCCAACTGTTGAAAGAAAGAAAGCTGGAAAAGTACAATGTGACTTTCACTGATGATGATGTCAGAGGTATTCACCACCCTCACGACGATGCATTAGTGATCACCATGACTATAGCCAATCGGAAGGTCTTCCGAATCCTTGTCGACACAGGATCCTCAGCAGATGTTCTTTTCCTCCAGGCCTTCGATAAAATGGGCATTGGACAAGCTTCACTTCGGGCAGTAAAAACTCCCCTAATTAGGTTCTCTGGAGGTCAGGTCATGCCTGAAGGAGCTATTCAGCTTCCCCTTATAGCTGGGGATGATAAAAATCAAACCACAGTGATGGTCGACTTCCTGGTAGTCGACTAATCTTCCGTCAACAATGCTATTCTCGGTCGACCATCGTTATATCTGCTCCGAGTGGCGGTGTCGACCTACCACCTTGCTATGAAATTCCCTAACAAATATGACGTAGGAATTGTCAAGGGTGACCAACAGGATGCTCAGCAATTTTACACCATAGCTTTGAGGGTTCCCCGCAAAACAATGACGATCGAGTCATTGGACCTGCGAGAAGAATCTCAGACACATGGCCGACCTATGGAAGACCTTGTCCCGATCCTTCTGGATGAATTTGATCCCTCCAAATCAGTGCAAATTGGGTCGTCACTGACGCCACCACTGTGGGAAAAGTTAGTGTCCCTCCTTCAACACTTTGCCGATGTTTTTGCTTGGTCCCATGAGGATATGCCGGGCATTATTCCTGCCATTATGACACATCGGCTGAACATCGACCCATCCTACCACCCGATCTGTCAGAAGCGACGCGCTCTTGGACTAGAAAGATATGCGATAATTACAGAAGAGGTTAGTAAGCTCCTCAAGGCCAGCTTCATCGAAGAAATCTACTACTCCAAATGGGTGGCCAACGGCGTACTGGTCAAGAAAGTTAATGGGAAGTGTCACGTCTATGTAGACTACACAGACCTAAATAAAGCCTGCCTAAAAGACAGTTTTCCTCTTCCTAAGATCAACCAGTTAGTCGACAACACCGTGGGATACAACTTGCTTAGTTTTATGGATGCATACTCAGGATATAATCAAATTGTAATGCACCCGACTAATAAATCTAAGACCGCCTTTATCAAAGACCACCTTTGTCACCGACAAAGGTCTTACTATTACCGTGTGATGCCTTTTGGTTTAAAGAACGCAGGGGGCGACCTACTAGAAGTTGGTCAATAAAATGTTCGCCAGTCAGATAGGTCACACCATGGAGGTATATATCGACGACATGCTTGTCAAGAGTATAAAAGCCACCGACCATGTAGTCGGCCTAGAGAAAATGTTCGCAATCCTCTGAAAATATTAAATGAAATTGAACCCAAGCAAATGCGCCTTTGGAGTAGGCTTAGGAAAGTTCCTCGAATTTTTGGTCGGCTAGCGCAAGATTGAGGTTAATCCTGAGAAGATAAAGTCTCTTCTTAATACGCAATTTCTAAAGATGACCAAGGATATACAAAGGCTGACTGGGAGGATTGCCACCCTTAATTGCTTCGTATCTAGGGCTATAGATAAATGCCTCCCTTTCTTCAAATAGTTGAAGGGGAAACAATTTATCGAATGGACTAATGAATGCGAGAAGGCTTTCTAAGAGCTAAAGGAATATCGTGGGTCGCCGCCGTTACTATCCAAACCCAAGTCAGGCAAAACGCTGTTGCTGTATCTAGCTTTATCAGATGCGATGGTCAGCTCAACATTGATAAGAGAGTACAAAGGAAGGCAATTCCAGTTTACTACATCAGCAAAGCATTAGTCCTAACAGAAATGAGATATCCAACCTTGGAAAAATTGGCCTTAGCCTTGCTCACATCCTCCTGACGTCGACAGTCGTGTTTCTAGGCTCACCCGATCGTCGCAAGACTGATCACCCACTCCGGCAGGTCCTATAAAAACTCAAAGCCTCGGGTTGAATGACTAAATGGGCCATCAAGTTGAGTGAGTTTGACGTTAAGTATCAACCACTAGCTGCAATAAAAGGCCAAGCAATAGCAGATTTTATTGTCGAACTAATGCAACTACCAGGGCAAGAGCTGACCCAAGACCAATCCTTGACTGACTTAAGAGCTAAACTTCCCCCTGAAGAGAACGCTGCCGAACCCATCAATAATAACCCAGTGCCCGACTTGCCTCTCTGGATGCTCTACGTTGATGGCTCCTCCAACTCTAAGGTAAGCGGGGCCGGGGTAGTCCTAGAAACTCTTGACCATACATGTATGTAGTATGCTTTGAGATTTGGATTCCAAGCCTTTAACAATATGGCGGAATACGAAGCCCTGATCATCGGACTCACACTAGCAGCTGTAAATGCTATATTGTAAATCTAGCACTTGGTGTTGTCAAATTTTATTATGCCAAATCATTTAGAATCTGTATCATGTATTGATGAGATGTATATATCAACTTCGTGCATTTTTAAGTTTTCTAAGTCTTCATCGAACTTCTCTATGTATTCAAGTTGAAGAAGCATTGTCGAAGTTCAAGATTTCAAGCTTAAGTACAAGTACAAGTTCAAGGCTCAAGTTCAGTACTTTAAAGACTCAAGAACTCAAGTCTTTACTCAAGCTCAAGTTAAAGATTTGAAGATAAGCTTCAAGTATTTCAAGTGTATGAATTAGCAGAGCGAACGATGTTTCAATTGTTCAAACTCATAAACAAGGTATGGTGACCCTAGATTGACCATAGGTTAGGTCATATTTATTGCATATGCTATGGGGGTCATTTCATAAGTTTATAGGTCATTTCCTCGACTAGCCCAAGCTCTGGTTCGACCAGTCAAAGAGTTTCTCAACCAGTCCAATATTTGTTGTGAATTTTTGAAATTTTCTGTTGGAACCTCAACCAGTTGTGGAGACTGCTCGACCAGTCGAGTGAACAGTGCTCGATCGGTCGTGCAGGCTCGACTCAATGTCCAGCAAGGTTTTTTGGTCCCACTCGGCCAGTTTAGTGCATTGCTCAACCAGTCGAGCAGGCCACTCGACTAGTCGAGGAAGCCACTCGACCAGTCGAGTAACGACCTTATCTTATCACGTTAGAAATTTTAAAATTTGGTTGGTCTTTCGACCAGTCGAGAGAATAATATTTTCACCTATAAATGGAGGACAAATCTCAGAGTTTTTCACTCATTCCAAGCGATATCAAACCATTACTCTGAGAGATAAGTTCTTGCACTTCTTAAGCTATATTGTGTTCATTTTAAATTCTTTCAAATAGCTTTTTGCATTTGATTTTATGATCTCCATTCAACTCAATTTCATTAAAGAAGGGAATTGTGATTTTACCCTATTTGAGATCAAAATCAAATCATCTAGCCCAGGATGAATTAATCTAAAAATCATTTAAACCAAGAACCTTTCACTTGTGAGACTGGACATTAAACATATTTGTCTACATCGGATTGGTTTTACCGAGCTTCATCAGAAGAAGAATTTTCATATAAGTACCATTTAATCTTTGTGTATCTTTTGTGGTTTGTGAGGTTGTGCCAATAAAATCTCATTTTTGGTTTTTTCTAAGGTAATCCGAGAAATCTCAGAGTGTGAGGTTTTTGTAATTGTGTAAGCCCATCTAAAGACACAATTGTGAAGGTTTTAAGGTGAACCTTGGAAAATATTTTTTTCATAGTGAAAGCCAATATCCCGTGGGTGTGGATATTATGAGTGGAGTAGTTGTGTGGCTGTTTTTCTAACAGTTGGGTACACCCAACGAACCACTATAATTCCTGGAGTTGTGGTGGATGATTGGATTTGTTTATGTGTGTGAATGTTGTAATTTACTTTATACATTTTTGGTGAATGTTGTAAGTTGCTTTATGCACTTGTGGTGAATGTTGTAATACCTTACTTTATTTCCTTTGTCTCTTTATTGGTTTGGGTTTTTGATACTTACAAGCGTTCTAGTAAGGTTGTCCTGCCATAAGCCTTTGGTTTTTAGTGTTAGGTTGTCCTTAGAACTAAGTCTGTATCAACCTCTCAAGACTAGTGCATTTGAGGTTGCTATTTACTTGTGTCATTTTATTATTTGATTGTGCTATCTATCTTTGTATTCCACATTTATTTTTAATTTGGCATAGTCCTATTCACCCCCCCTCTAGGACGTTTAGCTCAGCCTTTTCAAGTGGTATTAAAACCTAATAGCTCTATTTTATTATTTGGATTTATTTCCTGAGCTAACCGATTTGAGCTTATAAGATGTCAAATTTTGATAGCCTCTCAATTACTAGGCCTTCACCTTTTGATGGCTCCAATTATGCCTATTGGAAAGCTAGAATGAGGATCTTTTTAAGGTCTATAGATGAGAACGTGTGGCAAGCAATAGTGACTAGATGGAACCCACCCACAACTGAAGTTCTAGGCACTGATGGAACTAAATCTGTTAAAGTTACACCTTATTTTTCATGTACCGTACTTTAGAAAAATGAGAGTAGTGTCAATGCAAAGGCTTTAAATGTAATCACTTGCGCACTATCACCGGATGAATTCAAAAGAATTATATCTTATGATACTACAAAGCAAGCCTGAGACATTCTAGAAATGACACACGAGGGTACGACTATTATTAAGAAATCTAAACTTCAAATCCTCACCACCCAGTTTGAGGAGATCATGGAAGAAAGTGAAACTTTCATAGACTTCTATACTAAGTTAAATGACATAGTCAACTCTATGTGGGGTCTTAGTGATATTATCCTAAAAAGTAAAGTCTGTGGAAAGATATTGCGCTCATTGCTTGATAGGTTCAATTCTAAGGTCACTGCCATTCAGGAACTTCGTGATACAGATAATATGAGGGTTGAAGAGCTTGTTGGTTTTTTACAAACCTATGAGTTAAATTTTAAGGCTCCTAAAGGTAAGTCCATAGCCCTTAAGTCTTCTAAAAATATTTCTCAAAATAATATTAGTAATTCTGATTGTAAAAATTATGAAGATGATATGACATTATTAGCCAAGAAGTTTTATAAAATTTTTAAAAGTAAAAAGAGGGTAGATTTTCAAAAACTTTCTGAAAAGAAAAGGATTAGATTTAAAAATTGAAAATTTATTAAAGACAGCCAATGCTTCAACTGCCATGAATACGGGCATCTGGCAAACAAATGTCCAAAAAGGGACAAACCTAAGAAGAAAGGTAAGTTGGCCACATGGAATGAGCCATCTTCCTCTGAAGCTTCTTTTGAGTCAGATGATTTTGAACCCGAGTCTACTAATGAGGTCAAGGCCTTAATGATCTAGCCAGAGTCACTTCCTTAGACAATTGTAATTCAACTTATGATGAAAATCTGATAAGCGACCCTGAAAATGATGATGATTTACAAGATGCCTATAATGCCCTATACAGGGAAAGTTGTAAGATAGTAGTAAAACTAAAACTTCAAAAGGAAAAGTTTTTAAAGTTAAAAGACGATTTTGATAACTTATTTTAGAAAAATCACATTTTTCTGATTGTTTTGAAAAACCTAAGTGTGATTTAGATTTCAAAACATCCCAAGTTGAAAACCTTAAATCAGAAAATGGAAAACTAAAACAAGAAGTCTCTTCTCTCTTGAGTTTGAAGGATACTTGGAGGTATGCCTAGGGTGATCCTAAACTAGAAAGATTGTTGACCGGATCAAGGAAATGTGACAATAGATATGTTCTGGGCTACGATAAGAATACACCTCCTAAAAGTAAGTCCACTCCACCTAAGTTTGTTAAAGGGGAGTCCTCTAACTCAAAAGTGAAAAGTCTTAATCAAAATAGTTTTAAAAATCGTAAAACTTTTCAGGCTATGAAACCTAAAAGGAACCATATCAATTATAGAAATCAGAATCATAACCCCATAGTTGAGAAATTGTAGATTTACTTAAGGAGCTTTTAAAATCTAACTCAAATGGTAGATCGTGTAACAACCATAAGTATAGAAAAACCAACTATGCTCCAAAACCCAAAACAGTAATGAAATGGGTCCC
The DNA here is from genome assembly GCA_030180095.1 of Magnolia changhungtana. Taxonomy (NCBI): domain Eukaryota; kingdom Viridiplantae; phylum Streptophyta; class Magnoliopsida; order Magnoliales; family Magnoliaceae; genus Magnolia; species Magnolia changhungtana. The sequence continues at coordinate 1,508,325 of JASAUF010000198.1, read as the reverse complement.
TAAGGTTGCTTGTCTGGTTGTCCACACCGCTTTCAAGGCTTCGAGTCAAGCAAAGTGGTACTTAGACAGTGGTTATTCTAGAGACATGACAGGTGACAAAGATTTGTTCACCAATCTTAAAGATATGACTGATGGCTCAGTCACATTCGGTAATGGTAGCAACTGCAGAATTATTGGCCAAGCTACGGTTTAACTTTTTAATCTTCCTCCATTTGAGAATGTTTTGTTAGTAGAGGGCCTTAACCATTTCTTAAATTTGTGATAATAAACATAGCGTCAGATTCACTAATCAAGGGTGTGAGATTTCTAATGAGCATGGTTTTGTGATTTTAACTAGTCACAGAACATCTGAGAACTGCTATATAGTTAGTGATTCAAGCTCGTCTAAGTTATCGTGTTACATGGTCCAAATCGATGAGACTGATTTATGGCATAAACGCCTAGGACATGTACACTACCATAATCTTTATAGACCGAGCAAAGGTGATGTAATAAGAGGTCTACCCAAGATTAAGAAAATAGATAAAATTTGTAGCGAATGTCAGATTGGAAAACAAACTAGGAGTGCTCATAAAAAAGTGAATTCTAGTGCCACATCCAAACCCCTTGAACTCCTCTACATGGATCTCGTTGGACTTACTAGAACGGAGAGTCGAGGTGGTAAGAAATATATTCTGATAATAGTAGATACTTTACCAGGTATACATGGGTAGTTTTCATGAGAGAGAAATCTGAAACTCTCGATGAAGTGAAAAGGATACTTAAGCGTATCCAAATTGAGAAAGAATCACATGTCTCTAAAATCTGTAGTGATCATGGTTCTAAATTTAACAATAGCAGTTTTGAGAAGTTTCGTAGCGATCATGGTATATCACAAAATTTTCTGCTCCTAAGACACCTCAACAGAATGGGGTTATTGAAAGGAAAAATCATGTGCTCCAAGAAATGGCTAATGTGATGTTAAATAGCATGAAACTTCCTAAAAATCTTTGGGCTAAAGTAATGAACACGGCTTGTTATATTATTAATCATGTTTATAATAGAAAGTCAAATAATAAGATTACATATGAACTATGTTCAATAAGGAGCCTAGAGTCAAATACTTTCGAGTTTTTAGCAGCAAATGCTATATTCTACGTGACCGGGGAAATCTGGAAAAATTTGACACTAAAAGTGATGAGGGTATTTTCCTAGGATATGTGCTAAATAGTCAATCATATCGTGTTCTCAATAAGAGGACCATTGTAATTTAGGAATCCATTAATGTGGTTATAGATGATCACCTGAATACACCTATCTCAAGTTCAGAAGATGATAAAGTCTCTTTATTTGATAAACCAGACTCTTCATCTAGTCAAAATGACCCTGAATTGTGGTTAGTTAAAGACCATCCAACTGATTAAATTCTTGGAAACCCTCTCACTGGTGTGCACACTCGTAGACAATTAGAAAACATTTGTAATTACGTGTGGTTCACATCCCAGATTGAGCCGACCAACATAAAAGAAGCGCTTGCTGATGAAAACTGGATAATGACTATACAAGATGAACTTAATCAATTAGTAAGGAATGATGTATGGTACATAGTTCCTAGACGTAATGATAAACATATTATTAGAACTAAATGGATTTTTAAAAATAAGTCTGATGAATTGGGTAACATAATAAGAAACAAGGCTAGACTAGTTGTACAAGGGTACACTCAAATAGAAGGCATCGATTATGATGAAACCTTTGCCCCAGTAGCTCGTCTTGAATCTATCAGAATGTTCATATCCATTGCTTGTTACAAAATTTTCAAAATCTATCAAATAGATGTTAAGAGTGCTTTTTTGAACGATGATCTGCATGAGGAAGTATATGTAGAACAACCTACTGGTTTTGAAGACCCTAAACATACTGATCATGTTTATCGCCTGAAATATGCACTCTATGGATTAAAACAAGCTCCCAGGGCATGGTATGAGAAATTGACTAAGTTTCTACTGAGTTATAACTTTGTAATGGGGAGTGTTGATAAGACACTGTTTATAAAGAAACACAATGATCACATACTAATAGTACAGATATATGTTGATGACATTATCTATAGATCTACTTATTCTAACATGTCTGTTGAGTTTGCAAATTTGATGATGTCCAAGTTTGAAATGAGCATGGTTGGAGAACTGAATTATTTTTTAGGTCTACAAATGAAACAGCTTGAAGATGGGATCTTTATTTCTCAAACCAAGTATGCTTTAAACTTGGTGAAAAAGTTTAGATTTGAGAGTGGTAAAAATTTCGATACTCCTATGAGTACAACACTTAATCTCCCTAAGGATTCAACAGGTAAAAGTGTAGATCCTAAGTTGTATGCAGTATGATAGGTAGTTTGTTATATTTAACTGCGACCCGACCTGATGTTGCATTTAGGGTAGGTATTTGTGCTAGGTATTAATCTGACCCTAAAGAATCCCACCTGATTGCTGTTAAGCATATTTTGAGATATGTCGCAAGTTCGGCCAATCTTGGTCTTTAGTATCCACATGATACTCATGTTCAATTAGCCGGGTATACGGATGTTGATTGGGCTGGTAATATTGATGACTGCAAGTCTACCAGCGGTGAATGTTTTTATGTCAGGAACTATCTAGTTTTGTGGCATAGTAAGAAACAGAGTTCTGTATCGGTTTCCACAGCTGAGGCTAAGTATATTGCAGCTGGTAATGCATGCACTCAACTTGTGTGGATGAAGAGGATGTTAAATGATTATGGATTGACGCAAGATTCTATGGTTCTGTATTGTGATAATTCTAGCACAATCAACATTTATAAAAATCCAATCCAACATTCACGAACTAAGCATATAGACATTAGATATCATTATATTCGTGGATTAGTGGAAGATAAGATTATTTCATTAGATTATATTCAAAATGAAAATCAACTTGCAGACATTTTCACAAAACCACTTGACAGAAACAAGTTTGTTAAATTAAAATTAGATATTGGTATGTGTAATGTGGTCTGAATTAATTGTGTTTCCTTGTACTAAATTCCATGTTTTCATTTTTTGGATTTTTTTTTTAAAATTTAAAAATAGTTGAAAAATGAAAATTTTGAGGTTGCACGACCATTCGAATACATACTTGACCAGTCGTGGCATGACCGGTCGAGTATGTACTAAACCAGTCGAGTAGCTCGAGTTTGGGGGTTTTAAATGTGCAAAAAGCACTTTTTCTTCATTTCTCTCATCTTCTCCAACAAGCCCTTCTAGGACCGGTCGAACCCACCTTCGATTGCTACTTGGTTAGTATATCTTTTCCATTTTCCTTTTGGATTTAAGATCTTTGCACTTCTATTTCGTTGATTTTGAAGTTTATTTCAAGTTTTCTTGTGATTTCTTTGATTTTCTTGCTTAAAATCTGATTTGGGAGAAACCCTCCGTTCCTTTCTTGTATTCCTTTTGTGCATTGTGTAATGGAGAGTAGATAGAAGAAGAGATCCTCTCGTGGTCCCTCTTCTTCCCGTTCCGCACCGATTACATGCGTACCCTTCAACCACCCAAAGAGGACCCCGAATACATGCGGGATATTCGTCTCCAATATTATTGTTGAGAGGACTGTCAACTCCAATAATTTGAGTCCTTTCAATATCATTCTCCTCCTTGAAGCAGTATGATGGGCTAACTTATTGAATTAGGGCGGTCCTGCATACCGGTCCATTGCATAGGCCATCTTTTCTTGTATAAGTGACTTCTCTATTGAAAATTTAACTTTTACTGTGACAACTAGGGAAGGTCCAGTTGATGTTGACCGTCATTTAATCTCTAGTTTGATGGATATTCCTGTGAATGATGAAGGAATATCTATCTCTACATTAGTGGTGAGACTGTCTGAATCTGAAAAACGTATGCTAACTAGAGTGTTGTGCAACATGAATGTGGAATGGAATTCCAATATTGCGCTCAGTTCCAAAAATATGTTACCCAAATATAGGATTCTTCATCGTATTTTCATTTCTAATGTATATCCTCACTTTGGTAACAAAACTGAGTTTCTTCTTTCATGGCTCGGTTGTTTCTGGTGTTCAAATGTGTCTTTCGTCTCTTATTTGTTATATCATAATTTAGTTTCGTTTCCATCCTAGCCATAGTGATATTCCCTTTGTATATCTGATGACCATGCTAGCTATTCATAGTCTTGTGGTTATGCCGGTTGGAGAAGCTCCTATTTCTCATCTACCCTTCAACAATTCCAACATTAAAAAGATGAATCTGAGGTTGGTACCTGGCCAAGTTGATAGGGATGATGTAGGAGCTGCTGAAGAAGCTGGAGAGGAAGATGCTTTAGCTCTTAATGATGTAAATATGGATGATTTATTTAATGAATTAGAATTTGATTCTGAGGCCGATCCTGACTTTCAGCCTTCTGATTTTAACGAGTGGTTGAGAACACTAGATGTAACACCCTGATTCTCATAACCCGAGGATGATCGCTCAAGTATGAGAATCTCGAGGGTTACGTCATACTATATAACTACCATTCATCCAAAGTCTAATATATTTCATAGCATCGAAATGTAACTACTATATAAACTGTTATGAAGGGTGCAACATATGTAAGTGAAGATAAAGAAGTAAGAAAGTAAAGCTAGATCCCTCAGCAGGGGATTTTTAATTACAAATCTTCAAACTAAAGCAAATGAAAGTAGTGTCTGAAATATGACAACAAATAGATCGTATGTCATTAGTTGAGCTCCAACGGCCCAACCATGTCAGCATATGGTTCCTCCTCTCCATACTCCTCCTCAGCTGCACCAGGAGTATCGTCATAGGCGCCATCTTCCTCCATCATGCCTGTGTCTATTTGGTGCAACCGCACGATTGGGTGAGTGAAAACTTAGTGGGAATTTCCTGCAAGGATTCATACAGGTCAAGCTTTCCAAAATAGTTTAAACTAACATTTACAATCATAATAGAGTTGTCATGAACATGTGAATAATGTAGGGGTGCATGAATGAATGCTCAAATCACAGATCTGGGGATGCACATCCAGCTGTCAAATTAAAGGGGTTGCCCGCTGTAGGTAGACTACCTGGAAAAGACCATGTAAGTGAGAGTGCCCAAGGATATCCTGACTCCTGGAAAAATATACGGGGTACGCCCGAGGAGTGTCTAATCTCGAAAAAGCCTCATGTAAAATAAGAGCGCCCAAAGTAACCCAAATGCGCAGACTCTGGGATTTTAATTGAAGTGCTAGAACCACAGTAGATCGTGCAGAGTGTGGCTTACATTGAGAACTCGGAAAAGCTCATATGTCATGCGTGGATGTCATGCACCATGATAATCAAATATATTCTTTAGACTTTATAAAATAACTCTTTAAATCACAGGCATTCTCAAAGCAAGATATCCACCATCCAAACATGAACTCATATGATTTTTGATAATTTCTCTAGGTCCACGTGCTTGCTTACCAATACAACATGTCAATCTCAAGTAGGATTAGATCATTTAAGTGTATTAGGAGTCCTTTCTTCTACATTTCTTATAAGAAAAATATTCCATAAGAAATCTTCATCATAGGACTTGTAATAAAAGTGAAATGAAGTTTGCTAGACTCATGTTACACAATTAGAAGTATTCTCATAAGCAGATAACTATCCAAGTAATGAAATAATAACTAGAGCAAATGAAGTCATGGAATTTTGAATAATAGGATTTAAAGTATTCAGTCAACTTAGTATATTTAATTCACCATAATCTGGATTTTTTACCACACGTTAGATTCAAGCCAGCTTAGGAATTTAAAGAACATAGAAAGCTACAAATATAGTTCCTCACCACTCAATTGGTGCGATGGTTTTAAATGGAATTTCCTATTTCACATTTAGATGAATAGAAGCGTACCATGATCAAACAACTACAACTGTGGCATGAGAATTTTTAAAATAAAATTCTATAAATATGGAATTTGAGCAATAGGGTTCCAAACCTTTCTCCATGATCATCAACACAAATTAAAGGTATAAAAATGAAAGTAAATAAAATTATAACACTCCCCACATGTTAGGCGTAGACTAATCATGAATTAAATGAATGAAGAAGTAATGTGGGACATTACTCACATGATTATCAATGAAAATTTAAGAGAAATGTAACTACTATACAATCACAAGGTCATTATATTTTTAAGCTTAACTATCTTAGAATTCCAAGAAATGAGGAAGCCATGTGGGATATCCCTCAGCTTGATGTTGTTCTTGGAGTTGATTGAAGGGGATTATCCTTCAAGGTGGCTGTGACTAACAGTACCTGTAGGAGACATCATAAGCTTTTAGTGAGTCATGACCGAGCTGACTCGGTGAGGGGGGGGGGGGGTTCTCAACTAACAACTAGCTGAGTAAATTTAAAGAGATATCCTAATCATGTGTTTAGGATAATGATTCTTTGCATCAAATTTTTTCCAAACTCGATCCGACTATTCTCAATAAGGAGTCAACTTGACTCAGTTGGAAAATTGGCCGAGTCATCCCACTAACGAGTGTAGGGTCGACTTAGTAGGAAACCAGTCGAGTCAGCCATCGACTAGGCAGTTTTGGGTTTCCCCTAATTGGGCCTTAACTCACTGCACTAAGTTGTTTCTCAGGCCCAGCAGAGTCAGATCTATTCTCTTGTATTGCACCTGGGTCACTGACTCAGTGGAGACTCCAGTGTAAACGAAACTTTTACCCACTGTTCTTGACGAACTAGAGCTCGGTTCGAAGCCCCGGACCTAGCTCAAGGAAAATCGATCGCTGCCATGAAGGCAGATCGAGTTTTCCTGTCTTGGAATGGTGCTAAGTCACTTAACTTGCAATCGAGTTGAGGTGATTGTGAACGCAGCTAGCCGAACAGATGGGCTTCGACAATAACTGAGGGAAGATTGACGAGGTTACCTGATGGGGGGCGTTGTTTAGATGTTGAAAGGGGTTTGGTATGGGTAGATGAGGATGGAGCGCGTCTGGTGCAACGAGTTGGAGTGGTGTGAACTCGGTCAGATTGGAATGGGGTAGACTGGCACGAATTCCACCTTTGCCCCTTCGAATGGTTTATGACTTAGTAATAAAAATGGGTCAGAAACTGGTTCTGACTCGTCCTCTATAGAGTCGAGTGAAGTTGCTGAGTTGGACAATAACTGGAAACTCGTTCTAGTAGCTGCTTCCTCTCTCAGTCTCCCCTGCTTTCTCTCTTTTTCTATCTTCTCTCTTTTCTCTCTATTCCTTCTCAGAAAATGAACGACTCAACTGAGTCGGGTTGCAACGCAATCTGCAACATGCTTCAGCGGCACTCACTCGCTCTCTCTCTCTCTCTCTCTCTCTCTATTCTATCTCTTTTTTTCTTCCTTTGGATTCGCCCTAATACAAGGCTTTTTATAGTTATTCTGTTTCTGGAAACATTCCCAACTAATCACAAATATTAGCGTGGAGATAGCACGAGTTAACTGAGAATGGCTTAGATTTTTAGGATATGAGTCAATCAGCCAGATTGGAGAAGATGACTGGTTGATAATGGTGTTTTCGTATAGGAAGGTTAATTCAATGATCTAGGCCATTTGGATGGTCTGGATGGCACCCAATAGGCTTGTGGGGTCCACTTAACTGGCACTGGATAGTCCGCTAATGAGGTTTCTTTCTAAAATAGAGGCGGTTCGAGAGGTGGTTACGTCTCGCCGATATCTCGGCTTCCTTATGAGATTTTTGCACAACCTAATCTCAACATCTTAGATCTGCTTGGTAGAAGCCTCCAGAGGATGAGTGATGGCTGAGATTAGTAGTTGCTAAGAGTGGAAAGGATTTTTTTCACTTTTTGATGAGTAGGGAGCTAAAACAGAAAATGGTAGGGGTGAGGAGGCCGTAACTGAGTGCGTGGCTATCATCCAGCGCTCTCCAATGATTGGATTTGCCAGTGCACTAACAGATGTGGAGCCTTCCTCCCTGTCAGCATTCTTCCCTTTACAACGCCTATTTGGTAACTGACCGAGCTTGAGTGGGGGTCTTCCGACCGTGGATTTCTCCATGGTTAGGGTCGGTGGACCCAACCGATCACGATGGATGATCTGGATCATGAAGGCGTGTTTGATAGTGGGCCATCATCAACATCAGATAGACGACCCTATTTAAATTTGAGACGGGCGGGAATTTGTTTGAAAATCTAGGATTTTCGATTTTCATCGGGTCAAAGCTCCTTTGACCCGATGTGGTGGTCCCATACGCATCATGTGCACATTATCTGTGCACATGCATTGATTAGATGCGGGGTCCACAACATGTTCTGGGCTGATCGACACCGTTCATAAGTTTTGGGAAGTCATTACACACCTATGGTTGCTGTGTTGGTAAGTCCAGATTATTTGTGGGGGAGATCTAAGCCGTCTGATTCTCTTACGGGGCTTATAATCGCCCTGGACTGAAGGTCAGTCTGTTTTCACTCCTGTAAAGACTCGTACTAGGAGATTTTAGTGTTGATCATCTTAGTTAGATGGTTAGTTTTCATTAAGTTGTGTTAGTTAGTATCATGGGGTGGTTTAAAGTCAGATAGTTGCTTTTAGTGGGATTGTTAGTTTTAAGTGGGGTGGTTTATTCCATTTCAAGTTTGGATTGGACATGTATTTGATTTATACAGGTTCTACATATCACCTCACCTGGATTGAGGGAGAGAGTAATTATTACACATTTGGTGCATGATTCTTTATTGTGCATGATTCTTTATTTGGTTTTGTCACAAATTTGACAAAGGGGGAGATTGTAAAAGATATATTGTAAATCTAGCACCCAGTGTTGTCAAATTTTGTTGTGCCAAATTATCTAGAATCTGTATCATGTATTGATGGGCTGTATAGATCAACTTTATGCATTTTTAAGTTGTCCAAGTCTTCATCGAACTTATTTATGTATTCAAGTTGAAGAAGCGTTGTCGAAGTTTAAAATTTCAAGCTTCAGTACAAGTACAAGTTCAAGGCTCAAGTTCAAGTTCAAGTTTAATTTTCAAGTTCAGTACTTTAAAGACTTAAGAACTCAAGTCTTTACTCAAGCTCAAGTTCAAGATTTGAAGACAAGCTTCAAGTATTTCAAGTGTATGAATTAGACGAGCCAATGATGTTTTAATTGTTCAAACTTACAAACAATGTATGGATGACCCTAAATTGACCATAGGTTAGGTCATATTCATTGCATATGCTATGGGGGTCATTTCATAAGTTTATATGTCATTTCCTCGACTAGTCCTAGTCTTTGTTCAATTAGTCCAAGCTCTAGCTTGACCAGTCCAAGAGTTTCTTGACCTGTTCAAGATTTGTTGTGAATTTTCAAAATTTTCTGTTGGACCCTCAACCAGTCGAGTGAATAGTGCTCGACCGATCGTGCAGGCTCGACTCAAAGTCCAACAAGATTTTTTGGTCCCACTCGACCAGTCAAGTGCATTGCTCGACCAGTCAAGTAGGCCACTCGACCACTCGAGCAAGCCACTCAACCAGTCGAGTAATGACCTTATCTTATTGCACTAGAAATTTTAAAATTTGGTTGGTCCTTCGACCAGTCGAACCGACCCTTAGACCAGTCGAGACAACAATATTTTCACCTATAAATAGATGACGAATCTCCGAGTTTTTCATTCATTCCAAGCAATATTAAACCATTACTCTGAGAGAAAAGTTCCTGCACTTCTTAAGCTATATTGTGTTCATTTTAAATTCACTTAAATAGCTTTTCGTATTTGATTTTGTGATCTCCATTCAACTTAATTTCATTAAAGAAGGGAATTATGATTTTACCCTGTTTGAGATCAAAATCAAATCAAGCTAGCCTAGGATGAATTAATCTAAAAATCATTTAGACCTAGAACCTTTCACTTGTGAGACTGGACATTGAACATCTTCATCTAAATCAGATTGGTTCTACCGGTCTTTATCAGAAGAAGAATTTTCAGATAAGTACCATTTAATCTTTGTGTATCTTTTGTAGTTTGTGAAGTTGTGCCAGGAAAATCTCATTTTTGGTTTTATCTGAGGTAATCCAGAAAATCTCAAAGTGTAGGGTTTTTGTAATTGTGTAAGCCCATCTAAAGATACAATTGTGAAGGTTTTAAGGTGAACCTTGGAAAACCTTTTTTTCATAGGGAAAGCCAATATCTCGTGGGTGTGGATATTGGGAGTGGAGTAGTTGTGTGCCTATTTTTCTAACAGTTGCTGTACACACAAACGAACCACTATAATTCCTGGAGTTGTGGTGGATGATTGGATTTGTTTATGTGTGTGAATGTTGTAATTTACTTTATATATTTGTAGTGAATGTTGTAATTTACTTTATGCACTTGTGGTGATTGTTGTAATACCTTAGTTTATTTCTTTTGCCTCTTTATTGGTTTGGGTTTTTGATACTTACAAACATTCTAATAAGGTTGTCCTGCCATAAGCCTTTAGTTTTTGGTGTTAAGTTGTCATTAGAACTAAGTTTGTATCAACCTCTCAAGACTAGTGCATTTGAGGTTGCTATTTACTTGTGTTATTTTATTATTTGATCGTGCTATCTATCTTTGTATTCCGCATTTATTTTTAATTTGGCATAGTCCTATTCACCCCCCTCTAGGACGTTTAGCTCAGCCTTTTCAACAGCAAACATGGGGGCTCAGCGTCTTGAAGTTTTTATTGATTCACAGTCGATCGTCAATCAGATAGCCGACGTTTACCAAGCTAAGAAAAATCGTCTGAAGGCCTATCTCCAAAAAGCCAGGAAATTGACCCAATCCGACATCAAATGATGGAGTTATGGTCATCTCCGTTGGATCGTGCGATTTGGAAAGATTAATAATCCATATTGAAGAATGACTATTGAAGAATTTGAACGTTCTTTTGGGATATCGAATGGTCTCTGGATTAGGCAATTTTGGTCTCAATTGGAAGCTTGACAAGTTACCATTCCAATGACCTGAAATAGTCTAAATTCGACCTATGAAGTGAGAGTTATGAGGGTTACTATTGGACAAGGAGATGAAGGATACATTCCGGACCGACGACAACGATCCCACTTATGGAATGCCCAAATGGTCTCTGAATACGACGATTCTAGTCAGTAATGATAGAGCACTAAAGTGTCTTTTAGATGACCAAAAATTGAACCAATCCGACATCAAACGATGAAGTTATGAGCGTCTCCGTTGGATTGCGCATTTGGAAAGATTAACAATCCATATTAAAAAAGGACGATTGAAGAGTTCCAACATGCTTTTGGGATATCGAACGGTTTCTGAATTAGGCATTCTGGTCTCATTTGGAAGCTTAACAAGTTACCATTCCAATGACCTGAAATAGTCTAAATTCGACCTTTGAAGTGAGAGTTATGAGGGTTACTATTGGACAAGGAGATAAAGGAAACATTCAGGACCGACGACTGCGATCCCACTTACAGAATGCCAAATGGTCTCGGAATACGACGATTCCAGTCAGGAATGAAAGTACACTAAAGTACCTTTCAGATGACCAAAAATCGATCCAATTCGACATCAAACGATGAAGTTATGGGCATCTCCATTGGATTGCTCACTTTGGAAAGATTAACAATCCATATTGAAAAATGATGATCGAAGAGTTCCAACGTGCTTTTGGGATATCGAACGGTCTCTGAATTAGGCAATTCTGGTCCCAATTGGAAGCTTGACAAGTTACCATTCCAATGACTAGAAATAGTCTAAATTCGACCTTTGAAGTGTGAGTTATGAGGGTTACTATTGGACAAGGAGATGAAGGAAAGATTCAGGACCGACGACTGCGATCTAACAGACAAAGGCCCAAATGGACTCGGAATATGACGATTCCAGTTAGGAATGAAAGAGCACAAAAGTACCTTTCAGAAGACTAAAAATTGACCCAATCCGACATCAAACGATGGAGTTATAGGCATCTCCGTTGGATCTCGTGATTTGGAAAGATTAAAAATCCATATTGAAAAATGACGATCGAAGAATTTGAATGTTCTTTTGGGATATCGAACGGTATCTGAATTAGGCAATTCTGGTTCTATTTGGAAGCTTGACAAGTTACCATTCCAATGACCCGAAATAATCTAAATTAGACCTTTAAAGAGAGAGTTATGAGGGTTACTATTGGACAAGGAGATGAAGGAAACATTCAGGACTGACGATTGCGATCCCACTTACTGTTGACCAAATGGTCTCGGAATATGATGATTCCAATCAGGAATGAAAGAGCACTAAAGAACCTTTTAGATGAACAAAAATTGACCCAATCTGATATCAAACAATGGAGTTATCGACATCTCCGTGTGCGATTTAGAAAGATTAACATTCCATATTGAAAAATGACGATGGATGAGTTCCAACATGTTGTTGGGATGTCGAACGGTCTCTGAATTAGGCAATTCTGGTCCCATTTCGAATCTTGACAAGTTACTATTCCAATGACCTGAAATAGACTAAATTCGACCTCTAAAGAAAGAGTTATGAGGGTTACTATTGGACAAGGATATGAAGGAAACTTTCAGGACCGACGACTGCGATCCCACTTACGGAAGCACAAATGGTCTCGGAATACGACGATTCCAATTAGGAATGAAAGAGCACTAAAGAATCTTTCATTGGCAAAAAATTGATCCAATCCAACATGAAACGATGGAGTTATGGGCGTCTTCGTTAGATCGCGTGATTTGGAATGATTAACCATCCATACTGTAAAATGATGATCGAAGAGTTCCAACGTGCTTCTGGGAGGCCAAACGGTCTCTGAATTAGGTAATTCTGGTCCCATTTTAAAGCTTGACAAATTACCATTCCAATGATTTGAGTCTAAATTCGACCTCTGAAGAGAGAGTTATGAGGGTTACTATTGGACAAGGAGATGAAGGAAACATTTAGGACCGACGACTGCGATACCACTTACGGAATGCACAAATGGTCTTGGAATACGACGATTCTAGTAAGGAATGAAAGAGCACTAAAGTACCTTTCAGATGATCAAAAATCAACCCAATCCGACATTAAACGATGAAGTTATGGGCGTCTTCGTTGGATCGCTCAATTTGAAAAGATTAACAATCCATATTGAAAAATGACGATCGAAGAGTTCCAACGTGGTTTTGGGATATAGAATGGTCTATGAATTAGGCAATTCTAGTCTCATTTGGAAGCTTGACAAGATATCATTCTAATGACCTGAAATAGTCTAAATTCGACCTCTGAAGAGAGAGTTATGAGGGTTACTATTGACAAGGAGATGACGGAAACATTCAGGACCAACGACTGCGATCCCACTTACGGAATGCCCAAATGGTCTCAGAATATGATGATTCCAGACATGAATGAAAGAGCACTAAAGTACCTTTCAGATGACCAAAAATTGACCCAATTCGACATCAAACGAAGGAGTTATGGGCATCTCCGTTGGATCACGCGATTTGGAAAGATTAACAATCCATATTGAAAAATGACGATCGAAGAATTCGAACATTCTTTTGGGATATTGAACGGTCTCTAAATTAGGCAATTCTGGTTCCCTTTGGAAGCTTGACAAGTTACCATTCCAATGACCTAAAATAGTCTAAATTCGACCTCCGAAGTGAGAGTTATGAGGGTTACTATTGGACAAGGTGATGAAGGAAAGATTCAGGACCGACGACTGTGATCACACAAACGGATGCCCAAATGGTCTTGGAATACGATGATTCTGGTCAGGAATGAAAGAGCACTAAAGTATCTTTCAGAAGAGCAAAAATTGACCCAATCCGACATCCAACGATGGAGTTATGGGCATCTCCATTGTATCGCGCGATTTATAAAGATTAAAAATCTATATTGAAAATGACGATCGAAGAATTCGGACGGTCTTTGAATTAGGCAATTCAGTTCCCAATTGGAAGAGTGAAAGTTACCATTCCAATGACTTGTAATAGTCTAAATTGGAACTTTAAAGAGAGAGTAAAGAGGGTTACCATTGGACAAGGAGATGAAGGAAACATTCAGGACTGATGACTGCGATCCCACTTACTGATGACCAAATAGTCTCAGAATACGATGATTCTAGTCAGGAATGAAAGAGCACTAAAGAACCTTTCAGATGATAAAAAATTGACCCAATCTGATATCAAACAATGGAGTTATGGGCACCTCCGTTGGATCGCACGATTTGGAAAGATTAACAATCCATATTGAAAAATGACGATCGAAGAGTTCCAACGTGCTTTTGGGATATCGAACGGTCTCTGAATTAGGCAATTCAGGTCCCAATTGGAAGCTTGACAAGTTCGCATTCCAATGACCTAAAACAGTCTAAATTCGACCTATAAAGTGAGAGTTATGAGGGCTACTATTGGACAAGGAGATGAAGGAAACATTCAGGACCGACGACTGCGATCCCACTTACCGAATGCCCAAATGGTGTCAGAATACGATGATTCCAGTCAGGAATGAAAGAGTACTAAAGTACCTTTCAGATGACCAAAAATTGACCCAATTTAACATAAAATGATGAAGTTATGGGTATATCCGTTAGATCACACACTTTGGAAAGATTAACAATCCATATTGAAAAATGACGATCGAAGAATTCAAATGTGCTTTTGGGATATCGAATGGTCACTGAATTAGGCAATTCTGGTCCCATTTGAAAGCTTGACAAGTTACTATTCCTATGACCTGAAATAGTCTAAATTGGACCTTTGAAAATAGATTTATAAGGGTTACTATAGGACAAGGAGATGAAGGAAACATTCAGGACCGCAACTGCGATTCCACTTATGGATGCCCAAATGGTCTCGGAATATGACGATTCCAGTCAGGAATGAAAGAGCACTAAAGTATGTTTCAGATGACCAATAATCGACCCAATCCGACATCAAATGATGAAGGTATGGGCATCTCTGTTGGATCGCACGATTAGGACAGATTAGTAGTCCATATTGAAAAATGACGATCAAAGAGTTCCAACGTGCTTTTGGGATATTGAATGGTCTCTGAATTAGGCAATTTTGGTCCAAATTGGAAGTTTGACAAGTTACTAATCCAAAGACCTGAAATAGTTAAAAGTCGACCTCTGGTGAGAGAGTTATGAGGGCCACAATTAGAAAAGGAGATGAAGGAAACATTCAGGACCGATGACTGCGATCCCACTTACGGAATGCCCAAATATTCTCAGAATATGACGATTCCAGTCAGGAATGAAAGAACACTAAGGAACCTTTCAGATGACATGAAATTGAACCAATCTGACCTCAAACGATAAAGTTATGGGTGTATCCATTGGATCACGCAATTTGGTAAGATTAACAATCCATACTGAAAAATGACTATCGAAGAATTCCAACGTGCTTTTGGGATATCGAATGGTCTCTGAATTAGGCAATTCTGGTCCCATTCAGAAGCTTGACAAGTTACCATTCTAATGACCTAAAATAGTCTAAATTCGACCTCGAAGTGAGATTTATGAGGGTTACTATTGGACAAGAAGAAGAAGGAAACATTCAGGTTCAACGACTGCGATCCCACAAATGGATGCCCAAATCGTCTCAGAATACGACGATTCCAGTGAGGAAAGAAAGGGCACTAAAGTACCTTTCAAATGACCCAAAATCGAACAAATCCGACATCGAACGATGGAGTTATGGGCATCTCCATTGGATCTCGCGATTTAGAAAGATTAACAATCCATATTGAAAAATGATAATCGAAGAATTCGAACTTCTTTTGGGATATCAAACGATCTCTGAATTAGGCAATTCTGGTCCCATTTGGAAGCTTGACAAGTTACCATTCTAATGACCTGAAATAGTCTAAATTGGACCTCTGAAGAGAGAGTTATAAGGGTTAGTATTGGACAAGGAGATGAGGGAAACATTCAGGACTAACGACTGCGATCCCACTTACGGATGCCCAAATGGTCTGGGAATATGACGATTCCAGTCAGGAATGAAAGAGCCCTAAAGAACTTTTCAGATGTCCAAAAATTGACCCAATCTAACATCAAACGATGGAGTTATGGGTGTCATCGTTGGATCGCGCGATTTAGAATGATTAACCTTCTGTACTGAAAAATGACGATCGAAGAGTTCCAACGAGCTTCTGAGATACCGAACGGTCTCTGAATGAGGCAATTTTGGTCCCATTTGGAAGCTTGACAAGTTTCCATTCCAATGACTTGAAATAGTCTAAATTCGACCTATGAAGGGAGAGTTATGGTGTTTACAATTTAACATGCAGCTGAAGGAAACATTCAGGACTGACGAGTGCGATCCCACTTACGGAATGCCCATATGTTCTCGGAATACGATGATTCTAATCAGGAATGAAAGAGCACTAAAGTACCTTTCAGATGACCAAAAATCGACCCAATCCAACATCAAAAGATGAAGTTATGGGCGTCTCTGTTGGATCACCCAATTTGGAAAGATTAATAATCCACATTGAAAAATGACGATCGAAGAGTTCCATCATGCTTCTGGGATATCGAACGGTCTCTGAATTAGGCAATTCTGGTCCCATTTGGAAGCTTGACAAGTTACCATTCCAATGACCTGAAATTGTTTGAATTCAACCTCTGAAGTGAGAGTTATGAGGGCTACTATTGGACAAAGAGTTGAAGGAAACATTCAGGTTCGACGACTGTGATCCCAAAAACAGATGCTTAAATGGTCTCGGATTACGACAATTCTAGTCAGGAATGAAAGAGCACTAAAGTACCTTTCAGTTGACCAAAAATCGACCCAATCCGACATCAAATGATGGAGTTATGGGCATCTCCGTTGGATCGCGTGATTTGGAAAGATTAACAATCCATATTGAAAAATGACGATTGAATAATTCGAACGTTCTTTTAGGAAATTGAACGATCTCTGAATTAGACAATTCTGTTCCCATTTGGAAGCCTTACAAGTTACCATTCCAATGACCTGAAATAGTCTAAATTAGACCTCTGTAGAGAGAGTTATTATGGTTACTATTAGACAAAGAGATGAAGTAAACGTTCAGGACTTACAACTGTGATCCCACTTGCGATGCCCAAATGGTCTAAGAATACGACGATTCCACCCAGGAATGAAAGAGCACTAAAGAACCTTTCAGATGACCAAATATTAACCCAATCCAACATCAAACAATGAAGTTATGGGCGTCTTCGTTGGATCATGCGATTTGGAATGATTAACCATCCATACTGAAAAATGACGATCGAAGAGTTCCAACGTGCTTCTGGGATACAGAACGGTCTCTGAATTAGGCAATTCTGCTCCCATTTGGAAGCTTAACAAGTTTCCATTCCAATGACCTGAAATTGTCTAAATTCGATCTCTGAAGAGAGAGTTCAGTGGGTTACTATTGGACAAGGAGATGAAGGAAACATTTAGGACCGATGACTGTGATCCCACTTACGAAATGCCCAAATGGTCTCAGAATACGTTGATTCTAGTCAGGAATGAAAGAGCACTAAAGTATCGATCAGATGACCAAAAATTGACCCAATCTGACATCAAACGATGAAGTTATGGGCGTCTCCATTGGATAGCGCAATTTGGAAAGATTAACAATCCATTTTGAAAAAAGACGATCGAAGAGTTCAATAGGCTTTTGGCATATCGAACGGTCTCTAAATTAGGCAATTCTAGGCCTAGTTCGAAGCTTGACAAGTTACCATTCCAATGACCTGAAATTGTCTAAATTCGACCTCTAAAGAGAGAGTTATGAGGGTTACTATTGGACAAGGAGATGAAGGATACATTCAGGACCGACAACTGCGATTCCACTTACGGAATGCCCAAATGGTCTCGGAATACGATGATTCCAGTTAAGAATGACAGAGCACTAAAGTACCTTTTAGATGACTAAAAATTGAACCAATCTGACATCAAACAATGAAGTTATGGGCATCTCCGTTGGATTGCGCACTATGGAAAGATTAACAATCCATATTTAAAAAGGACGATCGAAGAGTTCCAACATGCTTTAGGGATATCGAACGGTCTCTGAATTAGGCAATTCTGGTCTCATTTGGAAGCTTAATAAGTTACCATTCCAATGACTTGAAATAGTCTAAATTCGACCTCTGAAGTGAGAGTTATGAGGGTTACTATTAGACAAGGAGAAGAAGGAAACATTCAGGTTCAACGACAACGATCCCACAAATGGATGCCTAAATCGTCTTGGAATACGACGATTCTAGTCAGGAATGAAAGGGCACTAAAGTACCTTTCAGATGACCCAAAATTGAACAAATTCAATATCGAACGATGGAGTTATGGGCATCTCCGTTGGATCGCGCGATTTGGAAAGATTAACATTCCATATTGAAAAATGATGATCGAAGAATTCGAACATTCTTTTGGGATATCATATGATCTCTGAATTAGACAATTCTGGTCCCATTTGGAAGCTTGACAAGTTACCATTCCAATGACCTGAAATAGTCTAAATTGGACCTCTGAAGAGAGAGTTATGAGGGTTAGTATTGGACAAGGAGATGAAGGAAACATTCAGGACTAACGACTGCGATCCCACTTACGGATGCCCAAATGGTCTGGAAATACGACGATTCCAGTCAGGAATGAAAGAGCCTTAAAGAACTTTTCATATGTCCAAAAATTGACCCAATCTAACATCAAACAATGAAGTTATGGGTGTCATCGTTGGATCGCGCGATTTAGAATGATTAACCTTCCGTACTGAAAAATGACGATCGAAGAGTTCCAACGAGCTTCTGGGATACCGAACGGTCTCTGAATGAGGCAATTTTGGTCCCATTTGGAAGTTTGACAAGTTTCCATTCCAATGACCTGAAATAGTCTAAATTCGACCTATGAAGGGAGAGTTATGGTGGTTACAATTTAACAAGCAGCTGAAGGAAAAATTCTGGACTGACGACTGCGATCCCACTTACGGAATGCCCATATGTTCTCGGAATACGATGATTCTAATTAAGAATGAAAGAGCACTAAAGTACCTTTCAGATGACCAAAAATCGACCCAATCCAACATCAAACGATGAAGTTATGGGCATCTCCGTTGGATCACCCAATTTGGAAAGATTAATAATCCACATTGAAAAATGACGATCGAAGAGTTCCATCGTGCTTCTGGGATATCGAACGGTCTCTGAATTAGGCAATTCTGGTCCCATTTAGAAGCTTGACAAGTTACCATTCCAATGACCTGAAATTGTCTGAATTCAACCTCTGAAATGAGAGTTATGAGGGCTACTATTGGACAAAGAGTTGAAGGAAACATTCAGGTTCGACGACTGTGATCCCACAAACAGATGCTTAAATGGTCTCGGATTACGACAATTCTAGTCAGGAATGAAAGAGCAATAAAGTACCTTTCAGTTGAGCAAAAATCGACCCAATCTGACATTAAACGATGAAGTTATGGGCATCTCCATTGGATCGCGCGATTTGGAAAGATTAAACGTTCAGGACTGACGACTGCGATCCCACTTACGATGCTTAAATGGTCTAGGAATACGACGATTCCACACAGGAATGAAAGAGCACTAAAGAACCTTTCAGATGACCAAATATTAACCCAATCCAACATCAAACAATGAAGTTATGGGCGTCTTTGTTGGATCACGCGATTTGGAATGATTAACCATCCATACTGAAAAATGACAATCGAAGAGTTCCAACGTGCTTCTGGGGTACAGAACGGTCTCTGAATTAGGCAATTCTGGTCCCATTTGGAAGCTTGACAAGTTACTATTCCAATGACCTGAAATTGTCTAAATTCGATCTCTGAAGAGAGAGTTCAGAGGGTTACTATTGGACAAGGAGATGAAGGAAACATTTAGGACCGATGACTGTGATCCCACTTACGAAATGCCCAAATGGTCTCAGAATACGTCGATTCTAGTCAGGAATGAAAGAGCACTAAAGTATCGATCAGATGACCAAAAATTGACCCAATCTAACATCTAACGATGAAGTTATGCGCGTCTCCTTTGGATAGTGCAATTTGGAAAGATTAAGAATCCATTTTGAAAAAAGACGATCGAAGAGTTCAACGGGCTTTTGGCATATCGAACGGTCTCTGAATTAGGCAATTCTGGTCCCAGTTGGAAGCTTGACAAGTTACCATTCCAATGACCTGAAATTGTCTAAATTCGACCTCTGAAGAGAGAGTTATGAGGGTTACTATTGGACAAGGAGATGAAGGATACATTCAGGACCGACGACTGATCCCACTTATGGAATGCCCAAATGGTCTCGGAATACGACGATTCTAGTTAGGAATGACAGAGCACTAAAGTACCTTTTAGATGACCAAAAATCGAACCAATCCGACATCAAACAATGAAGTTATGGGCATCTCCGTTGGATTGCGCACTATGGAAAGATTAGCAATCCATATTTAAAAAGGACGATTGAAGAGTTCCAACATGCTTTAGGGATATCGAACGGTCTCTAAATTAGGCAATTCTGGTCTCATTTGGAAGCTTAACAAGTTACCATTCCAATGACCTAAAATAGTCTAAATTTGACCTCTGAAGTGAAAGTTATGAGGGTTACTATTGGACAAGGAGTGCGATCCCACAGACGGATGCCCTAATGGTCTCGGAATACAATGATTCCAGCCAAGAATGAAAGAGCACTAAAGTACCTTTCAGATGACTAAAAATCCCCCCAATCTGAGATTAAATGATGAAGTTATGGGCGTGTCCGTTGGATTGCGCAATTTGGAAAGATTAACAATCCGTATTGAAAAATGACGATCGAAAAATTCGAATGTTCTTTTGGGATATCGAACGATCTCTGAATTAGGTAATTCTAGTCCTATTTGGAAGCTTGACAAGTTACCATTGCAATGACCTGAAATAGTCTAAATTGGACCTTTGAAGACAAAGTTATGAGGGTTACTATTGGACAAGGAGATGAATGAAACATTCAAGACTGACGATTGTGATCCCACTTACTGATGACCAAATGGTCTCGGAATACGACGATTCCGGTTAAGAATGAAAGAGCACTAAAGAACCATTCAGATGAACAAAAATTGACCCAATCCGATATAAAAAATGGAGTTATGGGCGTCTTCGTTGGATCGCACGATTTAGAATGATTAACAATCCATATTGAAAACTGACGATCGATGAGTTTCTACGTGCTTTTGGGATATGGAACGGTCTCTAAATTATGCAATTCTGGTCTGTAACATCCCGAAAATCGGGGGTCGAGTAGTAACTCAACTCTCGAGTTCCAGAACATCACTTATGCAATAAAATGAATGATGATTGAATGTTGACTGTATTTGTGCATTGAACATGAGTGAGATTAAGCCAAAACAGCATATCATACTCCAGAGACAGTTAAATTGCAAGCGGAAGACTGTGATAGACATATAGAATATAAAAACTATGGTGAGTCTCTAGAGTGTGATAATGTTACCAGGTTAAATAAATACAAGTACAATTTTAAAATTTACCAAATGTGAGGAAGTGTAATGTCTTCTATCCTAAGTACCATAGCCCCGTCAATACAATACCAGGTCTTCATAGACCTGTCAGAGAATTATATGTAGGAGAACTTCTCCTCAATATCATAGTAGTAGTCTGGCTCTACTTCATAAGCATCGCCATCACCTGAAACTCAACAAATTTGGTTGGTGTGTACAACACCGTCCCGTAACGTGGGAGTGAGTAGCTAACTCAGTGGAACAATAAAGCATAGGTTTACATGTTATCGACTCAGTCAAGCAGTAATGATAAAACAGTACAATCAAACACTCCTAACTACTCTTATTAATGCAAGTATGGATGCAGTTATGATGTATGCCCTCACCGACATACTCCCTCATGCGACACCCTCTTTGTTCGCAGCATGCTTTCATCCCTCAGTGCTCCACATCTTCCAGGCACATGCAATACATGATGAGCATGATTACCGAGTTGTTATTATTCCATTTTAAACAGCAGGATTGGGAAACTAAGTTACCTCCCTTGTATCATTCCCAAACATGATCCATTCTAGGGTCGTCAGTCCTAGACAATCTCATACGATGGTGTGTTTCTAGGTCACTACAAGGACTGTCAGGGCTGTTACGCAGAATCGTTGCACCACTCCCCCATTACTTTATCAATACAGGCCTATCTTATACTCTGTTACTACGAGAAGGCTAGTCACCTCAACGCAGATTTAGAGTATGCTCGAGGTCACTCCACTGACACCCTACCAACTGGCAGTCTATTTTCGAAGCCCGACCGGTCCGCTTACTGAGAATGGAACCCGGATGTAACCCGACTGGGGACCACAGCCAGGCTGTGCCAGCGTAGACCGACGGCTCTAATATAGTGTCCCATACCACCATAATCGGCTCACGAGTCTGGTTGCTCAATGGTCACTACGGGGAGGCACGTGGCCCTAGCGTAGGCCGACAGCTCGACTATGGTGTCCCATACCATCATGCCCGGCTCATGAGTCTTAGCGGATCGAGGTACCATGGTTATGGGATTCCACTGGTAAGTTCGGTACCCTAGGTTCAAGCAATGGTGTCCAAACATGGTTAACATATAATGGGCCAATCGGTTTATTAGACTAGTTCGACTAGTACGAGCGTACGCTGGAGTAGCCGACAAGGTACCACTGTCGTCAACCATCGTACGACTCGGATTCACCGAACGCATCGATTGTGGTGAGATGAAATCGCCCACTTAGACAGGAATTGTTACCGATTGCCTGGACTGTAATCATAGCCCCAATCACATTCAAGTACAGATAAGTAAAGTAGTAATGGATTAAGATTCAAATCATACAATCAAAGTCTGGTATCATCCGTTTAGGACTATTAGGGCTGTTGCACAGAATCGTTACACTACTCCCCCATCACCCATGACGGATCATACAACATAAACATGAATTTAAACATGCGCATTACATAAATAAAATCATACAATCAGTTGAGCATGTTAACAAGCATATCATAAAGCATATTATAAAGCATGTTATAAAGCATGTTATGAAGCACTATATAAATAGGAATACAAACACATATATTTCATAAGTAAGTGGTTAAAGTGAACAACCACATGGAGGAAATCATACATGTCTCTAAGGTGTTTGAGAATCCCATCTCAACACCATACCTAAGGTAACATCATCCAAACACTTACTCACACAAGCATTTTCACAAACACTTAACATACACTATTTCAACATACTTAGTGTATGTTAGCAAACATGTATTAGGGTGAGTCCTTTCGCCAAGCAAGTATTTTACGCACATATAATATATTTATACAACAAATAATCATGGCAAATACATCTTTAAAATCTATATGTATATAGTACTTTCTACAATACAGTATTTCTACATACATAGGTATATTAGTAAAACATGTATTTGGGCGAACCCATTTGCCAAATAAGTATTTTATCCATATATTGTATATCCATATAATAAATAATCATGTCAAACACATTTCTAAAATTTATACTTATACGGTATTTTCTACGAATACATAGAATATGTAAAATTCCATATTCTTCATCTTTAATCAAAACAGAAAACAGACATCACTTTGTACATGTGCAATTGCATGTAGATCATGAATCTATCATTATCCGACATTGAAAGCGTTGAAAACCATAACCTATACACCTAAAGTCCATACCTTTTGTCGTAGAATCGCAACGAAGTCGATAGGTTTGCTAGGCTTTCGTATACGGCAGTTTGGTAACCTATAGCATATTTTCTGTTAGCTATTTCATAACCTACAACTATCAAAACCCCAAATCAGTTTAGGGTTAGGGTTTCTTACCTAGAAACAGAGCCGGAATCGTCGAAAAAGCGATTAGAACGGAGTGGTGGACCTCGTGGAGTGGCAGGGAAGCATGGCAGGGAGATTCTCCCACATCTCCCATACTTTCTCTCTCTTTTCTCTCTTCTCTCTCAAATTCGTATCGCTGCAATGAGAGAGGGTTTAAGGTCCTTATATAGTCTAAAAACTCACCGAAATAGACTCCAGGTCAAGGTATACTTGGGTTATAACCAAAGCGGACCTGTTTCAGCTCAACGGAGGACTTCTGGAGGGCCTCCTTGAGCCAAAGGTTGGACTTAAGCTCACTAACACCAGATCTACGTTTAATTAAGTTTTCATTTCAGTCAAATTTCTAGATCACGCGTGGCGGACTGGTTTCAGTTCGACGGTCAGTGGGTCTCGATCGGAGATTCCGAGTACATGTAAATGTTTATGAAATTTTTCCTGATCCGAGGGTGTAATTTGGTCAGATTTTGACAGTCAGGTTGCTTAATATTGATCCGCAAGCGACGAGTCTCAGATTATTATTCAAGGTATTTATTTTGTAAAGAAACAAGTGTTCTCACACTCTCTCGCTCCGGACCTAAGCGAACAGCCGTGAGACACTATCTGGATTTGATTTCCGAGATGGTTGTCAAGCCCAGCGAGGCGGTCCTAAGTCCTTAACTTTGTGTTAATCGGACTCTCGATGTGCGGTCTAGACCTGATACAGAGTTTCAAAGTGCTCCCGAGAGCAGCCGGGTAATGAGATTGATCCTAGATTTTAGGGTAACCTAGCGTCAATGATTCTACAAGTTTTGGGTCTTGCAGATCGTATTTAAAGTGATTCAAATAGATTTCGTAGCTAATCTAGTTTAACACTTAGTTACTTTGTCTCATTTCTAAAGGATTTAATCCTAAGTGATTTCTGTCTAAGGTGGTACTTAGTCCTTTGCAGTTTGTATATAAAGTGATCCAAGTTATACTACTTGGCTAGTTTAAGATAGTGTCTAGGGTGAAAGTACTTAGGAAAATTGAAAGAACAAGGTGGTGAAGGGTGGGGTTTGTGAAGGAAAATGGGTTCAAAAGCGGTTTTAGACTGTGGGATTCAATTCTGACAAGTTAATAAGGTATTAGGATCGACCTATTGCCTAAGGACATCTAATTCCAGGTTGGAAAAAATCCAGGCTGTTACATGGTCCCATTTGGAGCTTGACAAATTACTATTCCAATGGCCTGAAATAGTCTAAATTGGACCTCAGAAGACAGAGTTATGACGGTTACTATTGGACAAGGAGATGAAGGAAACATTCAGGACTAACGACTGCGATCCCACTTACGGATACCCAAATGGCCTCGGAATACGACGATTCAAGTCAGCAATGAAAGAGCACTAAAGAACCTTTCAGATGAATAAAAATTGACCCAATCCAAATGAAGCGATGGAGTTATGGGTGTCTTCGTTGGATCGCGCGATTTGGAATGATTAACCATCCATATAGAAAATTGACGATTGAAGAGTTCCAACATGCTTCTAGGATACCAAACGGTCTTTGAGTTAGGCAATTCTGGTCCCACATGGTGGCTTGACAAGTTACCATTCCAATGACCTGAAATAGTCTAAATTCGACCTCTGAAGAGAGAGTTTTGAGGGTTACATTGGACAAGGTGATGAAGGAAACATTCAGGACCGATGACTGCGATCCCACTTACAGAATGCCCAAATGGTCTCAGAATACGACGATTCCTGTCAGGAATGAAAGAGTACTAAAGTACCTTTCAGATGACCAAAAATTGACCCAATCCGACATCAAACGAAGTAGTTATGGGCATCTCCGTTGGATCGTGCGATTTGGAAAGATTAACAATCCATATTGAAAAATGACGATCGAAGAATTCGAACGTTCTTTTGGGATATCAAACAGTCTCTGAATTATACAATTCTAGTCCCACTTGGAAGCTTGACAAGTTACCATTCCAATGACCCGAAATAGTCTAAATTTAACCTTTGAAGTGAGAGTTAGGAGGGTCACTATTGAACAAGGTGATGAAGGAAAGATTCAGGACCGACGACTATGATCACACAGACGGATGCCCAAATTGTGTCAGAATATGATGATTCTAGTCATGAATGAAAGAGCCCTAAAGTATCATTCAGATGACCAAAAATTGACCCAATTCGACATCAAATGATGGAGTTATGGTCATCTCTGTTGGATCGCGCGATTTGGAAAGATTAACAATCCATATTGAAGAATGGCTATTGAAGAATTCGAATGTTCTTTTTGGATATCAAATGGTCTCTGAATTAGGCAATTCTGGTCCCAATTGGAAGCTTGACAAGTTACCATTCCAATGACCTGAAATAGTCTAAATTCGACCTCTGAAGAGAGAGTTATGAGGGTTACTATTGGACAAGGAGATGAAGGATACATTCAGGACCGACGACTGCGATCCCACTTATGGAATGCCTAAAAGGTCTCTGAATATGACGATTCCACTTAAGAATGACAGAGCACTAAAGTACCTTTTAGATGACCAAAAATCGAACCAATCAGACATCAAACGATGAAGTTATGGGCATCTCCGTTGGATTGCGCACTTTAGAAAGATTAACAATCCATATTTAAAAAGGACGATCGACTAGTTCTAACATGCTTTTGGGATATCGAAAGGTCTCTAAATTAAGCAGTTCTGGTTTCATTTGGAAGCTTAACAAGTTACCATTCCAATGATCTGAAATAGTCTAAATTCGACCTCTGAAGTGAGAGTTATGAGGGTTACTATTGGACAAGGAGATGAAGGAAACATTAAGGACCGACGACTGCGATCCCACTTACGGAATGCCCAAATGGTCTCGGTATATGATGATTCCAGTTAGGAATGAAAGAGCATAAAAGTACCTTCCAGAAGACCAAAAATTGACCCAATCCGACATCAAATGATGGAGTTATGGGCATCTCCGTTGGATCGTGCGATTTGGAAAGATTAATAATCCATATTGAAAAATGACGATTGAAGAATTCGAATGTTCTTTTGGGATATGGAATGGTCTCTGAATTAGGCAATCCTGGTGTCATTTGGAAGCTTGACAAGTTACCATTCCAATGACCCAAAATAGTGTAAATTGGACCTTTGAAGAGAGAGTTATGAGGGTTACTATTGGACAAGGAGATGAAGGAAACATTCAGGACTGACATCAGCGATCCCACTTATGGATATCCAAATGGCCTCTGAATATGATGATTCTAGTCAGCAATGAAAGAGCACTAAAGAACCTTTCAGATGAACAAAAATTGACCTAATCCAACATGAAGCGATGGAGTTATGGGCGTCTTCGTTAGATCACGTGATTTGGAATGATTAACCATCCATATTGAAAAATGATGATCGAAGAGTTCCAACGTGCTTCTGGGATACCGAACGGTCTTTGAATTAGGCAATTCTGGTCCTACATGGAGGCTTGACAAGTTACCATTCCAATGACCTGAAATAGTCTAAATTTGACCTCTGAAGAGAGAGTTGTGAGGGTTGCTATTAGACAAGGTGATGAAGGAAACATTTAGGACCGATGACTGTGATCCCACTTACGGAATGCCCAAATGGTCTCAGAATACGACGATTCTAGTCTGGAATGAAAGAACACTAAAGTACCTTTCCGATGACCAAAAATCGACCCAATCTGACTTCAAACGATGGAGTTATGGTCATCTCTGTTGGATCGCTTGATTTGGAAAGATTAACAGTCCATATTGAAAAATGACGATCGAAGAATTCAAACGTTCTTTTGGGATATCGAACGGTCTCTGAATTATGCAATTACAATTCTAGTTAGGAATGAAAGAGCACTAAAGAACCTTTCAAATGACAAAAAATCAACCCAATCCAACATCAAACGATGGAGTTATGGGCGTCTTCGTTGGATCGCGCAATTTAGAATGATTAACCTTCCATACTAAAAAATGACAATCGAAGAGTTCCAACATGCTTCTGGGATACCGAACAGTCTCTGAATTAGGCAATTCTAGACCCAATTGGAAGCTTGACAAGTTTCCATTCCAATGACCTGAAATAATCTAAATTCGACCTATGAAGGGAGAGTTATGAGGGTTACTATTGGACAAGCAGACGAAGGAAACATTCAGGATCGATGACTGCGATCTCACTTACGGAATGCCCAAATGGTCTCAGAATACGACGATTCCAGTCAGGAATGAAGTAGTACTAAAGTACCTTTCAGATGACCAAAAATTGACCCAATCCGACATCAAACGATGAAGTTATGGGCGTCTCCATTGGATCACCCAATTTGGAAAGATTAATAATCCATATTGAAAAATGACGATCGAAGCGTTCCAACGTGGTTTTGTGTAACGCCCCGGATTTTTTACCAACCTGGGATTAGACGTCCTTAGGCAATAGGTCAATCCTAATACCTCATTAACTTGTCAGAACTGAATCCCATAGTCTAAAATCACTTCTGAACCCATTTCCTTCACAAATCCAACCCTTCACTACTTTGTGCTTTCAATTTTTCAAAGCACTTTAACCCTAGACACTAACTTAAACTAGCTAAGTAGTAAAACTTGGATCACTTTATATACAAACTACAAAGGCCTAAGTACCATCTCGCATGAAATCTTACAGACTAAATCCTTTAGAAATTAAGTGAGATTTAGCAAGTGTTAAACTATAGTGCTCAGAAATTAGCACCAATTGCTTTAAATACGTTCTGCAAGACTCAAAACTTGTAAAATCATTGGCGTTAGGTTACCCTAAAACTTAGGATCAATCTCATTACCCGGCTGCTCACGGGAGCATCTCGAAACTTCGTATTAGGTCTAGACCGCACATCGGAAATCCGATTAACACGAAGTTAAGGAACTAGGACCGCCACTTGGGCTTAACAACCACCTCGAAATCAGTCCAGTAGATGTCCCACGGCCATTCGCTTGAGTCTGGAGTGAGGGAGTGTGAAAAACACTATTCCCTTTACAAAATAAATATCTGGAATAGTGATCTGGCACCATTCGCGTGCGCATCGATAAGCAACCTGCACTGGCCGTCGAATCGAATCAGACATTACACCCTCGGATCAGGAAAAATTTCAGGAACATTTACATGTACTTGGAATTTTGGATCGTGGCCCACCGACCGTCGAACTGAAAGTGGTCCGCTACGCGTAATCTAGAATCTCGACCGAAATGAAAACTTAATAGAACGTAGATCCAGCGTTAGTGAGCTTAAGTCCAACGTAGATCCAGCGCACTTTAGAAAGATTAACAATCCATATTTAAGCGAGGTATTCACGGTTTGAATCAAATCCTCAATCCTGGTAGTGACCAATGAACCCTATGCTCTGATCAAGCAGAAGGTCGGGATCGACTAGGATTAAGAAATGATATGGCAACTTTCTGTTCTAGCTAGGCAGGAGGTCCATGTATCCGACTCAGACCCATTACACAACATTCCTTCCGTGTTGGCCTGACCACATACAACTAAAAGTTTATAACTTCGTCTTCGAGAAGTGTTAAGAACATATAGCCAATAGAGACTTTGTCTTTTAGGCCTAAGGAATTACCCAAATGGGCAACAAATAGTTAGGAATTAGGTCCCAAGTCGCATGCCATGTCGACATACATATTATGTTTATGACCGTAGAAAGATAGCATGCCTATTAAACTAGACATGATTAAATAGGATAAGTCTGGGCCGCGATAAAACCCCTTTGTAGGATTAGGCATCTTGCCTCAAACTCACACTTGCCCCTGACATCAACCACATTACCCGTCATTTTTATCTCCTCGATACCCATAGGTATCAATGCTATAGTACACATCGTCGATGAAAGGCAGGCTGATGTATTTCCCGTTTCATGTCAAAGATAGGTTATAAATTACACCTTATTCCGACATACTGATCAGGACATAGCTCTTGAGCCTTGAGGGCGAAAATAAATTTTAAGCGGGGTAGAACATGATGAACCCGCTCTAGTTAGGTCACCTAATACACCTTTTTGACCTGGGTGGCGCAGCGGAAATGTGGTGGACCCTACCCCACTGGCCCAGGATCGAAACGGTACTCGATAAATACGAACATTGTAGAAGCCCTAGTAAGTTCTACTATGAGAAAAAGTTTTAGGATGATCTAGTAAGATTTGATTCGCCCTTTCCTTGGACATAGATAATATCGAGGACTCTCTTAGACTAAGACTTAAAGGACAACCTTAGAATAAACAATTTGAGCCTTTCAATGATGGACATTCCCTACTCTTAGAGAGTGATCGGACTACGGAGTTACTGACATCTACAACTGCGAAGTTTTCGCGGCTTGACCCAATTCCCAATCCTGGGTGACTACCGATGGACTCTCTGTTGACGAGCGGACGACCAGGATCTACCAGGATTCGGAAGGGATACGATGAGCTTCCTACCCTGGCCCGGTAGATGATCGATGTATCGAGATCGAGCCCACTATTACCGTCTCTCCGTGTTGGTCAAACAATGAAAACAACTATCTTACTCTAAATTGTGGGAATTGTCGTCAAGACTCCAAATAGGTAAAGAAATAAATTGTAGCAAATCATCAGGGTATGAGAAATGGATAAAGAATTAAGTTTTAAGGGGGGTAGACTAAAATGAACCAGCTGGTATATACCCTACCACGCGTAGAAACTTAAAATTAATAAGTCTTAGGCAAATGAAATAATAGAAATCTTCCCTTATTACCCTTAGCCAATTTCGGGGACGAAATTTTGTTTTAAGGGGGGTAGATTGTAACGCCCCGGATTTTTTGCCAACCTGGGATTAGACGTCCTTAGGCAATGGGTCAATCCTAATACCTCATTAACTTGTCAGAACTGAATCCCATAGTCTAAAATCACTTCTGAACCCATTTCCTTCACAAATCCAACCCTTCACTACTTTGTGCTTTCAATTTTTCAAAGCACTTTAGCCCTAGACACTAACTTAAACTAGCTAAGTAGTAAAACTTGGATCACTTTATATACAAACTACAAAGGCCTAAGTACCATCTCAGACAGAAATCTTACAGGACTAAATCCTTTAGAAATTAAGTGAGATTTAGCAAGTGTTAAACTAGAGTGCCTGTGAAATTAGCACCAATCGCTTTAAATACGTTCTGCAAGACTCAAAACTTGTAAAATCATTGACGCTAGGTTACCCTAAAACTTAGGATCAATCTCATTACCCGGCTGCTCACGGGAGCATCTCGAAACTTCGTATTAGGTCTAGACCGCACATCGGAAATCCGATTAACACGAAGTTAAGGAACTAGGACCGCCTCACTGGGCTTAACAACCACCTCAGAAATCAGGTCCAGCCGATGTCCCACGGCCATTCGCTTGAGTCTGGAGCGAGGGAGTGTGAAAAACACTATTCCCTTTACAAAATAAATATCTGGAATAGTGATCTGGCACCATTCGCTTGCACATCAGTATTAAGCAACCAGACCTTCAGAATCAGACTAGATTACACCCTCGGATCAGGAAAAATTTCAGGAACATTTACATGTACTTGGAATTTTGGATCGTGGCCCACCGACCATCGAACTGAAAGTGGTCCGCCACGCGTGATCTGGAATCCCGACCGGAATGAAAACTTAATAGAACGTAGATCCAGCGTTAGTGAGCTTAAGTCCAACCTTTGGCTCAAGGAGGCCTGCCAGAAGTCCTCCGTTGAGCTGAAACAGGTCCGCTTTGGACGTAACCTATGTATACTTTGTTCCCGAGTCTATTTCGGTGAGTTTTGAGACTATATAAGGACCTTAAACCCTCTCTCATGGCAGCCATACGAATTTGGATTTGAGAGAGAGAAAAGAGAGAAAAGTGTGGGAGATCCGGGAGAAACTCCTGTCATTGCTCCATTTCCCCTCTTGCTATCGGTGCTTAACCACCTCATTCTTGCCGCTTTTCCAGCGATTCCGACGTCATTTCTAGGTAATAAACCCTAACCCTAACCTGTTTGGGGGATTAGACAGTTGTAGGTTAGGAAATAGCTAACGTATTTCATTCTCTAAGTTGCCAAACTCCCGTATACGGAAGCTTAGCGAACCTATCGACTCCGTTACGATTCTACGACAAAAGGTGCGGACTTTAGGTGTATAGGTTATGGTTTTCAACGCTTTCAATGTTAGATAATGATAGATTCATGATCTGCATGCAATTGCACATGTACAAAATGCTTTCCGTTTTCTGTTTCGATTAGAATTGTAGAATTTGGAAATTCATATACTCTAGGTATTCGTATAAAATACCGTATACGTATTTTTTTATAAAAATTTGTTTGACATGTTTATTTGACGTATGGATAAAATACTTATTTGGCGAAAGGATTCGCCTAAATACATGTTTACTAATAAACACTATGTATGTAGAAATACGGTATTGTAAGAAGTACCGTATACATGTATATTTTAGTAATGTGTTTGTCATGATTAATTGTCGTATAAATATATTATGTGCGTATAAAACATTTTCTTGGCGAAGGGAATCACCGTAATACATGCTTGCTTGTATACACTATGTATGTTGAAAATGCGTATTCTAGAAAATACTGTATACGTATAAATATTGGGAGATGAATTTATCATGATTATTTGCTATAGTAATATATTATACATGGATAAAATACCCACTTGGCTAAGGGATAGCCCTAATACATGTTTTACTAACATACACCATGTATGTTATAATAGTGTATTCTAAGTGTTTGTGAAAATGATTGAATGAGTACCGAATTCTCATTCGTACTCGCCATGACTAGTTGTCATGGATTCATGATTGTTGTATTGGCGATATCCCTTTTGACGAAAGGATTTGCCCTAAATCACGCCTCGACCAATATACACCATATATGCTAAAATGTGTGGCCCAAGTGTTTGTGGAAATGACTGAATGAATATGGAACTTGGATTCCTGCTTACCATGAATTCCGTCGTGGGTGTATGCGTGTTATGATTGGGGCAACTCCCTAGGGAAAGGATTTGGCCTAATGCTTATGTGATCGACATATGTCATGTATGTTGATGTATGTTTGTTTAAGTGTTTCTTGGAATGTCTGAATGAGTAGTAGTTAGCAAATTGTAATGTATAAGGGTGTTGAGATGTGATTCTCAACCTCTTTTAACTATGTGTATGATCTCCTTGGATTGTTGTGTGATTAGGAATTGAACATATATAAACTCATGCTTGTGTTGTGATTCATAACATGCTCAACTGCTTTATGATTATAACTATGTAATGCATATGTTTAAATTTATATTTACGTTGTATGATCCGTCATGGGTGATGGGGAGCGGAGCAACGAGTGCGCATAACAACCACAGCGACCCTAAACGGATAATACCATACCTTGATTGTATGAGTGGAATCTTGATCCATTACTGCTTTATCTATCTGCAAGTTATCATGTTTGGGGCTATGATTATAGTCCAGACAATCGGTACCAGAATTGAATTCGTGGCTGCGATTCATTTGCCATGTGAGATGTGTTCGACGAACCCGAGTCGTACTTCGGTTGGCGATAGTGGTTGGCCACGCGAAGTGCTTATGCACTTCATGTCGTTCAACTTGTTGTGCGCTCGAGCTAGCCGAGCTCGTCAAGTAACCCGATCTGTCTTATGTATGTTCACCATGTTTGGTCGCTACTGCTTGAACCTAGGGTACCAAACTTACCAGTGAAATCCCTTTTAACCATGGTACCTCGATCCGCTAAGACTCATGAGCCGGGCATGGTGGTATGGGACAACGTGGTCGAGCTGTCGGCCTACGCTGGGGCTACGTGCCTCCCCGTAGTGACCAGTGAGCAACTAGACTTGTGAGCCGATTATGGTGGTATGAGACACTATATTCGAGCTGTCGATACTTACGGCGAGAGCCGAGTACGGTGAGACCTGTGCTCGTGCTGACGGGCGACGAGTCCTCCATAGTATTTTCGAGTATACTCCAAGGGTCTGTGATTGGCGACGAGTCTTTCACAGCAACTAGAGTATGAGTTGAGCCGAGTACGGTGAGACCTGTACTCGAGCTGACGGCTAGTGATTGAGCCGAGTACGGTGAGACCTGTACTCGAGCTGACGGTCAGCAATTGAGCCGTATACGGTGAGATCTGTATCCGTGCTGACGGGTGACGAGCCCTTTGTGATGCCTTCGCTACGCCTCTCAAACCATAATATCTTATGAGATTAACTAAGACTGACGACCCTAGAATGGATCATGTTTGGGAATGATACAAGGGAGGTACCTTAGTTTCCCATTACTGCTATTTGAAATGGACTAATAATAACTCGGTAATCATGATCATCATCGCACCGCATGTGCTTAGTAGATGTGGAGCACTGAGGGAGTTAAGCATTCGCGAACGTAAGATGATGTCACATGAGGGTGGTTTGGCAAGGGCATACAGCATCATGTCATTTCATTCTCGCACTTAATAAGAGTAGTTAGAATTGTTTGATTTGTACTGCCTTATCGTTACTGCTTGATTGAATTGATAACATGTTAACCTATGCTTTACTGTTCCACTGAGTTCATCACTCACTCCCACGTTACGGGACGGTGTTGTACACACCAACTAGATTTGTTGACTTTCAGATGATGGCGATGCTTATGAAGCAGAGCCGGACTACTACTATGATGTCGAGGAGGAGTTCTCCTAGATGTAACTCTCTGACAGGTCTCTAAAGACCTGGTACTGTATTGATGGGGCTATGGTACATGGGATAGAAGACATTACACTTACACATTGGTATAATTTGAAGTGTACTTATAATTTATAACCTGGTAATGTTATCACGCTCTGGAGACTCACCACAGATTTTATATATTTTATATATCTATCACAGTCTTCCGCTTGCTAATTTACTGTCTCTGGAGTATGATATTCTGTTTTGGCTTAATCTCACTCATGTTCAATGCACAAATATAGTCAACATTCAATCATCATTCATTTTGTTGCATAAGTGATGTTCTGGAACTCGGGAGTTGAGTTTATGCTCGACCCCCGATTTTCAGGGCGTTACAAGTTGGTATCAGAGCATGATTTGGATTAAACAGGACCTGGGTTATAGTCACACGACGCACACTGACGCACTCTGACTTAGGAGGGAGAGACGAAATGTAGAAACAGTCATAGGTATCCCGACTTCACTAATTGGCGAAGTTCGCTGAAAACAAACACCGAAATCAAGTCCGTATTAACCCTTGGTCGCACGAGTTGACCTTATAATACTCCTAGGCCGTCTATTAAAGAGTCTAGATTACAATCCACCTCACCCCAACCGTTGAAAATAGATAGAATACGAGATAAACGTGATGAGGATAACTACTCCGAATCCTCGGAGCTTCTCTGGACTCCTCATAGAGACTTCCCAAATCCACGAGAAAAGAAAAGCAGAAAGTAGGAATAAATTCTAATTAATTCGAATTGATTAATAAATGACTAAAAAAAATTGAGTTCACAACCCTTTAAATAGGAATACCAAGCAATGGTAAAGAAATCAGAAACAAACTACAACTAAAACTCTTAGAATTCGCGACTTACCATAAGGTAGTGATGTCTACCAGTGCGCAAAGTTTTCAGCCAAGAATAATAAGTGTCCTCTTTGGCTTCACCAAACCATTCTCCTAATTATTCTAAGTCTTTACGTGATGAGCGCAACTCCAAAAGCCCAATGGATGAAGAGTAATTAAACTAAAAACTACTATTTTAGTGAAACGAAATTAAAACAGGGAAATGACTGTCAATCGGAGGCTTTTTTCACAATTTCGGGCGGCGCAACCCTACATAGCTGGGTTGGTTGGCTTCATTAGCTCGTTCTACCCCAAATTCATATATTTTACATTAGATAAATCATTTCGGATTGCAAGTTACGTCCGATTACCCCGAAACTACCCGAAATGGAGCGAATCGGATTCGGGGGCCCCTCCACGTTAATACACTAAGCCTCTAGATCGAACCAGGGTGCATTTGGCACCCTGGGCATGTGGAAAACAGGTCCCCACTGCGGCGGCGCGGTTCCGGCCAAGTCCGACCGCGGCGGAGCCACGGCTTCGGCGGCGGACCGCGGTCCGGTGGGCCATCTGGTGTGGGGCCAGGGCTGGGGTTGGTCGGCTCGACCTCCCCTACCCCCTGGTACGTGCCATTTTGGCAAATGTTTGAGATTTTGGGGCTGGAGCCCCCCTCTCTCTCACATCTTTCTTTTCAAACGCCCTTCCCTTCTACTTTCGAATTTCCCTCTCAACCCTTTCCCCAAATATGTCAATCCATCATTTTCGCCTATGATCCACCCACTCCCATTGATCACAGCAGCCCTAACCTCCTACCTTTCCCCTTTCTTCCACATTTAAGCTCTCACACCTCCCATTCGAAGCTCACATTCGTGCAAGCTCCCTAAGCCATCCTACTTTTCCATTTTCCTTCTCCATTCGCTGTCTTTGGGGCCTTTACAACATCTGTTGAGGCTCACATCTGTGGAGAACCAAACCTCCAGCCCTTTCTCTCTCTCTCCATCATTTTCCATTCACTTTTCCACAGCGCTATCCGGGCTTAGTTCGGCCACCTTCGCGGATGTTTATGCTTTTGTGATTGATGAGTGTAGAGTTGGTATGATGTTCTAGATGCGTGAGGACGTTTAGGGCCCGTTCAGCCAACCGCATTAAGTAAGATTAGGTGAATGGAATTATAAAAGTAATAATACATGTGTGTGTAAGGTATGGTCCCTAGATTGGGTGTATCCCATGTATTCTGACATCATGTTTAGAATGTACGCAATTAAAAGTAAATTCCGAGATTTTCCTTTCCCATAACACTTAGAAGTTCATTACCCTGGGATTTGGAACTCCCATCTCGCGCTTTCCCACATAAGGCTCATTTTCTAAAGCCTATACCATTAATTTTAATCCCCACCCACCCTCCTACCAAACATGCCACTCCCAATCCCGAGGTAGGATTAGCAATGCAGTCCTATTCAATACAACTTAAGGCCACTGGCCAAATTGTATTGAAGTGATAAAGTACCTTGATATACATTAACCCACCACACTCTGATAGCTTAAGCTTTTGGAGTAAATGGTTGTTTGATGGATAGGCCCATAGAGTTTGGACCTAGAACAGTGCTTCGACAGACCTGACAGTATAGGAAATCCAACCAATTGAGAACGTAAACCCTAGAACCCCCTTAGTTGGTTTGAGCATATGTGAAGTGCCCAAGC
Source organism: Magnolia changhungtana (assembly GCA_030180095.1). Taxonomy (NCBI): domain Eukaryota; kingdom Viridiplantae; phylum Streptophyta; class Magnoliopsida; order Magnoliales; family Magnoliaceae; genus Magnolia; species Magnolia changhungtana. The sequence continues at coordinate 1,471,350 of JASAUF010000198.1, read as the reverse complement.
GTAGCTACATGTTCGGGCAGCTCAATTCCAAATGAACAAACAATTTTCTTTATTAGAAATGATATAAAATCATCTGGTGTATAAGCATAGACTTTAGATTACAACTGGTGGATTACCGCTACTCATCACTGAGCCTAGGTCATTGATTAGGCTAAGGAATGTGACAAACGACAAAAAAAAAATGCTAAGATAATTGAGTGATATACTTAGTGAGTCGGTTTGATTAGGTAGGAGCGAGACCCCGTTCCTTTTTTGAAATCCTCTTGATACTCATAGGCTCCTTTAATAACTCATAGGAAGGTTGTATGACATAGAAACTATTCACGCTCATAGAAAGCTTATATATCCATTGGATTTAATGTTAGATCAAATCAATACACCCTCAGAATTGTCTTCTCAAGGACTTAGTACAATCGGGAACACGGAGTAGAGAAACTACATATAAGTGAGGTATTCACGGTTTGAATCGAATCCTCAATCCTGGTAGTGACCAATGAACCCTATGCTCTGATCAAGCAGAAGGTCGGGATCGACTAGGATTAAGAAATGATATGGCAACTTTCTGTTTTAGCTAGGCAGGAGGTCCATGTATCCGACTCAGACCCACTACACAACATTCCTTCCATGTTGGCCTGATCATTTACAACTAAAAGTTTATAACTTCATCTTCGAGAAGTGTTAAGAACATATAGCCAATAGAGACTTTGTCTTTTAGGCCCAAGGAATTACCCAAATGGGCAACAAATAGTTAGGAATTAGGTCCCAAGTCGCATGCTATGTCGACATACATATTATGTTATGACCGTAGAAAGATAGCATGCTTATTAAACTAGACATGATTAAATAGGATAAGTCTGGGCCGTGATAAAATCCCTTGGTAGGATTAGGCATCTTGCCTCAAACTCACACTTGCCCCTGACATCAACCACATTACCCATCATTTTTAGCTCCTCGATACCCATAGGTATCAATGCTATAGTACACATCGTCGATGAAAGGCAGACTGATGTATTTCCCGTTTCATGTCAAAGATAGGTTATAAATTACACCTTGTTCCGATATACGGATCAGGACATAGCTCTTGAGCCTTGAGGGCGAAAATAAATTTTAAGGGGGGTAGAACATGATGAACCCGCTCTAGTTAGGTCACCTAATACACCTCTTTGACCTGGGTGGCGCAGCGGAAACGTGGTGGACCCTACCCCACTGACCCAAGATCGAAACGGTACTCGATAAATACGAACATTGTAGAAGCCCTAGTAAGTTCTACTATGAGAAAAAGTTTTAAGATGATCTAGTAAGATTTGATTCGCCCTTTCCTTGGACATAGATAATATCGAGGACTCTCTTAGACTAAGACCTAAAGGGCAACCTTAGAATAAACAATTTGAGCCTTTCAATGATGGACATTCCCTACTCTTAGAGAGTGATCGGACTACGGAGTTACTGACATCTACAACTGCGAAGTTTTCGTGGCTTAACCCAATTCCTAATCCTGGGTGACTACCGATGGACTCTCTGTTGACGAGCGGACGACCAGGATCCACCAGGATTCGGAAGGGATACGATGAGCTTCCTACCCTGGCCCGGTAGATGATCGATGTATCGGGATCGAGCCCACTATTACCGTCTCTCTGTATTGGTCAAACAATGAAAACAACTATCTTACTCTAAATTGTGGGAATTGTCGTCAAGACTCCAAATAGGTAAAGAAATAAATTGTAGCAAATCATCAGGGTATGAGAAATGGATAAAGAATTAAGTTTTAAGGGGGGTAGACTAAAATGAACCAGCTGGTATATACCCTACCATGCGTAAAAACTTGGAATTAATAAGTCTTAGGCAAATGAAATAATAGAAATCTTCCCTTATTACCCTTAGCCAATTTCGGGGACGAAATTTTGTTTTAAGGGGGGTAGATTGTAACGCCCCGAATTTTTTGCCAACCTGGGATTAGACGTCCTTAGGCAATGGGTCAATCCTAATACCTCATTAACTTGTCAGAACTGAATCCCATAGTCTAAAATCACTTCTGAACCCATTTCCTTCACAAATCCAACCCTTCACTACTTTATGCTTTCAATTTTTCAAAGCACTTTAGCCCTAGACACTAACTTAAACTAGCTAAGTAGTAAAACTTGGATCACTTTATATACAAACTACAAAGGCCGTCTAACTTAAACTAGCTAAGTACCATCTCAGACAGAAATCTTACAGGACTAAATCCTTTAGAAATTAAGTGAGATTTAGCAAGTGTTAAACTAGAGTGCCTGTGAAATTAGCACCAATCGCTCTAAATACGTTCTGCAAGACTCAAAACTTGTAAAATCATTGACGCTAGGTTACCCTAAAACTTAGGATCAATCTCATTACCCGGCTGCTCACGGGAGCATCTCGAAACTTCGTATTAGGTCTAGACCGCACATCGGAAATCCGATTAACACGAAGTTAAGGAACTAGGACCGCCTCACTGGGCTTAACAACCACCTCAGAAATCAGGTCCAGCCGATGTCCCACGGCCATTCGCTTGAGTCCGGAGCGAGGGAGTGTGAAAAACACTATTCCCTTTACAAAATAAATATCTGGAATAGTGATCTGGCACCATTCGCTTGCGCATCAGTATTAAGCAACCAGACCGTCAGAATCAGACCAGATTACACCCTCGGATCAGGAAAAATTTCAGGAACATTTACATGTACTTGGAATTTTGGATCGTGGCCCACCGACCGTCGAACTGAAAGTGGTCCGCCACGCGTGATCTGGAATCCCGACCGAAATGAAAACTTAATAGAACGTAGATCCAGCGTTAGTGAGCTTAAGTCCAACCTTTGGCTCAAGGAGGCCCGCCAGAAGTCCTCCGTTGAGCTGAAACAGGTCCGCTTTGGACATAACCTATGTATACTTTGTTCCCGAGTCTATTTCGGTGAGTTTTGAGACTATATAAGGACCTTAAACCCTCTCTCATGGCAGCCATACAAATTTGGATTTGAGAGAGAGAAAAGAGAGAGAAAGTGTGGGAGATCTGGGAGAAACTCCCTGCTGCTGTTCCTTGCTGCTATTGGTGCTTAACCACCTCATTCTTGCCGCTTTCCCGGCGATTCCGACGTCATTTCTAGGTAAAAAACCCTAACCCTAACCTGTTTGGGGGATTAGACAGTTGTAGGTTAGGAAATAGCTAACCTATTTCATTCTCTAGGTTGCTAAACTCCCGTATACGGAAGCTTAGCGAACCTATCGACTCCGTTACGATTCTACGACAAAAGGTGCGGACTTTAGGTGTATAGGTTATGGTTTTCAACACTTTCAATGTCAGATAATGATAGATTCATGATCTGTATGCAATTGCACATGTACAAAATGCTTTCCGTTTTCTGTTTCGATTAGAATTGTAGAATTTGGAAATTCACATACTCTAGGTATTCGTATAAAATACCGTATACGTATTTTTTTTATAAAAATTTGTTTGACATGTTTATTTGACGTATGGATATATGACGTATGGATAAAATACTTATTTGGCGAAAGGATTCGCCTAAATACATGTTTACTAATAAACACTATGTATGTAGAAATACGGTATTGTAAGAAGTACCGTATACATGTATATTTTAGTGATGTGTTTGTCATGATTAATTGTCGTATAAATATATTATGTGCGTATAAAACATTTTCTTGGCGAAGGGAATCGCCGTAATACATGCTTGCTTGTATACACTATGTATGTTGAAAATGCGTATTCTAGAAAATACTGTATACGTATAAATATTGGGAGATGAATTTATCATGATTATTTGCTGTAGTAATATATTATACATGGATAAAATACCCACTTGGCTAAGGGATAGCCCTAATACATGTTTTACTAACATACACCATGTATGTTATAATAGTGTATTCTAAGTGTTTGTGAAAATGATTGAATGAGTACCGAATTCTCATTCGTACTCGCCATGACTAGTTGTCATGGATTCATGATTGTTGTATTGGCGATATCCCTTTTGACGAAAGGATTTGCCCTAAATCACGCCACGACCAATATACACCATATATGCTAAAATGTGTGGCCCAAGTGTTTGTGGAAATGACTGAATGAATATGGAACTTGGATTCCTCGCTACCATGAATTCCGTCGTGGGTGTACGCGATGTTATGATTGGGGCAACTCCTAGGGAAAGGATTTGGCCTAATGCTTATGTGATCGACATATGTCATGTATGTTGATGTATGTTTGTTTAAGTGTTTCTTGGAATGTCCGAATGAGTAGTAGTTAGCAAATTGTAATGTATAAGGGTGTTGAGATGTGATTCTCAACCTCTTTTAACTATGTGTATGATCTCCTTGGATTGTTGTGTGATTAGGAATTGAACATGTATAAACTCATGCTTGTGTTGTGATTCATAACATGCTCAACTGCTTTATGATTATAACTATGTAATGCATATGTTTAAATTTATATTTACATTGTATGATCCGTCATGGGTGATGGGGGAGCGGAGCAACGAGTGCGTGCAATGCCACCACAGCGACCTAAACGGATAATACCATACCTTGATTGTATGAGTGGAATCTTGATCCATTACTGCTTTATCTATCTGCAAGTTATCATGTTTGGGGCTATGATTATAATCTAGACAATCGGTACCAGAATTGAATTCGTGGCTGCGATTCATTTGCCACGTGAGATGTGTTCGACGAACCCGAGTCGTACTTCGGTTGGCGATAGTGGTTGGCCACGCGAAGTGCTTATGCACTTCATGTCGTTCAACTTGTTGTGCGCTCGAACTAGACGAGCTCGTCAAGTAACCCGATTTGTCTTATGTATGTTTACCATGTTTGGTCGCTACTGCTTGAACCTAGGGTACCAAACTTACCAGTGAAATCCCTTTTAACCATGGTACCTCGATCCGCTAAGACTCATGAGCCGGGCATGGTGGTATGGGACACCGTGGTCGAGCTGTCGGCCTACGCTGGGGCCACGTGCCTCCCCGTAGTGACCCACGTGCCTCCCCGTAGTGACCAGTGAGCAACTAGACTCGTGAGCCGATTATGGTGGTATGGGACACTATATTCGAGCTGTCGATACTTACGGCGAGAGCCGAGTACGGTGAGACCTGTGCTCGTGCTGATGGGTGACGAGTCCTCCGTAGTATCTTTGAGTATACTCCAAGGGTCTGTGATTGGCGACGAGTCTTTCACAGCAACTAGAGTATGAGTTGAGCCGAGTACGGTGAGACCTGTACTCGAGCTGACGGCTAGTGATTGAGCCGAGTACGGTAAGACCTGTACTCGAGCTGACGGTCAGCAATTGAGCCGCATACGGTGAGATCTGTATCCGTGCTGACGGGTGACGAGCCCTTTGTGATGCTTTCGCTACGCCTCTCAAACCATAATATCGTATGAGATTAGCTAGGATTGACGACCCTAGAATGGATCATGTTTGGGAATGATACAAGGGAGGTACCTTAGTTTCCCAATACTGTTATTTGAAATGGACTAATAATAACTCGGTAATCATGATCATCATCGCACCACATGTGCTTAGTAGATGTGGTGCACTGAGGGAGTTAAGCATTCGCGAACGTAAGATGATATCGCATGAGGGTGGTTTGGCAAGGGCATACAGCATCATGTCATTTTATTCTAGCACTTAATAAGAGTAGTTAGAATTGTTTGATTTGTACTGCCTTATCATTACTGCTTGATTGAATTGATAACATGTTAACCTATGCTTTACTGTTCCACTGAGTTGATCACTCACTCCCACATTACGGGACGGTGTTGTACACACCAACTAGATTTGTTGACTTTCAGATGATGGCGATGCTTATGAAGTAGAGCCGGACTACTACTATGATGTCGAGGAGGAGTTCTCCTACATGTAACTCTCTGACAGGTCTCTGAACACCTGGTACTGTATTGATGGGGCTATGGTACATGGGATAGAAGACATTACACTTACACATTGGTATAATTTGAAGTGTACTTATAATTTATAACCTGGTAATGTTATCACGCTCTGGAGACTCACCACAGATTTTATATATTTTATATATCTATCACAGTCTTCCGCTTGCTAATTTACTGTCTCTGGAGTATGATATTCTGTTTTGGCTTAATCTTACTCATGTTCAATGCACAAATAGAGTCAACATTCAATCATCATTCATTTTGTTGCGTAAGTGATGTTCTGGAACTCGGGAGTTGAGTTTATGCTCGACCCCCGATTTTCAGGGCCTTACATTTTGGGATATTGATCCGTCTCTGAATTAGGCAATTCTGGTCCCATTTGGAAGCTTGACAAGTTACCATTCCAATGGCCTGAAATTGTCTAAATTCGACCTCTAAAGTGAGAGTTATGAGGGCTACTATTGGACAAGGAGTTGAAGGAAACATTCAGGTTCGCCGACTGCGATCCCACAAACGGTTGCCCAAATGGTCTCGGAATACGATGATTCCAGTCAGGAATGAAAAACAACTAAAGTACCTTTCATTTGACCAAAAATCAACCCAATCCAACATCAAATGATGGAGGTATGGGCATCTCCGTTGGATCGCGCGATTTGGAAAGATTAACAACTCATATTGAAAAATGACGATCGAATAATTCGAACGTTCTTTTAGGATATCAAACGATCTCTGAATTAGTCAATTTTAGTCCCATTTAGAAGCCTTACAAGTTACCATTCCAATGACAAGAAATAGTCTACATTAGGCCTCTGAAGAGAGAGTTATCATGGTTACTATTGGACAAAGAGATGAAGGAAACAATCAGGACTGACAACTGCGATCCCATTTACGATGCCCAAATGGTCTCGGAATATGACGATTCTAGCTAGGAATGAAAGAGCACTAAAGAACCTTTCAGGTGACCACAAAACAACCCAATCCAACATCAAATGATGGAGTTATGGGCATCTTTGTTAGATCGCGCGATTTCGAATGATTAACCATCCATACTGAGAAATGACGATCGAAGATTTCCAACGTGCTTCTTGGATACCGAATAGTCTCTAAATTAGGCACTTCTGGTCCCATTGGGAAGCTTGATAAGTTAACATTCTAATGAGTTGAAATAGTCTAAATTTGACCTTTGAAGAGAGTTGAGAGGTTTAGTATTGGACAAGGAGATGAAGGAAACATTTAGGACCGACTACTGCGATACCACTTAAGGAATGCCCAAATGGTCTCACAATGCGACGATTCCAGTCAGGAATGAAACAACACTAAAGTACCGTTCAAATGACCAAAAATCAACCCAATCCGACATCAAACAATGAAGTTATGGGCGTCTCCAATGAATCGCGCAAATTGGAAAGATTAACAATCCATATTGAAAAATGACGATCAAAGAGTTCAACTGCTTTTGGCATATCGAACGGTCTCTGAATTAGGCAATTCTGGTTCCATTTTGGAGCTTGACAAGTTACCATTCCAATGACCTGAAATAGTCTAAATTCGACCTCTGAAGTGAGAGTTATGAGGGTTACTATTGGACAAGTAGATGAAGGAAAGATTCAGGACCGACGACTGCGATCCCACAGACGAATGCCAAAATTATCTCAGAATATGACGATTCTAGTTAGGAATGAAAGAGCACTAATGTACCTTTCAGATTTCTAAAAATTAACCCAATCCAACATCAAACGATGGAGTAATGGGCATCTCAATTGGATCGTGCAATTTAGAAAGATTAACAACCCATATTGAAAAATGACGATCGAATAATTCGAACGTTCTTTTGAGATATCAAACGATCTCTGAATTAGACAATTCTGGTCCCATTCGGAAGCCTTACAAGTTTCCATTCTAATGACTTGAAATAGTCTAAATTAGACCTCTGAAGAGCGAGTTATCATCGTTACTATTGGACAAAGAGATGAAGGAAACATTCAGGATTGACGACTGCGATCCCACTTACGACGCCCAAATGGGCTCAGAATATGATGATTCCAGCCAGGAATGAAATTACACTAAAGAACCTTTCAGATGACCAAAAATCAACCCAATCCAACATCAAACGACGGAGTTATGGGCATCTTCATTGGATCACGCGATTTGGAATGATTAACCATCCATACTGAAAAATGACGATCGAAGATTTCCAACGTGTTTCTGGGATACCGAACAGTCTATGAATTAGGCAATTCTTGTCCCATTGTGAAGCTTGACAAGTTACCATTCTAATGACCTGAAATAGTCTAAATTCGACCTTTGAAGAGAGAGTTAAGAGGGTTAGTATTGGACAAGGAGATGAAGGAAACATTTAGGACCGATTATTGCAATCCCACTTAAGGAATGCCCAAATGGTCTTAGAATATGATGATTCCAGTCAGGAATGAAAGAGCATTAAAGTACAGTTCAGATGACCAAAAATTAACCCAATCCGACAACAAACGATGAAGTTATGGGCGTCACCATTGGAACGCACAAATTGGAAAGATTAACAATCCATATTGAAAAATGACGATCAAAGAGTTCAACGTGCTTTCGGCATATCGAATGGTCTCTGAATTAGGCAATTCAGGTCCCATTTGTAAGCTTAACAAGTTACCATACCAATGACCTGAAATAGTCTAAATTGGACCTCTGAAGAGAGAGTTATGAGGGTTACTATTGGACAAGGAGATGAAGGAAACATTCAGGACTGACGACTGCGATCCCACTTATTGATGACCAAATGGTCTCAGAATATGATGATTCTAGTCAAGAATAAAAGAGTACTAAAGAACCTTTTGGATGAACAAAAATTGACCCAATCCAATATCAAACAACGGAGATATGGGCATCTGTGTTGGATCACGCGATTTGGAAAGATTAACAATCCATATTGAAAAATGACGATCGATGAGTTCCAACATGCTTTTGGGATATCGAACGGTCTCTGAATTTGGCAATTCTGGTCCCATTTGGAAGCTTGACAAGTTACTATTCCAATGACCTACAATAGTTTAAATTCGACCTTTGAAGACTGAGTTATGAGGGTTACTATTGGAGAAGGAGATCTAGGATACATTTAGGATCGACGTCTGTGATCCCACTTACGGAAGCTCAAATGGTCTCAAAATACGACGATTCCAGTCAGGAATGAAAAAGCACTAAAGAATCTTTCAAATGACCAAAAATCAACCCAATCCAGCATTAAACGATAGAGTTATGGGCGTCTTCGTTGGATTGTGTGATTTAGAATGATTAACCATCCATATAGAAAAATGACAATCGAAGAGTTCCAACGTGCTTCTGGGAGACCGAACGGTCTCTGAATTAGGCAATTCAGGTCCCATTTGGAAGCTTGACAAATCGCCATTCCAATGACTTGAAATAGGCTAAATTCGACCTCTGAAGAGAGAGTTATGAGGGTTACTATTGGACAAGGAGATGAAGGAAACATTCAGGACCGATGACTGTGGTACCACCTACAGAATGCCCAAACGGTCTCAGAATACGACGATTCTAGTCACGAATGAAAGAGCACTAAAGTACCTTTCAGATGACCAAAAATCGACCCAATCCGACATCAAACGATGAAGTTATGGGCGTCTTCGTTGGATCGCACAATTTGGAAAGATTAACAATCCATATTGAAAAATGACAATTGAAGAGTTCCAACATGCTTTTCTAGTCCCTTTTGCAAGCTTGACAAGTTACCTTTCCAATGACCTGAAATAGTCTAAATTCAACCTTTGAAGAGAGAGTTATGAGGGTTACTATTGGACAAGGAGATGAAGGAAACATTCAGGATCGACGACTGCGATCCCACTTACGGAATGCCCAAATGTTCTCGGAATATGACGATTCCAGTCAGGAATGAAAGAGCACTTAAGTACCTTTCCGATGACCAAAAATCGATCCAATCCGACATTAAATGTTGAAGTTATGGTCATCTCCGTTGGATTGCACACTTTGGATAGATTAACAATCCATATTGAAAAATGATGATAGATGAGTTTCAACATGCCTTTTGGATATAGAACAGTCTCTGAATTATGCAATTCTAGTCCCATTTGTAAGCTTGACAAGTTACCTTTCCAATGACCTGAAATAGTCTAAATTCGACCTCTGAAGAGAGAGTTATGAGGGTTACTATTGTACAAGGAGATGAAGGAAACATTCAGGATCAATGACTGTGATCCCACTTACAGAATGCCAAAATGGTCTCGGAATACGATGATTCCAATCAAGAATGAAAGAGCTCTAAATTACCTTTTAGATGATCAAAAATTAATCCAATCCAACATCAAACGATGGAGTTATGGGCATCTCCGTTGGATCGCGCGATTTGCAAAGATTAACGATCCATATTGAAAGATGATGATCGAAGAATTCGAACGTTCTTTTGGAATATCGAACGGTCTCTGAATTAGGCAATTCTAGTCCCATTTAGAAGCTTGACAAGTTGCCGTTCCAATGACCTGAAATAGTCTAAATTGGTCCTCTGAAGAGAGAGTTATGAGATTTACTATTAGACAAGGAGATGAAGGAAACATTAAGGACAGACAACTGTGATCCCACTTACTGATGACCAAATGGTCTCGAAATACGACGATTCTAGTTAAGAATGAAAGAGCACTAAAGAACCTTTTAGATGAACAAAAATTGACCCAATCCTATATCAAACAATGGAGTTGTGGGCGTATCCGTTGGATCGCGCAATTTGGAAAGATTAACAATCCATATTGAAAAATGACGATCGATGAGTTCCAACGTGCTTTTGGGATATCGAACGGTTTCTGAATTAGGCAATTGTGGTCCCATTTGGATGCTTGACAAGTTACTATTCCTATGACATGAAGTAGTCTAAATTTAACCTCTGCAGACAGAGTTATGGGGGTTACTATTGGAGAAGGAGAGAAAGGAAACATTCAGGACCGACGACTGGGATCCCATTTACGGAAGCTCAATTGGTCTTGGAATACGACAATTCCAGTCAGGAATGAAAGACCACTAAAGAATATTTAAGATGACCAAAAATCAACCAAATCCAACATCAAACGATGGAGTTGTGGGCATCTTCGTTGGATCACCCGATTTGGAATGATTAACCATCCATACTGTAAAATGACGATCAAAGAGTTCCAACGTGCTTCTGGAGACCGAATGGTCTCTGAATTAGGCAATTCTAGTCCCATTTGGAAGCTTGACAAATTACCATTCCAATGACCTGAAATTGGTGAAATTCGACCTCTAAAGAGAGAGTTAAGAGGGTTACTATTGGACAAGGAGATGACTGCGATATCACTTACGGAATGCCCAAATGGTCTCGGAATACGTCGATTCCAGTCAAGAATGAAAGAGCACTAAAGTACCTTTCAAATGACCAAAAATTGATCCAATCTGACATCAAACAATGAAGTTATGGGTGTCTCCGTTGGATTGCGCAATTTAGAAAGATTAAAATCCATATTGAAAAATGACGATTGAAGAGTTCTAACATACTTTTAGGATATCGAACGGTCTCTGAATTAGGCAGTTCTGGTCCTAATTGGAAGCTTGACAAGTTACCATTCCAATGACCTGCAATAGTTGAAATCCGACCTCTGAAGTGAGAGTTATGAGTGTTACTATTGGACAAGGAGATGAAGGAAAGATTTAGGACCGACGACTACGATCCCAAAGACGGAAGCCAAAATTGTCTCAGAATACGATGATTCCAGTTAGGAATGTAAGAGCACTAATGTACCTTTCAGATGACCAAAAATCAACCCAATCTGACATCAAACGATGGAGTAATGGGCATCTCAGTTGGATCGCGCAATTTGGAAAGATTAACAATCCATATTGAAAAATGACGATCGAAGAATTTGAACGTTCTTTTGGAACGGTCTCTGAATTAGGCAATTCTTATCCCATTTGGAAACTTAACAAGTTACCATTCCAATGACCTGAAATAGTCTAAATTGGACCTCTGAAGAGAGAGTTATGAGGGTTACTAATGGACAAGGAGATGAAGGAAACATTCAGGACTGACGACTGTGATCCCACTTGCAGAAGCTTAAATGGTCTCGGAATACGACAATTCCAGTCAAGGATGAAAGAGCACTAAAGAATATTTTAAATGACCGAAAATCGACCCAATCCAACACCAAACGATGGAGTTATGGGTCTTTTCGTTGGATCGCGTGATTTGGAATGATTAACCATCTATATTGAAAAATAATGATCGAAGAGTTCCAACGTGCTTCTGGGAGACAGAACGGTCTCTGAATTAGGAAATTCTGGCCCCATTTGGAAGCTTGACAAATTACCATTCCAATGACTTGAAATAGACTAAATTCGACCTCTGAAGAGAGAGTTATGAGGGTTACTATTGGACAAGGAGATGAAGGAAACATTCAGGACCAACGACTATGATACTACCTACTGAATGCCCAAATGGTCTCGGAATACGACGATTCCAGTCAGGAATGAAAGAGCACTAAAGTACTTTTCAGATGACCAAAAATTGCCAAATCCGACATCAAACGATGAAGTTATAGGCATCCCCGTTGGATCGTGCAATTTGGAAAGATTAACAATCCATATTGAAAAATGATGATCGATGAGTTCCAACGTGCTTTTGCGATATCAAACGGTCTCTGAATTATGCAATTCTAGTCCCTTTTGGAAGCTTGACAAGTTACCATTCCAATGAGCTAAAATAGTCTAAATTCGACCTCTGAAGACAGAGTTATGAGGGTTACTTTTGGAGAAGGAGATGCAGGATACATTCAGGACCGACGACTGTGATCCCACTTACGGAAGCTTAAATGGTCTCGGATTACGACAATTCCAGTCAGGGATGAAAGGGCACAAAAGAACCTTTTAGATGACCAAAAATCGACCCAATCCAACATCAAACGATGGAGTTATGGGTGTCTTCGTTGGATCGTGCGATTTGGAATGATTAACCATCCATACTGAAAAATAACGATCGAAGAGTTCCAACGTGCTTCTGGGAGACGGAACGGTCTCTGAATTAGGCAATTCTGGTCCCATTTGGAAGCTTGACAAATTACCATTCCAATTACTTGAAATTGTCTAAATTCGACCTCTGAAGTGAGAGTTATGAGGGTTACAATTGGACAAGGAGATGAAGGAAAGCTTCAGGACCGATGACTGCGATCCCATAGACAGATGCCCAAATGGTCTCGAAATACGATGATTCTAGTTAGGAATGAAAGAGCACTAAAGTACCTTTCAGATGACAAAAAATTGACCCAATCCGACATCAAACAATGGAGTTGTGGGCATCTCCGTTGGATCGCATGATTTAGAAAGATTAACAATCCATATTGAAAAACGATGATCGAAGAATTCGAATGTTCTTTTGGGATATCGAACGGTCTCTAAATTAGGCAATTCTGGTGCCATTTGGAAGCTTAACAAGTTACCGTTTTAATGACCTGAAATTGTCTAAATTCGACATCTAATGTGAGAGTTATGAGGGTAACTATTAGACAACGAGATGAAGGAAAGATTTAGGATCGACGACTACGATCCTACTTACTGATGACCAAATGGTCTTAGAATACGATGATTCCAGTCTGGAATGAAAGAGCGCTAAAGTACCTTTTAGATGAACAAAAATTGACCTAATTCGATATCAAACAACAGAGATATGGGCATCGGCGTTGGATCGCGCGATTTGGAAAGATTAACAATCCATATTGAAAAATGGCGATCGATGAGTTCCAACGTGCTTTTGGGATATCAAACGGTCTCTGAATTAGGCAATTCTGGTCCCATTTGGAAGCTTGACAATTTATTATTCCAATGACCTGAAATAGTCTAAATACGAGCTCTAAAGATAGAGTTATGAGGGTTACTATTGGAGAAGGAGATGCTGGATACATTCAGTACCGACGACTGCGATCCCACTTACGGAAGCTTAAATGGTCTCGGAATACGACAATTCCAGTCAAGGATGAAAGAGCACTAAAGAATCTTTTAGATGATCGAAAATCGACCCAATCCAACATTAAACGATGGAGTTATGGGTGCCTTCGTTGGATCGAGTGATTTGGAATGATTAACCATCCATACTGAAAAACAACGATCGAAGAGTTCCAACATGCTTCTAGGAGACAAAACGATCTCTGAATTAGGCAATTCTAGCCCCATTTGGAAGCTTCACAAATTACCATTCCATTGACCTGAAATATACTAAATTTGACCTCTGAAAAGAGAGTTATGAGGGTTACTATTGGACAAGGAGATGAAGGAAACATTCAGGACCAATGACTACGATATTATCTACTAAATGCCTAAATGGTCTCGGAATATGACGATTCCAATCAAGAATGAAAGAGCACTAAAGTACCTTTCAGATGACCAAAAATCGATCCAATCCGACATCAAACGATGAAGTTATGGGCGTCTCTGTTGGATCATGCAATTTGGAAAGATTAACAATCCATATTGAAAAATGACGATCGATGAGTTCCAACGTGCTTTTGCGATATCGAACGGTCTCTGAATTATGCAATTCTAGTCCCTTTTAGAAGCTTGACAAGTTACCATTCCAATATCCTGAAATATTTTAAATTCAACCTCTATAGTGAGTGTTATGAGGGTTACTATTGGACAAGGAGATGAAGGAAAGATTTAGGACCGACGATTACGATCCCATAGATGGATGCCCAAAAGGTCTCGGAATATGACGATTTCAGTCAGTAATGAATGAGCACTAAAGTGCCTTCTAGTTGACCAAAAATTGACTAATCTGACATCAAACAATGGAGTCATGGGCATCTCCTTTGGATCGTGCGATTTGGAAAGATTAACAATCCATATTGAAAAATGATGATCGAAGAATTCGAACGTTCTTTTGGGATATCGAACGGTCTCTGAATTAGGCAATTCTATTCCCATTTGGAAGGTTGACAAGTTACCATTCCAATGACCTAAAATTGTCTAAATTTGACCTCTAAATTGAGAGATATGAGGGTTACTATTAGACAGGGAGATGAAGGAAAGATTCAGGATTGATGATTGTGATCCCACAAACGGATGTCCAAATGGTCTCGAAATACGATGATTCCAGTCAAGAATGAAAGAGCACTAAAGTACCTTATAGATGAACAAAAATTGACCCAATCCGACATCAAACGATGAAGTTATGGATGTCTCCGTTGGATCGGGCAATTTGGAAGGATTAACAATCCAAATTGAAAAAGGACGATCGAAGAGTTCTAACGTGCTTTTGGAATATCGAACGGTCTCTGAATTAGGGAATTCTGATCTCATTTGGAAGCTTAACAAGTTATCATTCCAAAGACCTGAAATAGTCTAAATTTGACCTCTGAAGTGAGAGTTATGAGGGTTACTATTAGACAAGGAGATGAAGAAAAGATTCAGGACCGCCGATTGCGATCCACCTACGGAATGTCTAAATGGTCTCAGAATACGACGATTCCAGTCAGGAATGAAAGAACACTAAAGTACCTTTTAGATGACCTAAAATTGATCCAATTCGACATCAAACGATGAAGTAATGGGCGACTCCGTTGGATTGCACACTTTAGAAAGATTTACAATCCATATTGAAAAATGACGATCTAAGAGTTCCAATGTGCTTTTGGGATATCAAACGATTTTTGAATTAGGCAATTGTGGCCCCAATTGGTAGCTTGACAAGTTACCATTCCAATGACTTGAAATTGTCTAAATTCGACCTCTGAAGTGAGAGTTATGTGGGTTACAATTGGACAAGGAGATGAAGGAAAGCTTCAGGACTGATGACTGCAATCCCACAGACAGATGCCCAAATGGTCTCGAAATATGATGATTCTAGTTAGGAATGAAAGAGCACTAAAGTAGCTATCAGATGACCAAAAATTGACCCAATCCGACATCAAACAATGGAGTTGTGGGCATCTCCGTTGGATCGGGTGATTTGGAAAGATTAACAATCCATATTGAAAAATGACGATCGAAGAATTCGAATGCCCTTTTGGGATATCGAACGGTCTCTGAATTAGGCAATTCTGGTGCCATTTGGAAGCTTAACAAGTTACCATTTCAATGACTTGAAATTGTCTAAATTCGACCTCTAATGTGAGAGTTATGAGGGTAACTATTAGACAAGTAGATGAAGGAAAGATTCAGGATCAATGACTGCGATCCCACTTACTGATGACCAAATGGTCTTAGAATACGATGATTCCAGTATGGAATGAAAGAGCACTAGAGTACCTTTTAGATGAACAAAAATTGACCTAATCTGATATTAAACAACGAAGATATGGGCGTCTGCGTTGGATCGCGCAATTTGGAAAGATTAACAATCCATATTGAAAAATGACGATCGATGAGTTCCAACGTGCTTTTGGGATATCGAACGGTCTCTGAATTAGTTAATTTTGGTCCCATTTGGAAGCTTGACAAGTTATTATTCCAATGACCTAAAATAGCTTAAATTTGACCTCTAAAGATAGAGTTATGAGGGTTACTATTGGAGAAGGAGATGCAGGATACATTCAGTACCAACGACTGCGATCCCACTTACGGAAGCTTAAATGGTCTCGGAATACGACATTTCCAGTCAAGGATGAAAGAGCACTAAAGAATCTTTTAGATGACTGAAAATTGACCCAATCCAACATCAAATGATGGAGTTATGGGTGTCTTCGTTGGATTGCGTGATTTGGAATGATTAACCATCCATACTGAAAAATAACGATCGAAAAGTTCCAATGTGCTTCTGGGAGACAGAACGGTCTCTGAATTAGGCAATTTTAGTCCCATTTGGAAGCTTGACAAATTACCATTCCAATGACCTGAAATAAACTAAATTCGACCTCTAAAGAGAGAGTTATAAGGGTTACTATTGGACAAGGAGATGAAGGAAACATTCAGGACCAATGACTATGATACCAACTACGGAATGCCCTAATGGTCTCGAAATACGACGATTCTAGTCATGAATGAAAGAGCACTAAAGTACCTTTCAGATGACCAAAAATCAACCCAATCCGACATTAAACGATGAAGTTATGGGCGTCTCCATTAGTTCACACAATTGGGAAAGATTAACAATCCATATTGAAAAACGACAATCAATGAGTTCCAACGTGCTTTTGCGATTTCGAACGGTCTCTGAATTATGCAATTCTAGTCCCTTTTGGAAGCTTGACAAGTTACCATTCCAATGACCTAAAATAGTTTAAATTCGACCTCTGAATTGAGAGTTATGAGGGTTACTATTGGACAAGGAGATGAAGGAAAGATTCAGGACCTGCAACTGCGATCCCACAAATGGATGCCCAAATGGTCTCAAAATAGGGTGATTCCGGTAGTAATGAATGACCACTAAAGTACCTTTCAGTTGACCAAAAATTTATCAATCTGACATCAAACGATGGAGTCATGGGCATCTCCTTTGGATCGTGCGATTTGGAAAGATTAACAATCCATATTGAAAAATGACGATCGAAGAATTCGAACGTTCTTTTAGGATATCGAATGGTCTCTGAATTAGGTAATTCTATTCCCATTTGGAAGCTTGACAAGTTATCATTCCAATGACCGGAAATTGTCTAAATTCGACCTCTAAATTGAGAGATATGAAGGTTATTATTGGACAGGGAGATGAAGGAAAGATTCAGGACTGACGAATGCGATCCCACAAATAGATTCCCAAATGGTCTCGAAATATGACGATTCTAGTCAGGAATGAAAGAGCACTAAAGTACCTTTCAGATGAACAAAAATTGACCCAATCTGACATCAAACGATGGAGCTATGGTCATCTCCGTTGGATCGCGTGATTCGGAAAGATTAACAATCTATATTTAAAAATGACGATCAAAGAATTCAAATGCTCTTTTGCGATTTCAAACGGTCTCTGAATTAGGCAGTTCTGGTCCCATCTAAAGCTTGACAAGTTACCGTTCCAATGACTTGAAATAGTATAAATTCAACATCTGAAGTGAGAGTTATGAGCTTTACTATTGGACAAGGAGATGATGAAAGATTTAGGACCGACAACTGCAATCCCCCAGATGGATGCCCAAATGGTCTCGGAATACGACAATTCCAATCAGGAATGAAAAAGCACAAAAGTACCTTTTAGATGACCAAAAATCGACCCAATCCAACATCAAACGATGGAGTTATAGGCATCTCCATTGGATCATGCGATTTGGAAAGATTAACAATCCATATTAAAAAATGATGATGGAAGAATTCGAACGTTCTTTTGGGATATCGGACGGTCTCTGAAATAGGCAATTCTAGTCCCATTTGGAAGCTTGACATGTTACCATTCCAATGACCTGAAATAGTCTAAATTGGACCTTTGAAGAAAGAGTTATGGGGTTATTATTGGACAAGTTGATGAAGGAAACATTCAGGACTGACGACTGCTATCCCTCTTATTGATGACCAAATAGTCTCGGAATACGACAATTCCAGTCAGGAATGAAAGAGCACTAAAGAACCTTTTAGATGAACAAAAATGGATCCAATCTGATATCAAACAATGGAGTTATGGGCGTCTCCGTTGGATCGCGCGATTTGGAAAGATTAACAATCCATATTGAAAAATGACGATTTTGAGTTCCAACGTGCTTCTGGAATATCGAATGGTCTCTGAATTAGGCAATTCCGGTCCCATTTGGAAGCTTGACAAGTTACTATTCCAATGACCTGAAATAGTCTAAATTCAACCTCAATAGATAGAGTTATGAGGGTTACTATTGGAGAAGGAGATGAAGGAAATATTCAGGACTGACGAATGCGATCCCACTTACAGAAGCTCTAATGGTCTCGGAATACGATGATTCCAGTCACGAATGAAAGAGCACTAACGAATCTTTCTTATGACCAAAATCGACCCAATCCAACATCAAACGATGGGGTTGTGGGCGTCTTCATTGGATCACGTGATTTGGAATGATTAACCATCCATACTATAAAATGACGATCGAAGAGTTCCTATGTGCTTCTGGAGACCGAACGGTCTCTGAATTAGGCAATTCTGTTCCCATTTGGAAGCTTGAAAAATTACCATTTCAAAGACCTGAAATAGTCTAAATTCCACCTCTGAAGAGAGAGTGATGAGTGTTACTATTGGATAAGGAGATGAAGGAAACATTCAGGACCGACGACTGTGATACCACTTACGGAATGCCCAAATGGTCTCGAAATATGACGATTCCAGTCAGGAATGAAAGAGCATTAAAGTACCATTTTGATGACAAAAAATCGACCTAATTCGACATCAAACAAAGAACTTATGGGCGTCTTTGATGGATCGCGTAATTTGAAAAGATTAATAATCCATATTGAAAAATGACGATCGAAGAGTTGCAACATGCTTTTGGGATATAGAACGGTCTCTGAATTTGCCAATTTTGGTCCCATTTGTAAGCTTGACAAGTTACCATTCCAATGAACTAAAATAGTCTAAATTCAACCCCTGTAGAGAGAGTTATAAGGGTTACTATTGGGTAAGGAGATGATGGAAACATTCAGGACCGACGACTGCGATCCCACTTATGGAATGCCCAAATGGTCTCGGCATACGACGATTCTAGTCATGAATGAAAGAGCACTAAAGTACCTTTCAGATGACCAAAAATCGACCTAATCCGACATTAAACGATGGAGTTATGGGCATCTCCGTTGGATCGCGCGATTAGGAAACATTAACAATCCATATTGAAAAATGCGATCGAAGAATTCGAACATTCTTTTTGGATATCGAACGGTCTTTGAATTGGGCAATTCTGGTCCCATTTGGATGTTGACAAGTTACCATTCCAATGACCTGAAATAGTCTAAATTTGACCTCTGAAGAGAGAGTTATGACGGTAACTATTGGACAAGGAGATGAAGGAATCATTCAGTACCGACGATTGCGATCCCACTCAGGGAATGCCCAAATGGTCTCGTAATACGATGATTCCAGTCACGAAGGAAGAGCACTACAGTACCTTTGAGATGACCAAAAATCGATCTAATCCGACATCAAATGATGAAGTTATGGGCGTCTTCGTTGGATTGTGCACTTTGAAAAGATTAAAATTCCATATTGAAAAATGAAGATCGAAGAGTTCGAACATGCTTTTAGTATATCGAACGGTCTCTAAATTAGGCAATTCTTGTCCCAATTGGAATTTTGACAAGTTACCATTCCAATGACCTGAAATTGTCTAAATTCGACCTCTGAAGTGAGAGTTATGAGGGTTACTATTGGACAAGGAGATGAAGGAATGATTCAGGACCGACGACTGCGATACCACAGACAGATGCCCAAATGGTCTAGGAATACGATGATTCCACTTAGGAATGAAGGAGCACTAAAAGACCTTTCAGATGACTAAAAATCAACCCAATCCAACATCAAACGATGGAGTTATGGGCATCTCCGTTGGATCGCGTGATTTAGAAAGATTGGCAATACATATTGAAAAATGACGATCGAAGAATTCGAATGTACTTTTGGGATATCGAACGATCTCTGAATTAGGCAATTCTGGTCCCATTTGGAAGCTTGACAAGTTTCCATTCTAATGACCTAAAATAGTCTAAATTGAACATCTGAAGAGAGAGTTTTGAGGGTTACTACTGGATAAGGAGATGAAGGAAACATTCGGGACTGACGACTTTGATCCCATTTACTGATGACGAAATGGTCTCGGAATACGATGATTCCAGTCGGGAATGAAAGAGCACTAAAGAACCTTTCAGATGAACAAAAATTAACCTAATTCGATATCAAACAATGGAGTTATGTACGTCTCCGTTGGATCACGCGATTTGGAGAGATTAACAACTCATATTGAAAAATGACGATCGATGAGTTCCAACGTGCTTTTTGGATATCAAACGGTGTCTGAATTAGGCAATTTTGGTCCCATTTAGAAGCTTGACAAGTTACCATTCCAATGACCTGAAATAGTCAAAATTCGACCTCTAAAGTGAGAGTTATGAGGGTTACTGTTGAACAAGGAGATGAAGGGAACATTCGGGACCGACGACTGCAATCCAACTTACGGAATGCCCAAATGGTCTTAGAATAAGATGATTCCAAGCAGGAAGGAAAGAGCACTAAAGTACCTTTCAGATACCAAAAATCGACCCAATCCGACATCAAACGATGAAGTTATGAGCACTAAACTTACGGAATGCCCAAATCGTCTCTGAATTAGGCAATTCTGGTCCCACTTGGAAGCTTGACAAGTTACCATTCCAATGACTGGAAATAGTCTAAATTCGACCTCTAAAGTGATAGTTTTGAGGGTTACTATTGGGCAAGGAGATGAAGGAAACATTCAAGACTGACGACTACGATCCCACTTACTGATGACCAAATGGTCTCGATTCCAATAAGGAATGAAAGAGCACGAAAGTACCTTTCAGATGAACAAAAATTTACCCAATCCGATAAAAAATAATGAAGTTATGGGCATCTTCGTTGGATGGCGCGATTTGGAAAGATTAACAATCCATATTGAAAAATGACGATCGATGAGTTCCAACGTGCTTTTGGGATATCGAACGGTCTCTGAATTAGGCAATTTTTGTCCCATTTGGAAGCTCGATAAATTACTATTTCAATGACCTTAAATAGTCTAAATTCGACCTCTGAAGACTGAGTTATAAGGGTTACTATTGGACAAGGAGATGAAGGAAACATTTGGACCGACGACTCGATCCCACTTACGAAAACCCAAATGGTCTCGAAATACGGCGATTCTAGTCAGGAATGAAAGAGCACTAAAGAACCTTTTAGATGACCAAAAATTGACACAATCCAACATCAAATGATGGAGTTATGGGCATCTTCATTGGATCACGCGATTTGGAATGGTTAACCATCCATATTGAAAAATGACGATCGAAGAGTTCCAATGTGCTTCTGGGATATTGAATGGTCTCTGAATTAGGCAATTCTGGTCCCATTTGGAAGCTTGTCAAGTTACTGTTCCAATGAAATGAAATAGTCTAAGTTTGACCTCTAAAGAGAGAGTTATGAGGGTTACTATTGGACAAGGAGATGAAGGAAACATTCAGGACTGACGACTGCGATCCCACTTACGGAATGCCCAAATGATCTAGGAATATGATGATTCCAGTCAGGAATGAAAGAGCACTAAAGTACCTTTTAGATGACAAAAAAATCTACCCAATCTGACATCAAAGGATGAAGTTATGGGCATCTCCGTTGGATCGGGCAATTTGGAAAGATTAACAATTCATATTGAAAAAGGACGGTCGAAGAGTTCCAACGTACTTTTGGGATATCGAACGGTCTCTGAATAAGGCAATTTTGGTCTCATTTGGAAGATTAACAAGTTACCATTCCAATGAATTGAAATAGTCTAAATTTGACCTATAGAGTGTGAGTTATGAGGGTTACTATTGGATAAGGAGATGAAGGAAAGATTCAGGACCGACAACTGCGATCCCACAGACAGATGTCCAAACGGTCTCGGAATACGATGATTCCAGTTAGGAATGAAAGAGCACTAAAGTACCTTT
This sequence comes from Magnolia changhungtana, assembly GCA_030180095.1. Lineage (NCBI taxonomy): Eukaryota > Viridiplantae > Streptophyta > Magnoliopsida > Magnoliales > Magnoliaceae > Magnolia > Magnolia changhungtana. The sequence goes on along the minus strand of JASAUF010000198.1, from coordinate 1,448,886 downwards.
CAGATGACCAAAAATCAACCTAATCTGACATCAAACGATGTAGTTATGGGCATCTCCGTTGGATCGCGCAATTTGGAAAGATTAATAATCCATATTGAAAAATGACGATCGAAGAATTCGAACATTCTTTTGGGATATCGAACGGTCTCTAAATTAGGCAATTATGGTCCCATTTGGAAGCTTGACAAGTTACCATTCCAATGACCTGAAATAGTCTAAATTGGACCTCTGTAGTGAGAGTTATGATGGTTACTATTGGACAAGGAGATGAAGGAAAGATTCAGGACCGATGACTATAATCCCACAGACAATTGCCCATGTGGTCTGGGAATATGATGATTCCAGTTAGGAATGAAAGAGCACTAAAACACCTTTCAGATGACCAAAAATTGACCCAATCTGACATCAAACGATGGAGTTATGGGCATCTTCGTTGGATTGCGTGACTTGGAAAGATTAACAATCCATATTGAAAATTGACGATCGAAGAATTCGAACGTTCTTTTGGGATATCGAACGGTCTCTGAATTAGGCAATTCTAGTCCCATTTGGAAGCTTGACAAGTTACCATTCCAATGACCTAAAATAGTCTAAATTAGACCTCTAAAGTGAGAGTTATGAGGGTTACTATTGGACAAGGAGATGAAGGAATGATTCAGGACTAATGACTGCGATCCCACATACTGCTGACCAAATGGTCTCGGAATACAACGATTCCAGTCAGGAATGAAAGAGCACTAAAGAACCTTTCAGGTGAACAAAATTGACCTAATTCGAGATCAAATAATGGAGTTATGGGTGACCCCGTTGGATCATGCGATTTAGAAAGATTAAGAATCCATATTGAAAAATGATGATCGTTGAGTTCCAACGTGCTTTTGGGATATCGAACGGTCTCTGAATTAGGCATTTCTGGTCCCATTTGGAAGCTGGACAAATTACCATTCCAATGACCTGAAATAGACTAAATTCGACCTCTGAAAAGAGAGTTATGAGGTTTACTATTGGACAAGGAGATGAAGGAAACATTCAGGACCAACGACTGCGATACCACCTACGGAATGCCCATGTGGTCTCGGAATATGACGATTCCAATCAGGAATGAAAGAGCACTAAAGTACCTTTTCGATGACCAAAAATCGACGCAATCTGACATCAAATGATGAAGTTATGGGAGTCTCCGTTGGATTGCGCAATTTAGAAAGATTAACAATCCATATTGAAAAATGAGAATCGAAGAGTTCCAACGTGCTTTTGGGATAGAGAACAGTCTCTGAATTATGCAATTGTAGTCCCATTTGTAAGCTTAACAAGTTACCAATCCAATGACCTGAAATAGTTTAAATTTGACCTTTGAAGTTAGAGTTATGAGGGTTACTATTAGATAAGGAGATGAAGGAAAGATTCAGGACCGACAATTGCAATCCCACAGATGGATGCCCAAATGATCTCAGAATAGGAAGATTCCGGTCAGGAATGAAAGAGCACTAAAGTTCCTTTCAATTGACCAAAAATCGACCCAATCTGACAACAAACGATGGAGTTATGGGCATCTCCGTTGGATCGTGCAATTTAGAAAGATTAACAATCCATATTGAAAAATGATGATCGAAGTTTTCGAACGTTCTTTTGGGATATTGAACTGTCTCTGAATTAGGCAATTCTGGTCCCATTTGGAAGCTTGACAACTTACCATTCCAATGACCTAAAATTGTCTAAATTTGACCTCTGAAGTGAGAGTTATGAGGGTTACTTTTAGACAAGGAGATGAAGGAAAGATTCAGGACAGACGACTGCGATCCAACAAATGGAAGCCCCAATGGTCTCGAAATACGACGATTCTAGTCAGGAATGAAAGAGCACTAAAGTAACTTTCAGATGACCAAAAATCGACCCAATCCGACATCAAACAATGGAGCTATGGTCATCTCTGTGGATCGCGCGATTCGGAAAGATTAACAATCCTTATGTAAAAATGACGATCGAAGAATTCGAACGTTCTTTTAGGATATAGAACGGTCTCTGAATTAGGCAATTCTAGTCCCATTTTGAAGCTTGACAAGTTACCATTCTAACGACCTGAAATAGTCTAAATTCAACATCTGAAGTGAGAGTTACGAGGGTTACTATTGGACAAGGAGATGAAGGTAAGATTCAGGACCGACAAATGCAATCCCACAGACGGATTCCCAAATGGTCTTGGAATACAACGATTCCAGTCAGGAATGAAAAAGCACTAAAGTACCATTCAGATGACCAAAAATTGACCCAATCTGACATCAAACGATGGAGTTATGGTCATCTCCATTGGATCGCGCGATTTAGAAAGATTAACAATCCATATTAAAATATGACGATGGAAGAATTCGAACATTCTTTTGGAATATCCAACGGTCTCTAAAATAGGCAATTCTGGTCCCATTTGGAAGCTTGACAAGTTACCATTCCATTGACCTGAAATAGTCTAAATTTGACATCTGAAGTGAGAGTTATGAGGGTTACTATTGGACAAGGAGATGAAGGAAAGATTCAGGACCGACGACTGCGATCCCACAGATGGATGCCCAAATGGTCTCGTAATATGACCATTCAATTCAGGAATGAAAAAAGCACTAAAGTGCCTTTTAGATAGAAAAAAATTGATCAAATCTGACATCAAACGATGAAGTTATGGGCGTCTCCGTTGGATCGCGCAATTTGGAAAGATTAAAATCCATATTGAAAAATGACGATCGAAGAATTCGAACGTTCTTTGGGGATATCGAACGGTCTCTAAATTAGGCAATTTTGGCCCATTTGGAAGCTTGACAAGTTACCATTCCAATGACCTAAAATTTTCTAAATTTGACCTGTGAAGAGTGAGTTATGAGGGTTACTATTGGACAAGGAGATGAAGGAAACATTCAAGACTGATGATTGCGATCCCACTTACTGATGACCAAATGGTCTCAGAATATGACGATTCTAGTCAGGAATGAAAGAGCACTAAATAACCTTTTAGATGAACAAAAATTGACCCAATCCGATATGAAGCAATGGAGTTATGGGAGTCTCCATTGGATCGAGCGATTTGGAAAGATTAACAATCCATATTGAAAAATGACGATCGATGAGTTCCAATGTGCTTTTGGGATTTTGAATGGTCTCTGAATTAGGCATTTCTGGTCCCATTTGGAAGCTTAACAAGTTACCATTCCAATGACCTGAAATAGTCTAAATTCGACCTCTTAAGTGAGAGTTATGAGGGTTACTATTGGACAAGGAGATGAAGGAAAGATTCAGGACCGACAACTGCGATCCCACATACGGATGCCCAAATGGTCTCGGAATATGATGATTCTAGTCAGGAATGAAAGAGCTCTAAAGTATGTTTCAGATGACCAAAATTTGACCCAATCTGACATTGGATGATGGAGTTATGGGCATCTCCGTTGGATCGCGTGATTTTGAAAGATTAACAATCCATATTAAAAACTGACGATCAAAGAATTCGAAAGTTCTTTTGGGATATCGAACGGTCTCTGAATTTGGTAATTCTGGTCTCATATTGAAGTTTTACAAGTTACCATTCCAATGACCTGAAATAGTCTAAATTGGACCTGCGAAGAGAGAGTTATTAGGGTTACTATTGGACAAGGTGTAATGCCCCAAATCTTCAAGACCCGAGTACACGACCCATTTCCTAAAAACCTTAGTGTTAACCTTAAAGGATGGTCAAATATATATAATTTTTTCTTCTTTTATTAGAGTAAGCAGATGAGCGTAGAATGGACAATTAAGCATAAAGAAAAATTCCATTATCATTTAGAATATGCAAGAGAGTGCGCATAATGACTTATACAAACCGATGTCTCGATATAATAATTACAAGAATCCACATGATTTAGTACATGAAAATTAACATAAGAATGTAAACATAAGCCACAAGATCGCGCAGCTCCTCGAGGTAGATACAACCATAGAACCCTGGCATTTGTACTCGGCTCCACATCAGCCTGAACCTGAAAGTCACTTAGGACATCTGTGCTACCTGTACGGTTATATATTTGATGGATGAGTGGCCAACTCAGTGTGAACTCCCCTTAAGATTACACACCACCGCATTAGGTAAGCATAGTTATAAAACAAAGCATACAAAATAATATATGATGCAAATCTTATTATGTGCATGGATGCGTGAAGTATGCAATCATCGCCCCGGGGATGCTCATCCGTGTGATCATCGAACCTGGAAAACATCATCCAGTCGGGTCCCCATGCAATCATCAACCCGGGCAAAACATCCAAACGGTCTATGCCCCAGGTAAAACATCCAGATAGGTGATGTGACTGGTCATCAGCGCAACATTCAGCGTAATCGCGGGGCATGAAGATCCAGGTCATCATCATAATCGAATGACTGGTCATAAACGCAACATTCAGTGTAATCGCAAGGCAAAGTGATCCAAGCCATTAAAATATGTCATGTATGCATGATTTGCCAGCCCATTATTAGTCCATTTACAATCAGCAGGTTAATAAGCTCAAAGGTCACTACGGGGAGCTCAGAGCCCAGCGTAGGCCGATGCCTCGAGCATAGTATCCCATTCCACCATCCCCGGCCCATGAGGCTACCATCTTAGGATATTTAATGGAAACCCATCGACTAGTGGCCAATCATATTATAGTATGTGGGGCTTACCATCGCATGGTTGTACAGTATAAAACATTCAACCCATATAGGAAAAATACTAGAACAAAGCCACATAGGGTGATATCAAAGTAGGCCACATAGGGCGAGTATCAGAACCATGTGATAAAAGACCATCCTTGAAAACCATTGGACACACCCTGGATGGTAGGCCCACATCAATGATCCATCTAGACCACACTCAGTAACCACGAGTCGAAGGTCCATTACGATCACAACTAGTCAAGTTACATCCCAAGTATGGGTGTACATTCATATGTGGGAATTTCCCACTAATGTACCAGTTTAAGTTCCATAAGCAATCCATAAAAATAAATCCACAAGCATGAACAATTATACAGGATAATTGTAAAGCATGTAATACAGCAATTCAATTTTCACCAGCTAACACATGTGATTATAAAGAGAGATATCAATTATGAATTTAAATAAAAATTATAACTTAAGCTAATGAGAAGATGGAAAGCTCAAGGGGAAGAATCATCACCAGACAGAGCGTAGAATGCTTTTAGAGGGGTGTTTTCTTGGGAAGGTAGCGAATCTATACCTTACACATAATTCCCTGTATGAATTAGACGATGGGTCATAAGGCTTAATACCTAAGGACAGGTGGTGTTTGGGCTATGACCAAGGGCGATCAAACCTGCTAAACATATGTCACCCATTTTAATGGGAACTGGGGCCTGATCAGCAACCACTTTTTGCCACATTCAATCATCCAAAGAAATTTGGGTCATGGTGTAAATAAAGCATTTACATTGTAGGAAAACGGTCGTATCATGGTGGGACCTACTGTCCAGACTGTATGGTTAGCATACTTACCTGGCGGGGCTCATGTATGTGGCCCACCGCCATATGGATGAGCTTGTCACATAGCATACCAGTACATGTACACATTATATTCATAATATATGTGTATCACAAAATCTATATGTATATCTCATAATGTATAGCTAAATTTCATAAGATATATGTATACATTATATACGTAGTGTATATGTATCACATAACATACATGTAGATTACATGGTATATATGTATAAGTTATATACATGCAGGCGTATATGCACCACAAATTATATATGTATATCACATGTATATATTTCATAAGATATGTGAGTAAGTTATACATAGGGAATATGCATTATGTAATATATACATGTGTCTTTTCATCACAAGCATGCATACATTATGCGTGACCACGTGGTGGGTCCCTCGTGAGCATGGCGTCAAATCCGAATGGTCCATAAGGTGTGGAACCCCAAGAAACCTTAAGAGGTGAAGTTTCATCCCAATCTAAGATTCCAGTGGGCCATGGCAAGGAGAATTCTGATTTCAAGGGAAGGAACTGTTTGCATTAACCAGGGTCCATCAAAGTTTTGGTTCTAGGTAAAAAGTTAAGGCAGGGGGTTTTATGAGGCTCTGCTCCATGTGGACAATTCATATTTCCCAGACTCATCCGACAGGATGAGATCTGACAAAATTTTAGTGGCTTACGTGAAAGTTTCCTATCCTCTGTTGCATGCATGCACATTACCTCTCTTTATGGGTTTTCAAATATGTGGGTCCCATATGGGCCTGGGTGTCGAATCTGAATGGTCCATAAGATGTGGAATCCCAAGAAACCTTAGGGTGTGAATTTTCACCCTGGTCTAAGATTCTGGTGGGCCATAGAAAAGGTAAACGCAATTCAAGGGAAGAAACTGTTTGCATTAATCCTGGCCCACCGAAGTTTCGGTTCAAAGTAAAAATTGGGGCCAGGGGTTTTCCTGAGGTTCTGTTCCAGATGGACCATTCAGATTTCCTAGACTCATTAGGTATGATGAGATATTGAAATTTTGCATGAAGTTACGTGGACTGATTGGCAGGTGGGCGTCCAGTTGAAATTTATAAAAGTGCCCTCTGTTTCCACATCCTGTGCATACATCCACCGTCCATTTTCTTCACAGGTGGGTCCCATGTGGGACCCACCACGTTTCTACGTATACTATCAGGTAATACAGTCCTATACATATGTATATAAAAATAAGGACAAAGGAAAGATAAAAGAAAAGAAAGAAAAGAAAACAAAGAGCTGGCCCAGTTCTGGACGTCATGGAAGGACGTCCAGCCCAGGGCCCTTTTCTGAGCATAAAACCTCTGATGGGCGGCCCACACTCACTGGCCCATGCTGGCCTGGCATTAGAGTAACCCACAGACGTTTGGTGGGGCCCACGGCCGATGCAAGGCTCATAATAAGGGTCGGCCCACACACTTTAGACGAGGCCCACCTGCATTTTGCAGGGCCCAGACCGCCAGTCAGCCCATCAACCCTCACGTTACGACTATGCTAGCAACAGAGGTTCCGTTTCTTTGTTGTAGGCCACTATCATGGAGTAAACGGTGGATCTGAACCGTTCATCCGATAGAGGGAGGAAAACCATTCCACACCACGTTGACTTTCTTGGCCATGCACCTTTGCACGGTCTCTACGACGACCGAAAGAAGATCGTTTGGCTGCTTTCGAGGCTTGATTATCTAGGTGGGCCGCATCACCAGATGATCAAAGCTCACCATCCTCGGTCGAAATTTCAAGAGGAAGACGGTGGGCGGTGTGGATTTCTCAGCCAGATAGCGCCTCTGCTGCATGCAGTTGAATTGCGTCCAGGGCCACCTTTCAACCTTTCTCAGAGCTCAACAAGCTTCGAACGACCCTGCAATCGTGGCCATTGCTTGGCCTGATTCATGGACAAAAATGGAGCGACTGATTGGCCCATTTCCTGCTTTGTTTCTGGTCCAGAGTTCAGCCATCGTTTAGCCTACTCCTGACTTGAAACGGAGCTGCTGCTCAAGCATTGTTTCAACCCACATCGTGGCCACTCCGAGGACAGCTCTTAGTTTAAAACAGAGCCTTATTTCCTCCCTGCTCATGGCCTGGCGCACGGCCATTATTTAGCCGGGTCCCAGCTTTAAAACAGAGTTCTGTTTGTCCAACTTTCAGTTAGAAAATCAGCCATTAGTTGGCTGTTTCCAACTTACATCCGGCCATTCTCATCCTAACTGAAACAGAAGGAAGAAAATAGAAAGGAGGTGGTTACCTAGAATGGGTGGATGCCAACCTTCGCAGTTGGTCTCTCTGTTTCTCTCTCTTTTTCACTCCCTTCGTGTAAATTTCTAGGGCTACAGCTCCCTCTTTTATAGCCAGCGAGAGGAGGTTTCAATGGCTGTGATTGCTTTCCCACTGGACAGTTGAGATTCATCCTTCCCAAAGGGGAAGGGCGGTTCTCTCTCTCCTTCCTCCCACAGGCGTTCGTCGGGCTATCTTTGGCATGAAATGGACGGTGGTATTCAATCTGCTTCGTCTGAATTCAGATGATCAAACGGCTATACTGTTATGATCGTGCGGGCCTCATGAAGGATTTTAACGTTTCAAAATGCTTGGAAAGTGGCCGTGGTGGGTCACCTAGGAGCTCAAAGAGAGTCAGTTTGAATCTCCAGGTGGCGGGAGATATTTCTTATTTGCAGAAAGGCTTGGTCTCAGTGTGACTCGTGTACCAGTGCCCTTAGTGCACATGCACTGTGTAGAGGCTTCCTGAGATGTCAGTATCATAATCCATACCGTCCATTCGCATTGGGAACCCTTCATAGGGACCTTGGCCCATTTCGGGTTGATGGTGAGACCCAGGTGGGCCATACCAACCAGATCTTGACCCTTAACGGATTATTATAGTTGTTCTGGTGGTCAGATTTACCCCAAATCGATCGTCAACAGTTAAAGTGACCCTATGGGTTGTCTACCTCTTCAAGACTTATTACTGCCCATATAATAATTATAATTTTATTTTATTTCCTTTATTTTGTTAGGTGTATACATGTATTTGAATCATTTTTGTATTTATTATTATTATTATTATTATTATTATTATTATTATCTGCACACTATATATATATAATTCATGATGTGGGCCACACAGTAGGTCATTAGGAGTTACGACCATTATAAACCAATCCAACGATTGGATTGCCTAGTATTTCGTTATCGATAACTCTAGGAGTCCTAATGAATGTTTAGGTGAAATTTGGGAGTTGAATAGGATGGATCTTTCTACGGGGCATTGTACGATGATGAATGGTGGATCTTGTGATTTTGATCCCTACATTGGTTTCATACGGTTCGATTGTACTAAATAGGTGTATGATGAGATGTCATCACGCTCAAGATTATACAAATAAGATTTTCATTTATTAAATACAGTTCAACTTGTGATAGTCAAACAAACAGATTGATCTCAAATCTTATTATGATGTTGTGAGTTGTCATAGTCTAAAATCTAAGGGTTAAGATGGATAGATTGATGGTTGTTGGATAGTGACGTGTAAGGTAAATTACATGGGTAAATGCATATATTTAAGCTAATTTGGACCTACATGGTGACACCCGAGTACTGAAAGTACGGGGTGTTACACAAGGAGATGAAGGAAACATTGAGGACTGACGATTGCGATCCCACTTACTGATGACCAAATGGTCTCGAAATACGACGATTCCAGTTAGGAATGAAAGAGCACTAAAGAACCTTTCTGATGAACAAAAATTGACCCAATTCGATACCAAACAATGGAGTTATGGGCATCTCCGTTGGATCGCATGATTTGGAAAGATTAACAATCCATATTGAAAAATGACGATCGATGAGTTCCAACGTGCTTTTGGGATATCGAACAGTCTCTGAATTAGGCAATTCTGGTCCCATTTGAAAGCTTGACAGGTTACTATTCCAATGACCTGAAATAGTCTAAATTCGACCTCTGAAAAAAGAGTTATAAGGGTTGCTATTAGACAAGGAGATGAAGGAATCATTCAAGACCGACAATTGCGATCCCACTTACAGATGCCTAAATGGTCTCAGAATACGACGATTCCAATTAGGAAGGAAAGAGCACTAAAGTACTTTTCAGATGACAAAAAATTGACCCAATCCGACATCAAACGATGAAGTTATGGGTGCCTCCATTGGATCTCACAATTTAGAAAGATTAACAATCCATATTGAAAAATGATGATCGAAGAGTTCCAACATGCTTTAAGGATATCGAACGGTCTCTAAATTAGGCAATTCTAGTCCTAATTGGAAGCTTGACAAGTTTCCATTCCAATGACCTGAAATAGTCTAAATTTGACCTCTAAAGTGAGAGTTATGAGGTCTAGTATTGGACATGGAGATGAAGGAAACATTTAGGACCGATGACTGCGATACCACTTACAAAATACCCAAATGGTATCGGAATACGACGATTCTAGTAAGGAATGAAAGAGCACTAAAGTACCTTTCAAACGAGCAAAAATTGACCCAATCTGACATCAAACGATGAAGTTATGGGCGTATCCATTAGATCATGCAATTTGGAAAGATTAAGAATCCATATTGAAAAATGATTATCGAAAAATTCCAACGTGCTTTTGGGATATCGAACGGTCTTTCAATTAGGCAATTTTGGTCCCATTTGGAAGCTTGACAAGTTACCATTCGAATGACCTAAAATAGTCTAAATTCGACCTCTGAAGTGAGAGTTTTGAGGGTTACTACTGGACATGGAGATGAAGGAAACATTCAGGTTCGATGATAGCGAACCCACAAATGGATGCCCAAATGGTCTCGGAATATGACGATTCTAGTCAAGAATGAAAGAGCACTAAAGTACCTTTCAGATGACCAAGAATCGACCCAATCCGACATCAAACGATGGAGTTGTGGGCATCTCCATTGGATCGCATGATTTGGAAAGATTAACAATCTATATTGAAAAATGATGATCGAAGAATTCGAACGTGCTTTTGGGATACCGAACGATCTCTGAATTAGGCAATTTTGGTCCCATTTGGAAGCTTGATAAGTTATCATTCCAATGACCTGAAATAGTCTAAATTGGACCTCTGAGGTGAGAGTTATGAGGGTTACACTGGACAAGGAGATGAGGGAAATATTCAGGATTAATGGCAGCGATCCCACTTACGGATGCCCAAATGGTCTCGAAATACAACGATTCCAGTCAGGAATGAAAGAGCACAAAAGAACCTTTCAGATGACCAAAAATTGACCCAATCTGACATCAAACGATGAAGTTATGGGTGCCTCCGTTGGATCGAGCAATTTAGAAAGATTAACAATCCATATTGAAAAATGATGATCGAAGAGTTCTAAAGTGATTTTGGGATATCGAACAGTCTCTGAATTAGGCAATTCTAATCCCAATTCGAAGCTTGACAAGTTACCATTCCAATGACCTGGAATAGTCTAAATTCAACCTCCGAAATGAGAGTTATGAGGGCTACTATTGGACAAGGAGTTGAAGGAAACATTCAGGACCGATCACTGTAATCCCACTTACAGAATGCCCAAATGGTATCGGAATACGACGATTCCAATCAGGAATGAAAGAGCACTAAGGTACCTTTCAGATGACCAAAAATCAACCCAATCTGTCATCAAACGATGAAGTTTTGGGCGTATCTATTGGATCATGCAATTTGGAAAGATTAAGAATCCATATTGAAAAATGACGATCAATGAGTTCCAACGTGCTTTTGGGATATCGAACGGTCTCTGAATTATGCAATTCTAGTCCCATTTGGAAGCTTGACAAGTTACCATTCCAATGACCTGAAATAGTTTAAATTTGACCTCTGAAGTGAGAGTTATGAGGGTTACTATTGGACAAGGAGATGAAGGAAAGATTTAGGACCGACGACCGTGATCCCACAGATGGATGCCCAAATGGTCTCGGAATAGGACGATTTCGGTCAAGAATGAATGAGCACTAAAGTACCTTTCAGTTGATAAAAAATTGACCAATCTGACATCAAACGATGGGGTCATGGGCATCTCCTTTGGTTCGTGCGATTTAGAAAGATTAACAATCTATATTGAAAAATGAAGATCGAAGAATTCGAACGTTCTTTTGGGATATCGAATGGTCTTTGGATTAGGCAATTCTAGTCCCATTTGGAAGCTTGACAAGTTACCATTCCAATGACCTGAATTAGTCTAAATTCGACCTATGTAGAGAGACTTATGAGGGTAACCATTGGACAAGGAGATGAAGGAAACATTCAGGATCAATGACTGCGATCCTACTTATGGAATGCCTAAATGGTCTCAAAATATGATGATTCCAGTCAGGAATGAAAGAGCACTAAAGTACCTTTCAGATGACCAAAAATTGATCCAATCTGACATTAAACGGTGAAGTTATGGGCATCTCCGTTGGATTGCATACTTTGGAAAGATTAACAATCCATATTGAAAAATGACGATCGAAGAGTTCCAATGAGCTTTTGGGATATCGAACGGTCTCTGAATTAGGGAATTCTGGTCCCAATTGGAAGCTTGACAAGGTACCATTCCAATGACCTGAAATAGTCTAAATTCGACATCTGAAGTGAGTGTTATGAGGGTTACTATTGGACAAGGAGATGAAGGAAACATTCAGGACCGACGACTGCGATCCCACAGACAGATGCCAAAATGGTCTCAGAATACGATGATTCCAGTTAAGAATAGATGACCAAAAATCAACCCAATCCGACATCAAACGATGTAGTTATGGGCATCTACATTGGATCGTGCAATTTAGAAAGATTAATATTCCATATTGAAAAATGACGATCGAAGAATTCGAACGTTCTTTTAGGATTTTGAACGGTCTCTAAATTAGGCAATTCTGGTCCCATTTGGAAGCTTGACAAGTTATCATTCTAATGACCTAAAATAGTCTAAATTGGACCTCTGAAGAGAGAGTTATGAGGGTTACTATTGGACAAGGAGATGAAGGAAACATTCAGGACTGATGACTTTGATCCCACTTATTGATGACGAAATGGTCTCAGAATACGACAATTCCAGTCGGGAATGAAAGAGCACTAAAGAACCTCTGATGAACAAAAATTGACCCAATCTAATATCAAACAATGGAGTTGTGGGCGTGTCCGTTGGATCACGTGATTTGTAAAGATTAACAATCCATATTGAAAAATGACGATCGATGAGTTCCAACATGCTTTTGGGATATCTAACGGTCTCTGAATTAGGCAATTCTGGTCCCATTTGGAAGCTTGACAAGTTACCATTCCAATAACCTGAAATAGTGTAAATTGGACCTCTGAAGAGAGAGTTATGAGCGTTACTATTGGACAAGGAGATGAAGGAAACATTTAGGACCGACGACTGCAATCCCACTTACGGAATGCCCAAATGGTCTCGGAATACGACGATTCCAATCATGAATGAAAGTGCACTAAAGTACCTTTCAGATGACCAAAAATCGACCCAATCCGACATTAAACAATGGAGTTATGGGCATCTCCATTGGATCGAGCAATTTGAAAAGATTAACAATCCATCTTGAAAAATGCCAATCATAGAATTCGAACGTTCTTTTGGGATGTCGAACAGTCTCTGAATTATGCAATTCTGGTCCCATTTGGAAGCTTGACAAGTTACTATTCCAATGACCTGAAATTGTCTAAATTCGACCTCTAAAGAGAGAGTTATGAGGGTAACTATTGGACAAGGAGATGAAGGAAACATTCAGGACTGAAGACTGCGATCCCACTTACTGATGACCAAATGGTCTCGGAATACGACGATTCCAGTCAGGAATGAAAGAGCACAAAATAACCTTTCAGATGAACAAAAACTGACCCAATCCGATTTCAAACAATGGAGTTATGGGCGTCTCCATTAGATCACGCGATTTGGAAAGATTAACAATCCATATTGAAAAATGACGATTGATGAGTTCCAACGTGCTTTTGGGATTTCAAACGGTCTCTAAATTAGGCAATTCTAGTCCCATTTGGAAGCTTGACAAGTTACCATTCAAATGACCTGAAATAGTCTAAATTCGACCTTTGAAGTGAGAGTTATGAGGGTTACTTTTGGACAAGGCGATGAAGGAAAGATTCATGACCGACGATTGCAATCCCACAGACGGATGCCCAAATGGTCTCGGAATATGATGATTCCAATCAGGAATGAAAGAGCACTAAAGTACATTTCAGATGACCAAAATTCGACCTAATCCGAAATCAAACGATGGAGTTATGGGCATCTCCGTTGGATCGCACGATTTAGAGAGATTAACAATCCATATTGAAAAATGACGATCAAAGAATTCGAAAGTTCTTTTGGGATATCGAACAGTCTCTAAATTTGGCAATTCTGGTCCCATATTGAAGCTTGACAAGTTACCATTCCAATGACCTGAAATAGTCTTAATTAGACCTCCGAAGAGACTGTTCGATACCATTCGATATCCCAAAAGCACGTTGGAATTCTTCAATAGTCATTTTCCAATTTGGATTGTTATTCTTTCCAAATCGCTCAATCTAATGGAGACGATCATAACTCCATCGTTTGATGTCTGATTGGGTCAATTTTTGCTCATCTGAAAGGTGTTTTAGTGCTCTTTCATTCCTGACTGGAATCGTGGTATTCCGAGACCATTTGGGCATCCGTATATGGGATCGCAAACGTCGGTCCTGAATTTTTCCTTCATCTCCTTGTCCAATAGCAACCTTCATAACTCCCTCTTCAGTGGTTAAATTTTGACAATTTTGAGCTCATTGGAATGGTAAGTTTTGACAAGAAAATAAATGCATTTGATTTGGGTTATTATCTTATTCAAACATAATAAGGAGAGAGCATTTGAAGATAATCATCATATCTTATTAGTTCTGAGTTCATTTACATCCTTGAACATCCCTTGATTCTAAGATAAATTATTTGGAATACACAAATTGACAAAGTTCAAATGTTAAAATCAAATATCAAATTCGGCAGCATTTCGTCAGTTGCTTCAGTCATCTCCTAGAACTTAGGAGGAATATGATTTGATTATCTCTTCAACTGATTTCTCCTCTTTAACTTGAACAAAAGAAATATGAAGAAATTTGAATGCTTCAGCCATTTCAGCAGCATGACAGCCCTTAGGTTTCATAGATTACAAGGTAGTCTAGTTGCGCGGTCCCGTACAACGCCTCTGGAACTTCTTCTCCTACCTTCGATCTCTCTCCTTGCTCTACTTCCTCTCCAAAATCTTCAATCCCCCCAAATGAAGAAGAGGAGGGGGTATTTATAGGCCCTCGCATGTGTAGTACCTCAATTTTGGTTTTGTGGGACCCACCTTTCACCAATTCCGGCTACTTCAAGGAAATCTTTTCCTGAAACCAGTTGCGCGAACCCGCGCAACTAATCTTTATGTTGCACGGACCCGCGCAACGGATATCGTCTGTGTGGTCCCGCTCAAACAACCTCAAAGACACTTCTCTTTCTCTTTTCGTTTTCCTTTCCATCGTTCTACTTCCCAGTCTTCTTTTATAAGTGCTATTGCTTATAGCCCTTTCATTATCAAATTTATGGTGCCAAAGACACTGTTATGAAGCTTGCATATGTGATGATCAAAGCGCTACTTAAGATCAACTTTGATATTCAAGCACTGCTTCCAAGTCAAGATCTTAAGATGCTTTCAAGTTCAAGAAGCTTTCAAGTTCAATCTCAAGATCTTAAGAAGCTTTTAAGTTTAATCTCAAGATCTGAATATGCTTTCAAGTTTGAACTACATCAAGACTCCAAGCTTCACTACTTTCAAGGTCCTTAAGTTTCAATGGCTTACTTCACTATTGAGGTTTGACTAACCATAGGTTGACCTTTAGAGTAGGCCATTTTGGATACATAATTCATATATTTTATATATGTGTGTTTGGCCTGTTCTAAGACTAGTCCTGGACTTTGGTCGACTAGTCCTAGCACTGCTTCTACCTGTCTAAGGATTTCCTGGATCAGTCGTAAGTTTGTTATAAAATTCAGATATTTTCTGTTAGGTTTCGACTAGTCCTAGGGACTGTTCGACTAGTCGTAGGAACAGTGTCGAATGGTTCTTCGATCAGTCGTAGACCTTCGACTCAAACTACAGCAATGATTTGCACTTTGCTTCAACCAGTCGTGTGTGATCTTCGACCAGTCAAAGGTGCCTTACGACCAGTCGAAGGTGCCCTACGACTAGTCGTGAAATCGTCTTATCTTATCGCGCCTGAATTTTCAAATATCTGTTAAATCTTCGACCAGTTGCAGCAACTTAAGACTAGTCGAAGACGTGATTTATTCACACTATAAATAGAGCACGAATCTCAGAATTAAATAGACCATTCAAGCTAATTTAATTCGGCCTTTTGAGAGATAAATCTAAGCTCCATTTAAAGCTAAGTGTGCTTATTTAATATTCTCTTTCTTTAGCTTTGTTAATTGATTTTGTTTCTTGCATTCCAATCTAATCTGTAAAGAGGAAGTTTTATTTTCCTTTTACTGGAATCAAAATCAATTCAAGCTAGCCTATTTATTTTAATTTAAAATCTATTAGAAATTAGAACCATTATAAAGTGAGTATTGGACATTGATCTTGAACATTCAAATCTCTACTCCAACTCAGTTCTTTTTGGGCTGCTACATCGAAGGAGAAATTCAGGTATTTTACATATACTGTAAATTCATTTATTTTGGTTTTATTTGAGGTTAAGCCAGAAAAATCTCAAAGCTGTTAGTTATCTGAGGAGAGCCAGAAAACTCAGAAGTGAGGGTTTTTTGAATTGTGTAAGCCCTTTGAAAAAGACACAATTGTAAAGGTTTTGGGTGAACCTGTGAAAACCTACTTGATAGTGAAAGCTAATATCCCCTGTGTGAGGATATTAGGAGTGGAGTAGCATTCTATGTGGCTGTTGTTGAACAGTTGGTGTATACACATGCGAACCACTATAACTCCTTGTGTAGTGTGGAAGTGTGCTTTATTTTTCCTATCTTTGATTATTCCTTTGTGGAATGTATGTGGATGTGAATGTTGTAATCATTTTAATTTCAAGCTCAGAAGAGAATGTCGTAATAGTTTAAATTTAAATTTCTGCAATTTATTTCAAGCTATGCCTTTATTTGTTTGAGCTTTAGATTCTCTAAATTGTTCTAGTAAGGTTGCCCTGCCATATCTATGGTGTATGGTTGTCCTTAGAACAATCAATTACATTCTATTCCTCTATTTTGTTTCAATTTGATTATTCCTAGAAAGTTTGAGTTCTTAATACAAAGATCTTTCTAGAAATCAGGTTGTCCTACCATAAACTTTAGTTTTTAGTGTAAGGTTGTCCTTAGAATAACTTTTGTATCAATCTCTCAATACTTGTTTATTAAGGTTGCTATTCATTTAAGCATTGTGGATTAATTTACTTTATTTGGCTATCTTGTTATTTAAATTTCGCTGTAATTATCTTAAATTTGGCATAGTCCTATTCACCCCCCCCCCCTCTCCCCTCTAGGACATATAGCTTGGCCATTTCATCTTTTACTTCAATCCTTTCATCATTTTTTTATACCTCAACAGATGCCCCTTGATCCTTTCTTTGTTTCCCCAAAATCAGAAAAAGGATTAAAAAAAACATTTATCTTAACGGCATTTGCGCGAGTCCGTGCAATCGAAACCCACATTTCGCACTCGGCAGCTCACTCTATATATACTCCAATCCTTCAATTGCTCTCCATATTCTTGCTCTGTAGTGAACCTTTTGCTCTCTTGCGATTTTTCCTCGCGCAACCAATATTGATTGCACGGTCCCGCGAACAACAACGAACAAGCCTTCCAGGAGTTGCATTATTCCGCGTAATAGGCTTTGGTTGTGCAGTTCCGCACAACCTGGACTTAGCCAAATTTTCTGTACTTGGTCCTTTTTTTCTAAAACTTAGTCAATTTCTCAACTTTTCTTTGAACCTTTTCTTTAAATACCTTCATGCCCTTAACTCTCTGTCCATCATGGCTCGTATTAACCACACTTTTCATCCAGTGGACCCACCATCTGAGCAACCTTCTCATCTAGATCTTCCTAACCCATCGAGAAATTGCACAAGTAGCAAACATGTAATATAAGCTAAGTGAATATAAGCAGCAACAACTCATTGACAAGTCTGAATTTGATTCATTGAACATTGATGCTATCCCCGGGCTTCCGTATGATGATTTGTCTGAAAATAATGTTGTCATGGACCTTAATGCTTCCAAGATAAGCTCTAATGGGCAAGTCAACTTACGAAAATGAATGCCATCTCCTGCAACTTTGTATCCAAGTGCACCTACCAATCTAGAAGCATCAGGTGTTCATCATCATAACTCTGATATGTTAAATGCAGATTTTACTAGATATCACTCAAGCAGATATTCTGTCAGTCAGAGGTTGCCATCAATGGTGAAGGATGAGCTTGATGCAAGTGGTTCGTCTGTCTTTACCAAGTTATTTCTCTTTTGATTTAAATTAAGTTTTGAGTGTCTGCATATATATATATATATATATATATATATATATATAACACATTTAATCTCCTCTAATCTCTCGTTTAACTATATATTTTCTTTCTTTGTATCATTTTTTTCATTTCTTTTATGCAGTCGTTGAAATGGACGGGATTGTTGCGGAGCACACTAACAATGCAGTGAGCCGAGATCCAATCTCAAGCCTCACCCACAAACGATAAACAATAAGAAATATAAACTAGAAATAGATCAAAGCAATCCAAATAAACCACAAGACAAGATATACATGGAAAAACCCCAACAAGGGTGAAAAACCACGGATGCAATCTTCCACTATGAAGAAAAATAGATATTACAAAGTGATATACTAACGTCTCCCTTTGAAATATAGAGAAAACCCTTTGCCCACACCTTAGAATTATTTCCTAATGCTTTTTAAGACCTTAGAAAAGCCCTAGGGACACCTATATATAGTTTAGGCAACTTTCCTTTCGCACCCTTGCGAAAGGTAACATAAAAATCCACAGTTCGCATCAGATTCAGAAACAAATCTGCATAACCACGACCGGTTGAGCAGACTGCACGACCGGTTGAGTGAACCCCACGACCGTACGAGCATGAGCCTCGACCGGTCGAGCACCTCAGAACCAAAAACCTTATGCTCACTAGACTTTGAGTCGTGCCAGTCCACGACGGGTCGAGCAGGGGCCACGACTCAAAGTCCAATGAGCATAAGGTTTTTGGACCAGTCGAGCAGGGGCCATGACCGGTCGTGCGCTGCCCCAGATGTGGCTCCACTTCTCAATAATCTCCTACTTGGAGACACATCGTCACAAACCTTTGTCTTCTTAATCCGGAGTGCACTACCTCCCTGTCTTCAAACCTGAAGACCAATCAAAGCTGAACAGAGCTTTAACTTCTCCCGTGTGACCATCTTGGTTAGCATATCTGTGGGATTCTCACTTGTATGAATCTTCTCCAGAGCAATCGATTCATCTTCCAGTAACGAATGTAAGAAGTGATATCTGATAGCAATATGCTTGGTCCTTGAATGAAAGGCTGAATTCTTAGCCAAGTGTATTGGACTCTGGCTGTCACTATACAGCTTGTAATCTGCTTGCTTCTTACCTAACTCCTCCATAAAACATTGCATCTACACCATCTCCTTGTACGCTTTTGTAGCCGCAACATATTCTGCTTTTGTCGTACTGATAGATACTATCTTCTGTAACTAAGAGACCCAACTGATTGCAGCACTACCTAGAGTAAAGACATAGCCTGTAGTGCTTCTTTTGCTGTCGATATCTCCTGCCAAATCTGAATCTACGTAGCCTTGTAGCTTGATTTCTGATCCTCCATAACACAGGCCTATATCCACAGTACCTACCAGGTATATGAGAATCCACTTCACAGCTTCCCAATGTTCCTTCTCGGGGTTGTTCATGAACTTGCTAATAACTCCCACTGCTTGAGCAATGTCTAGCCTCGTGCTCACCATAACATACATAAGACTCCCAATAGCTGACGTGTATGAGACTTTAGCCATATAGTCCCGTTCCTCCTGCGTCTTTGCACCTTACTCCTTAGATAGCTTGAAGTGGTTGGCTAATGGAGTGCTAACCGGCTTAGCACCTCCCATATTGAATCAATCAAGTACCTTGGCTATGTACTCTGCCTGTGACAAAACTAGTTTCTTGTTTTTCCTGTCACGCTTTATCCTCATATCTAGGATTTGTGTTGTAGCTCTCAAATCCTTCATGGCAAATTCTCTAGACAGTTGTCTTTTGAGATATGAAATGTCTTTCATGCTTGAACCGACCACAAGCATGTCATCAACGTATAGAAGAAGGATGATGTATGACGTATCAAACTTCTTCAAATAGCAACAGTGGTCAGCATGACATCTCCTGTAACCGTTTCCCGACATGAAACTGTCGAACTTCTTATACCACTGGCCCGGGGCCTGCTTCAAGCCATATAGGTTCTTCTTCAGTCTGCACACCTTGTTCTCCTTTCCTGATGCCACGTATCCTATTGGTTGATGCATATATATCTCTTCTTCAAGGTCCCCATGAAGAAAGGTTGTCTTAACATCTAGCTGCTCTAGATGTAAGTCCTCCGTACCCACTATACTTAAGACCCTGCGAATCGTAGACACTTTCACCACAGGTGAAAATATTTTAGTGAAATCGATACCCGCCTTCTGTTGAAACCCTTTCACAACCAATTTAGCCTTGTACCATTTCGAACCATTGTGCTCCTCCTTCAGTCTGTAAACTCACTTGTTATGAAGAGCTTTCTTACCCTTAGGAGAGTGACTAGCTCCCATGTACGATTAGACTTAAGAGAGTCCATCTCATCATCTATGGCCTGCTCTCACTTAACCTGTGTATCTGACTGTAATGCCTCTTCAAAACACTCTGGTTCACCATTATCTGACAGCAGTAGATAATGTAAGGAGGGTGAGTATCGGATCATGGGTCTCCTCTCCTAAGTAGACCTCCTCACAATGGGTGTCTGTGGTTCTGCCTTATAATGCTCCTGTATATAATCATCTTGTGGCGCTGTAACACCCATGTCTGGTAATTCTTCCAGCTCTACGGATTCTTTTTCATCTGCCTTATTTTCTTACACACTGTCCTTATGCATCACTTTTTCATTGAAAACTACATCTTTACTTCTGATGATTTTCCTGTTTCCTGCATCCCAAAACCTGTAGCCAAAATCATGTCGCCCATAACCTATAAATGTGTAACTCCTGAACTTCGCATCCAGCTTATTTCTGTGCTCTGCATCAATGTGAACATATGAAGTGTAACCGAACACTCTGAGATGTGCAAGGTTCACTTCTTTCCCAGTCTACATTTCTTCTAGTAGTTCACCATCCAATGGTGCTGAGGGACTTCTATTGATGAGATATGCGGTAGTATTCACAGCATCTGCTCAAAATATCTTGGGCAACCCTGCATGTAACCTCATGCTCCTAGCACGCTCAAGGATGATCTTGTTAATGCGCTCAGCCACACCATTTTGCTGTGGTGTCTCTGGACTCATTTTCTGATGTTTGATTCCATTTGCTACACAATACTCTTCAAACCTCTTATCACAGTACTCTCCCCCATTATCAGATCTGATACATTTTACTGTTTTACCTGTCTCGTATTCTACCATAACTTTTCACTTCTTAAATACATCAGATTTATGCTTTAAGAAATAGACTCACAGTTTTCTACTAGCATTATTAATAAAAGAAACAAAATAACATGAGCCACCAAGAGATAATACATGTGCTGGTCCCCACACATTAGTGTATACAAGCTCCAACAGATGCATCTTTAGAGCGTGTCCTGTCTTCTTGAAGCTTACCCTCTTCTGCTTACCATACACGCAGTCCTCGCAGAATTCCAAGTCAATAGACTAGCCCTGTTAGCTTCCCTTTAGACAATAACACTTTCATCCCCTTCTCACTCATATATCCCAACCTCTGATGCCATAACTGCCCATTCACTTCAGTTGATGCGACTGAGAGTGAACTATACGATCCTGAAGTCACGTATAAAGTACCTTCCTTTTTGCCTCGAGATATCACCAATGCACCTTTTATGATCTTCTAGGAATCATTGGTGAATGTCGTCATATAATCGGTATCGGCTAACTGCCCCACTGAGATCAGATTACGTTTCAAACTCGATACATGTCTGACATCCTTCAATTTCAAAATTGTTCTGTCTTTCTGATTGACATGAACGTCTCCCTTTCCAACAATATTGTACGACTCATCATCATCCAGGTAGACTCTCCCAAAGTCACCTGACACATAATCATGCAGAACTTCCTTACATGAGGTGGCATGAAATGAAGTACTCGAGTCTATAACCCAAGACTCATTCCTCGCATCAAGAGACAAGATCAACGCCTCTGTGTCACTCTCCTCAGATAGATTCAGTGAATCCTTCCCACTTTGAGAGTTTTCTTCTTGTTTCTTGAGCCCCTTGTAATCACATTTCATATGCCCCTTCTTGCCGCAATGCCAACACCCGTCTTTGTCTTTCGGTCCCTTGGACTTCTTCCTCGACTTAGAACGTCCGTGTTTATTGCCTCCTTTATTCATTCCCTGAATCCCTTGAAACTCCGATGCCTTTCTTCTAGATTCTTCGCTAAGAATTAGTTCGGCCACATCATCAAATTTCAACTTTGTCGACTCTAAAGAATTGCTCACAGCAATCATCAAACCATCCTAACTATCTAGCAAACTGGATAAGATCAATAACGCCCTGACCTCATCCTAAAAAATAATGCCAACGGATTCCAATGAGCTCGTGACTGTATTGAACTCGTTTAGATGTTCAGCCATGCTCCCACCATCTGACATCTTTATGTTAAATAGCTGTTTCATAAGATGAACCTTGTTGGATGCTGAAGGCTTTTCATATATGGTGGCTAGGGCTTCCATTAATTCTTTTGTAGTTTTCATCTTGGATATGTTGAAGGCGACGCTCTTAAACAAAGAGAGTCGGATCATTCCTAAAGCCTTCCTATCTAGTAAAAACTATTTATTATCTATCATATTTTCTGGTTTTTTCTCTTTTCCTCCTAGAGGAATATAGAGGTCATTCTGATATAAATAATCCTCCATCTGCATCTTCCAGAAGGCAAAGTTTGAACCATCAAACTTCTCAATTCTAATTTTCCCTTCTTCCGTCATCGCTCATAATAGAACTAAACCTATAGCTTTGATACCAGTTGTTGCGGAGCACGCCAACAACGCAGTGAGCCGAGATCCAATTTCAAGCCTCACTGACAAATGATAAACAAGAAGAAATATAAACTAAAAACAGATCAAAGTAATTCAAACAAACCACACGACAAGATATATGTGGAAAAACTCCAACAAGAGTAAAAAATTATGAATGCAATCTTCCACTATGAAGAAAAACAGAGATTAAAAAGTGATATACTAACCTCTCCCTTTGAAATATAGAGAAAACCATTTGTCCAAACCTTAGAATTATTTCCTAATGCTTTCCAATACCCTAGAAAAGCCCTAGGGACACCTATATATAGTTTAGGCAACTTCCCTTTCTCACCCTTGTGAAAGGCGACACAGAAACTATAGTCTGCATTAGATTCAGAAACAAATCTGCGTAACCACGACTAGTCGAGCAGACTGCACGACCGGTCGAGCGGACCTCATGACCGGTTGAGCATGAGCCTCGACCGGTCAAGCACCTCGGAACTAAAAACCTTATGCTCGCTGGACTTTGAGTTGTGCCAGTCCATGACTGGTCACGACCGGTCGAGTGGGCTCCACAACTGGTCGAGCAGGGGCCACGACCAGTCCTGCGCGGCCCCAGATGTGGCTCCACTTCTCAACAGGGATATGGTTTTATACACGAGGACGACATGGCCATCGTTGAATATATAGGCGAGGAGATGTGGGATAGGCATGGCACGATAAGAGTGAGGCGTAAATATGTTAGATTCTTTATTTTTATTTTTTTGAAAGTGACATTTTACTATTCTAGATATTTTATACTAAGTGAGCCCCATGTCACGTGTGCACACATGTACGGTGCATGTCATGCATTGATTCTAATAAGGCATGCAACTTTCGTTCTAGCCGTCGAAATGAAATGTGCCATGTGGCATTGGAATCACAGTGTCAGCGTGGTCATTTATGTATAAGTCTCGGATCATTAATGTATTAAAATAGAGTGTCTGATCGGAACTCGTTGATCTGGTCTATCCAAAGTGTGCTGATACCGAAAATTAGGTGCTCGAATAGTCTTTTAGGGTACGGGTCTCACAGAAGGTTTCATCCTGGATTCACGATTGCTCTGCCTGATCTTGTAATTGATCAGTAAGATGCTGAATACCTCTTTGCATATCGCGCATCCTGACCAACATAATCTCAAGAGTATCAGTCTGAGATGTAGATGCTCTATCCAAGTTTGAAGAACTAGGTGTTAGATTGGCAACCACTTTAGTGCTAGTTGAGCATGTAATTTCTCTTAAACTAATGGAGGTTCATGAGTGGTAGAAGTATTATGACCACCCCTTCGACTCATGTTTGACAACACAATGAAAATCGATAATATCTCTGACAACTAAGTTGTTTGGTGTCCCTCGGGCATGCCAAAAATTGTTGGCACTAGGTTTGTTTTCTATGACGTGCAGTGTGTGGAAGCATGCTATAATCAATATAACGGCTCGATTCAAATTGATCAACTTTGACCCCAAGCGTAAAAATAGGTAGATATGTCAAATTTTAATAGTATATAACCAAATTTGAGGAAATCGGTCGCCTACTCAACCACTTGCAAAATATTTTTAATGAACAGACATAGAGATGTACACGAACTAAGTTAGCTCGATTAGCTCGCTAGACTCGACTAAAAAAAGCTTGATTCGACTCGGTTCGAAACTGATTTGAGCCGAGTCGAGTTGATTTTTTGAGCTCGAAAAAATTTCAAGCCGAGTTTGCTCGAGCTTCACTCAACTCGGATCGAACCCTAACTCGAATTGAACTTGGATCGAACTAGTTTGGTGACTCAGTTATTTTGATATTGATGTTGCTCATCAAGTGTTTGATGAAATGACTCAATGAAGAATTGGCTGGTGTGAGGAAGGTATAGATATGAAATATCTTGATTTTTATGTTGTCTATTAAGTGTTTAATGAAATACCTGTAAACCGATGTGACTATTTTGTATTCCGTGAGAAATTGAAGGTGCACTCCATGTGTTTAAGAAAATGTCGCAGATGCTCGATCTTGGCTCAAACTTAGCTCGAACTAGCCTACGTTGCCGACTGAACTGAGCCGAGCTTACCAGTCAAGCTCGAGGACCGAGCCAAGCAGAGTTCGAGCTTGGGTTAGCTAGTGACCGGGCCGAGTCGAGCTGTGCCAAGCTCGACTCGATTCAACTCGTGTACACATCTAATCAGGCATTAATTGGTGGAGGGTGGGGTTCTCCCTCCAAAGATGGGTTGTGCCTTGCCTTTCATAAGAAATGACTTTTCAATATACCAGTGCAATCAAACAAAAGGAAAAACTTACAGTCGGTCATTGAGGACAACTGCAAGAATGCATCTCTTGAAAGAATTGCTTGTATTGGATAATGATCAAGTTCGGTATATGAGGACAAACTTGGATTACAAGTAAGAAATTACTGCTACTAGATTATCAATACTCTTAAGATAAATTGATGAATTTGATTTGTTTGTTGAATTTGGTTGTCTTCATTGATATCATTCTCTATTTATAGACTCTTTTGCTACATAGATGCTTTGTATCCATCCCTCTTTACTTCAAATGTTACAGCAGATGAATCATTACCATGCCGGTCTTTCAAATTCTTCTGTCTTTATTTCATTGGTTATATTAGTAGAAATGTTGCTATGTTTGGTTTTTCATATCCTCGTGTCTCTTCTTTTCTCCTTAAGACTTGGTCTTCTAAATCCTTCTTTTTTGACCGTTTACCATTTATGAAGTTTTGTTTTCCTATCATCTTGGTTGCTCGACCACACTTTCGAGCTTCTCGGTCTCTCAGTTGCACCTTGTAGATCTTAGCCGCTCTCCAAGTCTCTTAGGAGCTTAACCGCTTTTCACTTCCAAATGTCTCAATAGCACTTCGTTCCTGGATTCGTCTAATGTTATATCTTTCATGCAATGCCACATGTCCATTCCTGATTAGCCATTATAGGAATGGTCGAAAATAAGGTACGTGGATGTCATTATCCCTCATTTTCCTATGGTGTGGCCCACTTAAGCTTATAATTTGCCATTTTGTTTCATGCCCTAAAATAAGATTGTAAAACGGATGCACAACCACATGGATTACACGCATAGTCATGGTGGTACAACGGATTTTAAAGGCATCTGATCCTTCCCTAATTTCACGCATTTTGAGGTGGTTTTTTTTAGATGTAATTATTAAGGTATTTATTTTTCTGCATAATTATTAAAGTATTTTCCTCTAATTTAAAACACCATGAAAAGTCATTATTATTTCTTTACAATGGTAGTTGAAAATATAAACAACCCTTTTATTTTGGTGTACCATCACTAAAATAGAATCATATCACCTATATCAGCCCATAAAAATACTCAACCAATTTAATGAGAAGCTTTGATACTCTCGGTAGCGTGTGACAGGCAGTGATAAATAGAGTGGGAAGGATGATACATGTATACTTAGAAATTACAAATCCAAATTAAACTGTCCAAATTATGGGCCTATCTTAATGAAATAACATTTATTTTATTAACTGACCATGAAATTTATAGAAATTTATTGGATGGTAAAATATGAAAATACCCAAATGGTCCTATTTTAATGAACAAGTGTCCACGAACCATTAGGATCATAAAACCATCCGATTTTGCGACCGTGCCTTAGCAACAACGTGGTTCATAATTTAGTCGGAAACAAATTGGCTACTCCCCCTGCCACCAACGAATGGCTGGTGGTCGGTGCTCTGTGGGCCCCACCATGATGTATGTGTTTCATCTAGGCCATCCATATATTTTTCTAGATCATTTTATAGTATGAGACCAAAAATGAGTTATATCCCAATCTCAAGTGGACCACATTACAGGAAATAATGTTGAATGAATGTCGACCATTAAAAACTTATTGGAGCCCATAAAAGTTTTGGATCAAGCTAATATTTGTTTTTTCCCTTTATCTAGGTCTTTATAACCTAATCAACATATTGGATGTCAAATAAACAGTACAGTAGGCCTTAGGAGGATTTTAATGGTGAATATCAAATCACTATTGTTTTCCTGTGGTGTGGTCCACCTGAGATTTATATCCCTCTCATTTTTGGGATCAAGTCTAAAATGATATTTAAAAATGGATAAAACACATACATCATGGTAGGGCTCACAGAGCACTGACCACCAGCCACCGGGCTGGTGGCAGGGAGTAGGCAATCCGTTGGATTCATTTTACCCAATTTTTACGCTGAAAGTGAAGTTGGGTGTATCCGAATCGTGCATCGATCAAGTGATCCACCTTGTCTGCTCGAGGTGTCTATACTCCACAGGGAAAAACACAAAAGTTAATGGTGCATTAAATCCTCACTGTGTGGTCCACTTTAGCCTTGGATCTGGCTCATTTTTGGGCCTAAATTGTTCTTTGAAGAATGGAAGAATGAGGATAAAATGGATTGCGTAGTGAGTAACTCAGTCCGCTAGGTGTACTGAGTAAGCTCTGTGGGGTCCACCGTGATTTATATATTTTATCCACTCCTTCCATCCATTTTACCATATAATTTTAGTACTCGAGCCCAAAAATGAAGCATATCCAAAGCTCTAATGGGACACACCAAGGGAAATGGTGTGAATTGAATTCTACCATTGAAAATTTGTCAAGGGATGGACAATGTGATAAACCACGTACATTCATGGTAGGCCTAATCAAGTTTACTCAGTATGATAAAAAGCATACTAAGTAACTCAGTACGCAATCCGATTTCGATAAAACCCATACATCACGGTGGGACCCATCTGATTGGTGTGCAGCCTCAACTGTCCAATATTTTGATAATAGGACATGCAACGGCTAGATTCGATGTTATAGGAAAATCATTACTACTCTAATGGAGCATAAACATTCATAGCCTGTACGTGGCCAGTGAAGTCATGACACATACGTGGATGAATCAGTTAATCTGGTGGACCACAATTGTCAATTCAATTGGCTGCCTTTGTCTAGTTCTATTAAACACTTCTTTCGTTGCCACGGACATGACAATCAGACCGATTCGGTACGTAAAGATCAGACCGATCCATCTTTTGCCAAAGTAATCTTGATGGCAAGCACTCGTGATGAATGGATGACATGAATCTCCTATACTTGTGTTGACAACAGGTGTGGCGATGGTTCCCGATAGAGTACCTCGCGTCCACGGACGAAGATTAGATACTGACAAGGTCAATAGTGAAATCGCTACGGAAGTGACATCACCAAGCTTTGTAGACCCCACCATGATGCTTGTGTTGTATCCATACCGTCCAACCATTTTTAGAGTTCATTTAATGGCATGAAAAGAAGAATGAGATAGATCTAAAGTTCAGGTGGACCCACCACAGCAAACTGTGAGAGCAGTCACACCCAAAGGTTGAAACATTTCTAGGGCCCACCATGATGTATTTTTGAGATCCAACCTATTCATAAGTTAACATAGAGATATATTAAATGAAAAAAATATATGAGCTTGATTGAAAACTTTTGTGGCCTATAAGAAGTTTTAAACGGAGTATGTCAGTGTCACCAGTGTTTTCTATGATGGGTCCACTTGAACTTTACATCTATCTCATTCTTTTTTCTCAAGCAATAAAACAATCTCTCCAAATTGATGGACGGCATGGATACAACACACGCATCATGGTGAGTCCACAAAGCTTGGTGACGTCACTTCAGTAATCCGCGTCCCGCGTCCACGTGCTTAAAACTGCCTAATAGCTGTCTCAATTCTCCCCATCCCTCTCGTATCATAAATGACCAAAATATCCTTAATGGCATTTTTTCTCTTGCTTGTCGAGTAAGCAACCTCTCTCTCTCTCTCTCCTCTCCTTCCTTCCTTCTCTCTCTCTCTCTCTCTCTCTCTCTCTCTCTCTCTCTCTCTCTCAAACCGCTCCTTCCTTCTCCCCACACTCTCTGAAAACCTCTCTCTCTCTTGAAACCTCTCTCTCTCTCGTCGTCATTGGAAGAATGTAGGCGTACCATAGGTGCGTAGAGCATCGATCTCTGTTGAAATCTTCACACGTTCTCGCCCCTATCAATTCCTCCTCCTCCTCCTCCTCTCTCTCTCTCTCTCTCTCTCTCTCTCCTCTTTCTCTCCCTCTTTCTCTCTTCTAGGGTTTTACAAATTCTCTCCATTTCTCTCGTTCATGTGATTATCTCATCTTTGTTTGTTTTTTTTTCCTCTGATTGCAATCCATTTCATTACTGGTTTTGGTTGCAGACAACCTGGCGGAAGGTAATATGTTAGGTACAATAGTCTACTACATTTTGTCAATGAAATCCCCCTTTGCATCTACTAAGGTTTGCTAAATGCACGAACCCATGTAGGGACCTGCCCTCACGCTCAATCACATGCCAATTTGATGCACGTACGAAAATCGAGACTTCTATCAGGTTGGCCACACTGATTAGACCTTCTTTCTCAAAGAGATGGCTAAAACCCCTTTTTAGTTTTTTGTTTGTGTGTAGCCCTTCTTTGATTCTGTCTATGGTATGCTTTTAAGAATCGGATGAGTCTGATATAACTTGTATGAGTCGACTTAGTCTTTGTCAGACCCGATCCGGTTTAATACCACGAGTCAGCCCCCATGAGTCACCCCTGACTTGGGCGAGTCAGGCCTATTTAGCCCTGACTTAGATGAGTCGCGACTTCACTCTGGGCTGAACGGGTCGGGTTAATTCATTAAGTCTTTTAACCATGCTTTATGTCCTACTTGAGTGAAACGACCAGATGTTTAGGCAATGTTATCTAAACAGTGTGACCCACTTGAGCTGATGGGAATCTTGCATGCCATACACATGTGTCATATTTGCTCGTGCATGAAAATAATGGTTGGCTTAAAAATACTTGTCAACAATACACAGTCTAATGTACATTGTGTCCATTTTGTATGGTCCTAGTTTTTGGCAAAAGGTCAGCTCCATAGTGAGGGCTATGGCTTAAAAGTTACACCATTTGGCAAACTGTCCTATGTATAGCCTTTTTTGGATGGTCAATATATCTAGAGAAATGGTCCTTAAAATTGTTTATGGATTGAATAGTTGTGAAAACACCCATTTGCTACATTTTTTTTTCGAGAAACGGACCATCCATGAGGTGGACTGAATTGGTTTGTCCAACTGTTCATAGTTTAATGTACATGTGTTTCCATTTTGAGGAGTGTATGGTCCTGCTTTTTGGCACCAAGTCATCTCCATAGAGAGGGCTATGACCCAAAACTTACACCATTTGACATCCTATCCTATATATGGCCTTTTTTGGATGGTTAATAAATCTAAAGAAAAGGTCTTGAAAATTATTTATGGATTGAGTGGTTAGAAACACCCATCTGCTGCATTTTTTGAGAAATGGACCATCCATAGGTGGCCTATGAATCTATCAGTCCAACAGTCAATCTAATGTACACATGTGTCCATTTGGAGGAGTGTACAATCCTATTTTTGGCACTAGGCCCTCAACTTAGTGAGGGCCATGGTCCAAAAGGCACACCATTTGACATACTTTCCTACTCATCACCTTTTTTTTTTTTTTTGAATGTCAATAAATTTAGAGAAATGGTCCTGAAAGTTGTTTGTGGATTGAATGGCTAGAAACACCCATTTGATGCTTTTTTTTTTTTTTTCAAGAAACAGACTATCCATAAGGTGGCCTATGAATTGATCAGTACAGATTGATTCATTTATGTTGCCCTTATTGGTTATAAGGCCGGCACCATTGCTTAAATAGTGCTCGATGTACATACAATGGATCTGCCTCAAAAGATTTATATGAATAGGTTAGGATTTTCCTCTATTTTGGTTTTTTTATCTATTGCAGAACTTTTGATTTTGTATTTTAGTTTTTGGTAGTTTTTATTGATCTAATTCAAAGCCTGAATGTCCATTCTGGCAGTGGCATTATTGCGACTTTTCTTTTGTAGCTCCTTCTCGTGTTGGATGTATATCGCCACGGAGTTGTTTTTCAGAAAACTGGTTTCACCGTGATTCAGAATTCACTAAATTATAGATTTTCTTCTACTCCTCGTAATAGAAAACTGGTTTTCTTATCTATTGCAGAGCTTTCGATTTTGTATTTTAGTTTTTGTTAATTTTTATTGATCTAATTCGAAGCCTGCATGTCCATTTTGGCAGTGGCATTATTGCAGCTTTTCTTTTGTAGCTCCTTCTCGTGTTGGATGTATATCGCCACGGAATTGTTTTTCAGAAAATTGGTTTCACCGTGATTCAGAATTCACTAAATTATAAATTTTCTTCTACTCCTAGTAATAGAAGTATCAGTTATACAGGAGTATATTTGCAAATTTTCTTGCTTTTGCTACTATATGCGATGCTACTAGTTTTATATTTTACTTTCTTTGTTGTTGCCTTTGTGAAACAATGTTTAGTGGTTTATTCACTTATTGCATTTTTAAAAAAATCTTTTTATTTTTTTGGTTCAGTGTTAGATCTTTTAAGCAAACAGGTGGCACTCTTTGCTGGATGTATATGTCGCCATGGATTAACCGCTCAGAAAGGTTAGTTTCTACATGATTTAGAATTCATTACATTACAGGCTTTTATTTGCCTCTAATAATGAAAATGTCATCCAGATGATTAAGACTATATTAGCAACATTTTGCTTGAGTTCTGCTAGTGTTTCTGTTATCCTTCTGCTTTTGGTTGCCTTTGGGCATATGGAATGATTTTCAATCATATGAACCTGTCATATGATTGGGCCCCTTTTTCAATGACCCAAATCCTTTATTTGATTGCGATAATTTTTAGTGATACGAAGCACTGCCATTCTACAATGTTCTTTCATCAATCTAATCGATAGGTATTTACAACGATGCCACATCCACCAAAAATCAATAGTTTGGGTAAGTTCTTAGGGATTGAACATTGAAATGATAGGTTGGAGCACATGCACCACTCATATGGATAGGCTTGTATTAAGTGATCGTTAGTAATATTCTCCGCTCATCAAAGTCGTTCATATGATTTGGCCAATCATATGTTTGGACTCGTATTTAGGGATCTAAATTAGGAATATGGCTGGGCCAATTTCTAATGCTCCAACTTGACGGCATGGTTCAGCCTACTTTTAGTGATCCATACTGTTCAAATTACTCGACCTATTTTCTACATTCCAATTATTTTGTTTGGTTGAGTTTCTTACCAATCACTGAAACCATTCATATGACTAGGCCCATACTTAATGATACAAATCAGTAATGTGGAGGGCTACTTTTCTGGGATTCATACCATTCTTATGATTGGGATCCTAATTATTCGTATGACTTAACCCATTTTCTGTGACTAAAACTGTTCATATGAATGAGCTAATTTTAATGATCTAAACCATTTATAAGATTAGGTTCATATCTCTAAAAAAAAAAGGAGACAAATCGTTAAAATGGTTGGGCCAATTTTCCTTCATCCAAGCCATTCATATGATTGGGCTAGTCATCATATACACAGATGCGTATTTGTAACATCCTGGATTTTTCCCAACCTGGGATTAGACGTCCTTAGGCGATGGGTCGATCCTAACACCTTATTAACTTGTCAGAACTGAATCCCACAGTCTAAAATCGCTCCTTAACCCATTTCCATCATAAATCCCACCCTTCACTACCTTGTTCTTTCAATTTTTTAAAGCACTTTCGCCCTAGACAGTATCTTAAACTAGCTAAGTAGTATAACTTGGATCACTTTAGATACAAACTGCAAAGGACTAAATACTACCTCAGACGGAAATCACTTAGGATTAAATCCTTTAGAAATTTGACAAAGTTAACTAAGTGCTAAACTAGATTAGCCATGAAATCCATTTGAATCGCTTTAAATACGATCTGCAAAACCCAAAACTTGTAGAATCATTGACACTAGGTTACTCAAAAATCTAGGATCAAACTCATTACCCGACTGCTCTCGGGAGCACGTTGAAACTCCGTATCTGATCTGGACCGCACATCGGAAGTCCGAATAATATGAGGCTAAGGACTTAGGACCGCCTCATTGGGCTTGACAACCATCTCGAAAATCAAATCCAGCCAGTGTCCCACGGCTGTTCGCTTGAGTCTGGAGCGAGAGTGTGTGAAAACACTTGTTTTCTTTAAAAATAAATATCTTGAATAGTAATCTGGCATCTCTCGTTTGCGGATCAGTTTTAAACTGTAACTGGCCAGTCGAAATCGGACCAAATTACACCCTCGGATCAGGAGAAATTTCATACACATTTACATGTACTCGGAATCTCCGATCGAGATCCGCTGACCGTTGAACTGAAACTGGTCCGCCACGCGTGATCTGGAAATCCGACTGAAATGAAAACTTAATAAAACCTAGATCCATAGTCAATCAGCTTAAGTCCGACCTTTGGCTCAAGGAGGCCCGCCAGAAGTCCTCTGTTGAGCTGAAAAAGTTTCGCTTTGGTTATAACCTAAGTAAACCTTGTCCAGAAGTCTATTTCGGTGAAGTTCTATGCTATATAAGGACCTTAAACCCTCTCTCTTTTCAGCCATCCGAATTTGAGATTTGAGAGAGAGAAAGTGTGGGAGTTGTGGGAGGATCTCCCTGCCGTACTTCCCTGCCGCTCCACGGGCTCCACCGCTCCGTTCTAATCGCTTTCCCGGCGATACCGACTCCGTTTTAAGGTAATAAACCCTAACCCTAGATCTGTTTTGAGGTGTATAGGCTACAGGTTATGAAATAGCTAACCGATTTCACTCATTAGGCTAGAAAACTCTTGAATACGGAAGCTCATCAAACCTTGTCGATCCGTTGAGATTCCAAGGAGCAAGGTGAGGACTTTAGGTGTATAGGTTACGGTTTTCAATGCTTTCAATGTCAGATAATGATAGATTCCTGATCTGCATGCAATTTCACATGTACAAAGTGCTTTTTGATTTCTGTTTCGATTAAAGATGGAATTTTACATATTCTAGGTATTCGTAGAAAATACCGTATACGTATATTTTTTGAAAATGTGTTTGACATGATTATTTGTTGTATGAATATATGATATATGGATAAAATACTTATTTGGCGAATGGATTCGCCCAAATACATGTTTTACTAATATACACTATGTATGTACAAATACTGTATTGTAGAAAGTACTGTATACATATGTATTTTAGAGATGTGTTTGCCATGATTATTTATTGTATAAATATACTATATATGAGTAAATTATTTGCTTGGCGAGAAGACTCGCCCTAATACATATTTGCTAACATATACCAAGTATGTGAAATAGTGTATGTTAAGTGTTTGTGGAAATGCTTGTGTGAGCAAGTGTTTGAATGTTGATGCCTTAGGAGAGTGTTGAGATGGGATTCTCAACTACCCTAGTGACATGTATGATTACCTCCATGAGGTTGTTTACTTAAACTGCTTACTTGCAATGTATGTGTTTGTATTCCTACTAATGTAGTGCTTTGCAACATGCTTTATATCATGCTTTATAACATGCCTTATAATATGCTTTATGACATGCTTGCTAGTGTGCTTGAATTACTTTGCTTATCATGCTTTACTTCACATGTTATGGTTGAGAATTGATAGAGCTTAGGACTATGTCCATAATCCAGACATCCAGTACCAGACTTGGAATCGTGGTTGAGATTCATCTCGCCACACATGATGTGTTTGGCGAACCCGTGTCGTACTTCAGTTGGTGATAGTGGTTGGCCACACGAGGCGCTTTTGCGCTTCATATCGCTCAACTTGTTGTGCCCTTGAGCTAGCCGAGCACGTCAAGTAACCCGTGTGTCTTATGTATGTTCACCATGTTCGGTCGCTAATGCTTGAACCTAGGGTACCAAACTTACCAGTGAAATCCCTTTTAACCATGGTACCTCGATCCACTAAGACTCATGAGCCGGGCATGGTGGTATGGGACACCGTGGTCGAGCTGTCGGCCTACGCTGGGGCCACGTGCCTCCCCATAGTGACCAGTGAGCAACCAAACTCGTGGGCCGATTATGGTGGTATGGGACACTATATTCGAGCTATCGGCCTACGCTGGCACAGCCTGGCTGTGGTCCCCAGTCGGGTTGCATCCGGGTTCCATTCTCAATAAGCGGACCAGTCGGGCTTCGAAAATAGACTGCCAGTTGGTAGGGTGTCAGTGGAGTGACCTCGAGCATACTCTAAATCTGTGGTGAGGCAACTAGCCTTCCTGTAGTAACAGAGTATGAACTAGGCCTGTTTTTATATTGTGATGAATCGTTTAAGGGGTGATGGGGGAGTGGTGTAACCTTTGTACGTAACAGCCCTGGCAGCCTCTGCAATGACCTAGAAAACACACCATCGTCTGATATTAACTAGGACTGACGACCCTAGAATGAATCATGTTTGGGAATGATACTGGAGGTACCTTAGTTTCCCAATTCTGCTGTTTGAAATGGACTAATTAAAAACTCGGTAATCATGCTCATCATGCATTGCATGTGCCTGGAAGATGTGGAGCACTGTGGGATGAAAGCATACCGCGAGCGTGAGATGGTGTCGCATGAGGGAGTATGTCGGTGAGGGCATCCATCATACCTGCATTCATACTTGCATTAATAAGAGTAGCTAAGAGTGTTTAATTTTACTGCTTTATCATTACTGCTTGACTGAGTCGATAACATGTTAACCTATGCTTTATTATTCCACTGAGTTAGCTACTCACTCCCACGTTACGGGACGGTGTTTGCAACATACAGTTGTTGAGTTTCGGTGATGATGGCGATGCTTATGAAGCAAAGCCGGACTACTTCTATGATGATGAGGAGTTCTCCTATCTGTATCTCTCTGATAGGTCTATGAAGACCTGGTATTGTATTGACGGGGCTATGGTATTTGGGATAGGAGACATTACACTTCCTCACATTAGGTATATTTTAGAACTGTACTTGTAATTAACTAACCTGGTAACTTTATCACACTCTGGAGACTCACCACTATTTTTTTATATTATATATATCTATCACAGTCTTCCACTTGCAATTTAATTGTTTCTGGAGTATGATTTGCTGTTTTGGCTTAATCTCATCATGTTCAATGCACAAATACAGTCAACATTCAATCATCATTCATTTTGTTGCATAAGTGATGTTCCGGAACTCGGGAGTTGAGTTTATGCTCGACCCCCGATTTTCGGGATGTTACAGTATTTAGGGGAAGCGGATTGTGTATTGAGTAACTCAGTACGCGAAGGGTACTGAGTAAACTCTGTGGGGCCCACCGTGATATATATATATATATATATATATATATATATATATATATATATATATTATGCACTCCGTTCATCCATTTTACTAGATAATTTTAGTGCTTGAATTAAAAAACAAAGCATATACATAACTCAAATGGACCACGCCACAAGAAAAAGTGTGAATTGAACGTCTACGTTGAAAAATTCTTAAGGGCCACGGAAGTTTTGGATCAAGTTAATATTTGTGTTTTTTCCTTCACCACGTCTATGTGATCTTATGAATAGGTTGGATGATAAAGACAAATCACTGTGGGCCCTACAAAGGTTTCAATGGTGGAAATCATTATTCACATTGTTTCCTATGGTGTGGTTCACTTGAGCTTTGTGTATGCTTCAATTTTGGGCTCAACCCCTAAAATGATCTGGAAAAATGGATGAATGGCGTGGATAAATCAAATACATTCACACTGGGCCCAACAGAGTTTACTTAGTATGATAAAAGCATAGTAACTCAGTACACAATCCGATTTCGTATTTAGGGGTCTACGTCATCAATATGGTAATGTAGGCGGCTTCTTTTAATCATTGAGATTGGGATCTTAATTGGATAGTTTTCGGTTACCATTGATCTATACCATTGATATGATTGGGATCTTAATGGGAATCGGCTTCTTTTAATTATCCAAGCCATTCACATCAATAGACTTGTATTTAGTGATCCAAATTGGTAATGTGGACGGCCAATCCTTAGTTTTCCATACCATTCACATGACTTGGTCTGCTTCTATTGATCTAAACCTTTGACATGGGCCATTTCAATGGATAAAAAACATTGACTTGGTTGGACCATTTAGCGGATCCAAATTGTTCATATAATTCAGAGATCCAAACTCATAATACGATTGAAGCTGCTTTTCATGATCCAAACTCATCGTATGATTGAAGCTGCTTTTCATGATCCAAACTCATCATATGATTAAAGCGGCTTTTCATGATTCTTTGTAATGGAAATGCTAAGTTGATCCATGCCCGAACTTTTGTATGACCTTCTTCAACTTTACTAATGATCCAAACTGTTCATATCATTTGGCCCATTTCTAGTGATCCAAACCTTTGACATGCTTGGGCCATTTCAATGGATGAAAACCTTTAATGTGCTTGAGTAGTTTAACGGATTTGAATTTCTTATATGATTTGGCCCATTTTGCGATCCAAATGTATCATATGATTAAAGAGGCTTTTCATGATTCTTTGCAATGGATGAAAACCTTTAACGTGCTTGGGCAGTTTAGTGGATTTGAATTTCTTATATGACTCAACCCATTCTGCGATCCAAATGTATCATATGATTAAAGCAGCTTTTCATGATTCTTTGCAATGGATGCTAAGTTGATCCATTCCCAAAATTTTGTATGACCTTCTTCAACTTTACTAATGATCCAAACTGTTCATATCATCTGGCCCATTTCTAGTGATCCAAACCTTTGACATGTTTGGGCCATTTCAATGGATGAAAACCTTTAATGTGCTTGAGCCATTTCAATGATTGAAGCTGATTTTCATGATTCAAACTCATCATATAATTAATGCTGCTTTTCATGATCCTTGGCAATGGATATGCTAAGTTGATCCATGCCCAAAATTTTGTAAGACCCTCTTTAGCTTTACTAATGATCCAAACTGTTCATATGATTTGGCCCATTTCTAGTGATCCAAACTTTTGACATGCTTGGACCATTTTAATGGAACAAAACCTTTAATGTGCTTCAGCCAATTTAGAGGATTTGACTTCTTATATCATTCAGCCCTTCAGCGATTGAAATGCATGATATGATTCGTGCTGCCGTCAGTGATCAATACTCATCATATGATTGAAGCCTCTTACCATGACCCATCCCAATGGATATGTTAAGTTGATCCATCTATTCGTAATATTCGAGGTTGGTTCTCAGTGATCTACATCGTTAATTTCATAGAACCCTCTCCAGTTCTATACGCAATTCAAATAATCAAGTTTGTATTTACACCGATCTAAATTTATATGATTTGGCCCGTTTCTATTGATCCAAACCTTTGAGATGGTACATTTAGTGGATCCAAATTGTTCATATAATTCAGTTTATTCGACGATCCAAACTCATCATATGATTGAAGCTGTTTTTAAGGATCCAAACTCATCATACAATTGAAGCTATTTTTCAGGATCCAAACTCATCATACGATTGAAGCTGCTTTTCATGATCCTTGGCAATGGATATGGAAAGTTGATCCATGCACAAAATTTTGTAGGACCCTCTTCATCTATACAAATGATCCAAACTGTTAATATGATTTGGCCCATTTCTAGTGATCCTAACCTTTGACATGCCTAGGCCATTTCAATTGTTCAAAACCTTTAATGTGCTTCGGCCATTTAGCGGATTTAAACTTCTTATATGATTCGACCCATTCACCGAGCCAATTGCATCATACTCATCATATGATTGAAGCCTCTTTCCGTGACCCATCCCAATGGATATGTTAAGTTGAACCATCTATTCATGATAATTGAGGCTAGTTCTCATTGATCCACTTCGTTAATTTTGTTGGATCGTCTTCAATTATATGCACAATTCAAGGAATCAAGTTTCTTTTTACAACAATCCATATTCATATGATTTGGCCCATTTATAGTGATCCAAACTTTTATCATTGGCCATTTCGATGGATTAAAAACATTGACATGCCGGGCCATTCAGTGTATCCAAATTATTCATTTGATTCAGCTCACTTAGCAATCCAAACTCATCATACGATTGAAGCTGATTTTCATGGTCCAAACTCATGAAAGCTTCATGAGTTTGTTAGTTAAAAGTGTCTTCATTGGTGCGAGTGAAGATGACATTAAAATGTTTAACTCAAATACTGTATGTTGCATTCTATGACGTTGTTAAATGCCTTGAGAGACTATGACTTTGACTCTTTTATGGGGTAAGAATCGTGTGAATTTTGACTTATGTTGATTATTTTAGCATAGCCACTTAAATTATGGAGATAATGAGTAATATTGGGCTAGGTTATTGAGAAAATGGTTAATCTCCCTCCAATCTTCAATATTTGAAATAAGAACATCGATCATGATAGATTACAATTCGTACCGCTATAGTGCTCTAATCTCATTGACTTAAACACCGTATGTTGCATTCTATGGCGTTGTTAAATGCCTTGAGAGACTATGACTTTGACTCTTTTATGGGGTAAGAATCGTGTGAATTTTGACTCATGTTGGTTAATTTAGCATAGCCACTTAGATTATGAAGATAATGAGTAATATTGGGCTAGGTTATTGAGAAAATGATTGTTGAGAAAATGGTTAATCTCCCTCCAATCTTCAATATTTGAAATAAGAACATCGATCATGATAGATTACAATTTGTACCGCTATAGTGCTCTATTCTCATTATAAGATTGAAGCCTCTTTCCATGACCCATCCCAATGGATATGTTAAGTTGATACATCTATTCGTAATATTTGAGGTTGGTTCTCAGTGAGCTACATCGTTAATTTCGTAGGACCCTCTTTAGTTCTTTACACAATTCAAACAATTAGGTTTCTTTTTACAACGGTCCAAGTTCATATAATTTGGCCCATTTCCAGTGATCCAAACCTTTGACATGGGCCATTTCGATGGATAAAAAACATTGACATGCCTTGTCCATTCAATGAATTCAAATTGTTCATATGATATGGCTCATTCGTCTATCCAAACTCATCATATGATTGAAGCTGTTTTTCATGATCCAAACTCATAATATGATTGATGTTCCTTTTCATGATCCATGGCAATGGATATGCTAAGTTGATCCATGCGCTAAATTTTATAGGACCCTCTTCAGCTTTACAATTGATCAAATCTGTTCATATGATTTGGGGCATTTCTAGTGATCTAAACCTTTGACATGCTTGGGCCATTTTAATGGATCAAAACCTTTGACGTGCTTGGACCATTTCAATGGATTTGAACTTTTTATATGATTCGGCCCATTCAGTGATACAAATGCATTAAGTGATTCGTGTCGCTGTTAGTCATCTAAACTCATCATATGATTGAAGCCTCTTTTCATGACCCATCCCAATGGAAATGTTAAGTTAGATCCATCTATTCATAATATTTGAGGTTGGTTCTCAGTGATCCTCATTGTTAATTTTTTAGAACCCTTTTTAGTTCGATACGCAGTTCAAACAATCAGGTTTATTTTTACAACGATCCAAATTCATATATTTTGGCCCATTTCTAGTGATCCAAATCTTTGACATGGACCATTTTGATGAATAAAAAAATTGACATGCTTGGGCCATTCAGTGGATCCATATCGTTCATATGATTTGAGTCATTCGGCGATCGACACTCATCATACGATTGAAGTTGCTTTCATGATCTAAACTCATCATATGATTAAATCTACTTTTCACGATCCAAACTCATCATACGATTGAAGTTGCCTATCATGATCCAAACTCATCATATGATTAAAGCTGCTTTTTATGATCCAAACTCATCATATGATTGAAGCTGATTTTCATGATCCATGGCATTGAAAATGCTAAGTTGATCCATGCCCTAAATTTTGTAGATCCCTCTTCAGCATAACAAATGATCCAAACTATTCATATGATTTTGCCCATTTCTAGTGTTCCAAACCTTTGACATGCTTGGGCCATTTCAATCGATCAAAACCTTTGACATGCTTGCGCCAATTCAGCATGTTTGACTTCTTATATCATACGACCCCTTCAGCGATCAAAATACAAATGCATCATATGATTCGTGTTGCTGTCAGTGATCTAAACTCATCATATGATTTAAGCCTCTTTCCATGACCTATCTTAATGGAAATGTTAAGTTAGATCCATCTATTCATAATATTTGATGTTGGTTCCCAGTGATCCTCGTATTGTTGATCCATGCCCTAAATTTTGAAGATCCCTTTTCAGCATAACAAATGATCCAAACTGTTCATATGATTTCGCCGATTTCTAGTATTCCAAACCTTTAACATGGGCCATTTTGATGGATAAAAAATGTTAATATGCTTGGGCCATTTAGTGGATCCAAATCATTTATATTATTTGTGTCATTCGGTGATCGACACTCATACGATTGAAGTTACTTTTCATGATCTAA
Source organism: Magnolia changhungtana (assembly GCA_030180095.1). Lineage (NCBI taxonomy): Eukaryota > Viridiplantae > Streptophyta > Magnoliopsida > Magnoliales > Magnoliaceae > Magnolia > Magnolia changhungtana. Next base: position 1,407,762 of record JASAUF010000198.1, on the reverse strand, counting down.
ACTCATCATGTGATTAAAGTTGCTTTTCATGATCCAGACTCATCATACGTTTGAAGTTGCTTTTCCTGATCCATACTCTTCGTATGATTAAAGTTACTTTTCATGATCCAAACCCATCATATGATTGAAGCTGATTTTCATGATCCATGGCAATGAAAATGCTAAGTTGATCCACGCCCTAAATTTTGTAGATCCGTCTTCAACATAACAAATGATCCAAACTGTTCATATGATTTCGCCCATTTCTAGTGTTCCAAACCTTTGACATGCTTAGGCCATTTCAATCAATCAAAATCTTTGACATGCTTGTGCCAACTCAGCGGATTTGACTTCTTATATCATATGGCCCTTTCAGCGATCCAAATGCAAATGCATCATATGATTTATGTTGTTGTCAGTGACTAAACTCATCATATGATTGAAGCCTCTTTCCATGACCCATCCTAATGGAAATGTTAAGTTAGATCCATCTATTCATAATATTTGAGGTTGGTTCTCACATCGTTAATTTTTTAGGACCCTCTTTAGTTGATACGCAATTCAAACAATCAGGTTTCTTTTTACAATGACCCAAATTCATATGATTTGGCCCGTTTCTAGTGATCCAAACCTTTAACATGAGCCATTTCGATGGATAAAAAACATTGACATGCTTGGGCCATTCAGTGCATTGAAATTATTCATATGATTCGGTTCATTAGGTGATCAATACTCATCATACGATTGAAGTTGCTTTTCATGATCCAAAGTCATCATATGATTGAAGTTGCTTTTCATGATCCAAAGTCATCATATGATTAAAGCTGCTTTTCATGATCCAAAGTCATCATATGATTGAAGTTGCTTTTCATGATCCATGGCAATGGATATGCCAAGTCGATCCTTACCTAAATTTTGTAGGATCCTTCGCCTCTTTACAAATGATCCAAACTGTTCATATGATTTTGCCCATATCTAGAGATCTAAACCTTTGACATTCTTGGGCCATTTCAAAGGATCAAAACCTTGACACGCTTGGTCCATTTCAATGGATTTCAACTTCTTAAATGATTCGACCCATTCAGCAATCCATCTATTCATAATTTAATAGGACCCTCTTCATTTCAACACGCAATTCAAACAATCAGTTTTATTTTTACAATGATCCAAATTCATATGTTTTGGCCCATTTCTAGTGATGCAAATCTTTGACATGGGCCATTTCGATGGATAAAAAACATTGACATGCTTAGGCCATTCAGTGGATCCAAATTGTTCATATGATTCGGCTCATTCGGCGATTGAGACTCAACATACGATTGAAGCCACTTTTCATGATCAAAACTCATCATATGATTCAAGCTACTTTTTATGGTCCATACTCATCATATGACGGAAGCTGTTTTGATGATCCAAACTCATCATATGATTAAAGCTACTTTTCTTGATCTGAACTCTTCATATGATTCGGCTCATTCAGCGATCGAGACTCATCATACGATTGTAGCCGTTTTTCATGATCAAAACTCATCATATGACTAAAGCTACTTTTTATGACCGATACTCATCATATGACGGAAGCTGCTTTTGATGATCCAAACTCATCATATGATTAAAGCTACTTTTCTTGATCCAAAACTCTTCACATGATTGAAGCTGCTTTTCATGATCCATGGCAATGTATGCTAAGTTGATCCATGCACTAAATTTTGTGGATCCCTCTTCGGCTTTATAAATGAACCAATCTATTCATATGATTTGGCCCAAATCTAGTGATCTAAACCTTTAAAATGCTTGGGCCATTTCAATTGATCAAGACGTGCTTAGGCCATTTCAATTGATTTGAACTTCTTATATGATTTAGCCCATTCCGCGATCCAAATGCATCATATGATTTGTGTCGCTGTTAGTTATCTAAACTTATCATATGATTGAACCCTTTGATCATGACCCATCCCAATGGATATGTTTAAGTTAGATCCATCTATTCATAATATTTGAGGTTGGTTCTCAATGATCCACATCGTTAATTTCGTAGGACCCTCTTCAGTTCTATACACAATTCAAACAATCAATTTTCTTTTTACGACGATCCAAATTCATATGTTTTGGCCCATTTCTAGTGATCCAAACCTTTGACATTCTTGGGCCATTTCAATGGATAAAAACCTTTGACGTGCTTCAAACATTTCAATGGATTTGAACTTCTTATATGATTGGGCCCATTCAGCGATCCAAATGCATCATATGATTCGTGCCACTAATAGTGATCTAAAGTCATTATATGATTGAAGCCTCTTTCCATGACCCATCTCAATGGATATGTTAAGTTAGATCGATCTATTCATAATATTTGAGGTTGGTTCTCAGTGATCTACATCGTTAATTTTATAGGACACTCTTTAGTTCGATACACAGTTCAAACAATCAGGTTTCTTTTTACAATGATCCAAATTCATATGATTTGGCCCATTTCTAGTGATCCAAATCTTTAACATGGGCCATTTAGATGGATAAAAAACATTGACATCCCTGGGGCATTCGGTGGATCCATATCGTTCATATGATTTGGCTCATTCGGCGATCAACACTCATTGTACTATTGAAGCTGCTTTTCATGATCCAAACTCATCATATGATTAAAGCTGCCTTTCATGATCCAAGCTCATCATATGATTGAAGTTGATTTTCTTGATCCATGACAATGTATATGCTAAGCTGATCCATGCCCTAAATTTGTAGATCCCTCTTCAGCTTTACAACTGATCAAATCTGTTCATATGATTTGGGCCATTTCTAGTGATCCAAACCTTTGACATGCTTGGGCCATTTCAAAGGATCAAAACCTTTAACGTGCTTGGACCATTTTAATGGATTTGAACTTCTTATATGATTCAGCCCATTCTGCTATCCAAATGCATTATATGATTTGTGTTACTGTTAGTGATCTAAACTCATCATATGATTGAAGCCTCTTTCCATGACCCATCCCAATAGAAGTGTTAAGTTAGATCCATCTATTCTTAATATTTGAGGTTGTTTCTCAGTGATCCACATCGTTAATTTTTTAAGACCCTCTTCAGTTTGATACACAGTTCAAACAATCAGGTTTCTTTTTACTACGATCCAAATTAATATGATTTGGCCCATTTATAGTGATCCAAATCTTTGACATGGGCCATTTTGATAGATAAAAAGCATTGACATGCTTGGGCCATTCGGTAGATCCATATCGTTCATATGATTGGGCTCATTCGAGGATTGACACTCATCATACAATTGAAGCTGCTTTTCATGATCCAAACTCATCATATGATCAAGCTGCTTTTCATGATCCAAAGTCATGATATGATTGATGCTACTTTTCAAGATACATGGCAATGAATAAGTTAAGTTCATCCATGGCTTAAATTTTGTAGATCCCTCTTCAGCATAGAAAATTATCCAAACTTTTCATTTGAATTGGCCAACTTCTAGTGATCCAAACCTTTGACATGCTTGGGCCATTTCTTTGGTTCAAAACATATGACGTGCTTCGTATATTTCAACGGATTTAAACTTCTTATATGATTCGGCCCATTCAGTGATCCAAATGCATCATATGATTTGTGCGGCTGTTTGTGATCTAAACTAATCATATGATTGAAGCCTCTTTCCATTCCCATCCCCATGGATATGTTAAGCTAGATCCATTTATTCATAATATTTGAGGTTGGTTCTCAGTGATCTACATTGTTAATTTTGTAGGATCCTTTTCAGTTCAAAACGCAATTCAAACAATTAGGTTTCTCTTTACAATGATCCAAATTCATATGATTTGGCACATTTCTAGTGATCCAAATCTTTGACATGTGCTATTTCAATGGATAAAAAACATTGATATGCTTGGGCCATTCAGTGGATCCAAATCGTTCATATGATTCGGCTCATTCGGTGATCGACACTCATTATACTATTGAATGTGCTTTTCATGTCCAAACTCATCATATGATGGAAGTTGTTTTTCCTAATCCAACTCATTATACGATGGAATTTGCTTTTAATGATTCAAAATCATCATATGATTATAGCTGCCTTTCATGATCCAAACTCATCATATGATTGAAGCTACTTTTCATGATCGAAACTCATCATATGATTAAAGATGCCTTTCATGATCCAAACTCATCGTATGATTGAAGCTACTTTTCATGATCGAAAGTCATCATATGATTATAGCTGCCTTTCATGATCCAATGTCATCATATGATTGGCAATGTATATGCTAAGTTGATCCATGCCCTAAATTTTGTAGATCCCTCTCCAGGTTTACAAATGATCTAAACTGTTCCTATGATTTGGCCCATTTCAATTGATCAAAACCTTTGACGTGCTTGGGCCATTTCAACATATTTTAATTTCTTATATGATTCGGCCCATTTAATGTTCCAAATGCATCGTATGATCCGTGCTACAATTAGTGATATAAACTAATCATATGATTGAAGCCTCTTTCCGTGACCCATCCCAATGGGTATGTTCAGTTAGATCAATCTATTCATAACATTTGAGGTTAGTTCTCAGTGATTCACATCGTTAATTTTGTAGGACCCTCTTCTATTCGATACACAATTTAAAGAACCAAGTTTCCTTTTTCAATGATCCAAATTCATATGATTTGTCCCATTTCTATGATCCAAATCTTTGACATGGGCTATTTCGATGGATAGAACATTGACATGCATGGGCCATTTAATGGATCCAAATAATTCATATGATTCGACTCATTTGGCAATTGACACTCATCATATGATTGAAGCTGCTTTTTCCAAACTCATAGTATGATTAAAGTTGCTTTTCATGATCTAAACTCATCATATAATTGAAGCTATTTTACATGATCCATGGCAATGTATATGCTAAGTTGATCCATGCCCTAATTGTTATAGATCCGTCCAGGTTTAGAAATGATCCAAACTGTTCATATGATTTGGCCCATTTCAATGGATCAAAATCTTTGACGTGCTTGGGCCATTTCAGCGTATTTGAATTTCTTTTATGATTCGGCCCATTCAGCGATCCGAATGCATCATATGATTTGTGATACTGTTAGTGATCTAAACTAGTTATATGATTGAAGCCTCTTTCCGTGACCCATCCCGATTTATATGTTAAGTTAGATCAATCTATTCATAATATTTGAGGTTAGTTCTCAGTGATCCACATCGTTAATTTTGTAGGACCCTCTTCAGTTCGATACGCAGTTCAAACAATTAGGTTTCTTTTTGCAATGATCCAAATTCATATCATTTGGCCCATTTCTAGTTATCCAAATCTTTGACATGGGCCATTTCGATGGATAAAAAACATTGACATGCTTGGGCCATTCAATGGATCCAAATCATTCACATGATTTGGGTCATTTGGCGATCGACACTCATCATGTGATTGAAGCTACTTTTCATGATCCAAACTCATCATATTATTAAAGCTTCTTTTCATGCTCCATACTCATCATATGATTAAAGATGCCTTTCATGATCCAAACTCATCATATGATTGAAGCTGCTTTTCTAGATCTAAATTCATCATTTGATTGAAGCTCCTTTTCATGATTTATGGCAATGGATATGCTAAGTTGATCCATGCCCTAAATTTTGTGGATCCCTCTTTAACTTTACAAATGATCCTTACTATTCATGTGATTTGGCCCATTTCTAGTGATCCAAACCTTTGAAAAGGCCATTTTAATGGATCAAAACCTTTGACGTGCTTAGTCCATTTCAACTTCTCATATGATTCGGCCCATTCAGCGATCCAAATGCATCATATGATTTGTGCCGCTGTAAATGATCTAAACTAATCATATGATTGAAGCCTCTTTCCATGACCCATCTCAAAGGAAATGTTAAGTTACATCCATCTATTCATAATATTTGAGGTTGGTTTCGAGTGATCCATATCGTTAATTATTATTATTATTTTAAAATTTTTTGGTGTTGGGAAATGTGATCGAACTAAATATGTGTTGATATTAGGTTGGGAATTTTAGATGTTTATGAGAAGTGAGTTATTGTATGATCCCTTGCCTTAAATGTGTTATCTCTCGGAGTCTTGAGTTCAGAGATGTGGGCCTAACATATTGATGATTTTAAAGCATTGGTTTTATTGTCTCCATCATGGTGAAAAGTTTGTAATAAAAATATAAAAAAGTTTCCCAAAGTGGAAGATCCTAGCAACCAATCTTTCGAGTATGAATGTTTACCATGTTATTCTCTTGATTGTCCATTTAGTTGCCAGCATTTGAAGGCTTAGCATTGTCTCATCTGGGCAATTTTTGTGGCCTCATCCTTGGTGATCAATAAGTTTTATAACTGAGTCATGGGTCACACTTGTATGGGCACAGGGCCTAATGCCGCTAACCCTCTTTGTGCCTATATAATTGCTGTTGAGACATTGATGACCTTTGATTGGCTAAGCGTTCTATTACAAAACCCACATTGATCTCTGTATGGGCGTTGGAAATAATGGTAACTAGCTCTAACCACTAATTGGATTCGCTAAAAAATGTTGTGAGTGGAGGAATTTATTCATGAAATATTTTGACCTTTTGCCATTGAATGCAGACCGTTGAGGTATTTCCCTTCGTAACTGTCTATTTGTTAGCTACTAAGTTTAGACTTGCAATCTTTTCTTGTTCAAGATATTTTGTACCTAGGTCAATTGCAATTGGCCCTTTTTCAGGGATCTAATCCATTCATAGGGTAGGCATAGTATTCAATGATCTAAACTATTTATACGATTGAGCTAATTTTTAGTGATCCTTAGTGGTCTCTTGTAATAGGGCCCTTATTTTGTATTCCAAATCATTTGCACAATTGGGCTTATTTTCAATGATCCAGACTTTAATATCATGTAGACCATTTCCAGTGGTAAAAAATATATGCATTAGTGTCCAATTTGAATGATTTAAGCCATTGATATGATTGGGCTCATTTTCTCCAATTCTGATTGTTCATATGACTGACCCATATTAGTGATACAAACCATTAGTGATATGGTTAGGTTTTATTACAGTTATCTAAATTGATCATATGATGTGGCCTTTCTCTAGTGATAGGGCCCTTATTTTGTATTCCAAATCATTTGAGCCCTTCACAAACCATTAGTGGTCTCTTATAATAGGGCCCTTATTTTGTATTCCAAATCATTTGCACAATTGGGCTTATTTTCAATGATCCAAACCTTAATATCATGTAGACCATTTCCAGTGGTAAAAACTATATGCATTAGTGTCCAATTTGAATGATTTAAGCTATTGATATGATTGGGCTCATTTTCTCCAATTCTAATTGTTCATATGGCTAACCCATATTAGTGATACAAACCATTGATATGGTTAGGTCCTATTGCAGTTATCTAAATTGCTCATATGATGTGGCCTTTCTCTAGTGATCCAAACCTATGATATGATTGGGCCATTTCAGCGGATCCATACTATTCATATGAGTGGGCTCATATTTGTTGATCAACATGCTTGATATGTTAAGTTAATACATAACTTTCATTTGATCGAGTTCGTTCACAGTGGTCAATATTTTTATATTCTAGGGCCCTTATTCGTCTTTATAAACTGTTCGAATGATTGAACTTGTTTTCAATCCAAACCATTTATTTGATTGCTTCTTCATTTATGTAATCCAAACCATTTATAGAGTTAGTCTTGTATAAAAAATCATTAGTGATTCAAATTGTTCTTATGATAGGCCTTGTTTTCAGTCACACAAAACTTTGATATGAGTGACCTACCATTAATCACATAACTTGCTTCTAGTAATGCAAACTATTTATAGGCAGGTCCCATTTTTGCTAACCAAATCATTTATAAAGATGGGCCTATCTTTTGAAATGCTTGGGCCATTCTAAGTTATCCAATTGAGCTAACCTTCTAAAATGCTTGGGTTGGTTGGAGTCAATTAAATCATTCATATTGCCGGTTCTTTTTAAGTGATCCAAACCCTCTATATAATTCAAGCCATTTTAGTGATCCACATCCTTCCTATTATTGAGGCTATTTCTAGTGATCCAAATCAGTTAATATCCTAAGGTCCATGGTTCAACAATCCAAGCAAACTTCTCCGAACCCTTCACATAATTTGGTTCGTTTTAGTGATCCAAACTGTTCTTATGGTTGGGGCCCTTTAAGACTTTACCATAGCCCATGTTGGTTGGATTGGTCCACCGTTAATGTCAACCATGAATATTATGCTAAGGCTCATGTCTAGCGATTGAAATAGGCTGTGTGATACAAACCTCGATGGATCTGTAATTGTGTTTTCACCCATTTGAGACAAGTGCACGAATCATACACAATGGGCCTATTTTCAATTATCCAAACCATTAATATCTCTTGCTCCATATTTACTGGTAGAAACCATTCTTTTGGTCGGTTCCTTTGCAGTAATCTAGACCGTTAATCATTCGCTTCTAATGATGCGAGCTACTTATAGGAATGGTCCCACTTGTATTAATTAAGCCATTTGTATGATAAGCAAACCTTTTGAAATGCTTGGGCCATTCAAAGTGATCCAATTAGGCCAAACTTTTAAAACGCTTGGGTTGTTTGGAGTTATCTAAATTGTTCATATTAGTGGTTCTTTTTAAGTGGTCTAAATCAATCTTTAAATCATCCATGATTTGTCTATGTTAAGTCAAATTGATCGGTTGCCACTTCTCATTTTTTAATAAATGGGTTGGGCAATTTTTTTTTAGCATGTTGGATGATCTTTGCAAGCTTTGAGTCAACTTAACAATTCTGCAGCCGGAGGGAACTAGCTTGCTAAAATATTAATATTTTTATGGGTTAAGTGATGTGTTTATTTGTGTTTAGGAAGGAATGCAACTTTTTCTCTAATGATTTTGAGCTCGAAGTTTGCAATTTGCAACATGAGGGAACTAGCTTGGCATAATTTCTATATTTTTTAGGTTATAGTGATATGCTTATAATTAGATCAGAGGACAAAATGCACTTTGTTTCTTAACGAATCCTTTTTCCTAGCATGTTCCTAATGAAATTTGTTTCTTTTTCATCTAGTTTTGATTGGCACCTCATCGGTTTATGACAATTGTTCTTTTATGCTTAATATATCTCCAAAAGAACTCAATTAGGCTGTTCTTTTATCTCATGCCTTATCTATTGTTTTAATCACACCATTTTTTTAATTATTTTTTTAATTTAAATTTTGTGTTTCAGCTTCTTTGCATTCCAACGGTTTGTTAGATATACTAAGAGAACGATGAAGCTTGTTGGTTTCCATCATATTCATCAGGGTTTTAATTCTTCTGAGTGAGATTTTTCTTAACACTTTTCTTGTTAGTAATTGATCATGAAATTATTGTTTTGAATTTTAAGGATCTTATTCAATTATATTGGGGGTTGATATGTGGAGATTTTATTCTTCCCTTTTAGTTATAATACCATGCAGTTACCATTTGTGATGGTTTAACATATGTACTTGCTGTTTATTTAAAAATAAAAAAATTATTTAATACTTGGCCATGTTCGTTTGCCTCTGCTTGTTTCAATGGTTTACTAGTTTTAGTCAATTACTTTAAAGATACACTATTAGAATGATGTGAATAGTTTTTCATTTCTATGAAGGGGAATAGTTTCTATGATAAAGTTGCATTCAATTTATTAGTTGTAGTTGTAGGTTATAAGTTATTGTTATTATTATTATTTTGGTACATTAGATTAAATTATCTAATTAGTTGAGGTGATTTTATCTCCCTTGGGAGATGTAGAATGGCGACTTCTCTTTTTAGTGGCTTTAGGACAATAGTCGGCTACATTGGTTTATTTTATGTGACCTAATCTATTGAATATCATGTGGACCATTCCTAAAGATGCAAACTATTTGCATAATTTGGTCGAATTTGAATGGTCCATCGTTGATATGAGTAGGCTCATTTTATTAAATTCAAACTATTCTTGTGGTTGGCCTGTATTTATTGATCCAAATTGCCAATATGGTTGCATTCTTTTACAATAATCCAAATTATTTATAGGATTTCGCTCGTTTCTACTGATGTAAACCTCTAATTTGCTCGGGGCTTTTAAGTATTGGAACCTTTGCCATAATTGGGCCATTTTAGTTGATTCAAACCATTCATATGATTGGGTGATTTGGTGATCCAAATGCTTCATATGTTTGAATATGCTTTTAATGATCCAAACTCTTCATATGATTGAGGTTTTTTTGAGGTTGTTTCTAGTGATCCAAGCCAATGGATATGTTAAGTTGATCCTTAGTTGCAAGATCCTTCTATGTGCTACTCCTACCTAAAATCCTCATTTTTATATCTCTCACTAGTGCTCCCACTTCCCACCTATTCATACTTGCTTACATTTTGAAAGAGATGCTTCCCTGCTGTCGCACCTGAATTTTTATGTCGCTCCGCTTCATGCTTCATGCAACTATAAGTTGACCCATATCATTCATATGATTGAGGTTAGTTCTTAGTGATCTATACCATTAATATAATAGGGCCCAATTCAAATTTACAAACTGTTGAGATGATTGGTCTGTTTTCAACGATCCGAGCCATACATATGGATTACTTGTTACCACGATACAAACCATTAATATAACAAGGCATATACAAACCTTTGATGTGCTTGAACCATTTCAAGTGATATCAACCATTCATATGCTTAGTCTTGTTTTATGTGACCCATAACCTTCATATGATTAGAGTTGTTTCTGTGATGTAAACCCCTCATTAGTTGGGGCCTTTTTTAGTGATCCAAACCAAATGATGCCTCTTTTCACTAAGCCAATATGGTTATGTTTAATACCTATGCCTATATTCACCAATTCGGTATGATTGTGCTTAATGCTAAGACTTTTGTTCTTTTCAATGATTGGAACCCTTCATTTGATTGGATCCAAACTAGTTGATGTACCTAGGGAATCTGTTTACCAGGTCAATGAATGAATGCTAAGACTTTTGTTCCCCTTCATATGAGAGGGAATGTTTTCAGTGATTGGAACCCTTCATTTAATTGGATCTAAACTAGTTGATGTACCTAGGGAATCCGTTTACCAGGTCGATGAATGAATGTTTTGTACTCTTTCTTGGTTCGTACCAAGCATAGAAAAATCATTTGGAGAGGAGGAATATTGGCATATATGTGCTAATTTTCAATAATCCAAACTACTTATGTGATGGGCTTCTGTTCGGTGATACAAATCGTTATTATGGTAGTATGTGTTGGGTATCTAAACCATTCATATGATGTGGCCAGTTTTCATTATCTCAAACGTTTTATTTAATATGCATGGATCATTTCAATTGATCTAATCCATTCATGTGGTTGGTTAGTGATCCAAATCCTTAATATGATTGGGGCCATTTTCAGTTTATCCAAACTCTTCATATGATTTAGGTTGTTTGTAGTGATTCCTATAATTTAGGCCATTTTTAGTGATCTGAACTAAATGATATAATATTATATATGTTCAACAAACAAATCTCTAACTAGTGACATGAATGAGGTTGTTTTCAATGACGCAAGCCGATTGATTTGCTAAGTTGATCTATATCATTCACATGATTGATTATTTGTAAGCTTGTTCAAATGATTGTGCCAATTTTCAATGATCCAAACTATCCATATATAAGATTGTTTCTACCATGATTGTGTACATTTTTAGTGATCGAAACCATTGGTATGGTTGGGACCTTATTTAGTATTCCAAACTGTTTATTTGATTGGGCCATTTATGGTTCCAAACCAATGGTTTGTTGGTTATTTCACATCATAATGATGTTTTTTTTAGGCCAATTAACTTGAATGACGTCTAGTTCTAATAGTAAGGATGCTTTTTTGAACTCCTTTGAAAGTTATTCTCTTTGAGAAGTCCTTAGGGCTTGTTAGTAGTGACCTTAAGTGTGTCGCAGAAAGTTGTTTATCCTGTCAGTTGAAGAGTCTCGAAATCTTGACGTTTTGTTTCTATTCCTCACTAATGGTGTGCTAAAATCATCTTACAACTTGTATCACTTAGTAATTGCTTCTATATAGTAAGGGTACTTTGTTGATCTCATCACTAATGGTGTGTTAAATTCTTATCAAGAAATATTTTCGATTTCAAGATCGAATCATGACAACGACCAATCTAACTTGATGGTGTCACCTTGCTTCTTAAACTATTTGTGCACATGGTGGCAGTCTTGCTCTTGTTAAGCAATTGTTCATTTTTTGAATTAAGGTTGTTTTCTCTTTTATTATATATATATATATATATATTTATGCGCTCTCATGCTTTTTTGATGTTTGTGAAAACAACTAACATCCTACAACTTGTATCATTAAGCAATTGTTTCTATTTCGGTTATGCATGTGTATCGTTTTGTTTGTTTGACCCATACATCGGGAAGAACGAGTGTCGTCAGAGCCTTTGATTCTTATGGGGTGTTTTCAAATGCTGGACTTTATATAGAGCTTAGCTTTCAAGAGAGATTAGAAAATATTTTACTTCTGAAATAATGGAACCCAATGGTTTGTTGTTTTTTTCACATCATAATGATGTGTGTGTTTTTTATTTCCGACCAATTAACATAAGGGATGTCTAGTTCTAATAGTAAGCGTACTTCTTTAAACTCCTTTGAAATTTATTCTCTTTGTAAAGTTAAGGATTTGAAAGTAAGACCATGACCAGTCTAAATTCTATACTGTCACCTTGCTGCATAAACTTTTAATAAAAATGTTGGCACTCTTCTTAAGCAATAACTTGTGGTTTGAATTTTGGTAATTTTGTTTTTCGCTTAAATTACTTTTTTCAAGCCCTTTTGTGCTCATAATTCGTGTGAAGTTATCATCACTACTATGATCACCCATTCATGATCATATGGAATCTTCAACAATTGCTCCTATTAATTGCTTCGAATATTGAAACTTTTGAATCTTTTGTAGGTGTTGGAGCACAAAAATGAAGAAAGTAGGTAAAGATAAGTGTTGTGCGGGTAAGAGGATTATTGTGCAAATTAAGAGAACCTTTGTGCGGAAAAAGATAGTATTGTGTAGAAATAGGCCTTGTGTGCGGACCGTTGGAGCGCACAATGAAAGACCCGTACAATGGAACCCGCACGATGGTTGGCACACAATGGAATTCGCACAAAGGATGGTGCACAGAGCTTATGTGGCATGAATCACACGTGTGAGAGGGCTATAAATACCCCCTGACCCCTCTAGTGGGGTCATGAGCAATCGATCACAGTGAGAGCAGAAATTAGAAGAGAAAGAAGAGAAGGTAAAGTCCGTAGCTATTGTGTGGGAAGGGTGTTGTGCGATGCACAACACCACTAGCGCACAATGGTATCGACGCACATCAGAAGCTAACACACCAAAGGGCCTTAGCGCATAATAAAATCCGACGCACAATAGAGTCCGGTGCACAACAGAGGCTAGCGCACAACAAGTTGTAGCGCACAATGACCTCTGTTGGCGCACAATGACCTCTGCTAGCGCACAATGGCATCCTCGATAATATTCAATATTATGTTTAATACCTTCTTATATCTATATATAATATGAAGCATAAATCCTCAATATTCTATTTGGAATCAAAGGAGAAAGGGATGTAAAGAACTTAGAATGAATGAACAAAGTGGTTATCATCCATGTTTTCCTTTGTTAGTTTGTTCAAATGAATAAAAGATCCCCTTCCGAAACACATTCGTTTCCTGTCGAAACAAAATGGCGACTCTGTTGGGGACTCTTTAATACTCATTTGAAAATTAACTTAGGAATTGCATAGAAGATAATCACCACTATTTGGCGTCATTAAGGCGCCAAAATGGCGACTCTCAGTGGGAACATCCTACCTTTCATCTCCAAAATAGGTTATGGGTTAATATAAACACTAATTTGTTATATTCTTTTAGGAATATACAAAAGAAGTAAGAAGAATACTACAATTAATTCAGTCAATGGCAATTACTCAAAAGAACACAGTTTTCTACTTTACCTCGATAGGGTTTGTCTTGGAGTATGCTAGCAAACCGATTGAACATCATGAAGACAAAGCGACAGTAAACAAGCAAATGGAATTGCAAACAGCCGCTATAGTTGTGACTGCTTCACCAATAACACAAGGAGAGAAAGATGAATGGGTCATCATCACCTGTAGGAGCACCAGATCCCAAAATGTAGCAGCACCAAGAGCAACTGTACCACCAAGCAGAGTCAGAGGTCCGGTGACTCGAAACGCTGCCAAAAGGAATCCTGAACTCGCTCCTCCATCGATCTACCCTGAGCAAGCAATTCCATAGCTAATGTCACATGATTTCCCGACATTGACTGCCCCGAAATCCTGGTGGACAAGAGCACAAAAGGGTAAAGCAGTGATGGCAAATTCATCAGTGTTCATTTCGCCCCGCTTAGATAGCGGTAATGGAGGTGCAAGGAAGTTAAAGCAAACCCCGTCCTCTCCTCCTTTCATAAGCCCTCTTTCGTCGACATAATCTTACCCTACCCCTACTACGGTGTCATCAAAGAGCGGAGAAGCCACGGTCCACATGGCTGGAACAAATTAGGAAAATATGCCAAACACAGAAGACCGTGTGAATACGATGGCAGAAGCACAAAGAGCACTGATGGAAGAATGCAGAAGTCTTAGGGAAGCTTTAGCCACTCTTGTGCATAATATCGCCCGAATGGCCGCACCCCCAGCGACAGATAATATGAATGAGAGAGAGTAACTCCCCGAGGGGTCACAACAGCCGAGAACAGGGTCACATGGATCTATTCCTACTACAGGTATAGTAACACAGGAAGAAGTACGGCAAGCCGTTAAAGAAGCAGTCAGAACAGAAAGAGAATGTGAAAGTACTGAGAGATTCAGATACCAAACACCATATCTAAGAGAAGTGGAAGATATACCATTCCCAAACAATTTTAAGCACCCAGAGTTTCAAAAGTTCAATGGAGAGGGATCACCAAAAAACATTTGATGCATTTCATCACTAGCATGGGGAACTTTGCCACAGTACCTCATTACTGTCTTCGATTATTTAGGTCTTCCTTGACAAATAAAGCATTTAGATGGTATGCTAGTTTAGCACCTGGATCGATAAAAATCTGGGAACAAATGCAGGACGTATTTATGTCAAATTTTTTCTCGTCAGAGCGTGATGTCAGCATCTCAGAGTTAGCCTTAGTACGACAGAGAGAGGGAGAACCAGTGGAAAAATTCATAAACAGGTGGAAGACGTTGGGAGCTTCTTGCAGGTAATTACTGGAAGAAAAAGAACAGGTGAAAATGTGTTTGAATTCTATGGAGACCAGGATAGCATTTGGCCTCACCAGTGCTGACATATGGACCTTCCCCGACTTGGCTACAAAGGCACACGCTTTAGAATTAATGACGCAAAAAATGCCATCATTCAAGTATGACGCGTTTAGAAAGGGATCTCAGAGATTGATCACAAACATGGTTGAACATGATAAAAGAAACCAGGAAGTAAGAGAAGCAAAGGGTAAAAGAACAGAAAGAAGGGAAGAGTCGGGTCGTCCTAGAGGAAAGTTTTATGACAAAAGATTCCGGTCATTAAATGCTCACGAGGGCTTCACATTCAAAAAGGAGGACGTACTCCCCATGTTGAATCAGTTGCTAAAAGCGGAGACGATTGAATTGCCACCGTCGAAACGTCCCGAGGAAGCGTCTAAAACAAAGGAAAGGGATTTCTATCACTACCACCGTTTAGTAGGGCACCCAACAGAAAATTGTTATACGCTGAAGTGTATTATACAGAAAATGATAAACAATGGTGAGATAATAGTTGGGAAAGAGAAGGAAAGAGACAGGAGGGCAACAATGAATGTACTTACTATGTGAGAAGATTACCAAATGAAGGGAACGGCGGATGATTCGAAGACAACAAGGAAGGTTGCCGTAACTATTTTGTGATCAGGAAGGAAAATAAGTAGTCCGTCAATGCCCAGGAGTGAAAAAATGAAGACTAAAGCAGCTGTGGATCATATAGGCAATGACGACAACAATGGGAAAGAAAAAAGAAAAGAGACAGGAATAGTAACGTATGATATCATAAGTCATCTAAAAAGTATCCCAGCCTGATTGAGTGTTTATGATGCTTTGAAGTTGTTAGAAGACTCCTGACGAAGCCTGGTTAGAGCCTTATCAGATGAAGGCATAAGGGAGGTATTGATGGCCGAACTGGAAAATGAAAAACGAAGAGATTATTTGCCAGTGATCTCTTTCTCTGATGAAGATTTGGTTTGTGATGGTGAACACAATAGGTCATTGATGATCATGGGATACATTCGGGATAAACAAGTGAAAAGAATAGTGCTGGATAATGGGTCCGCTGTGAACCTGTTTGCCATTAACGATGCTTGAAAAATTAGGTTACCAGCGCTCGAACCTACGCCCTAGTGGAATGATGATATAAGGCTTCAATCAAGAAGGGTTACACGTGCTTGGAAAGATAACGATAACGCTGGAGATAGGAGAACTAACTACACATGTCATTTGCCATGTTATAAACGCAGTGACTATGTATAATCTTCTTCTAGGAAGACCGTGGATGCATCAGAATGGGATCATCCCTTCCACCCAGCATCAGTGTTTTAAATACTGCAAGGATGGGGTACAACATAAAGTGATAGCCGATGCAAGACCGTATACGAAAGCCGAAGCCTTTTTCGCAGACGCTAGTTATTATGATGCATTTGCCAGTAGGGGAGAGAAAGAGAATGATGACAATCAAATACAAGAAAATGCTTGCATAGAGATAGTAAAGGAAGAAGGGATGAAATCATCTGCATAAGAAAAAGCTAAGAAGAAGTTCTATTTTGTCCCAAAGCATTTACGATAGCCAGGGCAACAACCATTAACACTACTATCGCCCAGACAGTTCAAGATTCTGCAGTCAAATTATACGGTACCACTCCCATGTGCTGAATGAAGTCGGCCATTTCCCTGCATGCCAAACAGGTTCTATGTAGAACCTAATGCAAAAAATCCACAACCAATCAAGTTTTATACTCCCCCAGAAATAAAACAGGACGATACAAACAACATTGGAATAAAAAATGGAAGCCTGACACCTAAAGAATTGGAGAGATATAGTTTGTCAAGTCGGAAAATTATGAAGAAAATGGGTTTTGACTACGCAGAACCCGTCGGCTTAAATGGTGGAAAAGGAATTCAGATTCCAATTGGAGTTGATCAGAAGAAATGGGAAAAATTCCGTGGACTGGGGGCAGAATCTTCAGTAAATATGGTGACAGTTGATCATATGAGAAAAGCGGACCTTGACATAATCAGTAAACCTGAGACAGCTCCAAAGCAAATGGAAGATGAGGGTCAACCGACAATTGACAGCTTGCAAGAAATAAATTTGGGGACAGAAGAAGAACCGCGAAATACTTTTATAAGTATCAATTTGCCGTAGGAAGAAGTTGATCGATATATCAGCCTGTTGAAAGAGAATAGAGATGTCTTTCTTTGGACACATGCGAAAATGCTAGGTTTAGAGCCAGCAGTGGCAATGCATCGGATGAATATCTCTAAGGATAAGAGACCCGTTAAACAGACGCAGAGATGAATTCACCCGGACTTAGTTTCCAAAATAAAAGAAGAAATAAGTAAGCTGATAAAGGTCGGGTTCATTAGAGAAGTTAGATATCCCAAGTGGATATCAAATATAGTCCCTGTGAAGAAGAAGAATGGACAGATAAGGGTTTGTGTTGATTTTAGGGATTTGAATGATGCGTATCCAAAAGATAATTTTCCACTGCCTATAACTGAAATGTTAATTGATAGCACCACACAGTATGCTGTCATGTCTTTTATGGATGGATACGCCGGCTACAATCAGATACGGATGGTGCTGGAAGACGAGGAGGCGACGGCTTTCAGGACTTCGTTGGGGATATACTGTTATAAAGTTATGCCTTTTGGTCTCAAGAATGCTAGGGCAACATATCAGAGAGCAATGCAGAATATCTTCCAAGACATGATGCACAGACATGTTGAGTGTTATGTCGACGATTTGGTGGTTAGGTCGGGAAATCATCAGGAGCATCGTGAACATCTAGCATCAGTCTTTTGCCGGATTAGAAAGAAGCAATTGTAGATGAATCTGGCTAAATGCACGTTTGGGGTATTATCGGGGAAATTTTTGGGCTTTGTAGTAAGGCACAGGGGTATTGAAATAGATCCAGAAAAAGTGAGAGCTATTTAAGATATGCCCCCTTTGAAAACATTGAAAGAGTTAAAAAGTTTACAGGGTAAGCTAGCCTATATCCGCCGTTTTATTTCGAACTTAGCAGGAAGATGCCAGCCATTCTCTCATCTGATGAAGAAAGGAGCAGAGTTTGTATGGGATAAATCTTACCAGAATGCCTTCGATGCAATAAAGGAATTGTTAAAACAACCTCCAGTGCTGACTACCCCCATAAAAGGAAAGCCCCTCATTTTATACATATCAGTAGCTGAGAATTTGCTAGGAGCTTTGTTGGCACAAGTGAATGATAGTGGGAAAGAGGCGGCACTTTATTATCTAAGCTAAACAATGATCGGCGTGGAATGTAATTATACACCTATCGAAAAGATATGTCTGGCGCTGGTTTTTGCAGTTCAAAAATTAAGACATTATTGTTTGTCTCATGACATAACTCTTATATCTCGAGCAGATCCTATCAAGTTCTTGATGACCAGGCCAATGTTGTCAGGAAGGTTAGCATAATGGATGTTGTTATTATTAGAATATACGGTCACATACGAATCAGCCAAGGCAATGAAAGGGCAGGCGGTGGCAGATTTTCTAGTAGCTCATCCCGTCAAAAATTATGAAGTCGTTTTTGATGAATTTTCGGACGAACAGGTTATGATGACTAGATTGCTTAAAGCCTGGCAAATGTTTTTTGATGAGGCAGCATGGGCAACAGAAGCAGGTGCCGGAGTAATATTCATTACTCCACGGGTGATTTATTGCCTTATTCCTTCACGTTAGGAGCGGCATGCACGAACAATGAAGCCGAGTATAATGCCCTTATCATTAGAATGGAGATAGCCAGCGAATTGGGAATAAAACACCTGCAGATTTATGGGGATTCTAAGCTGGTTATAAATCAGGTAGTGACAGAGTTTTAAACAAGGAAGCTGGAGCTTTTACCGTACTGTTGAAAAGCATAGTGTTTGCTGGAAAGGTTTTTGAATGTCCAAATTAAACATGTACCCTGAAGTGAGAATGCAAAAGCGGATGCTTTGGCCAGTTTAACAGCACTGTTGTCTTGTTCAGATAGATGTCCTTTGCAAATAACAATTGAAGAAAGGAGGTTCTTGCTGTCCATAGAGGTGAATGAGGAAACAATGGAAGTCCTACTTGTGTCATGCCTGGAAGTGATGATAAATGACTGGCGTCAACCTTTCATTGATTATCTCAAGTATGATATTCTACCAAGAAATGTAGAAGCGAGATTTCAGATTAAGTAGAAAGCGAAGAGATTCGTGTTGTGTGGCGAAGAATTGTACAAGAAATCTTATACTGAAGTATTGTTGCGATGTCTTGATTGAGATGAGACACTCCAAGTCCTGCGGAAAGCTCATTCTGGGGAATGCGGGGGACATCAAGCTGAGAGAAATTTGTTTCACTGAGTGCATCGGATGGGGTATTATTGGCCAACAATGTTTAAGGATGCGATCGATTATGCAAAGCGATGTCATGAGTGCCAGATCCACGAGGATATCATACATATTTCTCCTGAAGATCTTCACCAATTAATTACTTGGCCTTTTGTTGCATGGGGGCTCGATGTTATTGGGCCTATAAATCCATTATCGTCCAGGGGGAAGCAATACATCTTAGTGGCGACAGATTATTTCTCCAAATGGACGGAAGTAGTTGCATTACAAAATGTTAAAGAGAAAGATGTTATTAATTTCATCCGGCATGCGATAATATATCGCCATGGTATCCCAAAAAGAATCATTACAGACAATGGTACTCCTTTCAAGAATAGAGGAGTAGAGAAGTTATGACAGAAATTTGGTATTCATCAGTCTTTCTCAACCCCTTATTATCCACCAGCCAATGGTTTGGCTGAAGCGTTTAACAAGACACTTGTAAAAATTTTGAAGAAGACAGTGAGTGAGAATAAGGGCGACTAGGATGAAAAACTGTAAGAGGCTTTGTGGGCCTATAGAACAATGCATCGTACAACGACACAAGCTACCCCGTATTCGTTAGTTTATGGTGTAGAAGCGGTTATACCAATTGAGGTACAAGTAGCTTCACTGAGAGTACCAGTGCATTAATCAATCATGGATGATGAAAATGCGAAAATATGACTCAAAGAGTTAGATATGCTAGATGAGAAGAGACTGGCGGCTCAACAACGATTATAGTTATATCAAGCCAGAGTTTCCACAGCCTTTGATAAGAAGCTTAAACACTGATCCTTCAGAAAAGGGGATTTAGTTTTGATATTGAAAAGACCGATAATGGTTAATCAAAGAACAGGGGGCAAGTTTGATCCTAAATGGGACGGTCCATATATAATAACTGAAGTTTACTTTAATGGGGCATATAGGGTAACAGACCAAGACGGACGAGGCATCGGTATACCAGTCAATGCTCGCTTCCTCAAAAAGTATTATCCCTAACAATGAAGGGACCTTTTGATTTAGAAGGTGATTAAAAGGATTAAAAGATGAAATAGCCTTTATGGGCATAGCCCTATGGTCCTATATTCTATCTTCACAAACAAGCAAAAGAACTGCGAAAGATGAAGTCATGTACTCTCCTTCATGTGAAAGAATAAAAGGCCAAAAGAACTGTAAAAAATGAAGTCATGTACTCTCCTTCATGTGAAAGAATAAAAGGCACAAGTATCAAAGTATATATATCAGAAGCACTAATGATTGCCATTGTCGATGGTTATCTCAAGCGTCAATGATTGCAACTGATATCGATGATTATTGTTAATCATCGTCCAAAGATTAGCAACTATTACAGTCATCACGAAAGGCTCATTATAACAAAAGATTATAACGAAATACTGCTCATTTTTTATTGATGATTGCTATCATCACTGACTTAATTCATCATTTAAAATAGAATATGGACATTCTTAGAAACATTTTCAGTAGTGGTGAAAATATCAATTATCGATCGTGCAGGATGGGCAGTATGGTGGACTATATATAGTCAACCACATAAAGTTGACGGCAGCGGCAATATATTATTTCTAGTTTAAAGTGACCAATCATACATAAGACCAATGCTGTTTGTGAGCTCTTTGACAGAATCATGAATGAGGAAGAAAATATTCTCCTAGCGATGGATCCAAATTCACAAACAAAGAAAACCCAGATCCTCGGTTTGGTTTTGGTATTAACTCATGAGGAAGGATATAAAAACCTACTCATTGATGGATCGACAACCTTGGATTGGGTACTTAAGGTAGCCTGGTAAAGTCCCGTGAACTCTGGAGAGTTACTATGGCCATTTTAGTGCGTAAATCTCATTTACGGCCGTAATCTCTCTAACTACTCAAGAGCTTAAGCTGTGTGTTATTATTTAACTATATTGAAATATAGTGCCGCCTATCAAAAAAAAATCATATAGGAGGATCCTACGCTTATAATCATAATATATGGTAGTTTTGTTGAAAGTGCTGTGATAAAATATCATGTTGAGATTGTTGAATAAACAAGCATGTTGCAATAAAGTATCATGTTGAGATTGTTGAATAAACAAATATGCTTAGGATAATCTATGATGCAAAATTGATTATATATCATGATATCAAAAGAATATTTACATACAAAATTTACAAATTTTCAGTTATGTTCAAAGCTTCTAAATATTGTTGCAATTATTCTTTCAACTAAGACTGTAATATAGCAGTCGCATGCTCAGCTTCAAGGATCAAGTTAACTTGATCAGGGACGCTAGTCAATTCAGATGCCAAAGAAGTTGTACCCTCTTCATCTCTTAACCGGTCAGCTTGTATGGTATTGATCAATTGAGTATTTGACTCAAGTTCTACTTGGATCTGACAGGTGGTCGAATTTGCGGCCTCCCATTGACTCTAGGCTGATAAAATTTCTTTCTCAAGAAAGGCAATCTGAGCGCTAATATTTGCCTTGGTTCCTTCTGAAGTCTTCAATTTCTCTTGGAGTGACTGATTAACGGTATTATGGTTAGCAAGGGTATTATCTTCTTTAGAGAGCTTCTCTTTAAGAAGCGCCAATTTCTGCTAGCGGTTTAAAATTTCTGGAGCTACAACCATATTCCGTGCTGCCTCCAAAGTCTTCGTCGAGTTGCAAAATTATGACAAAGCGGTATGAAGACCCTGAACGTCGATACTTGCCAAGCGAGCTGCGGGAGCAAGAACTGCTAGGGCACCATCCAAAAAGGCCCATTGACTCGAATCTTTAAAAGTACTGGCAACAACAGAAATTGCATGCTTGAAAAGTCTCAACATGAGAGGGGGCACCTTTTCTAGAGAAAATTTTTCGAAAGCTGCAACCACTGAATTAGATCCTTCAGATCCGTTAGGTGTTGGAGTGACTGAAACTATAAAAATAAAAATAAAAAAAATAGATAGAGAAATATTAATTTAAAACAAGAATCTATATCCATTAGGATGGTTTAAAAATGAAAATATATATGCATACCAGGGGTGGGGGCAAGAGTAAATGATGCCGAATGAGTTGTAAGAGTGGTAGAGCTGGGAACTGCAGTAGTGGCAATAGCATTAAAAGAAAGTTCTTGAGCCCTCGGGGTGCTCGAGTTCAGAGTACTTGGCATTGGAACGTCAGCTGGGTCGGGAAGGAATTCCAAGCTTCGAGCCACTGGTTGGATAGAAGGAAGATGCATGGTAGGGGAATTGCTGGCTCAAATGGGGGCATCAGATGAGTGAAGGATTGATGGTCCAAAGTCTTCCGAACTGGGAAGAAGAAGTATATTTCCCACTACTGCTTGAGTCTCTGATAACTGAACCTCTACATCTCTTGAAGTTAACATTGCATGGGTTGTAGCATCAGCAGTTTCCATAATACGAAGAGAATACAAAGCATCAAAAGAAAGGAAAATGTTTCTGCCAGGAGTACCGCCATATTCTCTGTAATCAAGTTACTCGTTATCTAGCGAAGTCTCCAGAAAGGGTTGAGAGGTGTCGGGTTGAGTGGCTGGAGCCTCAAGGAGAGGGGATCTGACCACAGCATCAGTATCTCCTCCAACATCTACTTCAGAATAAATATCTACATTCAGTAAAGCATTCACTTCATCAGTCAAACTCGTAGGAAGGGATGTATCTTTACTCGTTGTATTAGCTGAATATTCCAATGAACTAGAGCTGTCTTCATCAGATATAGGTTGCTTCCCTTTATAGACAGTCTTCACAGGAAGAAGACGTGTACCTTGAGAAGGGGAAGGGTCTTGTTGCACCGAAACTTCGGGAGACAACAACTTGGTACGGTTGCGAGTCATAGGAGATGTGGTAATAATGATTTGATGCACAGTTGGAGGGTTTGTTACTACGGTTGGATGAGTTGCGGCTTCTGTAAGGTCTACAATAGGGGTAACTGAAGCATTTGCATGATCGATAGGCTGAGAGGTCGTAGAAGGGTCCATAACAGGATGTATGACAGGAGTAGGCATAGGCTGATTTTTCCCTTTTGAAGTAGGAGAAGGTAGAGTATTGCCTGCTGCTTCACATTCCTTAGCAAGAGCGGCTGATCTTGCTTCTTGATTTAATAAATTCAGAGGAGAACCAAAGGTAATCCAACCCTCTAAAGTGTTGGGGGCAATTCTCTAATGGGTTCTTCAATAGAAATTTTGTAGCAAAGTTGTCCTGGAGTTGCGGCATGATCCCTTTCGTAGAAGTATCCAATTCCTTGTTCTGGTTTGTAATTCCTCAAACGAGGGGGAGGAATCCAGACAGGTCGATCTACCAGAAAACAATTGCATACTAGATGATATTGATGACTCCACCATCACATCCAAGAGTATGAAGTTGTTACTTTGTGATTGTATTCAGGAAGCACGAACTAAGAACCAAAATTTTTAGACAGGAGTTGTTTCCATATTAAGGACCAGTTATAAGGACCAATTTCATAACTCCTCATGGTGCGGGTGACTTCGTCACTTACTTGGGGTACGGTTTGATCATAGCCAAATTGTCTAGCGAATCGATTCGGATAATATGGTTCTCGCCAGAATTCTAGTCCCTCTCTCAGTGGAAGATTACAAGAATGAATGTAGAGAAAGAAAGTCCTTTCGAGAGGCTCCAAGTCATTAGTATCTGCTACGTGTTTGTCTTCGGCTTGATAATCTAAGTAAAAAAGGAAGAAATCAATAGACTCTGTGCTGTTGATTTTGTCAGTTACCCATTCTTGGCTCTTCTTTATCATTTTTCTCTTCAAAAAGTACCACAGAGGTAAATGATTTGGATGAACGTAAGCTTTCTCTGGGTCGTTATACGTCCAAGGAAAATAAATGCCAAGCCATCCAGAGAAATAATGCCATGGAGTAAAAGCAGGTGTAATTCCTATCGCCGGGCTTGAGCAATGCACCGCGGCATGACCAAAAGCCCTGTATAGTGAGCATAAGACGGGAGGGGCTAAGGAATATTTCTTTCTGCCTTCAGCCATTACCCCTGTTGCCACAAATAAGGTTGGCCAGATTGAATCTGAACATTTTGAACTGGGAAGCACAACCAAGCTCAACCAGTAGGCCAGGAAGGCAGCTAGTTCAGTGTCAGCAGTGAAATCGGTCGGGCCCTTTATTTTCTTACGATTAGCTTCTAGTTCAGCGCAGTGACTACCAGAGAACTTGAGAGTAAAGAAAAATTAGTGAACAAGTTTTGATTTATAGATAAGTATTAAAGAGAAAAACTAAGATGCTTACACCAAGTAGCGAGAAAAATGTGCCAGCCACTGGAGAGGAGGGATCTTGTGGACATCAACAAAGTAAGATGTCTCCCGAAAAAGCCCAATAGTAGATGCTGTAATTTTGGGCACTCTATTAGGTCTAACATAAGCAAACTCCATATTTGAAGGAACGTATTCATCGAGGAAAGATCCTGAGATAGGCAAGTCGGCCATTCTGTTAAGATCCTATAATGTAATGCTCACTTCTCCTACCGAGAGATGGAAAGAGTTTATGACTGAAGACCAGTATTTCAAGAAGCCTTTATAAATTATTATGTCTTTTGAAAAAAATTCAGAAGTAGCTTCTATGACATCATAAATTTGGGCGGTACGTAAAGCATCCTCATACTTTGTTAGGATTGCTTTAGTCCAGGCACTGTAGTATGGACGGTGGTCCAGAGGCCCCGTGTTCTGAATTCGTCCTTACCATAAAGAGTCACGGCGGCGGAGGCGTTGTTGAATTGTCTCAAAGAAATGAGTGAGATGCAAAGAATGGGGATCATGGCACAGTGCAAGAAAACACATGTATCTCAATTGGCCGGTCTTTTGAGTTGAACCTTTATCTAAAAGGTAGCTCTCAAGGATGTTTGGTTCTTTGATAACCCAATTGGATATATAGAGGAGCCTGTTCTGAGTCATGATGTCTCTAGGCTCATTTTCAAGAATTGAACGGTGACGTTGAAGTTGTAGAGGAAGAGCAATGGTCTCATCTTTAATACGGATTACGAAATTTAACTAGCTCAGTAGCCAATTTTACCGACTCCCAAGCATTTTGAAAGCATCTTCGGTTGTGTTCTCGAACTTTCTCCTGGAAAACTTCATCTGGGTGCCTCACTCTAGTTCGTGGGGGAATAGTTGGGGGAGGAGAAGCTTCTACATCTGGGAGATGAGTAATATCGGCGCAATAGTTGGTGGTACATTTCAGCCAATCTTCCCAGTCTGATCTTGTCCCGAAAGGGAAGGACTCTCTATTTCTTTTATGATGATGGCTGTGTGTATATTTTTGGATAGACATTGAATGCGGCTGGCAAAATTCACAATAATAGGTGTTGGTTCCTTAAAAAAGGAGCTGTAATTTCCACCAAGACGAGGCCTTTTGGGGTTTTGGGTTTCACTGGATTGTGGTTCAGATTGTCTAGCAACACTTGAAGAAGCAAATGGTCTTTTAGAGCTCACCATCTGGAGATTCTGTATAAGAGTTAGCAAAAGATTAGAGTTATAAAGGAGGATTACTGAGTGAAGAAAAGAGATAAAAGGAGAGAGAATACACAAAAGATGTGCAGAACAGTCACTATGCACAAAGTAACTAAGTACAGTCCATTGTAAGCAAGTTTTGTGCGCAGAACATAATCCTGAAATTAACGTCCCAGATCATTATGCGTGGATCATTGTGCACAGATAACTGTGTGCAGGGATGAAGTGCTACCTGGAATGTGCGGGATTCTGATTAAGTCGGGAATAGCCTTTGTGCAGGACAACCGTTGTACGGCGCACAACGAGGATATCGCACAAAGGATGTATAAAATTGCACAACTACGGAGTAGAGCAGTGGAGGCCGATGGTGCAAATGAAGCAGACTCCATTATTTATAGCTGTTCATGGTTGATTATATGCAACTGGTTGTCCGCTAGTTGTTGTGCGATAATGATTGTGCACAAATAAATTTGTGCACAAAAGAGGAAATAGGTGCACAATAAAAGGAGGAAAGCGAAATGGTATTTTTAAGAGACTGCTCCCTTTTTTTTTTGAAAAAAGTCTCAAAAGAAAATACAGGACCAAGGGGGCATCTATTGGAGCACAAAAATGAAGAAAGTAGGTATAGATAAGCATTGTACGGGTAAGAGGATTATTGTGCAGATTAAGAGAACCTTTGTGCAGAAATAGGCCTTGTGCGCGAATCGTTGGAGTGCACAATGAAAGACTCGCACAATGGAACCCGCACGATGGTTGGTGCACAGAGCTTACGTGGCGTGACTCACACATGTGAGAGGGCTATAAATACCCCCTGACCCCTCTAGTGGGGTCATGAGCAATTGATCACAGCGAGAGCAGAAGTTAAAAGAGAAAGAAGAGAAGGAAAACTCTGCAACTATTGTGCGGGAAGGGTGTTGTGCCACACAACACCACTAGCGCACAATGGTATCGACGCACATCAGAAGCTAGCGCACTAAAGGGCCCTAGCGCACAATAGAATCCGACACACAACAGAGTCTGACGCACAACAGAGGTCGGCGCATAACAAGTTGTAATGCACAATGACCTCTGCTGGCGCACAATGACCTCTGTTGGCACATAATGACCTCTACTGGCGCACAATGGCTTCCTGGATAATATTCAAGATTATGTTTAATACCTTCTTATATCTGTATATAATATGAAGGATAAATCCTAAATATTCTATTTGGAATCAAAGGAGAAAGGGATGTAAAGAACTTAGAATGAATGAACAAAGTGGTTATCATCCATGTTTTCCTTTGTTAGTTTGTTCAAATGAATAAAAGTTCCCCATCTGAAACACATTCGTTTCTTGTCGAAACAGTAGGATAAGAATTGTGTCAAGTTATCTTTTTTTTTATATAAAAAGAATCATGTCAAGTTGCATGTTGCAAGGCATGCGTAGCTAGCTAGGTATTGTCCTTGAAGCAAGTAGGTTTTAAGATTTCCCCAGAAATTAAGGTGATTTGGTGGACCGTCACCCGAGGATCAATGAATCCATGCGTCTGAGGTTTGTAGGTGTGGTAGAATTGTTAGATAGTCCTATCAACTTTGATTGTTAGTTAACAGAATTAATAGATTTGGTGCGGATCTGTGGTATGTAGTCCGTCCATCCTATTGCCTCTGACTGTTGGGTAATCTAACCAAATCCACAGATTTGGTGGGCCATCACATGGACGGGCGATATTTAGTCTGATTATTTTTGGGGTTTGATTATCTAAAAATATCCACAGATTTGGTTGTCCATCACATGGATGGGCAATAGGTGGTCTAGAGATTTAAGACAATAAGAGCCACTGCGGTATGTAGTCCAGCCATCCTATTGCCTCTGACTATTGGATTATCCAACCAAATCCACAGATTTGGTGGGCCATCACATGGACGGGCGATATTTAGTCCGATTATTTTTGGGGTTTGATTATCTGAAAATATCCACAGATTTGGTTGTCCATCACATGGACGGGCAATAGGTGGTCCAGAGATTTAAGGCAATAGGAGTGACACATTTGAATGGTTAGGATTTTGCATAATCAAAGGGCCTGAGTAATTGTTGGTAGATGACCAATTCAATGGGTGGAATTGCAGTGGTTGAACAACTAGAATTGTCTAGTTGTGCAAGTTTTGGGCTATGGCCCACCCGATCAATGATCCCTATCTCATACTTGTCAGGGAGTGCAGTTTATGGAATTCCATGAAGCTCACATCATGGTAGAATTTCACATAGTAGAACAAGAAAATTATGGGATTGAAGAAATGATGAGCAAATCATGTTTAAAAAAAAGGTATAGATATGATAAGAATTTAAGAGAATTTTTCATCCTTTATTTGACCTTCTTTATTTTTTTGGCAGGCCTTTTTCGGTGTTTTTGATGGGCATGGAGGCACAAGAGCTACCGAGTTTGAAGCAGTGAATTTGGGTAAGAATATTATGAATGAAGTGATGGGATGGAGGATTCTATTAAAAGTGGTTATGTGACAACAGATGCGGAGTTTTTTAAGGAGGATGTTCAAGGTTGGACTTGCTACGCGACCGCACTGATTAGATTTTATTTTTTTTTAGAGCTGCTTTACAATCAGCATTGTGCATACTTGTGTTTGAGGTTCTTTCATATCTACAGATATCAATTTCAGATATTCATGTGCATCCCATTTGTTTCAGGCAGTCACTGTTGAGGTACAAAATCTTCTCGTTTCTGGTAGAAGGAAAGAGGCTCTACAGTGTGCACAAGAAGGTCAGTTGTGGGGCATCTTTTTATTGATTTAAGCATGCATATATGGTCTTACGAAGCAGTTGGACTTGTGGTCTTTTGACTTCATGAGCCGTCATCTGGACCTTGCTTTGCAGACCACAACTGCAACAAAAGATCCTTGTCATGAGGAACTGACATGTTGTGTGGAAAGTGACTCCTCATGTGCCTTTGCTGCTTTGAAAAATGTTTCTGCTGCTACAGATAATTTTTGGGATGCAAATAAGCATGGATAGGTTGGATTTGGGCTTGTTTATAAGGTAACTTCCACGAAAACATAATTTTGTGGCCTGCTACATATCATCATTGTTCTAATCTATCACACTTAATGTAATCACAAGTTCATAGCTGGCTAGTAAAGAGATTTAGGAGTTGGGTCTTTTGATAGCAGGAATGATTCATGGATTTTTTTCCTATTTTCCCAGAACTCATGCAATGCAGAAGATGTTAGAACATCTCACAACCCTGCAGCAGAAAGAAATCCATGGTTATATCAGCTCTTGTACCTAACACAAGCATTTTTTCCTGGTAATGGGTGAGTTGATTGTTGACTCAGATGGTGGTTTGGATTAGTAGTCCATTATAGTTTTAGCCTTGTCATTGGTGGAAGACATGGGATCCGCCCAATAAGTGATAGGACCCTTTATTTTTCTTGTAGGCACTTTATTTCAGCCTCGAATAAGAAGCTAAAAAAGGTGAGCTCTATGGTTTTGTTGGAGTACTAAAATGATTTTTGTTCTTTGCCAATCTTTTTAGACCAATCCCTTCATATGTTGGGGAAATGAAAAGCTTGAAAACCTTGTGAGTCCATCCTTTTCTTTTTAAAGATTAGATGAAATTGTTCTTTGCCAGATTTTAGGCTTCTTATTTGCACTCTTCAGTGATTTTTTTTTAAATATTTTGTAAGGATTTATTTTCATGTTTCAGTTGGTTAATTGGGGTTATAAGATGACTTTGCCTCGTGGAAAGAAAGATGTTTTTATTTGTTATTTCCTGATGATCTTGAGTTCTAAGTCCCTTAATTGTCACCACTAACTATTTTCCTTAACTACAACTTCCCTTCCCAAAAGAAACAAGACAAAGGATGGATTATCTCATCATCATCTAAGTCTTATCCAAACTAATTGGGGTCGGCTAAAGGTTGGATTATCTATACCATATATAAAGAAAATACTTGAGTCGCTGCTTTCTAAAATTGTCAATATACAAATTTCCCACTATTAACTTTCGTCTTTGTTTAACCTGGGGACAATATTCTAAAAAGGAATTTACTATGGTTTCTAAAACAGGTGGAAAGTATCTACCAGTAGATTCATTCTTGAGAAGACACGTTTACTGAATGAACAAATGGGAAATAAACAAATTTAAGTCTTGCCACTTATTCTACATTTGTTGGTCCATTTTTATTCTTTTATAACTCAATGAATTGGAATCTTCAACCTTTGAGTGGACTTAGGTTTATAAGTCTTTTATAAGTCTTCACAGCATCCCATGGATATCATCTCTCTCTTCAAGGCATATGTTTTCTTTTTTATTTTTATCTGAAAGAATTCTCTTTTCAGGCAGGTTGCACAATCTGAGACTTCTTCTTTTGCAGTTGTTGCTTCTTCTACAACTGCTTCTTCTTCTTCTATTACTGCTGCTGCTGCTTCTTCTTCTGTTGTTGTTGTTGCCACTTATTCTTTAACTCCATATCCTTTTGCTCAGAGTCGTAATGCGATCCTTGTCAGTCATCGGCAAGTGAGTCCACTTTTGATCTTTTTCTTCATATTCTCTTCTAATACACTGTAATTTGTGGTGACTTTGTGTTTAAATTTTGACATAGAACATATTTAGGTGGGACCTACCTATTTTGTAACCTAGTGGTGGATCGGATTGGCCCCATCATGAGTTTTTTTTTTTTGGTATTTCTTCTTCATATTCTCTTCTTTGAATTGAGGATTGATAGGGATGTAGAGGATAGGCTCTTATCCTCTTCTTGTTGTCTTTTCAAATTTTGATGTTTGGAAAAAAATAAGGGCAATTTAAATACCAAGAGAGCAATCAGATGCGTTTTTTGTCAATGTAGGAATTTTTCTGTGGAAATAGTAATATGTGCGGTTACTCTTTGTTTTGTAGCGATCAGTTTCTGGTTTTATGCCATTAGAAATAAGCTATCTCATTTGAACATCTAGACATGTTCTGCCCATGGAATAGTCAGTTGAGTGCCATGCTTATTTGAGCACACATTACTACCACTAGATTGTGGAATATGTTGTCATAAAGGAAAATTGTGTACACATTACTCCAGCTTTTGTAAGTTGTCTTTGATGCACATCTAAAATGTCATATACATTGAAGTGTATTTTATTTTATTTTATTTTTGTGAGGAAAAGAAATGTTTGCATTATAGAAATTACATCTGTGTTATTTTAAAATTTTTAAGCTCAATTGTTCCTATATTTATTGCACTATAAACATTATTCAAGTTTTCCATTTATGATATTAATCATATGTTAATCTGAAATTAGGACTTTCAGTATGAACAGTTGGAAGAAGTCCCATGTTTTTACCCTCAGGGGTACCATGTAGTTGATAAAGTAGGAAGACCTGTCTACATCGACCGGCTTGGTAAAGCTGACGTGCTTGGACCATTTCAACGGATTTGAACTTCTTATATGATTCAGCCCATTCAGCGATTGAAATCCATCATATGAATTCGTATTGCTGTTAGTGATCTAAACTCATCATATGATTTGAGACGCTTTTCATTACCCATCCCAATGGAAATGTTAAGTTAGATCCATCTATTCATAATATTTGAGGTTGGTTCTCAGTGATTCACAATGTTAATTTCGTAAGACCCTCTTCAGTTCTATACACAAATCAAACAATCAATTTTCTTTTTATAACGATCCAAATTCATATGATTTGGCCCATTTATAGTGATCCAAACCTTTGACATGGGTCATTTCGATGGATAAAAATATTGACATGCTTGGTCCATTTAGTGGATCCAAATTGTTCATATGATTCAGCTCATTCATCGATCTAAACTCATCACACGATTGGAGCTACTTTTCATGATCCAAACTCATAAAATGATTGATGCTCCTTTTCATGATCCATGACAATTGATATGCTAAGTTGATCCATGCGCTAAATTTTGTAAATTTGTAGGACCCTCTTCAACATTACAACTAATCAAATTTGTTCATATGATTTGGGCCATTTCTAGCGATCCAAACCTTTGACATGCTTGGGCCATTTCAATGGATCAAATCCTTTGACGAGCTTCGGCCATTTCAACGGATTTGAACTTGTTATATGATTCGGCCCATTCAGTGATCAAAATGCATCATATGATTCGTGCTACTATTATTGATCTATACTCATTACATGATTTAAGCCTCCTTCCATGACCCATCCCAATGGATATGTTAAGTTAGATCGATCTATTCATAATATTTGAGGTTGGTTCTTAGTGATCCACAATGTTAATTTTTTTGGACCCTCTTCAGTTCGATGCACAATAAAAACAATCAGGTTTGTTTTTATAATGATCCAAATTCATATGATTTGGCCCATTTCCCATGATCCAAATCTTTAACATGGGCCATAATGATAGATAAAAAATGTTGATATGCTTGGGCCATTTAGTGGATCCAAATCGTTTATATTATTCGGGTCACTGACGATCGACATCATATGATTGAAGCTGCTTCCCATTATCTAAACTCATCATATGATTAAAGCTGCTTTTCATGATCCAAACTCATCATATGATTGGAGCTGCTTTTCATGATTCAAACTCATCATATGATTAAAGCTACTTTTCATGATCCAAACTCATCATATGATTGAAGTTGATTTTCCCAATCCATGACAAAATCGTGCGATCCAACGGAGACGCTCATAACTCCCTCATCTGATGTCGGATTGGGTCGATTTTTGGCCATCTGAAACGTACCTTGGTGCTCTTTCTTTCCTGACTGGAATCGTCGTATTCTGAGACCATTTGGGCATTCGTTAGTGGGATCACAGTCGTCGGTCCTGAATTTTTCCTTCATCCCCTTGTCCAATAGCAACCTTCATAACTCCCTCTTCAGTGGTCGAATTTAGACAATTTTGAGCTCATTGGAATGGTAACTTGACAAGCTTCGAAATGAGAACAAAATTGGCTAATTTCGAGACCGTTCGATGTCCCAAAAGCATGTTGGAACTCTTCAATTGTCGTTTTGCAATTTGGACTGTTAATCGTTCCAAATTGCTCGATCCAACGGAGACGCTCATAACTCCCTCGTTTGAGGTTGGATTGGGTCGATTTTTGGTCATCTAAAAGGTACTTTAGTCCTCTTTCATTCCTGACTGGAATGTCGTATTCCGAGACCATTTGGACATCCATAAGTGGGATCGCAGTTGTTAGTCCTGAATTTTTCCTTCATCCCCTTGTCTAATAGCAAACTTCATAACTCCCTCATCAGTGGTCGAATTTAGACAACTTTGAGCTCATTGGGATGGTACTTGACAAGCTTCAAAATGGTAAAAGAAATTGGCTAATTTCGAGACCGTTCGATATCCCAAAAGCACGTTGGAATTCTTCAATCGTCATTTTGCAATTTGGATTGTTAATCTCTCCAAATCGCTCGATCCAACAGAGACGCTCATAACTCCCTCGTTTGATGTCGGATTGGGTCGATTATTGGTAATCTGAAAGTTACTTTAGTCCTCTTTCATTCTTGACTGGAATTATCGTATTCCGAGACCATTCGGGCATCCGTAAGTGGGATCGCAGTCGTTGGTCCTGAATTTTTCCTTCATCTCCTTTTCCAATAGCAACCTTTAAAACTCCCTCTCCAATGGTTGAATTTAGGCAATTTTGAGCTCATTGGAATAGTAACTTGACAAGCTTCCAAATAGGAAAAAATTGGCTAATTTCAAGAAGGTTCGATATCCCAAAAGCACGTTCGAACTCTTCGATCGTCATTTTGCAATTTAGATTGTTAATCTTTCCAAATTACGCGATCCAATGAAGACGCTCATAACTCCTTCGTTTGATGTAGGATTGGGTCAATTTTTGGTCATTTAAAAGGTAATTTAGTGATCTTTCATTCCTGACTAGAATCGTCGTATTCCGAGACCATTTAAGCATCTGTAGGTGGATTGCAGTCATCGGTCCAGAATTTTTCCTTCATCCCCTTGTCGAATAGCAACCTTCATAACTCCCCCTTCAATGGTCGAATTTAGATTATTTTGATCTCATTGGATTGGTAATTTGACAAGCTTCCAAATAGGACTAGAATTGGCTAATTTCGAGACCATTCGTATCCCAAATGCACGTTGGAACTCTTCGATCGTCATTTTACAATTTTGATTGTTAATCTTTCCAAATCGCACGATCCAACAGAGACGCTCATAACTCCTTCATTTGATGTCTAATTGGGTCAATTTTTGGTCATCGGAAAGGTACTTTAGCGCTCTTTCATTACTGAGTGGAATCGCATATTCCGAGACCATTTGGGCATCCGTAAGTGGGATTACAGTCGTTGGTCCTAAATTTTTCTGTCATCTCCTTGTCCAATAGCAACCTTCATAACTCTCTCTTCAGTAGTTGAATTTAGACAATTTTGAGCTCATTGGAATGGTAACTTGTCAAGCTTCCAAATGGGAGCAAATTTGGCTAATTTTAAGACCGTTCGATATCTCAAAAGCACATTGGAACTCTTCGATCGTCATTTTGCAGTTTGGATTGTTAATCTTTCCAAATCGGGCGATGCAATGGAGACGCTCATAACTCCCTCGTTTGATGTTGGATTGGGTCGATTTTTGGTCGTCTGAAAGGTACTTTAGTGTTCTTTCATTACTGACTGGAATCGTTATATTCTGAGACCATTTGGGCATCTGAAAGTGGGATCACAGTCGTCAGTCCTGAATTTTTTCGTCATCTCCTTGTCCAATAGAAACCTTCATAACTCCCTCCTCAGTGGTTGAATTTAGACAATTTTGAGCTCATTGGAATGGTAACTTGTCAAGCTTCCAAATGGGAACAAAATTGGGTAATTTCAAGACCGTTCAATATCCCAAAAGCACATTGAAATTCTTCAATTGTCATTTTGCAATTTGGATTGTTAATCTTTCAAAATAGTCACGATCCAACGGAGGCACTCATAACTCCCTCGTTTGATGTCAGATTGGGATGATTTTTGGTCATCTGAAAGGTACTTTAGTGCTCTTTCATTCCTGACTCGAATCATCGTATTCCGAGACCATTTGGGCATCCGAAAGTGGGATCGCAGTCGTCGGTCCTGAATTTTTCCTTCATCTCCTTATCTAATACCAACCTTCATAACTCCCTCTTCATTGGTTGAATTTAGACAATTTTGAGCTCATTCAAATAGTGACTCGACAAGCTTCAAAATGGGAAGAGAATTGGCTAATTTTGAGACCGTTCGATATCCTAAAAGCATGTTTGAAATATTCGATCGTCATTTTCCAATTTGGATTGTTAATCTTTCCAAATCGCTCGAGCCAACGGAGATGCTCATAACTCCCTTGTTTAATGTTGGATTGGATCGATTTTTGGACATCTAAAAGGTAGTTTAGTCCTATTCCATTCCTGACTATAATCGTCGTTTTCCATGACTATTTGGGCATCCGTAAGTGGGATCGCAGTCGTCGGTCCTGAATTTTTCCTTCATCTCCTAGTCCAATAACAACCTTTATAACTCCCTCTTCAGTGGTCGAATTTAGACAATTTTGAGCTCATTAGAATAGTAACTTGACATGCTTCCAAATGGGAAGAGAATATGCTAATTACGAGACGGTTCGACATCCCAAAAGCACATTGGAACTCTTTGATCGTCATTTTGCAATTTAGATTGTTAATCTTTCTAAATCGCTAATCCAATGGAGACGCTCATAAACCCCTCGTTCGATGTCGGATTGGGTCAATTTTTGGCCATCTAAAAGGTACTTTAGTGATCTTTCATTCCTGACTGGAATCGTCGTATTTCGAGACCAATTGGGCATCCATAAGTGGGATTGGAGTCATCGGTCAAATTTTTCCTTCATCTCCTTGTCCAATAGCAACCGTCATAACGCCCCCTTCAGTGGTCGAATTTAGACTATTTTAAGCTCATTGGGATGGTAATTTTATAAGCTTCCAAATAGGACTAGAATTGGCTAATTTCGAGACCGTTCGATATCCTAAATGCACGTTGGAACTCTTTGATCGTCATTTTGCAATTTGGATTGTTAATCTTTCCAAATCGCGCGATCCAACAGAGACGCTTATAACTCCCTTATTTGATGTAGGATTGGGTCATTTTTGGTCATTTGAAAGGTACTTTAGTGCTCTTTCATTCAAGACTAGAATCGTCATATTTCGAGACCATTTGGGGATCCGTAAGTAAGATCGTAGTCGTCGGTTCTAAATTTTCCTTCATCCCCTGGTCCAATAGCAACCTTCATAACTCCCTCTTCAATGGTTGAATTTAGACAATTTTGAGCTCATTAGAATGGTAACTTGACAAGCTTCCAAATGGGAACAAAATTGGCTAATTTCGAGACCATTCAGTATCCCAAAAGCACGTTGGAATTCTTCAATCGTCAATTTGTAATTTGGATTGTTAATCTTTCCAAATAGCGCGATCCAACAGAGGTGCTCATAACTCCCTTGTTTGATGTCAAATTGGGTCATATTTTTGTCATCTGGAAGGTACTTTAGTGCTCTTTCATTACTGACTGGAATCATCATATTCCAAGACCATTTGGGCATCCATAAGTGGGATCGCAGTCGTTGATCCTGAATTTTTCCTTCATCTCCTTGTCCAATAGCAACTTTCATAACTCCCCCTTCAGTGGTCGAATTTACAGTATTTTGAGATCATTGGAATGGTAATTTGACAAGTTTCCAAATAGGACTAGAATTGGCTAATTTCAAGCCTGTTCGATATCCCAAATGCACGTTGGAATTCTTCGATCGTCATTTTACAATTTGGATTGTTAATCTTTCCAAATCGTACGATCCAGTGGAGACGCTCATAACCCCCTCGTTTAATGTCAGATTGGGTCAATTTTTGGTCATATGAAAGGTACTTTGGTGATCTTCCATTCCTGACTGGAATCGTCTTATTCCAAGATCATTTGGGCATCCGTAAGTGGGATCACAGTCGTCGGTCCAGAATTTTTCCTTCATCTCCTTGTCCAATAGCAACCTTCCTAACTCCCTCTTCAATGGTCGAATTTAGACAATTTTGAGCTCATTGGAATGGTAACTCGACAAGCTTCCAAATAAGAACAAAATTGATTAATTTTGAGACCGTTCAATATCCCAAAAGCACGTTCGAACTCTTCGATCATCATTTTGCAATTTGGATTGTTATTATTTCTAAAAGCGCGATCCAACGGATACGGACATAACTCCCTCGTTTGATGTCAGATTGGGTCAATTTTTGGTCCTTTGAAAGGTACTTTAGTGCTCTGTCATTCCTGACTGGAATTGTCATATTTCGAGACCATTTGGGCATCCGTAATGGGGATTGTAGTCGTCGGTCTTGAATTTTTCCTTCATCTCCTTGACCAATACCAACCTTCATAACTCCCCCTTCAGTGGTCAAATTTAGACAAATTTGAGCTCATTGGAATGGTAATTTGACAAGCTTCCAAATAGGACAAGAATTGGCTAAGTTCGATACCGTTCGATATCCCAAATGTACGTTGGAACTCTTCGATAGTCATTTTGCAATTTGGATTGTTAATCTTTCCAAAGCGGGCTATCCAACAGAGACGCTCATAACTCCCTCGTTTGATGTCGGATTGGGTCAATTTTTGGTCACCTGAAAGGTACTTTAGTGTTCTTTCATTACTGATGGAATCGTCATATTCCGAGACCATTTGGGCATCCGTAAGTGGGATCATAGTCATTGGTCCTGAATTTTTCCATCATCTCCTTGTCCAATAGTAACCTTCATAACTCCGTCCTCAGTGGTTGAATTTAGACAATTTTGAGCTCATTAGAATGGTAACTAGTCAAGCTTCCAAATGGGAATAAAATTGGCTAATTTCGAGATCGTTCGATATCCCAAAAGCACGTTGGAATTCTTCAATCATCATTTAGCAATTTAGATTGTTAATCTTTCCAAATAGCGCAATCCAATAGAGGCGCTCATAACTCGCTTGTTTGAAGTCGGATTGGATTAATTTTTGGTCATCTGAAAGGTACTTTAGTGCTTTCATTCCTGACTAGAATCGTCATATTCCGAGACCATTTGGGCATCCGCAAGTGGGATTGTAGTCGTCGGTCCTGAATTTTTCCTTCATCTCCTTGTCCAATAGCAAGCTTCATAACTCCCCCTTCAGTGGTCGAATTTATACTATTTGAGCTCATTGGAATGGTAATTTGACAAGCTTCCAAATAGGACAAAAATTGGCTAATTTCAAGACCGTTTGATATCCCAAATGCACGTTGGAACTCTTCGATCGTCATTTTGTAATTTGGATTGTTAATCTTTCAAAATTGCCTGATCCAACGGAGACGCTCATAACTCCCTCGTTTGATGTCGGATTGGATCAATTTTTAGTCATCTGAAAGGTACTTTAGATTTCTTTCGTTACTGACTGATATCGTTAAATTCTGAGACCATTTGGGCATCCATAAGTGGTATCGCATCGTCGGTCCTGAATTTTTCTGTCATCTCCTTATCCAATGGCAACCTTCATAACTCCCTCCTCTGAGACCATTTGGGCATCCGAAAGTGGGATCGCAGTCGTCGGACCTAAAATTTTCCATCATCTCCTTGTCCAATACCAACCTTTATAACTCCCTCTTAAGTGGTCGAATTTAGACAATTTTGAGCTCAGTGAAATAGTAACTTTAGAAGCTTCAAAATGGGAAGAGAAATAACTAATTTCGAGACCGTTCGATATCCCAAAAGCACGTTCGAACTCTTTGATCATCATTTTGTAATTCGGACTGTTAATCTTTCCAAATTACTCGATCCAATGGAGACGCTCATAACTCCCTCATTTGATGTCGGATTGGGTCAATTTTTGGACATCTGAATGGTACATTAGTTCTCTTTCATTCCTGACTGGAATCGTCATATTCCGAGACCATTTGGGCATCCGCAATTGGGATTGTAGTCGTCGGTCCTGAATTTTTCCTTCATCTCCTTATCCAGTAGCAAGCTTCATAACTCCCCCTTCAGTGGTCGAATTTACACGATTTGAGCTCATTGGATTGGTAATTTGACAAGCTTCCAAATAGGACAAGAATTGGCAAATTTCAAGACCGTTCGATATCCCAAATGCATGTTGGAACTCTTCGATCGTCATTTTGCAATTTGGATTGTTAATCTTTCAAAATCACGCAATCCAACGGAGACGCTCATAACTCCCTCATTTGATGTCGGATTGGGTCAATTTTTGGTCATCTGAAAGGTACTTTAGATTTCTTTCATTACTAATTAGAATCGTCAAATTCTGAGACCATTTGGGCATCCTTAAATGGGATCATAGTGAAAAGGCCTAGCTATATGTCCTAGAGGGGGGGGGGGGGGTGAATAGGACTATGCCAAATAAATGTTATAACAGCGGAATTAAAAACCAATATGATAGCCAAAATAAATCACAATGCAGGAAAGTAAAACAACCTCAAAAATCTGATCTTGAGGGATTGATACAAATGTTATTCTAAGGACAACCTTTCACCAAAAACCAGAGTTTATGGTAGGATAACCTTATTTCTAGAAAGATCTTTATATCAAATCTCAAACCAAAGAGGAATACAGAATTAAGCACAAATTGAAATAAAGTGTAATCACAAATGTATTGTTCTAGGGACAGCCATACACCATAAAAATGGCAGGGCAACCTTGCTGGAACAACTTTAAAGGAAATTTAAATTCAAGAAAATAAAGGAATAGCAAAAAGTAAATTCTAAATTATTACAAAATTCCCACAATGCTTGAATTAAACGATTATAACATTCACCACCACACATACATCCCACAAATGAATATTAAAGATTAGAAATGTAAATCATTCAACCATAACACAAGGGATTATAGTGGTTCACTTGTGTGTTCACCAACTGTTAAACAACAGCCACATAGAATGCTACTCCACTCCTAACATCCTCACACAGGGGATATTAGCGTTCACTCACAAAATAGGTTTTCACAGGTTCACCCAAAACCTTTACAATTGTGTCTTTGTCTGTGGGCTTACACAATAAAAAAAACACTTCTGAGTTTTCCTGGCTCTCCTCAGATAACCAATACAACAAGATTTTTCTGGCAAATCTTGAAAGAAACTAAAACAGAAAGAAATTTACAATTAAACGTAAAATACCTGATTAACTCCTTCGTTGTAGCAGCCCGGTAGAACCAAATTAGAGTAAATGATTGAATGTTCAAGTTCAATGTTCAGTACTTGATTACAATGGTTCTAGTTCTAATAGATTTTAAATTAGACCAAATAGGGCTTGTCTTGATTGATTTTGATTCCAAAGAAAGGGAATAACAATTCCTCTTTATCAAATTAGTTTGGAATAGAAGAAACAAAATCAATTAAATAAAGCTAAAGAAAGAGAGTATAAAATAAGCACACTTACCTTAGATGGAGCACAAAATTACTTCTCAGAAGTTTGACAAAGATTGGCTTGAATGGATTAATTAATTGCTTGAATTCTTCTGAGTTTCGTGCTCTATTTATAGGTGAGCAGATCGCATCTTCGACTGGTCTAAGGAGCTCTTCGACTAGTTGAAGAAATAACAGATTTGAAAAAAATCAGGCGCGATAAGCTTTGACCGTTCTACAACTGGTCGAAGGCCTCCTTCGACTGGTCGTAGGTCACCTTCGACTGGTCGAAGGTCTCTTTTGACTGGTCGAAGACCTTGTAAATTATCGCTGGACTTTGAATCGAAGATTTACGACTGGTCGTAGAAGCAGTCGACACTGTTCCTTCGACTGGTCGAAGCCTAACAGAATTTATCTGAATTTTGTAACAAACTTACGACTGATCGAGGAATTTCTTGGACTGGTCGAAGCAAAGCTAGGACTAGTCGAAGAAAACCTAGGACAAGTCCCCGAACTGCCCAAACACAAGTGTCATATACATATGACTTATGTATCCAAAATGGCCTACTTCTAAGGTCAACCTATGGTCATTCAAACCCCAATCAAGAAGTAAGGACATTGAAAACATTAGGAACAAGTGACCTAGAAGTTTAAGCCTTGAAGTCTTGATGTAGCTCAACCTTGAAAGTGACTTGAGTTCTATACGAACTACTTTGTACTCTTCTTGAAGTCTTGTATTCTTGAGTCTTGTCTTGAGAGCAACACTTAAAGTCAAGGTTGATCTTTGTACTTGTAATCTTTGCTTGTAATCTTTAGAAAGAGCTTCACTAATGCAAGTTATATAACAGTGTTTTTGTCACCACTAATTTGACAACATACAGGCATATAAACTATAGCACTTACAATCTCCCCCTTTGTCAAATTAGTGACAAAACACATAACAAGATATAACCAAGATAAAAGTAGAATCACCGGATTGGGTTAGAGAAGAGTTAGAGAGAAAACATAAACTAGTTGACATCAACTCTGGCTTACCTGCAAATTAAATCAATATCTAACATTAAACCTATCTAACATTAAACCATTCTTAAACCATTCCAAACATACTCCCCCTAAGTAATATAAACATTCTCCCCCTTTTTGTCACAATATGACAAATAAAATAACAATATAAAGGGATATATGAGAGGAAATAAGATGAGATGTGAGATAATAGCATAGTATCACCAAAAAATAAATATCTAGTAGAAAAGAAAAATAGTATCCAATTCCAAATCAGATGACTCAGTGCTAAGATTTAAAGTTATTACAAACCAGAAAATCCCATATAGACTAGTCAGAATTAGAACTAGAAGACGGAGCAGGAATAGAGGGATCAAGTTGGTGCATGCCTTTGTTTAATTGCCGAAGATATTTTCGCATGTACTTGAATTGAGAATCATGAGCAACAGACATGTTTTCTATCTTTTCATTCAAATATTCAACTTTACCTTCCAATGCACTCAGACGTGCATCAAAATCAGATGGTACAAAATCTGGATCATTTGTTGAATCAGAATCCAGTTCCTCAAAGATATCATCTATATTAATGTCATCCCCCGCTTCTTCATGACCACCACCACCACCATTACCACCTTGTTCAGGAAGTAATTCCAGCTTCATCTTATTTAGATTAGAGTTGTTGAAAATCAGATGATGGATAGGTGCCTCATTAACTGGCATATCGACCAACATATGTGTAGCTAATACAGTCATTAAATAACCAAAAGAGATGTCACTATGACCAGGATGGAGTCTAAACTAAAGAAGGAAATGACAGATTAAGGATGTCAGACAAATCTGAGTACCACTAGAAATAGCATGAATAATACGTACCATAAATGAGGTCAAGTCAGTTTTATTACCTGACCGAGGATACAGATTAGACACAAAGATTCTGTGGAGTACTCTGTATTTGGGTAACAAATACCTTGCGGGAAGCGCATCCCCTTTTTTAGTCCAGTGTACATCCATGTTGCACAAGTCTTTAGTGAGCATATGCTTTTCAGATATAGAGGGTTTATCAGTCAAATTATGAATAGGAATACCCTCATCATTCACGGGAATATCCATAAGGGCTGAAATTAAATGACGATCAATTTCAAATAGCCCTTCACTAGTAGATATTTTAAAAGTTAAATTATCCAGTGAGAAGTCACTAATACATGTAAACATAGATTGAGCAATGGACCGGTATGCAGGCCCACCCCAATGCAATAAGTTAACCCAACCTACAGCTTCAAGCAAAGGAAGGATATCAAAAGGTGCAATATGGTTAATATCAACAGGATGTTCAACAATAACATTACGAGCTCTAAGGTTTATAACATAAGAAGAATCATTAGTAGGCTCAAGAAGATGAGTTTAGTCAATCTGGAGGAAGAAGAATGACCACGAGAAGTAGATTTTCTACCTCTAGAAGCCATATGCAGCAATAATAATAAGGAAATAAGAAAATGCAAAGGATTGAGAAATGGGTTTACTCAAAACAGATTTTTCAAAATCAAATCCCCAAATCTCAATGAAATCCTAAATAGAAAGCTTCAAGTTAAAAAAGAGAGCAATCTAGACGCTGATTTGCAAGAAAAATGTAAATAGAACACTAACCTTGAAGAACAAGAATGGTGGGTTCGACAAGTCGAATCTCGGCTCCTTAGAGAGAAAAAAAAGAAATGAGGAAGAAAGCAAAAATCCCCAAATTTAAGTGATTTTCGAGATCTACGACTGGTCGTAGGTATCTACGACCGGTCGTAGGTCGACTGGTCGAGTATACTCACGACGGGTCGAAGGAAGTCCAAAAAAACATATTTCTTACAATTTTTAAAGAAAATGGAATTAAACCTAGCAAATATATACACTATGATACATATAGGTATAAATAATCATTTTGAAATACACATGCCAAGATCAAATTTCATCTTATTAAACCTAATTTTATCAAGAGGTTTTGTGAAAATATCAGCTCTCTGATCTTCAATAGGAATATATTCCAGAGATATAACTTTTTCTTCTACCAATTCCCTAATATAATGAAATCTGATGTCAATGTGCTTAGTACGAGAATGCTGAATAGGATTTTTTGAAATATTTATGGCACTGGAATTATCACAATGCAATAACATATAATCCTGTTTAATTCCATAATCAC
Organism: Magnolia changhungtana; assembly: GCA_030180095.1. Classification (NCBI taxonomy): domain Eukaryota; kingdom Viridiplantae; phylum Streptophyta; class Magnoliopsida; order Magnoliales; family Magnoliaceae; genus Magnolia; species Magnolia changhungtana. The sequence goes on along the minus strand of JASAUF010000198.1, from coordinate 1,364,128 downwards.
TTAGCATTCGTTGCATCCAAACAAGCTGTATACATGCATTACCAGCCGCGATATACTCAGCTTCAGCTGTTGAAAGTGATATAGAATTTTGTTTCTTACTAAACCAATAAACTAAACAATTTCCAATGTAAAAGTAACCACCATTGGTTGATTTTCTATCATCTAGATTACCAGCCCAATCAGCATCTGAGTACCCAGCAAGTTGGACACTAGTCTCATGAGGATACCAGAGACCAAGATTTATAGTACTTGCAACATATCTAATAATCCGCTTAACAACAATCAAGTGAGATTCTTATGGATCAGATTGAAATCTTGAGTAAATACCAACACTTAAAGAAATATCAGGTCTACTAGCAGTTAAATATAACAAACTACCAATCATACTCCGATAAAGTTTTGAATCAATATTTTTATCATTATAGTCTTTTGAGAGTTTCAGGGTAGTACTCATAGGAGTATCGAAATTCTTGCCATTCTCAAATCCAAATCTCTTGATTAGATTCAAGGCATACTTAGATTGAGAGATGAATATTCCTTCAGGTTGCTGCTTAACTTGCAAACCAAGAAAATAAGTTAATTCCCTAACCATGCTCATTTCGAACTGTGATTTCATCAAGTCTGCAAACTCAATAGTCAAGTTAGTACAAGTTGATCCATAGATGATATCATCAAGATAAATCTGTACTATTAAGATATGATCATTATGTTTTTTAACAAATAGAGTTTTATCAACAGATCCCATTTGAAAATTGTGACTTAAAAGAAATTTTGTTAGTTTCTCATACCATGCCCTAAGTGCTTGCTTTAATCCATAAAGTGCCTTTTTAAGCCGATACACATGATCAGTATTTTTGGGATCTTCAAAACCCATTGGCTGTTCAACATATACTTCTTCATGTAAAACGCCATTTAGAAAAGCACTTTTCACATCCATTTGATATATTTTTATCTTTCTAAAACATGCAATGGATATAAATAGCCTGATAGATTCAAGACGTGCTACTGGTGCAAAAGTTTCATCAAAATCAATTCCTTCTATTTGAGTATAACCTTGTACCACTAGTCTAGCCTTGTTTCTAATTATATTTCCACTTTCGTCCGACTTATTTTTGAAAATCCATTTTGTTCCAATGATGTGTTTGTCTTTAGGTCTTGGTACGAGATACCAAACATCATTTCTTACAAATTGATTAAGTTCTTCTTGCATTGCAACAATCCAGTTCTCATCAGCAAGAGCTTCTTTTACATTGGATGGTTCTATTTAGGATGTAAAACATACATAATTACATAAATCCTCAACCTGTCTATGGGTGCGAACACCAGTGAGAGGGTTTCCAAGAATTTGAGTGGTTGGATGATCTTTAACAGTCTTCAATTCAAATTTAGTCTGATTTGATGAAGTATCGGGTTTATCAATGATTAGAACTTCATCATTATCTGAATTAGAGATTGGCTTATTTAAGTGATCATCAATGACAACATTGATGGATTCTTGAATCACACCAGTCCTTTTGTTCAGAACCCTATAAGCACGACTGTTTAAGGAATATCCTAGAAAAATCCCTTCATCACTTTTTGTATCGAATTTTCCCAAATTTTCACGATCATGTAAAATATAGCATTTGCTGCCAAAAACTCGAAAGTATTTGAGATGGGCTTTTTGTTGAACCATAATTCGTAAGCCGTTTTATTATTATCTTTACTAGTATAAACTCGGTTAATAATATAGCAAGTTGTATTTACAGCTTCAGCCCAAAGATTTTTAGAGAGCTTCATGCTATTCAACATGACATTAGCCATTTCTTGAAGCACCCTATTCTTTCTTTCCACAATTCCATTTTGTTGTGGAGTTTTAGGAGCTGAGAATTCATGTAATATTCCTTGGTCGGTACAGAACTTCTCAAAATTGTTATTCTCAAATTCAGATCCATGATCACTACAAATCTTACTGATTTGAGAAGATTTTTCAGTTTGAATCCTTTTGAGAACTTTTCTTACTTCTTCAAGGGTTTCAGATTTATCCCTTAAGAAGACTACCTAAGTGTATCTGGTAAAGTCATCAACTATTACCAGAATATACTTTTTACCACCACGACTTTCCGTTCTAGTAGGTCCAATTAGATCCATGTGAAGAAGTTCGAGTGGTTTTGATGTGGTATTTGAATTCACCTTTTTGTGTGAGTTCCTTGTTTGTTTGCCTATCTGGCATTCACCACATATTTTATCTAATTTCTGAAGTTTGGGTAAACCTCTTATAAGTTCTTGATTGCTCAATCTATATAAATTTCAATAATGAACATTTCCAAGACCCTTGTGCCATAAATCAGTCTCGTCTGTATGAACCATGTAACATGTTTGATTAGATGAGCTGGACTCACTAATAATATAACAATTTTTAGACGTTCTACGTCCAGTTAATATTACAAAACCCTTATTATTTAGTATCTCACAGCTTTGATTAGAGAACCGAACATTATGGTTATTATCACATATCTGAGATATGCTAAGTTATGTTTTAGGCCTTCAACATATAAAACATTTTTAAATACAGGAAGATTAAAAAGTTGAACCGTACTATGATCTTGCAGTTGCTATCATCACCAAATGTGACTGAACCATCAGTCATATCTTTTAGATCTGTGAATAAAGCTTTGTCACCTGTCATATGCCTAGAGTATCCACTATCTAGGTACCACTTTGAATGACTTGTTGCTTTGAAAGCAATGTGAGCAACCAAGCAAGTGACTTTTGGAACCCATTTCATAACTGTTTTGGGTTTAGGAACATAGTTGGTCTTCTTTTGTTTATAGTTATAAGAATAACCTATAGAGTTAGATTTTAGGACCTCCTTGAGTAAATCTACTATCTTTTCAGCTAGTGGATTTCGTTTCTGATTAAAGTTGACATGGCTGCTTCCAGGTTTTTTAAGAGTTTTTAGATTTTTAGAAAAACCTTGATAAGTATTTTTCCCTTTTGAGTTTGAGGACTCTCCTTTCACAAACATAGGAGTATACTTTTGTTTAGGAGATAAATTTTTATCATAGCCCAGCCCGGATAGATCGCCACATTTTCTTGATCCGGATAAGAGTTTTTCTAACTTTAGATCACCTTGGGCATATTTCCATGTGTCCTTTTGACTCAGAAGAGAAGATACTTCCTTTTTGAGATTTTCAATCTCAGATTTCAAATCAACAATTAAAGAATTTTTGAATTCCAAATCGCATTTCGTTTTTTGAAAACAATCTGAAATTTGTGATTTTTCTAAGACAAGTGATTCAAAACATTTTTTGAGTTTAGAAAACTTTTCTTTTTGAAGTTTAAGTTTGACAGCAATTTTATAAATTTCTTTGTATAGGGCATTGTAAGCATCTTGAAGATCATCTTCATTTTCATATTCACTACTCAGATTTTCTTCACTTGTTGAGTCATTATCTGAAAATGGAATTTGGCTAAAGTCATAAGTGCTTTAACTTCATTCCCTAACTCAGTTTCAGAATCTTCTTATTCAGAAGAAGTTTCAGAATCAGATGATTCATCCCACGTAGCCAACATACTCTTCTTCTTGGGTTTGTCCTTTTTGGGACATCTATTTGCCAAATGCCCATATTCTTGATAGTTGTAACATTGACTATCTTTCAAAGATTTTCGAGATTTGGGTCTAAACTTCTTTTTATCGTTTGATTTTTGGAAATCAACCCTTTTCTTACTTTTAAAAACCTTGTAGAATCTCTTAGCCAAAAGAGCCATATCATCTTCTGAATCAGAATTTTCTTCTGAATTACATTTAGAGGATTTTATAGCAATCGATTTACCTCTAGGAGCTTTAAAGTTTAATTCGTAGGTTTGTAAAGAACCAACTAATTCCTCTACCCTCATATTATCCGTATCACGAAGTTCCTGGATCGCGGTTACTTTAGAATTGAACCGTTCAGGAAGTGAGCGTAATATCTTCGCACACACTTTACTTTCTGGGATTTTATCGCCAAAAACCCACATTGAGTTTACAATGTCATTTAGTCTAGTGTAAAAGTCCATAAATATTTCAGTTTTCTCCATATGAATTTCTTTAAATTTGGTTGTAAGGAGTTGGACTTTAGACTTTTTGACAATCGATGTACCCTTGTGTGTCATTTCTAGTATATCTCAGGCTTGTTTCGCAGTATCACAGGATATGATTCTTTTGAACTCATCCGGTGATAGTGCGCAAGTGATTGCATTTAGTGCTTTAGCATTGGCACTATACTCACTTTTCTGAAGAGTGGTCCATAAATAATAAGCAGGTACAGACATAGTTTTTGAACCGTCGGATTCAGTTACTTCAATGGTAGGAGTTTTCCATTCAGTTACTGTGGCTCGCCACACACTCTCATCCATTAATTTTAGGAAGATTCTCATTCTGGCTTTCCAATAGGCATAGTTGGAGCCATCAAATGGTGGAGGCCTCGTGACTGAAAGGCTATCAAAATTTAACATCTTTTTAAATAGCTTAGATCGTTAGCTCAGGAAATAATTCCAAATAAATAGCAATAAGAACGAGCTATTAGGCTCTGATACCACTTGAAAAGGCCTAGCTATATGTCCTAGAGGGGGAGGGGGGGTGAATAGGACTATGCCAAATAAATGTTATAACAGTGGAATTAAAAAACAATATGATAGCCAAAATAAATCACAATGCAGGAAAGTAAAACAACCTCAAAAATATGATCTTGAGGGATTGATACAAATGTTATTCTAAGGATAACCTTTCACCAAAAACCAGAGTTTATGGTAGGACAACCTTATTTCTAGAAAGATCTTTGTATCAAATCTCAAACCAAAGAGGAATACAGAATTAAGCACAAATTGAAATAAAGTATAATCACAAATGTATTATTCTAGGGACAGCCATATACCATAAAAATGGCAGGGCAACCTTGCTGGAACAACTTTAAAGGAAATTTAAATTCAAGTAGATAAAGGAATAGCAGAAAGTAAATTCTAAATTATTACAAAATTCCCACAATGCTTGAATTAAACGATTACAACATTCACCACCACACATATATCCCACAAATGAATATTAAAGATTAGAAATGTAAATCATTCAACCACAATACAAGGGATTATAATAGTTCGCCTGTGTGTTCACCAACTGTTAAACAACAGCCACACAGAATGCTACTCCACTCCTAATATCCTCACACAGGGGATATTAGCGTTCACTCACAAAATAGGTATTCACAGGTTTACCCAAAACCTTTACAATTGTGTCTTTGTCTGTGGGCTTACACAATAAAAAAAAACCCCACTTCTGAGTTTTCCTGGCTCTCCTCAGATAACCAATACAATGAGATTTTTCTGGCAAATCTTAAAAGAAACTAAAACAGAAAGAAATTTACAATTAAACGTAAAATACTTGATTAACTCCTTCGTTGTAGCAGCCCGGTAGAACCAAATTAGAGTAAATGATTGAATGTTCAAGTTCAATGTCCCGTACTCGATTACAATGGTTCTAGTTCTAATAAATTTTAAATTAGACCAAATAGGGCTTGTCTTAATTGATTTTGATTCCAAAGAAAGGGAATAACAATTCCTCTTTATCAAATTAGATTGGAATAGCAGAAACAAAATCAATTAAATAAAGCTAAAGAAAGAGAATATAAAATAAGCACACTTAGCTTAGATGGAGCACAAAATTACTTCTCAGAAGTTTGACAAAGATTGGCTTGAATGGATTAATTAATTGCTTGAATTCTTTTGAGTTTCGTACTCTATTTATAGGTGAGCAGATCGCATCTTCGACTGGTTTAAGGAGCTCTTCGACTAGTCGAAGAAATAACAGATTTGAAAAAAATTGAGCACGATAAGCTTTGACCATTCTACGACTGGTCGAAGGCCTCCTTCGACTGGTCGTAGGTCACCTTCGACTGGTCGAAGACCTTGTAAATTATCGCTGGACTTTGAATCGAAGATTTACGACTGGTCGTAGAAGCAGTCGACACTGTTCCTTCGACTAGTCGAAGACCTCCTTCGACTGGTCGAAGCCTAACAGAATTTATCCGAATTTTATAACAAACTTATGACTGATCAAGGAATTTCTTGGACTGGTCGAAGCAAAGCTAGGACTAGTCGAAGAAAGCCTAGGACAAGTCCCCGAACTGCCCAAACACAAGTTTCATATACATATGACTTATGTATCCAAAATGGCCTACTTCTAAGGTCAACCTATGGTCATTCAAACCCCAATCAAGAAGTAAGGACATTGAAAACATTAGGAACAAGTGACCTAGAAGTTTAAGCCTTGAAGTCTTGATGTAGCTCAACCTCGAAAGTGACTTGAGTTCTATACGAACTACTTTGTACTCTTCTTGAAGTCTTGTATTCTTGAGTCTTGTCTTGAGAGCAATACTTGAAGTCAAGGTTGATCTTTGTACTTGTAATCTCTAGAAAGAGCTTCACTAATGCAAGTTATATAACAGTGTTTTTGTCACCACTAATTTGACAGCATACAGGGATATAAACTATAGCACTTACACATAGTCGTCGGTCCTAAATTTTTCTGCCATCTCCTTATCCAATAGCAACCTTCATAACTCCCTCCTCAGTGGTTGAATTTAGACAATTTTGAGCTCATTGGAATGGTAACTTGTCAAGCTACCAAATGGAAATAAAATTGGCTAATTTCGAGACCATTCGATATCCCAAAAGCACATCGGAATTCTTCAATCATCATTTTGCAATTTGGATTCTTAATCTTTCCAAATTGCGTGATCCAACGGAGGCGCTCATAACTCCCTCGTTTGATATCGTTTGGGTCAATTTTGGTCATCTGAAAGGTACCTTATTCCTCTTTCATTCCTGACTTGAATCGTTGTATTCCGAGACCATTTGGGCATCCGAAAGTGGGATCGCAGTTGTCAGTCCTGAATTTTTCCTTCATCTCCTTGTCTAATACCAACCTTCATAACTCCCTCTTCAGTGGTCGAATTTAGACAATTTTGAGCTCATTGGAATAGTAACTTGACAAGCTTCGAAATGGGAAGAGAATTGGCTAATTTCGAGACCGTTCGATATCCCAAAAGCACGTTCGAACTCTTCGATCGTCATTTTCTAATTTAGATTGTTAATCTTTCCAAATCGCTCGATCTAACGGAGACGCTCATAACTCCCTTATTTGATGTCGGATTGGATCGATTTTTGTACATATGAAAGGTACTTTAGTCCTCTTTCATTCCTGACTGGAATCATCGTATTCCGTGACCGTTTGGGCATCCGTAAGTGGGATTGCAGTCACCGGTCCTATTTTTTTCGTCATCTCCTTGTGCAATAGCAACAATCATAACTCCCTCCTCATTGGTCGAATTTAGACAATTTTGAGCTCATTAGAATGGTAACCTGTCAAGCTTCCAAATGGGAATGAAATTGGCTAATTTCGAGATCGTTCGATATCCCAAAAGCATGTTGGAATTCTTCAATCATCATTTTACAATTTAGATTGTTAATCATTCCAAATCGTGCGATCCAATGGAGGCGCTCATAACTCCCTCACTTGATGACAGATTGTGTCAATTTTTGGACACCTGAAAGGTACTTTAGTGCTCTTTCATTCCTGACTCAAATCGTCGTATTCTGAGACCATTTCGGCATCCAAAAGTAGGATCGCCATCGTCGGTCATGAATTTTTCCTTCATCTCCTTGTCCAATACCAACCTTCATAACTCTCTCTTCAGTGGTCGAATTTAGACAATTTTGAGCTCATTAGAATAGTGACTTGACAAGCTTCGAAATGGGAAGAGAATTGGCTAATTTCGAGACCGTTCAATATCCCAAAAGCACGTTCTAACTCTTCGATCGTCATTTTGCAATTTAGATTGTTAATATTTCCACATTGCTCGATCCAACGGAGATGCTCATAACTGCCTCGTTTGATGACGGATTGCGTCGATTTTTAGACATCTGAAAGGTACATTAGTCCTCTTTCATTCCTGACTGGAATCGTCATATTCCGAGAGCATTTGGGCATCGTAAGTGGGATTGCAGTCATCGGTCCTAAATTTTTCCTTCATCTTCTTGACCAATAGCAACCTTCATAACTCCCCCTTCAGTGGTTGAATTTACACTATTTGAGCTCATTGGAATGTTAATTTGATAAGCTTCCAAATAGGACAAGAATTGCTAATTTCAAGACTGTTCGATATCCCAAATGCACGTTGGAACTCTTCGATCGTTATTTTGGAATTTGGATTGTTAATCTTTCCAAATCGCGCGATCCAACGGAGACGCTCATAACTCCCTCATTTAATGTCGGATTGGGTCCATTTTTGGTCATCTGAAAGGTACTTTAGAGTTCTTTCATTACTGATTGGAATTGTCATATTCCGAGACCATTTGGGTATCCATAAGTGGGATCACAGTCGTCAGTCCTGAATTTTTTTGTCATCTCCTTGTCCAATAGCAACCTTTATAACTCCCTCCTCAGTGGTTAAATTTAGACAATTTTGAGCTCATTGGAATGGTAATTTGTCAAGCTTCTAAATGGGAACAAAACTGGCTAATTTCGAGACCGTTCGATATCCCAAAAGCACATCGAAATTCTTCAATCATCATTTTGCAATTTGGATTCTTAATCTTTCCAAATCGCGTGATCCAACGGAGGTGCTCATAACTCCCTCGTTTGATGTCGGATTGGGTCAATTTTGGTCATCTAAAAGTTACTTTATTTCTCTTTCATTCGTGACTCGAATCGTCGTATTCCGAGACCATTTGGGCATCCGAAAGTGGGATCGCAATCATCGGTCCTGAATTTTTCCTTCATCTCCTTGTCTAATACCAACCTTCATAACTCCCTCTTTAGTGGTCAAATTTAGACAATTTTAAGCTCATTGGAATAGTAACTTGAGAAGCTTCCAAATTGGAAGAGAATTGGCTAATTTTAAGACCGTTCGATATCCCAAAAGCACGTTAGAACTCATCAATCGTCATTTGGTATTTGGATTGTTAATCTTTCCAAATCGCTCGCTCCAATGGAGACGCTCATAACTCCCTTGTTTGATGTCGGATTGGATCGATTTTTGGACATCTGAAAGGTTCTTTAGTCCTCTTTCATTCCTGACTAGAATCGTCGTAATCCGTGACCATTTGTGCATCCGTAACTGGGATCACAGTCATCGGTCCTGATTTTTTTCGTCATCTCCTTGTCCAATAGCAACCTTCATAACTCCCTCCTCATTGGTCGAATCTAGACAATTTTGAGCTCATTGGAATGGTAACCTGTCAAGCTTCCAAATGGGAACAAAATTGGCTAATTTCGAGATTGTTCAATATCCCAAAAGCATGTTAGAATTCTTCAATCATCATTTTACAATTTAGATGGTTAATCTTTCAAAATCGTGCGATCCTATGGAGGCGCTCATAACTCCCTCACTTGATGACCAATTGGGTCAATTTTTGGTCACCTGAAAGGTACTTTAGTGCTCTTTCATTCGTAACTCAAATCGTCGTATTCCGAGACCATTTGGGCATCCGAAAGTGGGATCGCAGTCGTTGGTCCTGAATTTTTCCTTCATCTCCTTGTCCAATACCAACCTTCATAACTCCCTCTTCAATGGTCAAATTTAGACAATTTTGAGCTCATTGGAGTAGTAACTTGACAAGCTTCAAAATGGTAAGATAAGTGGCTAATTTTGAGACCGTTCGATATCCCCAAAGCACGTTCGAACTCTTCGGTCGTCATTTTGCAATTTGGATTGTTAATCTTTCCAAATCGCTCGAGCCAATGGAGTCGCTCATAACTCCCATGTTTGATGTGGGATTAGATCAATTTTTGGACATCTGAAAGGTACTTTAGTCCTCTTTCATTCCTGTCTGGAATCGTCGTATTCTGAGACCATTTGGGCATCTGTAAGTGGGATTGCAGCCGTTGGTCCTAAGTTTTTCCTTCATCTCCTTGTCCAATATCAACCTTCATAACTCCCCCTTCAGTGGTCGAATTTACACTAGTTTAAACTCATTAGAATGGTAATTTGACAAGCCTCCAAATAGGATAGGAATTGGCTAATTTCAAGACCATTCGATATCCCAAATGCATGTTAGAACTCTTCGATCGTCATTTTGCAATTTGGAATGTTAATCTTTCTAAATCGCATGATCCAACGGAGACGCTCATAACTCCTTCATATGATGTTGGATTGGGTCAAATTTTGGTCATCTAAAAGGTACTTTAGAGTTCTTTCATTAATGACTAGAATCGTCATATTCTGAGACCATTTGGGCATTCGTAAGTGGGATCACAGTCGTCGGTCCTGAATTTTTATGTCATCTCCTTGTCCAATAGCAACCTTCATAACTCCCTCCTCAGTGGTTGAATTTAGACAATTTTGAGCTCATTAGAATGGTAATTTGTCAAGCTTCCAAATGGAAAAAAAATTGGCTAATTTCGAGACCGTTCGATATCCCAAAAGCACGTCGGAATTCATCAATCATCATTTTGCTATTTGGATTCTTAATCTTTCCAAATCACGTGATCCAATGGAGGCGCTCATAACTCCATTGTTTAATGTCGGATTGGGTCAATTTTGGTCATCTGAAAGGTACTTTATTTCTCTTTCATTTGTGACTCGAATCGTCGTATTCCAAGCCCATTTGGGCATCCGAAAGTGGGATCACAATCATCGGTCCTGAATTTTTCCTTCATCTCATTGTCCAATACCAACCTTCATAACTCCCTCTTATGTGGACGAATTTAGACAATTTTGAGCTCATTGGAATAGTAACTTGACAAGCTTTGAAATGGGAAGAGAATTGGCTAATTTCAAGATCGTTCGATATCCTAAAAGCACGTTCAAACTCTTCGATCGTCATTTTGTAATTTGCATTGTTAATCTTTCCAAATCGCTCGATCCAACGGAGACGCTCATAACTCCCTTATTTGATGTCGGATTGGATCATTTTTTAGACATCTAAAAGGTACTTTAGTCCTCTTTCATTCTTGACAGAAATCGTCGTATTCTGTGACCATTTGGGCATCCATAAGTGGGATCGCAGTCGTTGGTCTTGAATTTTTCCTTCATCTCCTTGTCCAATAGCAACCTTCATAACTCCCCCTTCAGTGGTCGAATTTACACTATTTTGAGCTCATTGTAATGGTAATTTGACAAGCTTCCAAATAGGACTACAATTGGCTAATTTTGAGACCATTCGATATCCCAAATACACGTTGGAACTCTTCGATCGTCATTTTGCAATTTGGATTGTTAATCTTTCAAAATCGCGCGATCCAGCGGAGACGCTCATAACTCCCACGTTTGATGTCGAATTAGGTCAATTTTTGGTCATCTAAAAGGTACTTTAGTGATCTTTCATTCCTGACTGGAATCGTCATATTCCGAGACCATTTGGGCATCCGTAAGTGGGATCGCAGTTGTCAGTCCTGAATTTTTTTGTCATCCCCTTGTCTAATAGCAACCTTTATAACTCCCTCTTCTATAGTCGAATTTAGACAATTTTGAGCTCATTGGAATGGTAACTTGACAAGCTTCCAAATAGGAACAAAATTGCTAAATTTGAGACCGTTCAATATCCCAAAAGCATGTTCAAACTCTTCGATCATCATTTTGCAATTTGGATTGTTAATCTTTCCAAATCACGCGATCCAATGAAGGCGCTCATAACTCCCTCGTTTGATGACGGATTGGGTCAATTTTTCGCCATCTAAAAGGTACTTTAGTGCTCTTTCATTCCTGACTGGAATTGTAGTATTCCGAGACCATTTGGGCATCCGAAAGTCAGATCGCAGTCGTAAGCCCTAAAATTTTCCTTCATCTCCTTGTCCAATACCAACCTTCATAACTCCCTCTTCAGTGGTCGAATTTAGACAATTTTGAGCTCAATGAAATAGTAACTTGACAAGCTTCGAAATGGGAAGGGAATTGGCTAATTTCGAGACCGTTCGATATCCGAAAAGCACGTTCGAACTCTTTGATCGTCATTTTGCAATTTGGATTGTTAATCTTTCCAAATCGCTCAATCCAACGGAGACGCTCATAACTCCCTTGTTTGAAGTCGGATTGGGTCAATTTTTGGACATGTGAAAGGTACTTTAGTGATCTTTCATTCCTGACTGGAATCATCGTCTTTCGAGACAATTTGGGCATCCGTAGTGGGATCGCAGTCATTGGTCCTAAATTTTTCCTAGATCTCCTTGTCCAATAGCAACCATCATAACTCCCCCTTCTGTGGTCAAATTTAGACTATTTTGAGCTCATTGGAATGATTATTTGACAAGCTTCCGAATAAGACTAGAATTGGCTAATTTTGAGACTGTTCAATATCTGAAATACATGTTGGAACTCTTCAAATCATCATTTTGTATATTGGATTGTTAATCTTTTCAAATCGCGCAATCTAATGTAGACGCTCATAACTCCCTCGTTTGATGTTGTATTGGTTCGATTTTTGGTCGTCCGAAAGGTACTTTAGTGCCCTTTCATTCAAGACTAGAATCATCATATTCCGAGACCATTTGGTCATCCGTAAGTGGGATCACAATCGTTGGTCCTGAATTTTTCCTTTATTCCCTTGTTCAATAACAACCTTCATAACTCCCTCTTCAGTGGTCGAATTTAGACAATTTTGAGCTCATTGGAATGGTAACTTGATAAGCTTCCAAATGGGAACAAAATTGGCTAATTTGGAGACTGTTCGATATCTCAAAAGCACGTTGGAATTCTTCAATTGTCATTTTGCAATTTGGATTGTTAATCTTTCCAAATTGTGCAATCTAACGGAGGCGCTCATAACGCCCTCGTTTGATGTCAGATTGGGTCAATTTTTGGTCATCTGAAAGGTACTTTACTGCTCTTTCATTCCTGACTGGAATCGTCGTAACCCGAGACCATTTAGTCATCCATAAGTAGGATCGCAGTCGTCGGTCCTGAATTTTTCCTTCATCTCCTTGTCCAATAGCAACCTTCATAACTCCCCCTTCAGTGGTCGAATTTAGACTATTTTGAGCTCATTGGAATGGTAATTTGACAAGCTTCCAAATAGGACTAGAATTGGCAAATTTCGAGATCGTTCGATATCCCAAATGCACTTTGGAACTCTTCGCTTGTCATTTTGCAATTTGAATTGTTAATCTTTCCAAATCGTGCGATCCAGTGGAGACGCTCATAACTCCCTCGTTTGATGTTGGATTGGGTCGATTTTTGGTCATCTGAAAGGCGCTTTAGTGATCTTTTATTCCTGACTGAAATCGTCGTATTCCAAGACCATTTAGGCACCGTAAATGGGATCGCAATAGTCGGTCCAGAATTTTTTCTTCATCCCCTTGTCCAATAGCAACCTTCGTAACTCCCTCTTCAGTGGTTGAATTTAGACAATTTTGTGCTCATTGGACTAGTAACCTGACAAGCTTCCAAATGGGAACAAAATTGGCTTTCGAGACCATTCAATATCCTAAAAGCACGTTCGAACTCTTTGATCATCATTTTACAATTTGGATTGTTATTATTTATAAATCAGGCGATCCAACGGGGACGCTCATAACTCCCTCGTTTGATGTCGGATTGAGTCGATTTTTGGTCATTTAAAATGTACTTTAGTGCTCTTTCACTCCTGACTGGAATCGTTATATTTCGAGACCATTTGGGCATCAGTAAGTGGGATTGCAGTCGTCGGTTGTGAATTTTTTCTTCATCTCCTTGTCCAATACCAACCTTCATAACTCCCCCTTCAGTGGTCGAAATTACATTATTTTAAGCTCATTGGAATGGTGATTTGACAAGCTTCCAAATAGGACAAGAATTGCCTAATTTCCAGACAGTTCAATATCCCAAATACACGTTGGAACTCTTCGATCGTCATTTTGCAATTTAGAATGTTAATCTTTCCAAAGCACGTTATCCAATGGAGACGCTCATAACTCTCTTATTTGATGTCGGATTGGGTCGATTTTTGGTCATTTGAAAGGTACTTTAGTGTTCTTTCTTCACTGAATGGAATCGTCATATTCTGAGACCATTTGGGCATCCGTAAGTGGGATCACAGTCGTTGGTCTTGAATTTTTCTGTCATCTCCTTGTCCAATAGCAACCTTCATTACTCCCTCCTCAGTGGTTGAATTTAGACAATTTTGAGCTCATTGGAATGGTAACTTGTCAAGCTTCTAAATGGGAACAAAATTGGCTAATTTCAAGATCGTTCGATATCCCAAATGCACGTTGGAATTCTTCAATCGTCATTTTGCAATTTGTACAATTAATCTTTCCAAATCGTGCAATCCAATGGAGGTGCTCATAACTCCTTCGTTTGATGGCGGATTGGGTCAAATTTTGGTCATCCAAAAGGTACTTTAGTGCTCTTTCATTCCTAACTTGAATCATCGTATTCCGAGACCATTTAGGAATCGGAAAGTGGGATCATAGTCGTTGGTTCTAAAATTTTCCTTCATCACCTTGTCCAATACCAACCTTCATAACTCCCTCTTCAGTGGTCGAATTTAGACAATTTTGAGCTCATTGGAATAGTAACTTGACAAGCTTCGAAATGGGAAGAGAATTGTCTAATTTCGAGACCGTTTGATACCCCAAAAGCACGTTCGAACTCTTCAATTGTCTTTTTACAATTTGGGTTGTTAATCTTTCTAAATCACTCGATCCAAGGAGACGCTCATAACTCCCTCGTTTGATGTCGGATTGGGTCGATTTTTAGATATCTGAAAGGTATTTTATTCCTCTTTCATTCCTGACTGGAATCGTCATATTCCGAGACCATTTGGGCATCCGTAAGTGGGATTGCAGTCGTCGGTCCTGAATTTTTCCTTCAACTACTTGTTCAATAACAACCTTCATAACTCCCCCTTCAGTGGTCGAATTTACACTATTTTGAGCTCATTGGAATGATAATTTGACAAGCTTCCAAATAGTACAAGAATTGGACAATTTCGAGACCATTCGATATACTAAATGCACGTTGGAACTCTTTGATTGTCATTTTACAATTTGGATTGTTAATCTTTCCAAATTGCACAATCCAACGGAGACGCTCATAACTTCCTCGTTTGAAGTCGGATTGGGTCGATTTTTGGTCATTTGAAAGGTACTTTAGTGTTCTTACATTACTGACTGAAATCGTCATATTCTGAGACCAATTGGGCATTTGTAAGTGGGGTCACAGTCGTCAGTCCTGAATTTTTTCGTCATCTCATTGTCCAATAGCAGCCTTCATAACTCCCTCCTTAGAAGTTGAATTTTGACAATTTTGAGCTCATTGGAATGGTAACTTGACAAGCTTCCAAATGAGAACAAAATTGGCTAATTTTGAGACTGTTCAATATCCCAAAAGCGCGTTGGAATTCTCAATCATCATTTTGCAATTTGGATTGTTAATCTTTCTAAATCGCACGATCCAACGGAGGCACTCATAACTCCTTAGTTTGATGTCAGATTGGGTCAATTTTTGCTCATCTAAAGGTACTTTAGTGATCTCTCATTCCTGACTCGAATCGTTGTATTCTGAGACCATTTGGGCATCTGAAAGTGGGATCGTAGTCGTCGATCCTGAATTTTTCCTTCATCTCCTTGTCTAATAGCAGCCTTCATAACTCCCCCTTCAGTGGTCGAATTTAGACTAATTTGAGCTCATTGGAAAGGTAATTTGACAATCTTCCAAATAGGACTAGAATTGGCTAATTTCGAGACCGTTTAATATCCCAAATGCACGTTGGAACTCTTTGATCGTCATTTTGCAATTTGGATTGTTTAATCTTTCCAAATCGCCCGATCTAGTAGAGACGCTCATAACTCCCTCGTTTGATGTCGGATTGGGTTGATTTTTGGTCATCTGAAAGGTACTTTAGTGATCTTTCAATCTTAACTGGAATTGTCATATTCCGAGACCATTTAGGCATCCGTAAGTGGGATCGCAGTCATTGGTCCTGAATTTTTCCTTCATCTCCTTGTCCAATAGCAACCTTCATAACTCCCTCTTCAGTCATCGAATTTAGACAATTTTGAGCTCATTGGAATAGTAACTTGACAAGCTTCGAAATGGGAACAAAATTGGCTAATTTCGAGACTATTCAATATCGCAAAAGCATGTTCGAACTCTTCGATCGTCGTTTTGGAATTTAGATTGTTAATCTTTCCAAATCGTGCGATCCAACAGAGATACTCATTATTCTCTCGTTTCATGTCAGATTGTGTGATTTTTGTTCATCTGAAAGGTACTTTAGTGCTCTTTCATTCCTGACTAGAATCGTCATATTCTGAGACCATTTGGGCATCCATAAGTGGGATCGCAGTCGTCGGTCCTGAATTTTTACTTAATCTCCTTGTTCAATAACAACCATCATAACTCCCTCTTCAGTGGTCAAATTTAGACAATTTTGAGGTCATTGGAATGGTAACTTGTTAAGCTTCCAAATGGGAACAAAATTTGCTAATTTCGAGACTGTTCAATATTCCAAAAGCACGTTGGAATTCTTCAATCATCATTTTGCAATTTGGATTGTTAATCTTTCCAAATCGTTGATCCAACGGAGATGCTCATAACTCCCTCGTTTGATGTCGGATTGGGTCAATTATTGGTCATCTGAAAGGTACTTTAGTGATCTTTCATTCCTGATTAGAATTATCGTATTTCGAGACCATTTGGGCATCCGTAAGTGGGATCGCAGTCATCGGTCCAAAAATTTTCCTTCATCTCCTTGTCCAATAGCAACCTTCATAACTCCCTCTTTAGTAGTTGAATTTAGACAATTTTAAGCTCATTGGAATAGTAACTTGACAAGCTTCCAAATGGGAAGAGAATTGGCTAATTTCGAGATCGTTCGATATCCCAAAAGCATGTTCGAACTCTTCGATCGTCATTTTGCAATTTGGATTGTTAATCTTTCCAAATCGCCAATCCAACAGAGACGATCATAACTCCCTCGTTTGATGTCGGATTGGGTCAATTTTTGGTCGTCTGAAAGGTACTTTAGTGATCTTTCATTCTTGATTGGAATCATCGTATTTCCAGACCATTTGGGCATCGTAAGTGGGATCACAGTCATTGGTCTTAAATTTTTCTTTCATCTCCTTGTCCAAAAGCAAACTTCATAGCTCCCCCTTCAGTGGTCGAATTTAGACTATTTTAAGCTCATCGGAATGATAATTTGTCAAGCTTCCAAATAGGACTACAATTGGCTAATTTCGAGAGCATTCGATATAGCAAATACATGTTGGAACTCTTCAATCGTCATTTTGCAATTTGGATTGTTAATCTTTCTAAATTGCACAATGCAACGGAGGTGCTCATAACTCCCTCGTTTGATGTCGAATTGGGTCGATTTTTGGTCATCTGAAAGGTAGTTTAGTGTCTTTCATTCCTGATAGGAATAGTTGTATTCCGAGAGCATTTGGGCATCCGTAAGTGGGATGGCAGTCGTCGGACCTGAATTTTTCATTCATCACCTTGTCCAATAGCAACCTTCATAACTCCCTCTTTAGTGGTCGAATTTAGACAATTTTCAGCTCATTGGAATGGTAACTTGACAAGCTTCAAAATGGGAACAAAATTGGCTAATTTTGAGACCGTTTAATATCCCAAAAGCACGTTGGAATTCCTCAATCGTCATTTTGCATTTGGATTGTTAATCTTTCCAAATCGCTCGATCCAATGGAGATGCTCATAACTCCCTCGTTTGATGTCGGATTGGGTCAATTTTTGGACATCTGAAAGGTACTTTAGTCCTCTTCATTCCTAACTCGAATCGTCGTATTCCGAGACCATTTGGGCATCTGTAAGTGGGATCATAGTCGTTGGTCCTAATTTTTTCCTTTACCTCCTTGTCCAATAGCAACCTTCAAAACTCCCTATTTAGTGGTCGAATTTAGACAATTTTGAGCTCATTGGAATAGTAACTTGACAAACTTCGAAATGGGAACAAAATTTGCTAATTTTGAGACCATTTGATATCCCAAAAGCACGTTAGAACTCTTCAATCGTAATTTTGCAATTTAGATTGTTAATCTTTCCAAATCGTGCGATCTAACGGAGACACTCATTAGTCCCTCGTTTCATGTCGGATTGTGTTATTTTTGTTCATCTGAAAGGTACTTTAGTGCTCTTTCATTCCTGACTAGAATCGTCACATTCAGAGACCATTTGGGCATCCGTAAGTCGGATCGCAGTCGTCAGTCCTGAATTTTTCCTTCATCTCCTTATTCAATAACAACCTTTATAACTCCCTCTTCAGTGGTCGAATTTAGACAATTTTGAGGTCATTGGAATGGTAACTTGTCAAGCATCCAAATGGGAACAAAATTGGCTAAGTTTGAGACCATTCGATAACCCAAAAGCACGTTGGAATTCTTCAATCATTATTTTGCAATTTGGATTGTTAATCTTTTCAAATCGCTGATCCAACAGAGATGCTCATAACTCCCTCGTTTGATGTCGGATTGGATCGATTTTTTATCATCTGAAAGGTACTTTAGTGTTCTTTCATTCCTGATTGGAATCATCGTATTTCGAGACCATTTGGGAATCTGTAAGTGGGATAGCAGTCGTCGGTCCTGAATTTTTACTTCATCTCCTTGTCCAATAGCAACCTTCATAACTCCCTCTTCAGTGGTCGAATTTAGACAATTTTGAGCTCTTTGGAATATTAACTTGACAAGCATCAAAATGGGAAAAAAGTAGCTAATTTCGAGACCATTTGGTATCCCAAAAGCACGTTCGAACTCTTTGATCATCATTTTGCAATTTATATTGTTAATCTTTCCAAATTGCACGATCCTACGGAGACAAACTCTCTCGTTTGATGTCAGATTGTGTCAATTTTTGGTCATCTGAAAGGTACTTTAGTGCTCTTTCATTCCTGACTAGAACATCATTTTTCGAGACCATTTGGGCATCCGTAAGTGGGATCGCAGTCATCGGTCCTGAATTTTCCTTTCATCTCCTTGTCCAATAGTAACCTTCATAACTCCCTCTTCAGTGGTCGAATTTAGATAATTTTGAGCTCATTGGAATAGTAACTTGATAAGCTGCCAAATGGAAATAAAATTTGCTAATTTCAAGACCATTCGATATCCCAAAAGCACGTTCGAACTCTTCGATCGTCATTTTGCAATTTAGATTGTTAATCTTTCCAAATCACGCGATCCAATGGAGACGCTCATAACTCCCTCGTTTGATGTCGGATTGGGTCAATTTTTGGTCATCTGAAAGGTACTTTAGTGCTCTTTCATTCCTGACTAGAATCGTCGTATTCCGAGACCATTTGGGCATCCGTAAGTGGGATCGTAGTCGTCGGTCCTGAATTTTTCCTTCATCTCCTTGTCCAATAGCAACCTTCATAACTCCCTCTTGTGGTCGAATTTAGATAATTTTTAGGTCATTGGAATGGTAACTTGTCAAGCTTCTAAATGGGACAAAATTGGATAATTTCGAGGCCGTTTGATATCCCAAAAGCATGTTGGAATTCTTCAATCGTCATTTTACAATTTGATTGTTAATCTTTCCAAATCGCACGATCCAATGGAGGTGCTCATAACTCCCTCGTTTGATGTCAGATTGGGTCAATTTTTGGTCATCTGAAAGGTACTCCTAGCTCGAATCGCCGTACGTCGAGACCATTTGGGCATCCGAAAGTGGGATCGCAATCGTCGATCCTGAATTTTTCCTTCATCTCCCTGTCCAATAGCAACCTTCATAACTACCTCTTCAGTGGTCGAATTTAGACAATTTTGGGGACAATGGAATAGTAACTTGACAAGCTTCGAATTGGGAAGAGAATTAGTTAATTTTGAGACCGTTCGATATCCTAAAAGCACGATCGAACTCTTCAATCATCATTTCCCAACTTGGATTGTTAATCTTTCCAAATCGCTCGATCCAACGGAGACGCTCATAACTACGTCGTTTGATGTCGGATTGGGTCGATTTTTGTCCATCTAAAAGGTACTTTCGTCCTCTTTCACTCCTAACTGGAATCGTCATATTTCGAGACCATTTGGGCATCCGTAAGTGGGATCGCAGTCATCGGTTATGAATTTTTCCTTCATCTCCTTGTCCAATAACAACCTTCATAACTCCCTCTTCAGTGGTCAAATTTAGCCAATTTTGAGCTCATTGGAAAAGTAACTTGACAAGCTTCCAAATGGGAAGAGAATTGGCTAATTTTGAGACCATTCGATATCCTAAAAGCACGTTGGAACTCTTCGATAGTCATTTTGCAATTTGCATTGTTAATCTTTCCAAATCACCGATCCAACGGAGACGCTCATAACTCCCTCATTTGATGTCGGATTGGGTTGATTTTTGGTCATCTAAAAGGTACTTTACTGATCTTTCATTCCAGATTGGAACCGTCGTATTTCAAGACCATTTGGGCATTCATAAGTGGGGTCGCAGTCGTCGGTCCTGAATTTTTCCTTCCTCTCCTTATCCAATATCAACCTTCATAACTCCCTCTTCAGTGGTCGAATTTAGACAGTTTTGTACATAATGGAATAGTAACTTGACAAGCTTTAAATTGGGAAGAGAATTAGTTAATTTTGAGACCATTCGATATCCCAAAAGCACGTTCGAACTCTTCGATCATCATTTCGCAACTTGGATTATTAATCTTTCCAAATCACTCGATCCAATGGAGATGCTCATAACTCCCTCGTTTGATGTTGGATTGGGTCAATTTTTGTCCATCTAAAAGGTACTTTCGTCCTCTTTCACTCCTGACTGGAATCATCGTATTTCGAGACCATTTGGGCATCCATAAGTGGGATCGCAGTCATCGGTCATGAATTTTTCCTTCATCTCCTTGTCCAATAACAACCTTCATAACTCCCTCTTTACTGGTCCAATTTAGCCAATTTTGAGCTAATTGGAAAACTAACTTGACGAGCTTCGAAATGGGAAGAGAATTGGCTAATTTCGAGACCGTTCGATATCCTAAAAGCACGTTGGAACTCTTCGATCGTCATTTTGCAATTTGGATTGTTAATCTTTCCAAATCGACGATCCAACGGAGACGCTCATAACTCCCTCGTTTGGTGTCGGATTGGGTCAATTTTTGGTCCTCTGAAAGGTACTTTACTAATCTTTCATCCTGATTGGAACCGTCATATTTCGAGACCATTTGGGCATTCGTAAGTGGGATCGCAGTCGTCGGTCCTGAATTTTTCCTTCCTCTCCTCGTCCAATAGTAACCTTCATAACTCCCTCTTCAGTGGTTGAATTTAGACAATTTTGTGCTCATTGGAATAGTACCTTGACAAGCTTCCAAATGGGAACAAAATTAGCTAATTTTGAGATCGTTCGGTATCCCAAAAGCACATTCGAACTCTTCGATCGTCATTTTGTAATTTGTATTGTTAATCTTTCCAAATCGCACGATCCAACGGAGACACTCATAACTCCCTCGTTTGATGTCAGATTGTGTTGATTTTTGGTCATCTGAAAGGTACTTTAGTGCTCTTTCATTCCTAACTGGAATCATCGTATTCCGAGACCATTTAGGCATCCGTAAGTGGGATCGCAGTCGTCGGTCCTGAATTTTTCCTTCATCTCCTTGTCCAATAGAAACCTTCATAACTCCCTCTTCAGTGGTCGAATTTAGACAATTTTGAGCTCATCAGATTAGTAACTTGACAAACTTCCAAATGGAAACAAAATTAGCTAATTTCGAGACCATTTGATATCCCAAAAGCACGTTCAAACTCTTCAATCGTCATTTTGCAATTAGGATTGTTAATCTTTCCAAATCACATGATCCAACGTAGACACTCATAACTCCCTCATTTGATGTCGGATTGTGTCAATTTTTGGTCATCTGAAAGGTACTTTAGTTCTCTTTCATTCCTGATTGGAATCATCGTATTCCGAGACCATTTCGGCATCCGTAAGTGGGATCGTAGTCGTTGGTCCTGAATTTTCCATCATTTCCTTGTCCAATAGCAACCTTCATAACTCCCTCTTCAGTGGTCGAATTTAGATAATTTTTAGGTCATTGGAATGGTAACTTGTCAAGCTTCCAAATGGGACAAAATTGGATAATTTCGAGACCGTTTGATATCCCAAAAGCACGTTGGAATTCTTCAATCGTCATTTTGCACTTTGGATTGTTAATCTTTCGAAATCGCACGATCCAATGGAGGCGCTCATCACTCCCTTGTTTGATGTCAGATTGGGTTGATTTTAGGTCATTTGAAAGGTACTTTAGTGCTCTTCTATACCTGACTCAAATCGTCGTATTCCGAGACCATTTGGGCATCCGAAAGTGGGATCGCAGTCGTCGATCCTGAATTTTTCCTTCATCTCCTTGTCCAATACAAACCTTCATAACTCTTTCTTCAGTCATCGAATTTAGACAATTTTGTCCTCATTGGAATTGTAACTCGACAAGCTTTGAAATGGGAAGAGAATTGGCTAATTTCGAGACCGTTCGATATCCTAAAAGCACGTTCGAACTCTTCCATCGTCATTTTGCAATTTGGATTGTTAATCTTTCCAAATCGCTCAATCCAACGGAGACGCTCATAACTCCCTCGTTTGATGTCGGATTGGGTCAATTTTTGGACATCTGAAAGGTACTTTAGTCCTCTTTCTTTCCTGACTAGAATTGTCGTATTCTGAGACCCTTAAGTGGGATTGCACTCATCGGTCCTGAATTTTTCCTTCATCTCCTTGTCCAAAGCAACCTTCATAACTCCCTCTTCAGTTGGCAAATTTAGACAATTTTGAGTTCATTAGAATAGTAACTTGACAAGCTTCCAAATGGGAAGAGAATTGGCTAATTTTGAGACCGTTCGATATCCTAAAAGAACATTGGAACTCTTCGATCGTCATTTTGCAATTTGGATTGTTAATCTTTTCAAATCGCTGATCCAACACAAACGCTCATAAGTCCCTTGTTTGATGTCAGATTGGGTCGATTTTTGGTCATCTGAATGGTACTTTAGTCCTCTTTCATTCCTGATTGGAATCATCATATTTTGAGATCATTTGGGCATCCGTAAGTGGGATCACAGTCGTCGGTCCTGAATTTTTCCTTCATCTCCTTGTCCAATAGCAACCTTCATAACTCCCTTTTCAGTGGTCGAATTTAGAGAATTTTGGGCTCATTGGAATAGTAACTTGACAAGCTTCCAAATGGGAAAAAATTGGCTAATTTCGAGACCGTTCGATATCCCAAAAACACATTCAAACTCTTCCATCGTCATTTTGCAATTTGGATTGTTAGTCTTTCCAAATTGTGCGATCCAACGGAGACACTCATAACTCCCTCATTTGATGTCGGATTGTGTTGATTTTTGGTCATTTGAAAGGTACTTTAGTGCTCTTTCATTCCTGACTGGAATCGTGGTCTTTTGAGTCCATTTGGGCATCTGTAAGTGGGATCACAGTCGTCGGTCCTGAATTTTTCCTTCATCTATTTGTAGAATAGCAACCTTCATAACTCCCTTTTCAGCGGTCGAATTTAGACAATTTTGAGCTCATTGGAATGGTAACTTGACAAGCTTCGAAATGGGAATAAATTTGGCTAATTTTGAGACCATTCGATATCCCAAAAGCACGTTGGAACTCCTTGATCGTCATTTTTCAATTTAGATTTTTATTCATTCTAAATCGCGTGATCCAACGGAGACACTCATAACTCCCTCGTTTGATGTCAGATTGGGTCAATTTTTGGTCATCTGAAAGGTACTTTAGTGCTCTTTCATTCCTGATTGGAATTGTCGTATTCCGAGACCATTTGGGCATTCATTAGTAGGATCGCAGTCGTCAGTCCTGAATTTTTCATACATCCCCTTGTCCAATAGCAACCTTAATAACTCCCTCCTTAGTGGTCGAATTTAGACAATTTTGAGCTCATTGGAATGATAACTTGACAAGCTTCCAAATGGGAACAAAATTGGCTAATTTCGAGACCGTTCGATATCCCAAAAGCACGTTGAACTCTTCAATTGCCATTTGGCAATTTAGATTGTTAATCTTTCCAAATCGATCGATCCAAAGGATACGCTCATAACTCCCTCGTTTGATGTTGGATTAGGTCGATTTTTGGACATCTGAAAGGTACTTTAGTCCTCTTTCATTCCTGACTGGAATCATCATATTCCGTGACCATTTGGGCATCCGTAAGTGGGATCGTTGTCGTCGGTCCTGAATTTTTCTATCATATCCTTTTCCAATAGGAACCTTCATAGCTCCCTCTTCAGAGGTCGAATTTAGACAATTTTAAGCTAATTTGAATAGTAACTTGACAAGTTTGTAAATGGGAAAAAATTGGCTAATTTCAAGACCGTTCGATATCCCAAAAGCACGTTCAAACTCTTCGATCGTCATTTTGCAATTTGGATTGTTAATCTTTCTAAATCATGCGATCCAATGGAGACGCTCATAACTCCCTCGTTTAATGTCGGATTGGGTTAATTTTTGGTCATCTGAAAGGTACTTTAGTGCTCTTTCATTCCAGATTGGAATCGTCGTATTCTGAGACCATTTGGGCATCCGTAAGTGGGATCGCAGTCATCGGTCCTGAATTTTTCCTTCATCCCCATGTCCAATAACAACCTTCATAACCCCCTCTTCAGTGGTCAAATTTAGGCAATTTTGAGCTTATTGGAATGGTAACTTGACAAGCTTCCAAATGGGAAAATGTAACGCCCTAAAATTCGAGGGTCGAGTATGAACTCAACTCCTGAGTTCCAATGCATCACTTATGCAACATACACAATGATGGTTCAATGTTGTCTGAGTTAGCGCAATAAACATGAATGAGATTATACCAAAACAGTAATTCATACTCCAGTTCAATTGTATAAAGGCAAGCGGAAGACTGAAATTGTATGTTCAAAATATGTAAAGTAACAAAATTTTGTGAACTCCAGAGTATGAGTACTAACTGAGTACCAATATACATGTAATTGTTTCTAAGTCAAAAATCAAAATACAACTATGTAGATAAGCCTGAATCCCCGCGATGCAGTCGGCCTAAGTATAGCCATCGAGTATCGCATAAAGGAGAACTCCTCCTGATCCTCCTCGAAGTCGAGCTCCGGCTCCCGAACAGGCGCCATCTACACCTGCGACAGAGTCTGGTGGGTGTTGCAAACACTGTCCCGTAACGTGGGAGTGAGTAGCTAACTCAGTGGAACAATAAGGCATAGGTTAACATGTTATCAAATCAATCAAACAGTAATGATAACGCAGTACAAATCAAACATTTCTAATTACTCTTGTTAAGTGCAAAAATGATATGACATGATGCTGTATGCCCTTGCCAAACCACCCTCAAGCGACATCATCTTACGTTCACGAATGCTTACTCCCTCAGTGCGCCACATCTACAAAGCACATGCGGTGCGATGATGCTCATGATTACCAAGTTTTTATTAATCCATTTCAACCAACAGTATTGGGAAACTAAGGTACCTCCCTTGTATCATTCCCAAACATGATCCATTCTAGGGTCGTCAATCCTAGCTAATCTCATACGATATTATGGTTTGAGAAGCGTAGTGAAGGCATCGCAAAGGGCTCGTCACCCGTCAGCACGGATACAGATCTCACCGTATGCGGCTCAATTGCTGGCCATCAGCTCAAGTACATATCTCACCGTACTTGGCTCAATCACTAGCCGTCAGCTCAAGTACGGTCTCACCGTACTCGGCTCAACTCATACTCTAGTTCTTGTGAAAGACTCGTCGCCAATCACAGACACTTGGAGTATACTCGAAGATACTACGGAGGACTCGTCGCCGTCAGCACGAGCACAGGTCTCACCGTACTCGACTCTCGCCGTAAGTATCGACAGCTCGAATATAGTGTCCCATACCACCATAATCGGCTCACGAGTTTGGTTGCGTAATGGTCACTACGGGGGAGGCACATGACCCCGGCGTGGCGACACTCGACCACGGTGTCCCATACCACCATGCCCGGATCATGCGTCTTAGCGGATTGAGGTACCATGGTTAACGGGATCGCCACTGGTAAGTTTGGTACCCTAGGTTCAAGCAGTAGCGACCAAACATGGTGAACATACACCGTGTATTTCACCCCTTGCTCGAAATCACCCTATCCTTCTGAGTCAGTATACACCGTGTATTTCACCCCTTGCTCTGGCAATACTAGCACAGGGGCGGACGTCAACTTGTCCTTCAGCTCCTTAAAAGCTGCCTCCGCCTTCTCATTCCAGGCGAACTTCAGGTCCTTCCGAGTCAGCTGAGACAATGGCCTGGCGATCTTCGAGAAATCCCGAATGAAACGTCTGTAGTACCCAGCCAGACCAAGGAAACTCCTCACCTCGGTAACCGATTCAGGGTGCTGCTAATCTGAACCGCATGACTACCTTAGCAAGGTCCACTGCTATCCCATCCTTGGACACTACATGTCCCAGGAACTTGACTTCCTCCTGCCAGAAGTCGCACTTCTTGTATTGCGCAAACAACTGGTTCTTCTTCAGTGTATCCAATACCGCTCGCAAGTGCTCCTCGTGCTCCTCCCGACTCGTGGAGTATATCAAGATGTCATCGATAAAGACGATGACGAATCGGTAAAGGAAGGGCCGAAATACCCGGTTCATCAGATCCATGAACACGGCTGGTGCGTTCGTCAGACCGAACGACATCACCAGGAACTCATAGTGCCCAAAGCA